>OZ024723.1:55098728-56343252 GCA_964016875.1 Fallopia convolvulus
CGCAAGGCTCGCACCAAAAATGGATGCAACATTCCTCGGCGCAACTAGGAGCCATGCCCAGATCTTGCTTGATCTTGCCGCGGTACGTGCACGAGTAGATCCATTGACAGCTCATCGGCACTCCGAACACCGACCCCAGCGCCCCCAACGAGCATAGACCCAGGTACAAACTCCCGGCACAACAACATGCTGCACACGGATGTACAAATTAGTACCATAGTACATACATATAAAAGATAACGTACGGTTTATGTTATGAATGGATATATACTCTACTTACACGAGGTGCCTTTGTCAACAATTTCAGCTAGTTGTCCAAACGCAACGCATGGGCACCAACATACCAAGCAACCTGCATTATGCATGTTAATTAAAATAATATTCATATATATTTAGTACGTTCATATAATGCATGCACAAAATTTGATCAAATTAGGCTTAATTCATCGGAAAAAAGGTCAAAGTATGATTGAGCGGGAAAAAGTCAAAGTAAATAATAACCACCAAGAGATTCATCGTATTTGATGGAGAAATACAATGTGAACATAAGGACGAAAATAATCAGAATAATTTCTTTTTTTTTGGTTGAAAATCAGAATAATTTCTTAAATTATTAATTAATTACTTACAACTTCTGGTGTCAGAGAAGCAATCGCATAAGCCGGTGGACCAGTATCCGGGTCGCTGGGCGGCCGGAGGCGCTTGGACTACATGTTGCGGGCTAATGACCGGGATACCCGACGCCACATGTGGGCCCGGCGGCGGCGGACTGGGGAAGTTGTTTGGATGGGGATGTGGCTGAGCTGGCTTCTCTGGATAGTAAGCGTCCGGGCCGGGTGGCGGCGGATTGGGGAAATTGTTTGGTGGCGGATAGTAAGCGTCCTCCGGGCCTGGTGGTGGTGCGCTGGGGCCCGTAGGGGGATAAGCGTTGGGCGCCGGTTGGTGCTGAGCTGGCTTCTCCGGAGGTGGATACATTTTGAAATATTAATGTTGATGAAAGTTGTAGCTAGGAATTCTATGTCACAAGTTCAAGGCCAAGTGTATTAAGCTTTAGCTCGTATATATAGTCATATAGATGGTGAATTTGCTAATAAAAGATTCGATTTTTTTTTTGCTTAATCAAATAATCATCTTAAGATGCTACACTGAATATGCACGTTGAAGAAGATAATTGTTTTTACAAAGTAAACGACTAATAATTGAAATAGAAGTACTTGTTGAATTCTGTGTTTAAACATATTAAAAATTCGACATAGGTAAACGCTGTAAATGGACCTATTTCTTAATATGCACTTGATTTTAAGATAATTAATTGATAGAAAAATCATTGTGTTTTTATTTTATATTTTGGGTAATGAATATTTTTGTTCTTAAACTGTAAAAATCATTTATCCGATCATATCCAAACACATGACAACGGATACGGTGTGCGACGGAAGTTGCCAAGTTGTATATCTTGTTTTTGATCAAACCAAGTTGTATATTGGAACAGCATAAAGGGTTAGCAATTGTTCTAATTCATAGATTTTAGTTTTTAAGTATTTTCTTTTAAAATTTGGCTTACATTATAAGTCCGTATAAAAAGTTTGTTATAAGGACATGGTATAGAATCATGAAAGTAGTTAAAAGCTAGAGCTTGTTTGTATATTGTAAAATTTCATGCACAACGTTAAATTAGTTTATAACGTTCTTACGTTTAAATTACATATATGTGTAATTGTTCCAAAGCTATTGTACCATAATAAACTAAAATCTTAAAATGGTTAGCTCAAGTGCTCAACATTACAAATAGCAAAACGATGTTTTTTGCTATGAAAATATGAACCATGATTTTTATGGAGCCATCCAAACTTTTAATTTATTATTGTAATCTTTATTAATTTGTAAGATTAGGTGCCATATGAATGGCCTAGTAGTATGAGGTATAAGGATGTTGAGAGGTTTCGAATTTGATTTGTCCCGCCTCTTTACATGAGTGAAAAAAACAAGTCTCATATTCTTCCTTCAACTCGGTCAAGCCATTTACCTACTTCTTCGTGATCCTTATCGGCTGAATTGTTTGTATAGAAGGCTCGAAAGAAAAAACGAAGTCAATCCTCGAATCTGACTCAATACGTAACTTACAAATCGACTGATTTACCTGCTGGCATGAGCCATGAATTCTTCGTTCTAGGTTGCGCTGACTGTTGACTTTCTTGCCTTCATTGACTTCCTTCGATTACAGACTGTAATTACAAGGCTAATTCAAATCACAACGCTAAAACTAAGCGGACATATCCAACTAGTAGCCCACTGAATTTGTTAATAGTTATCTATACAGAATACAGAACAATAACGTACCTTAGGCCAATAATAGAACATTTGATCTATTTAATTTAAAAAATTATGCTTGATTAGGTTTGTTTAGAAATTCTGGCTACCTATTGACTCAATAAAAATTGCTCCAAAGTCAATTATACTTTCATGACAAAGTACACATTTTACTCTTGAAATTAATCTTATATAATAAAGTTTTACTAGCTCAACTAATAGGTCATGTCAAAAGTTTTAAGTTAGAATTCTCCTTGTTAGAACCCTTTTCGTGTTATATTGATTTAAGTCTCCCCTAACCAACAAAAAACAAATAATTAGACTCACATAGGGTGGGTAAGTCCTTAATTAGTCAACCAATGTCTAAAGGTGGGTAAGTTAGTAAAAGATCTTTCCCCTTAACCAATGTCTAAGGTTTTGTACATGATGAATAAAACACTTTTCAAATTCTAATTTTACCACTCCCTGAGATAACATAAAATGGCTCTTCAAGGATGGACTATATTTTATTGGTGTAATTTTAATCTAAAACGAATGCATATATGATTAGCATATGCATATTAGTTGTTATCTACCCAAGCACAATAAATGAAATGAGGCATAAAATTTAAAGACGTGAAGAAGTACTATAAAGATGCACCATATAGATCACAAGTCATACGATACTCGATGGTTTTGCAATGAACACATTTGAGTTTGATCGACAGCGCAAACTTTCTCATGAGCAAGCATGACCAATTCTGATAAACTATAGTACTTCTCGTTGAATGTCAAACTTCACAGTGTGATTTGTCTAGCCAAAATCAAAGATTAATACAGCAAAGTTCCAGCACCATCTAGCTACAACCCTGCACATGGAGAAATTTGACTTTCCTTCAAAAGAATCAAGTAGTATTACATTAATCTCATGTATGGCACTACAGATGCAGTATCATCACCTGTATTCGTGATATACCTTAGACTGACTCCATAACTGAAACATGCACACATAATGATCCAAAATCGGTATGATACCATAACATTCTATCATGTATTTGAAATAACTCAAACCTCTCTCTACATCATTCGTCTGTACACAGGCACACAACACTCCAACAAAACTTATAGCATCAGGATTAACTTCTTTCTCCTTCAGCATCCGTTCAAAAAGAGCTATCGCTTCTTCTCCATACCCATGTACACCAAAACTCGAGATCATTGAATTCCATGTGGCTGTGCTCTTGTGATCCATCAGATCAAACACTTTTTTTGCCTCATCTAAGCTACCACATTTACTGTACATGTCTATGAGGGCTGTCCCAAGATAAACCCCTAATTTCAATTTGCTTTTTATGGCGTAATCATGGATTATTGCACCAAGCCGCTGACTCCTGAGCTCGCTACAAGCTCTTAGTAAGCACACAAGAGTATGCTCATTGGGCCTTATTCCTTCTGATTGCATTTGCCAAAACAATTCAAATGACTCGTACAACTTCCCTTTCCCCACATATCCATCAATTATAGCCGTCCAAGTAACCACATTTCGAACAGGCATTTCATCAAACAACTTGAGTGCAGAATCCAAATCCCCTCGTTCAACCAGGCCAGAGAGCATTGTTGTCCAGGTAACCACGCTTCTCGTGGACATTTTATCAAACACCTTGCGCCCATAATCCAACTCCCCACACTTCAGGTAGAAATCTATCAAAGTGTTCCTAAAATAAATATCCTTAGAAAACCCCGATTTGACCGCTAAACCGTGTACTTCCTTTCCCTTATCCAAAACCCTAGTGGCCGTGCAGGCTTTGATGGTGAACGGGTAGGTAAATTTATCAGGCGAGACGCCATTGATGATCATAAGGTTATACAGCACGATTGCCCGACGCGACCTGTCGTGGGTTGTGTGGGCTCTTATGATAAGGTTCCAAGCGAAGGTTTGAGGTTTAGGCATTTTGTCGAACACCCTAGCTGCATAGTCCAGTTTGCCATGAGAGCAGTACAAACGCAATAGCTTGGTAAGAAGAAGTTGATTACCATGAAGATCGCGACGGATTATCCTGGCATGGATCTGCTTAAGTTGGTGTAGATCAGTGCAATGTTGGAAGAGTGAGGATGTGCAAGTGGAGTAATGGTGGCTACGAGGTAAAGCATCAGGGGCAGGTGAAATGCACAAGGCCATGAAAATTAGGGGCCAATGAGGTGAAGGCAGTACCTATATTGGCCCTCCTTGAATGCAGAGCAAAGCCACTGCACAATCAACTTCAGCTGTAGTGAACAAATTCACATGGAGCCTTGTAACCATTCAATCAAAATTCTGGTACCTACAAGTAACAAAAGAGTTGATACAGTCCAAATGTAAACTTGGAAACAACAGAAACCAAACTTTGGCAGAACCATTAACCCAAGATATCATAAATAATCCATCCAATATATCAACCATCGTTAAAATTTCAGCATGAACTAAATTGCGTCCAGACAAACAAAGCACAGAGTGCAATTTGAAATCCGAAGCCAATCCGAATTCCAACGATGGAGATATAAAGAACTCAAATTTTATGTCCATAAACAAAATTTTGTAATAGGAAATATGTAAAAACTTACACAGAAGTATCGCATAGCTGAGAAACAAACATCAATCCTTTCAGGGCACTAGATTTTGAATTGGGAAATTAATGAAAACTTACGGAAACAACAGAAATTTATACCTTGGAACTGAGGAGGGGAGGAGCGATATTCATCAATGAGCAAGGGATGCGGCGGTGGCACGGTTTTAGGGAGGCGGTGCAGCGGAGCTGGCGGGGAGGAGAAGCAGATTTGAGAGGGGAAAGATTGAGGAGGGAGGCGCTCAGGCTCAGCCAGAATTCGATAAAGGAGAGTTGGACAGAGAAGAGGCTATCGGACACAAATTTGGGAGGCTATCAAAGTGGTGCCATTGGCCCATTTGGATGAAAACATTGAAAATTTATTTTTTATTTTGAAATCTGTAAGTAATAAAAAAAAGACTGCATAAATCAACTAGATACAGATATCATTCTACCAAAAAAAACTAGATACAGATATCAAACTCGAAAAATATCACTTAACTTTTCTTTTTTCTTGGATTCAAAATAAAAACTTTATTACTTATATTTGATGGATCTATTATGACCAAAAAATTTTTTTGATGGATCTATGTATATTAGTATCAATCAAGTAACAGTATAAAGACAATTCCTTAGACACGAACATAGTAAAAATATAAGTGAAAGAATATGATTACTTATAAAGGAACCTTAGGTCAACCAACCAATTGGTTCAATAGCTAAACCTTTATCTTTATTAGAAGGATTTTGAATGATCTACTTATATTATTGATAGTTTTTTTCGATTACAATCACATGACCTAGGACTTCTCTAATAAAAAAACCTACCCGAGTTCCCGAAATGCTACCTAAACTTCCTATAACCTAGAAGCCAATTCAATCAACACAAGTTACAAAACCTTCCAAGACACTAGCCTCTTTGCAATTCTTTCGCTCCGAGATAGTACCTTCACCTTTGAGATCGCACCTTGCTCACTCGAATGTTCTTGCTCTTGAATATTTCTTGTAAGCTCTAGGAATCACCTTGCTCGACTATACAATCAGAGAATTCAGGAAAAGTAAAGATAAGGAGATTGGAAAGAAACAACTTAACTATCCCGATCGAGGTCATGTAGGAGGCTCCTGCAAATCCCTCATCTAGGTGGTGGTCCACTGTACATGCACTCCCAAGATAGAGTTGACCCATTTTTTATGGGTACCGGTCCACTGTACATGCACTCCCAAGATAGAGTTGACCTATTTTTTATGGGTACCGACAATACTTCTTTCATTAGTGCTTAACTAAGTTCTCTCATGCTTTGTTAGCTTTTAATTGTCTATTAGACTTTTTGCTTGTTTGGAGTTTTTTAGTGTTTGTGCGCTATTGCTGGCTTGTCTAGCTGCCGCATTGCTTCGGTCTTTCGATCCACCAGACCTCTTTGGTACATTAAATTCTTTTCTTATAAAAGATATATTCAATAAAAGAAAACCGACTGAACCAATGCAAAAAACTCAAATGACATGAAACCCAGAAAACTGGCGTAAACTGAATCTTATCTAAACATTTTCATCCTCATTTCCCATAGCGTAAAATTGACGAAGCGTTTTCCAATACATATACCAGATATGCCTATACTAGCACTAGTACAACCGTAATAGCTAGATAATATGTACATGATAAAATAACCACTCATATACAACCCAAACAAAAAAAAATAATGCAGAGGAAAGATACCCATAAAGGAGCAATTCAATATCTTCCGTCTGCGACATATGATGCTTCAGCAAGGTATTCAGGTGGACAATGTGAGGACTCTTATTGTCCCTTGGCTGTTGGCAGCCATAATCGTTGGGCTATCACTCTTCCAGCATACTGCACTGGTAAAATATGAACCTTTATTATCATTATCAGCTTCATCCATCTCTGATGAGCTGAACTTATGTCGAGTTGCCGGTCTAGAGATTGCCTGTGAAAATAGGGAAAGAAAAAGCATAAAGCATGGAAATCAAACTTCAAACGTTCACAAGTTTGTTTCTATTTTATTTTATCCATTACCTTGTGATAGACGACAACCTCATTTGTTTCACTGCCACAGGCAATGTACTCACTGTTCACAGAGAGGCCTATGAAATTCTTATCATTAATGTGGCCTCGGTAAGTCCGAACCTGGAAATGGTTGCAAAGGAGAGAATAAGATCAGAAAAGTATATAAGAGGATAAGAATGTCATGAGTTCAAAGAAGCTTAAGATTTGACAGTACTTACCAGCGAATTTTTGTTAACATCCCAAAGACGCAGTGTGCTGTCAGTTGATGCAGAAGCAAGCTCATTGTTTGACAAGAACTTAACGTAAGAAACAGCCTTTCTATGAGCAGATAACACCTGAACTGGTTGGCTGATATTTCTCAAGTCATAGTAGTATATATGATGATCTGCAGAACCAGCCTGCAATAGCATTCAGCAAAACATATAACTTGAAGAATTTATTATCAGACAAAATAGCTATTCGAGATATTTGGTTGCTCAGTATAGAAAGCAAAGTGCGAAATCAATGGCGTGCGCAAATGTTTATCTAGATAAATTGAACAGGTTTATTCTACATACCGCAACATAGTAGCTAGACCCAGGATTAAACTTGACAGAACATATATTTGCTTTCATGTTAATATTAAGAACACTTGCTTCCTGATTGGTGCACCAGATTTTCACCTGTTTAGATTAAAGTTGACAAAAATGTCAGATACAAAGTCAAACTTACACAGATGGAAAGAACAAACATGCACCTTATAATTAACTGGATAGAAAGTTAGCATCTCCTTTCTATTGTCTCTACCGTAATAAATAACTGGTGCCTACAGTAATAAACTGATGTAACTGAGTTTTAACAGTTTATGAAGTCCATACGTGATATTTATCCTCATGCAACCAAGTTTCGCAACAAGGGTACAATCATATGCTGTACAAATCTTAAAAGAACATGTAAATATTGAGATTGCATAAGCAGCAAGGGAGTGATCCAACACCGTGGAAGAAAATGGAATTCTTTTTTCATTCAATAGAATTAAGCCTAACGATTCTAAAGCATAAAAATACGAGATCCAACATCACAGCCTTCAAAAGCAGTCAAAAAGATACTGTTTCCACTAAATAATACACCTGGAGATCTGGAAATTCATATTCTGAGAACAACAGTCTTAAAGAAAGAGACATAACTCTATGGCTGTTCATTAGCCAGAAGCATTGAGTACTATCATGACAAAAATAAGCAGAAAGCATACCGTTCAACACTGGATGTTGGTTGCTCAATACCAAGTATTAGTACTAACATTCAGATCAGATATGATAGAAGAGAAGGCAGTTTCAATTACAGTTGAAATCACAGAGTACCATTCATCAACGGAAATTTGATTACTCCATACCAAGTAAAGTTCCATCATGATGTATGTTGTCTATCTAACGTATGTATTGACCACTTTTAAATTAATAGTCTTCCTCTATGAAAAACTATAGCAAAACAGTAGCACGTGCATATAAGTGCTGGAGTAGTAAATGATAGACTACCACTGTCAAAGACTGACACAACAACTTGATTACTTCTGAATACCTTGCAGTCATCACTTCCTGATACAAGCAATGATGGTTCGGAACGGGAAAAATCAATACTCCATGCTCTTTTCTCATGCTCTTCATATTCTATCAAACTCTATAGAAGAGAGATTGCCAAGTTAGCACTAACCAGTAATGCAACTTGCGGCATCATCATATTGAACATAACGCATTATGCACAAGTTCTTACCTGACGAGAATTGACATCCCAGATAGTCACAATTCCTTCGTAATCACAGCTGGCAATGTGATTTTTTATGCGTTTGTTCCAACTCAAACAGCTGAGCTTAGATCGTGTGGCCATCTCAACAATAGGGCAATGCATTTCTGCTGGTTCGTTCACCACCTAAATGTCAATATCTTCCATTACTAAATGAAAGTTTTATAAACAATGCATTATCACACAAGCAAGAACATGTATTCTGTTAGTGGGTAGCTGAGAGAAGCTACATTCTAGACATTGCAACTAATAGCAACCAGAGAATCATACACTTGTAAAACAAAAGAAATCTTTTGCTTGACTTTTTGGGGATTTTTTTCCTTCTCAATTTTAAAGGAAATGCACCATTTATGAATATGCATTATTATACACATGTAGGATAACGATCAGTGTTACAGCAGAAAACCTAGATTATATGCTCCCATGCACCTCAAAAGTCAACATAATGCCTTTCTCTTTATTTTGGTGGCGAGGTTCAAGGGTTTCAGGAATAAGAAGTTGCAGCTATTCAAAGTAAATACCAAGAGAATGAATGAAAGATCTTCAATTTTCTCATTGACTTACAGAAGCAAATTCGAAAACCTTGATACGCCTTGAAACCCCAGCGGTGGCAAAGAATTCATCATCTCTGTCAAACTCTATGCTGAAACCAAGCAAATATAGAAAAACTTACTCGATCTTTTCAACAGTTTTCTGATCAAAATATATGATCTACATGTGTACAATAACACAGACAGCTTTAGAGCAAACAATGATGTTGTCAATACTAGAGAAATTCAGTCTTCAATTTAATTTCCTTTGAAGAATTACACCTTGGATGGTTTTTGTTATTAATGTCAAACAATGGAAAGAGGCCATACAACTTCATGGTTATGATTAAATTCTAAATCATCATCAAGCCGCAAATCAATGTATGATTTTTACAAAAATATAAGCTTACCTCGATATGACATTGGTCGAATGGAACAAATCTCCTTGTCTTAACTCAGCAATGACCCTAAGTTGACTGTAATAAACAAGAGCCTCAGATCAAAGAATGATCATTACTAAGACAAAACAATGTTGAGACCAATGTTCCAATCACAAACTAAAGAGTAAGATTATGCACCTGTATCTTGTAACGGTAATAAGAACAGACTGAAAATCCTTCAGACCTTCATAATAACTTGACATATTCACGTCATTCAAATCTGTATCTCCTGGCCTCCTTGCTTTCACCCAATTCCGCCTCTTGTACAAATAGTACTCTTGTAATTCATTGAACTATAGAAAAGGACAAAAAATGCATTAGAATGTACACAAGAAAAGATATGATTCTTAAACTTTAATCAAGTATTTTTACTCTTCTTAGAGCTATGAACCTCAGTCCAGAAGAGTATGTGCTACATGAAGAATTATATATATTTTGGACATGATATACTACTAGAAAATGAATCAAGACAACACCTGCGTATGAATCCTCCTCTTTTTTGCTAGAATAGATCCTGATTGACCAGGATCATGTCTAGTTCCACCCGACCTACTATGCCTCATTAGCCCCTTAGAGAATATAGGAGCTTCATCATCATCTTCATCATCATCATCATCTTTTCTGCTATCTGGATTACTTGAATCCAGTTGGTGTAGCCTCCCGCATATACTAGGGAAGTCACTGCCAGGAAGCATATCAAATTGTACAGACCTCCTGGCAACCTCCAAATCTTTAGCAGTGATTCTTGGTCCAACTGAAAATTTCTTCACCTGGTACGGGTCTGTTTGATGTCTCTCCACAGAATCAATATCCTCGGTTATGTACAGAAGATCACTTTGAACCTGGAGACATGATACAAAATATGAAACATTATTAAACACAAAACAAGCTTTCAGAAAAGATATATGGACAGTTTTCCTTACAGATATTAGTAAGCACTTGAAACACTCTGTCTAATAATGAAGGTTGAGTTGTACCATAAATTTTGATAATGAACTAACATATAAACTAGCCAGTGCAATTGCTGCATCTTGCTAAAGATATGTTAGTAAAATGGGAAATGTTTACCAGTAGATGCTATTCTACTCTGGGACCAGGGATTCAACAATCTAGCATTACTAAAACAGTGAATAATTGTGTAGGTTATATCAAGCAGCTCAACCTACCTAATTTCACCACTTAAAGATAGAGCTAGTTCATCCATCTCAAACTCAGAGCTTTTGTGGCACATTTCCTTGAAAAGAAAAAGCAAAATATATAATTAAAGGCCAGAAGCAGAACCACAGAATGATATAGTGCACCTGATTGAGCTCTTCCAGCTTCCGCTTTCTAAGACAATGCAAGAATTCAAGCATAATTTGCATATTTGCCTCAGCCTCATCTCGCTCCATAGCTTTTTTCTTTTCTACCAGCAGAGACAGCAAACTGTCCAGATCCTTCCGCGACACTTCACAACCCTGTCTACGAATGAGACCAGCACAAAAATTACGGAAGAGTTTAGCCAAGCAATTGATGTTTTAAGATAAAAGAAAAAATAGAAAAGAATAAATCGAAGGCAATCTAGCTGGTTCTGACAGAACAAAAGAGCACTTTGAAATGCTAACAGGAGGGATCAGCATAGCACCATGTATTGACTAGTAGATTTAGGTGAAAGCACTAATGTTTACTCAATTATGAAGATAGAACTAATTGTAAGATTCTCTTCTGACCATGACCAAAATTGTAGCATGTATCATTAAGAATTTTTTTATAATAGTAGTGAACAGAAACAACAATTAAGAAAACCTCCGATATAGAAAAAGATGTTTACGTTTGCCAATTGTAACCCAGGATATTGGAGAGGGTGCAACATAATAACAAAACGATGTTGGATAGAGGCAAGAGATACAGAAGTTGGTAGGCATGAAGACGTCAATTTTTTTCATAAAATTAACACTTTTCAGTGTAGAAGTGAACTCACCTGCCGTAATGCTAGACAGAGATGTTCCAAAGGGCTGGCATTTTTGGCAAATTGATGAAGAGACATCTTCTTCAAAAACTGCATGCATTAAACACACTTTTAAAATATAAAAACATGGCTTTAAAAGGAGAAAGCATATATCTCACCACTAAGAAGTAAGAACCAATACTAACAGTCGTTTCTTCAAAAATAAAATTAATAAGCAACATATTTCATTCCAATACAACAATAATCACTAAGAAGAATGTGTTATTAAGCCTTTGCGGATCCTAAGAAATCCAGGAAAGTTGGTGCAGAAATTCTCTCTTTCTCTGCATACACACAAGTACACAACATGAATGCTTCCAAAACTAAGAGTTTGTACTAAGTTGCAGTTCAATTTTATATTGCAGCCAAATAAAAGTGCATGTCACCACGCCAAGATGTACAATGAGCATGGCTTCGTACGCAATAACTTCCAAGTATAAACTTTTTCCTTGAAGCTTCATTTCCAAACTTATTTTCCGACCCCAACCAAGGCTACTCATCCATATATAACAATTAACATGCAAAAATATGCTTAGGCCACTACATCAAATCTGAACTCTGGAATCCAATTAGACCAAATGAATCACGAAATTATAAAGCAACATTTCCTTCAAAAAAAAAAAATGAATCACGAAATTCCACCTGCCTAAAAGAGTAAGAGACACATACAAAATAAATTTAACAGAGACGAAGCTCAAGACGAAGCCACTGAGATCACATCATCAGCAAATACCGCACATTGCGAAATCCATCCATAGCCACAAAAAAGATCAGATAGAAACGAAAGAAAATCACAAAATCGCTTTAATCGACACACAAATCGAAGAATCCAGAAAGAAGATTCAATCAATAACAGGCGGACGGACAGACATATAGATAGGATCGAATTCCAGATCAGAAAACCTTATCGAGGGCGAAATTAGGGAAAATTTGGTTGGCAGCAACGTAGCGTCCACAGCAAGGGCAATCTCTCTTGAGGCGAAGGTGGGTGACGATGCACATGTAGCAGTAACTATGACCACAAGCGGTTAGGAACGCGTCCTTGATCATATGCATGCAAATCGGGCACCGGAACTCCTTTTCCAGCTCCAAGATCGCCTCCTCTTCCCCTCCGCGGCGCTCTTCCTCCGTCGCCGGCGCCGGCTCCGTCTCGGTTGGCTCGTGGTCCTCCTCCATCGCCGAAGGAGCGGACAACGGAGCGCCGGCCTCGTCTTCCGCTTCCGATTCGGCAGCGGCGGGTGGATGTGACGCCGACGGCCCCGGGATGGACTTAACAGAGGGAACAAGCGCACCCACGGTGCTGGTGGTTTGAACCATTGACGTCTGCAAAGAGAGCGAGAGTGAGGGAGAGAGATTGACGTACGGCAGAAGAAAGAAGGGAGAATGAGGGTGGGAAATGCCCACGTCGTTTGTAAACTGTAAAAGAAGCGGTCGGCGCCCTTACTTTCCTTTCTTTTTTCCTTTTTGATATTTTAAGCAACGATGAATGGTGATATCACAAAAATATCTTACGAGTGAGGAAGTGACCAATGTTACCCCCTTAACGGGACACCGATTTTCAGTATGTACGTATGTCAAAAAAGCAAAAACTGTAGGAAGTTCACGATCTAAGTTCATCAGAAACAAGTACAATTCTGATTGGACACCTTTCTAAATAATAAAAGTACATTCATATTATATCTTTAAGGACATTAAAAAAAATTCTACCAAAAAAAAAAAGGACATTAAAAAAAAACAAAGAAGGTTTGATAAAATGGGTCATAGTATTCTCATTTTTACAAATTAATATAATTGTACAATGTTAGCACAAACCAGTCTGAATTAAATTGTAATGTCGTTAGCACAAAACAAACAAAAGGAAAATGAATGATGGGCCTCCAACACATGAGAGATGTATAGAATAGTATTTCATTGTTCAAACTCTAAAAAAATTGGCTTTTTAAACAAGTTTAGTAGTGGATTGAAGAATATACAATAATAATTGCTGCTTAGTTTTTATATAAAAAAAAACGATCTAACAGAAGAGAACTCTTTAAATCATAAAAAAAAAATTATGACCCGATTTTCCATTATTTATTCATAGTAGGTCAAATAAGTTTCAAATTTGCTCTTGCTAAAAAGGAATTGTTTTTTTATAAAATATTCTACATGATTTTTGTCAAAGAAAATTAGACATCGTGTCAAAAAATTATACTGTACTTTTTATCAAATAAATATTGCGACACCTCAAACCAAACGGTAAATTATCAAAAATCAATATTCCAAGTAACAAAGAAATAACAAATTTTAAAAACATTTAAAATTTTAAATACTGTATACACTTAATATCATCAACACAAATGACCTAGAGATATCTAGTTTGTCCTAGCTCGGAGAAATGTTATATTTTTCAAATAATATTTTTTATTTTTTAAAATTTTTTTACAAAATTTTGTTAACTTTAATTGGTTTGGATTGTTTTTGTATGTGAACAAATGAATTTAGGTCATTTTTAGGCTAGAATGCCCGTCCTAATTAGTAAGAATTTAGAATGGTTGGAGGCAAGAATGTATTTAATTTTCTTTCTTCTCTCCGGTGGCTTAGATCCTATGATTGGAAATGAGGCCAAATACAAAAAAGTGTGTGTGGATATCTTCTTAACAACGGGCTTCTGCATCTGCAAGGTAAACCATAGACAAAATACATTAAAATTAGTTCAAGCCACCCCCACAAAGCTTGCTTTTACCAGCCTGAAAAAGTATAATTATTGTAGATGATCTATTAATTAGTAATTTCTACAGATTTTGAACCGGTTCATGATTTCTGGTTTAGAGGGTGGTCGATCAAATTTTTGAAAATGGACTAAGAACAGATGAGGTACAACAGAGGGCATAAAAGAGGAGGAAATATACTGATGTAGTGATATTTCCCCATGTAGACAAATAATCAACATAGGGTTCATTATGAATTGTTGAAATGAACTAACCAACAGGTGAATTGACAAGAAAAAAGCAAGCGTCTATTTGTACATTTGTCACATATGTGATTAATCATGTTACACATTGAGGCAAAATACTTCATTTTTGGTTATGCCTAAAAGTTGAACACTAGTACAAAATAAAAGCATTACAACATTGTTTTCACTCATAGGCATCACTAGCTTCATCATCATCCAATGGAACACCATCAACACTAAAATCATTATTAAGACCCTTCAATTGAACCCCATCAATACTAGCATCATTATATGAATTAGACAAATTAGGTTTGACCTGAGCTTGATGAACAACCTACAATAAAAAGGGAGAAAAAGAAGAGATTTTGTAAAAATGTGCAAAATACCGTTTTTCAGTTGGTTCACAAATATTGTCATTGTGGTTCATAATATTAAATAGGAAGGTTCACTGAAAATAACAATGCGGTTCATATAAAATAACAATACGAATTTTAATTGAAGCGATCTAACAAAGGTTACAAGGATACTAATTGCTTATACAAAATAATATTCTACTAGTCAATGTGGATAACTAGGCATAAACATATACACAAAAGCATCATATCCAACAAAGCATACTAAGCATCATATGTAAACATTTATTTTATCCACAAGGGGGAATTTGAACACTAAAACATCATCAATACATGAAAAGGTCTTGCAATTTGTCCACATTATCTTCATATTAACTAATTAGAACAACAAAAACAATATTCCAAGACAAATTAGCAAAAGATGCTCATTGAGACATTTTATCAAACACTTTGTGGGCAATCAAATAAGCATACAAATTTTAATTCTAGCATCTATAAAATTTTGTTTCCAATTCCAAAACCAAGAGTACAACACATTTCTCCATGATCTCAAGCAACAAAGAACCATAAACAACAACAAATTTAGAAATAATTTGAGAGCAACAAATCATCCACCAAACTAAACTCTTCTTAAGTATTCTTCATAACCACTTACCTAAATTCAGTATGCCTTCAATTTGGAGTAGGAGTATGGATCGAACGAAGAGGAGATCGAGATTGAACGAGGGATTGCACGAAATCGTCGTCGTTCACCAATTGCAAAAGAGAGATCGCACGAAATTGCATTCGTTCATCAGTCGCCATTCATAGGAGGAGCAATTTAGGGCTAAAAGATAAAATTAAAAATAAAAGAATAGTAAAATGACAAAAGTACCCTTCCAGCTTTAAAAAAATAGAGGAGTGTGAGTGTGGGTAGCAACCCATCTGAACCCTTAATCTTACAAAATCAACGGATGAGAGTTGCTCTCATTTCTTAGGATAAGAATTGTTCTCATTTGATCCCCAATCAATATCTACATTTGCCTAATATACGATTTGTGATCCTCTTTATAAAATCTTCAATAACAAAGATAAGTGTGACAGGGGAGCACCATTGGATTCTGTTTCTCTAAGCTTTAATATGGTATCAAATCATTTTACCTAACAATTCAATTATCCTTATTCTCTTAACCCTTCCTCTCAAAAAAAAAATTTATCTGAACCCTAACCACAACAAAAAGATTTTGCTATCACATAACAACAAATAACCCCCGTAAAAAGCTTCTACTATCACACAAAAACAAACAAGTAGAGCTGTTAAAAGCTGACCCGATCTGAACCGCCCGAAAAATTTAGGGTCAAGACCCGAAAATTTAAACCCGAAATCCAAAATAAACCGAACCCGATAGACCCGAAACCCGTTGGGTTCAAACCCGAAAAAACCTTTGGGTTGACCTAATTTGTTATATTTTAAGAATATATAATATATTTTGAAAATTATAATATATTTTATTATTAAAATATATAAAAATAATAGATTTATTATTAAATATCATTTTTAATAAAAAAATATTTTAATAATTGGCAAAAAATCAATTTTCTTGACCTGTTAGGTCGACCCGACCCGCTCGACAACCCGCATTGACCCGACCCGATTTAACCGGTGACCCGTTACGACCCGAACCCGACTCAACCCGAACCCGAAATAACCGAACTCGAACCCGACCTGATCGACCCGTTTGATACCTCTACAAACAACCCATGTCACATATGTCTTAGAAGAAAAAGAAGATTGGTTCCAAGGATCAAACCACGATGGATTCTAAGGAAGAAACAATGATTAAATATAAGGACGAACCACAATAAATTCATGGACAAACTACGATTGTCCCCCTAAAAAATATTTGCTTTGTTATCTTTTCGCCTTTCCAGTCTTCAATTTTTGCATTCCTACGCTTCGACTGCAGTCTGCAGAGGAACCCCTTCCCTTTTTTGGATGAAACGCAAATCAACACTTACAATCGTTCTCTGTTTTTGTCTCGACGCTTGTTCTCACTTGATGTGTTATGTTACACAAGAACCAAAATCTATACATTTATTAGGTTGTATTTATCTTACCCTAAAATCACATTTTCATCGATCTTGTTTCCATGGAGTTTGTTAAAAACTCTATTAAGCTGATATGTAGAGAAAAAAATTCAATCACGGTTGTTAAATTTTTATTTAACAGTCATGATTTTTTCAACTATATCCATGAATTTTTTTTCACTCCACTAGAATTAAATTCCATTTTCATGTGAATGTATTAATTCATCAAGAAAAAATGTGTTTGGTATGTTTTACTATTTTTCTTATATTAATAAAATACTTAAAGAGTATTGACTCTCTTTTAACTAAGAAAATAATAATTATTTTTCAAAAAATAAGTCTATTTCTCCCAAATTCAACACTCTTACAAAGAGGATATTCATCAAATTAGCAAAAAGGGAAGGAAAACAACAATAATAAAAACCGTTCAAGATTAGGCAAACATGCCATGTTAAAGAACCGATCAGAAAAAGAACAAGAAGGTAGAAATATTTACTTTTGGGCCTGAAAGAAGGTAGAAATCCTTGAAAGCACGTGTTGATCGACCACGTAGCACTAATCAATTAGTTGATGTTGTTTAATTCCATATCAACCACCAATTTAGATACTTATATTGGAACTGTGCATTTATTTCATTTTGATGGATGGGGATTGTATATATATTCTTGGCAACCTAGCTAATTGTCTAGCGGACACTTGGTTATTATTAGACGTCTGTGATCAAATTCAAGTCTAGACTCTAGAGAGGTTGAATTTCAAATCAACAAGGCCCCGTTCGGCAAGGTCATTAAATTAGCTTAATCAGGTGGAGTTTATCGTGTTTATCGAGAAAAATAAATTTCGTTTTATGTTTTCGACATTATCGTACTTATTAAGTTTATTTTGAGATCAAAAAATAATCATCATCCCCGAATTTATAAAATTTACAAGAATTATGTTTATTCTTTTTTTTTTACAATTTCTACCCTCTCTCCCAAATTTACTCTCAGATCAACATCGATCGATATTTCACTCTCTTCAAAACCCTCTCTCTCGTTCGAAGTTTGCATACTCTCTCTGAATAAGCTCCATTGCTGCAAGTTAGTAGGTAACGCCACTTCTTCTGCAATTTTGTTTTCTTCAATCGAAAAATCTAAGACAACCATCAACAAACAATTGGCAAGTAACTCAAGGCGGCGAGCAATGAACGACGAAAATCACCCTAGCAGCAGCAAGAGCTCTCCGTGTGTGTTGCCAGTTGGACTTGTGAGGGTAGAAGTAGAGTTGAATTGGAAATGGTAAATGCCAAGTGCTTGGGTTTTCACTTGAGAAATACTATGTCTATTTTGGTAATTTTCCACCCTAAATAAACAATCATAAAAATGCCCCAACCGAAAGTATGTTAATTTATCTAAAAATATAAATACCTAATTTCAACATTTGATTTCAGCATCAGCACCGAAAAACTTCAGTACCATCAACCCCATTAGTTTTAACACCGATAAACACCCAGTTGTTAAACAGTCCCTAAATTCCTTATAAATTTCGCTTTCACATCCCTTATAAACTTAATATGACATACTAAGAAAGTATATATAGAAGTTATGTACATACGTGCATCATAAATTCCTCAAATATATAGCAATGGGTGTGTAAAAATCCCTTAAAAGTTTTGGCGAAATACATATATATATGGCCATGAACTTTAACGATTTTTGCAACTACATCCTTGTACTTTTCGGATTTCAAATAGGTCCTTCTAATATACATATTTTTTGTCTTTTAAACACAAATAACATGAGCTCCATATACGTGCAATACAATCGCGCTGACGTGGATATAAATTGTGTCAAGTACATACCACATAATTGCCAAATTAGATGCCAAGTAGACAACTTTATTTATTTTTTCTTTTAATAAAAAACACTAGCAATTTTTTTATTTTATACTGTTGGAACAATAGTTGTTCCATGGTTTCTCTTAGTTTTGATGATAACAAACTTAGTTAATATAACTTGCTTCTACATGTAAGTGTTTCAGGAAAACAGGTACATGGTCACGAGTGACGGAACATCGTGAGGAACGATGGAGGGAACGAGTGACAGATTTAGGAAGCGCGTCTCAGAAGGAACGCGGCTTTCTATAAATGGCAAGTTACCTTATCTTCAGCGAGCGATCTTCTACGAAGATTTTCAGCTGTAGGCGGTTGCTTAAGAAGA
Source organism: Fallopia convolvulus (assembly GCA_964016875.1). Lineage (NCBI taxonomy): Eukaryota > Viridiplantae > Streptophyta > Magnoliopsida > Caryophyllales > Polygonaceae > Fallopia > Fallopia convolvulus. The sequence continues at coordinate 55,117,915 of OZ024723.1, forward strand.
TAAAAGAGAGGATAAGATCAATCTTCACACGATCTTATCTTAGGAAATCCGAGATCATTCGGTTTTGGGAAGAATCGGCATGGTTGAGGATCCGAAATCACAAACAATCTTTTTCCTTATTGTGTGGGATTTGTTAAGTGGAATATCAGCGTAATTAGGCAAGAATTACGTGTGAGATCAGACTTAACTTATCTTATAAATAGCTAGGCTTAGCTAGGGTTAAAGGCGTGGTTTGGAGAGTGATTGAAGACGAAGAATTTGAAGAGAGAGCTTTTCAAGTGTACGAGTGTGTGGCTTTTTCCGGTGAAGAATCCACAAGTAAGTCAGTAGTTTACTTTGTTTTAGGTTTACGCTTAGGGTTGTAGAAGTCTAGTTGGTTGAACTTTGGTCGGTGCCTTAGTTACCAGGGAACTTGACTTGCCTTGTAATCGTTGAAACTTAATAAAAGTATTCTATTGAAAATCCTCTGAGAAAGAGTCTCAGGGGTAGAGGTTTTTCTTTCTACGACTTGTTGGTCGGACATAAAGTTTTCCTCTCTAAATTCTGTGTTCTATTGTTTATTTCCGCTGCCTAGGGAACCTTACTAGTTCCCTGTATTGTTACTAACGCGTCACGATCCAACAATTGGTATCAGAGCAGGTTTGCTCTAGATTGTGTGTTATTGCAGGAATACAGAATGAATTCAAACAACACTCCCAACATCGGAATTGGAAACAACAAGCCTCCACTTCTTGTTCCTGGAGAATACGACCACTGGAGAATCCTCTTTGCCACTTGGCTTAAGAGCAATGACTACCAAGCATGGTCAGTCATTGAGGATGGAGACTATGTCATTCCTGAAGCCAAGAAGGACAAGAAATCTGAATGGGGACCAGCTGAGTGGACAGGAATGGAGAAGAACTTCAAGGCACAAATGCTTCTAAACAATGCCTTGGGCGCTGAAGATCTGCTAAGAGTGGTGAACTGCAAAACCGCCAAAGAAGCATGGGCGGCCATTGAGCAGATGCACATTGGTAGCATGGATCTGAAAGAAAGTCATCAAAAAGAGGCTAAGAAGGAGTTCTTCAACTTCAAGATGGAGGATGGAGAAACCATAGCAACATATCAATCTCGATTTGAAGCATTGGTGAATCGCATCAATCATCTAGGGATCGAGAAATCCATCACTCAATCAGAGAAGGTTGATGCGATCATTGATGGTCTCGGTCCTAAGTATGTTGTTACCAGAGGCTTGCTGAAAGAGAATCCAATCACGAAGACTTGCACTCTTCATGAAATCTTTGGAAAGTTGACGGACTATGAGCGATATGAAAAGATCAAAAGTAGCATCTCGAATTCTGGCAAGGGTATTGCTCTCAAGGTTGAAAAAGCCATTGAGAACATCACCGCAGGAAGAGGGGTGTATACCACAGAGGAGGACTCTGATGTGGCGCTCATAACAAAAACAATGAGGGCTTTTTACAAGAAAGGCAAAAAGCAAGAAGCATGGAAGGAACAAGAGAAGATCAGCTCAGAGAAGAAGGATATCAAGGAAGTTACCTGTTACAACTGTCAAGAGAAGGGTCACTATGCAAAGAGTTGCCCCAAAGGTAACGAGTCTGGGAACGAAAAGAAGAAGGCCTACATCGCTGCATGGGATCTTGACTCAGGTGATGAATCTGAAACAAAGATCTGTGCCATGACTCTGAAGACTGAAGATGTTGACCCAGAGGTAACTCCTGATCAATTCCTTGATAGTTTAAAAAATGCTAAACAGTCTGATCTTCTTATCATTGTTAAAAGGCTTTTTGAAGATAATTTAAAGATGCAAGAAGAAATAGGAGCCTCTGATGAGAAATGTCTTAATCTTGAAGAAAAATTATCAGAATCCATTGTTACTACTGTTGTTCCTTGCTCAGAGTGTAAGACTTTAAATGATGATATTAAGACTCTCACTGAAACCAATAATGAGCTTAGATCGGATATACTTGCTTATAAACTCAAAAAGGAAGATTTAGAGAATGAGCTGTGTAAACAAACTCAAATTGAGTTTAATCCTGCTAGGTGTGGTATTGGTTATGGTAAAAACAAATCTGAATATCCTCCTGATGACCTTACCTTTGAAGAGAAAATGGAAAGAAAAGCTAGGGAATTGCAATCTGCTAGAGATAAGGTAACTCATCTAGAGAGTAGAGTCAAGATTCTTGAAAGTAATCTGAACAACAACTCTGAATGGTATTCTGGTAAAACGGCTCATAAAATATACTTAAAAAGTCTCAAGGGAACCAGCACAGAGTTCCTTCCAAGGAACGTGCGAAGGAACGTACCCTCCAGAAACCACATCCTAAGCGCTATCTTGGCGAATATTATAGGGTGTGCTATCACTGTGGTGGGGGAGGTCATGTTCAAAAAGACTGTAAAGTTAGGTCAGAAGAGTCTAACAAAAGAAGTCAAAACCAGAACACAGGGAACAACAAGAAACAGTGGTCTGGTAAGAAAAATCAAGGGTATGACAAATCTCATCAGAATAAAAAGAAACCAGCTCTACAACCACAAAAGAAGCAAAACTCTAAAGTTGACAAAAGGAAAAACTATGTTGATCCCTCAAGTATTGCTTCTAGTTCCAAGAGCCCACAGAAAGCCACTTTAGTTCAATCACAAATCTATCATTCTGTGAGCTATGCTAACCGACCCGGGAAGGCTAAGCAGGCCTGGGTTGTTAAAACGTGATTTCTTTCTTGCAGGTTGAAGTGAGGGGGAACATCCGTTGGATCCTTGACAGCGGGTGTTCATGTCACATGACAGGGAACAAGATTATTATGTCCTCACTTCAAAACAAAGTTGGAGGAAACATTTCCTTTGGCAACAACAATCAAGGAGAAATCATTGGAACAGGTGAAGTCAAGCTAAATGACAAGATCAGCGTTAGGGACGTAAGCTTGGTGAAAGGTCTTAGTTACAACTTGCTGAGTATTGCTCAGCTTTGTGACCAAGGGAACAACGAGGTATCTTTTACCTCATAAGGTTGTATGATCAAGAATCTGAAATCAAATCTTGTGGTCCTGAAAGGAAAGAGGCGCAACAATGTGTATTTTGTCGACTCAAGTTTCCAACCACAAGAAGATCTTTGCTTTGTGACATTAGGTGACAAGACTGACCTCTGGCATAGGAGGTTTGGTCATGCAAATCATCGAGGAATTCACAAACTTTACTCACAAAACCTGGTGATAGGACTTCCCAAAGTTCTTATAGAAAAGGAAAGCTTGTGTGAAGAGTGTGCAAAAGGAAAACAAAGCAAGTCATCTTTCCAGCCTAAGTTGTCAGTCAGCACCTCTCATCCCCTTGAAATGATACATATGGATTTGTGTGGTCCCATGTGGGTGAGAAGTCATGGTGGTAGCAGGTACATTTTTGTTATTGTTGATGATTTTACTAGATATACATGGACTCTCTTTCTAGGTTCCAAAGATGAGACGTTCATGGCTTTCAAAAGATGGATCAAGAAGGTAGAAGCATCAACAGAGCAGAAGTTAAAAACTATCAAGTCTGACAATGGAACAGAGTTCAAAAATTCCATGTTCCGTAGCTACTGTGATGAACATGGAGTTTCTCAGAACTTCTCTGCGCCAAGGACTCCTCAACAGAACGGCGTAGCTGAGAGAAAGAATGGAACACTACAAAACATGGCTCGAACTATGATGTTGGCAAGTAACTTGCCTCGGTCCTTTTGGGCTGAGGCAGTCGGTACCGCTTGCTACATCATTAATCGAGTCACCATACGTTCCAACTTCTCTAAAACTCCATATGAACTAATCAAGGGCAGAAAGCCAAATATTTCCCACTTGAAAGTCTTTGGGTGCAAGTGCTTTATTCACAACAACGGAAAAGACGAGCTTAGCAAGTTTGATCCAAGGAGTGACGAAGGTATCTTTCTGGGATATGCATCCAACAACAAGGCTTACAAGGTGTTCAATAAAAGGACTAAGAAGTTTGAAGAAAGCATTCATGTTGTCTTTGACGAGTCCAAAAATGGAGGGAACCTCTCTAGTAACGAGGATGTACTGAAGGTTCTGAATACAGATTCAGATGATGAAGTCGATCCAGATAAAGATGCACAAGCTCCAAATGATGATGTTATGCCTCCAAGTCCTGACTTGGATGGAGATGACACAGAAAGTGCCCCATTTCCTGAGGATGATACTTCACAAAATGAAGAAATAGAGGAAGATCATGGGGAAGGAACTTCACGTGGAACGACAAGCCAACAGGAACAAGAGGAGTCAAGTACAGATCCCACTCAGATTGAAGTCAGGAATTACCATCAAAAGAGGGATCATCCTGTTGACAACATCATCACTCCATATGATAAAGGTGTGCTTACTCGTTCTTCTATTAAGAATTTTTGTGCTTTCAATGCGTTTATCTCTCTTGCAGAGCCAAAGAATGTGAAGGAAGCATTAAAAGACCCTGACTGGATAGTTGCTATACAAGAGGAACTACACCAGTTCGAGAGGAACAAAGTATGGAGATTAGTTCCCAAGCCAAAGCACAAAATGGCTATAGGAACAAAATGGGTTTTCAGGAATAAACTTGATGACACCGGAGCTGTCACAAGGAACAAGGCGAGACTTGTAGCAAAAGGGTACAATCAACAAGAAGGGATTGACTACGATGAAACGTACGCTCCTGTTGCAAGAATAGAAGCCATTCGTCTTCTAATCGCCTATGCTGCTCACAGAGGATTCAAGCTGTATCAAATGGATGTGAAGACAACATTCCTGAATGGGTACCTACAAGAAGAGGTTTATGTGCTACAACCTCCAGGATTTGAAGATGTTGATCACCCTGACCATGTCTATGTACTGGATAAGGCCCTTTACGGTCTCAAACAGGCTCCTCGTGCTTGGTATGATAGATTCGCTCAGTTTCTATTAGCCAATGGATACAGACGTGGTGTGATCGACAAGACATTGTTCCTAAGGGAACAAGACGGTGAGGTTTTATTAGTTCAAGTTTATGTTGATGATATTATATTTGGTTCTACTAATCCTAAACCTGTAGAAAGCTTCAAGAATCTCATGAGTAGTGAGTTTGAGATGAGCATGATCGGTGAACTCACTTTCTTTCTTGGTCTACAAGTGGTACAAAGTGATGAGGGAACAAAGGTACATCAACAAAAGTACATCAAGGAACTATTGAAGAAGTATGGTATGGATTCTACAAAAAGTTTTGATACCCCTATTTCTCCTAATACTCGTCTTGATGCTAATCTTAATGGTGTTGATGTTGATCAAACGATGTACCGTGGAATGATTGGTTCCCTATTGTACCTAACGGCCAACCGACCAGATATTATGTTCAGTGTGTGTCTTTGTGCTAGATTCCAGGTCAATCCTAAAGAAACACATCTGAAAGAAGTGAAGAGAATTCTGCGATACTTGAAAGGGAACGATGGGTTATGTCTATGGTATCCAAGACACAACTCGTTCCATCTTGTCGGATTCTCGGATGCAGATTTTGCAGGTCACTTGGTAGATATGAAGAGCACATCAGGCATGGCCCAATTTCTTGGTCCTTGTTTGGTGTCTTGGGGATCGAAGAAGCAAAATTCGGTTGCTCTTTCAACGGCTGAGGCAGAGTATGTTGCAGCAGCTGCCTGTTGTTCCTAGGTATTATGGTTAAAACAGCAATTGGTGGACTTTGGTATGTCTCTTGGAACTATTCCTATCTTATGTGATAATACAAGTGCAATCAATATCTCTAAAAATCCAATGCATCATTCTAGAACCAAACATATAGATATTCGACATCATTTATTAAGAGATAATGTTGAAAAAGGTTTCATCAAGATGGATCATTGTAGGACTGAAAATCAAGTGGCAGATATTTTTACCAAGGCCTTGGACAGAAAACCCTATGAACATCTGAGGATGTTACTAGGAATGATTTCTTTGGAGTAAACAAGTCCCGGTCCTCTATTCCCTCAGTGCCTGACTAAAGAGGTAACTTCTCAGGTAACTACATATCATTTGACAAGTTTTCTAATGGCTTATATCCTTCCTCTATGCATAGATGTTGTATATATTAGAAATTGTTAAGTGTTACATGCTAAAAGGAACTAAAACTGAATTGCTTACATCCACGATTTTCTTTTGGCCCAAAATAACCAACTTGATCTATTCAATCCCTCACTTCAAGCCGAAATGATAGTTGGTTATAAGTTGTCCCCAGCCCGGTCCACACAAACGTTCCCTATGAACCTCTTTTGATTACCTTTAAACGGGGAATAATTGTGTGGATGTCACAAATTGTCCTAGCCTACAATAAGTTTGAATGGAACGTCTCTAGTCCCTTTCTGTTCAGACATAGCCTTTTATCCACTCATGGTAACGAGGTATGGAACTTGTGGTTGAGAATTGTGTCACTTTAAAGGAACGTCTTTAATTATAATTGAAAGTTTTCTGCAAAGGAACAGACATCAATCAACGCAGGGATCGCAGTTATGTTGTAGCCGTTGTGACTGCTTGTTTGAATTTTTCCAGCCGTTGCACAGTAACTCTGCAGGGAACGATAGGACGTCTGCGCAGTCAAAACTTAATGGCGGTGAAAATTCATCATTATGGCAACTCTTAGCCGTTAAGATTTGGATAGAAGATCTTTGGGAAGATCATGATCTTGTAAACAAGGAAAGAGGTGTGTTTTATAAACTCTTATCTCGGTCATTTTTTTACCGCATATCTGTCCTTCTCCCTCAAACACTAAATCTTCCTCAAAGCTTCAATCTCCTCTCTTTTCTGCAACAATGGCTTCCTCCTCAAACACCCCCATCCTCAACTTTGACGGTCTCGATGCTTCTGAGATCGCCGTTCTTCAAGCCCAACTCGAATCCATCAAAAAGGCCAAACTTTCCTCCCCCTCCCCAATTTCCAAACTTGAAACCAAATTCGATGCTATCTCCGACACTGGTATGGCCACCGCTGATAAGATCTCATCAGAGAAGGAGACTATGGGTGAAAAATCTGAGAAGGATCAATCCACGATTCCCTTAGAAAACCCTTCCGACAAGGCTGTTGAAACAGGGGAGGTACAGGAGAGCAAGGATGAGTCGGGAAAGGAAGAGGTGAACTCGCCACCGAAGGAAACCACTGATGATCAAGAAAAGGTGGAATCTTTGCCTGTGCATATGCGACCAGGGTGGGTTAAGCCAACGAGCCGTGGGAAGCAAAAGGCAAGAAAGAGTGTCCCTCCCGTACCATCTCAAATCCTTCACATCTCTGATTCGGAGCGCACCCCATCCCCTGCCAACAAAAAGCCGAAGGTTACTCCTTCTGGATCCAAGTACGGCCTTCGCTCCACCGTTCTAAAGGAACCGGTGGCTCAAGAATCTTCTGAAGATGAAGAAGATCCAGAGGAAGATGAAGAGGATGTTGGCTCGGAGTCTGAAGAGGGTGAGGAAGAAGAAAAGAAAGAGTCTGGTGGAGAAGGAGACGAAGAAGAGGAGGAGTTGGAAGAAGAGGTTGAAAAAGACCTCAAGTCTGCCAAGGCAAGAGGTAAACTGCCAATGGAACCAGCGGCCCGTTCCAAGAAGGGCTCAAAGAAGGTTGTCGCTCCTCTGGTGATCGACGAAGAGTTCCTGAAAAGCCATGACTTGGAGGAATTCTGGGAACTTCTCAAGTTTCAGGGATGGGAGAAAATCTGTGACTCTGGAGTCAAGGTAAATGTGTCCCTTCTCTCCCAATTCTTTGGTTCCTTCCAACTAGTTGATCTCTCTACCGGTCCAATGGGCTTTGCTACTGTCTGTGGGATGAAAATCTCTTTTTCTTTGGGATCTGTTGCTACAATTCTGAAGGTGCCTGCTGAAGGGTATGGAGATGTCCATACTTCGAGTAACTGGCCAAGGAACAAAAATCAGTTAATCAAGCGTGTTATGGGCAAAGTTCCTGCTGTTGGTCCTTATTCAACCAATGATTTGAGCTACACTGCACGGATTGCACATCAATTTCTCATCAAGGTTGTTGTTCCTAGGCTGGAGAAGAGAACTACGCTCACCATCAACGATATGATTCTGCTGGACAAGTTTCTAAGGAGGGAACTTATCAGTCTTCCGGAGATAATGATGAGGCAGATGGCTAAGTGTACTGGGAAGAAGCATAGCCTGCCTTATCCTCGTTTTGTGAGGGCTATACTGAAGGAGAGAAAGGCGTACAAGCCTTCGAAAGAGGAGTTCTTTGGATTACCCTTGGAGATGCGCAATATCTCGAGGATGAATTTTCAAGGTGATTCGAAGGGAACAGCTGCAAAGAAGACTGCCCAGATTGATGTTGGGAGTTCTTCACTGAGTGAAGGTGTTACTGCCAAGTTGTTGTCTGAGCTTCAAAAGATTTCCTCTCAGCTGAGTACCATCATTGGTTACCTGGCTAAGAGAGACACTGACGCTGCTGCTGCTGATTCCACCTCCTCAGAACCATGATGTGGACCCTCTCTAGTTCCTTAGCCTATCTATTCCCAGTTTAAAATGTTTCTTTTGTTTCTTGGATGTTAAGATTTTTATGTTTTATGTCTTCTCTGGCTATGTTTTCCGCGACAATTATCTATAATAATAACTATCTTTTGCTTATGAATGGTTTAAGTTTCAATTAAATTTGTTCATTTGCTCTATGTTTTTGCTTGATGATTGTTGATCTTTTGATGATGTCAAAAGGGGGAAGTTAGGAAAAATGCAGAGATGCGTTCTATCCAGGAAATAGAGAGGGAAATTTGGCTAAGGGGGAATATGTTGTTAACTCTGAAGAGTAGGAACAACAGTGCATCTGTTAAGGGGGAACCATACAGGAATTTTCTTTTTGATCTATATTTCTACTGGTTTCTAGATATGCATTTTTGTATAGGTTTGTCATCATCAAAAAGGGGGAAATTGTTGGAACAATAGTTGTTCCATGGTTTCTCTTAGTTTTGATGATAACAAACTTAGTTAATATAACTTGCTTCTACATGTAAGTGTTTCAGGAAAACAGGTACATGGTCACGAGTGACGGAACATCGTGAGGAACGATGGAGGGAACGAGTGACAGATTTAGGAAGCGCGTCTCAGAAGGAACGCGGCTTTCTATAAATGGCAAGTTACCTTATCTTCTGCGAGCGATCTTCTACGAAGATTTCCAGCTGTAGGCGGTTGCTTAAGAAGATAAAAGAGAGGATAAGATCAATCTTCACACGATCTTATCTTAGGAAATCCGAGATCATTCGGTTTTGGGAAGAATCGGCATGGTTGAGGATCCGAAATCACAAACAATCTTTTTCCTTATTGTGTGGGATTTGTTAAGTGGAATATCAGCGTAATTAGGCAAGAATTACGTGTGAGATCAAACTTAACTTATCTTATAAATAGCTAGGGTTAAAGGCGTGGTTTGGAGAGTGATTGAAGACGAAGAACTTGAAGAGAGAGCTTTTCAAGTGTACGAGTGTGTGGCTTTTTCCGGTGAAGAATCCACAAGTAAGTCAGTAGTTTACTTTGTCTTAGGTTTACGCTTAGGGTTGTAGAAGTCTAGTTGGTTGAACTTTGCTCGGTGCCTTAGTTACCAGGGAACTTGACTTGCCTTGTAATCGTTGAAACTTAATAAAAGTATTCTATTGAAAATCCTCTGAGAAGGAGTCTCAGGGGTAGAGGTTTTTCTTTCTACGACTTGTTGGTCGGACAGAAAGTTTTCCTCTCTAAATTCTGTGTTCTATTGTTTATTTCCGCTGCCCAGGGAACCTTACTAGTTCCCTGCATTGTTACTAACGCGTCACGATCCAACATATACTAAATTAGAGATTTAATGATACATTTTCCCTAATAAATAAACAAATCAACCTATTCTCTACAACAAACAATACAAATTGCTCCCCAAATTCTTCGTACAAATTGCTCCCCAAATTCAACCTACTCATCTCATCTCCCGAACCAACGAATCCCTAGGAAGGAAACTAGAGAGAATCAGTATGAACGACGGCTCGAATTCTTCACCGTCGGTATATGTTCTCTGCCTTGTCAATCAGAACGGAACGACGACTCGAACTTCACTGCCGGCATATCTTCTCTGCCTTGTCAATTAGAACGGAACGACGACTCGAATTCTTCACCTTCGGCATATCTTCTCTGCCTCGTCAATCAAAACGTGTCAAAGTTCGGTGGGCCACAATACGGACGGAGGGGGAGACCGTCCCAACGCACATGCACGACATGCCCATCACATAAGCCCATGTGGTTCCATCCTAAAACCAATTGGTGATAAGAGGAGTAACCCAAGAGTATATATTTAGGCTAATTTCTCTTTAGATTTTCGATGTGGGAATGTTTTCTTCCACAGAACAGAACGACGGACTAGAGGTCGATTTGATCTTGTCGTTCTCAATTGAAGAAGAAAGGAGGGGTGGTGGCTGGAGGTCGGGGTAGGAGGAAGGGCACAGATCTGGTCGGGGTAGGAGGACGGGCATAGACCAGCGAAAATATGCCCTCCAGATCAAGATACGAGGGAACATAAAAAAAAGGACACTCAAATGGAAAAAATTATGAAGAAGATGGTTAATTTAATGATAAAAAAGTGTATGAGATAAAAAAAAAAGATTTATTTTATTTTTTTTCTTCACCGAATAATTTATGAGTCAAAAGGAGTTAACTTTTTTTTAAAGTAATCCATGTAAGCAAAAATGTTCACACAACTCGCTCAAAAATAGATTGAAGTACACGCGCTAAGTCACATCAGCATAGAGTGTTTAAAAGACATAAATATGTATAATACAATAACCTATTTAAAACTTTCAAAATACAGGAATGTGGTTGCAAAAATCGTCAAAGTACAGGAACAAATAGATATATTTCGCCTAAAAGTTTTGGTTTGATACTTTAACACCACATGCAGATTTGAAAACTATACACAATAGCTTTATGAAAAGGTCGAGTGCTTCAAAATATTGAGCCACCAACTCTGTTGACTTTACCAAGCTAGCAAACGAATTTTAATGAATGATCTACCTAGAAGATCATCGATGTGGAATTGCAACCACACACTGCGCAAAGCTGCTTAATTGTATATCTCAACTACCCAACTAATGACGTTTTTTCTACGTGCGTACCTGACATGGTGGTGACTTACCAAATGCACTGTACACAATAGTGAGTTGGCGCGTACGTTGGTTTTAGCTTAGCTCAAGCTAGCAAATGAGTCCATAATCTCAACATAGGATATAAATAATTTTTTTTTTTTCCAAATTCGATCCCTAGGGTGTTTAAATTTTGAAATGCATCTAAGTGACAGGCCACTATCGATACCAAATCGGGACCCTGTTACGGTGGAGTTGAAGAATAACTCTACCTATAGAGTTGGAGAATTATTAACCTTTGATTTATTTGAATGGCTAGGATTTAATGAGATCATTAGATATATTAAAAAGGAAATAAGTTAATGGAATTTATTAGAATAATAGAGTATCAAGAAGGAAATAAATTATTATAATTACAAAAAAAATCACTTAAATCCATTCTGCTATTTCCTTCTTCCCACCTCCTCTCTCTTATTTTCATCCTTTACGAGTCCACATTCTGCACATTTCTTCTATTTAAGTCCCTTGACAGAATTTTGCACAATTTGTTAATCAAATTCAATCTCATCCATACATCTATTTTATATAAGCAATGAATTTATTGTCTGCGAAAATCAATCAAATAATTAAATCATCTCAATTCGTGTGTTTAAATAGACTAAAAGTAAATTGAAAGACTAATAACAATTTATTTAACCGAATCTAAATTAAAAATGAAAAAAAAATCAAGCATCAAAAGATGGTTGACAGGTGATGGAAATTAAAGCTTTTTCATCATTGAAATGACTAATATGAAATTAGGAAAAAAACATAGTATTGCAGAGTTTATTAATTTGTCATAAGAGAAGAGTTGTTGTTAATATATGCTTCGTGATTTTCTCTACTATTGTTATCCACTTAACCCTCCCTCGCGAGATTTGAACTCCAGACGTAAGCGTTTGATGGAGCAAAGCTCTCCGCTGAACTGGGGTGGCAATGACCCAAAAAAAATATTATTTACATTAATTTCCTTTTTTGATCTTGTTAGTATTTTTTATTAAATCTTAGCCGTTAAACTAAATCAAGGGTTGAAAATTTCTCAACTCTATGGGTAGAGTTATTCTTCAACTCTACCGGAACAAGATCCCAAATCGGCTATCCATATATACTTAATTGGTATTTAGAGCAAGCATTGATATTTGATGGCAATTGAAACCATAAATTAATCATATAATTGATGCGTTTTCATTTATTTTAATACGAGGATTTCACTTATCTTGTAACTATATTAACCTCGCTCATACCAAAATTTTCATATACGATGATCAGTGGTAGGGGTGTCCAAACCCGGTTAACCATAATTTCGGTTAATTAAAATAATGAACCGTATCCGAACCGTAAATCCTGGTTAGCCTAGTTCGATTAACCAATTTTTCGGTTCGGTTTTATCGGTTAACCGATAACCATTTATGTAATTTTAGCTTAAATAATTAAAACTAAATCAATAAATTTTGAATAGAAAAAGTGATCAAGCTTAACTTTTATTTTAAATATGTACTTACTAGCGTAATTTTCCGCGCCTTGCGCTGATTTTCTTAAAAAAAATTTAATTAAATTTCACTGAATAGTTAAATCTCTTATATAATGAAAAAATTTATCATATAATCTAAAGAATATTACCAGATTATAGATAATCAAAAAAAAAATATTAAGGCCAGTTTTCAAGATAAAGAATATTACCAGATTAAAAAATATTAAGGCTAGTTTACAAGATAAAGAATATTACCAGATTAAAAAATATTAAGGCCAGTTTTCAAGATAAATATTATAATTTGATTTTTGAGGCTCTCAACGGTCGGATCGTATCCGTAGTACACATTCAACGGTCAAATTTGAAAAAAAAAAACGATTTGGCAAAATATTAAACAATCAAAAAAAAATATTTGGTCTCAAAACCAATTTGGAAAAACATTATTTGGTACAAAAATTCGAAATTCCAACTTTTCAAAGTATTAAACAATCAAATGAGTATTTTTTAATCCAAATTTAGTTTAAAAGAAAACAATTATAGATTAAAAGATTTATTAAAAGAAAGTTTTTTAATATATTTTAAATATGAACAAATTTGATTTGTATGTAAATTGGAAAAAAAATGGTAAAAGAATTTCTAATTCAGTTTTCCTCTATTAGAACAATCAAATGAAATAATAAAATAATTTTATAAAATTTTCCGTTTGTAGGTGAAACACTCAACTGAATCAAGTGACCGTGACTTAGTAAAATTATAAAAAATTTCCCCTTTTTTAAGCCAAATGGTACTTTTTTTCTTTAATGAGATGACAGATAAAATTTGTTTGATAGTTTGCAAGTAACTAATAATCAATATTAATAAAAAAACTTAATTGGTCATTAAGAGTGGTAAAAAATTGATAAATAAAATTAATTAAAAATTATAATAAGATTTTGATCACGTATAAAATATTTTTTATTTTTTATAAATAGATTTTTTAATTGAATCAGACGAATCAAAACTTTTTATTTGGTACATAAATTTGAAAAAAATGTAGTAAAAAGATATTCGAAATATAAAATCAAATAATTGTTATTATAAAAATTGTGAAGGCAAAAGATTTAGTAAATTGCCTAAAATGGTGGTTGTATTCCTATAACTTGATATGGTGGTTACTGGTCGTACATTAATTGAAAAGTTGGAAAGTATATATATTAATATCGCTTGAGGTTTTGGTTCAAGTGAAGACCACTCTTGTGGTAAGACCTTTTGTTTAAAATGAGGACTAATCTCAACCATTCGATTTACCTCATCACTATATTTTGGATGACCAAGTTTATTTTTTATATATTTTATATATATATTTATTTTATTTTTCATTTTTTTCATTTTTTGTTTAAAAAAGCTTTAAAAATGCTAAATATGGCAGTTCAATTTTTATATTCTACGAGTTCATTTTTAAATACCAGAATTTCAATTTTTTATGTTAGGAGTTAAATTTTCTATATTGTATGAGTTTAATTTTTTATATTTTACGCCTTCATTTTTCAATCGATAATAAGTTCAATTTTTATATGCTTTGAGTTCATTTTTCGAATAACTCGATTTTCACATAACTAAAAAAATATTTAAAAAATAAATGTTTTTGTCAATTTTTTTATATTTTTTACCTTTTAAAAATGATTTTCTTATTTAAAAAAGCATTAAAAATGTTAAATATGGTAGTTCAATTTTTATATACTACGAGTTCATTTTTATACACTAGAAGTTCAATTTTTTTATGTTAGGAGTTCAATTTTCTATATTTTATTAGTTCAATTTTTATATTCTACGAGTTCATATTTTTATCTATAATAAGTTCAATTTTTATGTGCTTTGAGTTCATTTTTTATATAATCCGATTTTCACAACTAAAAAAATGATTTTTTTTTCAATTATTTATTTATTTTTTCGATTTTTTCTTTTTTAAAATTATGTTCTTTTTTGAAAAAAATCTTTACAAACGGTAAATATGACAGTTCAATTTTTATATATTATGAGTTCATTTTTATATAATAAAAGTTTATTTTTTATGTTAGAAGTTCAATTTTCTATATTGTGTGAGTTCAATTTCATACTATACGAGTTCATTTTTTATCTATGATAAGTTCAATTTTTATGTGCTTTGAGTTCATTTTTTATAAATTCGATTTTCATAAACCAAAAAAAAAATTAAAAAAATAATTTTTTTTTAAATCTTGACCATTCAATACATATTAAAGGAGTAAATCTAATGGTTGAGGTTAGTCCTCATTTTAAGCCTAGTCCTTATCACAAGGGTGGTCCTCGTCGGAACCATGCCCTATGGCTTGATATGGTGGTTGTACTTAAATTGCCTAAAATACTTCTTGATTTGAAGATAAATTTCTATATGTAATGATTGTAATTTTTTATTTGAAGGTAAAAGATTTAGTAAAAATATAAGTTATTCATATCTAAATGATATCGGTTAATCAAACTTATCCAATGAATAAACAAATTGAAAAATCAAAAACTAATTATAAAATCGAGAAGGAAAAATTCTTATCGAGACATGGCCTCATATGTATCAACGACGACCCAATTTTCATTGACTTTCCTCAGTTTTTTGTCAAATTCTTACGACCTAATGCAAGTATCTTTCGTTATTTTCTGTTAGTTTATGTACAAATTAAAACGTCAAATATAAAAATTAGTCATAAAGTGTTTTTATTGATGGAGAAGGAGAATGAAAGGTCTATGGAGAGAAACAACAAATTGATCAATAGAAGATGGCGTAGAGAGAAATCGATCGGTGAAGAGCAGCGAGAAATCAATCGCTTGACTTTCTAGTGTAGAGCAACCAAGAATCTATTGGAAGGGTTCCGTTAGCAAGGATATATGAGCAGTAGATTCTTGATGGAGAAGGAGAATAAAACCCTGACAATATATTGAAAGAACCTACAATTTTTGAAAAAGCTGATTTTTGAAGGAGAAGGAGAATGAGCCTTATGAACATATATTGAATGATTGAACCTAGAAAAAGAACGTAGAAGATGATTTTTTATTAATGTATTTAGATTTATTGATTATTTATAATTATAGTTAAATATGATATGTTAATGATGAACGGTATATAATACGACGTGGTATATGATGTGTAAAAAATATAATGACATGGCTTAAGGAACTAGTGACATGTGGCAAAATCCAAGGTGGCGTATTCTCGAAACGGCACGTGGAAAAATTTGAGGTGGCGCAACGTGGAGGCTCCATACCTTATTGCTTTTATATATATAGTAGATTCCATATTGTTTCGGTTGTTGTAAGAAAATATCAAGAGTATATACTATAGTGTGTGAATTCTAACATTGTGCGTATTAATTTTTATCCCATTAAATTTAATAAGCAATTATTTTATCAATAACAAGTGGAGAAATAGTGTATAAATTATTAAAATTGGAGAAAGAAAGACTCAAATTAGATCAACACCTTGAAGATTATAGAGTTTGACCACTAAATAAAGCAAAGATAACTATTATTTGAAAAAATATTAATATATTTTTGGTTCTTCGGTTAACCATTATATGTAAAGTCATGGACCGAAACCGAAGCGACAAACCAAAAATATTTTCGATTTGGTTAACTAACACTGCTGGAAAACGCGTCTGTAGCCAGAAAATATTTAGCCACGAATATTGTCGAGGTTAATTTGGGTGGCAACGGCCAAAAGTTTAGCCACAAATATTTACGTTTGTGGTTATATTGCCATGAAAAATACGCTTGCGGCTATATTTGAGGTTGAATCGCCGCGAAAAGAGCGCGCAACTAAATTTGGTTGTAGATTTCTGGCCATGTTGTCAAGAAAATATGTCTGTGGCTAAAGTTTAGGCCAAATTGACACGAATGTCTCGTGCGGCTAGATTCATTTCTAGTGTAGTAGCTAATTAGCCACGAAAAAGGATTCGAGTGTATATTCACGGCAAAATCTGGAGCTAAGTACCCACATAATATTTATGGCTAGTTTTGTGGTTATTTGTGTGGGTAATTTGAATCATTGACTTATAAATGTTCCTTCATTTCATTAGAATTTTTAGAAATAACCACAAAACTAGCCACGAGTTCTTATATTCGTGTCTAACTTAGTTTGTTTGGAAAAATCTGCGATAACAGTCACGAGATTAGCCACGAGTTCTTCATTTCGTGAGAAATCTGCAGAAATAACCACGAGACTAATCACGAGTTCTTCATTTCGTGTCTAACTTTGTTTGTTTGGAAAAATTTGCAGAAACAGTCACGAGATTAGCCACGAGTTCTTCATTTCGTGAGAAATCTGCAGAAATGACCACGAGATTAGTCACGAGTTCTTCATTTCGTGTCTAACTTTGTTTGTTTGGAAAAATTTGCAGAAACAGTCACGAGATTAGCCACGAGTTCTTCATTTCGTGGTTAATCTTCAGAAATAACCATGAGATTTCAACGAAGGAAGAGGAGAAGAGTTTGGATTGGGCTGCTCCTCCATATGGGCCGAGTAAGGTGATCCAAAAACGGACCCATTTCTTTTGACTCCCAAGCCCATCAAATTTTCTATTACCTTACAAGCCCATTCCTAATTAATTTTTATTATTTGTAAAATTATTTTCACTATAAATAATAATTATTTTAAAATTTTAATAAATATTACCCATATGCCTTTATAAAAAATATTTATTAAAATAAAATATCAATCATGCTCACCTAAGAAATTAATAATTTTTAATAAATTATAAATGACTTCCTAGAATAATAATATTTATGAGAATAATATTATTATGCATGTTTAAGACTAAATTATTCGAGAATAATAATTTAAAATAATTTCCTTTAGAAATCGTTCATTCATATAAGAAATCGTTATATTCCTTTAGAATCGTTCATTCTTATAAGAAATCGTTATATTCATTTAGAATCGTTCATTCTTATGAGAAATCGTTATATTCATTTAGAATCGTTCATTCTTATGAGAAATCGGTATATTCCTTTAGAGTCGTTCATTCTTATGAGAAATCGTTATATTCCTTTGAATCGTTCATTCTTATAAGAAAATGTTATATTCCTTTAATTAGAATCGATCATTCTTATAAGAAATCATTATATTCATTTAGAACTGTTCATTCTTGTAAGAAATCGTTATAGTCCTTTAGAGTCGTTCATTCTTATAAGAAATCGTTATATTACTTTAGAATCGTTCATTCTTATAAGTAAATGTTATATTTCTTTAGAATCGATCATTCTTGTAAGAAAGCGTTACTTTCATTTAGAATCGATCATTCTTATAAGAAAGCGTTATATTTCTTAGGGTTTAGGGTCTAGGGTTTAGGGTCTAGGGTTTAGGGTCTAGGATTTAGGGTTTAGGATTTAGGGTCGATCTTTCTTATAAGAAATCACTATATTCCTTTATAATCATTCATTCTTATGAGAATCGTTATAATCCTTTAGAATCGTTCATTCTTACAAGAAATCATTATATTCCTTTAAAATCATTCATTCTTATAAGAAATCATTGTATTCTTTTATAATCATTCATTCTTATAAGAAATCGTTATATTTCTATAGAATCGTTCATTCTTATAAAAAAATCATTATATTCCTTTAGAACCGTTCATTCTTATAAGAAATTGTTACATTCCCTTAGAATCATTCATTCTTAAAATTCGTTAGAATCGTTCATTCTTATAAGAAATCATTATATTTCTTTAGAATCATTCATTCTTATAAAAAATCGTTATATTCATTTAGAATTGCTCATTCTTATAAGAAATCGTTATATTTCTTTAGAATCACTTATTATTATAATCCTTTAAAATCGTTCATTCTTACAAGAAATTATTATATTCCTTTAAAATCGTTCATTTTTATACGAAATCATTATATTCTTTTATAATCATTCATTCTTATAAGAATTCATTATATTTCTTTAGAATCATTCATTCTTATAAGAAATCATTATATTCCTTTAATTTAGAACCGTTAATTTTTATAAGAAATCGTTATATTCCTATAGAGCCATTAATTCTTATAAGAAATCGTTATATTCATTAGAATCGTTCATTCTTATAGAAATCGTTATAATCCTACAGAGTCGTTCATTCTTATAAGAAATCGTTATATTCTCTTAAAATCATTCATTCTTATAAGAAATCATTATATTCTTTTATAATCATTCATTTTTATAAGAAATCATTATATTCTTTTATAGTCATTCATTCTTATAAGAAATCATTATATTCTTTTATAATCATTCATTCTTATAAAAAATCGTTATATTCATTTAGAATTGCTCATTCTTATAAGAAATCGTTATATTTCTTTAGAATCACTTATTATTATAATCCTTTAAAATCGTTCATTCTTATAAAAAAAATTATTATATTCCTTTGGAACCGTTCATTCTTATACGAAATTGTTACATTCCCTTATAATCATTTATTTTTATAAGAAAACGTTATATTCCTTCATATGCTTGATGTTGATAAGTATTCGTCAGGGGTTCGGGGGCGGAGCCCCCGACAACACCAGGGGTCCTAGGGGGCGGAGCCCCCTAGTAGGGGGTTCGGGGGGCAACGCCCCTCGACGGTGGTCTCGCTGGCGAGTTGGGGGTCCAGGGGGCAACGCGCCCCTGGCGGGGTTGGGGGCAGCGCCCCCCCCAAAAAGGTATACGATATTTTCTATTTTTGTGTTTATCGTAATCTGTTTTAAAATACATGAACTTTTTATAATCATATTTTTCACTAATTAACATCTTTCACTCAAATATATAAACTTGTTATAATTGTTAGTACTTCTAAAGTTACAATACACATTATGTATATGTGAAAATTGTTTAATTGTTAGTACTTATAAAGTATTTTTTATATTATTTGCTCTTAGAATATGTTAACTTATTTATATATAGAAAGATGCATTACATCAATTTTACAAAAATTTCGTTCAAAATATGTGAAAAATATTGGCGGGCTATAAATTTCGTTCAAATTATGAGAAAAAATGTTGGCGGGCTAAATTGGAGGAAAAATTGTTTTAAGAGGGAGAATGAAATTTTGGGCTGAATAAAAATAAGCCCAAAAGCCAAACACAAACCCTAGTTGTTATTCTCATACGCCGCTCATTCAACATTTCAACTGATAAACGCCTCTAGGAAGGAACCCGAGAGAGAATTAGGTTTGAGCTTGTCCTTCTCAGACACAAACCCTTGTCCTTCTTCACCGCCACCATATCTTCTCCACCTCGTTAAAGTCTACAAAATTCATCTCCAAATTGATCGGTTTGAGCTTATCCTTCTCAATTTGCCATGTCGGAGAAGAGGGAGGAGAGAGAGAAAGATCGTCTACAAATTGATCGAGAGAGAGAATCGGGATGGAACGACGGACTCACGAACTCGGGGAGAAAGAATTCGGATTATTCACCGCCGGCATATCTTCTCCGCCTCCTCAAAGTCACCAAATTCGTCTCTAAAATTGATGGGTTTGTACTTGTCTTAATATCAACAATGGTTCTTATTTCTCAATTGAGAAAGATCCAATATTAGTCGTATCACCTGATATTGGATCTTGATTCTAAGCTGAAGGTTCCTAATTGTTGCAGATCTGGAGTTTACAAGGAACATAATTTCGTTTTCTTGCACTTTCTGTTTAGTTGCTCTATTCAATTGTGTTTGTATCTTGTTCTCGAGGTTATAAAAGTTCTATTTGGACTTGATATTGAATCACTTTTCACAGTATCATTTGAATAGATGGCGTTCTGTAACAAGCTTGGTGGGCTCCTTAGGCAGAGTTTTCGCAAACGCAGGGGATAAATGGGCAAACCTCCATGGCATCTATGCTGAATGATGTTCGCAACATGTCTTCAGCAAAGCTCTTTGTTGGAGGTGCTTGTTATCTCAGTCACCTGTTTTTTATGAAAATGTATTTTAATTGTTTGCTTTTTTGTTCTTTTTCCAAAAGCAACTTCTTAAACCTTTTTTTTACAATATATGTTCAGGTCTTTCATGGGGAACTAATGACGAAACACTGAAAGAGGCCTTTTCCAGCTTTGGTGACGTCCAGGAAGGTGAGGCTCCCAATCCCTTGAATACATGATATATGTTACAGTGTCTTTGCTCTTTGAGTAAGGGAAATATGCAGGCAAAAAAACTAGTTCCGGTTGTTGCCATGGCATAGCTGAGTGATGGGAGCGCCTGAATGCACACTCAGTTGAAAATGAGAACCAAATAAATTCTATATTAATGTGAGGCTTCTGGCAGTGAGCACTCTCCTAACAATAAGATTGAACAAAGAGCAAAGTTCTATATGTTTTGTTGATTGACTAGAATTTCCAGCTTTTTGCCTGCATATTTCCCTTAGTCAATCAACTAATTTCCAGCTTTTGTTACTGTAATTCACTAAATTAAGCCATCAATAACCATTTTCTAGCTAAATGGTATATTAGTTGATTGAATAGAATACCCTAAATTAATTTATTTTAGAGGTATTCGTCCATTCATTTTTTTAAAACAAAATTCACTTTGTATTATCTTTTTTATAATTGACCTTTAAATATAGTTTGTTTAAATTCACTTTGTATTATCTTTTCTAGCTAAATGGTATATTAGTTGAAGCTGTCGGTTCGGCAATGGCTGCCATGGATGGCCAGGTTTGAGCCCAAGTTCCTTGATAAAGAAATCTAATGGAGTTTATGCAATACTCATGAGTTTTATTGCATCAAGTATACAATGATTAACCTTAAGCTTTTGTGAATCTTTCCCACTGTTACAATCGAACAAGGAAAAACAAACCTACTTCATGCTCTACAATCAAGGTTCAATTTGCTACGTTTTTAACCCTTGTTTGCACTTCTTCCAGGATAATGATTACATTGAAGACAACGACTCCATTGATGTTGCAGCTGTCAACAAGTGTCTTGACTATCCAGGAGCCCTTGAAGCCTTTGAATCCTCTTACACATACAACTTTTTTCTTCTTCATTGTGTTGCTTTGAGGTTTTTGAAAAATAACTACTTAGAATTTGTGGTTGGTATATGAAATTTGATGTTGTTTGAATTGTTAGTTGTTCAAAAGTTTGTAGCTACCTTGAAGATCTTATAGATGTTGTGCATTATGCTTTTTGTATCTCTACTAATTTGGTTTGTAATGTATTGTTAAGATCTAAGTTAAGAGGCATATGTTTGATGATTTTGAATATCTACGTTTTGTAAATATGCAATATTATGGTATAATATTTTTTTATTTTTTTAGATGCGTAATTATTTAACCACAAAATTTGAAACAAAATAAATTCATGGCAAATTTCAAGGCTAATGGCCACGAAATATGGGCGATTATGAGTTTAAATTCGACTCAAATTTAGTTACGAAATACATTTGTGGTTAAAATTTGATGGTGATGCACTCAAAACCAACCACGAAATTCAATTCTGGCTAATATGGTTGAACATGACTTTCGTGGCCAATAGCCACACATTTAGCAATGAACTAGTTCGCGACTATTATTTGCAGCTAAATAGCCACACAACTAGAATTCTGTGGTTCTTTTTCAGAGTGATATTTAGCCTCGCGTGTTTTAGCCCCAGGGCACCTTTCGAAGGGCAATCCGTTGGGGATGTTGTGGCTAACGTGATTTCGTGGTTATTTTTGTGGCGGAAGTCGTGTCTATTTTCCTGGCTACAGACGCGTTTTCCAGCAGTGTAAACCGAAATTTCAAAAAAATTCGGTTTGGTTAACCTAAAAAACACCCCTAATCAGTGGTGCATCCAGGATAGCCTGGATTAGGGGAGGTAAACTATGAACAAGCATAATAGTAAAAAAATTCGGTCAAATCAAATTAGTTTAAACATCAAAGTATCATACAATAATAATAATAATACTAGTGATAGTTTGACACAAAAAAGAGAACAAACGTACAAATAAAATTACATTTGACTCTTTACTACAAGATAATTAACATCTACGAGTATCTAAACTTTGAAAACGAAGCTATTTTGAATCGTTTTTAAGACCATCCACAACCATGAATCTAAAAATGGATTCTTAAACCCCCCACATCAATTTTCTTACTCCTCCACCTCATTTTAAAATCCACTTCTACTTTATTTCTACAACCCACAATCCTATTTCATTCTTTGAAGTTCACTAATTTGTTTATTTAATTACAATATTTAATTTTCGGGTATTATTTAATATCCGGAAATAAAATACACCAAATTAACAAGCAAATAAAAATACACCAGAAAAAATACCAAACGAATACATATATGAAAGGGAATTAGTTTTAAAAATAAAAATGCCCGAACTTTTGCCATACATGCTCAACTAAATCAGCCTGTAATTGTTTATGGGTGCCCCTATTTTGAATTTCCGTTCGAGCTTTTATGTATCATGACATTAACTTTGGTCGATTTGTGGAAAATGTGTCGTCCATAGCCGACAATACCTCAAAACGAGATACATCACAATATATACCCACTGTATGTATCTCATTCATTCTACCTTAAAATATATTCATTTCACTACTAAAATGTACATAAATAATATCTGTCATCAATTATATTAATTATATTATTTTATATAATACATAAATTTAATTACATAAAAAATTACAAAGATTAATTTTAAACGCTTCTTTAACTTGTATTTCTTATATATATTAGTTTAGTTTTTAATCAAAGTACATTCAACATGGGTGTCTATGTGTAGATAAAAACAAAACAAAAATATAAAAAATATTTTTTTGAAAAGATAATATAAATTATTGTCGAAATAATACACAGAGTAATCATATATATATATCAAAATGGGAAAAAAGGCTGGCAGTCCATTGAAATCCAAGGACTCATGAAATGCCACGTGTACCTGCAAAATTAAGAAGGCCAATTTTTAGATTTAAAGAAGTCCAATTCTGGACTTCTATTTGAAGTCAGAAAGTTGGATTCTTAATGTACTTGCACTATTGGGAAGAACTTAATTATTATTTTATGTTTAGAATCCACCATTGTCATTGGTCTAATAGTTGCAAACACATTCCTATCAATAAATACTACTAAATTACAGAATATCATTCAACCATTCATCTCCCATTTTGTTTCTCAAATCACTCTTCACATATTTCATGCCAGAAAATACCCTCTAACTAATAATGTAGCAACCGGTAGGAGTAAAGCTAATACAACCAAGCGGTAAATCTACGGAAACAATCTATCTTTTGATGTATTCTTCTTCTTTGCAAGACTTCCGAAGTCTTCCGCATTTGAAAATCGTTCATCCCTTCTTAGATCACTTGGAAAGAAATGTTTCAAATTCTTGAGGCATCAATGAACAATCCATACTTGAGAAGTCATTTAGATAAAAGTGAGCAAGATGTACAAGCTTCCCCACATAAAAATTAGAGAATTTATTTAGTGGATCATGACATACAAAGTCAATAAGCAAATATGTAATTGTTTCAGAAGAACCGGTGGTTGAACTCTAGTAGAATTGAATCAACAACCTAGTAGCATTTCAACAAGAGATATTAAATAAATTAAATGCAACTTTAATCCAGAAATGTTGTATAAAGCTATAACATATTTTATTACCTCATTAAAAATTTCAACCTTGTAATGGTGTTCATTGGTGATGGTTATCCCGACTCTCTTCACACGAACCAACCTTGGAACAATGTCTTGCATATTAATTACCAAAATAGCATTAGCTTGAAAAAAGCCTCCACTTCTTGTACTAAACCATGCCATCCAAAATCTCTATACTTTTACAACTCATCCTTCACAACTCTAATTTGATTGATAGCATTTAACATGTTTTCGTCTCTTTCTTGCAAAACCAAAGATAATGCATTTTCCATACCAAACAAACATTTCATCAAGAGCATAAGAAAGACACACTCATAACTTTGCATTTGGCGAAGCACACCTCTGGCTTGGGCACATGTCTCACATTTAGTGTCATCTTCAAACACATTTTCAAGAACTTATATAATTGAAGGTCACATATCTTTGAGGCGGACAATGATAAGAAAATGTGATCCCCGTCGAATATCACCAGGTCTTTTGAAAGAAGTTTCTTGATTTTTTTTCTATAGTACCTAAAGAATGTTCTCCTATTTTCAAGCTCCACTACCTTTCTAGAATGCTCTAACTGTCGAAGTTATCATCTCTTTTATAAGAAGATCCACATACATTCATAATTATTTCAAGATAATTGAAAAGGTCACAAACATATCGATTCACCTTGTAAATGTAAACAACTACCAATTGGAGTTGATCGACGTGCAAAACCATTCACATAACAAACACTGGGATTTTCCTTCAAAATCAGTGCCTTCAAGCCATTAAACTCACACCACATATTTGATGCACCATCATACCATTGACCTCTCAATCTAGATAAAGATAAACCATGTTTGGCAAACAAAGAATCAATACTCTTCTTCAAACATATTGTCGATGTCTCCCTTACATGAAGCAAACCTAAAAAATGCTCCACCACTTGTCCATGTTTGTTTACATATCTAATCAAAACTATCATTTGTTCCTTTAAAGAGAAATCACGAGACCCATCAACCAAAATTAAAAACAATCTATCACCAAGGTCAACTAATATTGCAAGAGTGGTCATATTGCACAAGCATGCACCACATCTTTTTGTACTATTAGAGCTATCATTTGATTATTTCCAGGTGCATTTTTTAAAACAACACTACCAAATCTCATGATTTCGCAAGCTATACCATGTCAGCAACTCTAAAAAAATATCCCTATTCAAAGAAGTAGATGAGTCATCACGTCCTCTCACGGACAAACCTTGACATAAAATAAATCAAATGACAATAAGAGTTGTTGTCAAACGAACACATTAATCTTCTTCTCTTTTCAAATTGCTTCCTTAAACAATATAACTCACACTCTGTTTTTGATTTTTTAAATTCTCAAAATCAATTCTTACTTTGTTATGTGGACTACCGACTGAACCAACTTCTCTAAATTTCTCATTTGCTTTTTTTCCAATTACAAAATCCTTTTTTTAGTAAACACTATCCATTGGGTTGTAAAGCTTGGACTTGAAAAAAAATCAAAATCAAAATACGGGGCATGTCCTTTGAATTGGCAAGGGCCTTTGGCTACATATCTCTCCATATCCAGTCTCTAATATTAATCTCAAAACTCTCAATAGGCTTGCGTAACCAAAATCAGAAACAAGATCATTCTCAAAAATCATTCCAAGTAGCTTCCAATTCAATATTAATTTGTAATCAAGATATATATGCATTAAAAGTTTTCGACGATCGCTCAATACTATGCGAATCAGTTGAAACTTTTGACCTTTTTTTGAAAAATACCTCTCTATTTTTATTCAAAACACCAACCTATTAATTTCAACAATTAACAATAACTCTTATAAATTTCAAAAATCTCAATATCTAACCTTACGGTAAAAAATATCAAAAAATAAAAATTATTAACATTTTAATTCAACAATTTAACCTATCAATCCACATCAAACATGCCCCGTTTAATTCAACAATCTAACCTATCTGTTGAAACCCGATATAATACGCGCTATAAACGGGATTATATTAAATACTAACTCTCGGGTTTCGTACAACCTAACGGTTTTCGTATGTAGATTATTCCTCCTCCCTGCCCTTCAGCTAATTATTTTGTAATCTTCTTTACAAATAAAGCATTTTGGACTTTATACCGTAAATAGCGCGATTTCACTCGGAGATCAAACGCATCGAATCTAGGTACCGGAAAAGATTTCTAAGTCGGAGAGGTTTTTTCGATCCTTTTAACCATCTCTTAGCCCTGCTATATATAGTGTTTTATCGTGTGGGTTCAATCATATCCACCGATGTGGGACGAGAATTATATTTGCTCATTTGGAGATAGTGCTGAGGTGGCCACGTTGGAATTTGCCTTTAGATTATTAGCCTATTCCATATTTTTGCGCCCAAACGCATATATATAAATGTGTTTGCCGATTTCAACCAGCAGGCCTCTCCACACTTTTGCCAATGGGCCAAATTTATATTGGAACTTTGCCCATATCTCACATTGGTATCTATATACCCTATGTGAATACATTTTACGTGGCTACGTAATTTAGGTTTCGTACCAACTTGTACGTATAAGTCACAATAAAGTCACGCACGCATGTGATTGTGTTTGCATGAGCACTTTTCAATGCGTGAATTTGCGCATATATTATGCTTCGACACGTATACACAAAGTGGCGTGTTACCTTCTTTATATTTGTTCATTACCCCTTGATTATTTAGCGGTTATTTTGCACACCATCACAACCCCTTGACCTGGTGTCCTCGTTCGACGAGGTCAACGAGACAATAAACAAGTGCGCATGCTTTATCGATTTGTAACTTGTACAACGCGATCTAAACTCGAGATTAGGCGGATTTCGCGCACTTTTCGAGGGATCGGACTTCGTCCCATTAGAGAGTTAGGACCTCGTCCTTTTAGAGAGTTAGTACGTTGTCCTTTTAGAGACTTAGGACCTCGTCTTTTTAGACAGTAAAGACCTCGTCTTTTAGAGAGTTAGGACCTCGTCCTTTTAGAGACTTAGGACCTCGTCCTTTTAGAGAGGTAGGACATCGTTCTTTTAGAGAGGTAGGACCTCGTCCTTTTAGAGAGCTAGGACCTCGTCCTTTTAGAGAGCTAGGACCTCGTCCTTTTAGAGAGCTAGGGCCTCGTCCTTTTAGAGAGCTAGGACCTCGTCCTTTTGAAGAGTTAGGACCTCATCCTTTTGAAGAGTTAGGACCTCGTCCTTTAGATTATTAGGAAATCGTCCTTTTAGAGAGTTGGGACCTCAACCTTTAGAGAGTTAGGACCTCGTCCTTTTAGAGAGTTAGGACCTTGTTCTTTTAGAGAGTTAGAACCTTGTCCTTCTATAGAGTTAGGACCTCGTCCTTTAGATTATTAGGAAATCGTCTTTTTAGAGAGTTAGGACCTCATCCGTTAGAGAGATAGGACCTCGTCCTTTAGAGAGTTAGGACCTCGTCCTTCAGATTATTAGGACCTCATCCTTTAAAGAGTTGGGACCTCGTCCTTTTAGAGAGTTAGGACCTCATCCTTTAGAGAGTTAGGACCTTGTCCTTTTAGAGACATAGGACCTCGTCCTTTTAGAGAGTTAGGACCTTTTCCTTTTAGAGAGTTGCACACGCTTTTCGAGATTTGGGATCTCGTCGCTAAGAGAGTTGCCACCAACCTCGAGCCTCGATCAGGTTACACACGCTTTTCGAGATTTGGGATCTTGTCCCTAAGAGAGGGCCTAGTTTGACGTAGGCCAGGAGAATATGGGGTCGGGAAAAGAATTGGGTGACGCCCGGGCCAAAGGGGAGGAGAAACTCGACTCAATGCTCTGGCTTAATTCATTTTGGACGTAGATTGAAAGGAGTCCCGAGTGCCTCTTATATAGAGAGCAAGCTCGAAACCCTAGGTACAAAGAAGGGGAATCGGATTGGGCCTAGCATGCAATCAAGGCCCACATCCGACAAGCCCATAAATCTAATATAGTAGCTAATATAAATAGAAAGGTGCAACAAACCCTAATGGGCCTTATTCTACCATAATGGGGCGGTCTCTTAAGCATAAGAGAACACACGCCTAAAATAGTAAAGACGGAATATAAATGACGGAAATAGAAATAATATAATAAATACATAAATGAGACTAAATCCTAAGCCAAGGGGGTCTCCAAGGTCTAGGCCGTCTCGGAATGGTAGGAGCTGGGTCCGAGCCTAGGTAGGGTCGCATCATCCTCCCTCCCTTAGATTCGAAGCGTCCTCGCTTCGACGTGGTGGAGATGAGAGAAGAAGGATGCGACCTAATCAAAACCATGCCATCGATGTGGGTCTTCTCGAAGAACAAAGTAAATGTTGTCGACACAGGGGCAGATTCGATTATGGGCTCGGGGATGGCGTCGGGCGTCAAAGACAAAGGCATGTCGATCAGGGTGTCCGGCGACATAGGCTCATCCAAAGGGGGCACTGACGTCGGTGAGGGCTCGGTGTCAAGCTCGGGTGGACCCTCGACCTCGGGTGTTGGCGCTGCTGGTGTAGACTCCTCGGTGTGGACTAGCTCGCTCGGTACGGGTGCCGGTTGCGGCTGCGGTGCCAACACAATCTCGATGATGAGCTTGCTCGGCACCGACGTCAATGGCGGTTGTGGTGTAGGAACGAGTGTGGGATGGAAACGCGCCATGTATTCAACCAATTTGCGCTCTAAGGTCGCGAGCCTGTCCTCGAGGCTAGGACTCTCGGCCACGGGAGAAGGCGAGGGTTTAGCCAAAGGGGCCGGTCTTGGCACATGGTCTGTCGAGGCTGGCCGTGGCCTTGGTCGGGGTTGTGGGTCTGGTTCGCGAACTCGGGTTGGTGGGCGCCGAGGAGGCGCACTCCAATCCCGCTCGTTGTAGGAACGATGCCGGGACTTGGGAGTTTCGCGTGGGCGCCTTGGAGGTGGACTCCAATCCCGCTCGTCGTAGGAACGATGTCGGGGTTTGGGAGCTTCTCCATAGTAGTGGGCCCGATTCTCGGGAAGCCGGTATGGTGGGAACCAATCTGGGTGGTCCCTTGGAAGCGACTTATAGGGACGAGATTTGACTCGTCGATGTGGCCGATCCCAAGAATCTGAATCGTCCCATATTTCCGAGCAGGTCCAAGACATGTCTTGGCCCCTCGAGATTTTTTTTTGGTCCTTTTTTCTTTTCTTTTTTTACAATATTACGAGATCTTTCACAACCCGAAAGAATCTCTTACAAATCGGGAAAATATATAAACTATCCTAGAAATAAAATAACGAGATCTTTTATATAATTAAGATCTTTACAAAAAAGGAACAAATCAAACAAAATAAAATCAAGATAAAATCATATAAAGATATCCCTCGGAATATCCTAACCAAAAAGGAGAAAAAAATCTCGGATTTGATTTGGCAAGATCTTCGGCGCGGGCTGGCACACGGAGGTTGCAACCTGGGCACACTGGCGACACGCTGCTGCTGTGCCAGGACTCGGATCCTGGCACGCTGGGACTCGATCCTGGCGCGCGACCGTGATGTTTTGGCCTTTTGGAGGGGCAAACGAACTCCGATTTGGGCGAATTTTATATGCCCGAAATCGTATCGAAAAGATCTACAATATTCTGGAAGAAAATTGCAGAAAAAATAAATTTTTTTTGGTCGAAATCTGCACAGAAGTCGAACCTTTTTCTGTTTGTGAAGATGGAGAAGGAACCGTTCGAACCGCCTAAGCTCTGATACCAATTGATGCGACCTTAGGGTCACAAGGGGCGGATCTAGGCTCGAAACGTTCGGATCTTCTCCGACAAATAGTAACCGGATAGATTTGAGGCCGAAGCCTAGACTTTGAGATGAGAGGTGAAGTGAAAGGATTGAGAAGGGGGCCTAGTTTGACGTAGACCAGGAGAATATGGGGTCGGGAAAAGAATTGGGTGACGCCCGGGCCAAAGGGGAGGAGAAACTCGACTCAATGCTCTGGCTTAATTCATTTTGGACGTAGATTGAAAGGAGTCCCGAGTGCCTCTTATATAGAGAGCAAGCTCGAAACCCTAGGTACAAAGAAGGGGAATCGGATTGGGCCTAGCATGCAATCAAGGCCCACATCCGACAAGCCCATAAATCTAATATAGTAGCTAATATAAATAGAAAGGTGCAACAAACCCTAATGGGCCTTATTCTACCATAATGGGCCGGTCTCTTAAGCATAAGAGAACACACGCCTAAAATAGTAAAGACGGAATATAAATGACGGAAATAGAAATAATATAATAAATACATAAATGAGACTAAATCCTAAGCCAAGGGGGTCTCCAAGGTCTAGGCCGTCTCGGAATGGTAGGAGCTGGGTCCGAGCCTAGGTAGGGTCGCATCACCGAGCCTCGCTCGGGTTGCGCACACTTTTCGAGATTTGGGATCTCGTCCCCAAGAGAGTAGCCGCCAACCCCGAGCCTCGTTCGGGTTGTATGATCTTTTCGAGATTTGGGATCTCGTCCCCAAGAGATTTGCCAGCCAACCCCGAGCCTTGCTTGGGTTGGGCACGCTTTTTGAGATTTGTATTCTCGTCTCCAAGAGTGTTGCAGCCAATCCCGAGCCTCACTCGGGTTGCGCACGCTTTTCGAGATTTGGGATCTCGTCCCCAAGAGAGTTGCCGCCAACCCCAAGCCTCACTCGCGTTGCGCACGGTTTTCGAGATTTGAGATCTCGTCCCTTAGAGAGTTATCCCTAACCTCGAGCCTCGCTCGGGTTGCGCGCACTTTTCGTGAGTTGGGATCTCGTCCCCAAGAGTGTTACCGCCAACCCCGAGCCTTGCTCGAGTTGCGAGCGATTTTCGAGAGTTGGGATCTCGTCCCCAAGAGAGTAGTTGCTAACCCCGCTTCGCGCTGCAACGAAGATTATTGCCCGAGACCGCGCATGCCAGAGGCGAACCCCGTGGCGCGCCGCATAGAGGCTGCAACTAAGCCCGCGCAAGCCAAGGGGCGAACCCCATGGCGCGTCGCACAGAGGTTGCGGCTAAGCCCGCGTACGCCAGGGGGCGAACCCCGTGGCGCACCGCACAAAGACTGCGGCTAAGCGCGCGCATGCCAAGGGCGAACCTCGTAGCGCACCGCACAAAGATTGCGGCTCGAGACTGTGAAGGCCTCGCTTTGAGGGCCCGCACACCAATGACGCACTAACTAGAGGGAAGAGGACGCACTTACTTGATTATTACCCGAGATTAGGTCCGATAGGGGGAGTTAGTTTCCGTTGATGGCGTCAGTGTTGAAACCCGATATAATACGCACTATAAACGAGATTATATTAAATACTAACTCTCGGGTTTCGTACAGCCTAACGGTTTTCGTACGCCGATTATTCCTCCTCCCCGCCCTTCAGCTGATTGTTTTGTAATCCTCTTTACTAATAAAGGCTTTTAGACTTTATACCGTAATTAGCGCGATCTCACTCGGAGATCAAACACATCGAATCTAGGTACAGGAAAAGATTCCTAACCCAAAGAGGTTTTTTCGATCCTTTGAACCATCTCTTAGCCCTGCTATATGTTTTGGACAAAAAATGACCGACTGATCACTTTAGTATCCTTGATAGGGTTTGATAGCCAAAGGGGTACGATTGGATCGGGTTGATGGGAGAACGGGTAAAAATGATAAACGAAAGCGATGAATAAGTAAACAAATTGAATGTAAAGACAACAAAAATAAAGAAGAAATGCTTATCTCCTCTTATTAATTATAAACAAGTGATTACAAGCTTAGATTCAGGGTTTAGGACTCGTAATCATGCGAAAACTGTTGGGAAGACAGCAGTCAGAGGGTAGCAGTCTTGCTCATACGACAGAGGTCTCCGAGAGCAATGTAAGTATGAGATTCTGATTACAAGAGAGGGAAAATATTGCGTACTAATGTCTATATCTAGATCTGGCGTAGCTATGCCCTTAAATCCCTTGATATAGTAGGGAGAATTACATATAAATAGTTACACGTTCGAGAATAAATTTCCTCCTAAAAAATAGGTTGTGGACGTTGTGGGAGATATGGTCAAAGACAGTTGTAACTGACCCGAAGATCTCGTTGGGGCTGCGGGATAGTCACATGACGATTGACGTTAACGGTCTTCGGTCTTTGTGATAATGACATTCTTTGGTCTTTGTGACGACGACAATCTTCAATCTTTCTGACGATGACGATCTTCTGCGTTGAAATTATAATTGGATTTTTTGGGTCTAACACTATATATCGTGTTTTATCATGTGGGTTCTATCATATCCACCGAAATGGGACGAAAATTATATTCGCTCATTTGGAGATAGTGCTGAGGTGGCCACGTTGGAATTTGCCATTAGATTATTAGCCCATTCCATATTTTTGAGCCCAAACGCATATATAAAATTGTGTTTGCCAATTTCAACCAGCAAGCCTCTCCACACGTTTGCCAATGGGCCAAATTTATATTGGACCTTTGCCCATATCTCACATTGGTATATATATACCCCATGTGAATACATTTTACGTGGCTACGTAATTTAGGTTTCGTACCAACTTGTACATATAAGTCACAATAAAATCACGCACGCATGTAATTGTGTTTGCATGGGCATTGATAGCTTGCATATAGGAGTAGTTTAGATGCATGTTTTATTTATGTTTTAGCTAATTTTAGGTTAGTTTTTATCTAGTTTTTAGGTTTTTGTATATTCGGGTAGTTTGCGCTTGTTTGCTCGGTTTTGCAGGTTTTTAGGTTTATGAGCAAAAGCGGGGCAAGGTTTGGATTGACCATGGCCATGGTGGACGAGCTAAAGGATGCTAGGAGGTGGTACAAAGGAGCATTGAAGAAGTAGAAGAGAAGAGCTAAGAAGGAGACAAAAGCTCGGGATGCACGCCGAGTACTCAAGCCGAGCAATCGCAACTGAAGGCGATTACGCGGGATGGCACATTGCGCGGCCGCGCATTAGGACAAACCGCGCAATCGGGGATTTTACGCGGGCATAAATTGGGCCGACATTTGGGCTTCGATCTTTGTTTTTTGGGCTTATATCTTCCAAGTTTATGCTTTAAAGATAGATTGTTGAGGGTTGTTTTTAGAAGACATATATAAACCTTTGTTAGTTTATTTTTCTCATAACTTTTGATCAAACTTTGGAGGCTAGGGTTTTTCTCTCAAGAGAACAACTTTGAAACTCTTGTAAGTTTGTTTTTAATTCAATTATGCATTGCTAAATTTATTGTGTTTGGCTAGTTATTGAAGTCATGATTTGCATATTGTTGTGAGGTTTGATTGATTCTCAAAAAACTTGAATATAATTTATTCCTTGTGCTTAATTGAATCTAAACTAGGGTTTTATTAGATTAGCTACCTAATTGAATTTCTAGTTATAACTGAATCTGATTAATTACCGGTTGGAGTTAATTTGATCAAGAGTAGAACTTTAATCAATTTAGTACCGATTAGACTAGTTGGTTGAAGAAGGGAATAAATTCACAAGTCACTTAGATGTCTGGTTGCTCTAAGTGTTTGTTTCTATTGATAACTTGAATCGTCATGCTGTTATTTAATTGAATCTTGAAGGTTTTCTAGGTTATTAGATAATTAGGGTTGTTAGACTGGTAGTTCTATCAATTAAATCTGAAGTTCGGGTCTTAATCCTTAGTAGGGTCATCATCCACAATACATTATTCAAGTGAGTAGAGAATCAAGAGAATCGATGATCAACAAATCAATATCATGATGGATTTAACTAGTTGAACACGTTTGTCTCTCATATATTTAAATCATCTTTTGCATTCATATTTATTTTTATATTTGCACAGTAGTTTAGATATTCATTCCATAAAACCACCCTCTCTTGGTTACTTGGCATACAAGTAATAACACAAATACACAAGTCATTGTGGGATCGACCCTTACTTGCCGCTCTACTGAGTTGGTAAAGATAAGGTTTCTTTGATAGGTATTAACGACCACTGAAAATACCTCATCAAATTTGGCGGGTAATTGATAAGTATTAAAACCCGAGCTTTATCTCTTCTTTCTTCCTCATTCTACCACGCCTCCTCCCTCCCTCTCTCAAGCCACCATTGAAGATTTTGCCCATTCAAGCTCCATTGAAGCTCTTTCAAGTCGGATTTTCAACCCACATCAAGCAAGGAACTCCAAATCAAGCGGGATTCAAGTAAGTTTTCTCAAATCTCTTCAATATTTCGGTTTTTATTACTAAATCTAGATCTAGGTTTTAGTTTTAAAAATCTGATATTGCTCCATTTAGGCTCGGAATTAGGCTTAGCTTCTTCACAAAAGTTCGTTTATTGCATGATTCTAGCCTAAATTTATGTTTTATTTGAGCTTTTATCAAAAATCCGAGTTTAACCTAGATTAAGCCTTTAATTTTGATTAAATTGTTCTAGGTAGTGGGGGAAGAGAGTGATTGAGGGATTTATTTGCTTGATTCTATATATATTGTTGTGGTTATCCTTGTTGGGACAACAAAATTGTGTTTGCTTGGTTTGTTTGTGGTGTTTGTACATGTGTTTTTAAAATTCTGAAATTATGGGGGTAGAAAAAGGGATAGAACAGATGGAGCATCTTCATCTCATACTGCTAGTCAGGGTGTTCATCTGGTTCCTCCTACTGTGGAGGGAGAGAGCACTCCAGAGACCTTTAGGTTTAGTCTGACCAAGCTTAACCACATAGCCAGATTTGATATGATGAAAGACAAAGAGTGGAAAGCGACAAGATTTATCGACTGGGGATTGATGGATGCTCTTGGTCTATCGCATCTTTTAAGGGAGATGGCGGCCTATCTTCATATGGGGCAGTTCTTATAGCTGTGTGAACCCACTTTCAAGGGGTTAACACTTGAGTTTTTGAGCTCTTTGGCGACAGATTTTAGAGGTGAAGGGGAGTTTAAATTTTTGCTGGGAGGTATAAGGAGGAAGATGACCTTGAAAGAGGTCAACAATGTCTTTGGATTCTGCAATTTTCTAGGAAATGATGTTGTGTTGAATGAGAATGGTGCTACATGGGCTGATAAGCATTTCTGGAGGTCCATCACCGGGAGGCCCACCTATGAGCCAACCAAAGAAAAGGCTTCTCCCATTACTCAACCCGCTATTCGAGTCTTTTAGAGATTCATAGCCTGTACTCTGAATGGGCGGGGTGATGGTGGAAAAAACTGCCCTAAGAAAGATGTTGTTGTGTTGGGCGCCTCCTTGAAAAGGAAGAAGCTGAATTTGGGTGCTATGCTGATGCACCATCTGGCTCATGTAGGGAACAAGGGGGGTGGAGCCATCTGCATTGGTGGGATTGTGACCCATCTAGCCAGACATTTTGGAGTTGATCTTGACAGGCTACATGTTGATATCCCACCTCTGGATATGGATTTCACCATGTTTAAAAAGAGAGTGATGAAACTCTTACTTCTAGGCTATTGGGGATTCAAAGAGAGTGATGAAGCTCCCTGATGGAGCTAGAGTGAAGATTGGGAACAGTCTGGCTAACTGGTTTATTGAAGTCCGGGTTGGTGACTTAGAGCTGAGTGATGCCAAGGGCCCTACTAGGGGTAAAAAGACAGCTCCAGTTGTAATTCAGGAAGAATCTGAGGATGAAGAAGAGAGGTATGATGAAGATTTTGTTATGGATGAAGGGCAAGAAGAGTCTGACGAAGATGAAGAATCTGATGAGGAGGATGAGTTTGAGGAAGAAGACCATCATAGACAGTTTGATCCATCTTTGCCTGCTGGAGGTGGTCCCCAATATTCTGATACTCAGTCCAGTCAGATGATGGACATGATGAGACAGATGCAGCTAGACAGCACACAACGTTACAATGATATGACGTCTCACATTGATCAGAGCTATCAGAACACGAGGGGCTATGTGGATGAGAGGTTCACCTCTTACCAGACTCATCAGGATCAGCAGCTTGTTGCGTACCAGGCCCGCCAGGATGAGCAGTTCATACTGCTCAATGCTAGACTAGATGGATGGAGTTTGGTGGGTTATCCACCTCACCAGTCTTACCCTCAGTATGCTTTCCCCGATCCGCCATATCCTCAGCTTCCGCCGTATATGCCACCTCCTATAGAGTATCCACCTCCACCACAAGATCACCCGCCATACTACCTGCCAAACAATTAGAGTTTTGTGAGTTTTTCTCTTTCCTTTACTTTTTACTATACTTTGGGGACAAAGTATGTTTTAAAGCATGGGGGAAGGGAATTACTTGTTTGCATTGCATATAGTTGCATTAGTTTAGGTCATATTTAAAATTTTTGCATGCATTGATTAAAATCCTGAAAAAATGAAAAAAAAAATCAGAAATTTTGAAAAAAAAGACAAAAATATTGCATTTAGGTTCTTATTTCCCCATTGTTTGATACCTCTTGTGTTTCTCTAAGTTGAGTATGAATTCTAACCCATGATTTGCATGATATGCTGAAGTTGATATGCTATGAGCATGATCATTGATTGATTACTTTGACTATAGGACTGAGCATGTATATAGCTTGAGTTTTAGATTCATTCCGAAGTTCTAGACAAAAATTAGCCTTGTGAGATTTTTGGCCTTTCATGATTATATTTTTTCTCTATATTTCTTGAGTGTATCACCATGATTATCTAGCTCTAGAACTTGCGTTATGACTCTTTTTCAAGGCTGCTTTATATGATTGAATGCATGACATTAAAATGATTGAGGCTTTGTTTCTTTATTAGCCTATTATTTCTCTTCCTACCTTACAAGATCCATGTTTTGACACCCCATTTCTTTAAGCTTTAAGCCTGTTTTTTTTAGCCCCACAAAATGATCCCTAGCCTAATAAGCTTGACCCATCCGGGATTTAGGACTTTAGGTTGTGTTTTGTTTTGTGTGAGTTATGTATAAGTATGGGGGAGTTGGAAGAAAAAGGAGGAAAAGAGGAAATAAAACTCTTGTGTGTAAGTGAAAAAAAATGAAGATGAAGAGTTTGTGTAAAGCAAAAGAAAAAGTTCAGTTTAATTGTTAGTAGTCTTCATAAAGCAAAGAAAAGAGTTGAAGAAGAGGCAAAGAAAGAAAAAAAAGAAACAAGTGTTTGAATGAAAGTGTGTGGAGTTGAAAAAGAAAGTTTGGAAAAGATGAGATGAGAAGTGTTTTGAAGTTTGGGTTAGGATTAGTTCTTTATCCCGGATTTAGCACCACAAGCCAAATATTATCCCTCCAAATTTCTCTTTACCTTGGCCTCATTACAACCCTTAAAAAGACCTCTTGATTTTTGTTATGTGTTTGATCCCCAATGGTGGAGATTTAGAACTCTGATGCAAGCATATGGTAGTCTAGTTTTCATGGTTGATTTTTGAGTGAAACACATACCCTTAAACACTTGAGAGTTTGAGTGCAAACACAATTACCTTGGTGAGGTCTAGAATGAATGAATGGTTTTTACTTCTTGCTTATTATAATGCATGTTAGCAAGTATTGGTCGGGTTTTTGATTATATGTGAAATGCTTGTTTGATTTGAGATGGATGTATGATTGCATTTCTATGGTGTGATTTGGATTTATGTCTTGCTTGAGGACAAACAAGGGTTAAGCATGGGAGAATTTGATAGCTTGCATATAGGAGTAGTTTAGATGCATGTTTTATTTATGTTTTAGCTAGTTTTATGTTAGTTTTTATCTAGTTTTTGTATTGTCGGGTAGTTTGCGCTTGTTTGCTCGGTTTTGCAAGTTTCTAGGTTTATGAGCAACAGCAGGGCGAGGTTTGGATTGACCATGGCTGTGGTGGACGAGCTAAAGGAAGCTAGGAGGTGGTACAAAGGAGCATTGAAGGAGTAGAAGAGAAGAGCTAAGAAGGAGACAAAAGCTCGGGATGCATGCCGAGTACTCAAGCCGAGCAATCGCAACTGAAGGCGATTACGTGGGATGGCACATTGCGCGACCGCGCATTAGGACAAACCGCGCAATCGGGGATTTCACGCGGGCATAAATTGGGCCGACATTTGGGCTTCGATCTTTGGTTTTTGGGCTTATATCTTCCGAGTTTATGCTTTAAAGATATATTGTTGAGGGTTGTTTTTAGAAGACATAAATAAACCTTTGTTAGTTTATTTTTCTCATAACTTTTGATCAAACTTTGGAGGCTAGGGTTTTTCTCTCAAGAGAACAACTTTGAAACTCTTGTAAGTTTGTTTTTAATTCAATTATGCATTGCTAAATTTATTGTGTTTGGCTAGTTATTGAAGTCATGATTTGCATATTGTTGTGAGGTTTGATTGATTCTCAACAAACTTGAATAGAATTTATTCCCTGTGCTTAATTGAATCTAAACTAGGGTTTTATTAGATTAGCTACCTAATTGAATTTCTAGTTATAACTGAATCTGATTAATTACCGGTTGGAGTTAATTTGATCAAGAGTAGAACTTTAATCAATTTAGTACCCGTTGGACTAGTTGGTTGAAGAAGGGAATAAATTCACAAGTCACTTAGATGTCTGGTTGCTCTAAGTGTTTGTTTCTATTGATAACTTGAATCGTCATGCTGTTATTTAATTGAATCTAGAAGGTTTTCTAGGTTATTAGATAATTAGGGTTGTTAGACTGGTAGTTCTATCAATTAAATCTGAAGTTCGGGTCTTAATCCTTAGTAGGGTCATCATCCACAATAGATTATTCAAGTGAGTAGAGAATCAAGAGAATCGATGATCAACAAATCAATATCATGATGGATTTAACTAGTTGAACACGTTTGTCTCTCATATATTCAAATCATCTTTTGCATTCATATTTACTTTTATATTTGCACAGTGGTTTGGATATTCATTCCATAACCCCCCCCCCTCTTGGTTACTTAGCATACAAGTAATAATACAAATACACAAGTCATTGTGGGATCGACCCTTACTTGCCGCTCTACTGAGTTGGTAAAGATAAGGTTTCTTTGATAGGTATTAACGACCACTGAAAATACCTCATCAGGCATGCATGATTTTGTGCATATATTATGCTTGGACACGTATACACAACACGGCGTGTTACCTTCTTTATATTTACTAATTACCCCTTGATTATTTAGCGGTTATTTCGCGCACCAGCACAACCCCTTGGCCCAGTGTCCTCGTTCCGCGAGGTCAACGAGGCAATAAACAGGTGTGCATGCTTTATCGATTTGTAACTTGTGCAATGCGATCTAAACTCGAGATTAGGTGGAGTTCACGCACTTTTTGAGAGTTGGGGCCTCGTCCCTTTAGAGAGTTAGGACCTCGTTTAGGGCTGGTCATGGGTCGGGTTATGGGTGGGTGGAGCACTTCCACCATCCGACCCGCGAAATAAATTATATCACCCGACCCACCGATCACCCGTGGAACCTTTCACCCATATCCGACCCACCCGTCACCCATGGGTGAGTCGGGTGACCCGTCACCCGCGAATTCTAAAATTACAATAAAATTTTATAATATTTCATAATTGCTTTAAAAAAGTTAATGAAACAATCTGCTTAGTGAAGTTATATCCAGGATATTCTCAAACATTTTATCGTGAAGATACACATATGTTGATCCATAAATTTCTATATCTTCATTTTCTTAAGTTCAAACGATAATCCTCACCTTCCTCTCATTAAAACAAGTTCCTAGGTCATTCAGACGCTTTAGCAAAAACATTTATATTATCTTAATGACATTCTATTAAGGGTACATATAGTTTTAATATTTAAAAAAAACCCAAAACTTTTTTGAAAAAAGCCCCAAGTCCCAAATTATCTTTTAGGAAAAAACTAAACCAACTTTTAATTTAGGATAAATTTTTATGGGTGGTAGACGAGTGAAATGGGTGATGGTTGGTGGGTCGGATGATGGGTCGGGTTAAACGGGTGTAAAATTTCACCTATATCTGACCCGTCACCACTTTCACCCGTCACCCGACCCACCCATTACTCGCTTCATTACGGTTTTTCACCTGTATAATTGGGTTGGGTGAAACGGGTAGGTCGGTCACCCACGGATAATGTCCAGCCATAACCTCGTCCTTTTAGAGACTCAGGACCTCGTTCTTTTAGAGAGTTAAGACCTCGTCCTTTAGAGAGCTAGGACCTCGACCTTTTAGAGATTTAGGATCTCGTCCTTTAGAGAGCTAGGACCTCGTCCTTTTAGAGAGTTAGGACCTCGTCCTTTAGAGAGTTAGGACCTCATACTTTTTATAGAGTTAGGACCTCGTCATTTTAGAGAGTTAGGACCTCGTTCTTTTAGTGAGTTAGGACCTCGTCCTTTTAGCTAGCTAGGACCTCGTCCTTTAGAGAGTTAGGACCTCGTCCTTTTAGAGAGTTAGGATCTCGTCCTTTAGATTATTAGGAAATCGTCCTTTTAGAGAGTTAGGACCTCATCCTTTAGAGAGTTGGGACCTCGTTCTTTTAGAGAGTTAGGATCTCGTCCTTTAGAGACTTAGGACCTCGTCCTTTTAGAGAGTTAGGACCTCGTCCTTTTAGAGAGTTAGGACATCGTCCTTTAGAGAGTTAGGATCTCGTCCTTTTAGAGAGTTAGGACCTTGTCCTTTTAGAGAGTTAGGACATCTTCCTTTTAGAGAGTTGCACACGTCGAGATTTGGGATCTCATCCCTAAGAGAGTTGCCGCCAACCCCGAGCCTCGCGCGGGTTGCACGTTTTTCAAGATTTGGGATCTTTTTACTTAAGAGAGTTGCCGCCAACCCCGAGCCTCGCTCGGGTTGCGCACGCTTTTTGAGATTTGGGATCTCGTCCCTAAGAGTGTTGCCGCCAACCCCAAGCCCCGCTCGGGTTGCGCACGCTTTTCGAGATTTGGGATCTCGTCCCTAAGAGGGTTGTCGGCCAACCAGAGCCTCGCTCGGGTTGCACACGCTTTTTCAGATTTGTTTTCTCGTCCCTAAGAGAGTTATCGCCAACCTCGAGCCTCGCTCGGGTTGCGCACGTTTTTCGAGATTTGGGATCTCGTCCCCAAGAGAGTTGCCGCCAACCCTGAGCCTCACTCGGGTTGCGCACACTTTTCGAGATTTCGGATCTCGTCCCTAAGAGAGTTACCGCCAACCCTGAGCCTCGCTCGGGTTGCGCGCGCTTTTCAAGATTTGGGATCTCGTCCCCAAGAGAGTTACCGCCAACCCCCGAGCCTTGCTCGGGTTGCGCACGCTTTTCGAGAGTTAGGATCTCGTCCCCAAGAGAGTAGCTGCCAACCCCGCTTCGTGCCGCAACATAGATTATGGCCCGAGACCGCACATGCCATTGGCGAACCCCGTGGCCAGCCGCATAGAGATTGTGGCCAAGCCCGCGCACGCCAAGGGGTGAACCCCGTGGCGCGCCGCATAGAGGTTGTGGCTAAGCCCGCGCACGCCAGGTGGCGACCCCGTGGCGCGCCGCACAAAGACTGCGACTAAGCCCGCACACGCCAGGTGTGAATCCTGTGGCGCGCCACATAAAGACTGCGGTCCGAGACCGTGCAGGCCGCGCTTTGAGGGCCCGCACACAAACAAAGCGCTAACTAGAGGGAAGAGGACGCACTTACTTGATTATTATCCGGGAGTAGGTCGGATAGAGAGAGTTAGTTTCTGTTGACGGAGCCGGTGTTCAAACCCGATATAGTACGCGCTATAAACGGGATTATATTAAATACCTACTCTCAAGTTTCTTACAACCTAACGTTTTTCAACGTAGATTATTCATCCTCCCCGCTCTTCAGTTGATTGTTTTGTAATCCTCTTTAAAAATAAAGCCTTTTGGACTTTATACCGTAAATAACGCGATCTCACTCGGAGATCAAGTACATCGAATCTAGGTGCAGGAAAAGATTCCTAACCCGGAGAGGTTTTTTGGATCCTTTTAACCATATCTTAGGCCTGGTATATATATTGTTTTATCGTGTGGGTTCTATTATATCGAATGATGTGGGACGAGAATTATATTTGCTCATTTGGAGATGGTGCTCATTTGGAGATGGTGCTGAGGTGGCCACGTTGGAATTTGCCTTTAGATTATTAGCCCATTTCATATTTTTGAGCCCAAATGCATATATATAATTGTGTTTGCCGATTTCAACCAGCAGGCCTCTCCACACGTTTGCCAATGGGTGGACCTTTGCCCATATCTCATATATATATATACCCCATGTGAATAAATTTTACGTGGCTACGTAATTTAGGTTTCGTACCAACTTGTACGTATAAGTCACAATAAAATCACCCACGCTGGTGATTGTGTTTGCATGGGCACTTTTCAATGCATGATTTTGTGCATATATTATGCTTGGATACGTATACACAATGCATCGTGTTATCTTCTTTATATTTGCTATTACCCCTTGATTATTTAGCTGTTATTTCGTGCACCATAACTATCAATCTACATCAAACAATTAGTTACTAAGCACGTATGAGGTATTGTGGGATACCGATGACATTAAAGACCAAACAAATTACTATAACATGTATCATACACGTCCCGTTTATCTCGTGTTTGTATGTTGTTCCGGACGCATACTATTCGCTTATGCAGAACCGTATGACATATGTTGCGTGTAAGTAAGAAAATGGGTGATTATAAGTAATATGTTACTTATTTTAAATAAACAACTTATTTCGAATGCTTATTGAGGATAAAATAATCAACACTCCAATCTCAAATAATAAAACTTATCTTCTAAAAAATAAGTTTTTAAGACTCATTGAAAATTTTAATTTCCAACCAAACACCTTTTTAGTTAAAATATTTTTTTCATTTAAAAGACATCATAATAAATAAATTCAAATTGATCTTTTAAAATATAAGAAAATCCTCATATTTTTAAAAATAAATTTTCATTTTAAACGTCAGCAATAAACATCTAATATGAGCTACAATCACATCAGCACCACCGAATTGCCGAACTCAGCCATAAGCTGCAATCACATCAGCTACGATTTCTGTAGACTAATTCAAGTTGATCTGCCTCACGCCCAAATCGAACAGATCAAACACCATCTTTTGCAATCTCTTTGGAAGAAACTCTAAATTTGAAGGTGATGGAGGATAGATTCGGAAAGAGATTCGCTGGGAAAGTGGCTATTGTGACAGCTTCCACTCAGGGAATCGGCTTCGGCATAGC
Source organism: Fallopia convolvulus (assembly GCA_964016875.1). Taxonomy (NCBI): domain Eukaryota; kingdom Viridiplantae; phylum Streptophyta; class Magnoliopsida; order Caryophyllales; family Polygonaceae; genus Fallopia; species Fallopia convolvulus. The sequence continues at coordinate 55,161,099 of OZ024723.1, forward strand.
TCAGCGGCTTGGCTTGGAAGGCGCCTCCGTGGTCATCTCCTCACGCCGACAGGTTCGCCGGACTTTATCTTTTGGCATTCAATTTTGAGTCTCTGTTGGATTCGCACATTAGTATCGGTAGAAAATAAAATGAATTGGGGACTTTTTTGGTTTTGGGGGTTTGAGTTGGATGAATTTTACAGAGTAATGTGGATGAGGCAGTTAAAAATCTGAGGGATAAAGGGATTGAAGCGATGGGCGTTGCTTGCCATGTCTGTGATGCTCAGCATAGGACGAATCTCATTCACCAGACTCTGCAGGTTTGCAATTTCTCTTTGATCTATCCCCCTTTTGCCCCTTAATCAGCTAGTTGAATGTCACAAAAATTGTTTATATTTTTTTGTATGGTTTGGGGTTCTACTGCATGTGTGTAGGTAGGTTTGATCATTCAACTTGAAGTTAGCACTTTAGTTGATTACTTGAAAAAACATTGCTTGCGGGTTGCTATTCTATTGTTACTATTTATTTAGAAGAGAATATGATTGGTTGGTGACTTCTGGTTGATATGTTTGTGTCCTAATAACTTGGATTGTAGGAAATTCCATACTAATCATGTTTAACTTTTTATTCATGCCTGCCAAGATAAATGCCCTTTATATGAAGGGAATGGTAGGACTGGATATAAAGGCTCAACTGTTATTGAATCTGCTTGTCCAAAGAAGTTGAGCTGTTAGTGTAATAGTGAATTTGATTTTAATGATTTTAATTGGCTTTAATAGTTCAAGTAGTCATTGCTTGACATTATTGGGATGTTAGTTTCTTGTTACTTCTTTTTTTATGGGTACTTTTCTTTCCTCTCCTCCCTTTGGGATTTATCATTTCATTTATCTATTACTACTTCACATGAACAAACAATGGCTTGATTATATGCAGAAATATGGAAAGATAGATGTTCTTGTTTCAAATGCAGCCGTCAATCCCACTACTGATAATATCCTGGATATGCAAGAATCTGTGATTGACAAGTTGTGGGAGACTAATGTCAAATCTGCCATATTACTTGTCAAGGTAAGTTCTTCTAGCGTGAGATCTAACAATAGGTCTTGGACGGTGATACACTATCTACAAGAAAATGCATTAGGCATGTGACTGGGGTGATTGAGCAGCAAAAACCAGGATGTAATAATATACATTCTCTCATTAAAAATATTCAAGTAGTTCCTCATGTACCTTCCATTTTGTGTATTTGTTATCTATTCAGGGACCAAGGATGCTTCTATCATTTTACCTTGACAAAATACGACAACTATCTTACTTAGAACTGGAAGGAAGATAAAAAAAAAGTTGTGCTTGTATCATTAAAAGCTTCTAATCTGACTTGAATTTTTTTTTCTTTGGGAAATAGGATGTGGTGCTGGAGACTGTTATTACAAAGATGCTATTTGTCTGAGAAATATTTGATAGGGTTCATCAATTTTGACACTTGGTTTTATTTAATCAAATTGCAATATTTGAAGAGTGTTTCAGCATATAAACTAGTAATGTGTATTAACTGCTAGGGAGAAGGTACAAACTTGTCAAAACTTGGTTCATGTAGAAATCTTGCTTTTTTGTTAAAGTAGTTTAATGGTGACCTAGTATTTTCACCTGTCACAGGAAGCTGCTCCTCACTTGAAGAAAGGTTCTTCAGTTGTATTTATCTCCTCCATTACTGGTTTTCATCCAGAAAGCCCATTGGGTTTGTACAGAGTGACTAAAACTGCTCTTCTCGGCCTTACTAAGGTATGAATATTGTGTGACAGTAGAGTAATTGCTTGCCAATCTTAATTTAATTTCCTATAAAAGTGAGCTAATTTCTAGAAACCAACTTCATTTAGGCGCTGGCAGTTGAGATGGCTCCGGACACCCGTGTGAATTGTGTTGCTCCTGGGTTCGTGGCCACCCGTTTCGCTAGTTTTCTAACGACCAACGATGTTATAGTAAGTGGAAACGTTTAATTCTTGGCAGGAAATATGTTTTTTCATTTGCAATTTACATACACTGAAATTGCTGACATTTTCCCTTTATCCTTCTCACAGCGAGACGAGATTGTGGAAAGGACTCTGTTGAAGAGACTTGGAACCCCAGAAGACATGGCTGCTGCTACGGCCTTCTTGGCTTCTGATGATGCTTCTTATATAACTGGAGAAATCCTAATTGTAGCTGGCGGACTCCCTTCAAGGCTATAGTTCATAGATTACCCTTGTTCATACTGACATTCGATAAGTTTCCAAAATTTAATAATAACCTTCAGTTATTCTTCAGTACCATCCAAAATTTGGACTAGATTTTAGATGGGTGCTGTCATTTGTAACTCCAAAAATGCAGATTTATTACTCAATTGCTTCCAGACATTTATGGTTGATAAATTTCTTTTTTGTTGATCATCAGCAGAATTGTTTAGTGATCTTTAGCTAATGTACTGGAGGTTTTGTCATTTGTGAAATACTATATATGAACTCTCCTGGTGAAATCCTAACTTCTTGATTCTTTTTTAGTGGAGCACCGCTTTGGAGTAAACTTCCAAAACTCTTGTTAGTCTCTCTCTTTGAAACCCCCTTGCTCCTTGAGGATCCAAAATCAAAGGGAAAGTGAAGAGAGAGCCTTGGAGGCCATTTCTTGGTTGATTGAAGACTAACTTGAGGTCTACCTCGTTAGTGATGTCTTGGATCTGCTCCTCTCTTCATTCTTTTAGTTCGTTACATGTATTAGGCAGACTTTGCTTGCTCACTTTGATTTGTACCGTGGACCGTGTAGAATGTAGGCATTCCGCCTTAAATCAATATACTTCGTTTTTTCTTCTCATTTCTTCTCTTGCTTGACCTTTGAAAACTAATTTTTGGATCTAATTTTACAAATCCATTTCGGGACGATACCTCCTTTTTTGTCTACTTTAAGATGATCAATTTTAATCCACTTTAAGATGATCAAGTGTAATATGCTGAACACCGGTTGATGATACTCAAAATAGTAAAGTAAGAAGTGAGCCCGGGGTACGAAGAACATACATACCCGACGGGCTTCCCGAGGATGATCCTGGGGCCCATAGCCACGTCCACCTTTTATTTTAACAATACCCCTACCCCCGCGAGGTCCTCCGAAACCTTGGAACGAGGTCTACACCTCGCAACCGACTCTACCAACACGCCCGCCCACCAGAACCACTCAGCTACCGCCACTCTCCCGAGCCTATCACAAGCTGCCTCGCCTCTAGACCAATCAGAGCCCTTGATCTCGGGCGTCCCACATCGGACAATGATCAGAACTCGACTCCCCAATCCTCTATAAATAGAGGAGAATCTCGTATGGAAAAGGGGTCGAAAAACATCTTGAACTCAAGAACTATCTTGCTCGTTGAAGATCGACGTGATCGAAGCATCGTCAAAAGGCCTCGCTATAGACAAGTGAAGTCCACAAAAAGACTTCAAGTCTCACAGAGTTTCTGCTCACATCAAAGACCTCGCTACACCATCTCGCAAGCCGCTTGCACCTCGTTCTCCCTTACATCAAAGATTCCGCTACCCAACCTCGCTAGTCAGCAACATAGTCCCGCCAACTCAACCTTGCTCGAAGGGACAAGCAAGTGACACTTAGAACTATCTAGCAACTAGGAGATCTCGAACATTGTTAGGTCGAGATCTCGGATAATCATAGGAGGTCTAGGGTGTAAACCTCGTTGGCTTGTAACCTTGTAGTCTTGTAACCTCGTTGTAAAGAAAATCATAAATAAAGAAGCAAGGTTTCGCACAATCGAATATAACTCGTGTCTTGTCTTTTAGCGAACGTGTCATTTCGGGTTTCATCACTGGCGCCGTCTGTGGGAACTTCTTCATCCTAAGTAGTTCCTCGATTCGTGCAAACCTTAGCTTTGATTCCCTCAAAATGGCTTGCCCAAACAATTTCTTCCCTCAACACCCCGACAACATGCCAGAAACTACGCAATGGACAGTCGCGGGGCCTCCGGGCTGCCCGTTCGTGGTCCCTCCGGGATGGACGTACGCCGCCCCGCAAAATCCATTCCCATTCCAAGGCTTCGAGCAGGGCGGCGCGCCCCCGAACCCATATCCCTACCCGGCTTATGGGCAATACCAGCAGGGCTTCGCCCCTTCGTACGTCACATATCCCCCCCAGGGTGAGCCGCACTCCGAGTACGTCCTCGCGTACGTCCCTAGGCGTGCGCCGGAGCCCGAGTCCTCCACCAACGGCTCGTCAACAGAGAGGCCTCCCCGAGATCCCATGCAGATCTCGCGGTCTCGATCGCGACGATCGAGGCTGCAGGAGCTAGAGTTGTCCGAAACAGCGGGGAGCGCGATGCACTACCCGAGGTCTTGATTGCACAATTCCAGGCCACCGCCCCAAAATCAGGAGGAGGCCAAGATCACCTCCCCATTCATGGACGCGAACCGGAACGCGCCCATGCCCAAGGGCTTCTTAAGGCCACAAATGGGGCTTTATGACGGCTCAGCGGACCCCGAGGAGCACGTAAAACACTTCGCGGTCCAGATGAACGTCAATGCCTACAATGACGCGATATTCTGCCGGGTTTTCCCAACCACCCTAGAAAAGGCCGCGTTGACATGGTTCTCAAGTAAGAAGGTCGGCTCCGTGACCTCGTTCGCCCAACTGTGTGATTCCTTTGTCACTCACTTCAGCGGCTCCAGGAAGCGCAAGAAGAACATGCGGGATCTCCGCGGAATCGAGCAGGGGGAGAGAGAGTCCTTGGGCGCCTTCTTCACAAGGTTCACGACCGCTGTGGCGGAGATCGCGCACGTCGACGAGTCGTCGGTGCGCGACACCCTCATGGGCAACCTGCGCATCGGGGATTTCAAGAACCGCATTTTCTTGAAGAATCCGGAGACGTACGAAAGCCTGTGCGCCCGGATCACGGCGCAAGTATACGCCGAGGATGCCGCCAACCAGAGCTCGCGACCACGAACTGACAAAGAGATCGTCGCCGAGGCAAAGGGGAAGGCAAAGGCGAATGCGCCGGCTGCGCGCGATGCGTATGTGACGCATGCACATAACCCCAACAACAACAAAAACAACAATAATAACCGGAACAACAACAATAACCGGAACAACAACCGCGGCGGCGGCGGCGGAGGCTGGAACTGCTTTGGCGGGAAACCGCGGGGTTACCGAGGCAAGGGAGGTCCCGCGTACAACCCAAATGAAAAGGGCCGCGCCAACTCCGCGTCAGGAGCCAACCTCGAGCCGCAAGGCCCGAGTCGGGCTCAGGCTAACAACAACAACAACGTCGAGCAGCAGGCGCCCGCGAAGCAGGCCCGGTCTGGACAAGCGACGGCGCTCGATGGGTACATCCATACCATCTCGGGCGGACCATCGCCGGCTGGGTCAAGCCAGGCAGAGCGGAAGAGATACGCAAGGGAAAGCCATCATGAGCCCTCGGTATTTAGCGTCGCACAAACCTCGCGGACCCACGTAGGTTTGTCCTTCTCGTCCTAAGATGCCGAGGGGCTTCACATGCCACACTCCGACCCCTTGGTGGTCCACGCTCAAATGGGCTCGAAGATGGTTAAGCGAGTGTTGGTGGACACGGGATCCTCCATGGACATCATGTACTATGGCGCGTTCGAGCAATTAGGCATCTCCGAGACATCCTTGAAGCCCTACGCTGGGAAACTCACCTCCTTCTCAGGAGACGAAGTCGACGTGGCAGGACTCATCGACCTCTGGATGACGCTAGGCACCGGATCCACCAGGAGGACCGAAATGGTGGAGTTCACGGTGGTGCGCCTGCCTTCGGTGTGGAATGCAATCATTGGGAGAGTCTCCCTGATGAAGTTCCAGGCGGTAGTTTCTATCTATCACCTGAAGATGAAGTTCCCCGTCGATGGCGGGGTTGGAGAGGTGAAAGGCAATCAGGAGGAGGGTCGCGTTTGCTACGCGACCTCTGCAAAACAGAAGTGTCCGGTATTCATGGTGCAATCTCCCGGCGAGGCCGACCTCGAAGTCCGGGATTTCACGGTCCCCACTCCAGAGCTAGAAAGAAGGGTGATATCCCCTTTCGAGAGCGAGTCTGAGAAGATTTACCTCGGAGAATGCCTCTCGGGGGCGTCGGCGACGTCTCTAGAAGCCCTGCTCGTCGGGTCCCGCGACGTGTTCGCTTGGATTGCGAAGGATCTCCGAGCTGTCCCGCGGACCGTGGCCCAGCACTCCTTGAACGTCGATGTCACCACTCGCCCCATGGTGCAGCGACGAAGAAAAATGAACGAAGAAAGGGCGAGCACCGCGAATGACGAGGTGGCAAAATTGCTGGCTGCAGGGTTCATACGCGAGGTTCAATACCCCCGGTGGTTGTCCAACGTCGTGCTTGTCAAAAAAGCCAGCGGGAAGTGGAGGATGTGCGTCAATTTCAAGGACCTCAACAAAGCATGTCCCAAAGACAGTTACCCCTTGCCCTTGATCGACGATCTCGTTGACTCAACCGCAGGTCACGGGGTTTTAAGCTTCCTCGACGCATACTCGGGGTACAATCAAGTCCTGATGAACCCGCGAGAAGAGGAGGAAACATCCTTCATCACCCAGCGGGGCACCTATTGTTACAAAGTCATGTCGTTTGGGCTGAAGAACGCGGGGGCCACCTTTCAGCGCCTCGTCGACCGCGTCTTTAAGAACCATCTCAGACGGAACGTGTCGGCATACTTCGACGATATTGTCGTCCGAAGCAAGACCCTTGAGGAGCACCTGGTCGACCTCGCTGAGGTCTTCGCCACTCTCAGGCACAACCGTCTCAGCCTGAATCCCGAGAAGTGCGTCTTCGGCGTGTCGTCGGGCAAATTTTTAGGATTTATGATTAGTGAGCGCGACATCGACGTAAACCCTGCCAAGGTCGAGTCGATCCTCTCAATGAGGTCACCACGGTCCCGCACCGAGGTGCAACGGCTCAACGGTGCCGTCAACTACCTGGGGAGGTTTTGCTCCCGCTTGGCGAAGAGGTCTCTGCCCTTTTTTGCAACTCTCAAGCAGAATGACAAGTTCGTGTGGGATGAGAGGCTGGAGCTCGCTTTCTCTGAGCTCAAGGCCTTCCTGTCGAAGCTCCCCACCCTTTCGCCCCCGTTGGCGGGCGAAGACTTACAACTTTATGTGGCTGACTTCATGGTGGAGGTCACCTTCCCGGAGACAGAAACGAGCTCGGAAGAATGGAAGGTGTTCGTTGACGGCTCACGATGTGACGCCGGTGGTGGGGCTGGCGTATTCTTCGTTGGGCCCTCGATCGAGACGGAGTATTCCCTTAACTTTGCCTTCGAAGCCACCAATAACGAGGCCGAACGGGGGATTGGAGGATCCCGATAACACGGTATGTGGAAAGCGGTGTCCTCCCAGAGGACCCCGCACAGGCCAGGAAGCTGAAAATGCAGACGGCGCGGTATTGCGTCGTAGGTGGCTGCTTATATCGCCGAGGCTATGCTGAGCCCAACCTATTGTGCGTCCCAACCGAATCTACGGAGCACATCCTTTATGAGGCCCATGAAGGGGTCTGTGGCGGCCACCCAGGGTGGCGAACCCTTTCGCATAAGATCGCCCACTTGGGGTACTTCTGGCCCACCCTCCGGCAAGACGCAAGGGCTTATGTCCAGCGATGTGACGGATGTCAGAAGCACGGTAACCTCTTGCACGCCCCGACCTCGCAACGTCGCTCCATCCACGCGCCATGCCCCTTCGCGATATGGGGGATGGACATCCTCGGCCCCTTCCCCAAGGCTGCTGGTCAGGTGTGGTACATCCTGGTCATTGTCGACTACTTCACAAAGTGGGTTGAGGCGCAAGCAATGGCGAAGATCACGGGGACTAAGGTCTGCGACTTTCTGTGGAAGAACCTCGTTTGCCGTTTCGGAGTTCCTATGACCGTCATGACAGACCATGGCCCCCAGTTTGATTGCGAAGAGACCCGGACATTCTGCTCAGATCTCGGCATAACCCTCAAGTTTTCCTCCGTGGCCCATCCTCAGTCCAACGGACAGGTAGAGAACGTCAATGCCCGCATCCTGTCCGATCTAAAGAAACGGCTGGGCATGGCCCAAGGTCGTTGGGCAGAGCTTCTCCCACTCTTCCTATGGACGTACCGCACCACCGCGCGCCGTGCAACCGGAGAAACGCCTTTCGCCCTAACCTACGGGGCGAAGGCCCTAGTCCCGGTAGAAACCCTGGTCCCGTCAGCAAGGGTGTTTGATTTCGATGAAAAAGAGAACGAGGCCAATCTCAGGGTCGAGTTGCTCTTCCGCGACGAGCTACGCGAAGGGGCCGACCTTCGCTCCAGGGAATACAAGCGCCGCGTGGCCGTCTACCACAACAAGAAGGTGAGACCTCGATTCCTGGCCACATACAATCTCGTCCTGAGGAGAACCGAAGGTGGCAAACTAGACCCCAACTGGGAGGGGCCATACATCCTCGGCAAGGAGGTCGCTCCCGGAGCTTTTAAGCTCAAAGACAACGAGGGGCGTACCCTCAGCAAGACGTGGAACGTCGACCGATTAAAGAAAAATTTTGTGTAAACTCTCTGAACTCCGTTACCTCTTTTTGTGAATAAAGGGTGGTTGGACTTTCAAAATCTCTCTCAAAAATAGAAACTTCGGGTTTTAAGTCCATCCCTCGCTTCCCTCTTGGGGTTGGAGAATCTCGTTAAGTCCATCTCTCGCTTCCCGCTTGGGGTTGGAGAATCTCGTTAAGTCCATCCCTCGCTTCCTGCTTGGTGTTGGAGAATCTCTTTAAGTCCAAACCTCGCTCCCAGCTTGGTGTTGGAGAATCTCGTTTAGTCCAAACCTCGCTTCCCGCTTGGTGTTGGAAGAATCTCGTTAAATCCAACCCTCGCTTCCCGCTTGGGGTTGGAGAATCTCGTTAAGTCCAAACCTCGCTCCCAGCTTGGTGTTGGAGAATCTCGTTAAGTCCACACCTCGCTCCCAGCTTGGTGTTGGAGAATCTCGTTTAGTCCAAACCTCGCTCCCAGCTTGGTGTTGTAGAATCTCGTTAGGTCCAAACCTCGCTTCCCACTTGGTGTTGGAGAATCTCGTTAAGTCCATCCCTCGCTTCCCGCGTGGGGTTGGAGAATCTCGTCAAGTCCATCCCTCGCTTCCCGCTTGGGGTTGGAGAATCTCGTTAAATCCAACCCTCGCTTCCCGCTTGGGGTTGGAGAATCTCGTTAAGTCCAAACCTCGCTCCCAGCTTGGTGTTGGGAATCTCGTTTAATCCAAACCTCGCTCCCAGCTTGGTGTTGGAGAATCTCGTTAGGTCCAAACCTCGCTTCCCACTTGGTGTTGGAGAATCTCGTTAAGTCCATCCCTCGCTTCCCGCGTGGGGTTGGAGAATCTCGTTAAGTCCAAACCTCGCTTCCCGCTTGGGTTGGAGAATCTCGTTAAGTCCAAACCTCGCTCCCAGCTTGGTGTTGGAGAATCTCGTTAAGTCCAAACCTCGCTCCCAGCTTGGTGTTGGAGAATCTCGTTAGGTCCAAACCTCGCTTCCCGCGTGGGGTTGGAGAATCTCGTCAAGTCCATCCCTCGCTTCCCGCTTGGGGTTGGAGAATCTCGTTAAGTCCAACCCTCGCTTCCCGCTTGGGGTTGGAGAATCTCGTTAAGTCCATCCCTCGCTTCCAGCTTGGGGGTGGAGAAACTCGAACAAAATATGCAAGGTCCGATCAGGGCTCATGTCCTCGACAAATCATTGTGCGAAGTCCGAGCAAAGCTCGATGCAAAATTAGAAGCACCCGATGTGGCCCGAGTCCCACAATAGTTGTGACACTCGGACCATGGGGTTGGGTAAATATGTGCGAGCATATACAAGTAAGCTAGAACAAACAAGCAATCATGAGGTAAGGAAAATGACATAAAAAGTTGGGGCACGTGTGCCCAGATGTTTAATTACAAGCCCCGCAGGGCCACCAGCAAAACAACAAAACAACAAAAAAAGAAACAGACAACGACATCCTTTAAATCTTCGAGGCTTCGGCGGTAGGGTCGGAGGTCTTCGAAGGATCTTCAGAGGCTTGAACAGTAGGGTCTTGGGGAATCTCCAGGGCAGGGGCGGGGATGCCAGAAGGTTGGGAGCTTGGCGCATCCTCCCGAGCGATGGCTGCCGAGGTGGGCGCCTCGCTGGCCACAGTGCCGTCCTCGTTAAGAAAGAATTCGCATTCTCCCTCGGGCTCTTCCCCGTCAAGTTCCCCCATTGTCTCCTCGTAGTTGGGAATGAAGAACTTAATACGGGGGTCAATGTGCCCGTACTTCGCGACCGCCTGTTTAACCCCCATCCGGACGGACTGGTGGAACATCTTCCTCACACTTTCCACCATCTCAGCCTGAAAAGCCTCGGACTTCACATACCTGGGCCCCTCGGCTTCCACCTCCTCGCTAAGCTCAACAACACGCCGTTGGAGCCTGGTAATCTCCTCCTCAGCTTTCTGAAGCTCCGCCTCCTTTTCTCTGAAAAATTGGTGCTCCGCGGATAGCTGCCCCTTGAGCTTTGCGTCTTCGCCCTTGAAGTCCCCGTTCTCTTCCTTCAAGTTCTTAGCCTCCTCCTTCACCCTCCCCAGCTCCTCCCTGACCCTCGCGGCGGCCTTGGCCTCGTCCGCCGCCGCGGTCTCCGCGGCGCGAACGCGTCTCTCGGCCTCTGCGAGGCTTTTTCCCCTCTTCTCAATCTCGGCGTCCCGCTCGTGGAGCCTCGCCTCCATCCTATCCATATTCCTATGGATGAGGACGACGCGACCGCATTTATAGTTCGCGAAGAAGGTATTCTGAAGCAATAGAAGAGCACGTTAAAACAAGAACAAAAATAATAAAGCCAATCAAGAAAAAAAAAACACGAAAGAACAAGACATACCATCGCGGAGTAGCGGAGGATCTCGTCGTTGAGGGCTGCCTCCGAGAGGTTGTTGGCCCATGCAACCTCGTCGGCCCATGCTGACCTGTCCCAGTCTTGGGACACGCCCCGGGAAGGACCGGGGCAGTGGAACTTCTCGGCAGGAGGCCCGGTGGCCGAGATGACTCGGCTCTTCGAGCCAGAGCGTTCGACCATCTCGCCCCCTTGGGTTCCCCCTTGGCCATCCCCCTTTTGCTTCTTCCTCTTCTCTCCACGAGGAGACCCCGTTCCCTTTCTCTTGGACCCGGCTTTGTCACCAGATCCTCGGGAGTGTTGGGACGACGTTCTGGCAGCGTCCCCCTTCGTCGACCCCCCTCAATCTTCTTCGCCTCAGGCGCCTTCAACGCCGGGACTGGCACCTTCGGCTGCGAGGCAAGGGGCCTCGCTTGCGAGGTCGGCTCCTTTATGGCGACCCCACGTTGGCCTTGGGGTCTCGGAGCATTGGAGGAAGAAGTCACATGCCTTTTGCCCTGTGACTTCGCGGTAAGAGCGCCAAGTAGGTCCACTGTAAAAACAAAAAAGGCATAAAAGTTAGGCAGGGAAAAAAAACGAATTAGCGAGGTTCATAACCTCGCTTCCCATCAACAAAAGAAAGAAACAATCAGGAAAGAGAGTGAATACCCTCTCTGCCCTCGCTAGGGGGGAGGCTGAGACTCGGGCCGGCCCGCTCAAGCTGGTCCTGAGAGAGATACACCTGGTACGGTGCCTGACTCGCTGTGGCATATCGGGCCTTGAGGGCTTTGAGCTCGTCAACCGTATGCGGGCACACGCACCGAACAAAGGTGCCCGGCACCACGGGAAAATTGAGATATCTCCCGGTGGGATCTCGGACCAAAAACCAATTCGGTTTCCACGGCCCGACGTTCGATGGGGCCGTGGTGATTTTAACGTTCGACGTGCTGAGATTGATGAGGCAGGACCGAGGTTCCCTCCTCGCTAGGAATAAAGCCGACAAGATATCATGATTCGGCCCGTCCCCGAGTTCACGACTTCGAATCGTGTAGGCGCACAGCAGCCGCCAAGCGTTCGGGAATAACTGTGCGGGACAGATCTGCATGGCCCACAGGTAGTCGATAATATGCCGGGCCAGAGGCAGCCTGAAACACGCCTGAAGACTGAAGAGGTGCACGACCACACACTTCTCGTAGGACGCCAAGGGCCGGCCCCCCTTTTCGGGAAGTGCCAGCTCAACTCCCTCGGGCCAAGCGAAGTCTTTGGCAATCTTCGCGAGGTCCTCACGCTTGAGTTCGGTGGCCATTCCCTCGGACAGATAGGACTCAGGGGTACCCGGGGTCATGGGAATCCGCTCATCAAGGACAGGCGGAAAGCGAGACACGGCGTCAGTAATATACGCCGCAGGGAAGCTCGGAGGCACTTATGGAGGCGGCGCCGAGGTCGTTCCCGCATCCGGCCGCACCGCAACCTCGGTAACAACCTCGTGTGGGGTGGAAGACGAAGCCATTTCAACACCCAACGACGCTCGAAGGTGGGAGAAGCGCGAATTGATAGAAGCCTCGGAATCGCTTGAAGAAGGCTCGCTGAAAACCAGCGAAGGGGACCTCGGGTTCTGGGAGTCGCTAAGTTCTACGCTTCCCGCGGACTCCGAAACCTCCTCGTAGAAACCCTCTTGAACTCTGAAAGCGAAGCCGGGCGGAGGGTTCGCAGAGTTTCTCCTAGGCATGAAAAGAACGACGTCTAGGCCGCGGAAGGCTAGCACCTGGAAAAGAAAGAAGCGTTGAGACATCGGGCAAAGTAACCAAGGAAAAACAATGCGAGGTCATGACCTCGAAGGAAAGGGAGTGCGAGGTCACGACATCAAAAGGGGGAACAAGACGAGGTCATGACAGCGTTTGGAGGAAAGAGAATTCAAGGTCGTAAGAGACAAAAGGCCACGTGGCACCCTAGGGGCTACTCTGACAAGATAGGACGGCGATGGAGAAGTCGAAGCGCCAAAAAGAGGAAAGAGAAGGAGAAACGGAGGCCAGCGGTGGAAAGCAGCGGCAGAGACCCTAACGTCCCATCAATTAGCCGTTGAGACGTTTGGGTTTCCAAGAGCCTCAAAATTCAAAACCACCGAAAAAGAAAAAGAGACGGTCGTCGGTTGGAGGGCGAGGGGTTCGAGTGCATGGCGGTCGCCACCCTCACCCCACCATCCCACCACCATGACACCGGTGCAGAACACCAAGAGGCAACCACTGCCCGCTAGGGCACAAGGCCGAACAAAAAGAAAAGAAAGAGAAAAGAGCAAAAAGAGAAAAACGGCGAGGAAAAGCATGCGGAAACTCGCGCCAACCTCACCACCGCCGTTTTGCCACCGAGACGCCGGCGCGAAACACCAGGCGACACACTATCGCCTCTCCAAACCACAGAACAAAAAGCAAGCAGGGAAAAATCGAAAGCGAACAAAAGGCGAAAGAAGAAAAGTCGAAGACTTACTTGTTCAAAATCAACGATGAGGGAGCGGTGGTTCAATTGGAAGGTGGCTAAGGCTCGCCGGAAACCGTCTGGAGAAACCGCTCGCAGGAAGCCGGAAAGACAGAAAGAGAGAAGGCGAAAATGTTGGAAGACGAGATAAAGGGGAGGCGTGTGAAGTGCGCTCTTATAAAGAGCAGGCTTGGGCCTCCCCTGCCCAGGGAGGCTTATTGGGCCTGTCCCTCCTGAGCGGCCCATTAAGCAAGATGCGAAGAGCAAGCCCGGAAAAGCTTCACCCTTGCAAACAAAAGAAAAGCTAAGTGTAGAACCTCGCAAAAAGAGGGCTTCGCGAGATGCCCCCCATGAACCTCGGAAACCCTTGAAGCCTCGCAAAATGCCTACCCACCTCTCAAAACCTCGTGCCCCGTGATCTTTGAGAACTTATGCCCTGCGGACCTCGGGGCGAGATCCCCAGGCCATGGGGTTGTGATGATAATCAAAATAGTAAAGTAAGAAGTGGGCCCGGGGTACGAAGAACATACATACCCGACGGGCTTCCCGAGGATGATCCTGGGGCGCATAGCCATGTCCACCTTTTATTTTAACAAAACCCCTACCCCCGCGAGGTCCTCCGAAACCTTGGAACGAGGTCTACACCTCGCAACCGACTCTACCAACACGCCCGCGAGGTTCTCCCTACATCAAAGATTCCGCTACCCAACCTCGCTAGTCAGCAACATAGTCCCGCCAACTCAACCTCGCTCGAAGGGACAAGCAAGTGACACTTAGAACTATCTAGCAACTAGGAGATCTCGAACATTGTTAGGTCGAGATCTCGGATAATCATAGGAGGTCTAGGGTGTAAACCTCGTTGGCTTGTAACCTTGTAGTCTTGTAACCTCGTTGTAAAGAAAATCATAAATAAAGAAGCAAGGTTTCGCACAATCGAATATAATAATCTCGTGTCTTGTCTTTTAGCGAACGTGTCATTTCGGGTTTCATCATCGGTATGTGAAGGTGACACCATTTCAGGACTCCCCCACCCCTCAAAAGGTATCATTCAAGGAAATTAATCATAAAAAAAAATCATTAAGAAATACAATGACAGACCCAAAATCTTTCAAGGAGGCCGAAAGTTGTAAAGGTCGACGAGCTAAAACCCTAACTCCAAAAAAGAGCAGGAATCATCCTAATAAGTAATAATTTAGGGGTATAAACATGTAAATTCATATAAGAAACAAAGTAATTTTTTTTTTACATTAATCTTCATAACAAACACTTATATTTGGTATTTCTTATTAGGCGGATTTGCAAGGGTACCCCTTGCACAAAAATAGTTTGCAAAAGTACCCCACATTATAAGAAATTGTAAATCATGTATTTTTGGCATTTATGCAATTTTATTTTTTATGATTTTATTGTTTAATTATTTGAATTTATATTTGTAATGTTTTTTAGAAATGAATTATTAAATTCAAAAAATTAAAATCATAAAACGAAAATTGTAAAAATAAATAAATAAAAGGCATATGAAAAGATATTTGAAAAGATATTTTAAAGTGATTTATTAGTTATAATATACGGAAACTAATGAGGAAAAAAAGGAAAAAAAAGTCAAAGATATGGCAAAGATCCTAATGGGTTGAGATTTTCGTAAGAATCTAGTCGGGCTAGATGTTATATTGTCATGCTTGTGTATTCTACTGTCATACCACAATATGCTCCTGTCACGGACTTAAAAAGAAGAAAGAAATTGCTAACGAATTAGATTTGTTACGAAATCTTTTCTATCCTTTATCTTAAAATATACGAATCTTAATGCAAACAATAATAACCAATTATTCTACATAAAGATACGAAATCTTTTCTATCTAGTCTTATCTGTTCATTCAGTTTTGATATACAAACAAACGTAGAGGCACATTGAGTTCTACCATGGGTAAGTAGTATACGATTGAATTGTTTCGATAATCATTTATTGCTTCTAAGAATTACGATTGAATTTTTTCGATAATCATTTATTGCTTCTAAGTATTACGATTTGTGTATTTTCAGGTCGAAACAACATATTACTTACGTTAATTACAAATGGTGAACGTAATGTCTTGGGAGATAACTGGCCTTATGAAGGGGGGGACAAGAAGGCAATAACACTCGTTGTATCCTATACTATAAAATTTGAATCCCCTAAGGATAAAATAGTGGAGAAACTATCCATTGATTGTGAAAAGTACAATCTACATCTGCACTATGTGTCACCCATAAAGATAAACCTTCCACCCTTTGAAGTTAATGGTGAAGATGATCTTGAAGCCGACAGATTTTTGAATTCAAAATCATCAAAAGAGGGGATATAGTCGATAGATCTGTACACAAGCATTAAGGAGAAGAAAAATATTCAGTTTATGGACGAGGGTGTCGACAGGAAAGTCTTTGAGTTTCAAACTCCAAACTCTATGCAAGAGATGAGAGTCCCATCAAGTGCACCTCTTGTAAGCCAGCGTGACCTAACACCGATTAAGGATGACAAGACTTTAGATGAAATCATCGACGATGATAATAATGTCTCCTCTGATGTGGGTGTTGGGAAATTTGGGAAGGGTGACAGGATCTCTGAAGACAGTGACAGGTTACGAAATAGGAATATTTCCCCGATTAATTTCGTATGATAGGAGTAAAGGCCTAATGTCGTACTTCATTCATTATCTTGTCATCCTTTGCCAAAAATCCTCTTATGTAGACGGTTTCTTGTCATTCCTTTTTACTTGTGAAACGTCTATCTGTTCAACCTTTCTAAACTTATTGTCACATTACAATTTGTGTCTTGTCACCCTATAAGAAAGTTGAACATGGATTGATGTTAGCTTCATTTGAATTCCAAATTCATATGAGAAAAGTTATACTGTCACACTTTAAGAATTTTTACTATCATCATGCAACGTTTATCCTGTCACCCTATAAGAAAGTTGAGCATGGATTGATGTTTCCAAATTGATATGAGAAAAGCTATACTGTCACACTTTAATAATTATCTTGTCATCATACACTTTTCATCCTATCACCCTATAGGAAAGTTGTACATGGATTGATGTTTGTTTCATTTGAATTTCAAATTTATATGAGAAAAGCTATATTGTCACTCTTCAATAGTTTTCTTGTCATAATCCAATTTTTATCATGTCACCCTATAAGAAAGTTGAACATGGATTGATGTTAGCTTCATTTGAATTCCAAATTCATATGAGAAAAGCTATACTGTCACACTATAAGAATTTTTACTGTCATCATGCAATTTTTATCCTGTCACCCTATAAGAAATTAGAACATGTATTGATGTTAGCTTCATTTGAATTCCAAATTCATATGAGAAAAGATATACTGTCACACTTCAATAATTATCTTGTCATCATACAATTTTTATCATGTCACCCTATAAGAAAGTTGGACATGTATTGATGTTAGCTTCATTTGAATTCCAAATTCATATGAGAGCCATAACCTGTATCAATTTCTAGCACACAGAAGAAAGTGAAAGAGTCGAAATAAAGTCAAAAATAGTGTCCTTCATTGAAAGTCACAAACTAAGGATTCCATTATGTTCACATAATGATCAAAACTAACATCAAGTTATCAACCAAAATGGATTACTAACATCAAGTTATCCACCAAAGTTGATTACTAACATCCAGTTAACCACCAAAAATACATCTACAACACTTCCCAAAAACAATAAAGTGAACCTAAACTAGTTTCACAACCTAAGAAGTCAAGACGAATCCCATTTGAAGTACCATATGCTCACTGCCAAAGAACTTCGATATCCATCTACTAACTTGTCCTCAATGACCGAGATATCAGTATTCTTAGTGGTTAGTAACTCAATGTACTTGATGGTGTACACCCCACATAATAATCCAACACTTGTACCTGTAAGAAATTAAGCAAGTTTTTTCCAGTTACAGGCACTAAACAAGACTACAATACACATAATGACATAACCATAAGAAAAGGAACCATTATAGCAGAACCTGAATAACTTTTACAGCTAGAAACAAGTTACTGATATTCTTTACCTTAATTCTACCATTTCTTGGCACTCTTTCATCGTCTATAGAATAAAAATTTTGGGTTCACTATGCTATGCAATATAGTTCTACTACCCTGGGAACTTAATTTAATCGAGAAGCAATCATGCTTTTAATGTTGTCCATTTCACTAAGTTGCCAGCATATATATTTTTAGAAAATGAAGGGAATCATATCCAAACTCTACCAACCGAAATCCAAAACATTCGCACGATTTGAACATGGAAATGTTGATAATATAACTTAAGAACAAAAGGAGAGTTGGTTCAGATAAACCAAGAAAGCAACAAAAAGTATTAACTAAAGTGAATTTGAAGGCAAATTGTAAGCTTTTTGAAGCACAACCAGTTCCCTTTTTGAGACCATCACCGCCCTTTTGGGCATGAGCACTCGTATGCTCCTTGTGTATTAGTGCAATGGTTAGAGAAGGGATTGTTTGGACCTGCACACTCATCAATATCTGAAAAAAGGGAAAAAACATAGAATCTCCAATTAGCATGCGTCATATCATTGAAAAGCTCAAGCATATAAAAACATAATTTGCATAGAAAAACTTTACCTAAGCAACCTGGACTGAGATAAGGATTGCCCTCAAATCCCGGGAGGCAGCTGCAACGTTATCCTTTAGAACTGAGGTCTACGTCAGTTCAGTTGGTGTTCTGCTGACAGGCATAACTAGTGGAGTTTAGTTGAGCTTGACTACACGTGTTCTCATTCCCAACATTCCATTCCAGAACAACTGGAACCTTGTCAGTTGTTGTGTTGGAGAACAAGGGATCAGAAAGATCCTCACTACCCCGAAAGGTGAATCTGTCAACTTCAGCAAGGAATGCATAGCCACAGGAATCGAAGGACGAGACATTGGTATGATTGTAAAAGCTCCCCAGGGCTATTCTAAATGCCTTTAACCCCTTGGGAATGGAAGTCTGAGAACAGCCAAGACCAGAACATGTTCCTGGAAGCAAATCTTCTTTCCTTGGGCAGAAGGAAATGCAACCACTGGTGAAGTTTCGGCCTTTCCAACCTCTAATGATTGCTATATAATCACACCCAACAACAAGTAACTTGTTCAAGGTATCTGAGAAAGTAAATGGAGAAGTTGACAGATCAATTGATGCTACATGTTCAGGTCTTGCCAAGTTCCCCAGAGAATCATAACACTGCTTCGCCACCCAATTCTTGATTTTCATGTAGGTTTCTGAAATCTCTACAATCTCAAGGTTCCCCCCGCCGAAGAAAGGTTTTGGAGGATTGAAAGACGTGTTACAGTTAATATTGTACCAATATCCTAGTGAACATTCACCCCCAAGATCTTAAATTGGTGGAGGATAAGAATTCATGACAGTAAAATGTACAAATACAGCAAGATAAAATTTTGTTCGAAATTGATAGCAAAGTATTGTTGAGCACAGTAGTTGTTTGATCGAACTAAACCTTATTAACAATTATTGCCTCCTATAATCACAATCAAAAGAGAATCATAAAAAAGATTGTATTTAGCAAACCAACCTGCTAATTAAATCTTGTTGGGTGCTTGTGTCTTCTTGAGTATCTACTATAACATCCCAGGGTTTAGATTATGACTTGGAACAATTTTTAGACTCAGAACTTGAATCCCATACAATAATGCCTTCTAAGTATCAACTACAACATCCCTATCTATTACAACATCCCTGGGGTTTAGATTTTAGAAAACTAGGGTTTAGATTTCAACACGTACTTGATAGATCTGCATCGGTCGAGATGATGACGAGATGATTGCAAGTCGAGCCTATGCATGAATTTCACGATAGAAGGGGCTCAAGACAAGGGGTTGGTGCTGATTTGTCCTCGCCTCCTATGAGTCGTCCGACAGAAAACCCGCCGGGCTCTTTTTCCTGGTTCGAGATCGAGAAATACGACCTTGGTTCGAGATCGACAATAGAGACGAAGCAGGCTCGATGAGAGAGACGAAGCTGGCTCGACGAGAGAGACGAAGGCTAGCGTGAAAAGAATGGTGAGGAGCGAGACTTGGCTCGAGAAAGAAGAAGACGGGAACGCTGCAGCAGATTCACTTCTTGATAGGATTTTCAATTTTGATATGTTATTCATTTGTCTCAATTTAATTTGAAAATTTTAAATCTTGTTTTTTTTAATTAGTAGAAATCATTTTAAGTTTAAAATTGAAAATAAATTTCGTAAATTAAAGTTTCAAAAAATAAATTATTTTAATATTTTTCTAAAAAAGGAAAGAGAATGATTTTGGGCATTTTCGCTATTTTTTTGGGTATTTATGCTATTTTTTTGGGCATTGATGTAACATTAGAAATAAGAAGGCATTTTTGCAAACATATTTTCAAAGTGGGGCATGGGGCACTAATAACTCTTCTTATTATGTCAAGAGTTCGAGTTCGATAAATTATATTTGATATACATCACTTATTAAAAACTATTAGTTACAAATTAGCAAACATCACATAACAAAGAAAAAAACTAACATTTAGTGTTCTATTTAACTATACACTTTGTGGTACCCCGAGTTTCTTACTTTTCCGGATGGTACCCAGAAAAAAAAGTTATTCCGAAAATTACCCCTGAACTTTGTTGATAGTTCGGTCCGTACCCCTTTATACTAATTTACTTTACTTTCTATTAAATCTTTTAGTTTTTTAGTTTTTCTTAAAAAAAATGTTTCAGTAGAAAAAAGAAAGAAAAACATGTTCAACTTTACATGAAAAATTAGGGTTGTTGGTGTCTTTGGGATAAATTTTGAAAGTTTAATCTAGATTAAGCAATTTAATCTTGGGCATCTCCTATAGAAGCTCCACTAGCAGATCGAGTAGCAGTTCATTTGCAAAAGTTAAACCGGGAAGCAGGCGGCGGTGGCCCGGAAGAAGCCGGGAAGAGGGATGGGCGTGGCTCAGCTGGAGAGGCTGAGATTACAAGAGAGCTGGAAATTAATCACTAACCTAAACCCGGTTCCCCTTCAAACCGTCCAAAGGATGGCCCCAATCAGGTGCGGCGAGCTCCACGGTGGGGTCTACTCCGTCCACCACCACCACCACCAAGAGGCGTTCATCACTTGGCCCACGCCGGCCTGTTTTGCGGGCTCTCTTACTGTGGATCCGCTGACATAATCGGTTTCGGGTCTTAGGCGGGCTCAACGGCGGAGGGCGAGGCAACCAACCCGAACTGCCTTCAATCCCAAATGTAGACACCAGTTCTGGGGGACTTTGATTTCAACACGTGCACTTTCAAGCAATTTAATTTTTCCTTTTAAAAAAATAAATAAAAACTAACGGGGTTAATGGGAAGTAGAGTAAATTAGTATAAAGGGGTACGAACCGAACTATTAACAAAGTTCAGGGATAATTTCCGGAATAATTTTTTGGGAAATTTCGTCTGGTACCTTGAGTTTTGTGCTTTTCCGAGTGGTGCCCAAAAAAAAACTTAATCCGCGAAATACCCCTGAGTTTTTGAAAACTTCCGACATGTGTCCTTTCTTAAATATTCTCCAACTTCCGTTTACATTCCTATTTTAAAAAAAAGGAAAAGAAATTGTAAAGCTCCTTTTACCTTATACTCCAACTTCCGTCTACAAATTCATCTTTAAAATTGATTGGTTTGAATCTGTCGTTCTCACTTCCTTGTACTGAATTTTTATTTCTGCATTTCTTTCTGCCCTAATTTATCACTTCTATCTCCTCCAATCTCTTCAATTGGGTCCTTTTTGTTTTTAAAGTTCTTAAATTTATTTGAGAGAAAACAAATCCCAGATGGGTAATTGCTTACATTCTTCTTCGGCCAAAGTGGATGCATCCTTCCACTCTCATCCATCGTCTACTTCTGTCTTTTGTCTAAAAACGAACTCCATCCTTATCAATTTTATAAAAAATTATAAACTGTTTTGCCTAAAGAATTTGATGTAGTCTTAGTCAAATTTTAGAGCATGAAGATAATGGGTGGTAGTCTGCAAACAACAAAACTAAGGGCTGTCAAAATGCCAAATCAAGTGGAGGGCAAGTGAACGAGAGCGAAGAGTGGCCCAAGACCAATTTTGTGGCTGCCATCGACCAAGAGCACCGCCACCGCCACTGCCAGGCCGCGAAAGTGAACGGGCCGGCGATAACAACCGGAGAAAACCAAACATCTTCACCAACAAAATTCATGGTCGGGAATCAAGACCGACAATTAGTAGACAAGAATAAAAAAAAAGAGAGATCAAATTCGAAAATCAGAGGAGATCAAACATAATTAGCCGGCAACGATATGATCGAGCGGTGGGTTCACCAGTCGGTTCAAATTTGAGTATCAAGCCATTAAAATCTATGGTTTTGTTTTATTTCTTAAATAGACTCTTGGGTTGAGAGAATATGGGGCTAAAGTTTGATTTTTAGTCGTTTAAGAAAGGAGGCTTACAGATCCATCAAGTTTCACAAATTATCAGAGAAGGAGATGGCTTCTCGCCATAGATGAACAACTTCTCGCTGTGGAATTAGAGTCTCCAAAAGAGTTCTAAAGAAGAGCTTATCATTCAAACGAAAATAAAAAAGATCTGAATGAAATTGATTCTGATTTTGGAGAGGGTACTAGATCTAATTTTTATTCAAAATTGGGAAAGTTGTAGGTTTCTCTCTTCTCTCGGGAGTTTCTCACTCCTCACCATAAATAAAGATTCTCTTTGCATTCTCTCTGTATTTTGATGGAGACGAGAAACGAAGATATCTAGCGTTCTGAAGTGCGACTTTTAATTTTAATTTCTTTTTTTATTTGTGTTTTCTTTTTAACGTATTCTAACAGTAGATTAATGAGATTGAACAAAAGGGCACGGGCCGGAAGTTTTCAAAAACTTAAGGGTATTTCGCGGATTAAGTTTTTTTTTGGGCACCACTCGGAAAAGCACAAAACTCAGGGGTACCAAACGGAATTTCCCTAATTTTTTTTTGGGTACCATCCGAAAAAAATAAAAAACTCGGGGGTACCACTCGGAATTTCCCAAAAAACTATTAATATACTTTCTATTAGGAAAATAAAAACAGCTTAACTAATATATATTTACCAAAATATAATATCATTAAGGTAAAAACAATATAATATCATCCAAATTTCATAATTTTTTCAATCTTTAAATCTAAAATATAACCAAATAATTCTTTCTTCTTAGTTAATAAAAAATACTTAAACTAAAAAATGAGTTTATAATTACATATAAATAACTTAATATACTCTTAAAAAAAGGAGTAACAAAATAAAAATATACAATCAAATTACAAAGGGAAAAAATATAACATCGATGTTGTTGAGAATAACTCCAACATCTGGAAGTTGTGACTAAATATGCATATTATATAAGACCTTAAGTTACTTCCCTATTGTCAATTAGTTTTAGAACGGAAGTCCACTGGGCATGTGTACTAGGCTTACGTACGCACGACCCCCTGTTATGGCCCATGGACTTTCAAATGGTATTAGAGCTCACGGTCTGATCCTAGGCTCGTTTCCTAGCCCATGGACTTTTACTATAGAAGATTCACTTCTATTCTGCACGCCAAATGCCTCACACGTCTTAAAAGGGTTTATAATTTAAGATTATTCATGCTATTAGATTATGCGTGTTCTTTCACTTGCTCTAACCTCACGGATTCGTCTAAGTGTTTTCTCTCTTAAGATAGCGACATGGAACCTTTGTGGGATTCCCTCTTGTAAATAACACGGTCCTTCAAAATATTTTAAAACGTCGAGTCTTTGTTAACAATTATCTTGAGCTAGAGATGTTTTTCGACCTCTATAATTTTCATTGTCTTTGGCTACATATAGGCAACGAGTTAGGCTGATCTGTTGGAGATTTCTGATGTGGAATCAAAGGGATGGTAGATGACTTGTTGCTTGTTGATTGGCAAGAGGTGCAATTAAGTTGAATGCTTGAGATTTCCCGATGTGGGACGGGCAAGCATATAGCTAACGTGTTGTTTATTGATTGGTGGAAGATGCGGTTGCCATGCCTTATCATAAGTCGGCAAGTTGGACATGCGATGTGTCATGCCATCATTTGTTGAAGCCTCGCCGAGTAACCTGCAACTTCGTCTTGTGTGGGATTCAACGTAACATGGATGTTCACCATTACTCGACCTCATGACAAGTCGGCGCGCCAAACATCCTGGGAATCGGCTATTGTGCAAAGTATGCGCGTTGTTCATGCTTGAGTTTGCACAGGAGCATTTGGTTCGTTTGGATCTTTGTACTTTAATTAGTTCATTGCACATGTTGTTTGTACATTGGCGGAACCGTTTTCTCCAGATTAGCGTGCTTTGGCAAGAAGGTTTTGATCCTTGCAAATGTTCTTTATAGGGCATGTAATTCTA
The DNA here is from genome assembly GCA_964016875.1 of Fallopia convolvulus. Lineage (NCBI taxonomy): Eukaryota > Viridiplantae > Streptophyta > Magnoliopsida > Caryophyllales > Polygonaceae > Fallopia > Fallopia convolvulus. The sequence continues at coordinate 55,184,824 of OZ024723.1, forward strand.
CTAGTGTCATGCGCCTTGGTGTGAGTTTTGAGTTGTCTATGTTAGGCTTTCTCGATCTCTTCCCTGTTTTGATTATTTTTCTTATCTTTTAGCATTCGAATTATCCGTGCACCAAAGGTGGGTTGTTGACATTTTTTTTTTAAATATATTTTATATAGAGTTTACCAATTTATTATATGATTTTAAAACTTCACACGTAATTTTTTTTAATAATTCTTCCTTTCATTGAATCAAGAACCAAATCAACCCGAATTTGAGCTAAAGAGATCACCTTTCTAACTATATTGGTCAATTTATTTTAAAGAAATAATCCAATGAATTAGCTAGAGTTGCAAAGAAATAGGAGATGAAATAGCTAGAGTTGTGGAATTTGACTATTTGAGATAATAGAAATCAGAACTTGCAAGTCTGTAATCCATAATATAAATTTGGAGGCCTAAATCAGTAATGGCTCATTTTAATGTCGATTAGCCTATTAAGTCCCTGACATTTAACAAAGAGAACAGACCAGGATTTTGCTATTAAGAATCTGGTTTGTGCCAAACTAACTGCTCAAGTCGATCAGCTATCAGCTACCTAATTCTCCACAGACCAAGATTTGCAAATCTTAATCCATCCAAAATGTCGGAGAGTAATTAATTTGATATCATATCGAGGCTATTCTACTAACCCATCGATCTTGAGACCAACCTTTTTTGTTGTCCATCCTAAATTATATATGTGGCCAGAGTCCCATTTATCGGCTATATGAGAAAGATGAATGAACAAGAGAGAGAGTAAAGAAGTTAGCAAGTCCAAGAAATCCAACTTTAACTATCATAAGATTCAAGCAAAGTGAACATTTAATTTGTTGGATCAGTCAATATATTGGTAGCATATCATCACTCAAAAGCAAGAATGCACATGCATGCTCAACTACTTGTATGAACATATATAATTTGCAAGTCCAAATTAGGGTAATTAAATTGGTGGACCCTATACAAGGAAAGTAAGATCCATGAAAATCTATTGGTTTCGGTAGCTAGGCAACGGAGTAGGAGCAATTAGGAAGATTATCACTTCACAAAAAGCACAAGCTCACAACAAAACAAATTAAATGTTACATTGATTGCTTCTCCAAAGTCAAGATTCACACTTGATTTTTTTTGGTAAAGTGGCAAGAAATCATATAATTAAGTGCTTCATCCAGCTACTACAATCTTTGTGGGTTTGTTGTCCTTGTCTTATACTATAGAGTAGTATTATTAAACGAGTAATTAACACAAACCCGAATTTGGAGTGTACGAGGAACAAGTGAACAACACAATTAAGCAACAATATTAACATCTAGAAAATCCAGTCTATGAATATATTAGCAAGGCATTTTTCCTATTGGTTAACTTATGTTGAGAGTAAAAATGCTAAAGAAGAAAGCAAAAGATGGGGAGGATCATATAAAGGCAAAGAGGGTTAGATACTCAAACTAGTTCAAGTAAGCCCCCCTTCTTGTAAAGTTGTACTACAGGATGGAAAAAGACTATAAGAAAGATTTTTAATTAATTTTCCCTCTTGTAGTTTTGGTTTTTAGACAAGTTCAACTCTTTTTATGGTCATTTCTAGTTAGTGGAAGAGGCAAAGTCATCTTAAAAAGTTCATATCTTTTCTGCACTTCACTACTACTAGCTTTACTTGGAAATTAAGACAGAGAGATCTTATAAAGAGATTTGGTCTAATTTTTTTATTACACAAGCCTGTGGAACTTGTTGAAAAAGCAAATGAATACCAAAAATGCCAACTAGCACATCGATCAATCAAACCCTCCATTAGGCTAAAGTCACATTGGTTTGGTTTCGAATCAATATAGAAACAAAAGGTAAGATCATACTTATCACAAGGGTTTTACTTTAATGATATGATGGTGTTAAACAAATAACACCAAATATAGAATAGCATAAGTTAGGTTATAGAGGAGGATAATTCTGACTCACCTTGTCTGCCACTTATAACAAAAACAAATCTCATGTCGACACGTGAGCTGCCTTTATTGGGCCACGTCTCAGCTTCTCATGAGCAGACAAATTATAGTCTCAAGTCAAAACAAGGAGAATAATATATGTATACAAATCTTTTTTCATGCAAATGCTCAACTTATAAGACTTGGCTTCTGTATATACAAATTAGGTCGGTAATATATATACTTTAGATATATAATAATTTTAATGGAAGTGTAAGAGATTACTATATGTTTAGGCAAACGTAACACATCTATTATATTGGCTACTTTGTATATTGTAATACATTAAAAGATAGAGCGATCTTAAAAGGGAAAACATAAAAAAAAAGTTGAAGTTTTGAATGGTGGTGACATATCAATTACTACTCGCACTTGTTTAAATTATATACATTATATTATTTGCTCTATGAAGTGGAAAAAATGAGTATAAACTCTCATTATTTACTAATACTAATTTGAAAACACAGGAGCCAGATTAATTCCTGAAAAGAAATGAAGGTGGTGTGTTTTGTAAGCTAGCTACCATGCAATTAGTAGTATAAAGAAATAGTCACTCATGAAAATGATAATTTAAAGTTTATTTTTTCTTTAAATATCTGAGTGAACTCATTACAAGATCTAAGATCACTAACAGGTGGGGCAGTGTAGAGGTGTTTTTTTTTTAATTAAAGAGAGGTTTGAAAGAAAAAAGATCTTTTAGTAGAATGAGAGGATATTATTTCTAGTGTTTTTAGTTTTTACATACAAACAAATATATTTTCAAAGTATCAAAATCCACAAAAATTACACGATCAACAAATATCAAAGGTTTTTCAAAGATGAATCAACTTTACAAGGTAAAAGCTATAAGAGCTGCACAAAAGGGATCACAAGAAAGTTCAAGAATTTACAAAAGAAATCAGGAAATCAGAGAGATGAGAACTGCATTGCTAAATTTCTAATTAAGCCCCAAATGCATTAATCCATCTCCTTTCAATACGTGATGTAGGTTTTAGCTTCCCACTAACTCAAATTCGAGTAAGGTTGATGGCTTCATTTGTACTAGCCAAAGAGTCCACAGTCCCATATGTACCAAACATCATGCAAATATGTATAAATTTTCAACCGAGATTACGACTGGATCAAGTAATTAGCTAATTGTATGTACTAAACATCATGTAATTCGGTAGTCAAACTAGCTAGTGAAGTATAATTTAGTTCAACAAAAAAAAATCATAAACCAATTTTTTTTTAAAGTAATTAAAGTAAATTTATCACTCAGGAAGAGAAGAGATGCCTCAACAAACCGTCCAATTAGATCATATCATTTATTAATAAGTATGAAACCATAGAACATATACAATAATACACTAATCAACATAAGTAATGAAAATAAAAAAATATATTCTAGGTACCGAACAATGTGGACAAAAAAGAGAATTAAATAAAGATTTAGGGTTTCAGGATTAGATATATAGCTAGGCATAACATGTTGCTCCAATAAACTGAGTTGCATTGTGTGAATAAATAAGTATCACACCACCACCCACAAAACAAAGAGAAAAAAAAAACACATCAAAACAAACAAACAAAGCACAGACAGAATTCCTATCAATGGAGCCACCAAAGACAGAACCATGTCCATCCGGTTCATCAAGTACAATCTCCACACAAGAAGAAGACTCAAGAAGAAGAAGAGGAAAATGCAACAGAGAACTCAATCTTATAGACAGCTTATCATCATCGGAGTGCGAGGAGGCGCGTGTGTTTTCATGCAACTACTGCCAAAGAAAGTTCTACAGCTCACAGGCCTTAGGAGGGCATCAAAATGCACACAAGAGGGAGAGGACTCTAGCAAAGCGGAACCAAAGGATGATGATGTCAGCTGCTTTTGGGAGTACTATTCCTTATGCAACAAACATGAGGGCTCTTGGAATTCAGGCACATTCAATGATTCATAAGCCAGCTTATAACAATGGTAATAGTAGTCATAACAATATGACAATGTTCAGTTTTGGGGCTGCTGGGAATTTGTATGGGCAACAAGGATGGTCAAGGTTGCCGTTTGACCAACAACCGGCGATTGGAAGGCTTGCTAATGAGAATTATCATGTTAGTACTGTTGGTAGCAACAGGTGGGATCTTGATCATGCTTCAACACAAGATGATCAGCAAGAGGATGCAAATAATCTTGACTTGTCTTTGAAGATATGATTGATGTTTGTTATATATTGTGTACTTTGGGAGATTTTTAGGTGTTTGTTGTTTTGTGCTTGACAAGTGTTCAGTTTCTTTTTTGTCTGTTTCCTTCTTTCTGGATGTGTTGTGTAGATTTTACAACTGAATCAACAGATTTTCTTTCTTTTTCCTCTAGCTTTGTTATTTCTTAAGACTTAAGAGTTGATTGATTCTTGTTTCCAGTATAAGTTGTGTGGAAAAATGAAAAATATCAGTCAGATTTGGAGTTCATCTCGGAAAGTACATGCACTTCATAATCCATATGATTTGATTATAGAGTTAGAAGCTTAATTTGAAGCCAAACATTAAAAAAAAAACTATATATATATCTTCTCTTATAGCAGTGAATTAGAGCGGAAATTTGCCTTCAAAAGGTTACCAACTTCCTTGTAGTTGGATTTTACTGCTCAAAGTCACAGAAGAAGATCAAAACTCGTTTTAATTACAACACAGGCACCTCAAGATTGCATTTGGCAATACAAATAGTACTTGTCTCAACTGTTGAAACTCTAGGATCAGTTTCACCTTTAGAGAATATTATAGTTTGACTGCATCTATATATATCAACCTATCATCAACAAAAACAAACATCATTGATAAGACATGTCTATGATTATGCCAATTGAATAAACCAGGGGCGTAGTCAGAAACTTATCATTAAGGGGGTCAATAAATTTTTTCAACATAACTAATGTACGTTTCGAGAAAAATGTAGAAATAAAAAATACAAATTTAGATAAAGAAGAGAACATATTCTATAGAGGATGGACTAAAATATTTCAAAATACAATTACATTAAGAAAACAATAGTTTATAATGACAACTTATATAATTATGAGTTATGTTTTAGAATACATTTATGTTAAGAAAACAAATTTTTGTCAAAATACAAATTAATTGAATCTATAAATATTAAAAGCTCGTAACTAAAAAATAAAATCCAAACTAAAACCCTTGTGCTAATAATAAATTGTATGATTCGATCGAGATATCCCTACAATAACTTATTGTTTCAAAGTTTTCGGGTTCAATCACATTATGAAAGTAGGAAGTTTAGCAAAAGATAAAAACATTCTAACTAATTAAATAAATGACTTGTTAGAAGTGGTTTGTATATGCCGAATCTCCAAACGTTCATAACTTTTTGCTCAAATGTCAGAATGAGGCGTATAATATATCAAATCGAAGCTATTGACAAGAGAAATATATATACGGAAAAAAAAAATTTGGATTGGGGGGCCATGGCCCCACCCGCCCCCAAATAGCTCCGCCCCTGTTGACAAGCGATGAGTCATTCTTGTTTTTATGACTATGTTCCTCTTCTTGAGCATTTTTGTCTTGTCTTCCAATTGTTTTAGTGAAGGTGTTAAACTTGTTTTTTTTTCCCTTGAACATGGGAGAACTCTTTCTGTTATGAGTTTTTGTATATTTCTTCCTTACTAATGCAAATTTACCATTTCCAAAAAAGTAGTATAGCAAGCCCCAATCCTAGCCGGTTCAAGAAGATACAAAACTCAAAATTTGCATAATACACCCATCTACTCATCTTATGCCTAAAAAGCACACTCATAAGTCATAATTGTAATAAATTAAGTGGTTGTGTCATGATTATTTCATATCTATGAATAATTACACATAGATAACACCATGATAATGCAAGGCAAAAAATCATCGTCTTTCACTAAACACTAATAATTAAACATCAAATTATTTAAATGTTTGTAATGACCATAAATGGAACATCCTAAAGGCGAGGTTGTTCTGGATATCCAGCCCGATTATGAAATTGAACAGTCCGGATCTTCTACATTCCACGGTATAAGCTACTATGTTCCACTATACTCTATTTAATTATTTAAATCATCAAATAATGATAAAAAAATTAAAAAAATATATTTATATTCTAAATACTTATTGTCATATGTTTATAGAGTTTTATCACACAAATTTCTAACCAATATTTTTAAAAGTTAAAAAACCTGCATATTTAACAATTTTAATTTAGAAAATAAAAATAATGACTTTTTTATCAAAAAATTCTATAAATATATAAGAATAAGCATTTAGAATATAAATATATTTTTTATTTTTTTTATCATTATTTAATAATTTAAATAATTAAATAAAGTAAAGTGGAGTATAGTAGGTTGTACCGTGGGATGTAGAAGATCCGGACTGGAAATTGAATGATAAAACTTTATAATTTTTTGCATATTAAAAGCTCACCAAAAAGGGCATAAGATAGATGGCAGAATACATAAACAACCCCTTGTACTTGGGTCAATTGGTTAGGGCTGAGCATCGGTTCAAAACCGAACCGAACCGACAAAAACCGAACCGAACCGAAAACCGAAATTCCATTTTATGTGAACCGAAAACCGAACCGAATTGGTTCGGTTCAGTTTGGTTCGGTTTCGGTTTTTGTCGGTTTTGCATAAATATAAGGTTATTCTTTGGAAAATTCGAACCGAACCGAAATTTAACCAAAAACCGAACCGAAACCGAAATTTGGAAAATTCCTAAACCGAAAACCGAACCGAATTATATCGGTTTCGGTTCGGTTCGGTTCGGTTCGGCTTAAAATTTCGGTTTGAACCGAACCGTGCTCAGCCCTACAATTGGTCACTTGGCCCCCTGTACTTTAGCCCTAACCGTTTGGCCCCCTATAGTTGCACATTGCGACCTATTAAACCCCTATTGAGCCACTTATCCCAGCTTTTTTAGGATTGTGGTGCACGCGCGATGATGTGTTATATTGTGTTGCCACAATGGCGATGACATGGATGTCATGGATGACATGGCGATGACATGATGTGTTATATTGTGTTGTCACAATGGCATCCATGTCATCGCCATTGTGGCAACATAATATAAAACATCATCGCACGTGCACTACACTCCTAAAAAAAGCTGGGATAAGTGGCTCAATAGGGGTTCAATAGGTCGCAATATGCAACAATAGGCGGCCAAACGGTTAGGGTTAAAGTACAAGGAGCCAAGTGATCAATTAGCCCAAGTACAGGGGCCGTTTATTTATTCTGCCTAAGATAGATGGGAAAACATCCAACAACTGGAGACATATATACACGTCTTTCCGGTTATGACGGGATGGATTGAGAGGAAATCAATGAAACAAATTGACTAAGCTTTCATGGGCTGGCCCATGAATGTCGGTATCTGATTGCTCTATGGTTTAGATTTGGGGATACCAGAATCGATGAAGGCGGCATGTATGGGCTGAAACTCGCTTAGTGGGCCCTTAATATTGTTATGGGTTGGCCTAGTCTGCATTTAACGGCCTAAGTTGGTTTGAGATGGGCAAAAGCTGTTTTAAGTTGGGCAAAAGTCGTTTTAAGTTGGGCCAAAAAAGAATATATTGAGATGCACGTTTGTTAGTTAGCTCTCTTGCCATTTTGATTCTACAAATCACTTTTTAGAACATACGTAGTATTTCATTGTGAGATGTCAATTTTCGTTGAAAGGAAAACGTCTAATGCAAAGTATGTCAATTTGCCGGCTACTAAATTGATACGAATTTAATAAGATGCATGTAATTGATACGAAGAATTGTAAAAGCCCTCTTGGTTTATAGGTTTACCATCTGAATCTGTATGGTTAGTAAGTTGTGAAACGTTACAGATACATCTGCATCTGAATTAACTTAAATTAATTTCCTAATATAAAATGATTTGGTACATAGCAAAATATATAATGTGATTTTAGTGTATCGATTTTTCTAACCTATGTCCCAAGGGTTTATGAGTTTCCTATTAGGGTTAAGAGACTAAAAATGCTAATATATTTGGAATTATTATTTATTTAGATTTAATTATTTTTTCAATAGGATTTATGAGTTTCCTATTAGGGTTTTAGTTCCCAAATTTAGTACTCTTAACCTATGCCCTAAGGGCATAAGATAGAAAAACCGTTAATCTATACTCCCTCTGTCCCATAAAATTTGTCCAAAAGGACACATTTCACACAAATTAAGAAAATGAAGAAGTAGAAAAAGTAACCAATGGGGAAAGGGGAGAGAGTGTGATTGTGATGGGTAAAAATGAGTAGAAAGAGAAATAGAAAGGAAATGATAAAAATGGGTATTGGGATAGATATTTGATTGGATAATGTGGATAAAGGTGAGTTTGGATAGGGGTAATATTGTAAGAAAAAATTGATAAAAAAAGAAAGTTAAAAGGATGGACAAATTTTTTGGGATGCTAAAAGAAAAATACTGGACAAACTTTATGGGACGGAGGAAGTAGATGGATAATGAGCATTCATGTACTTGTTTGTCAGGAGGAATTGAGAAGTCGACGACAAGACAACAGATCATGATTGGAGTAAAAGCAAAGAAGGTGGGGAGAAAGTAAAAAAAAATACAAAGAGAGCAGGAGCATCCCGTAGATGCAAAGAGAAAGAAAAAGTAAAATAAAGAACCCACACCCAAAAAATTAAAGGCATGCGAAGAGAAGCAATTCAGCAAAATCGAATCCGACGAGCAAAAACAAACTGATGGCATTTACGTAATTATACTCCACTTTTAGGGTCAGAGTACTAACCTTTATCGACAAAAATGAAAAAATAAACGTTGTAAAAAGCCACTCCTATCTCTCTTCATTCCTCGCATTAAAGGCCACAAATCTCTCTCTTCTCTCTCTCTCGATTCCCGGCGAAAGTCGCCGGCGGCAGGCTGGTCCCCCCACTCCCCAGCAGTCCACCGCCTCTTCTGCCACCGGTTCACCTCCTGTCGCTTTCTCTCTCCTCTGCGCCTCTGCGCTCTGGAAGATCCCTATGCATTTAATACTTTCTACTTAAAAAATTGCCGAGAAAAGTTTGAATGTACAAAAATCTCCCATTCATCTCCCATCTCTCCTTTTTTTTCAATTTTGAGTCCAGTCCAAGAGAAGAGTCTGCGAGATTCTCTCAACCTTTATTCTTCTACTAGTAGTATTCCCTTTAATTTTTCCTCCCTCCGTCCTCGAAACTCTCAACCTTCTCTTCTTGTGGCGTAAATTCGCTTTGTGTGTGCTCCCAAATTTCCACACTCTTTTATCTTCGTCTATAGCTAAAGAAGAAGAGAGAAACACAAAAATGTTGTGCCGAATGCTAACAAAGAAGAGGAAGACGGGAGCGGTGCCGGTGTATCTGAACGTATACGATCTCACTCCCATCAATGGCTACGCTTACTGGCTTGGCCTCGGCGTCTACCACTCCGGCGTTCAAGGTGCCAATTCTCTCTTCTTAACTTTTCATTTTTGTATTCAAGTACTTCTGCTTTATCGCTATTGGATTTGGAGTGCGTGTTTGTATCTGTCGGCCATTCCGTTAGTATGCATGCCATGAAATTGGAAATTCCGGTTTGTGACGGAAACAAAATTTAACAGATTTTTCGTCATGTTTTTGGATTTGATTATGTTAGGGATAAGTTGGTTTGCTTTTTGTTTGCGGTTTCCTGTTCTGGGATCTGGCTGAATAGTTCAATCTGGGAATTTCTCTCAAGTGTGAGGGATTGGGTAAAATGCTGAATACAATACAGTAAATTGATGGAAGATTCATACAAATTGAGTGATTTCTCAGGTTGATTTTTAATCTCAAGTATGCCAGATTTGACGAGGATGCTCAATTTTTGAAATCTTTAAATCTTAACAACCATCTTTTGAAGATTTGGAGGAAGAGCTCAACACGTGATACTGTCTGTGTTAAGCCGTTTAGAAAAAACTTTTTAGAATCAAGGAGGTTTTTTGATGGATCTTTTTTAGTTGATCAAGATAATTGAGCTTTATGGAAAAACTATAGTCCTATTCACTGATAGCAACTTGGACAAAAATTGATCCAGTAGTATATAAAGTATGAACCTGACTCGCGATTACACGTTTTTGTCTTCTGGTTCCTAGCTGTATAGACTTTTCATGTAGACACAATTGATGATTGTAAATAAAAGCACATTTCCAAGTGGCTTATAGTCACGGATTTGAATCATTTTTTTGTGTTTCATACTAAGTCAAATTTCTCAGCAGCTTTAGATGTGAATTTTCTAAATGTACACACCACATGTTGCAGTGCATGGTGTTGAGTATGGATTTGGTGCACATGATCATGGAACAACAGGGATATTTGAAGTGGAGCCAAAGCAGTGTCCTGGCTTCACGTTTAGGAAATCAATCTTGGTAGGTAGAACGGATTTGGGTCCGAAAGAGGTTCGTTCTTTGATGGAGAAACTTTCGAAAGAGTATCTTGGCAGCACGTATCATCTTATTTCCAAGAATTGCAATCACTTCTGCCATGATGTTTGCATTCAGTTGACGGGAAAACCCATTCCTAGTTGGGTTAACAGGTTGGCTCGGTTAGGTAAGAAACCTAACTCAATGTTTTTCTCCTTCTTCTTTCCTTGTCATGTATATTACCATCACTTTTTTTGTGTTTACTAGTTCTCCGGCATTATATTTGTCTGTGTTGAAATTTGAAAGGTCAATTTTTGAATGTATCACTACAAATGGCTGTGATTGACACTGACATAACATTATATTAATCTAATTGATGTTACTGATATAATTTGGTTAGTTCTAAAGAAACTAAACAAGTCCTAACATCATCTCAGGTTGGAGAAGAAACTTATGTTCCTGGTTTAGTTCATATTCATGCAATTACAGGGTTGGTAGCATTAGATAGGAAATCTAACTTGAATCATGAAATTATTTTATCAAATCTTCTTTTTCTGTGTTTAGAGATTGAGTTCCATTAGGGTAATCTCTATATGAATATAGTTTACATTCAGTTTTTTTTAATGATTTTTCAAGGTTTACTATGCAAATGCGTTCTCCCGGCTGGTCTGAACGAAACAAAGGTCAGGCATATTAAATCAGAAGGCAAAGCCAATGCGGTTGATAAGAAGAAACTGAGAAGCCGATCAAATAGGTTTGATTCTTCAAGAAGCACTTCAACTCCTAATTTATCGGCTTGTTCCTACAATTCTGCAACCCGTAGTAGAAGGCAGAGAAGGTGCATCCCTCCTTCCCTATCTTCATGTTCATCATCAAACTCAGCTGTCAAGGCATGACGTTTTCGGTTTGTTGAGATTCGGGTTATAAAAATTCTAGGCTCTTTCTATTGTAAATTTTACATTTGGTGATGGGTCAAATCTCCTGAGTTCCCCCCCTTTAACTTCTATCTTCTTGTGCTCCTTCCTTTGATTGCAAACTCAAGCTGCTTCCAAAAGTCTGTTACCAGCAGCATTTTACTTTTCTTTTTAGCTCTCCTTTGTCTGTATAATCATATTCCTAGTTCTGATATTTGAATAGTCTACTTCTCAAAAACATAGCTGTTATTTTGAGTTCAAGCCTCAAGAATTGTACAAAAGTTTATCAATGCTTCAAGCTTACGATATTCCTTTGGCTTGTAACTTTTATTTTTTTTAAATCTCCTTATCTTTATGTCATTCTTATTTGTGAAGGATTCATGGTGTTATTGATTATGTTTGTTATCTTTCACTTAAAGGGCAATCACCTGAAAGTATTAAACAAATTAAAGGTCATCTAAAAGCCGTGTTTGTGAATGTGATGTCTTGTGTATTTTTCCTCTCTTTTTCTTTTCCTTTTGCATTCTCTTATGTTCTTAACACACGAGCATTATTATTAAATCAACAAGACAACCACCTTTGAAGTATGCCTTTTATTGGTGGGGAACCTTATAACACTCAACTCCTTTCTTTTAATAATAAAACAAGTGGGAATAGACAAAAAATATTATAGAAAAATAAAATAAAAATAAAAAAAGGTCTTAAACCAATTACTTTAGATATCAATGTGCTTGACTCATGCCGTCGTCATCACCCAATATATCTAGTTACGTCCACCATCCAAAACCTAGTTCAATTTCAACCCATACATAGTATATGTTCTGAAACAAAACGTGTATGTATTTGATGTAATGATGTGTACATGCTAACAAGTTTGAAGGTATTTTATATAAATTCTTTCCCTGCTAAGTTGTCTTGTGTATGATGTAGCCTAGGTAAAAGCAACAAAAAAGAAGGCAAAATACATCGACAGACACTTGAACTTGTAACTTTTTTTCAACTAGCCCCTCGTACTATAAAAATTACAAAGAAACACCTCAACTTAATTAATTTTGTCCAATTAAACACATCACGATGACATGGCGTTGTGCGTGAACAACAATCGACATTTGAGCGAGTAAAGTGTTTTCAATTCGCTGACGTGGATTTATTTCTTAAAATATTTCATTTTTCCTCTTTTTTATTTATTTTTTAGTAATTTATGAACATAATAAATATTTTATTTTTTCTTATCTTCTTTTTTTATTCCCTACTATTTTTTTCCTCAGATCTACCAAATTAAAATTCCCTTTTCCCTTTTTTCTTTTATTTTTAATAATATATGAACATAATAATTTTTTTTTATCTTCTTCTATTTTTCTCTCGTTTATTTTTGTTCTCAGTTCTACATTTCTAGATTTGGTTTTACCAAAACTTTAATCTGTTTTTTTCTTCTTCAGATCTACAGATCTGGTTTTGAAGGAGGAAGAACTAGAGTGAGTCGGAACGGAACGACGAAATCGGAAGCAAAAACCAGAGAGAGAGAGAGCCTTAGAACGACGGACGACGAAATCAAATCTATAGAACGACGGATCAGGACGGAACCGCAGACGAATCAGGACGGAATGAAGGACGAATCAGGACGGAATGAAGGACGAATCAGGACGGAATGACGGACGAATAAGGACGGAACGAAGGATTCGAATTCTTCACCGGAGACGATTCGAATCAGGACGGAACGATGATTCGAATCAAGACGGAACAAGAGAGAGAACCAGAACCATGGGAAGGAACTAGATCTGTGGCTTCGGATCTGGATTGTGAGGAAGAGTCTCCTTGGGCTGGATCTGGTCTATCCTAGGGCTGGATCTGTTTATTAGTGGCTTCGACGAGGCAGGGAAGATATGTCGCCGTTCCGTTTGAACTTGTGTTCAATTGAAGGAGAAGGAGAGGCAGGTGCTGGAGACCGGTCGGGGGCAAGTGCTGGAGGCAGAGAAGATATGTCGTCGTCCTCTCTCTGGTTCCTTTCCATTTGGATTGGCATTAAAATGAGGAAGAAGACCTAAAAAAAGAAAAAAGGAAAAAAGTATTTACATTTTTTTATTAAAATTAATACATTTCCTATTAAGCCATGAATGAGGTATCCTTATATGGCAAAACACTTACCCAAATTTTGCTTAGGTGGATTAAAAAATGTACACATCAGCGCGCGTGTTTTTTACGATATAGCTTCAGTGTTTATTTGTACAAAATTAGTTAAGTTGAGGTGTTTCTTTGAAATTTTTATAGTACGAGGGGCTAGTTGAAAAAAAATTACAAGTTCGAGTGTCCGTTGATGTATTTAGCCCAAAAAAGAAGAGGGATTTGAGTGTATTTGAAGCTTGCACACATGACACAACAAAGCAAATTCAACTCGCAAGCCTACCTACAATTCCACTAAGTGTTTATAAGATGGAATTGAATTGCTAAAGCCACTTTTCTCCCCACATCACGTTGTGCACCAAAATGACAATAAAGCAAGAGGAACCAACTTCGTTAGACTAGTTCAATCCTCTATCCACGGACGTAACTAGAAATTAAATGCTAAGTAGGCTATATTTATCCTGGTATGTAGATTTATCTTAATTTTCACTTATTTTATTAAATTTATCTTAGTAGGCCAAATTTACCTTAGTTTTCACTTTTCTAGTATTAAAATTACCTTAATTTGTACTTTTTTATTATTATTTATCGGTCGGGCTAGAGACGTCCTCTATCTCAAACTCAAGTCAAGTGACGTAAAGCACAAGTACTTTATTTTATAAGGAAAAAAATATGTTATGTTGTTGTTTAATATTAAGACATGAAGTATTAAGACTTTGCGTTACGAGACACAATTTGAAACATGGATTTTTGAGGGAAAGGATATTTGGATTGTTGTTAGAATCAATTTGGGCCATTCCCTTGCTACTTAATTGAGTCTTGGTTAGAAGCCACTTGCATTTGACACCATTCCTCAGCACCTAAAATATCTTGCACTAATCATACCATACAAGAAATTCCTTGTACTAATTTAGTAATTTAAAAGAGACACGGCCTATGTGGTAGGTATTTATTAGTGTTTAAATATGACAAAGAAATTTGGAAAGAGGCAATACCTTGTATGGTTCTCCAATTAGGAGTAGCATCTTGTAAAATTAGAATACTGTTGTCAGTGTCCACCACATAAAATGAAGCAAACAGTCAAAAGGTGAGTCATTATTATTTTAAAAACGTCCTCTATGACATATTATTATTTGAAAGAACTCCATATTAGGGCCATAAAAAAAAATTAGACCGATAAATATCCATTTGTAGCAAGAACGAGACTGGGACAAAGTCGAGAACAAAGTCATCTGTAGTTACTAGTTAGACTGGTGTAGCCAACATCAAAGATAAGATGTGTACGGCATGGTTTAGGCAGTTTGAACACGTGTAACAGAGATAATTAATCGCTCCAGTGTGGAGGTGTGAGAAAGAAAGCACCCTAAAAAGAATTAAAAGAAGATTATCAAACCTGACTTCCTTATTTCGCACAAACTTGTGGAGGGATAGTACGTATTCGGATTTAGGAAGGGTAGAGTTATAGGCGGGCGGGTGGGTAGGTTGGGTGTTTCCCTTAGGGTGTATGAGTAGTGTTGTGGTTTGGTTTTGCTACGTGCTCTTTTGTGTTGTTTTCTTGTAGGATTTACTTCGGTCCATTCAGTTCCCACTGTAAAATATTTGTAGATCGATAGATAGGTAGACGGGCCTATCACATAAGTCCAGTTGGGTTCCATCCTAAAATCAATTGTCAATAGGAGTAGTAATTCGAGAGATATATACTAGGTTTTGATTCAAATCCCAATGTGGAAAACACTCTCATACTTATCATGTGTTTGTGCATGTTTGCCTTGTTCATTTGTGACGTACTCTTTTTGTTTTATTTCGTACTTTTACTTTCTGCTTTTTGTCGTTGGATCTATCGAACCCAGCCCCCTTTCCTTGACTGCTTCGGGGGCAGTGTGTACATCCAAACTCTACAGACCTTACCACGGCGAAATACACGGGGTAGTGTTTGTTTGTTTGTGAAATAGCCAAATTTCAGTTTAGTTAATGTACCATACATGTATTAATTTATAAAAAAATTAGAAGTTCTCCCTTAAACAGATTACAAACGAACGGAAGTCTTGAATGATTTTCTAAGACAGTTTCATTGATCGGGACACTTAAGAGTTAAGATTGAAAGATATTCAACTGAGTTAAATATATATGATATGAATGCACATAAACCCATACTCCGTATTTGGCAAAAAAAATGATCTATTTATATTTACTAAAAAAAATTCATAATACCTAAATTTTGTTGGAATAATTTGAAAATATCAATATAATTAAAAGGTGTAATTTTTAATACCATTTTATTTATTTTTAGTAATGACAAGGCACTAAATATAATATATAAAATCTTCCTTAAATTCATTTCATTTTTTTCCAATATACAAAGGTGAGAGAAAATTCAAATATATGTGTGAAAGAGATATCAAGCTTAAGGCTCTCTTCGATATTTTGGGAGTTTTTTTTTTCTAGGCTTTCATCTAGATGAAAAGCTCCCATTTTTTACACACTCCTACCATCAAGGGTGTAAATTTTGGAGAAATTAAACTCTATTTAAGTGAATTCAGCTCTCAAAATTTTTTTTGCAACTGGTCAATGCCGTGCTCGGTGACTGGCGCTGCCCGTGAGATATTGAGTTGTTGCGTGCGGATATCCATTGCTTGCTGGCTCGCTTCCAGGATTGGAGTATCTCTCACGTTGATCGGGAGTGCAATTCTGTAGCGGACTTCATCGCTGGGTCTTTCAGGCGTGTCTCCTCCGTTCCACTCGCAGTTGATCCGGGTCTCTTCACCCTCATCCGCCAGGATGCTCTAGAGCAACCACTAACTTGTTAGTGGTCACCCTAATTTCTTTCCTTATAATAAAAAAAAGCTCTCAAAAAATTAGTGCCAAACGGACCTTAAAAGTCAAGTTGATAGGTGATGATTTTTTTTTATTATGGAATCGGAATATAACTGAACTCTTTAATAAATTTCGTGTGCCCGGCCTATATATCTAAGCGCAAAATGGTCTACCATTTCCCTTCTAATCCATCCATACAACATTGATCCAAATTTTCAATGTAGACATACCAATTACTCAGGTAATCAATATCCCTTAAGTTGATGACAAACAAAATGACACAAAAGTATGGGCCACGTGATCTTTATTGGGCATATCATCCTTCTTGTTGACTTGTCAATTGCTGCCCAATACAAAGAAAGGGAAAAAAAACACATTGAAACATGCCCCATATCTTAACTATGTATGGGAAAACAGTGACCCATTATAATTGAAGGTTTAACTTTTGGGAAGCTTATCTAACAAAGACACCTCACAAATCACAATTTTTGAAGGATAACTAGGATCAACATCACTCCAGATAATTGTGGATAATATACTTTAAAGTGTCACTACTTTTCCTTAATGATAAATAATGATACATCGAATTTGATTTTGATTGATAATAATCCATGTTTTATACAGAACTCCATACGTCTATGGGCCAATATTGGGACCTGGGCCACTTTCCCTGCTTTTTTAAGATGGAATCGGCCCAAATTTAAAAACGTTCAGCCCAACATTGGAAAAGAAACTTTGTTTGCGCTCAAATACAAATTATTGTAACTAGTTGTACCCGTCGTACCATGTACAACAACGATTTGACACCATGTATAACTACAAATCGATATTTTATATACATTATAAATAGGGTATTAATAAATAAAAATATAATATAAAATTTAATATAAGTAAATTATTGCTCATATTGCCTATTTTTTTTTAAACATTACAAGTATCTATTATTTTTTTATTATAAAAGAATATATATCTATAAATAAATTGGTGAAAAGATATCATGCTAAAAGATAAAAGATATTTATACTTATTTTAAAATATTTTAAATATTTGTATAAGGAAGTTTTCAAAAGATATTGTTATATTAAATAGATATTTGTTTGATGTTAAAGATAGATTTAAATAATTAAAGAAGAATTTAATAGGAAAAAGTTAAAATATTAGGAATAAAAATTAATTTTGTAAATATGAGGTAGGGCCAGAATCGTTCTGGTGGCTCGAAAAGGTATAGCTTTAATATATAGTTATAGATTAACACTAGAAAAAAGTGTATTTAACCACCCTTTATTTTACACTTGTTGCAATTAACCATTTTTTATAGTTTTTTCTACACTTAACACCCCTTATTTGTAATTATGTGCATTTAACCACCTATTTTAACGAAAAACGTCATTTTCTCCGTTAAGTAAAGTAAATTATGTTTTTTTTCCTTTCTTTTTAAATTTTATTTACAATAAATAAATAAAAGAAAAACCATAATTGACACTTTCAAGTTCCATTACGCCAATTTTTGCAACCATGGCCTAATTTTCTCCATCATAATTTCTTCCCTCCATCCAATGGCGAAGAAGAACCACGACTTTGCCGATGTAAAGACCATGGGTTTTGAATCTGATTTTGATGACTTTGAGCCTTCCTGGGAGTCGATGGTGTCTAAGCTAATGGACGACGATTCGAGACTCAAAAAGTTGAGATGTAGGCCGAAATCAAATGATAATGACATTCTAAGCTCAATTTATTACTAATTTTTTTATTTATTGTAAATAAAATAAAAATATGGCAAAAAAGTAATTTACTTTACTTGACGAAGAAAATAACGTTTTTCATCAAAATGGGTGGTTAAATGCACATATTTACAAATAAGGGGTGGTTAAGTGTAGAAAAAAAAAATATAAAGGGTGGTTAAATGCAATTTTCCCTTAACACAAAACAACCATATAAATACAGTTGATATTTTTTTCTTCATTGAAATACAGCTTTCTCTTATAAACCCTTTACATTTACATACTTGATCTTCCTGGTTGATCATCTAACCTTTTGATACAAGATCAGCGCAGTAAAAAAAAAATATGCGGAGAAAACGAAACTACAGATCACAAGAGTAATTTGTTGGGGATTATTATCATTGAACAAGAAATTCAATCAACAACGTAATAATGTTATTTGAGATTATGCAGCAAAACACAAACAAAACCAAGAAGAAAAAATTACTAGAAGCAGCAGTCAGTCTTCTTCCACCATCTCAATATATCTTGCAGATTATGCCGGTCCTTCCTTGATCTACATCGGAAGTATTAATTACGGTGCACGGTTGAAGGTCGAGACTCGTCTTACTCTGCCTTGGCAATCCACATATGCATTTGTAACAAACAAATCTTGTAAACAAACAGACAGGGGAAATACAAACCGCAATCGCGGTTTTGGAGCTTCGATCGCGACTCCCCCGGTTCCGAAACCACCGTTTTTTTCCGGTTCGGTTTCCCGGTTCCAAACACTACAAAAAAAAGCGAATTTAGCGACCATATTTCTGGTCGCTAAATGCAAAATCTGGTCGCTAAATGCATTTAGCGACCATATCGTGGTCGCTAAAAATGGTCGCTAAATGGCCGGTCGCTAACCACTTGGCGACCAAATGGTCTCTATTTAGCGACCATAGTCGCCTGTGGTCGCCACCAATGTGGCGACCAACTTGGCGACCACAACGACCATATGGTCGCAAATATTTTTGTTTAAAAAAAAATTACGAATTAATATGTGGTGTGTCCGTGTGGGTCGCCTCGGACGACCAATCTTCGCCACCAATAAAACTACGCCAATCTTCGTCGGAGCCGTCCACTTTGCCCGAGCAGTCCTCGTCGCCGAAGTCGTCGGGACAAATGTGGTGTGTCCGTGTGGGTCGCCTCGGACGAGTTCTCCTCGCTTGGTATCCGGGACGAGAACTTACATGCAAACAACAACTTTCAACAACAACAACTTAACCAAAAAAGCAACAACAACAAAACAACATCAAACAACAACATCAAACAACAACAACATATCAACAACAACTTAACCAAAAAAAAAAAAAAAACTTTCAACAACAACAACTTAACCAAAACAACAACAACAACAACAACAACAACTTTCAACAACAACTTAACCAAAAAACAACAACAACAACAAACAACAACTTTCTTCAACAACAACAACTAAACAATTTTCTCAATCAATTTCTCAAACAACAACAACAACAACAACTTCTCAATCAAATTTTCTCAAATTCAACAACAACAACAACTAAACCCTAACCCCTAAACAACAACAACTAATCAAGTTCTCAAATTTTCCCATTCAATTTATCAAATTTTCTCTATCAATTTTTTTCAATCAATTTCTCAAACAACAACAACTAAACAATACCAATTTTCTCAATCAATCAAATTCAACAAACAATTTCCCAATCAACACAACAAAATCAACCCTTAAAATCAACAACAAAAACTGAGAACTTACATGCAAATGGCGGGGAGGAGGTGGCTGTCGGACGGACTCGGGCGAGGCGGGCTCGGGCGAGGTTGCGCGCACTTGGGCAAGCGGGCTCGGGCTCGGGCAAGGGGCTGTGCAGGCGGCTCGGGTGAGGCGGAGGGCACCGGCGACGGCGGGCCGAGAGAGAGAAGGCGGAGAGACGGCGAAGGAGGGGTCGGGAGAGAGTTCCGAAAGAGAGAAGGCGGAGGAGGTTTTCACTGAATGAAGAAAGAGAACACGCGTTCTCCTTCTTATTCAGGGGTAGCGACCATATGGTCGCTACATTTAGCGACCATATGGTCGCTAAATGTAAGTAATTTAAGAGGTGGGGCCATGCCGCCATTTAGCGACCATATGGTCGCTACCCGTAAATTCAAATATTTCGCGAAAAATCGAAATTTCAGATTTCCCCCCATGTCGCGCCATAAATTTCGTATATCATTTAGCGACCATATGGTCGCTACCCGTAAATTCAAATATTTCGCGAAAAATCAAATTTCAGATTTCCCCCCATGTCGCGCCATAAATTTCGTATGTCATTTAGCGACCATATGGTCGCTAAATTTGGCGAGAGCTTTGGCGAGAGCTTTGGAGACCATATGGTCGCTGAATTTAGTGACCCTATGGTCGCGAAATTCAGCGACCATATGGTCTCCAAATTCAGCGACCATATGGTCGCTACATGCTGGCGGGAAATTTCTCCGCGCACTTATTGCGACTATAAAGTCTCAGGGACCACGTGGACGCCCAAATTAGCGACCACGTGGTCGCTAACTTGGTTTTATTTTTTTCCCCGTTTTGACGTCCAGATTTGCGACCATTAACGTCTATATGGTTGCTAATTAGCGACCATATATCGTGGTCGCTAACATATGGTCGCTAAATCTGCAGAATGGTGTAGTGAAAGACACGCATGTACCATTCTACCGGCTGAGGCTCCGACACATATCCGAGATAGTGATCTTAATTAATCTTCCACGGACACAGATTCATTTGTTTTCAAGGACATAAATAGTCACTTTCTAATTTCTATCACCAGCCATCTGAAATCCCTTGAAATAATAATGTGCGGTTACAATGTTTATACTTGACCAGGCCGGCTGTGTAATTGTACAATTGAAATTTAAATTAAATTTTCATCTCTAATATTCGCACAAATTTCAAGTTCTAGCTAGCCTAAGGCGTCTTTGCTCTAAATGTACATGCAAGGCTTTTAGTGTCACAATTCACAAATGTAGACATTTTTTTTCGTATTGTGGGTAAGATAAGATCATATTCAAGATTATCAGGATCGGGATTCTAAGTTGGATCGTTGAGGGTCTTTTAGATCGGATCACTGAATCGTAAGATCCTACATTATAACTAAAAGTATGCAAAGATAACAAAATATATATTGTATATTTTGTTATGTATGAAGTAAGAAAATGATAACATTATTAATTTGATTGTTAAAAATATTGTAGGATGAACTAGTCAACTATTTTAATGGAAATGAAACGTTAACCTTGAAATTATTAATAATATATGTCATAATTGTCATTTTATAGGATAATAAGAATCGTTTGTAGGATCGTTAGAATTGTTTATAAGATCGTTAAAATAGTATGTAAAATCGGGATCGAATTGAGACTGTATTCTAAATCATTTAAGATCATACTCCAATAAGATTTTACTTAGGATCGTGGATCGTTTCGCATGTTATAAATAAAAAAATCGTTAGAATCGTAGAATCGGATCGGAATTCAAATAACATTGATCATATTGATGTTACTGCAACAAAATGCAATAATTTGAAGAGCCAATAGCTAGATAAAGTAACATGGTCGGTAGATAAAAATTTTGATGACACGTTATAAATGCTGTTCATTTTTTCCACACGCGTATCACGAAAAGTATTTAGGGCATATGTTTCTTGTTTGGTATAAAAATGTGAAAAGGAAAAGCCAAAATACAAATTGTATGAAAAAATAATATTGATTTTTTTTTTTGAGTCTAAAGAAGGGAGAATAGATATGGTTAGAATAATAAATGATTTGATTATCCTACGTTAAAATTAGTCAAAAAAATTGGGAGAATTAACTTAAATTTTGCATGAAAATGAAATAGATATATTTCTTTAACCAATTTTTTTCCATACTCAATACCAAATGAGTTCTTATTTTGTATTCGATATGCAAGAATGATACTCTATACAATCTGATCAATTCTTGAGGTTCAAATTTGCCTATGCTTTGTTCCTGCTAGTCTAAGGGAAACAAAGACATATGAGCTCATATGCAAATTATAAAGGAAGATAATATTGTTGACAATACTCTTACAAATCTGTTTGGTTGTAACTTATGAAAATTTAAACCGAATATAAATAAATTTAGTTTACTTTGTTGTTGTCGTGATACGTTTGCGAAAAATTTTAATCTTAGATTACGACGCCTCATTTCGAATACAAGAATAGAAAACGGAGTAAAATTATTTAAAACCTCTTGACACACAAATATTGATACTGTGAGCCAATATGAAATTTTATGTTGATATATTATGTCATTATAGTGGACTAGATTTATTTCTTCCGTTTTCTATTTTATCATTTGACGTCGATAATTAAGGCCCTTATCATCCATTGCCTCACTTCCATCACTCGACCTTGGATCCGACTGACGTTCTATTATTTCGTTATCTAAACTTAGTTCGCAACTGGTAGAAAGGACCACTAGCTCTTGTATAACTAGTTAATTAGTATGGTAGAGAGTTGATAAAAAGGAAAACCAAATTGAAGGCGCTTCTCCCCACCCTAACCTAAGTTGCCCATTTTCTGAACCACCAAGTGACTGCATAGAGTGCAATCATGGCTAACTTAAATACCTTACATTTCAACCAAAAAAAAAAATACCTTACATTTTTTTCGTAGTGTTACACAAATAACATAGAAAAAAGTCGATCGCCGTCATCATCCCAATTCATTGTGGATATCAGGAACTCCATTTTGTCGATTTCCTACTGCCCATTGATAACGACCCATGTCGAAGAAACTTGCGAGCTACAACAATTCTACACTGTTTTAAATATTTTCAAATGTTTGGAGTATAATACTCCTCACATTAAAAAATTAGGATTAAACAATCATAATATTTAAAATTGATAGGTTATTTTTTTTATTTCTAATTAATGTTAGGATATTCAACCAAAAAAAATTAGTGTTACGATAAAATTCACTAGACTTATGTGTATATGCTGTGTATAGAGAGAGACAATTTGTGTAGAAGAGTTGTAAATCTTGTTATGCAACTAGTTTGGTATTTATACAAGAGAGTCTCATAAAAAGAAAAATAAGAAATCCTAATACAAAAGATACTATCCATAAGAAAGATATCATGACTTATATTAATAGATAGAGAATAATCCTAGAGATAAGATATTATCTCATAGATATATCAATATCCCCCCTCAAGCTGGACGATCGAGCAGAAAAGTCGAGCTTGGACAACAAGGACGTGAACTGAGGCCTAGATAGAGGCTTTGTGAGGATGTCTGCAAGCTGATCTTTAGTAGAGATATGTGCTATCCGAAGAGACTGAGCTTGAACTTGTTCTCGGACAAAGTGATAAGCCAAATCAATGTGTTTCATACGGGAATGAAACACAAGATTTGAACTTAAAAAAGTTTCTCCCATATTGTCACAAAAAATAATCGGCTGAGAGGGAAGTCGAACACCCATTTCAGCGAGTAAGAAAGTAATCCATAATAACTCTGAACATGCATCGGCTAAAGCCTTGTACTCCGATTCTGTAGAGGAACGAGAGATAGACTTTTGCTTGCGTGAGCTTCAAGAAATTGGCGTTGAACCAAAATAAATGAAATAACCTGTAGTAGAGATATAATCATCACGGTCCAGCCCAATCAACATCCGAAAAACCATGTAATTGAGACAATGAACGAGCAGAAATAAGCACACCAATATGAGAGTTGCCACTGAGATAACATAAAAGACGCTTCAAGGCGTCCAATGATCTGTAATGGGAGCTTGCATGAACTGTGACAACTTATTGACAGCATAAGCAATATCCGAACGCGTCAGACCCAAATACTGTAAGCAACCAACGAGCATTCGGTAGTCAGATGGAGAAGGCAGCGGTGTGCCAGAATGTTGTGACAAAGCAGCATTCACATCAATGGGCGTAGAGGTCGGCTTAGCGAGCTCCATGCCAACACGAATTAAGACATCCTGAATATACTTCCGTTGAGATAAAAACAAGTCAGACGAAGACGATCTGATGACCTCAACACCAAGAAAGTAAGAAAGTTCACCAAGGTCTTTAAGAGAAAACTGATGTGCAAGACGACTGATTAATTGAGTGACAAACTCAAAGTCATTGCCAGTAATGATTATGTCATCAACATAAACAAGTAGATAGACAGTGTGGCTCCCATGACAAAATATGAATAATGAGGCATCAGATAATGAGGCACGAAAACCAATCTAGAAGAAAAGTTTTAAGTTCATTGTACCAGGCCCGAGGTGCTTGTTTGAGACCGTAAATTGCCGTGTTGAGCTTGCAAACATGAGATGGAACAACGAGATTAGTAAAGCCAGGTGGCTGACTCATAAAGACATCTTCATGAAGAGTGCCTTGGAGGAAGCCATTGTTAATGTCAAGCTGACGTAGAGTCCATCTTCGAGAGACGGCCAGGGCAAGGACAAGACGCACCGTGACCGGTTTCACAACCGGGCTGAAGGTTTCAAAGTAATCCCAACCAGGTCGTTGATGGAAGCCTTTTGCAACGAGTCGGGCTTTGTACTAATCAATGGAACCATCGGGATTGTATTTAATCCGAAACACCCATTTGCAACCAATCAAGTTTTGAGACGAGGTTGATGGAACAAGGGACCAAGTTTTGTTGGAACAAAGATCATCAAATTCCGCTTGCATGGCAACCCTCCAAAGAGGGTCTTTGAGAGCTTGGGTGAGGTTTTTGGGTTCAGTTGGATTTGAGACTTGGGCAGTTAGGTTGAGTTTGTGAATGGGTTTAAAAATGTTGTTTTGTGACCGAGTAACAATTCCACGATCGGGAATAGGATTAGGGTTTGTGGGGTTAGGGTTCGGGTTTGGGTTTGTAGAAGTAGGGTTCAGATTAGGGTTAGGGGTAGGCGTCGGATTAGGGTTTGAGGGGTTAGGGTTTGCCGAAGGAGCGGGCGTGCCCAGGGAAAAATAGGGTTAGGGTTCGGTGGGGTAGGTTTGTGGTAGAATTAGGGTTAGGGTTAGGCAGTGCACGTGTGGGCGTGTGCGGGCGCGAGGCTGAGGTGGCTAGTGACAGATTTGGAGGAGGTGGGCCCAAGGGAGTAGATGGTTGATTATTTTGAGGAACAGGATATGGAGGATTGGGTAAAAGATTTGAACAAGATAGTGTATCCAAAGTAGGAGATATGGAATCTTGGTCTCCTAAATTAGAATTGGAAAGTATGTGAATGCTAGGGTTGGGAATTTGTGGCGTGGGAGAAGGCTGCAGGGGGACAAAAAACTGGGCCCAATCATCACCAAAAGGCGATTGATTGGAATTAGGGTTTGGCGGAAGCTTGGTGTAGGGAAATTCAGATTCCACAAAATGAACATGGCGAGATGTGTAAATACACCGAGTAACGGGATCAAGACACTGAAACGCACTCTGAGAAGAGGAATAGCCAATGAAGACACACGGGATGGATATTGGTTCAAGTTTGTGTGAAACATAGGGCCGAAGGCATGGAAAACACAAACACCCAAAACATTTAAGTTTACCATAGTTGGGGAATTGACCGGTTAGCTTTTGAAAGGGTGACATGAGACTCAAGGTTGGAGTCGGAAGCCTATTGATCAAATAGACGGCAGTGAGGAAGGCGTGAAGCCAGTGATCGAGTGGAATACCGAAAAACGTGAGTAACGAGAGTCCGGTTTCAATAATGTGCCGGTGACGGCGTTCAAAAAGGCCATTATGTTCGGGAGTATGAGGAGGAGAGGTGAGGTGAGTGATGCCATTTGGGCTTAGAAAGGATCGGAGTGCAATGTACTCACCACCATTGTCGGAATAAAGAACTTTAATTTTGTGACTAAAGTAATTTTCAACTAGAGACCGAAATTTAATGAAGACAGATTGTGTTTCAGACTTTCTTTTAAGAGGATAAAGCCAAATATACTTAGTGAAATGGTCCACAAAAATCACATAGTACTTGAAACCATCATACGACAAGATCAGAGAAGTCCAAACATCAGAATAGATAATCTCAAGAGGATAGGATGAACATAAAGTGGACGAATAAAACGGGAGTTTATGACTTTTATTAATCTGAAATGAAGTACAATCTGATTGAGAAAACAAGGAACTGTCTAAATTAAACTTCTTATTGATAAACTGAAAAATAGCTGAAGAAGGGTGTCCTAATTTGTGGTGCCAAGACACAGCAGACGTTTGACGACGGGCTGAAAACGAGACAGGCGGTGAAGTTGGCCAGACATAGACTCCATCAATGCAAGGACCACTAAGAATGGTAGAACCCGTTTGGATATCCTTCATAAGAAAACAGTTTGGTAAGAAAACCATGCCATAACGATTTTCAACAGTGAATTTGGAAACAGAAAGAATATTCTTGGAAATAAACGGAACACACAAGACATTAGAAAGACGGAAATTTTGTGATACGGAAGGAAGAGAAGTAGAACCAGAGTGCGTAATTTTCAGACCTTGACCGTTACCTGTTGACGACTAAAATTTCATGAATTTATAATTTTCATGATTTTATATGATATGTTGAGAATTAACTAAAATAATAAATCTACTATATATATAAAAGCAATAAGGTTTAGACTCTCCACGTTGCGCCACCTCAGCTTTTTCCATGTGTCGTTTCGAGAATACGCCGCCTTGGATTTTGCCACATGTCACCTTTTCCTTAAGCCATGTCATTATATTTTTTACACGTCATATACCACGTCATATTATATTCTGCCATATCATTAACATGTCATATTTAACTATAATTAATAAATAATAAATAATTCAAATAAAAAACTACAATGATTATATATGGCAATTTATAATAAAATCAAGAAGCATTTTAGGCAATTTATGTACAACAACCATATCAAGCAATATCAATATATAATCTTTCCAACTTTTCAATTAAAGAACGAATTGGAAATTATAAAAGAGTATATTTGTTTGATTGAATTCATAATTTTTATAATAACAATTATTTGATTTTATATGTGAAATATCTTCTTACTACATTTTTTCAAATTTTACGTACAAAACAAAAAGTTTTGATTTGTTTGATTCATTTGAAAATTCTATATATAAAAAAAATAAAATATTTTATACATGATGTAAATCTTATTATGATTTTTAATTAACTTTATTTATTAGTTTTTACCACTCTTAACAACCAATTAAGTTTTTTTTATTAATTATTGATTATCATTTACTTGCAAACTATCAAACAAATGTTATCTGTCATCTCATTAAATAAAAAAGTACCATTTGGTATAATTCATTCCAATTTTTTAGCAATTTACTTACAAATCAGCAAGATATTTTTGGTAATTTATTAGCAAGCTACGGTTACTTGATTGTTTCACCTACAAATGGGAAATTTCATAAAATTGTTTTATTATTTCATTTGATTGTTCTAATTGAGGAAAATTAAATTAGGAATTCTTTTACCAATGTTTTTTCCAATTTACATACAAATCATATTCGTTTTTATTTAAAATATATTAAAAACTTTCTTTTAATAAATCTTTAATCTATAATTATTTTCTTTTGAATTGGATTTGGATTAAAAAAAATACTCATTTGATTGTTTAATATTTTGGAAAGTTGGAATGTTGACCATGTCATCCTATTATTAATTCACATAGGATTTTGCCACATGTCATTTAATCCTTGCTCCATAAACATTATATGTTAATTATTCTTTCCACTTCATATTCCACATGGCAAATTTTTTCCACTTAATTAAAATTTATTTATTTCCCAAATTTAGATAATATCTTAATTTTTGATAGGAGATAATATTTTAACTTAAAAAATATAACTAATGGTTGATTTTTTTTCTTTATAAGCAAATAAAATATATATTAATCTTTTTAAAATTTTAGTTGTTTCTTTCTCTCTCTTATATTAAAAGATAAATATACTCAATTACATATATTATTATTAAATTAATTATTATTTTTCAAAATCTCATCTCTTCCATATTTTCAAAATATATCTTTTTTGCTTTATTTTCTTCATATTTTATCTCCTTCTTTTAAATTAAA
Source organism: Fallopia convolvulus (assembly GCA_964016875.1). Classification (NCBI taxonomy): domain Eukaryota; kingdom Viridiplantae; phylum Streptophyta; class Magnoliopsida; order Caryophyllales; family Polygonaceae; genus Fallopia; species Fallopia convolvulus. The sequence goes on from OZ024723.1 coordinate 55,212,833, forward strand.
CTTATTTGTGAGATATTGTCAAGGAAAATGAGTAATGTAGATTATTTTATCTTAATAATCCATGTTTATTCTCAATTTTAAACTTAATAATCTAAATTTAATTTTTTTTATTTGATTTTTAAAAAAAAAATTAATACATATTACAGGCAACAAATTACTTATATTAAATTTTATATTATATTTTTATTTATTAATATCTTTTTTATAATATATCTAAAAATATCGAGTCATAGTCGTGCATGGCACGATGGGATCAACTAGTTTGGTTAATTTATCCTAAATTTAACAAAAAAAGCTCTCATTCTAAAAAATGGGTTTTACAAATCATGTTGGGCCCAAATTTGAGTTGGTTAGTTTTATGGGTTAAATTGGCCCAAATAACAATCAAAATAAAACAAATTAATTAAACTTGTTAATTTGGTAACCGGTGGTTGGTTACTACTTACTACAAATAAAAACCTCTTTGAGATTCTCTATTTAAGGGAGTCGGTTAAGTGGTTTCACGGGTGGACTCTTACTCCATTCTTCACCGGAAAAGAAATTAAAAAAACACAAATGGAGAGTCTCCCGTAGAGTAAACAGAAAAAATACTGTTGGATACTGGTATCATGGGAACAATGTCTGTTACCATGGGACCAGTGTCAAGTACTCCTCTTTAGTTTTGATAATGACAAACTCTATAAGGACTAACGAACTTTATGTTTGTGTAAGTTGTAATGTAGATTGCAGGTTAATACAAAACATATGAGAACAGTCAATGAAGCACTGATGTGAGGGAACAGTGTGAGGGAACAGCAGTGCAAAGATACTTCATCTTTCCTTATTTAGTAAGCGCGTAAATCAGTTGCGAGAGAATCAGATCTCGGAAGATTTGATAGCTGGATGAAGTTGTTACTTGAAGAAGATCTTGGAATGTATATTGCCAAATAACAACTCTATGATTTAGTGGAAATTGGTTCGTGTCTTTCTAGGATTAGATAAGATAGAATCAATGTAAATCTGGTTTATAGTGAATAAAATAATGACTAATTGTATCTTAATTACGAAAGTAAGTAAGATATGATTGGATTAGTTTATAGCACTATAAATAAGATTAAGTGATTAAGTTAGAATTACCGATTACTAGTGGAGTCATCGTGAAGTCTGAAGCTGATCACTGTAAGTTGTGTTGTGGTTTAGTTTTATTGTTGAATCGTTCTAGGGCTGAGAAGTTGAGTTAGATAGGTCTAGATTCTAGAGAATAGGATAAGACTATCTTTGATAACTCATGCTTGTAGTTCGTGTGAAATCAATAAAACTAAGAGAAGCATTACAACTCCTCTACGGAGGGAGTGGTTTTTCCTTCAATCAACTAGTTGGTTGTTGAAGGTTTCCACTATAAGTAATCGTGTTAAGTCTTGCATATTTCCGCTGCCGAGTTCACTGTTCTTAGAGGAACAGTGTTTGTATTTCTAACACACTCGTTCCAACAATTGGTATCAGAGCCGGTTTGCTCTAGATAGTGTGTTCATTGCAGGACAACAAGATGAGCTCTAGCCGTCACTATGATGTTGGTATCAACAACAACAAGCCACCTTTGTTGAAGGCTGGAGAATACCAACATTGGAAGATTCTGTTCACTTACTGGATTCGAAGCAATGATTATCAGGCATGGTGTACCATTGAAGATGGCGACTATGATGTTCCCGCTGTTAAGAAAGATAACAAGAAGGATTGGGGACCCACTGAATACCAAGGGATGGAGAAGAACTTCAAGGCAAGAATGTATCTGATGAATGCCCTTGGAAGTGAAGACATGCGGAAGGTTGTTAATGTCAAGGATGCCAAGAGCATGTGGGCTGCAATCGAGCAGATGCATGTAGGAAGCGAGGATCTTCACAAGAGTCATCTTCATGACGCCAAACGAGACTTCTTCAACTTCGAAATGAAAGAAGATGAAACCGTCTCAGCCTATCAATCAAGGTTTGAGACACTGGTTAGCAGGTTGAATACTCTAGGAGTTGATGAAAAAATCATCGACCACGAAGAGACAATTCTGAGGGTCATCAATGGTCTTCACCCCAAGTATGCCTATACCAGGGGTTTGCTCAAGGAAAATCCCTTAACAAAGGTCTCAACTATGCATGAGGTGTTTGGGAAAATCAAAGACTATGAGAAATATCATGTCAATGCCGAACCTGGTAATGCTTCAAACAAGGGAATTGCTCTGAAGATCGAGAAAGCATACAACTACGTCAAATCTGAGAGAGACGCAAGAGTAGAAGATAAGGATGATGAAACTGCTCTCATCACTAGAGCCATGAGGAACCTCTACAACAAAGGAAAGGCAAGAGGAAGCCGTGACAAAGGTAACAGTGGAACAAGAAAGGATCTCAAGGATGTCACTTGCTACAAATGTCAGGACAAAGGTCATTATGCAAAATATTGTCCCAAAGGTAACGATGCTGGAGAAGACAAGAAGAAAGCCCACATAGCTGCGTGGGACAATGACTCTGACGAAGAACCTGAATCCTGGACAACCTCAAATATCTGTGCTATGGCCATTCAAACCAAGACTGTCGACCAAGAGGTAAACCATGAACAATTCTTAAATTCTCTTGATGCTAGCAGTAAAACTGATCTTATCAAACTTCTTAAAAGAATGTATGAAGAAAATTTAAGCTTGCAAGATGACTTAAATACTGCTGAGGAACAATGCTATAATCTGAAAGGAAAAATGAGTGTGTCGGTTGAAAATGATGATGTTCCCTGTGATACCTGTACTGGTCTAAAAGAAGAAAATGACTCTCTTAGAGAAGTCAATAATTCTCTAAGATCTGACATCCTGGAAATAGAAATAGAAAGAGATGAGTTGATCAAAGAAAAAGAAAAGAATGAAACTAAGTTTTGTCCCTCTAGACATGGAATAGGTTATGTTTCAGGAGATGATGTAGAAGAACCTAAACCAGACATCTATGTTCCTCAAATGCTTGAAAACAGAGATAGAGAAATTCAGAGTCTTAGGGATAAAAACACTCATCTAGAACTGAGGAAACTACTCACAAAATCTTTATAAAATAATCTTTAGGTAATGAACCAAAGGATCTGACTGTTAACTGTGTCAAGGAAAGAAGGCTTCAAAAACCTCACCATAAGTACTACCTTGGAATGTATTATCAATTCTGTAGACAATGTGGTAAAGGAGGTCATGACCACACTTAGTGTACTAAGGCAAAAACCTATCAAAAATTCCAGAAAAACAGGTCTAACAACCAGAACGATGATAACAGTCAAAACCGTAGAAGGAACAATTGTCACCGATGTCAAGGGAACAATAGTCAACAACAACACAATTCATATTCTCCTGTTCACAACAAAAATCATGCTTCTACTAGCTCTAAGAAAACTCATACTAAACAGAGTAGAAGTAATAATGTCAACATTGCTGAGTACTTCATTGCAAATCCTAGAGAGCATCAGAAGTTTTATCCTAACCGACCCAAAAAGGCAATTTTTGCCTGGGTCGTTAAACCTTGCTTTTCTCTGTTTTACAGGATGAAGTGAGGGGGAACAATCAGTGGTACATAGATAGTGCTTGCTCATGCCACATGACAGGAAATGAAAAGATCCTCACCTTACTTCACAAGAATGCTGGAGGAAATATATCCTTCGGTGATAAGCGACAGGGAACAGTTATTGGAACTGGAAACACTGAAACCAATGACTACATCAAGGTCAAACAGGTAAGTCTTGTAAATAATCTTGGATTTAACCTTCTTAGTGTTGCACAGATTTGTGATCAGGGAAATCTTGTGGTGACTTTCACCTCGGAGTCATGTACTGTAAGGAACAGCAACACTAACAAGACAGTTCCCAAAGGAACGCGAGTCAACAATGTCCGAAGAAGTTCTATGTCTTGCTTCCATTGCAGATGAATCTGATCTATGGCACAAAAGACTTGGTCATGCAAGTCTGCGGGCCATACATAAGCTTCACAACTTAGGCTTAGTTAGAGGTCTTCCTAAAGTACAATCAGAAAAGGATGGTGTCTGTGATGCATGTGTAAAGGGGAAAATGAGTCGAACATCCTTCAAGTCCAAAAATAAAGTAAGCACATCTCGCCCTCTTGAGATGTTGCATATGGATCTATGTGGGCCAATGAGGGTACAAAGCCCCGGAGGTAACAAATATATGTTTGTAATTGTTGACGATTTCTCTAGATATACATGGGTCATTTTTCTAACCTCAAAAGATGAGACTTTCTCTAAGTTTCAGGATCTGGTGAAGAAGATGGAGGTAAGTTTAGGTGTAAAACTAAGCACGATAAGGTCCGATCATGGAACAGAGTTTGACAACTCCTTGTTTCTTACCTTCTGTCGAGAAAATGGTGTCTCCCATAATTTCTCGACACCACGGACACCACAACAGAACGGTGTAGTGGAAAGTAAAAATAGGACCTTAGAGGATATGGCAAGAACCATGCTACTGGCGAGTGGATTATCTGAGTCCTTCTGGGATGAGGCAATCAACTCAGCTTGCTATATTCTAAATCGCGCAATGCTTAGACCTTTACTCTCAAAAACTTCATATGAATTGCTCAAACAAAGAACTCTTAACATCTCTCATTTGAGAGTCTTTGGCTGCAGATGCTACATACACAATAATGGAAATGATGATCTGGGAAAATTTGATCCCAGAAGTGATGAAGGATTTTTTGTAGGATATGCAGCGAGCAGTAAAGCCTATAGGGTCTTCAACAAGAGAACCAGAAAGTTCGAAGAAAGTATCCATGTGGTGTTTAATGAACGTCATACCGGAGGGAACAATTCTAACACTTCACAAAATGAGGGAACCTCCGATGAAGATGATGACCAAGAGAAAGAAGACTCTCCACAATCCGAAAATGGTGGAGATCAAAATCAAGATGGCAATGAAAACAGTTCCCAGAATGAGGAGGAGTCGGCCCATGACGAAGAACCACAAGATCCAGGAACAAGCTCTACTCCTGAAGGCACAGAGACTGTTCCCTCTGAGACTGGAAATTCCTCTAGCACAAGCGTTGATGCAACACAAGTAGCAACAAGGAATTACCATCAAAAGAAAGATCATCCAGTGGACAATATTATCACTCCATATGACAAAGGGGTACAGACTCGATCCTCCATTAGAAACTTTTGTGCTTTCAATGCTTTCATCTCTTTTGCAAAACCAAAAACCATTCAGGAGGCTCTCAAAGACCCGGATTGGATCATTGCAATGCAAGATGAATTGAATCAGTTTGAACGAAACAAAGTCTGGAGACTTGTTCCAAAGCCAAAGCACAAATCAGCCATTGGAACAAGGTGGGTGTTTCGGAACAAATTAGATGATACAGGAGCTGTTACCAGGAACAAGGCTCGCCTACTAGCAAAGGGATACAATCAACAGGAAGGAATTGATTATGATGAAACCTACGCTCCTGTAACTAGGATAGAGGCCATTCGACTCCTTATTGCTTTTGCAACACATAAAGGGTTCAAATTGTTTCAAATGGACGTGAAGACAGCGTTTCTCAATGGATATCTTCAAGAGGAAGTTTATGTTCAACAACCTCCAAGATTCGAAGATGAAAATTTCCCAGATCACGTCTATATCCTAGACAAAGCCTTGTATGGTCTCAAACAAGCTCCTCGCGCATGGTATGATCGCTTTGCCCAATTCCTATTGACAAATGGCTACAAGCGTGGAGTCATCGATCGTACACTATTCCTTAAGTTTATGTAGATGATATTATCTTTGGTTCAACTAATCCCTCCTTGGTAGAGAATTTCAAAAACCTGATGAGTAGTGAATTCGAAATGAGCATGATCAGTGAGCTCTCTTTCTTTCTCGGTCTCCAAGTTGCTCAAACTAGTGAAGGTACCAAGGTACATCAGCAAAAATACATAAAGGAATTGTTGTCAAAATATGGTATGGATTTGGCTAAACCTATTGACACTCCAATTTCTCCTAATACAAGACTTGATGTTGATTTAGATGGAGTTAGTGTTGACCAAAAGATTTATCGAGGCATGATTGGATCCTTACTTTACCTAACGGCCAGCCGGCCAAATATCATGTTTAGTGTTTGTCTTTGTGCTAGATTTCAGGCTAACCCAAAGGAAACACATCTAAAGGAGGTAAAAAGGATATTTCGGTATCTTAAAGGAAACGACAATCTCTGTCTCTAGTACCCACGAAACAGTGCCTTTAACTTGCTTGGGTATACAGATGCCGATTTTGCTGGTCATCTTGTGGATCGCAAGAGTACATCTGGTACTGCTCAATTTCTTGGACCTTGCTTGGTTTCATGGTCATCCAAGAAATAAAATTCAGTAGCCTTATCAACTACCGAAGTCGAATACGTGGCTGCCGCCTCTTGTTGTGTTTAGGTATTGTGGCTCAAACAGCAATTGGATGACTATGGTATGTCTCTTTCTCAAATTCTCATCATGTGTGACAATACTAGTGCTATCAACATTTCAAAAAATCCAGTTCATCACGCACGCACTAAACACATTGATATTAGACATCACTTTTTGAGGGATAATGTTGAAAAAGGCTTGGTGAGGATGGATCATTGTAGGACCGAAGATCAAGTGGCTGACATCTTTACCAAGGCATTGGATAGAAAACCCTATGAGCATCTCAGGTTGCTTCTAGGTATGATCACCTTAAACTGAGCAAGTCCCGGTCCATTATTCTCTCGATGATTGACTAGGAACAGTTACTGAATCATAGGAAACATTGATTTCATTAGCATCTTCTCTGATCTTATTTTCTGTTAATTACTACAAAGGCATGTCATCATTTGCTTCTATATATTCACTGAAATTGTTGAGTTGCTCTAAACATTATGCATGTCCTTGAAATGGTTTTCTTTTGAGCCTAAAACGACTCAAGCTTGATCTTATTCTATCCCTTCTCTACAAGCTGAAATGATAGCTAGTCGTAAGACCATCCCAAGTCCAGGTAAACGTTTCCCATGATCCATTTCATTCTTTGTTCCCTTTAAACGGGTTGCAATTATCTGGATTATTTTCTATACCCTTGCTCTACAAAATTCTTGAATATTACTCCCCTATCCATTAAATATTCAAGTTAACTTTTTACTTCCTCTATGAGCGTGAAAGTTTATGCTTCAAGACTTTTGATCGTTCACATGGGTTCAATGCATCTGAGAAGCTCGAAATATGCGTTTTGGGTTAAATGCGTTGATTGATGGGAACAGTAAAAACGCAGAGTAATTATTGCAGGAAAGACTCTTCGAGGGTAAGATTTTAAATTCTTGGCCGTTGTGATCTTCATTGGGTAAATCTTCTTCAAAGATCCGCTCATATCTCCCTCTACTTAAACCCTTCACCCATCATGTTGTCTTTTCTCACCAAACCCTAACGAGCTACTGCCCTCTCTGCTTCTTCATCTCGTCTCTTCCAAAATTCCCTCAAAAACGCTCTCATGGCTTCATCTCCCTCAAACACCGTCAATCTTGACTTCTCCAAACTCACCCTTGCCCAAGTGCTCCAACTTCAATCCCAACTTACCGCATATGAAGCTGCGAAACCCTCCCAGTCTCTTCCAGATTCCGATCACCCCACTGTGACTCCGGTCATGGACAGCGAGACCGCTCTCCCCGGCAAGCCTCAGACCATCGTCTCTGAACCACCTCGCTCCCTCATCCACCCCTTGAATTTGGATGATGCCCTAAAAGAAAACCCTCTGGCCAAAACCCCAAAAGGGTCCCTCTCCCAAACACCCTTCGCCTTCCAAAAAGCAACCTTCTCAAGAAAACCCCTCCAATTCTGCCCTCGAAAAAGCCCTATCTCGTGATTCTGACCCTCTCCTAGAAGCCTCGGCGCAGAAACACAAGAGAACCCCAACTCCGATTGAGGGTGAAGATGATACCCTTAACCTCGAATCCTCTAAGTCAAAAACCGTTGGGTCTGATGTTCATCCGCATGCCAGTGGTGATGTGGAACAAGATTCTGTGCCTCGTCCTAAGAGAAAACGGCTCAAGACTAAGGCTACCACACAATCAACCAGGAGGCTCGGTCTTTGATCGAACTCTAAGAAAGTCCTGACTGCCGATCAAGAGTCTCTCAAGACCACTGACGAGGGCTCTTCAACTCCCGCTGAGCCAGAAAATCGTTGCATTGTTTCCCCCCTTATCGTCAACAAGGAGATCTTGCTCGCAAATGATCTGGGTGAGCTTTGGGACTTAATCTGTTTTCAAGGTTGGATGACTCTCAGTGCTGAACTTGTCACAGTTAATCCGGCTCTTCTTCAAGAGTTTTATGCCAACTTCTCCTTGGGAACAACAGCTGTTCCGGTTGGCAGTACAATGGTAAACAACGAGCACCTCTCTTTCTCGAGTCTCCAGGTTGCAAATTTCTGGGGTGTTCCTTCCATTGGGTTCAGCTCTCTTCCCTCCCCTGGCACCTGGCCAAGTGGCAAAACCGCCATTCTCAAGCATCTCTTTGGAAAAAAACCCTTCTGGTGGCTATTCCACAAGCGACCTCACGTTTGTTGGTCGCATGGCTCATCAATTTTTAATCAAGGTCTTACTGCCACGACAAGAGAAGCGTTGCACTCTCACCATTCAGGATATGGTCATTCTGGACAAGTTTTTGGCTCGGGAGCAGATTGATTTTCCTCGCCTTGCTATACTTCATATGCAGAAGAGTGTTGGCCAAGGTGTTCATGCTTTACCTTACCCTGGCCTGGTCAAGAAGATCCTTTAGAGGTTTGGGGCGTATTCTACTGATCTTGAAGAACAGTTTGGTTTCTATCTCAAAAAGGGCAACATTGCCAAGATGCAATTCAAGGGACATGTTAAAGCTGAGTCCTCCAAGAAATCATCTCCGAAAGGGAAAAAGGCAAAGGGCCACGAGGCTGATTCTTCCATTGCTGAACAGACTTTAGAGGTTCTCGAGGAGATTAATGAGAAAATGGATCAAATTCTGAAGCACCTCTCTGATCGCTCATAGATGGATCCCCTCCTTCTGTCCCTAGCCTGTTTTCCCTCCTCAAAAATTATCTTTTCAACTATTTCAAGAACTTTTGCTATGTGTGTCTGATGTCTCTCTTCATGTCTGGTGTTTGTTTTAAGTACTTCTGATGTACCGTTTGCTTTTGCTTAGTATTAATGAAGATATGTTGATGATTAGCACTTTTGTGCTTTGCTTTCTCCCTGATTTACTGACCTGTTTGATGATGTCAAAAGGGGGAAGTTTGGAAAATTGCAGAGATAAGCTTAAGTTTAAAGGTACAGAATATTGTTCCCTTGGGAACGATCCTTATGCTAAGGGGTAACATCGGTCATTTAAAAGGTCTGAAAATGATAATAACTCACTAAGGGGGAACAACAAAATAGATGTCTAATTCAGTTCTTTATTTGTGCAATTTTTGTATAGGTTTGTCATCATCAAAAGGGGGAAATTGTTGGATACTGGTATGATGGGAACAATGTTTGTGACCATGGGACCAGTGTCAAGTACTCCTCTTTAGTTTTGATAATGACAAACTCTATAAGGACTAACGAACTTTATGTTTGTGTAAGTTGTAATGTAGATTGCAGGTTAATACAGAACATATGGGAACAGTCAATGAAGCACTGATGTGAGGGAACAGTGTGAGGGAACAGCAGTGCAAAGATACTTCATCTTTCCTTATTTAGTAAGCGCGTAAATCAGTTGCGAGAGAATCAGATCTCGGAAGATTTGATAGCTGGATGAAGTTGTTACTTGAAGAAGATCTTGGATTGGATATTGCCGAATAACAACTCTAAGATTTAGTGGAAATTGGTTCATGTCTTTCTAGGATTAGATAAGATAGAATCAATGTAAATCTGGTTTATAGTGAATAAAATAATGACTAATTGTATCTTAATTACAAAAGTAAGTAAGATATGATTGGATTAGTTTATAGCACTATAAATAAGATTAAGTGATTAAGTTAGAATTACCGATTACTAGTGGAGTCATCGTGAAAGTCTGAAGCTGATCATTGTAAGTTGTGTTGTGGTTTAGTTTTATTGTTGAATCGTTCTAGGGCTGAGAAGTTGAGTTAGATAGGTCTAGATTCTAGAGAATAGGATAAGACTATCTTTGATAACTCTACTTGCTTGTAGTTCGTGTGAAATCAATAAAACTAAGAGAAGCATTACAACTCCTCTACGGAGGGAGTGGTTTTTCCTTCAATCAACTAGTTGGTTGTTGAAGGTTTCCACTATAAGTAATCTTGTTAAATCTTGCATATTTCCGCTGCCCAGTTCACTGTTCCCAGAGGAACAGTGTCTGTATTTCTAACACACTCGTTCCAACAAATACCCATACAGGGCAAAACAAAATAGAAATGTTCGGTTAATTAACACATTAACCGTACCATTCATGCACAGAAAGGGCTTCAATAGTGTCTTTAAAGTTTGATTAAGTGGAAGGGGCAATGAAGTCGGTGATCCATGTCTTCATTTTACTTTGTTTCACTTACATTCTTGTTATATTTTATGGTTGTTTGAGAGGATCCGAATGGATCCAAACACCACATATTGATCATATATTTTGTCATATATATCCTATTATATATTGATCTTGTTACATATGTATATGTTACTATATATATCTTGACTTGAGTGTAGACAATCTGTCATATTTATAATTGTCATACATATATCATATTGTCATGATATATATTGTCATACATATATATGTTGTCATGATATAAATTGTCATTCATATATTTTGACATACGTACATGTGTATATATTGTCATCGATATACCATGTCATATATATACCTTGTCATCCTATCATATATACTTGTGACCCGTGGAACCGAATGGATCCACAAAATCATAAAAGACGGCTTTTTCCATGCCGTTATAATGCTCGTTTGATTTCTCAAATTTACAATGAAATTAAATGAGCCGAGTAATTGCGCCCCGAGTTGTAGGGCGCACCGGCTTTTTAGCAGCGGTGTGCCCTACCGCTCCAAATTTAAAAAAAATTGAATAAAAGGCAGCGGTAGCGGCCACCGCTGCCTATAAAAAAATTGCCGTTTTTAGGAGCGGCAGCGGTGGCCGCTGCCGCTCTATGTAAAACAAAAAAAAAGATTCGATCGGTAGCGGTAACTGCTACCGATCCCTTACTCTCAGTAAAAAAAACACCGCAGCTATTTATAAGGCGAGGTCGGAGCAATGAGCAATGAAGAAGCGGTAAAAAAAACTCTCAAATCCATCCCCAAAGTCACCTCCAAAAATAATGTCGAGTTTTTGGCCATTCAATGAAGGGCAAGGCTATTATAGTTCAAATCCGGTGAATGTGAACGACGATCAATATGGCGGTTTTGAAGGAATTCCTTATGGTGGACATGGCTATTCTAGTTCAAATCCGGTGAATGTGAGCGACGATCAATATGGTAGTTTAGAAGGAATTCCTTATAGTGGACATCAAAACGAGGAGGTTTTGCATCAAAACGAAGAAGCGGTATGTAATCGATTATTTATTAAATTATTAATTTTATTATAAACAATCATATTTTAGGGTTGTTATAACTAATCATATTTTATAGTTGTTATATTTTTTAAATTAGTTGTGTTAGTGCAAAAGAAGAAGTATTTGTCATAATTGTTTCCAGTATTTGTCATAATTGTTTCCAGTTATAATTGTTAAATTAATTTGTTATATTTGTCAAAAAAGAAGAAGAAGTAATTGTCATAATTATCATAATTGTAATAATTGTCATAAATTAGTTGTTATAATTGTTAAATTCGTTTTAATTTCTCATATTGTGTTGAATTTGTGAGTTTATAATCGAATTAATTAATGAAGTATTTTTCATAATTGTTTCCAGTTTCCCGATTTTTCTACGTACTTTGAGTCTGATTATGAGTGGTCGGAACGGAATCATATGCTAAAATGGGCTAGAGAAGCAGGACGTAATTTGAACATGGTGTTGACAATTAAGAACTCATGGGAAACGAAGGTCCTTTTAGCATGTGTGTTGGCCGGTGAGTACAAGCCAAAGAAGAAGGGTAAATCTGGTGTTAATATGCGTACCCTACAAGTTGGTGATGATCTAAAGGAAAAACCACGTAGCAGGAAGATGGGTTGCCCGTTCGAATTGGTTGGCCAACGGGACAGGAGGACCCATCATTGGCGGCTAAGCGTGAAATCCGGTCACCACAACCACGACCTTTCCACTAGTCTGGAGGGATATCCTTTTGCCGGCCGCTTAACCGATGAGCAAAAGGAGGATGCAAGTATATTAACCCTCTCACATGGTGCCCCAAAGTTTGTTATGACATACTTGCGCGAAAAGTGGCCGGACCTCACAACTTCGATGAGACAGTTGTACACTTTTCGGCACGATGTATTGAAAAAAGAGATGAACTCAATGAATGTAACTCAATTCTCACTCCATTTCCTAAAGTCCAATGGCTATTATCTTGATTATCGAGCCGAGGAAGGAAGCAACGAGATAATAGACTTTTTCTTTGCCCATCCCAAGTCGTTGAATCTGTTGAAGTTGTTTCCGTATGTTGTGATCATGGATGCGACATACAAAACCAACATGTAAGTAATTATAATAAAAGCGTTTTTACATGAAATTTAAGTTTTGCACGTTAATGATATCCGCTTTTTAGGTAGGTTTTTAGTGTCTAGTTATATTAGATTTAGTTGGTTTTAGTACTAGAGTTTTATGTTTTTGAGTCTTTTTGCTTTAGTTTTCGTATTTCCTTGAGATTCAGAAGCTACGCACCTTTTGTGTCTTTTTGTAGGAGTTTTGGAGCTTGAAAGAAGAGTTTGGAGCATTGCAAGAGAAGATGGAGATTAAGCGCTCAAGTAAAGTTATTGAAGATCAAGTTTGAGCTTGGAAAGAGATAGAGAAATTCGTTACAAGAACATAGGAAAAAGAATCGAGTCAAACGGAGTTGTAACGAATCTTCTACGCAAGTTTTACTCAAGGTTGTTCGAACAAGCCCTCAGGAACGACCCTATGAGGGTCATGCACGACCCTATTGGGGTCGTGTTAGACCCATGGAGATTACCAAACCTCAGGACCGACCCCTTGGGGGGTCGTGCACGACCCAAAGTGGGTCGTGCATGACGCCGACTCTTCCTTATTCCGAGATCTTTATGGATATATTCTATCTTTTATTTTAGGAAGTAGTTTTATCTTGTTTCCTAGTTTAATTAGGGCTCTTTTTCCTCTATAAAAAGGGGGTCTCTCTCTAGTTTTTATTATTCGTTCTTTGGAGGAGATTAAGGGGAAGACTTGGAAGACAAGTTGGAGAAAATTGTAAGACTTCTTTCTAGTTTATTTGCAATTTTCGGTTTTATTAATCAATCATGTTTGCGTTTTATCTCACCATGAGTGAGTAATCTTTTTAGATTATAGGGTTGGGTGAAAACCCAACACAATCATGCATGTCTAAACTTGAATTCATGACTTGAATGCTTGAAGATCATATCTATCTATCTTGTGCTTAAATCCTTTGCGAAAGTTGAGGCATGTCTTGCAATTAACCTAAAAGCGAAAGTGTAAAGTTGATTGCTTTGACTAGTTCTAATAGGATTATTTGCGACAGTTGATATTCCTAGGTTGAAGGATAGATAGAGAGTTGTTTAATTTGCGACAGTTGATTAAATAACTTGAATTGTTTGCGACAGTTGACTTTTCTATGATCTAGATTGCATGATAGTTGTGAATTCTCGTTAAAAGCATGTGTGATTGTTGTTGTGGTAGCCCTAGCCCTAGGATTTTCCTTTTATATTTGATTTAAAACTTGTGATTTTGCTTCGATCTCGACCCCCAAAGTCGTCCTCAAATCCTTGATTTGTTTGTGTTTTCTTGCTTTTCTTAGTTTATCAACTAATCTTTGGCCCTACTCTCATTCCCGTGGACGAACCTGACTCCGCTATACTCAGCGGGGTCTTGAATATAAATTTATTTGTTCAAGAAACCCTTCAACACTTAACTTATTCAGATTAATTAACATTTCAGGTATAACATGCCTTTGAGTGAGATGGTAGGATTTACTTGCACCGGGCACACTTTTTGTATTGGGTTTGCATTTATGGCAAGAGAGACCCAAGATCACTACGAATGGGTGTTATATCAGTTGCGGAAGGTGTTCGAAATGGTTGGGAAAATGTCAGAAGTTGTTGTCACAGATCGGGATATTGCCGAGGTTAACGCCGTTGCGGTCCTGTTTCCCAACGCCAAACACCTGTTGTGTTGGGTGCATATCAAGTGGAATTGCAAGGCGTACGCTTTAGCGAACGGGTTTTCTGAGGGGGACTGCGGAGTGGTTTGGAAACAAAGCATGAGAGCTATTTTGCTCAACGACCGTAGCAGAGTATGAGGCACGACTTCGTCTATTGCGGACTGGTGAGATTGGAGTACAAAAGCCGCTCAATCCGTTGTTGTTAGCATACCTCCAGAGGAACTGGCTTACTCAATGGCGTTGTCACATTGTTAGAGCCTACAATGATCATTGTCTACATTTGTTTACAAGGACCACAAACAGGTACGCTAATCAATTTTCCTTATAAGAAAACTCTTAAACACAAATATTAGCTATTGGTACTAAATTAACGAAATATTTATCAGGGTCGAGTCCCAACACTCTGTGTTGAAGGATTATGTGGAGTCTTCTGTTGGGGGGTTCAGCACGGTCTTGAGAAAGATACACGCCATGGTGAACATTCAGGTGCACACTATTAGGGGAGAGATGGAACGAGACCGTACCAGCGAACCGTTGTCCATCAAACATATGGACGAGCCACTCAAAACTGTCTTCTCTCGTCTTCCAGGGAAGGTTTCCAACAATTGTATCGGAGAGTTGTTTGCCCATGCCCGCGCTATATTTGACCCGAACAGGCCTTTCCGTCAGATATGCAACGATGCGTGGTGGACAACCGCCCGTGGACTACCAAGCCCTCACCAAGTCCAAGCTTGTATTTGTATTTCTAGGGTTTCTAGGGTTTAGGGTCTAGGGTTTAGGGTTTCTAGGGTCTAGGGTTTAGGGTCTAGGGTTTCTAGGGTCTAGGGTTTAGGGTTTCTAGGGTCTAGGATTTCTAAGGTTTAGGGTCTAGAATTTTTTAGGGTTTAGGGTCTAGGGTTTCTAGGGTTTAGGGCCTAAGGTTTCTAGGGTTTAGGGTTTAGTCCTTATATTATGCATATTGAAAAAACACAAATAAATAATCCACTAAGCATCCAAATATCCAAACATAAAAAGTCCATAACACATCCAAATAAATAATCCATAAAACATCTAAATATCCAAACATAAAAAGTCAATCACGTATCCAAACAAGTAATCCATAAAACATCTATCTGTAATAACCGACATCACTACGCCGTCCAGGCTGGTAACGAGGGGACGGCGGGAATGGGCGCATGTCCGGTTCAGCTTGGGGCAACTCTTCAAAAACTCCTTTGTCAATACCATTGAAAAATTCTATGGCATATGGACCTCTCAATTCACTAGCGTATGGACGGAAACTTCGGACGTACCCTTCCAAGTAAGCCATGCGTTGCGTCAAAAAACATGATTATTTAAATAGTAATAAACTAGTATAGGTAATAATGAACAACATATATGGTTCAATACGGTACCTGGACAAGTTCGACCTCACGGGGAACTGCCGCTTGATGAGCACGTTGATCTCTCATAAGATATGGATGAGACCGAGGCTGAAGCCATGGTACATAGTTACTGTCCGCTGCAAAAGGGAATATGGCCATCTCCCCCTCGGGCACCAAGGATTGATAGCGGGATTCCCAACGGTCATCCTCGTTTCTGAAAGTAACTATATATCTCTTTGGACCCAATATCGAATCTCTTTTTACAGTCTTTGGCCTAATGACGTCCAACACCGGAATCTTCTGGTGATAACCAAGCTGCCTATAGCATCTGTCCGACAAATACGTCTCCCTCACATTGAAGTAGGTAGTAGCCCACGATAATGAGACAGCACAAGCTCGCCGGTGGAAAAGTTAAGGCCCTGGCCCCACGGCCCCCAAATAACCTGATCAATCTTGATCTCATCTAATTGACGCCGTATGACACGACATTCATCGTCACTACCGTGTCGGTTCCGGTCTGAATGGTACAGGGTCGGATCATCACCCAACGATCTACTCAACCGACCCCTAAAGGTCGGAAAGTACCTCCAAATCCAAGTCTGTGAAATATAAAAATATGTTATGTTAGAAGTGTGTACGAAACGTTACAATATATTTAAAGTGTATAGGGCTAGGTATACTTACGTGTAGGAGGAACATGCACCCACTAATACCCGCAGCCTCCCTACGACTTGCACAACCCAACTGCATGTACAAGTAGGCCAATGTAGCTGCTGCCCATGTATAATGAGATGTCGTCACATGGTCTAGTACCAGATGCAAGAGCTGTAGCTGGAAACCGCCATCAGACTTGTCCAAAAGCAACGTGTTTCCGAGTAACATGAGCGAGTACAGAGATGCGATCAAATATGGGTCCGCTTCTTGTGCCACCAAGGCCCTCAACCTCTCCCTCAAAAACACTGTGTTGACGCTACCGGCTGAGGTCTGCTTGTTCACCTCCCTAACTTCAACCCCTAACATGTCCGCCATCCTTAGGCGTAAAGCGTCATCATCCAAAAGCCCTGCCTTGACCTTAATTTCATTCAATGGAAGGTTCAGGATCTTTGAGACGTCGTGGAGGGTGATGGTAATCTCCCCCCAAGGAAAGTGAAAATTATTCGTTTCCAGGTGCCATCTCTCCACGAATGCAGAAATCAGTGCTCGGTCCATTTCCCGGAACTTCCAATCCTTCAGATGACTCAAGCCGCTTTGGTTTACAAGCGTCACCCATTCCTGGTCTGAATGGTTGTCCGCTAAACTTTTCAAGAAGTCTAACGCCTCGGACCGACCTTGCACTTTAAGGGTTTTCGCCCACTGTTCAGATTACAACAAAAATTATGTTTTGAACATTATAAATAATATCATAAATTTAAAAATTATAGGCCGTTCTTACCTGTTGGTGATCCCATATGTAACGTGCCCTATGATTATGAAAGTGGGTGAGTAAGGACGTGTCGCTTGGGCCGCCACCATATCCGCCCACCGGATGGACCGGGGGTGCGAATTCAGGGTCCTCATAAGTCGGGACCTCATCATCATGGGCCCGGATATCGGGCTCCAGAGGAGCCGAGTAGCGCATGGGAGGGGGTGGGTTTGTGTACGACGGAGGAGCCGGGTTTGTGTACAACATCAGCTGCATGTACGGCTCTTGTGGTGGCGTGGTATGGCTCGTACTACCATAATGGTGTGTCTCCTGTGGTGGCATATAGCTCGTACTACCACCATACTGCGTCTCATGGAATGGCATATAACTCGTGCTACCGTAGTTATACGCCTCTTGTGTTGGATATTGGAGGGGAAATTGGTAACCCCCGTATTGCCCATGAGCGAATGATGGACCAGTTTCACCATAACCCATATTAGCATATGTGGGCTGGGTAGGTCCACATAGAGGTCCGGAAATACATCACCACTTCTATTCAGCAATCTTTCGATTGCTGAAATATCATCTGCATGCATTTTTTACAATATTTCTCTAAAATCTAATAACGTGCATAAAGCTCATTTAAACACATAACTAATATATCAAACTATTAATTCATCCGTAAATATAGTAACCATGCACATTAAGAAAATTCATATTCACCTAATTTAGAAAATTCATAATTAATATATCAAACTACTTAATCACTTATTTTTATAATACTCATAAATTAACTTACTAGCATGTATGAACCTAATTTAAACTCGTGATTAATAGAAAAAACTAATAATTACATCATAAATAAATTAACTATTCAAATTATGAAATTTTATAATTATTTTCTACAACTACTTAATCATTAATAATTATACATAAATTAGTCTATAAATTATACATTGAATAATTAATTAATTATTTTTACCACATAAATTAACAAATAAATTTAATATCATGTAAACTACTTAATCGATTAAACTCCCGATAATTAACCTATAAACTAATAATTAATCCATAAGTTAAAAATAAATTTAATATTTTGCATATCAAAACCCGTTACGGGGGCGACGGGTTGGCTTGTCGTCGCTTCCAGAAGCGGGACTTCAACCTCCTCTCGAACTCTCGAGGTTGCCTCCGTCTCATTCAAGTTAATATTTCGCCCGGATTCATTCCGTCGTCTACGCTGGGAGCTTGAAGATGATTTCGAGCCAAACAAACCCTAATAAAAAAATTACGTTAATTTTAACCTTAATAACTTAAAATAATTCAATTAAAATAAAAAAAATCATACATACCGATAGCGAAAAACTCCTCATTTTTGGGACCACTTGAATCGAATTAACGGATTTTGGAATCGGATTTGAGACCACTTTCAAAGGAGGGGTGAAATGGTTTATAGCTCGGCTAAATGGAGGGGCGAAATGGTGGTAGATGAAAATAGAGAGGGAGTGAGGAAGAGTTGTGTGAATCTGGGAATGAAAGTTTTTGAGGAGTAATCGAAATAAAAGGCCATACCCTCCCGAGAGCCGATTAATTTCGCCCAACCACCCCCGACAGTCAAACTGGGACTCTGCAAAACGCAGAGTCCCAGGCGAGCGGCAGCAGCTACCGCTGCCGCTCGCTGGTGCAGATTTCCACGAGAATCTGCACCTTTGATTGGATTTTTAATAAATAAATAAATAAATAAGCGAGCGGTACAACATACCGCTCGTATGTGAAGCGGTAGGGCTCACCGCTCGAATTACCGGGGCGCAATACAAGCCTGAGCGGGGCGCCCCTCATTACTCATTAAATGGGATAAGATATAGACTGTTATGTTGGACAATTCTCTTGGAGAAGACAATCATATGGACATGAGGCTCTGATTGATTAAAATGGAACCATATATTAATTAAATTACACATATATGGTGGTGTGATCACTCCTCTGGAAAATACCTTCATATTATGTGTCTACATGGCTAAGTAATGCAATGATGAAAGGAAAAGAGGCAGGAATTACCATGCATAAGTGTTGACAATATATATACACACATGTATGCATGATAGTAATAGACATCCCCCTAGCATTGCCAAACACAAATTGAATTGTGGGTTCAATATACGTACCCATGGAAGCCTTATATAAACTAATTAGTTATGTTGAAAACGTTCAGTTGGTTAGATTGCATATATAAGCTAATGTGGTCTCATTGATCATAAAAAAATGATGATCATGAAATGTATAATATTATCATGTTGGCCCCGCTCCAAGCCCTGTTCCAGGAAAGTGGTGAATAGTGCCTAATTGATTTTGGGTTATAAATAAATCATGTGATAATGAATATGCTATTTGATTAACTATGGTATCAAATTAAATCGTTTCTCGATTTGCCATAGGTTAGTTGAATTGATAAAAAATCTCATCCATGCGGAAGGGAAAAAACGGTGAATTATAATGAATTCATCAACCAGTGAGAGTAAATTCATATGCAAATTGCCTCATGATATAAGAGGGTAGTTCTTTAGTTAATGGTAACGAGTCATTCAACAACTGTTACCGGCTTTTGACAAAATTAAAATATGCAAAATTGTGCCTACTTGAAGAGATTGATCGATCGCGTGCACCTATATATGGTGTACGTGAAATCCCATCTCTTTTGATTCTTTTGTAAGAAAACCATGGCATAACGATTTTCAGCAGTGAATTTGGAAACAGAAAGAATATTCTTGGAAATAGACGGAACACACGAGACATTAAAAAGACGGAAATTTTGTGATACGAAAGGAAGAGAAGTAGAACCAGAGTGCGTAATTTTCAGACCTTGACCGTTATCAACGTAGACTTCATCGGGGCCAGTGTAGGGTTGGTGAAGGGCTAAGTTGGCTAGATCATTAGTAAAATGGTTGGACGACCCCGAGTCAACAAGCCAGTTTTGGTTGACGGAGGACGTTGAGGCTAGGTTTAGTTGGGGAGGTGGTTGGGGAAAACGGTTAGAGGGCGGAAATTGCACTTGAGGATATTGTTGACGAAACTTTGGACATTGGGAGATGACATGGCCAACTTCTTTGCAGAATTGGCAACATCCGAGAAAAGGTTTGGATATTGGTTGAGAATTGGACGTAGGGTGCATGGGATTAGGGTTTTGTTGTGGCTGCATGGGCGGGCGAGTAGGGCGAGAATTATTAGGGTTGGGTGAGTTTTGTGGGTAGAAGTTTTGAGGATTTTGGTGAGGGGAAGAATTTTGTGAGTTTGTGGTCCAGTTTGTGGGAGGTTGGGGCGGGTAGGCCGAAGGCTGCCAGGGTGATTGGTAAGTGTTGCCCTTTGCCCGATTTTTGGTTTGTTTTTGGGCATTGAGAGCGGTCATCGGTGTGGATTCCGACATCTCCAACTTGAGTTCAAGTTCTTTGAGGATGAGCTTCTCATGCAATTCTTCAAACGAAATACAAGTATCTCGCATGTTGACTGCATCGATGACGGATTGGTACGACGAGTCAAGGTCTCGTAGGATGTGATCGATGAAGTCCTCTTGAGTTAGAGGCGACTCCAAGGATGTAAGTAGATCAGAGGCCGACTTCATGGATTGCATATACTCGGAGATAGACGTCGAGCCCTTCTTAATGGAACGGAGCTTTTGTTTGAATTGCTTTTTGTGACCCCGAGAGGCCGTGCCATAGGTCTGTTTGAGAGTATCCTAGACCGCTTGACACGTTTTGGCTTGAGTGACTAGCATGGACACCGATGAAGAGAGGGTGCCGAGTAGAGCACCATACAGAAGGCGATCTTGGCGCTTCCATGTTAGGTAGGCAGGGTTGACAATTGTGGTGTTTTCTTGAGCAGCAAGTTTCTCCTCAGGGATCGGATGAGAACCATCCAAAAACTTGAAGAGATCATAGCCTTCTAGGGTTGCTTGAATTTGAGATTTCCAAGTGATATAGTTGGAAGGAGTAAGCTTTATGATCTTTGTGAAGTGAACAATGGTAAAGGGTTTTGTATGCTCATGAGGATTGGCAAGGGAGGTGGCAAAATTATGAGCCATGGTGATGTTGGTGAAGTCGTGAGGGTCGTGTGAGAAGAAGATCCGAGGATCGGTTTTAGGCGGATGATACCATATAGAGAGAGACAATTTGTGTAGAAGAGTTGTAAATCTTATTATGCAACTAGTTTGGTATTTATACAAGAGAGTCTCATAAAAAGATAAATAAGAAATCCTAATACAAAAGATACTATCCATAAGAAAGATATCATGGCTTATATTAATAGATAGAGAATAATCCTAGAGATAAGATATTATCTCATAGATATATCAATACTGTGTAGGGTCTGATACGATCAAGACATCGAGGCTTGTGGTTCGTACATGTCTATCTTGTGATACTTCGTTCAAGAGCTACGATTTTCGCTTGGAGGTCATTTTGATGTCTTTGCAAAGGTAACACGACGAACTACATTTCGTCTTTTTAATCCGATAATATTTATTTGGATTTTATTATCTTTAGAGTATTTTGTTATTTAATGTCATGTAGCCCTAGAGGTAATTGAGAACAAATTTTACGTAAAAACAAAGAGCACTTTTGTGTCCTCCATTGAAGGTGTGAAGCTTTCAAACTATAGAAAGTGAGAAGCGGTGCCAAGTTATATTTAGATTCGTGTCTGATGAAGGGAAACTTGTGAGATTTAAGTTGTTATTCTTTCAAACCCAATTGAAGAAGGGTTCATGTAATTTGAGTTCTTCAACAATTGTCCACCATACTCCAAATAAGAACGATCAGACCGACCTTGAGAAGACGAGAGATTCTTCATCAGGGTCTATCGTTGATGTGTACACAAATAGATACCCCTGCTCTATTAACAAACTTTGTCTGGTATTAGAGCAAGTTTGGTCTTGGGTTGGGCTAGGCATACATT
Source organism: Fallopia convolvulus (assembly GCA_964016875.1). Lineage (NCBI taxonomy): Eukaryota > Viridiplantae > Streptophyta > Magnoliopsida > Caryophyllales > Polygonaceae > Fallopia > Fallopia convolvulus. Next base: position 55,234,766 of record OZ024723.1, read on the forward strand.
ACCCATTCTTGCTTGTCGACCATAAGGCAATATCTGGTTTGTCATCCATAAGACATAGTATGAAGTGATCGACAATTGGGTAAGGTCAGTTGTCACTTGAGGGGTAGTGTATGCATATATAATTTCCCGCATCTAAAGGTTGGTGGGGTTTAAAAAAAAGATTTGTGGGATACTCTTTTATGACAATTGATTTGAAAATGGAACTCTAGCTGCTAGGCCTATATGCTAAGTGCTAACCCATCGTACACGTGTGCACGAATAGACGCCCTATGAGTTGGCCCATGGGCTTTTTCATCAAAGCTCTTGCATCGGAATTAAGTCTAATCCCAAATAAAACTCTATTGGATTTGAACCAATTCCTGAGGCATAGTATAAGAGAATATTTGAAAAGTTCAACCAAAAAAAAAGAGAATATTTGAAAATATTTTCAAAATTTATTTATTGAAAATTTTGAGGTATTTTTTATTAACAAGTTTATCTTTTATAATTTAGGGTATTGTTTTTAAAATTAATATCCTAGGTCATGGACATAGATTGAAATGATCATATTTATTCATATACGGAGTACTTATTTTTGTGAAAAGTGAAAACGTAATACCATGGATCATCCAGATGTGTATAGAGCATCAAGTTATCAGTTTGGTAAAGAATTGCAAATACTTAGATAAATGGGTTTAGGAGTGCAATTTTGTTGATGTGAGAACTAATATTGTCATTTGCATCACATGAAGAAACAAGGAAGCCAGGAAAGTTGTCAAATTAATTGTTATCGTTACAACATATGCCATCATTATATACCAACTCATATCCATCTGTTTATTATGAGATCCGACCCAAGGAGGCACATGAATTATCAATGAAGTTTCTTCAGGATTATAAGAACGAGCATTATTTTAATAAAATATATATAGTCTAGCTTCTCGACGTATATATATCATACACACACAATCTAATTAGAAAATTTGCCCCAACTTTTTTTTTGGTAGAAATTTGCCCCAACTTTTAAGATAAGACTTTATTCCAATAGTAGATAACAAAAGTCAGGTTTGGGCATGTTAATATGAACACTTAATCCTTCATCCAAAAATTGAAATTCTCTAGCTTGTATTGCCAAATTCAACAATATCTATAATACATATATAATTTTGTGTACATGCCCCACATTTAATGCACTTAATGATAATTTCTAATTATTTTTTTCACCTTTAATATAATTTGTACTAAATAGATAAATGTATGTACATAACCACATTCATTGCCACATTTATTACACATAATCTTTATTTTTATGAATACTTATTATTTTAAATAAATAAAATAATTCTACATAGTTTAGCGGTAAAGAATTTTTTAAACCACCTATAGATCATGGTTCAAATCTTGACAACTATTTTTTTTGCTAGATTACACACTCTTAGTTTTTTAATTGTTGATATAGTATGTCGTATTACCATATACATTGTCAATTACACTATTACATAATAAGGTAGATCCTTTTATTCACATTTAGTTTTAAGGCTTAATTATAATTGGTATATACTATTATATATCATCCTTTCTTGGCAATTGTTATTTTGTTGCATGTATTTTATTTAATTGAAATACTTTTACTATTTTAATCTTTAGTATATTATATTTTAGGCACCATTATGTATAGTCAATTACAATATTGCACTATTATATAATAAAATAAATTGTTTTAGATTCACCTTATTTTTTTATTTTTTAAATTTACAACATTAAAATGGTATATACTATGTGAATGTATTAAATTTATGAAAAACATCTCAATCATATTATGTTGGTTTTATTATATGTCAATATGAAATTTTGGCTCAATGGCTGAAGCTTTGACAATTATATTGGAGGTTTAAAGTTCGAGTCTTCAAATAATCACTTTGGATTACTTTTTTACCACAATCAAAAAACCCCATACAAAATACTAAATTCAATTTAGATTTGATATTAAAAGTATGTGAATGATATAAAAGAATTTTATTATGTTGATAGTTGCACATAAATGTATGAAAAAAGATATATGATTTTGATAATTAATTAATTATACATCAATTCATTTGATTAATTTAGTTATAAGGTGAGTCATATTTTTGAAACGTTTATAGAAAAAATTATAGTTTTTATTAAACATAGGAGCTAAGTTGTATTGAAAACACACACAAAGCAACGTAAGTTAATGTGTTAACTAATATATAAATTTTTTTAAGTATACACTAATCTATTTGATTACATATTGTTATAAGATGATCCAAATTCTTTCAAACAATGAAAACGACTTTGCTATATTTTTTTTAATTCAATACAGTGTTATTAGATACAAGAGTGCATTAAAAAAATTAGATGAATCTCTTTGTATTTAGCCTACACTTGCTAAAGGATCAAATTCAATTTTAGATGGGTGGATATTAAGATAATGTCAAATGATACAATAAGGCTATATATAATAGTGTAACACCCCCTTCCCACCCTGGAGGTATTACCGCCAGTAACCTCGATTAAGACTAAACCGAAGTTACTCAACGCTTTAAACTGACTGAACAAACTAAAAGAAACATAACAACGGAATAAATACAATTGGTCTTATACAGACCTTAACTTAAAAGAATAAATAAATAGAACAATCTTCCATTTAAACAAAATCTTTAACAAGTCTTCCTTGAGTTCTTATTTCTGAAACTCAGCTTCGCTTTGAAGTAGTTCAATCATGATCTTCACTCAAGTATAGCCATTGGAAACCTTTCTTCAACTTCTGGAGCTTCAAACATCTGAATCCGTCTCTTGAATCAACTTCCAAGAAGAACCTGATGTATCGTATACAACGGTGAACACCAGCCGACCATATAAAAGAAAAGAAAATGGACGGGTTAGACTAATGATAGACTAGCAAACGGAGAATCTAACTTGGTTCTTATGGTTGTAACTAAACATATTGACATCCAAATCCGAATAGACTCGGATTATGATCCAACAGTTAGCAGTCTTATAGAGAATAAGAAGGAGACTCGCATGTTCAAGAGAGAGAACATCACCGCTTGTAGTTTCTTTAAGAAGCATCAACGATTAATGGAAACTTATGCTAACCACATAACCTTCACAATCGTCTTCGACGACTAATGAGCTTAACTTCAACAAAGTTTGATTAAGAATCAACTTCTTAATCAGGAGCAAGAATGATTATCAAAAGGACTAACCATTTTGGTACATTAATGTGCCTAACGCACTTATCTTTCATTACCTTCAAACTGTGCACTCGCACCATATAATAGTTTTTACATAGTTCGGCCAACAACCGAGATCAGAGGGCCTGTTTCATCCATGATCATTTATATATGCTCGGCCAACAACCGAGATTCAGCCAACAACCGAGATCAGAGGGCCTATTCCATCCATGATCCTTCAAATGTGCTCGGCCAACAACCGAGATTCAATTGCACTTAGCTAGAGTGCACCATCGTTCTCCTTCAACGTGAAGCGTGACATGAGTCATGATTCCAATATTGGGATACGCTAGCAAGCTACGCCCCCAATACAGATTTTGTTATAAAGAGGTCATTGGAGACTAGGCTCCTACCCCTGGACTACCAATTTCGCAACAGTGTTTCAATACAGGACCACTAAAGAGAGGTCTTGGAGTCTAAACTCCCATCTATACCATCTTATTTCACAGCAATGTCTCAGCATGAGACAGCTAATCATACAACGGTCCTAAGTTCAGTTCTAGCGCAAAAACCGCAATAACGACATAGTCGTTATTTCTAACAAAATAACAACCTATCAAACTTTATTCAACATACAAATTATTTCCAACATGAGGATCAACTGGAATTCAATTCCTCATTAATAACCATAACGCAAGAGAGAATCGTCCACTTGCCTTATAAGGCGTGCTCGACGTCCTTGGCAATTCCAACAGTAATCTGTATCATCCCTCTGACAATATAACAAAAGGATTTCTCAGTAACGAGCTCACAGAAACACTTCTTAGTTGTATTCTTAACTCCTACAACTTCCTAATCGATAAACGATTTAATTTCCGAATATCGATATATAGTAAATCCTTAGTTATCATGCTTCAAGGAGCCATCTTGGCGGAATTATAACTAATTATCCGCTGCACTTTTGAAACAATTTTCTAAATAAAAATTGTTCATTAGCAACAGTTCTTAAAGATTACCAAATCTCGGATCAAAAGGATTAACAACGAATCCTGAGTAATTATCCGAAGTCCTTTACCTGCCAATCGGTAACCAAAACTTGTCTTCGCTATAACGGAAGATTCGGACGTCCGTTTCCCAAGCGGTTTGAACCTGTGGGACCGTATGAACGTCAAGATTATAAAAACCATAAATTTAATTAGCAAAGCGGCACCGAAAGGCCCTTACGGTGACCCCGCAATCAATCCGCTAATTAATTTCGATCGTATATACCTTTACTCGAACCCATGGCTCGTTTGGCTCGATCATGGCTCGATCCCCGAGCCCGAGCGTGGCTGGGCGTTGCCCGATAGCAGCCCTTGCCATTGGTGGTGGTCGGACAAGCTACCGATCGTCAGCGACGTCGCGCGGCGTGGTCGAAAAGTGACCGGCGGTGATGACTTGAATTCTTTCTTCCCGATTGTTGTTCCGCCTGATTTTTCTCATGGTTCTGTTGCAGCCAGCACAAAGGCAAGAAGAAGAAGGTGAGAGATGGAGGTGGAGCTAGAGGAAGAAGATGAAGGTGGTGGCCGGCGGTGACAATTCTTTCTCCCGATCCGTTCGTTCCGTCCCTCTCGGCCTTTGTTGTGAAGAAGAGGAGAAGTGATAACGTTGACAAGGCAAAAATTTGGCCTTTCCCAAATTCTATCTCCCAAATGCTTAGACGTTAAGCAAGAGACGTTCAAATGGGATTTTCCGTCCCGAAACGGGACTCGCGTTAAAGCGGTAAAATTATGTACCTCGGGTGGAAAAACTTACTAAACGAAAAACGTCCCGTAAAATATGTAGACCAATAAAACCAATTTTCCATGATTTTATCTTGCTACCTTCAATTTTTAAGGCTCCCGTTTCGTATTTCAAATCCTTTCCGGTACATAATTAAAAGGACGGCTTATCCAATAAATATTCTTTTTCCACCGAAAAATCCTAGAATTCACACCGATCCATAAAATCATTTCTTTGTGATTTTAGGATATCACCAACAATTTTCTAGAATTTAATCTCCAATAAAAATATTGGATTAAGCGTTAAAACGAACCAAAAAGGTTAAAAGGATATCCGAGAAAAATTCAAAAATATCCTCAAAAACCGCAGTTATTACAAATAGACTAAATCATTCATAAAAAAAAAAACTAAATAGATTTATTATACCCCTATCGTAAATCTTAATGGTAAAATTTTGATACTAGACTAATCCAAATCACTAAAGCTATAATCTTACAGCATGTAAAGTTATATATCATCAAAACCAAATAAATATTTTTTTTATTGATGTCTTGAAATATTTTAAATCCTTTTGTTTAAACTTGGAGGATTTGCGCAATAATTGTCCTATCTTAATTTAAAAAGTTAATTTTGCAACATTTGATATTACACATTAAATTATGAACCTTTGATATTAGATACAAAACACAACATCCAACACAACTGTTGGCATTATAGCTAACCAAACATAATATAGAATTTAATTTCTACCTTTTTCTTTCTCACTATATACGTCTTATTAATGTATGAACGCATCACAATTTCATCCACTATGAAGCGAAAAATATAGAAGACAACCATCAGACTGCAAAAAATATTAATCGAATCGAAACACGAATTGAGATGGGGGAGAGTGAATGTGAAAATGTAAGACATGAAGGTTTTTGGTGGATGGTAATTAGGGTTTGCACAAAATAATTTTTTTAAAGTTCAAATTTCAATGATTTTTATTAAATTAATTATTTTTTTATTGTGATTTGTATTATTTTTGTAAATGTGTACAAACATATATGTATTTTAAATATTAAAATATAAATTTTGCCCCGTCCAACGGACGGGCTTGATTTGGCTAGTATAGCTTAAACTTCACCTACACGATGCGATTGTCAAGGTTAATATTAATTTAGAAATTGTTCTGTTATATTTTTCCACACCTAGTTTGTTCAGTTTTATAATCTGGTTTGATAACTCTAGCTGTTGAACTACTTTGACCATATTGGTTCCTTCTTCTGCAATTAAAAATAGAGTACTAGAAAGGATTAATTAATGATCAACAGTTGGATTTGGATTGGAACACGAGATTAACAATACTTTGCTTTGTCATAAGATTAATCATACATTATATTTGTAGAATATACGCGATTCAAATTTTCTGCCCTATTTAATTTACCGTCTTATATGATGTCTTATTTATTGTAATTGGTAAAAAAATAATTACAAATAATATAAAATTGTAGCTTCTGAAAAAATTACTCCAAGTTATCGAACTCTTCTATCTAAATATATTTACACTAGATTTTAATCCCTTCGAGTTTGACACCAACTTCGTCTTATATACGCTAATTCTGATGTCGTTCTCAATCTTCACGCGAAAGGAGGTAGTCATTAAGGAAAGTGGTACTTCTTTGACCAGAAAAGCCTATTGAACCTCCAACTCGGCTGGAGAATAGATTCGGGATCGTATATAGAGGTCAGGGGAGGATGAAATGAATCAAGGACTACAATTTCCACCCCAACAGGATATTGAAATTGTGAGGCTCGAGTTGAAGAGTGGAGGTCCTAATGAAGTGTTAATATATATTGTTATAGTTGTAAATCTTTTATCTTGTTAATATCTTGTATTTATAGTTTCCTTTATCAGTTTAGATATTATTCTAATAAGGATTACTTCCTGATTTCTAGGGATTATCTTTTGTATTCTATAACAATATATACGCATGAATGAAACTCGGAGAGTCATCTTTCTCTCCTCAATTTACAGTGTTTACATGGTATCAACCTAACCTTCGATCCTCACGATCAATGGCTTCGCAACCTACCTCCCCCACTCAACTTCTCTTTTCCGCTTCCTCCTCTGATGGATCTAGTCCAAACTTTCATCTCCCCAATTTTGCAATCCGTCTCGATCGCACGAATTATTCTTTATGGCACAATACGGTCCGCTCTACATTGCAAGCGTTTGACCTCGCCTCATTCCTGGCTCCGGGCGCTCCATCGCCAGCCACAATTATTGATCCAAGCACTTTGCTTTCTGCGTCGTCTGGTGTTTCTACTGAGGCTGCAATCGCAGCATTGACTTCAACTCAAACTTAGGGTCAATCGCTCCCTCAAGTTCCCAACCCGGCATATCTAGCCTGGGTTCACAATGACCGGTTGGTTCTTCTCTGGATCCGGTCGACTCTGACCACGCCTTTGCTTGGTCATGTCGCTCGCGCCAATACCACTAATGAAGCCTGGGACATTCTCCAGTGCATGTTTCACGCCCAAACTCGGACTCGGGAGATGCATCTCCATCATCAACTTCAAACCCTATCCAAGGGGTCTCTTTCGGTTCTTGACTACGTCGAGAAGAAGCGAGCCTTTGCCGATGAAATAGCGGAATGTCTTCATATGGTTTCCGATGCTGAACTGGTGTCATACATTCTCCTCGGATTGGGCTCTCAATTCGTCCTTCCGCACCGCTATCTCCATCAGCAAGGAACCCATTTCCTCGGATGAACTTCTCGGGCTTCTTCTTCAAGAAGAACAGCGTATGGAAGAGGATACTCGCGCTTATCTGATTCAATCAGTCCCTCAGTCAACATGGCCTCCATTCGAGGTCAACGGGGACATGGGCATGGCCGTTCCTCTATTGGTCGTGCTCCACCAGATCGCTCCCCTGCAGGTGCTTCTTCTTCTTCTTCTTCTACTAGTGGTGAGCGTGGTCGCCCAATTTGTCAACTGTGCAGCAAGCCTGGTCACGAGGCCTTCAACTACATAAATAGGGTGAATTTTGCTGATTTTCCAATCACCAACCATCATGCTGCTGCAGTTCTCAATCAGCCCGAGCCTCCGGCAAATCAATCGGCTTACACAGCGGAATGCCAATCTGAAATTGTTGTTGACCCACGGGTCGTTGACACCGGGGAAAATCGGCATGTAGCTGCTGAGATAGGAAATTTGACTATTAACTCCAATTATGATGGCACTGATCAGCTGGTTGTGGGTAACGGTATGTCCCTTCTCGTAACTCAATTAGGGCAATCTATTTTATCTCATAAGCATGCTTCTAAGCCTTTACTCTTAAATGATATACTTATTGCTCCTCAAATTACCAAAAACTTATTGAGTGTTTCTAAATTAGCTAAAGACAATGACATTTATGTTGAATTTCATGCCAATTGTTGTCTTGTTAAGAACATGCAAGGTCAGATTCTACTAAGAGGGACCGTTGAAAATGGCCTTTACCGTCTACCTCGCCTATCCTTTCCCTTGCATTCGAGTCATCCTGTTGCTTTTGTTGGTGAGTGTGCTTCGATCTCGTGTTGGCATCATCGCTTTGCTCACCTGATGCGACCCTGCCCTAGCTCGGACCCAGCTCCGACGGACCTGAGACGGCCTAGACCTTGGAGACCCCCTTGGATTAGGATTTAGTCTCATATTATGTTATTATTTATATTTCCGTCATTTAATTTCCGTCATTTCCCTTTTTAGGCGTGTGTTCCATTCTTGTAGGATGGGCTAGCCATGTTATTTCCCTTTCTAGAGAGTTTCTATATTTAGTATGTTGCTATTAGTAGTATTTTGGGCTTGGATATTGGGCCTAGCATGTTGCTAACCCTAATCCACTCCCAACTAGCTTCTAGGGTTTTGTGTGGCCTCCTCTATATAAAGGAGTCACGCCCCCTTATAATAATTACGTCCAATTTGAGTAGCCAGAGCTTGAGTCGAGAATCTCCTCCCTTTGGCCCCGGGCGTCACCCCTTTCTATCCCTTTTCCCTCGCCCTTGATTCTGCCTCGCCCCACCCTCGTTCCGACGAGCACTAGAGGTCCGCGAGTCCACTTTGTGGTCTCGTATTTATCCCGTTACGATTGTCGGAGAAGAATCCGGACGTTTCGAGCCTAGATCCGTCCCTTGCCAATCGAGGGTCACATCATCACCCTCATGAGTCTGTTTTGCGTCGTTTAGTCTCAAGCTTTCGTCTTCCTGTCTCGTCCAATAAATTGGCGCATATTTGTGGTGCCTGCCAACTTGGCAAGAGTCGTCGTCTTAATTTACCTAGTAGACTTTCTCATTCTGTTAAACCTTTTGAATTAGTTCATTCTGATGTATGGGGTCCTTCCTCAAACTTATCTATTAATGGCAATAAATATTATGTCAGTTTTATTGATGATTATTCCAAATTTGTATGGGTTTATTTTCTCCAATCCAAAGATCAAGTTTTTCCTACTGTTCAACTTTTTATCAAGCTCATTCAAACACAATTTTCCACCCTAATTAAAGCCTTCCAAACTGATTGGGGTGGCGAATACAGAAATGTGTCCAAATATCTTGAATCACTTGGAATTGAGCATCATGTTTCGTGTCCTTATACCCTTGAACAAAATGGGTCATCCGAGCGCCAAAATCGAGTCATTGTTGAAAAGGGTCTTGCTTTAGTAGCCCATGCCCATTTGCCACTCAAATTTTGGGAAAATGCTTTTCATACTTCAATTTACCTCTCAAACCGAACGATCACTCATGCTCTTCAATTTAAGTCTCCCTTTGAAAAATTTTATGGCAAAACACCAGATTATGCCTTTCTTAAATCTTTTGGGTGTCTCTGTTATCCTTTTTTAAGGCCCTATAACAACTCTAAACTCGATTATCGCTCTTCTCCCTGTTTATTCTTGGGTTACAGTCCCAAACACAAAGGCTACATATGTTTTCATGTCCCTACAAGTCGCACTTTTGTGTCCCGTTTTGTCATTTTTTATGAGTCAATTTTTCCATATTCGTCCATGACTTCGGCTGACCCACCCTCTGTGGCGCCAGATTTGAGCCATGATTCGCCCTTGGCGGTTCTCCAGCAAGCTTCCGTTGTTCCCAGCCCCGTCTCGTCTATCTCGTCACAGTCAGTCATCCCTTCCTATTCTCAGCCATCGGCAATGTCACTCGGCTCTCCTCAGCTATCGAGTTCTCCTATAGAGTCAAAGCCTCCCTCTCCCAAATCTGTCTCCCCATCCCTGCCCTCGGTTCCTCTCATTGAATTTGGCCCCCTGCAGATAGAAGCACCATCTCCCTCAAATCCGACTTCACCGTCCTTGTCCCCTGCTGCCTCCTCATCAGACCATGATCCGTACTCGGCCGCTCCCTCGTGGTTTAGGCCACCGGCCAACTCTACTCACACCATGGTTACTCGCTCCCGAACCCATAACCTTAAACCTAAAGCCCTTCTTGCTACAAAATACCCACTTCCTATTGCCCTCTTAGCCCATCCCGAGCCTAAATTCTTTCATCAAGCCACCAAAAATCCTGAATGGCAGCATGCTATGCAGATTGAATATGATTCTTTGAGAAACAGGACATGGGACTTTGTTCCTCGCCCTCCTAGTGCTAACATTGTTGGTTGTAAGTGGGTTTACAAGGTTAAGCAGAAACCAAATGGCTCAATTGATCGGTACAAGGCTCGTCTGGTTGCTAAGGGGTTCAATCAGGAAGCTGGTGTTGACTATTTTGATACTTTTAGTCCTGTCATTAAGCCCACTACTATTCGTCTGATCTTGAGTTTAGCTCTCACTCTTGACTAGCCTTTAAGACAAGTTGATATTAATAATGCATTCGTGAATGGTGATCTTTCTGATACTATCTTTATGGCTCAACCTTCAGGGTTCCAGGCTCTTGATCGTCTAAATCATGTTTGTCGTCTTCGCAAGGCCTTGTATGGCCTTAAGCAAGCTCCACGGGCTTGGTTTCACAAACTCATAGAGTCGCTCACTCGCCATGGTTTCCAGGGTTGTGTTTCTGACTCGTCTCTATTTATTAAGAAACATGGTCAACATGTGGTATATGTCTTGGTTTATGTTGACGACTTAATCATCATTGGCTCTCATTCTACCTTTATTGATGAGTTTGTCGTCAGCCTTAATTGAGCTTTTTCGCTGAAGGATCTTGGACCACTTCATTTTTTTCTCGGCATTGAGGTCACTCGATCCTCTTCATCTATTCACTTATACCAGCAGAAGTACATCGTTGATATTCTGGAGCGCAGCGACATGTCAGGCGTGAAGCCTATTGCTTTCCTTGTTGAGCCTGGCTCTCGCCTGGTTCTATCTGGTGATCCTGTCTCTGATCCGCATCTTTATCGGATTATTGTTGGTGCACTTCAGTATGTTACTATTACTTGACCTGAGATTTCATATGTTGTGAATCGGGTATGTCAGTTTATGCATAATCCGACTGATCTCCATTAGGCCGTCGTTAAGCGAATTCTTCGCTACCTTAAGGGCACTCTCTCATCTGGGTTGTCTCTTAAGAAAGCGAATGATAAGTGGCTTGTTGCTTTTTCTGATGTCGGCTGGGCTTCTAATCCTGATGATTGTCCATCTCAGCATGGTTTTGCCATTTATTTAAGCAGTAATCTTATCAGTTGGTCGTCCAAGAAGCAAAAGGTTGTTGCTCGTTCTAGTACTGAGGCAGAGTACTGGGCGATTGCCTTCACTGTTCCTGAGCTCATTTGGTTGCAGCAGCTTCTTCAGGAAATGGCTATTCTAGTGGATCGCGCGCCCATCCTTTTGTGTGATAATCTCAGTGCCACCTTCTTGTCAGCTAATCCTGTTTTGCACCGGCGCTCCAAACACATCAAGATTGACTACCACTTCGTCCGGGAACAAGTTTCTGCTCAAGAACTAGTTGTTTGTCAGGTTTGGTCTCTTGATCATATTGTTGACATCTTCACCAAGGCAGTTGCTACTCACCGTTTTCAAACCTTAAGTGCCAAGCTGCATGTTCGTCCCCGATCATGAGCTTGCGGGGGTATGTTAATATATATTGTTATATTTGTAAATCTTGTTAATATCTTGTATTTATAGTTTTCTTTATCAGTTTAGATATTATTCTGATAAGGATTACTTCCTGATTTCTAGGGATTATATTTTGTATTCTGTAACAATATATACGCATGAATGAAACTCAAAGAGTCATCTTTCTCTCCTCAATTTACACTGTTTACATGAAGCATAGTCCCTTATGGAGGATCTTTGATTTCTTATAAATTATTAAGACTTTATCATTTATAAATATTCAAGAAAATTCTTATTTTTGGATAAGGAAGGGAATTAGAGAGATCGGACTCAACGAGAAATTGGTCGCCCTAGAGCATCCAAGCGTATGAGATCTTCAAGATATTAGAGAGTTTGATTCGGGACAATGCATGAGAAGGCCATTCGCAAAATAAAATCGGTCGCCAAGTTGATTTCCCTGAATATATGATTTAGTCATCTAATTACAAACTTCTGAAGGGACACTAGAATATCCGGCATTATCATCTTGACTTCCCATAGACAACTCCAAATACCATAGGCGGCATTGACAAGGCGGTGACTCCATTCCTTAGTCAAAGGGCTTCTGCCATGATGACGACTGGTCACTACAAGTGCCATGCTACCAAAGAATGGCTCGACCCTCAATGTCTCTGATGATGACTTACAACATTTGTTCTAGGGGTGCTCACGGGTCGGGTCGACCCGCGACCCAAAATTGCGGGTTGCGGGTCGACCCGCAAAAAAAATTAGTATTGACCCGCAGCCCGACCCGCGGGTTGCGGGTTTTGCGGGTCGGGTCGCGGGTCGACCCGCAAGACCCGTTTATTGCCCTACATGCGTTCTGAATTTCTGTCCAAACTCAAAACACACATGAGTGATTGTCCAAACTCCAAAATGAGTACCAAAAACCCACACAGAGGCCAAGCCCAAAGCTGAGCAAACCAACTAGCCAAAACACATACCAAATACAGCTATCCAAAACAAACAAAGGCAGAAAGTTGTAAAAAAACACACAATTACACAAAGCCACAAAGGCAACTAGCCAACTACACAGAGCCACAAAAGCTCATAGATTGGAGTCGGAGAGGCAGAGACTGGAATCGACCGGAGCAGACTGAGCAATGGAGTGACCGGAGCAGACTCGAGAGGCCGACGAGCGCTTAGCAGTGGATTCGAGCGTCGTTGAGCGACGAGCGAGAGATACGCACCTCGCGGAGTCGAGCGCAATCGGCGGAAGCGGGGTAGGGAAATGGAGCAGGAGCAAGATCCGGCGACGGTGTGCGAGCGGCGTGTAGGCGAGACTGCGGGAGAGGGCCGGTTGACTGCTGAGCGGCGGAGATCTAGGGTTTCAAAGACAGGGAGTGAGGCATCGTAACATCGGGGTGGGGGTAGAAGAAATAAAGAATGGTTGAAATGTTGAATGGCCAGGAGCAAATTCCCACGAAATATTAATAATAAAAAATTAAAAGGGTGCGGGTCATGCGGGTCGACCCGCAACCCGTCGGGTTTTACCCGACCCGACCCGCAACCCGAAATTTCAGAAAAAATGACCCGCAACCCGACCCGAAAATTGCGGGTTGGGCGCCCAACCCGCAATTTGCGGGTCGGGTTAGTGCGGGTCGCGGGCGATCCGACCCATTGAGCACCCCTAATTTGTTCTACAAATTCGTCTACGTGCTTGTTTAAGGCTCGCCTAGTCAACCATTTAGATTGCCTAGACGCTAAACAGCCGCTCTCCGTGTAGGATCTACCTAACGTTTTTTAAAACATTATTACTTATAGCTTCTCTTGAACCTTTTCAATTTGTTTATTGAAATAGTCCTAAATCATGTTTATGCACAAATCATGAAAAGTCTACATTAAAAGAGTTACACCTAATGTATCATAACTATAACCTAAAGCGGAGGTTAAAAAAATTATTAAACGACACGTGTCACTTTTAGATTGGACCACTCCACTCCTTTTATTTAAACTAATCTTTTATTTTTAAATATCATAAATTCTTATCCATGTTGAAAATCCCATTATTAAACAAATTTTTATTTTTAGATATGATAGATTGGAAGATCATTAGGATATTTTTTTGCTATCATACAAATTCTAGAATATTTATTTTATTTAAGTTCTGATAGGATAGAAAATCTCATTATTAAATAATCTTTTATTTTTACTTTTTTTTCATATATCTATAAATATAATTATTCTATTAAGATATGACTTCATATATCTATAAATATATTTATTTTTGTTCGCAAGGTTAAAAAAAGTTAGAGCTAATTATCTCTTTAAGAATGTGTTATTGAAAGCTTACCAAAAAAAAATGATTTGAATAGGCAAATTGAGGGTTCGCAAGCAACCGCAAAGTAGTCAAATTGTGCATAGAATAGTTTACCGGAAAAAAAATTGGAATACATATTTGTTATATATATATTTGTTATTGAAAATCCCATTATTAAACAATCTTTTATTTTTGGATAAATTTTCGAATATTATTTTGATAAAAATAAACTTTTCCTATAAAAATAATTATAATAATTTTTGTTCTAAACCATGGGATAAGATCTAGGTAAAATATTTTGTATAAAGATAAATATTAGAGTAAAAATAAATGTGCAATATTCTTTTCAACTATGACTCTCTAAAACCAATTTTTCCTTGAAAAGTTATCAACATTTTCAATTAAACTATAAACGTCGAAGAATATTATTTTTGACTCTATATTTTTCTAAGAAAAAAATCCATAATACAAAATATTCTACTTTTTAACTATTTATTTATTTTATTTATATTTAATAAAATCCGTATAAGGTACGGGCCCTTACACTAGTCATCTTCTAAACCGTTGTCATGCCTTATTTGGGGCAGGGTACAGTTACAGACTTACGGGTTAGTGGATGATATGAACATTTAAAATAGAAAGAGCTCAATTTCGGTCCTCGATGACTTGGTTATGCAAATAGCTTTGAAAAGTTCCAACTTCTGTCCACATACCATTGACCATTCTCAACATTCAAAAATAGCATTGACCGGTCTACCAAGGAATAATAACAACCAACAAGCCTATACATTCAAAAAAATTCTTTTCACTGTATGTTTAGAATGAAAAGACGGTATATTTAATGCTGCACAATTTTTTTATTTAGTACGTACTGTAGTATTTTTTAAAAAGCACTAAGTATTGGTGAGAATAAAATATTTTACGTTCTCCTATCATTTCAGAAATGCAACTTCATTTGAAAAAAGTTGCGGTTTCTTTAATGTAATTATTTATTTTTATTGATAGAAACGGTTTCCTTATTAAAGCATCTGAATTGAAAAAGACTAAAATCAAGTAATCAACAGAAAGTGGAAATAGCCTAACAAATCAACAAAAAAGTGAACCCTTGTATTCCAAATTTCCAATGCCAGGCAAGGCAACACAACAATAATATTCGTTTGAATGTCTCCCACCCCACAAATTACAGACAACAACAATGCCATCCTTAACCTTACTATAAATTTCCCTCTCTAAAATTGTACACAATATATGGACACTCAACAGAAAATTTTCCAATAGTATCACATAATGTTAGTTTCAAAAGGGTAAAAAAAATGTTGTTAGTAATCAAAATAAATAAAGTAAAAAAGCAACAAAAAAAAATAAAAGTAAAAAAGCTCTCAACTCTTCCAAGCGTAGACCAGTAAAGAGAAGCCGGTGGGGCCCTTGAGCTCCGTCTCCTCCACGCTCTCCCACTCCAACACCGACCCACACGCCGACGACGACGCCGACGAGAGCGACGAAGACGACGCGCTCCTCGCCTTCAACCTCAGCCCCTTCTTCTTCCTCCACCCTCTCTCAGCCGGAACCTCCTCCGTCACCACCACCCTCTCGCCGCCGGCCTCCTCGGCGTCGATCTCGAATCTGAAGGTGAAGAGCGCGAAGCCATCGCCCTTATCCACCTGGTCGACGAACAGCCAATTGTACACATCCCACGAGAGCAGGATGGGTTGACCGTCGACGTCGATGCGTTGACTGCCCCGGAATTTCCATTTGAGGTGCTTGACCTGGAGGACCTTCCTCTCGTCGACCCAGATGACGAGCTTCGGATCCAGATCCGAATCGTCGCACTCGATGGAGATCGCCCGGGTCTTGCCCCCGAAGAGCGTCTTGGTCCTGTGCAGCTTCGTGCCGTGCACGTGCTCCCTCCGCACCACCAATGCCTGCTGGTTCCCGGCGGCGGCGGCGGGCGGCCCGGATCCGGGCTTGGGGTGGAGGTCGCCGACGAGGAGGACGAGTTCGGAGTCCACGAGGAGGGCGATGTAGAATCCGAATTCGGGTTCGGGTCCGGATCCGAACTTGGCGCGGGTGAGATCCCAGAGAATGGTGGCTGGAGAAGAGGAGAGGAGGAGCTTGTGGGAGCCTTGCTTTTTCCAGAAGAGGAAGGAGTTGAGGGAGAGGCGGAAGGAGGAGGAGGCGGCGGAGGAGAGGAGGTGGAGGTGGAGGGAGCGGCCGAGGAAGGTGCGGGACCACGTCAGGGCGATGATTCCGAGGCGGGTGTGGTAGAGGCAGGTGGTGAGGTTGGTGGCGGCGGTGGTGGGGGAGGGTGTGGAGGTGAGTTCGGCGGCGGGGCGGAAGCAGGAGGAGGAGCCGTGGCGGCGGCTTAGCGTTTTCTTGATCATTTTTGGGCCAGGGGATTTTTCTGTTAGAGAGGAATGGGGAGAATAGATTGGGGGATTTATGGGGAAGGGGGCTAGGGAGGGAGAGAGGAAGGAGGGGGAGGAGTTTGGGTTGAGTTGGACTTGAACCGTCACGCTCCGCGTACAATGTTGATGTTGTAAGGACTTTGATTTTTCTTTTTCTTTTTCTTTTTTAATTTCAAAAGGTAGACTTTGAATTATGATGTGAAATCATTTGTAGGTTTAGAGTGCAACAAGGTTAATATATTGATTAAATTGGTATATTATATAGTTGGAAATGTGAAATTAATGTATTGCAATTGCTATTGATATAATTTTGTGTTACAATTACGAGGGCATGTACATACATATAGGAGTATAAATCATGTCCAGTAATAGCAAAATTGATTTTGACTAAAAGTTATTAGCTATATATTGATCTTACAATTTCAAAGACTTATATCATTTGTTTTGGTCTGAAAACGGAGACGAGCCCTGCAATGGATATTATTAATAAAGCGAGTCTATTCCTCCAAAGGGGAGGTTACATCCAAACCCAAAAGTTCAGCAAAACAACGATGTAAGGAATAATGAGAAAAATCCTATAATAGTACTACTTTCAATTAGTAATTCCAAAAATATACCCCAGCCCTATCTTTTTTCCAAAACTATATCTTTTAATTAAAAAATCCCAATTTACCCCCAATTAATAGCTAATATAGATATTAAGAGATATTACGAAGATATTAACCGTCCTGGAAAACATTGACGCACACGCATCTTCTCTCACGAACTACTGTCGTTCGGTGCCTCTGCAATTAATCGCTGCTCCGCTATCCCGCTCGCCGCAAGGTGGCTCTTCTACAACTGCACGGTCAGCCTCTCGGTGCATCTGCAATTGCACGGTGACTCGAGATCTGCAGCGACGCCTCCCTACGATCGGTTCATCCTTGTTCGGTTAGTATAATTGAGTGATTTCTATGAATTAATATGAATTTAATGTAATAGTTACACAATAATATAACAATCTAGTATAAATTAACACTAAATATAAATTAGTGTAAAGACTAGGTGAATCTAGCTTGGTTTTGATGGATCAAATTAAGGTTTTAGGATGGTGAATCTAGCTTGCTATAATCAGATTAGGTGATATGAATATCCAGTTTATATGAAAAAAGTCGGATAACTGGATCAGATATGAGTTAGACGAAGACTTGATGGGAAACCCTAATTTATACTAGATCATGGATGAATTAGGGTTTTCAATGGTAAATTATATAGTATACTATCTACATAGTTAGTGTAATAGGTAGGACTATCGTGGGATAAAATTAGTGTAAAGCTACAATAATTAGTGTAGATCATTAAAATTAGTGTAAAGCTACAATAATTAGTGTAAAGCTACGAAATTAGTGAAATATAAATTAGTGTAAAGCTACATAAAATTAGTGTAGATCATTAATGAATTAAGGTTTTCGATGGTGAATTATAGAGTATACTATCTACATAGTTAGTGTAATAGGTAGGACTATCGTGGGATAAAATTAGTGTAAAGCTACAATAATTAGTGTAGATCATTAAAATTAGTGTAAAGCTACAATAATTAGTGTAAAACTACGAAATTAGTGAAATATAAATTAGTGTAAAGCTACATAAAATTAGTGTAGATCATTAATGAATTAAGGTTTTCGATGGTGAATTATAGAGTATACTATCTACATAGTTAGTGTAATAGGTAGTGTTTCGATCCATATATAAAATTAGTGTTAATCGTGTACACATATATACTATATACATAATTACAATAATTAGCATAAAAATTAGGGTTTCGATCATGTATAAGGAATTATTGTAATAATTCATAAAAAAAATTATACTAAGAACTATAATGTAACGAAATTAGTGAAATATGGTTTCGATATTGGATGAATTAGAGCCCTTATAATTTATGTATCACAAACTTTGAACGAATTAGTGTGAATGAAAAACTACATCACATACCTAATTTATGTACGTAGCAATAATTTATGTAGAAATAATGTATTTTAGAAACTATTAATTTTATGCAATTAGGTTTCGATTGTAAACAAATTATCGTATCAAGGTTAATTTCATAAATTTAATGTAAAAAAGATGAATTTCTGTAACAAATTAATTATACATAAAATGTATATTTAACACTTTATGTATTAAAAATGATATGTTTAATTTATTATTACATTGTTTTGATTCTTTGTTACATATATTATTGTAAAAATAGTGTCAACATATATTGAGGTGAATATGCCACATACATTGTTTTGATTCTTTGTTACATACATTGTTTTGTTTGCACAGCAAATTCAAGAGGTTATATGCCACATACAAAAGGGGATTGAACAATTCCCAAGTCACTTCAACAATGTTGTTGTGGTTAATGATTGGTTTACACATTATTTTCAGCCCGAGTTGTATGAACAATACAAGGAGCAAGGGCATACGTCGTTTGATTTTAGTGGTAGCATAGTGGACGACACATATAAAGGGATAGGAAGGATGGATGGCGCAATGTCTCTAGA
This sequence comes from Fallopia convolvulus, assembly GCA_964016875.1. Lineage (NCBI taxonomy): Eukaryota > Viridiplantae > Streptophyta > Magnoliopsida > Caryophyllales > Polygonaceae > Fallopia > Fallopia convolvulus. Next base: position 55,253,959 of record OZ024723.1, read on the forward strand.
TGGAATTGATCGGATTCTTGCGCCATTTAATTTTCCTAAAATTCATTGGGTTGCCCTTGATATTGATTTGAAATCGTGGTCTATAGATGTATATGACCCAAATGTTAGAGTTATATCAGAGAAGGAGTTTAAGAAATGGATAACACCCATTGCAGACATGTTCGCTGAGTATATAAGGAGGACTGGCTTATACGAAGAGTTGGGCCAAGACACCATTTGGTTACCATTTCAATATAGGCGGATCCCAAATCTGCCTGTAAACCATGATGGGTATGGGCCAAGACACCATTTGCTATAGACGAATATTCCTTTGTTTATAAGATTTTGAGCTGATTAAATGTTGTTTAATGTGTTGATTTTTTCAGTGGGAGTTGTGGCATATATACTTTGAAGTACATCGAGTTCTTAGCAATGGGTCGGAGAGACATGACCCTCATTTCTGACGAATATGTTAAAGCTTACAGGGAGCAGATAGCATTTTGCATTTTTAATAGGCAATGGAAATGGCCATTTTAAGAAGTTCCTTTTATATTTTAAAATTGTTAGGTCTATACTGATCGAAGTTGTATGCTTGGATTTTCTTATAATTATTTTGGATTTTTTTATTAATGATAGTTTTTATGAAGATCATGCATTGAATTTATTAATGTCACTAATGAATAATTCTACATTATTTTAGTTTCCATAAATTAAACTACAATAATCCGTGTAACAAAATTAGGCTATGATTTTGTGTACCAAGAGGTAGTGTAGCAAAATACATTTAATGTAACAATACTTCGTGTCTATATCTACATTAATTTAGTTTATAAAAAAAACATACAATTCATGTAACAAATTCATTTTAAGATTGTGTGTAACAAAATTGCTTTACATTAATTTCGTGTAACAGAATTAAGCTACATTAATTTTATTTACACAAAACTACGCTACAACAATTTCGTTCATCAAAATGATGCTAAGATTTTGTGTAACAAGATTTTTTGTGTATGTTTGCACAAAATTACGCTACAATAATTTTCAAAATAAATTTATTTTATACAAAAATTACCTAATTTTCATGTATTAAACTTATTTTAAGATTTCGTGTAACAAAATTACACTACAATTATTTTACACAAAAAAAATATACAATTCATGTAACAAATGCATTTTAAGATTTTGTGTAACTAATTTGCCTTACATTAATTTCATATAACAGAATTAAGGTACATTAATTTCATATAACAGAAGTACGCTACAACAATTTCGTTCATCAAAATGATGCTAAAATTTTGTGTAACAAAATATTTTCATTAATTTGTTTAGGGAAATAATTTTATGTAGCTAAATTGCTTACACAAAATACCTAGATGAGTTGTAAGTACTGACATAAATGCAATATATTGACACAAACAACTAAAAAAATCATCCAAAAGACATCTTTCAAACGATTTTGTGAAGACATAATTCAAAATATTCTTACAGAATAAAAATTAAAAATAGTCTGAAATGTGCTTAAAGCAATATAGATATTAGCATTCTTCATTTTGGCTTGTTGGTGCATGTTCTTATATTATGTCCCATTTGGCCACATCGACTACACTTTCTGCCTTTCAATTCTTCAGATGCGGACTTACTCCTTTTGAATTCTCCAATTGAGGGGATTCTAGTCTTTCTCTTCCTTCCAGGTTGTATACGCATGTCTGGGTGGTTGCATATGACAGTTTGCCACTTTTCTGGGATATCCCACTCCGTCTTGTCAGGTACGGGATATATGGTATCCTCGTACACCTTGAGCCAATTGGTTTTAGTGTAATACTGACCAACCAATGAACCAATATCAACCTGTATCATATCAAAATAGTCAATTCACACAATAAGTTATAATTACAAACTAAATAGCTATATAAATCATGATATATACAAGAGTCATATTAACCTGAATCATAAGTGCAACTGCTATGGCATGAACACATGGAATTTCTTCCATTTGAAACTCTTGACAAGTGCAAGTTTTGTCCGTCAAACTTACAACAACGTTAATCTCTCCACCAATGACCTCAAACTCCATCCTTGTCGCATTTAGGGGCCTACAAACCAGTCTCCTTGCTTCAAGATAATTTAATTGCATTATTTTTTGCACATCAGGAGGAGCAATATCTTGATAGGTCAATGCTGCTTGACGTCGTTCATGAAACCACTTGTTTAAGAGGATTCTAATTTCATCAAACAAAGCCATTATCGTGTACTCTCTAGCATCAACCAAAGTTGAATTCCAACTCTCTGCATTGTTGCTTGTCATTGTATTGTACCTTTTTGATGGAAAATATGATCGTGACCATTTTTTAATACCAGCCTTTTGTAAGTATTCTCCTATTTTAGGTTGTTCCTACAAGTTCAAAAATACATTATCATATTTGCATGGTATATAAATCTATTTAAACTAATTTTATGTAAAATAATAACGGGAAAAATACCTGACATATTTGGTCAAAAGTCTGTTTGAATTCTGATTTCCTGTAGCTTTTTGCTGCCCGCATAAGCATGTCTTGTATTCTTCCAACTCTACATCTCGTCTTGATATTCTGCTTCAAGTGATAAATGCAAATTCCATGGTGAGATTCACCATAATTTGTCCTGATAGCCTTTTTGATTGATTTATGTCGATCAGATACAAACACTTGTTCATCACAATCTGGTACAAAATTCTTCAAGTTCTTGAAGAAAAAATCCCAAGATTGGTCATTTTCACCATCAACAACAGCAAAAGCAAGTGGAAATAATTGCATATTAGCATCATGGGCAACGGCAGACAAAAGCACCCCTCCATACTTTGCTTTTAAGAAAGCCCCATCAACTGATAACACCTAAAATATGAAAAAAAAACAATTTATAAACAATGTATTATTATACTAAATTAATGTAACAAATTATTCATAAAATTACAGCTATTCATAAAAATTACCTTTTTTGTAAATTGATATCCTCGTATAGATGCTCCAAAGAAGACAAATGCATATTTGAAGTTGTTATTCCCATCAATTTCAAGGGTTACAATTGATCCTTGATTGACTCGGTGGAGCATGTACATATAGGATGGCAAACAACTGTAATTCTCCTCAGCACTACCTCGAACCATTTCTAATGCTTCTTCCTTTGCTCTCCAACATTTCTTGTAATTAGCCTTAATGTTGAAGGTGGTTCGCATCAAACCCATAATTTGCTTAGGCGTTGGAGTTTGTGTAACGCCTTGGAACCTGTTGGAAATTAAATTTACTTTGCATAAAAACTAACCGAAATTAATATATGTCAATATACGTAATATTTACTTCATAACAAATTGACGACTTACATTGACTTTACGTTTGATGCAATGAGTTTACTTGAAGCTTCTCTTTGATGAGCACGCCTTGTTTTGAAAGAACAACTATGAGTGTCATTGTACTTGGTAATGTAAAACAAGTCAGAATTCTTCAACTTTGTTGCCCGCATTCTCCATTTGCATTTCTTGTCAATGCACACCGCTAGAATAAATAATGTGGTGGATTTACTTATCTTAAACTGAAAACACCTTGAGGTAGCGTTCATGCACAAAGCATTCCTCAAATCCAACTTGGAATTAAAAGTTTGTCCAATCTTGAATGAGCTTTCAACAATAGGGGAGTCCACAATATTGGCTTCAGCAACAAACGGTTCATTAATTGTGGGGTCCATTTCAATAGCAAGGGGTTTAGGTGGAATGACTTCAATAGCAATGGGTTCAACAGTCATGGGCTCCACTTCATTTTTAGGCACCAATATAATACACAACGGCACACTCCAAGGGATTTGACACCTTTTATTGACAAACATGAATGCTTCAACATCAATTGTGTCATTGATATCACATGGTCTATTTGATGGATGTGTTGTATTTGGATGTGTAATACGTATATCGTATTCATTAGTATCCACACGAAATCTACCGATTAATAGGGCACTCAACTCATCAAATGAAGTATCTTTCGTTGTCAACATAGCTTTACACCCTTTTTCCTTAATAAACTTCCATTCTCCATCAAAGAATTTCCAAATCCCATCAAAGTATACTGTAATCAGAACACGATCCATACCTACTCAACATAATAGGTAATTCCCATTATTTTACGCAAAATTATTATACATAAAATTAATATAACGTAAGAATGCTAAATTACACTAATTAATTAGCATACAAACATTAACAAAATTAGCATACACAATTTATACTAGTCACATAAATACAAACACAAAAATATATACTTTTATGTGAAAGAAAATGTATGTAAAAGAAAACTTATTTATGTTAAAAAAACTTATTTGTTGTATCAATTATACTAGTTTTCTTACGTTATGTAACTACTTAATTTTATGTAATTAAAAAATTTATGTAAAAAAAATTATGTAAAAGAAAACTTATTTGTTGTAAGAGAAAACTGATTTATGTAACTAATTAATTTTACATAAAAATTGTGTTCAACACTTTTTATGTAGCAAAATCCTAATACATTTAATGTAAAAAAGATAAATTTATGTAACAAATCCCATCAAAGTATACTTCAATCATAACTCACTCCATACACTAATTAATTATGTAAAAGAAAACTTATTTGTTGTACCAATTATACTATTTTTCTTACGTTATGTTTATGTAACTAATTAATTTTACATAAAATTTGTGTTAACACTTTTTATGTAGCAAAATTCTAATACATTTAAAGTAAAAAGATAAATTTACGTAACAAAATACTTCTACATAAAATATAAATTCAAAACAAAATAAAACTTTATAACATTATTAATGTAAAACTCTAAATTCATGTAACAATATTATAACAACATTAAAGTAACAATTTTAATTTAAAAAAGAATTGATTTCTGTACCTAATTAATTTTACATAAAATTAGTGTTTAACACTTTTTTATGTAGCAAAATCCTAATACATTTAATGTAAAAAAGATAAATTAATGTAACAAAATACTTCTACATAAAATATAAATTTAAAACTTTTTATGTAATAAAACCCTGATTTTTTAATGTAACCATATTAATGTAATACAATCTAAATAAGATTTTATGTAAAATCTATGTACAAGATCCTAACCGAAATATTAATGTATTCATTACATAAATTAAACCTAAGAAATTTAATGTACACATTTAATGTAGCAGTACAATAGAATCACGTAAAAAACAAACTCACCGTAAAGCTATGTTGGCCGGCGGTGTTGGTGGTGAACCGTGATTCCGGCGGTTTCCGGCGTTATCGGTGCCGACAAAGAGGGGAAGGGTGGATGGCGGCAGTTTGTGGCGTTCCCGGCGCCGGGGCAAAGAGGGGCAGTGGTGGTAGCAAGGTGGAAGGCGGCGGTTTGTGGCGTTCTCCGACGCCGGCAAAGAGGGACGACAGCGGTGGTAGCGAGGTGGAAGCCGATGGTTCCCGGCGTAGGCAAAGATCGAGCAGTTGGAAGCCGAGCAGTTCTTATGCACTTCTAAAACAGTTCCAAATTCACGTACGCAGAATATATTTCTTCACGAGATATGGGGAAAGATAGAATAGGGTTAAATCAGTCTTTTTTTATGTAAAAGGATACTAATGGAAAAATTACATAGAGGGGGTATATTATTGGAAACCATTAGTGAAATACGGTTACTCCCGTCTTTTCCTCAAGGAATAATTAGTTAAGGCGTCCGCCACTCAATTCGCGGTCTGTGAGATGTGCATAATTTCGACCTCCCAATTGGGTGAATGAATAAGCTTATGGCAAGCTTCCAGCGTGTAAAACTCTTTATGAGGCTGAACAAGTAATTTTGCCGCTTGGATAGAGTCTGTTTGAAGTAAGATCTGATCAAAGCCACACCCAGGCACGGATTTAGGGGTGGGCTGGGGTTTGCTGCAGCCCACCCCAAATTTTCAGAAAATATATATAGTTCTAGTAGCATGAGAACTAATGTTTAGTATATCGCAATGGAAGTGGAGTGAAAAGAAATTTTGGGCAGACCCGCGTACAACGGGTTCGATTCCCACCAACTGCATTTATTTGTTTTAGAAGAATGGGCAGGTTTTATGCATCTTCTTATAGGTATTTTTTCCGTTCTTTTTTCTCCTTATTCTTGTTTTCTGTTTCTGTTGCTACATTTTAATTTTTTATCTCTTCTTCAAGACAAGAAATATTACTTATCTTATAAACTATTAAGTTTATAATTTATATTTTTTACTCTTAGCATTTCTATGCTTATTTAATTTTCAATATTATTGAAGCTTCTTTAATTTGTTCGAGATTCATATAGTGATGTTGTTACTTATAAATTTTTTACCCTTTTTTATGAAATAAAAAAAATCAACAATATTTATACCATTTACTAATTAAATTTGTACAAATTATTGTTTAAAAACTATCAGAAAAGTAGAGTAGTTGTCTAAAGCTTTAATCCTAGTTTTTTACCTCCTATTGGCGATATTTCACTATATAGGGTAAATTCAGCCTATCCAAAATTTCATTCCTGGTTCCGTCCTTGGCCACACCTATGAACGATGGATAAACCCTTCTAGATTGCACGCAACTCAGCATGAAAGGCATCATGAAACCCAAATTTGAAGGAGGAAGCCTGTATAAAACGCCCAGAGTGATCACGAAAAATACCTCCACCACGAGCAACACCAGGATTCTCTTTCGAAATTGCATCTGTGTTGAGTGCAATCCAACCCTGCTACGGAGGCACCCAATGTGAATGATTGGTGACAACAACATTGGGTAGATGAACTCGAGAAAGAGCAGATTTAGATGAATCATAGGCACCCACTATTGTAACAACTCTTGAACTCAACAAACCAATCTCGTCCTTACCTTTGAAAACAAGAAGATTCCTTATTTTCCAAGAGTGCCACTTCATGGTAGCAAAAACAGAGCTCCAATTGTCACCACTTCTAATATTAGACAACAACCAGGTTTTGATATCCATAACTGTAACGAAGTCTGGGTCAAGTGAGTTACCGGCCAAAGCTAACCAAACTTGCTGAATTGTAGGACAATCACGTAGAAGATGAAGAGCCGATTCAGTAGCATCACATCTTGGGCAGGCATCAGAGTCAACAAAATGACGGCGAGCATGGGTCGCATTACACATAATAGCGTCATGAGCTACAAGAAATATAAAATGGCGAGCCCTTTGCTGTACCGGGAGACTCCAAATCTTCAACCAAACAGAGTGCACATTCTGAAATGCAGCTTTCCTTAGAAAGTCATAAGATGACTTTGTGGTGAAATTGCCTGAAGGAGAAGCATGCCAATAGTATATATCCACTGCATCATTTTCATCTTTGAGGGACATAGTACCCAACTGTTGCAACAGGCCAGGTGGAAAAAGTGTAGATAAATCATCCCATTTTCAACCATGAACTGTGTAATAGTCGGCCACAAACAAATTACGCTCATCAATGGGAATTTCGGAAATGGCCAGATTAATCAGAGGCTCATTAGCCGGCCATGTATCGTACCAAAATAAGGTGCTCTTTCCATTACCAATTGCATTGCCAATACCCTTGGCAAGGACCTCCGATCCGTGAACAAGACCCTTCCACATATAGGAGGAGCGTGCCTTGGGTTGAAACATAGCAATATCATTGCGGTTGTGACAGTACTTTCCCCTAATGACTCTACTGCAAATTGCATTAGGTTCGAGAAAGAGTCGCCACCCAAACTTAGCAAGTAAAGCTGAGTTCGAAAATCTCATATAATTTTTTGACCCAAACCACCCGCTTTCTTTGGCTGTGTGATTCTATCCCAGCTTAACAAGTGCATTTTTTTGGCTCTCCGACATCCCCAAACAAAATTGCGAACCATTTGATTAATGGAATCACAAACCGAGCGAGGTACTAATGTAGATTGCATAGTGCAAATTGGTAGGCTAGATAAGACCGAATTCGCTAGAGTCACACGACCTACAACAGACAAGTATTTAGCTTGCCAAATGCTAAGCCTCTTAGAAATCTTATCAAGAAGGAAATTGTACCTCTCAGTAGTCATTCAGTCACATAAAGTTGGGACGCCCAAATATGATCCAAGATCACTAGTAATTGGGATCGATAAAAAGGAGATAATAATACTCTAATAGACTCATGTTCAACCATTGGAACTTTTTTTTGGAGAAAATCACACTGCTTTTAGAATAATTAACTACTTCTCCTAAGTAAAAACAGAAACGATCAAGATAACTCTTGAGTATAGCAGCCTGATGAATTGAAGCTTCAACAAGCAAGATGAGATCATCCGGCAAAGAATAGATACAAGAGTGCAACACCTCCCTCAAATATAGGTCTCTAAATTCTCATATTAACGGCATCCTGAATAATATGGGAGAGATACTCCATGCAAAGGAGAAAAAGATATGGCGAAAGAGGATCGCCTTGACGGATTCCCCTCGAGGGAGTAAAAGAGCCAGCATTGGACCCATTCCATAACAACTCCATAGACCCCTCAGTTTGACATCTCATTATCACAACAACAAGAGAATACGGCAACTGAGATCGAGTCAAGATAAGACAGAGAAAACTCCAACGGACCCGATCGTAGGCTTTAGACAAATCTATTTTAAACATCATCATCTTTCCAATGCAGGTGGACGAGGCAAATGAGTGTAGGACTTCTTGCACCACAACAACATTGTCGTTTATTTGTCGTTCAGGAATGAAGCTGGATTGGGCCGGGGACACAAGTGAAGAAAGTACCGATTTTAACCGATTAATTATAGTCTTCGTGGCAATCTTAAAAGTGACATCAAGGAGGGAGATGGGCCTGAATTGCGCAGCGGTGGATGGAGAATCAACTTTGGGGATAAGGTGCATTAAAGCATCACCAATCCCAGTCAGATGAGCATCATCGTTCAAAAAGCTAAGAATACACTTAGTCACTAGGTGGAGGACCGAAGCCTCCGGAAAACGAAGACGTCAGTCGTCAATACATAAACCTTAGTCTAGTCGAGCAGCTTTATAAGTATGTGGCGTTGAACCTCTCGACCAAGTAAATCAGGGCCCCTCAAAGTCCAAGTCAATCAAATGCAGTTTGTTCACCCAAACCGCAAAAGTCACCAAAGCTTTGTTAGAGCCGACTGAAGAACTCGACTGCTCATTCGGAGATAAATAAAGAAAAAAAAGAAAAAAAGAAAAAAAAGGTATTGTTATAGTTAGTGTGAGGAAAAAAGAATTTACAGGTCAAATGGGTCAATTTTACAAGTCAAACGGGTCGAAAAAGATTGAAAAGGGTTAAACGGGTCATTTAACATGTTTGACCCATTCAAGCGGGTCAACCCGTTATCCAACCTGTAAACTGTGTTGCGGATTGACTTTATTTTTTTTACGAGTTGGGTCGACCCGTTGAACAACCCTAATAACTACATTATCATTGTGTTATTCCGGATGAGGTGTAAGTTGTAATCATGTGGTTTCTAATAGTTTTTCTGAGTCGGAGTAATTCCCATGAATTTTGTCCCTTTTTCATAGAAAGTCCTAATAACTTGCTTTTCGGTAGCAAAACACTATTGTTAGATTTTTTTAACCTGTATTTGTGTAATACTCATTCCCAACCGCGACTCTTCTTAGCTTTTCATTTCAATTTTGGTTTGTTTCTCACTTGAGTTGTTGTTGTCATCTCAAGTCTAAGCATAAGTATCACGTGGTAGAAATGCATTACCCAGGCGAGCAACTCATTACGTTGTCCTTTTCGTTTGACGAATGAAGGGCGCCCCTGTCAAACTTGAAGGGCGCCCTGACTTTTAAAGCGGTGGACACTATTGAAGTCCTTAGGAGCGGTATAACCTACCACTTTAGTATAATTTTTTTTTAAATACGGTCAAAGGTGCAGATTCCCACGCGGGAATCTGCACCTGCAACATGCAGCGGCAATTGCAGAATCCCAGTTGACCGAGGTGCAGAGATAGCGAGGGCAATTACTCGGCGGGGTTTAATTCCTTTCCCCCGGTTCACTTCTCCACTCCAACTCCTCCTCACTCCCTCTTTAACCCTCTGCCTCCTCACTCCCTTTCTCCATTTTCGCCCAAATCCTTTTCAAAGTGGTCCCAAATCCGATTCAAAGTGATCCAAAATCCGTTAATTCGATTCAAATGGTCCCAAATCCTACACTAATCCGGTGAATTAAACCGCTATTCAAGATAATGAGAAGTTTTTCGGTATCATTATGTATGATTTTTTTATTTTAATTGAATAATTTTAAGTTATTAAGGTTAAAACTAACGTAATTTTTTTATTAGAGTTTGTTTCGCTCGAAATCATCTTCAAACTCCCAAAGACGGCGGAATGCACCCCGACCAAATATTAACTTGAATGAGAGCGAGACGACCTCGAGAGTTCAAGAGGAGGTTCAAGTCTCGCTTCCGGAAGCGACAACGAGCCAACCCGATGCCCCCCGTCGCCCTCGTGGAGGGTTTTGGTACGCAAAATATTAAATTTATTTTTAATTTATGGATTAATTATTAGTTTTATGTATTAAGTAGTTTATAGGTTAATTATCGAGAGTGATCGATTAAGTAGTTTACATGATAGTTAATTTATATGTTAATTTATGTTGTAAAAATAAATAAATAATTAATTAATGTAGAATTTATAGACTAATGTATGTGTAATTATTAGTGATTAAGTAGTTGTAGAAAATAATTATAAAATTTCATAATTTGAATAAATTTATTTATGGTGTAATTATTTGTTTTTTCCATTAATTATGAGTTTAAATTAGGTTCATACATGATAGTAAGTTATATGTTAATTTATATTATAAAAATAAATGATTAAGTAGTTGTTGAGAGTGAATATGAATTTTCTTACTTTGCATGGTTAATATATTTATGGGTGAATTAATAGTTTGATATATTAATTATGAGTTTAAATGAGTTTTATGAACAATATTAAATTTTAGAGAAATATTATAAAAAATGCATGCAGATGATATTTCAGCCATCTTTCGATGGCTGAATAGAGGTGCTGATATATATATATATCTGAACCTCAATGTGAACCCTACCCAGCTCACATATGGTAGTAAAGGTTATGCTGAAGCTGGTCCACCATTCGCTCAAGGCCAATACGGGGGTTACCGATTCCCCCCACAGTATCCAACACAAGAGGCGTATAATTACGGTAGTACGAGTTATATGTCATTCCAAGAGACGTAGTATGGTGGTAGTACGAGTTATATGCCACCCCAAGAGACGCGCCATGGTGGTAGTACGAGCTATATGCCACCCCAAGAGACGCAATATGGTGGTAGTACAAGCTATATGCCACCACAGGAGACGCACATGCAACTGACGTTGTACACAGACCCGACTCCTCCATTGTACACAAACCCACCCCCTCCCATGCGCTACTCGGCTCCTCCGGAGCTTAATATCCCGACCCATGATGATGAGGTCCCAGTTTATGATGACCTTGGATTCCCGCCCCAGGTCCATCCGGAAGGCGGATATGGTGGCGACCCTAGCGACATGTCCTTACTCACCCACTTTCATACCCATAGGGCACGTTACATATGGGATCACCAACAGGTAAGAACGATCTATAATTTTAAATGTATGATATTATTTATAATGTTCAAAACTTAATTTTTGTTGTAATCTGAACAGTGGGCGAAAAACCTTAAAGTGTAAGGTCGGTCCGAGGCGTTAGACTTCTTGAAAATTTTGGTGGACAACCATCAAGGACAGGCGTGGGTGACACTTGTAAACCAAAGCGGCTTGAGTCATCTGAAGGATTGGAACTTCCGGGAAATGGACCGAGCGTTGATTTCTGCATTCGTGGAGAGATGGCACCCGGAAACGAATAGTTTCCACTTTCCTTGGGGAGAGATTACCATCACCCTCCACGACGTCTCAAAGATACTGAACCTTCCATTGAATGGCATTAAGATCAAGGAAGGGCAATTGGATGATGAAGGTTTACGCCTAAGGATGGCGCAAATGTTAGGAGTTGACGTCAGGGAGGTGAACAGGCAGACCTCAGCCAGTGGCATCAACACAATCAACTTGAAGGCTAGGTTGGAGGTCTTGGTGGAACAAGGAGCGGACCCGAATTTGATCGCGTCTCTTTACTTGTTCATGTTGCTCGGAAACACGTTGTTTTTGGACAAGTCTGATGCCGGTACCCAGCTACAACTCTTGCATCTGGTACTAAACCATGGGGTGACCTCTCATTATGCATGGGCAGCGGCTACATTGGCCTACTTGTACAGACAGTTGGGTTGTGCAAGCCGCAAGGAGGCTGCGGGTATTAGTGGGTGCATGTTCCTCCTACACATGAGTATACCTAACCTTATATACACTTTAAATATATTGTAACGTTTCATACACACATCTAACATGACATATTTATATATTTCACAGACTTGGATTTGGAGGTACTTTCCGACCTTTAGGGGTCGGTTGAGCAGATCTTTGGGTGATGATCCGACCCTGTACCATTTAGACCGGAGCCGACACAGTAATGATGATGAATATCGTGCCATACGGCGTCAGTTAGATGAGATCAAGATTGATCAGGTTATTTGGATGTCGTGGAGCCAGGGCCTTAACTTTTCCACCGACAAGCTTGTGTTGTCTCGTTATCGTGGTGTACTCACCTACTTCAATGTGAGGGAGCCATATATGCCAGACAGATGCTATAGGCAGCTTGGTTACCACTAGAAGATTCCTGTGTTGGACGTCATTAGGCCAGACACTGTAAAAAGAGAATCGAAATTGGGTCCAAAGAAATATAAAGTCACTTTTAGAGACGAGGATGACCGTTGGGATTTCCGCTATCAATCCTTGGTGCCCGAGGAGGAGATGGCCATATTCCCTTTTGCAGCGGACAATAACTATGTACCATGGCTTCAGCCTCGATCTCATCCACATCTTTTGAGAGATCAACGTGCTCATCAAGCGGTAGTTCCCCGTGAGGTCGAACTGGTCCAGGTACAGTATTGAACCATATATGTTGTTCATTATTACCTATACTAATTTATTACTATTTAAATAATCATGTTTTTTGACGCAATGCATGGCTTACTTGGAAGGGATCGTTCGAAGTTTCTGTCCATACGCTAGTGAGTTGAGAGATCCCTTTTCCAGAGAATATGTCAATGCTGTTGAGAGAGGAGTTTTTGGACGGTTGCCTGAAGCTGAACCGGACATGCGCCCCTTTTCGTCGCCCCCTCTGTTACCAGCCTAGACAGCGTAGTGATGCCGGTTATTAAAGATAGATGTTTTATAGACATTATTTCTTTGGATGTGTTATGGACATTGTTGTCTGGATAATTATTTGTGTTTTTTCATTATGCTTACGCCAAAACCCTAAACCCTACACCCTAGACCCTAAACCCTATACCATAAACTCTAGACCCTAACTACCCTAAACCCTAAACCCTAACTACCCTAAATCCTAAACCCTAGACCATAGACCCTAAACCTTAAACCCTAATAATAACCACAATAATATCCTAAAAATACAAATACGACATTACACAAAACATCCCCCAAATAATAATAACCATAATAATATCCTACAAATAAAAGTACCAATACAAATACAAATACTAGTCCTACTCTAATAAAAACTAGGAGGCAACCCTGTTGCGTTGTGGTAACTAACGTACTGGGCCATGCGGTCATGAAAGCAAATATCCACCCCGTCAACGCTATAATGATGATATTAGGTCCAAAGCTTCGCAAAGGTCGGCATGGGGGCTTCATCTACGAGCGTAACCTACAATGACAAATTCGTAAATAATATAATAAAAGCTACTAGACTATGGAATTTATGTAAATGTATGACGCTTACCGGGACATAGTGGTTCCCTAGATGAGCTATCGCCACGACACTGTCCCACACAAGAGTACTAGGAGCTTCACTAGATATCATCGGGAGACATGTATGAGGACCACACTCGGATAGTACGACAAGTGCACACTGGAATCTAGTAGCAAACGCCAATTCGACTGTTGGCGTCTCCATCCAGTAGTAGTCTGTACTAACATGATTGATCAATTCATCAATATGCGTAATATAAGGATGTATACGTGCATACGTCTCGTAATGGGTCCTCAACTCCAAAGCCATCTCCTCTCGCATCCCCCTCCAACTATCATGCCCCCACCCAACAAGAAAAGCGAGTGCCCTGTACTCGCAATTACCGTCTCCTAGGACATCAGGAGCGCTGACGATGAATTGCCTCATGAAGGTGGTTACATGGACACCGAGAGCAACTTCAATGTGACCTCCTTCTTCAACCGTCGGACGATATACATCTTCTCCCTCCTGCTCCTCCTCCTCTTCCTCTGGAACATGACTAAGTGCGACCCCAGGCATAGAACGAGTGCCTCTTCCGCGTTGTTGAAGATGCTCCAGCCTAGTCAAGTTTCTTGGTTGAACCTTTGAGTTCTGCCTTGGCCTACCCTTCTTCTTCCTATGGAGAGATGGCTCCACCAAATCCCCCTCCTTAGGATAATTGAGGTTCAAGTATTCTTGACCAACCTGGTGTTTGACAATAGATTCAATATTGCCTTCATAGAAGTCTTGTATCATCCTCGTCCAAATCTCGTCAGTTGGATTGAGGGTTGTGGGGGCCACTTGTTCATCTACTCCCCTTTGGCCTTCCCACACCAATTGTTTCCAGAAATTATGAATCATTGAAAGTTAAATAGGCCTGCATTCATTGATACAAGCAAGGACTTGGTGAGGGCATGGTAGTCCACGGGCGGTTGTCCACCACGCATCGTTGCACATCAGACGGAAAGCCTTGTTCGGGTCATATATAGCGCAGACATAGGCAAACAACTCTCCGATACAAGCGTTGGAAACCTTCCTTGGAAGACGAGAGAAGACAGTTTTGAGTGGCTCATCCATCTGTTTGATGGACAACGGTTCGTTGGTACGGTCTCGTTCCATCTCTCCCCTAATAGTGTGCACCTGAATTTTCACCATGGCCTGCATCTTTCTCAAGACCGTGCTGAACCCCCCAACAGAAGACTCCAAATAATCTTTAAACAAAGAGTGTTGGGACTCGACCCTGATAAATATTTCGTTAATTTAGTGCCAATAGCTAAAATAATAGTTTAAGACTTTTCTCGTAAGGAAAATTGATTAGCGTACCTGTTTGTGGTCCTTGTAAACAAATGTAGACAATGATCAGTGTAGGCTCTAACAATGTGATCATGCCAAGGAGTAAGCCAGTTCCTTTGGAGGTACGCTAACAACAACAGATTGAGCGGCTTTTGTACTCCAATCTGACCAGTCCGCAATAGACGAAGTTGTGCCTCATGCTCTACTACGGTCGTTGAGCAAAATAGTTCCCATGCTTTGTTTCCAAACCACTCTGCAATCCCCATAGAAAACCCGTTCGCCAAAGTGTACGCCTTGCAATTCCACTGGATATGCACCCAACACAACAGGTGCTTGGCGTTAGGAAACAGGATCGGCGTTAACCTCGGCAATATCCCGATCTGTGACAACGACTTTTGGCATTTGCCCAACCATTTCGAACACCTCCCGCAACTGATATAACACCCATGATCTTGGGTCTCTCTTTCCAAAAATGCAAACCCAATGCAAAAAGTGTGCCCGGTGCAAGTAAATCTTACCATCTCACTCAAGGGCATGTTATACCTGAAATGTTAATTAATTTGAATAAGTTAACGTGCAAAACTTAAATTTCAAGTAAAAATGCTTTTATTATAAATACTTACATGTTTGTTTTGTATGTCGCATCCATGATCACAACATACGGAAACAACTTCAGCATATTCAACGACTTGGGGTGGGCAAAGAAAAAGTTTATTATCTCGTTGCTTCCTTCCTCGGCTTGATAATTAAGATAATAGCCATTTGACTTTAAGAAATGTAGTGAGAATTGAGTTACATTCATTGAGCTCATCTCTTTCTTCAATACATCATGTCGAAAAGTGTACAACTGTCTCGTCGAAGTTGTGATGTCCAGCCAAGTATGTCATAACAAACTTCGGCTCACCATGTGCGAGGGTTAATAGCCTTGCATCCTCATTTTGCTCATCGATTAAGCGGCCGGAAAAAGGATATCCCTCCAAACTAGTGGAAAGGTCGTGATTGTAGCGACCGGATTCTACACTTAGCCGCCAATGATGGGTCCTCCTGTCTCGCTGGCCAACCAACTCGAATGGGCAACCCATCTTCCTAATACGTGGTTTTTCCTTTAGATCATCACCAACTTGTAGGGTCCGCATATTAACGCTAGATTTACCCTTCTTCTTTGGCTTGTTCTCACCGACCAACACATATGCTAAAAGGACCTCTGTTTCCCATGAGTTCTTAATTGTCAACACCATGTTCAAATTACGTCCTACTTCTCTAGCCCATTTTAGCATATCATTCCGTTCCAACCACTCATAATCAGACTCAAAGTATGTAGAAAAATTAGGAAACTGGAAACAATTATGACAAATACTTCATTAATTCGATTATAAACACACAAATTCAACACAATATGAGCAATTAAAACGAAAATTTTGCACTACAACAACTAATTTAACAATTATAACAACTATAAAATTGATTAGTTATAACAACTATAACGATTTCTACTCAACTAATTTAACAATTATAACAACTAAAATGATTATAAACATTAAATTCGTCATAATAAAGTATAAAATATGATTGATTATAATAAAACTAACAATTTAGTAAATAATCGATTACATACCACTTCTTCATTTCGATGCAAAACGACCTCGTTTTGATGTTCATTATAAAGAATTCCTTCTAAACCGTCGTCTTCATACACGGGATCCTAGTTTAGATTCACCGGATTTGAACTAGAATGTTCCTGCCCTCCATAGAATGGCCAAAAATCCGACATTATCTTCGTAGAGGTAGATTTGGGGATGGGTTTGGGAGCTTTCGTAGAGGTAGGCCGAATCCGTTATAAAAAAAACGAGCTTCACTCGGCCTTATAAATAGCCGCGGTGAAGCTTGTTTTTTTACCATTGAGGGCAAGGTATCGGTAGCTGTTATCGCTACCGATCGCATTTTTTTTACCGTTGCACGCAACAATTCTTCATTTTTCTACATAGAGCGGCAGCTGCCACCGTTGCCGCTCTAGTTACCGACCACCTTTTTGTACCGTTTAGTGCAACTCTCATTTTTTTTACATAGAACGGCAGCTGCCACCGTTGCCGCTCTTTTTTCTTCAATTTTTTTTTTAAAATTTAGAGTTGTAGGGCACACCGCTCCTAAAAAGCCAGTGCGCCCTACAATTCTGACCGGGGCGCAATTACTCGGCGTTTCGTTTACTTATACCATGTTAAAAGTCAATGGAAGGAGAGGGGTGTTAGATCGATTTTGAGATAGCTAGATAAGTAACATGTTATATTTTATCGGGTGATGGTTCTCTGTATTAGTGTTGCGTTTAACAGTGGCAAGAAAAGTCGATATCTATCATCCACTAGAATTATGAGGTACATGGAATCTCTTTTCTTGTAAAAAAATTTAAATAGCTTGAAGATTTTTAAAATATATTTTCCTAATTCTAAACTTGTATATCAACAACTTTTGGTTTTTTCATATTACCTAGCCAAGTGCGCACTATGGGGGATTGGATTGGACGAGATATGTAAACCAAAACATTATGGGGGATTGGAAATAAGGAAGGTTGAACACATGAATAAGGCTATGCAAATGAAATTACTGGGGAAATAATTGGCAGAACCAGATAATGTATGGGTAAAACTTATAAATGAAAAATATATGAAAAGTACGTCCATTCTAACGTACAAAAACACAGACAAATATCTCATGACAATGGACAAAATTGATGAGCCTAAGGAATGAGTTCATGCTAGGAGTCATTTAGCAGGTCGGGGATAGCAGAACCATTAAGTTTTGGACAGATAGATGGCTACTTCAGGACACATTGGATAAATTTGCACTAAAACCTGAGGATGTCAATGAGTCCATACTAGTATCAGAATTTATTAATACGGATAGAGAGTGGTCTTATGACAAACTAAGCAACATTCTACCACCCGAATTGAAATTTTAAATCGGATCATTACAACTCCAATTCCAGAGAATCACATAAGAGATCGCCTTTACCGGGCTCCGAGTAAAAATGGGTGGTTTTCAACAACATCCGCGATTGAACTAATCACTAGAGTCCAACGACTAAATTTGTATCCTAATGATTGGATTTTGAAACTAGATACATACCCAAAATTTAAAAATATATTTCTGTTAGTGCACAAAAATTCCGCCTTCAATGCACTAATTGTATGCTCCTCTTCCTCTTCCGCTCCAACTAATTCTCTTAACTCGTAACCTGCAAAATAATGGACACAAGGGGCGGGGACTCCCTAATCCACCTCTGATGCCTAAGTCAAAAGAGCAGTTATCGATTGAGCGTCAAGGAATAAACGTGCATCTGGGCTTGTAGTTGGGTTGCAAGCAATTCTCTCTGTAAGAAAATTAGAGATTCAACGAGTATGAATCCCCTTGAACAGTCGAGTTAAGCGAATATTAGCCTATTCAAGCTCTCAATAGGTGTTTTCAATAGCCTAAGTGAGGATCAGTCTCTGAATCAACATGTTTTTTCTATACGGTGAAGACGTGTATTTATAATGAAAGAAAGAGAGCTAGGGGGCCAAAATTTCTATCATTAGGGCCGAAAATTCTATCCTCTTGGACTGGCCAACTACCTTAAAGCCCAAGCAAGGAGTATTCTAACCCCTTCTCCACGAAAATTCTATCTTTAATGAAAGATAAAATCTCCCATTAAATTGCATAACCACCATATATTAATATAATAGGAAAATAGATAAAAGATAATATATACGTAATAACTAAAAATACCTTTATGGCGATGATAGAGAAAATAATAATATGGTAGCTATTTTTTACCTGCTCACAATTTCCTATGGAATATCTCTCATAATGGACTTCCCACGAAAACAAACTACTTTAGAAGAGAGTTGCCATCCCCCAGGTTGTGTTATGTGCCATTGTACAACTGAGGGCACAAAACACCTACTAGTAGAATGCCCACACACTCAAAAAATAGTACAAAAAATTAATGTCAACACAAGAAAGGTATTGCGAAACTTTGATACAACGTATAGAAATATAACTACAATGCTCAATGAACTGTATCATAGTCTATGCAAAACTGAATTTAGAGAACTTGCGATTACATGGTGGTGCATATGGCATCAGAGGAATAGACTTGTTTTTCAGCAAATCCCAAGGAAGACTTCATTCAAAACTTGGAACAATACACCAAAAATAAAATTATTCAATGAGAAATAACCAAAAATTGGAATGAGGATGAAGAAATACCAAAAAAAAAAACAAGAAGCCTAAATAAAGAAAAGAAAAGAATAGAGAAGTGGCACAAGCCTGCCATAAACTACTATAAATTAAACTTCGATGGGTCAAAATATAGCGCAACCACCGCCGATACAGGCTATGTGATTAGGGACCATCATTCTCAACCCATATACATAGGAACAAAAAATTATGGGGCCATCTCAGTACTACAAGTAGAAACGTTAGCTCTTCGAGACGACATTCGAGCTGCTATAAGAAGTTGGATTACCAATCTTGAAATTGAAGGTGACAATATAACAATTTTCAATGCAATTAAAGGTACCAAAAAATGTCCATGGGAATTGAGATGCTCGTCTCGGATATCATGGTTTCACTCCAACAATTCAATAATACCTCCATGTGTCACGTTGTTAGGGATTATAATGTTGTGTCCGATAAAATTGTAAAGCTGGTCCACAACATTTCTAACAACCTCTTGATGGATCATGCTGAACTTTGAGTTCCCATCCGAAAGGATGTTCTAGAACGGTCCCTTAGGGACATTCTAATTCTCATTTGTTTCAAAAACAAACAACTTTTGGTTTTGGTTGGTTAAACTTATACTACGCATTATTTTTTTATAAAAAAATAAACAAACTTAGCTTAAGTGGAAAAAGAACTTAGGGTTTATTTAGTATTGATATCTCAAGAATACTATATTTCGGTATAGATATTAAAGTTAATATGAAATATGGGTATGAGATTTGTAAGATATCTAGCTAGATATCTTACAAATTTGCCAACGAGACATCAAGTAGAAATCAATCGCAAAAAATGCTTCTCCAATGCCTAAATCTAATTTGCTCCCCCATAAAGGGCTTATAGTTCTACTTGCTCCCCTACTTGCTTACCCCCGTTTTCTCATTAATAAAATTCTCTCTTTATATCAAAAAGGGACTTGCGAAGTTCCACCCAAAGAAAATAGGACTTAAGAAGGGAATTGAATGCTTAAGACTATCATTAAAACTAACAATAAGTTCACAACCTATTTTGTTAGGTTTTGGATCCTAATTCAAGGTTAGGCCGAAAAGAAGACAAAGGTGGGGCGAATGAACAATACCGCGACCGCGTCCTAGAAAAGTGTGGGTTGGATCGCTGAAAGTGCGGGCGCTTTTGCTGGTGCAAGCAACGAATTCCAGCAGAAGCCAATTGCGTGAGGTAGGTAGGGATTGCGCGGTGATAGCTTGCATTTAGGTAGTGTTTAGGATGCATATTTATGTTTATTTTGCATGATTTTAGCTTAGTTTAGTCTAGTTCTCAGGTTTTTAGGTTTTCTAGGAAATTCGGATTTTGCGCTTGTTTTGTTCGGTTCTGAAGATCTTTATGTAAACAAGCGTGTACGGGATGGATCTTAGGGGACTATGGTGGAGTTTGAGGAAGCTTAGAGTAATACAAGTGAAGATTGTTCTAGGGTTTTGTTAGATTAGTTACCTAATAGAATTTCTAGGTTAATTTACAACTAATCTGATCAAGTCCCGTTGGGATTGATTAGATAAAGTAGCAACTATAATTGTTTAGACCCGTTCGGGCTATTCAGTTGTAGAGGGAATAAACCACAAATAACTTGATTAGCTGTTTGCGTTGAGTATTTGTTTCTATCGATACTTTGAACTTAAAATTGTCGTTTAATTGAATCTAGACGTTGTTCTAGGTTGTTAGATGATTAGGGTTGTTCAGACTATTAGTTCTTTCAACTAAATATAAAGTTTTGGATAATAATCCACGGTAGATTATTCAAGGGAATTGAGAATCAAAAGAATCAATGATCAATACGCATATCTATGACGAATGTAACTAGTTGAACACGCTTGTTCCTTAATTGATTTAAACCATCTTTTGCATTCATATTTACTTCTAATTTTGCATAGTAGTTTAGATTTCCATTCAATAAAACCCCCCATATTAGTTACTTGGCACTTAAGCAATAACACATTTACACGAGTCTATGTGGGTTCGACCCTTACTTACCGCTCTACTGAGTTGGTTAAGCTAAGGTTTCTTTGATAGGTATTAACGACCACTGGAAATACCTCATCAAATTTGGCGCCGTTGTCGGGGACTCGTCGCTATTTGTGTTCTTACTTTTGTGCTATTCTTGGTGTTGTGAACCTATCTTACGGTTCATAACACCCGTGCTACTAATCTATGGCTTTGTTCAATTGTAGACAGCTGCAGGATGAACACTTCCATGACTATTTTTCAAGATTTCAAGACCATGTGTTTTAACTTGGTGCTTGGGGATTACGATACAGTGATAGAGAGGTGAACATGGGAGTTATCCGTGGTATGAATTTTGAGACAAGAGGATTGGCAGATTACATGAGCAATGAGAGGCTTTTGTTAATGGGACTTGAGGAATGTTGGGATTTCTTATGTTTCATGAGCCGTCAAAGCTTTCTAGTTAAGTCATCTTCCCAACCACCCCAATCAGTTGATACGTCTCTTGAGGATATAATCAGGGATCTCTCCATAGGGGCAGATACTATAATCAAGGAGCATTGTGAGTCTTGTTCTTCATATTTTCATTCACAATCTCATGCCCTTTTGAGTTGTGTGAAAGGAGTGCTGAAATCACATTGGAGTCAAACGATCAAGAGTCAAACACCCAGATTCAAGTTGAGGAGCAATCTAAGACGTTTGATATGGGTTATGAGGATGAATTTGATGTCCAACATGAATTCACACCTATAAGTCATGCTGAGCAGATTATCACAGAGCCAAAGGAAGTCTGTGATGTCATAGAGATTCTTACAGAGCCTAGGGAACCTGAATCATCTTCACTCATGTGGAGTAAATTGTTACAGGGTTTTGTGGTTTTGGAAGAAGACTCGTTTGTTGACCATGATGATTTCTTTGCTGATGAAGTAGACAACCATGAGGGAGAAAATCAACATGATGCATCTATTACGTCTCCCACTGTCATGGTACACCCTATGTTAGGCCTTGACATCCCCTGCTTCAATTTTCCCACCTTCTCACATCCAGAGCTTATGGAGTTACAAGATGAGGAGCCAAGTCTACAACACAAGGTGGAAGATGGAGAATATATGGAGTTCATCTTGGATATAAGTGGTATTGCTAACAAGTGCTTTGATTCATACTGTAAGTATTTTCTAAAGCCACCACTTGTGCTGAATTTATTTGAGCAATTGCCATCTCATGCTAACTGGGCACACATGTTTGATAAGTTAAAACGATCTTTGAAAGTTATATTATGTATCTTTAATTTATCATTGTGTTACTTATGTTTTTCTGAGTTGTGTGCACAGGGGTTTGACAGGTTGTTAAGGGCATTGACAATGTCTAATCTTGTCAATTCATGCTAAACGTCAAGCTAATGACGTTAAATAAGCGCTTCTTCGGAGGCAACCCAAGACTTATAGTAGTTTTGTTTTTCAGTTATAATCTTTTGCTTTTTAGGTAGTTTTGTGTGTGTGTTAGATATCCCAGGTCTGAAGATTGATAACCCGAAGAACCACCACCGTCGGATTTCCCGCCATCTTACCTGGATCACTAGAGTTTTTGTGAGTTTTCTCTTCTCTTTCCTTTTTACTATACTTTGGGGACAAAGTATGTTTTAAGCATGGGGGAAGGGAATTACTTTTGCATTGCATGTAGTTGCATTATTTTAGGTCATATTTAAAATTTTTGCATACATTGATTAAAATCTATGAAAATGAAAAAACTCAGAAAAATTTGAAAAACTACAAAAAAATATTGTATTTAGGTTCTTATTTCCCCATTGTTTAATTCCTCTTGTGTTTCTAAGTTGAGTATGAATTCTAACCCATGATTTGCATGATATGCTGAAGTTTATATGATATGAGCATGATCGTTGATTATTTACCTTGATTATAGGACTGAGCATGTATTTAGCTTGAGTTTTAGATTCATTCTGAAGTTCTAGACGAAATAGCCTTGTGAGAAATTTTTGGCCTTTCATGATTATATTTGTTCTCTACATTCTTGAGTGTATCACCATGATTATCTAGCTCTAGAACTTGCGTTACGACTCTTTTTCAAGGCTGCTTTATATGATTGAATGCATGACATTAAAATGATTAAGGCAATGTTTCTTTTAAGCCTATTATTTCCCTTCCTACCTTACAAGATCCATGTTCTTGACACCCCATTTCTTTTAAGCTTTAAGCCTATTTTTTGATAGCTCCACAAAATTTTCCTAGCCTAATAAGCTTGACCCATCCGGGATTTAGGACTTTAGGTTGTGTTTTTGTTTTGCGTGAGTTATGTATAAGTATGGGGGAGTTGGAAGAAAATGTGGAAGAGAGGAAATACAACTCTTGGTTGAAAAGTGAAGTGAGAAAAATGAAGATGAAAAAATTATGTTGCAAAAAAAAAGGTTGAGTGCAATTGTAAGTAGTCTTCATTAGTATGAAAGAAAAGAGTTGAAGAAGAGGCAAGAAAAAAAATGAAGATAGAAACAAAGTGTGTAAATGTGTTTATGGAGTTGGAAAAGAAAGTTTGGGAAAGATGAGATGAGAAGTGTGTTTTGGGTTTAGGATTAGTTCTTTATCCCGGATTTAGCACCACAAGCCAAATATGATCCCTTCCAAATTTCTCTTTACCTTGGCCCCATTACAACCCTTAAAAAGACCTCATGATTTTTGTTATGTGTTTGATCCCCAGCGGTGGAGATTTAGGACGCTGATGCAAGCTTATGGTAGTCTAGTTTTCATGGTTGATTTTTGTTATGTGTTTTTAATTATATGTGAAATGCTTGTATGATTATGAGATGGATGCATGATTGTATTTCTGTGGTGTGTTTTGGATTTATGTCTTGCTTGAGGACAAGTAAGGGTTAAGCATGGGGGAATTTGATAGCTTGAATTTAGGTAGTGTTTAGGATGCATATTTATGTTTATTTTGCATGGTTTTAGCTTAGTTTAGTCTAGTTCTAAGGTTTTTAGGTTTTCTAGGAAATTCGGGTTTTGCGCTTGTTTTGTTCGGTTTTGCAGATCTTTAGGTAAACAAGCGTGGACGGGATGGATCTTAGGGGACTATGGTGGAGTTTGAGGAAGCTTAGAGTGATACAAGTGAAGATTGGAAGAACCAAGGCCCAAGAGCTTTTGTGAAAAGAATGCTTAAATCCGGGCTATGCATTGAAGGTTTTTGTAATAACTGCGGTTTTTGAGGATATTTTTGAATTTTTCTCGGATATCCTTTTAACCTTTTTGGTTCGTTTTAACGCTTAATCCAATATTTTTATTGGAGATTAAATTCTAGAAAATTGTTGGTGATATCCTAAAATCACAAAGAAATGATTTTATGGATCGGTGTGAATTCTAGGATTTTTCGGTGGAAAAAGAATATTTATTGGATAAGCCGTCCTTTTAATTATGTACCGGAAAGGATTTGAAATACGAAACGGGAGCCTTAAAAATTGAAGGTAGCAAGATAAAATCATGGAAAATTGGTTTTATTGGTCTACATATTTTACGGGACGTTTTTCGTTTAGTAAATTTTTCCACCCGAGGTACATAATTTTACCGCTTTAACGCGAGTCCCGTTTCGGGACAGAAAATCCCATTTGACCGTCTCTTGCTTAACATCTAAGAATTTGGGAGATAGAATTTGGGAAAGGCCAAATTTTTGACTTGTCAACGTTATCACTTCTCCTCTTCTTCACAACAAAGGCCGAGAGGGACGGAACGAACGGATCGGGAGAAAGAATTGTCACCGCCGGCCACCACCTTCATCTTCTTCCTCTAGCTCCTCCTCCATCTCTCACCTTCTTCTTCTCGCCTTTGTGCTGGCTGCAACAGAACCATGAGAGAAATCAGGCGGAAAAACAATCGGGAAGAAAGAATTCAAGTCATCACCGTCGGTCACTTTTCGACCACGCCGCGCGACGTCGCCGACGATCGGTAGCTTGTCCGACCAACACCAATGGCAAGGGCTGCTGTCGGGCAACGCCCAGCCACGCTCGGGCTCGGGGATCGAGCCATGATCGAGCCAAACGAGCCATGGGTTCGAGTAAAGGTATATACGATCGAAATTAATTAGCGGATTGATTGCGGGGTCACCGAAGGGCCTTTCGGTGCCGCTTTGCTAATTAAATTTATGGTTTTTATAATCTTGACGTTCATACGGTCCCACAGGTTCAAACCGCTTGGGAAACGGACGTCCGAATCTTCCGTTATAGCGAAGACAAGTTTTGGTTACCGATTGGCAGGTAAAGGACTTCGGATAATTACTCAGGATTCGTTGTTAATCCTTTTGATCCGAGATTTGGTAATCTTTAAGAACTGTTGTTAATGAACAATTTTTATTTAGAAAATTGTTTCAAAAGTGCAGCGGATAATTAGTTATAATTCCGCCAAGATGGCTCCTTGAAGCATGATAACTAAGGATTTACTATATATCGATATTCGGAAATTAAATCGTTTATCGATTAGGAAGTTGTAGGAGTTAAGAATACAACTAAGAAGTGTTTCTGTGAGCTCGTTACTGAGAAATCCTTTTGTTATATTGTCAGAGGGATGATACAGATTACTGTTGGAATTGCCAAGGACGTCGAGCACGCCTTATAAGGCAAGTGGACGATTCTCTCTTGCGTTATGGTTATTAATGAGGAATTGAATTCCAGCTGATCCTCATGTTGGAAATAATTTGTATGTTGAATAAAGTTTGATAGGTTGTTATTTTGTTAGAAATAACGACTATGTCGTTATTGCGGTTTTTGCGCTAGAACTGAACTTAGGACCGTTGTATGATTAGCTGTCTCATGCTGAGACATTGCTGTGAAATAAGATGGTATAGATGGGAGTTTAGACTCCAAGACCTCTCTTTAGTGGTCCTGTATTGAAACACTGTTGCGAAATAGGTAGTCCAGGGGTAGGAGCCTAGTCTCCAATGACCTCTTTATAACAAAATCTGTATTGGGGGCGTAGCTTGCTAGTGTATCCCAATATTGGAATCATGACTCATGTCACGCTTCACGTTGAAGGAGAACGATGGTGCACTCTAGCTAAGTGCAATTGAATCTCCGTTGTTGGCCGAGCACATTTGAAGGATCATGGATGGAATAGGCCCTCTGATCTCGGTTGTTGGCCGAATCTCGGTTGTTGGCCGAATCTCGGTTGTTGGCCGAGCATATATAAATGATCATGGATGAAACAGGCCCTCTGATCTCGGTTGTTGGCCGAACTATGTAAAAACTATTATATGGTGCGAGTGCACAGTTTGAAGGTAATGAAAGATAAGTGCGTTAGGCACATTAATGTACCAAAATGGTTAGTCCTTTTGATAACCATTCTTGCTCCTGATTAAGAAGTTGATTCTTAATCAAACTTTGTTGAAGTTAAGCTCATTAGTCGTCGAAGACGATTGTGAAGGTTATGTGGTTAGCATAAGTTTCCATTAATCGTTTATGCTTCTTAAAGAAACCACAAGCGGTGGTGTTCTCTCTCTTGAACATGCGAGTCTCCTTCTTATTCTCTATAAGACTGCTAACTGTTGGATCATAATCCGAGTCTATTCGGATTTGGATGTCAATATGTTTAGTTACAACCATAAGAACCAAGTTAGATTCTCCGTTTGCTAGTCTATCATTAGACTAACCCGTCCATTTTCTTTTCTTTTATATGGTCGGCTGGTGTCCGTCGTTGTACACGATACATCAGGTTCTTCTTGGAAGTTGATTCAAGAGACGGATTCAAATGTTTGAAGCTCCAAAAGTTGAAGAAAGGTTTCCAATGGCTATACTTGAGTGAAGATCATGATTGAACTACTTCAAAGCGAAGCTGAGTTTCAGAAATAAGAACTCAAGGAAGACTTAATGAAGATTTTATTTAAATAGAAGGTTGTTCTATTTATTTATTCTTTTAAGTTAAGGTCTGTATAAGACCAATTGTATTTATTCCATTTTTATGTTTCTTTTAGTTTGTTCAGTCAGTTTAAAGCCTTGGGTAACTTCGGTTTAGTCTTAATCGGGGTTACTGGCGGTAATACCTCCAGGGTGGGAAGGGGGTGTTACAGTTTTGTTTTGACACCTCTATCTTGCAATGTTTGGTTTGGAAGCTATAATGCTCGGATGAGGCTGAATTTGGTATCAATGGAAAGCTTATTCAAAGAGATACAATTCATATTTTTACTCCGAGTCCAAATTCCAACTCGAAGGGGGTGAAAACAGCCTCTGAAGTATCGCCTGAAATGCTGAACCGAGAGTGCCGCGGGCATAACATGAACCTCCGCGGCCGCGCCACCGTAGGAATGCCCGCTCCGTCTGTTCCCATGCTAGAGAGTTGGGCCGCGAGTTGTGGGCTTCGAGTTGGGCTTTGATTATATGTTTTCCGACTAGTTTAATGTAATTTCGGGATATTTTATCTTTGGATATCTTAGGGGTATTTAAACCTTATTTTTAGTTTTCTCTCTATCATTATCATAACTTTAATCAACTTTGGAGGCTAGGGTTTTTCTCTTTGGAGGCAGACTTTGAAACCTTTGTAAGTTTGATTTCAATTCAATTATGCATTGCTAATTTCTTTTGTGTTTGACTAGTTTTTGAAATCATAGTTTGCATAATATTGTGAGGTTTGATTGATTCTCATCAACTTGAATAGGTTTTATTCCCTGTGCTTAATTGAATCAGAATTGTTCTAGGGTTTTGTTAGATTAGTTACCTAATAGAATTTCTAGGTTAATTTACAACTAATCTGATCAAGTCCCGTTGGGATTGATTAGATAAAGTAGCAACTATAATTGTTTAGACCCGTTCGGGCTATTCAGTTGTAGAGGGAATAAACCACAGATAACTTGATTAGCTGTTTCTGTTGAGTATTTGTTTCTATCGATACTTTGAACTTAAAACTGTCGTTTAATTGAATCTAGATGTTGTTCTAGGTTGTTAGATGATTAGCGTTGTTCAGACTGTTAGTTCTTTCAACTAAATATAAAGTTTTGGATAATAATCCACGGTAGATTATTCAAGGGAATTGAGAATCAAAAGAATCAATGATCAATACGCATATCTATGACGGACGTAACTAGTTGAACACGCTTGTTCCTTAATTGATTTAAACCATCTTTTGCATTCATATTTACTTCTAATTTTGCATAGTAGTTTAGATTTCCATTCAATAAAACCCCCCATATTAGTTACTTGGCACTTAAGCAATAACACATTTACACGAGTCTATGTGGGTTCGACCCTTACTTACCGCTCTACTGAGTTGGTTAAGCTAAGGTTTCTTTGATAGGTATTAACGACCACTGAAAATACCTCATCACGCGGCCGCGTATTTTGGGGACCTTGCCCGCGTAATTGGCCGGGTCCGGTGAAACGTGTTTTTTCTTAGGGCTCAAGTTGCACGAGTTTCTAGGATTTCTTTTGGCCTCTTGTTTTCTAGTTAAACCTATCAATGGTTATTGTAATTGGTGTGTTGAAAACCAGAAAGCAGGTAGAGGGAAACATTTAGAGTGCTAGAGAGATTAGGTTAAATTGACATGTCTTGTTATCTTTGTAAGTCTCAGATCTAGTGGATGTTCCTGACTTAATAGTGTCCCAGTCGTAGTCATTCTAACGAACCGGATCAACAAATTCTCTTATTATTTTCTCCTTTGTTTATTTCTTACTTGTCTTGTGGATCTGTGTTACCGTTATTGTTGCTAGTAGGTGTCGAATTTCCCAACCCATTTAACAAGGACGACTCTACTTATATAAATCTAATGATAGGCAAGAGACATGTTATTGAGAGACATGTTATTGAGGGCAATTAGTGAGAGTCGCCCAATTTAAGTTGAGATCATTTTTGAACCCTATACAATACTTAAAGCTCAATAAATTACATATTACGAAAGCAAATGGATAATGATACAGAACAAGTCTGCATTACTGAACTTATACCTTATCCAGAAAAGATAGAGGATGATGAAACGAGTCTACATCACTCGATGTCTGCATCGAAACTAAAGTGCACCCATGTCTATTTAGGGCCCGTTTGGTGTAAAAGTATGGAAAGGAAAGAGAAAGGAAACAAATTTATATAGAAGAGTGGTGTTGATGCTCTTTTTTTTGTGTTTAGAGAGAGGGAGAAGGTAAATGATTAGAGGAGAATAGGGGATATGCTTACCCCATGTTAAAATGAAGGAAAGGGATGAGGAGAGTTAGCTCAAATTTTACATGAAAAATGGGAAAAAGGGGTAATGATTACCACTTATATCAATGAATCATAAACTAAAAATAAGCTAGATACATTTACTTAACCGTTTCCTTTCCACATCTAAAACCAAACGGGTCCTTAATTAGTACCTTAATCACATGCCTTAGCTTCACCAAAGTGTACAAAAAGCTAGCATATAAATTGTCTGCCCTACAAATTAAACTAATTAATTAAAGACAAGATGTTCTCCTTGGCATGCCTTAATTTTCATGTTTTTAGGGTTGGGGTCTATTGCTTTAATTTCCCTAGCTGTCGTCGGCAAAGATTATAATGATCGAATTAAGCACGCATCCAACAAACGTAGCCTTTCAATTCATTTTCATGATAACGTGGTCAACGTAAGATTTCGATATATTATAATGTCCATAGTTTGTATTAAACTTTCTCTTCTTCTTTTTTTTTTTTTGTTTTTTTTTTCGATTTTTTTTTTTAAATTGACCTACGTTGATGATTGATATTTTTTACTTTTTAGGTTACATATATAATACGTTATCCTAAAATTTTCATTCAAGTAGGATGGGAAGATAAATAATGTTATCCTGATCAATCTACACAAAACAAGCTAGGCTCTACTATACATTTAATATCACACATTTTAAAATCTGTTGAGTCACATTTCTCTGGATATAAGACTACCACAACACAAATTATTATTCACATTTTAAAAACAAGGTTAATATTATAAATTATTACTTATACTTATTAGTGTCTCGAAAAAAAGTTATCAATTGATTAATTCAATGTCAACACATGTATATATGATATGCTATGACTTAGACATCCGAGAAGTTACTATTTCATAATGCTCAAATTGGCATGTTTTTGACTTGGTCTTCCTTCTTTCTCATCGATCTATTGCAAATTTGAATACGGACATTCGATCTTTATGTATAAAAAGGAGTGAGAGGGAAAAGGAGTGAAACATTCAAAGGAAAGGGATTAACATGAACCATACTAGAAGTTTACGTACGTACTCCTTCAAGTACAAATCAATACATTTGAAAAAAGTGCAGGCCACGCTAAAATCAAACACAAGAGAGCAGGTGAACAAATACTTGTAATTCGGTCTCAAATCTCAAGTATGACAAATAAATTACGAGGCTAGGTGGTAGCTATTCAGCCAAATGTTACAAAATTGTCAACTAAATCGACAAAAATTTGAATCAAATCTTGAACTATGTATATATTTCGTATGAGTTTTTATTGTTGTTGGAGAGCGGTGATTGTGGCCCATCTTTCATTTGAATCGGATAAAGAAAATGTAAAATTACAGTAGGAAGATGCATGAGAATGACATTTGTTGAAAAACACAAAAGTGGGCGAAATTACATGCATGAATTGGTCTAGTCATATATATAACACCCGTACGTCGGATTTATGATTCTCGTTCAAATATTGCTAATTTTTGTTAATTCTACAGAAACGAAAGAGATAGAGAAGAGAGTTTCATTTCATTTCTGTAAAGGTTAGTTACAATGAAGCTTAAGCTCTGTATTTAAAGCAGAGCAAGCAGGGGCGGGGTGTAACAAACTTGTAACTAACTTCAAGCTTTTCAGCTTAGTACATCATTCTCATATTACAATTCTACTATTTTGTTTCATCTATACTATCACCCCCCCCCCCCCCCCCCCCCCTCAAATTAGGCATGGTGGAATCATAAATGCCAAATTTGCTCATGTACTCCCTCAACTTATAACCAGGAAGTTGTTTAGTGAAAACATCAGCAGGCTGAGCTGTAGTAGGAATATGACTAATAGAAATGAGCCCTTCCAAGAGTTTCTCCCGAACAAAATGACAGTCGATGTCAATGTGCTTCGTTCGTTCGTGAAAAACTGGGTTTTTAGCAATGAAAATAGCTGACTGGTTGTCACATTTCAAAGGAATCGGAGTGATATTAGGCACTTCCAACTCAGAAAGGAGACGACTTAACCCAGACAACTCTGATGTAGCATTGCGCATGGAGCGATACTCAGCCTCTGAAGATGACAAAGAAACTGTATGATGTTTTTTAGATTTCCAGGATATTAAAGTGTCACCCAAAAACACAACATATCCACTAACCGACCGTCGTGTGTTGGGGCAAGAAGCCCAATCAGCATCACAGAAGGCCTGAAGTTGCATAGAAGGAGAAGTGCTAAACAACAAGGATTGATTCATAGTACCTTTGAGATATCGAAGAGTATGTAGTGCAGCATCCATATGAACAGATCGTGGCTTCTGCATAAACTGACTGAGAAACTGAATCGGATATGCCAAGTTTGGTCCACTGTGAACAAGGAAGTTTAGCTTGCCAACTAGACGTCTGTATGTTGTAGGATTTTCCAAAAGTTGACCAGAATTCATCATGAGCTTGGTATTAATTTCCAGAGGACTAGCAACAAGTGATGAATCTTGGCAACCATGCTCCAAAAGTAAGTCAGAAATATACTTTTGTTGGCTCAAAAGTAAACCATTATCTGCTTTGGTGAATTGCAAACCCAAAAAATAATGAAGTTCCCCGAGATCTTTAATCTTGAAGACTTCATTCAGAAAATTCTTCAAGAGTACTATTTCAGACTCATTTCCACCAGTGATTAATATGTCATCAACATAAATGGCAACAAAGACTGAATTCTGAGCAGAAAATTTTTTTATGAAATAAAGAGTGATCATTTGGAGATTGAGTGTAACCTCTGGATCGTAAGGCTTGAGAAAGCTTTGCGTACCACTGCCGGGAAGCCTGCTTTAAGCCATACAAGGATTTGGTCAATTTGCAAACCAAGTTCTTGTTAGGTACTTGCATTCCTTGAGGGATTCTCATATAAACTTCTTCATGAAGATCCCCATGTAAGAATGCATTATTAACATCTAGTTGATGCACTTTCCATGACTGATTTGTAGCTATACAAATAAGATTTCTTACTGTGGTCATTTTTACCACAGGAGAGAACGTTTCAATGTAATCAATGCCTGGTTTTTGACTGAATCCTTGAACAACAAGGCGAGCTTTATATCTTTCAATAGATGCATCTGATCTATGCTTTACTTTGTAAACCCATTTACAGCTTATGGGATGTTTGCCTTTGGGCAATGGGACAATTTCCCATGTGTGATTTAACTCAAGTGCTTGAAACTCAGCATTCATGGCTTCTTGCCATTCCTTGTAAAGAACAGCTTGTTTATAGGAAGAAGGCTCAGTTATAGGAGGAAGAGTGTGAGTAGATGGTTGTGTAGGAAAGACAACTGTAGAAGTAAGAGTGTGACAACAGAAATGATGGCTAGGATCAGAGGATTGAACATGACAAACATAATTGTTTAAGTATGATGGTTTATGAGAAGCTCGTTGTGATCTTCTCAAATCTGGAATTTGAGGTTGAGGATTATGTTGTGGTGGAGATTGATTTTGTGGTGGAGGATTTTGTGGTGAAGGGTAAAAATCATCATATATGAGAGGAAGATTAGGCCAATAAGAAGAAGAAGGTTTGAAATTATGGAATGGTAAAATAGTTTTATGAAAAATAATATCTCTGGAAAGAAGTACCTTATGAGAATCTAATAGAAGTACTTTATAGGCTTTCTTGCCTAAAGGATAGCCCAAGAAAACAGTTGTTGTTGCACGAGCCTGTAATTTGTCTCGACCTTGCTTGAGGGTTGAAACAAAACACAGTGAACCACTTCATAAGGGGTTTTCTGTTGCAATACTGAACTTGGTAATCGATTTATAATATGAACAGAAGACAGAACTGCTTCACCCCAGTACTGAACAGGAAGCTTAGAGTGAAATAGAAGTGCCCTTGTCACCTCCAAGATATGCTTGTGTTTGTGTTCAGCAATACCATTCTGCTGAGGAGTAGAAGTACAACTAGTCTGCAACTCAACACCAATTGATTGAAGGAATTCAAAAGCTGTTTTGCCTGAGCCAAGTTCAAGAGCATTATCTGTCCTGATAATCTGAATCTTAGAAGCAAACTGTCTGTCAACCCAAGTTAGGAAAGTTTTAATGACATTAAATGCACTTCCTTTAGTGCTTAACAAATGCACCCAAGTAGTGCGAGAAAAATCATCTACAATGGTGAGGAAGTATTTGTAACCATTGTAAGTAGATTGATTGTAAGGGCCCCAGACATCAACATGAATAAGATGAAAGGGCTTAGTAGTAGAAATTGCACTAGATGGAAAAGGAAGTCTTTGCATTCGAGCTTTTTCACAAGTAATACAAGGTTTGTGTTTGTAAGTGCCATCCCACTGAGTACAACATAAGTGTTTGAGTCTAGAAAGTGTAAATGACCAAACCTTGCATGTAATACATCATAAGAAACAAATGTACTTGCTAAACATGTTTTTGTATCAACAATATTACGAGAAACATGACTATTATTTGTAGAAGAAGTAGAAGTTGCAGGCTCTTGTAGGATGTATAAACCATGAACAGCTTTACCAATCATCAAACTCTTCTTTGAGTTGGAGTCCTGTAACACACACTGATTGTGCGAGAATGTGACTTGACTATTGAGATCAGAAACCAGTTTGGAGATGGATATCAAATTGCAAGTAAAGGAAGGCACAAACAACACTTCTCGAAGCAACAGATTTCCAAACAAATGCACAGATCCAGACTGACTGACATTAACAACATGCCCATTCGGTAGAGTGACAGATAAAACACGATTTATAGGATGTAAATCATGCAAAATATCCAGATTTCCAGTCATGTGATTACTTGCACCAGAATCAAGAATCCAAGAAAGACTAGAAGTTTTAAGAGTTGTACCAGAAAATGCAGCAAACTCAGTTTCTTCAAACACTCCTTTCTGTGCAGACTTATCAGAAATCAACGCCATAAGCTTGTCATATTGCTCCTAAGAAATAACTGGTGATTGTGAAGAAGAAGATGATGCACAGTCCACTTGTCCTGCGAAGCTCTTTGAGGAGGTTTCAGAAGACTTCTTGGAACGAGACGCTTCTCAGTTGATAGCACCGATCAATGTTGTGATTTGTCTTTTTACAATTGGTGCAATAACGCTTCTCAGTTTTGCTAGAAATTGCTCCAGGATTCTGACCTGACACCTTCTTCTCTGGTTTGACAGTAGCGTGCATTGAAGCAGATTCTGAGATGATCGAAGAAGGAACTTGTATGGTGCGCTGTTTCTCTTCTTGAAGCAAGATACGATATGCTGTATTGAGATCTGGTAATGGAGTCATCATCAAGATACTACCTCGAGTAGTCAAGTATTGATCGTTCAGTCCCATCAAGAAATGAAGAAGCTTCTGATTGTCTTCATATGCAATGATTTCTCGCGCCGCTCCACAAGAACATGATGGAATACGACGAGTACTAGCAAGCTCATCGAAAATCGTCTTCATTTTTGTGAAATATGAAGCGATGGAGTCAGATCCTTGAGAAAGAAAAATCAAATCCTTTTTGAGCGAGAACATCTGTGCACCATTGAATTGACCGTAGCGACTGTCGAGATCGGTCCAAACATCCTGTGCAAGATCGGTGTGATTAACGGAGCTTTGAATTTCTGCAGATAAGCAATTGAGAATCCAGGCAACAACCATATCGTTGCACCGTTCCCAAAGCGGAAAATCAGCATGATCTGTAGCAGGTTTCGGAGTAGATCCAGTGATAAAACTCCATTTGTTCTTCGCTGATAACGCTCGACGCATTGATCTCTTCCAATCACTGAAATTTGCTCCATCAAACGATTTGGAAACAATGACCAAACCAGGATGATCTGAAGGATGCAAGAAAAACGGATTGGAAGAATCCATTGGAACAGGAAGAACAGGAGGATCAGGCATGATCAGAAGAAATGTGGAAGAAAATGCGGAAGAATTTGGGGAAAGAAAAACCTAGCTGATACCATGTTAATTCTACAGAAACGAAAGAGATAGAGAAGAGAGTTTCATTTCATTTCTGTAAAGGTTAGTTACAATGAAGCTTAAGCTCTGTATTTAAAGCAGAGCAAGCAGAGGCGGGGTGTAGCAAGCTTGTAACTAACTTCAAGCTTTTCAGCTTAGTACATCATTCTCATATTACAATTCTACTATTTTGTTTCATCTATACTATCAATTTTGTCCATCTCTATAACTTTTCATCCATCACAATTTTTACCTGGCTAGACTAATATTTTAGGAAGTATAACTTGCAATTTATAACTGTATGAGTGTGATAATCATCTCAATTTTCTCAATAATTGAATGTTAATTCGTTAATTGTTTTTATAAACAATTTAAAACATCAAATTAATTATTCAGGATATAGAGGCACAGTGTGGCCCTCCATGTGCTGAGTGAGATTGCATGTGGATGTGGTACTTGAAAACTGGTATTCACATAATCTTCATTATATTGTGGCTGGGTAAACAAATGCCAAAATACGGATAATTAAGATGATATATTGCTATTAATACGTATATCGGTTTTCCGTTACAAGAATTACATACGCATCGTCGTCCATCCATGAGAGCTTTCAATTATTAAACTAGTGGGAATCGACCCACCTGATCGAGCTGTTCTTAGTACTAATTACTAGTTCCTACATATATATAGTGTGGGTTAATCTGCTGATGATTCGTTTCAATTTTGTACTTGAAGTTAGTTATGTATTCTTTTAAGAAAAACTTGGAATCTTGGATGATAGATTGATAGTTTCTTGGAAAAGATTTTGATCAACAAAAAGAACCACTAGGTCTTAATCTTAAATTAAGAAATAACATAAAAAGGGTTAACAAACAAATTAATTTCCGGACAGGAGGGACACCGTATCTTACATCAAGTGCATTTGTGATTTGGAAATCACAATGCATATATTGAGTGAAGTTGGTTTAGCTGTGCAAGTAAGTGGCTGGTTGTGACTAGATAATTTACAATTAGTAGAATATTAGCTGTTTTCTAACCTTATGTTTGGAAAAAACACAACATTTTGCTTTTAAACTGTATATAAATTAATATAGGGCATAGCAAACAAAAATGGCCCAATTGACAGTATGTAAGGACGGAATGAGGTTCATGCCAGGCGCCATCCGCGCTTTGGAAACCGTAGGTTTTAATTCGAAAAATAAAATACTCGTATAATGAATGTCTAAGCCTAATCTTAGCTAGTCACCCTATCCTATTATTAATCAATTGGAGCCGAAACATAAGGTCCCATATGATTCAAACATTATTAAAACTTGATCACATTATTGTTTATTAATGTGGCTGATTATTTTGCACATACAGGTGTCCGTAGTTATGTATGGAGATATTATTATAGCTTGTTTTTATGAGACTTGTCCGGTAGAGGCCAGCTAGCTAAGAGGATATCTTTGTTACATATATTCATGATGCTTTGATCAAGTACGTACAACTAGAATTGAAGAAGGATTGTGAAGGTTGATGCTATGAT
Organism: Fallopia convolvulus; assembly: GCA_964016875.1. Taxonomy (NCBI): domain Eukaryota; kingdom Viridiplantae; phylum Streptophyta; class Magnoliopsida; order Caryophyllales; family Polygonaceae; genus Fallopia; species Fallopia convolvulus. The sequence continues at coordinate 55,290,888 of OZ024723.1, forward strand.
CAAACTATATCCAATCTTGTTTGAACAACATTTCTGACTTAGTCAAAACAACGTACATGAAAAGAAACTTTGCAACACACAATGAAGATCGAATAAGAAAGGGCCATTTATACCAAAAAGTCAGCTTCCGCTTCTCTCCCATGTTAACGAGTGGACAAGGTTCGGTCAAAATAAGAAGCCTTTTATTGCTACACCACATACATTTTATGTGAAATGTGAATAGGATTGATGGTAAAAAAGAATGTGTGAGTCATCGAGTATGAAGTATATATAATATATCCATTAATAAAACTGAAAAAATTAATTAAGAATATGAGTAGGTATGGACTTTTCCATATGCCAATACTACGCCCACCTTCACTTTCCCCCTTGTACTTTTTTATATTGCTTGGTTACCCACTTTTTACCTAGTAAGTTTATTCTCCCATATATATTTTAGAGGTACTCTTTTTCATGACTTGATTGTGATTAAATCGTTGTGAATTTTTATTTTCAGTGGGTATGTACATTGTTCAAACACTTTTTAAAAGCATGAATTTTATCATTCGGGGTCCTAACGAAAAAACAATTGTAGTTCCTCCTACAATATTCTTATAGCTTGTAATATTTCCCATTCTTTTAGAAAAAAAAAACAGGGAAATGAAGGTTGGATTGCTTAACTTTAGTATTGAAAATAGCGTATAATGGAGTCAATTGAACCTTCATCAAACATGTTACGAGTAATTTCGGTTTCGACCCTAAGTTCTTGGGCTTTGTCTAAGAATGTATCAACACTGTCTCTTTCTTAATCCTAGTCAAAACAAGCCTACATACCAATTTATCTTTCTTTCTTAGTACAAAAATAAATCTTGCATAATTTATATGAAAATATATTTATATACTTTCTAAATTATTTTAATAAAGTTTTTGTAGAAATAGATAGGTTTATAGATAAAATATATATTTTTATCTTACCAGTGTTACTAGCCAATTTATTGTTCTAATTTAATATATAATTTAATTTTAATTTCTCCATATATTCTAAATTATACAATCGTCACCCTTCATAGCCCAAGTTCATTCATCAATCTACAAAAAGGTCCAAGTTCATTCAACTGTATTTTTTTTTTCTAGCGGGCCGATTACGTTGCCTGTCTTTTTTCTTTTTTATTTGTCCATCGGGCCTGTCCGTAAAAACTAAACAGGCCCAAGTTCATTCAACTGATTTGTTTATTTATTTATTTATTTTAGGAAAGTTGATTCATCTGAGAATCAGGACGGAACGACGGACTCGGGAGAAAGAATCCGAATTCCTCCCCGCCGCCGTATCTCCTCTGCCTCGTCAAATCTACAAATTCGTCTCCAAAATTGATCGGTTTGAACATGTCTTTGTCAATTGAATTTTGTTTTTAATGTTTTTATGTAATAAGATCCAAATTTTCATTGTTTCTGTGACGCTGGCTGAGAACTCCCGGCCGCCCCCCCGCGCCCCCACCTGCCTCCGCCACTCTGACCTCATTGCAGCATTTGCCTCTTGCTTGTTTCTGTGAGCACTTGAGTAGAGTTCTTAACCACAAGAGGAATACATTTTATGCTCCTTGTTTGCTAACTATAGAACACAAGTGCAAATAGTATATGCTCTCTGAAGTTTCTTCTGATTTTCTATACTAGAAGAAAGCCTAAACCCATATCTTATGTTCTTTAGGTCTTACTTAAGATCTGTAGAAGCAAAAAAGATTGATAACAACCTTCATACTTGTCATAAACACCTGAAACTAGTCCTTGATGACTGGCCCTTCAACAATGATGCGTTTTTGTTTGACCACCATATGTGAATGTAGGGATGCCGTCAAGACAAGGCAGAATGGGTGAAGGTGCTGTTTTGAGACAATCTTCAGCTATGAATAAACGGAAGAGGGGGCAAAAGGGTGGGGGAAAATTTGATAAGAGGAAGAAAGCATTGCCTACAACGGGGAAGAAGATTGACAAGAGAATGAAACAATTGTTTCGTAAGAGAGCCAGGCAGTACAATTCAGATGATGAAAATGAAAATTCTGAGGGGGAAGCTAAGGAAAACCGAATAAAGCCAAACTTTAAACCCAAAGGAAATTTGCATAAAAACGAAGATTATGATGTTGAAAATTTGGAGCGAAATCAAGTATCTGATGACGAGGAGGACACTGATATGCAACCTGGGATCACAAAATTTACGCAAGGATGCAGAACGTTTAGGATGGCATTTGTTAACATAATGAAGAAGCATATAGATGATGATCTGGTTTGTAAATTTATCTTATGATTAGTTGCGGGATTTCTTGGGACTGGCATTTGAGTCCTGTTATCATGTCTTGGCAGGGTCCAATTTTATCAGCTCATAAGAAGCTTGTCGTAGAAAAGCTTGCAGAAGAAGACGATGAGAAAAGGGTTAAAAGTGAGGCCAAGAAGGTCAAACAGATGGTATTTGTCAAGCAACTCTACTAGTTTGAACACCATTCCTGTGTTTCTTGTTTGCATTCTGCAATTTGATGTTATATTAATCTGTTCTAGATTTTGAAAATTATTAGGTTGCAGAAAAGGGGCATGTGAAGCCTGCCAATTTTATAGATTCTCATGAAAAGCTTTTGATAGGTGTTGCAACTAAAGGAGGTATATTTGATTATAGCTTTTTGTGTTGATTTTCAATTATTTGATCTGTTAAGTAACCATATCTTTTTGGTTTTGATGGATGCTGATCAATACTCAGTGGTCAAGTTGTTTAATGCTGCAAGTCTCCTGCAATGTAGAATAAAATTTCTTGTTTAAGTTTTCTGCATTTCAACCTTACTTTGTTTTGCTCTTCTTCCAGGTTAACAAGGCTCAAAGTGCTCAGAAAGGATTAAATCCTTCTAGAGCTAAAGATGCTAAAGGTTAATAATAAAACTTAATTTCTTCTATATTCTTCAAAAATTTTTTGGAAAGTCTTAGTGACGAGACTGATCCTTCCATATCTTAAAAATCCAAAATTGTTATAAATGTGCTGTATTAATTCAGTGTGATAATTGGCTTTTTTCTTCTGAAAGAAGTACATTTCTTAGTATCTTAGCCAAAGTTGATTGTGTACCCTGTATTTGAAATTTGTTTTTGTATGAACTGGATTGATATTACCCTGATTGTGAAACAATTGTCTTGATTCTGGCAGTGTTGAAGCAAAGGAGAAAACAAGTCTTCTTCAATGAGTTGAACAAGTCTGCAGGGCAGTCAACTGAAGGGGATAACAAGGTTTGCCCCATGTCATTCTGGGGTTGTTTGTGTAAACCCAGAATTTCGAATCTTCATATTCTTGTGTTCATCAATGCTATTTATTTAGATTTCTTCTAGGGTCTATTGGGTGTACCCCCTCCCTTGGGTGGCAGGGATACCCCCATCTTGACCCCCCAGATTCCGTTGTAGCGGAACCTCATTGGGTCAATGTTGTCGTTGCACAAAAATGCTTCTCAAACTGAGAGGTCCTTGAAATCTTTAACAGTCATTGGCATAAGAATAACTACCATGCACCAGAGTTTTGACTGATGTGAAATGGTCATATTAATCTTGTTTGTCAGCTATATTCGCATCAATAGATTTTAATTCTTGGAATTTCTTATGATAGGGGTCGGCGTCAAATGGCAAGGCAGAGATCGAACAACCTAGCTGGGGCCCATTGCGCGACACATATATGCTTACTAATCCTAAGTTGAAAGACTGGGATAAGATGCAGGTAACTAGGATATCCTTCAATCTGCAGCCATCTTTTCACATTCTATAAACCACACTCATTTTTCAACACACAATTACTTCTCAGGATACAACGGCAGCAGATGACATAGGGATGACGTCAGAGGACAGCTCTGATGATGATGAATGATCAAAACTCCTAAGCACAATCAAACACTTGAAATCTGAGGGTTTTCATGGGACAGCTGTCATCTTCTTTTTCTTGGGTTTTCATGGTGGGTGGGTGGGGTGGGGGGGAGGCAGCCAGCAAAAATGCGTCTCGTTAAAATCCAACTGTCATCATCACAAAGGTATAAGCTTTAAGTGTAAGATTTTGATTTGGATCAGGTCTGTAGTATAGAGAGAATTGAGCTTTTATTAGAGGAAGGATGTTTTGAATCTTAATCAAGATGTTAGAAACAAACATGGGCTTATATCAAATACATTAAAAGGACTTACTTGCGGGTTTTCTTCTTTTCCTTGTATCTCATAACAGCATTACTCCTGCTACTCTCAGCAGCACACCATGGGGGTTGGTTCACCAAGTAAAAGCACTGAAGAAGCGCCACAGTCTTGATAATCTCCTCCGCCGCTTACCTCTGTAGTGTAACCCGAATAAGAAAGTTGTTTTGGCCCCATACAAATAGTTGGGTCTGTTTTAATGCTCATGATCGAATCAGCAGATTCACCGTTGCTGTACGCTGGTTGCATTGCATTAGACACTCCTACACCCTGAAAAGTAAAAAAAAAAAAAACACCAAAAAAAAAAAAACACCATTACAATGTTAGCCGATTACATATTCAGAGCAAAAGAACAAACAAACGAACCTTAGGTTGACCCTGACCATCAAAATCAGGGCCAAGTTTGCCCTTTCTCCCAAATAAGCTGTCAATTCCACCATTCTCAAGGAGCTGCTCAGAATGAGTGAGAGTTAAACCAAAGAGCTCGTCGTAGTTTTCAAAATTTATATCAATTTCATCAATGTCAATATCTGCGTAAGGGTCGTCTTCATAACTCTCAATTGCTTTTGCTCCCAGACAAGTACTCCTACACAAAATTGCACTCAAGAGAAACAGGTTAATATTGGACAGGACAAGTTAGAAAGCAAACAACAATTTCCAACCTGCATGCCGGCCCAAATATGATAAATAACAAATTATTCTCATACTTTAATTTTCTTTGCTTAACAAATCAAGATTAGATGATTACTAGGTTCAGCTGAGACTTGATGAATTGATTCAGATTCTCACCGTACCACTAATAGAAGATTTTATATTTCTTAGAAACTAAATCTCTCCTCAAAACTACAAAGCTCCTGCGAAAAAACAACTTTCTTTTTTATTTGTCCAGCGGGCCTGTCTGCAGACAGGCCCAAGTTCATTCAACTGATTTGATTATTTGTTTTAGGAAAGTTCATTCATCTGAGATTCAGGACGGAACGACGGACTCGGGAGAAAGAATCCTTCACCGCCGCCAGATCTTCTCTAGTCTCTACCTCGTCAAAGTCTAGAAATTCGTCTCCAAAATTGATCGGTTTGAACATGTCTTTCTTAATTGAATTTTATTTTTGATGTTTTTATGTCAACTGTGGCTCTTATTTCTGAATTGAGAAAGATCCAAAATTTCATTGTTTTTGTGCCGCTGGCGCCTGGCTGAGAACTCCCGGCCGCCGGTGGGGACGGCCGCCCCCCACCTGCCTCCGCCATTGTTAACCTTAAACTTAATTTGATGGCTGCAGATTAGTGCTGTTGATTATAGAGCGATCCCCAGATGTTTTGTTTCAGTTAGTTAGTGTATTTCAACTCAAATTAGTCCCTTCTTCGTTTTAATTTGTCATTTGTATTCTCATCATATTATATATTTTTTTCTACCTATTTAACGAACCTTTAGTTTAGCTCTAAAATTATAAAACAAAAGATTATGATGGTGAGTTTAAGATTCAGGAGCTTATCATATATGCTGAATAGTTAATGCATATTTTTCTTTTTCTGTATACCAGAACAAACCCAATAGATGTGTTATGTGTTAGTATGAAAGAAGAAATGAGGACAATAATTTGTTTTGTTTACAGATTTTTGGTGGCTGTACTTTTTAACCAGTTGAGCAGGGAAAAGGAGTAATGCAAACAATTACTCTTGCCAACCCACTTGTTTACACTTATATAAGGTCTGTCCATCCTTCTGACTGATTTTTAGTTTGTTAGTAGGACTCATTGTTAATAATTGAAGTCCTGATGAGACTTGCGGGGAGAATGGGGGTAACAATCCATGCCTTCTCTAAATTGCAGGTGTGAATATTTTAATTCTAACAAATGGATGAAAAATAGAACACTTCGGTTATGTCTGCCTACTCACAGAGGCAACCATACTAGGGGAGCTCAAAGTATCAAGCTTCAAAAATGTCGCCAACCGACAATAATGTTCTCTTTTTCCGATTCAAATGATGGCCGTCCATCTGTATCTTTGTCTGATGAAAGCTCAAATGTGAACCATTCCCCAAATCTTGAAACAGAAAATGTTGCAGTCAAACTTGAAATGAAACCCTTGTTCAGCAACTGGTCACCCCCTAGATATCTATGGAGGGGACTGTCTGTTCTTGTTCTGGCTGGACAAGTAATCCTTAGGACCCTAAAGGGGAAAGTCCACTGGAAAAACACCCTCCAACAATTGGAAAGAGTCGGCCCAAAATCCGTTGGAGTCTGTCTTCTAACATCAACATTTGTGGGAATGGCCTTCACAATCCAATTTGTCAGAGAATTCACTAGACTGGGTCTAAACAGATACGTTGGAGGAGTTTTGGCATTAGCCTTTTCCAGGGAACTGAGCCCTGTTATAACATCAATTATAGTTGCAGGCCGAATTGGCAGTGCTTTTGCTGCAGAACTTGGAACAATGCAAGTATCAGAGCAAATTGACACTCTTAGGGTTCTAAGGGCAGATCCAATCGATTATCTCATCACCCCTCGGGTTATTGCTTCTTGCGTGTCTGTTCCCTTTTTAACTTTGATGTGTTTCACAGTTGGCATGGCTTCTAGCGCCCTGTTAGCTGATGCCGTCTTTGGTGTAAGCATCAATGTAATCTTGGACTCTGCTCAAAGGGCGCTTAGGCCCTGGGATATTATCAGCGCTCTGATTAAGTCTCAGGTGTTTGGAGGGATAATTGCTGTTGTGAGCTGTGCTTGGGGGGTTACAACCATGGGCGGTGCCAAAGGTGTGGGAGATTCCACTACTTCAGCTGTTGTGATCTCTCTTGTCAGTATCTTTATTGCAGATTTTGCTCTCTCTTATTGGTTCTTCCAGGGAGCCGGAGACGCACTGAAAACGTGTATGTAACTCTCTTGAGAGTAGTGTTGATGCCATTTTGCTCTTTCTACTTAAATGCTGGGAAAGATGTTGTGAAATATGTAGACAGATTGTCTGGATTTGCAAAGGGAAAAAAGATTGGTGTTAGGTTATCTATTCTGTACTTTGGCACAATTGTTCAGTTGAGTAAATGTTCTTATGGAGCATATGACTTTGAGCTGCCTTAGATCCTTTGCATCCAGGCCTTTTCTTGTGCAGTTTTTTGGTATGGGATTGAGTTTTAAGCTGCCAAGAAAATTGATTCCATGGAGACAGGAGAAGCCAGGGAATATCTGGAAGGTAAGGGCTGCAACTTTCACTCTAGAATTGCATGATCCAGTAAAGCTGTGGTTTTCAGCATAATATATAGATGTTTTTGTTGCATATCTTTGGCAATTAATATGAAATTTCATAGTGATTATGAGCTTAATGTGATTTAGTGGCTTTGATTTGCATGTCAGATGAAGAAAAGTGAATTGGAGAGAACTCGAAAAAATTCAAGTAAAAGAAAGTGAAAAAATCATAATTTGGGTCATAGTCTAGTAATATTGTTTCAAACTATTTCCTTTTCCTTTTTTCTAATTCTCTCATTTCATCATTATATACCCAAATGTGCTTCAATTTTATACTTTTTATTATTTTATACGGGAGTGCATTATTTATGTGCATGGACTGCATAGTGCATCCATTCACTTTGAGAAAGGAATGTATATATGGATTATGGGCATTGGCCTTTTTTTTCTGACTTATAGACACTATAGGATGTCCACTTGTGATTGTGATTGTGATTTGTGAGTAGTCTTCATAATAACATATTACATGACCTTAGGCTATGTAATTATAACACATTTCACGCCTGGATTTGTATTTGGCAATCCGAGGATCTTTTTAGCTCTTGAAAAGACTTTTCCAACTTTTTTTAGTTTTATTTTCTAGATTCAAATTTAAGCAATCAATCCTTTTCTGATTAAGCTGAATGAAAGTGATGGATATAGACTATATAGTAAGAAAAAACATGTAAAAATTAGTGATAATATGGTAGCATATTAATTATCAAAGCATTGAAAATATGCATTTTAAATGTTAAAAGGCGATAATTACATAAAATTACTTGTAATATTTAAAACCACCATTTAAATCAAGATTGTATTTACCCACGTTCTTTGTTAGCATTTCAATTCATAGAATGTATGAAATGCACAAATTATCTGTTGCTAATGCAATAAATGATAAATTATTAAATTACATATATACTACATATGTGATATGCTTCAATAATACTATATAAATTTTACATTTTTAAGGTATTATTAACAATAAAATGAATATAAGTGCCGAAGTACTTAAAATGTACATGAATCAGATGCAGTTTTTCAGCCATACAAGGTCATTGATATAAATGTGGGTGGCTGGTCTTGTGTAATATCTATGATTGTCCCGTGCTGTTTCCAAAAGCATTGTCCCATGAGGGATATAGTCAGCATTTTTCATAATTTCTTAAATAGTGATCGTATCATTATAGATGGTGACATGGGATGTGTGTGTTTTTCTCTTTAATCATAGGTATCGAGCCTAATTTCATTTTTGGGTGCTATCGAGTTCAATCTTTAATTAGCTCTAGAAGATTAAAGGGCGTTTTGTATATTACACTATCCAGTAATTAAGAATTGTACTACTTGAATATCTTGTTATTCTATTAGTGTGTTACTCAAGTAGTTTAGCTGATGAAACATAACTTAAAACACCTTGTAACTTAAAGAGTCAAAATTGACCTTTTTTGGCTTGTTATTTGATTATTATTTTTTGGTCGATTGGCTTGTTATTTGATTAGAGGCTAAAATCACCGGTTTACATCCTCCCACTGATGTTACTCCTAATATGGAGGAGAAGATTGGGTGATGTTTTACTTGTTATTTTTAGTATACTCTCTCCCCCACTTATCAAAAAGCATGTTCATTTGTTTGGCACTAATATAATGGGAGCTAGTGGATGATGTACTCTATATATAACTAGTTCCAAGCCATTCGTTCAATGTAAAACAACAATATTTATCCAGTGGATCCTATACATTACGGGTTGGGGGTCGAGTTGCATTCTTTTACTGATTAGGAAAATCTTACTGTCATTGGTAAACTAGAATTACTAGCAACTCAACCACAATGGTAAAGTCACAAGTTTTGATACTTTAGTTTATTTATATTTAATTATATAGTTTTCTGATAAAATTAAGTAGCATGCGTTACTACTTAACTAGATTATTCAGTTAAAAAATATTCACCAAACATAGACAAAGATCTTGTAGATGATACACATGTTCCCTTCCCAACCAAATGAGAGAAGTCGGTAGAAAGTAATACTCCAGTATGGATAAGACAATGTGAATGTTGAATCCATGCACATGTTTCCACATGGGAAGGCATGGGCATCAGTACAAATAGGGCATCGCATTTAAGGAATACATTTTCAGTACAACAATCCAAACACTATTTTCAAACAACCATAATATTCTAGTTCAACTCCACACTTCACACATTCACAAACAACAACAACAATGACCCAGTGTAACTTCCCTTACCGGAAATCACACATTCACAAACAAAAAAAAATATTAGAAAAAACCCCATACCACTATAAAAAAAAAAAAGCTCTTTGCGTAATATTGCATAAAGATCATTTTGTTGCTATGAATCATGTTCAAAGCAGCATTTGGGTCCTGTTGATTTCTATTCAGGTATAGCATGCCACCATGAACAGAACAAGTCCAAACAAAATAAAAGTTGATAAACTTAATTGATTTGTTGTCTCCTTCTCTTTTCCTTTTCTTGGACTTTTGCATGACTCCACTTGATCCAAGGCATATTTCCTCTTTTTGTTATAATATGGTTAATTTGATATATTAATATAAGCATACGACTACACAATAATTAACTGATAAATTAACAACATAATGAATTACCGTTCATTCAAAAAAGATCAAAAAAGGGATAAGCAACAGAAAGCGATAACAATTGTAAATTTTTGATCAAGAAATTGAAAATGAATCCGCATGCAGTCTCTCATTAGTCATTACTAGCTATAGAATCTAGAGTTATAGTATACTAGTAGATGTCATCCCTAACTATTATGTATCTTTTGTACCATAGAAATTAGTCATTGAAGTGAGAAATCACGAGTGTTGGGAGAATTTTAATTTGAAGATTAAAAAAAAAGACATTAAAGGTAAACTATAATGATAAAAACAAAATGATATGAATGATTCTTCCATCTTCTCACAAGACTTAATTTGCACATGAGATTCCACATTCACCCCATGATTGGTACACCATGATTGGGTTTGACTGCCTATTTTTTGGTTTTTTGTTGACAATTGGCCATGGAGGTCGAATGCACAAACATATACTAGCTGCTAAAGAAAAGGATGAACCATTCATTACAATGCCACTGAAACAGACACAAGCTTGTATACATTATAATGAATGCTTTTTAAAGCTACACCAACACAAACCACACAACATACTAATCTCTCAAACATACCAGGTTTCTGCATTGTCTACCCTGTGTTCCTCTTCCTACATTACGCTTGATTTTGTTTTTCTTACAAAACTATAGATAACTATTGTTTTTTTTTTGTCTATTTTATGTACGTTTTACCAAACAAATTTTCAACTATTGCAAGATTAAGCTACTCTACCAAAACAAATTACCAAGTCCGGTAAGATTGTGGGTTAGCTTTTGTAACTTTTCCATATAAATGACCAGCTAGCTATGATCAGCATGGGAAAAATCTAGCTATAACATGCATCATATGACTATCTAATAAAAATTCAAACGTTTCATGATGGTTATCTCAATAGCATGCTATGATTTCACCCAACTTTGAGATCAAAAAGTTAAAGTATACAATAATGAAAGTGGGGGAAAAAAAGTATTTTTGATTTTTGAGCAATTAATATGGGGAGCAAAATTGATTTGCTAACCAAGCTTAATCATGCATGGAGTCCCTTTGAGGAGACGGCATACCAAACTAAAAGGAAATTCTTACAAAAATGAGAATTATTGGAGAAAGTATTCTAGATTTGGGAGCGATAACATATTTTTATTACTAAAAATTGTATATTTAAATTAGAATTTTATTCATAAAAAAAGTGGAAAAGCTATACTGCATAAAGATAGTTATGCCAATTTGTAGCCTACACTTGATGATATGTAATGTTTTCTTTTTTTATTTCCCATCTTAACACTCTTCAATCATACAATATATAGAGGGGGGAATCTAACCGCTAGGTAACTCTCATACATGATACATATCTTGGAAATGTTATACTACTTTTTAAAATTAAATTGATAACTATTGGTGAAACAGTTTTTGTTTTTCTAAAATTATAACAGTGTGTGTGAAAACTATATATGATCATTGATCAATGAAATAAATAAAATAACAATACGACTGAATATTGATGATAAAAGAATTGGGTCTACAAAAAGTTTGAGATTGAAGGTGATAATAGTACTGTGTGATTATTATTGAAGATATTAGGATCCTCCTAAAATCTCTCTTCGATCCCTATAACTCATTTCCATTGGGAGATCAACAAGATCGACTGAAGATAGAATCACTCGTTTAGCTCATATTGTTGTTCAGTATAACAACATCAGCACACATATATTCCAAGCTCAAAGTTCTCATCCACCAGGTAATAAAATGAAATCTCATTCTCCAACTTTAAATGTGACGTTTGTGTGTTTTCAAGCATCTAGTTAAGCAGTTAATCCTTCAAGAATAGTATACAAATGTTTCCCATTTGACTTTGGACAATGCTCATGCTCTCCACCAAAAACAAAATGAGAAGTTTGTGTCACTCTCGTAAAAAAAAAAAAAAAAAATACCCCGATGAGGAAAGTTAGATTACCTTTAAGGGTAAAATTTTGGTGCATCAAATTATGAAGAGCAAAGGTGAAATTCATTTACGATTAACATCAAACATGAGGATTCAAATCCACTTTTAACTATATATGGAATCTATCACTTTAATTATCTCCTGGATTGACATGAATGACGGTTTTCTTTTTCTTTTTCATGTTGAATACAACTACTAAAAACTTTACTATTTTCAGTAACTGGCTTTGCATCCAAATAAAAGCAAGCATCGTGATAATATTAATCTCAAGTTAGAGTATATATAGTTCGTCTCGTGCCAAATCAAAGTGAATTTTTGATTCTTTCGGAGAGAGATTAAAAACGATTATAGTTCAAGATCACTTGAACAAGCTACCCTAGACATTTGCTGGTGTTATATGGTGATTTTAACAATATAATATGATCATATTCAATTTCTTTTTTTTTATTGGTAAGGGATCATATTCAATTTCTTGAACCCCTTAATTATGGATCAACCAGTGTGAATGTAGAGGGAGTGAACGACCGTTTTTTTATTTCGTTTTTTGATTTTAAAGACATGAAATAGTGTTAATACTGTATTTTAGGACAAAGCTAGGCAACGTTGGAACTTTTGCACTTCATGCTTGCCTTTCCAAGTGCCTTTTGCAGTTGCCAGTTTCACTCCATAAAGTCAAACAATATTTCCCTGCCCTTTCTATTATCTTATAACAATTCAGTTTTTCTTGGGATAAAGAAATGTTTGGTTCCAGTCCTCCGATTCCAAGCTTGAGATTTACTTAAGAAAACTTTAACCTTTTGCCCTCCACTCTTCATCCTGATATTCTAATGTCAAGGTTTTCTCAATCGGGATTAAAATATATACTCAAATAGGGTAAACATTGGGATTGAAATACTCAATTAGGTTGACTTTCGTCAGCCTAATTTTTTCCTACTCTAAAAAAAGTTCGATTTTATAAAATTTTATTATTCAATGACTTTAATCTTATTACATGTCCCATAAATAGGGTAAAAATGTGAAAAAAAAACATTTTGAAATACATTATAATAGAAACTGATGGGACTATATCACTAAAACCACAAATTACGTTAGAAAAGGAAAAAATATGGACGAAAAAAAAAAGAAGAAAAGTATTAAATGGCAGTTTGCTTATTCTTTTTGACAAATAGGACCTATATAGTAGACTAAAATTATACGGCAACTAGCATCTTGGGAAATTCAACAGTATTATTGGAGCTTCATTCTTGCTGAATTTTAGAGCTGTTGGGAAATGGGGATCTGCAATCCCAATCCAAAGCGGCAGAAGATCATCACTTATTTCAGAATTGAGGGAAGTAGTTTATATTAATTTTGTAACAGAGACATGATAGCTAGCCTCTTATAGTCTCTACTATACATAAGACAGACAAGTCCTAAATTGGTTAAAGGGATGCAAAAAGCAGAGGAGAAAAAAGGGTCTCTAATTCTAAGCATGTCGCTCAGAAATTTTGGTCAAACTAACGGCTAGAAATGTGCAGGAAGATAGAGATGACCGGAGATGGTTGCAATTCCTAAGACTAAATAACAATCTCAATCTCTCAATTGAAGGACATGGCGGCATCTGAGAAGCAGAGCTCAGCCGATCCGTTGTAGTCAAGCAATTCCTGAATCATCTGCTCAATGTGGTCGTCTTCCAGCGTCTTAACCTCCTCCTCCTGCTGGTGGCCGGATTGCTGAGCCGCCCAATTCGCCACCTGCTCCACCGCCGGATTACTCACCATCACCGGACGATAACACTCTGCTGACCACCTCCCGGGTGCGTCTTCGGGTTTTCCGGCGGAGATAACTCCTGCAGACGGCGGTGGATGAGTGGGTGGCGGCTTGTGGTGGTGGGCCGAGATGTTTTTGGTCATCTGTAGGGACGCCATGTAGCAGCGGTGGAGCTTGGCGGTTAAGGTGGCGGAGAGGAGCTTTGAAGAGGAAGACGGCGTCGTATTGGGATTGTAAGGGAAGTTGGTGCGAGCACGTGGCCCGCACATGAGCCTCGCCGCCTCGTCGTACGCCCTCGCCGCGTCCTCCGCCGTCTCAAATGTCCCTAGCCAAATCCTCGTCTTCCTACACAAATTATTACATCATACCGTTATAGATCATATTATCGATTCTACAAAATGCACGCCTTGTGTAACTTCTGAAGTTATCAGGGTCTAACCACATTGTCGAATTCACTAAAAATTCTTGACATTATGACGTTTTCATCGTCACATGTGCTACTTACTATCATTATTACTAGACCCAATCGAAGATCGATTTATGATTAAAACTTGAGAATTACGTTTCTAAGAAAAGAGAGAGAGAGAGAGAGCTTACAAGAGAGGGTGGCGGATTTCGGAGACCCAAGAGCCCCAATGCCTTTGTCGTACGCCGCGATACCGCTGCTGAGGCCTCGCCATGGATGATGGGTGTCTTTGCTTTAAGCCACAAAGTATTGGTTGTCTTAATAGGAGGAGGAATGATGGAAGAAGAAAATGGGAATTGAAGCACAAGAATTATTGTGTTTTTTGGGGCAATTGATGGTGGGGAGAGGGTTTTTGTAGAGGGGGTTTTGTAGTTGAAACTCGTTTGCCCAATTTGGTGGGGCCCTTTTCTCTTATTAGGACTAGCACTGGCAAGCAACAAAAACTTTGTACCAGGTGGGTCCCAGCTCAGGCCTCAGAGAGGAAAAAATAGGAAATATATTTCATGATTTTTTTTCTCCTCATTACATGTGAGGTTAGTAGTTACCAGTTGGCTTGTAGCTTAGAGTGATGATGATGATGATTAAGGGGATGAGCAGGAGTTTTAGACCTTATTAACAAAAGGAGTGTGACTAAAATTCAATTCACATGGCCATGACTCATTAGCTAGAATAGTTGAGTTGATTAGCTCCCGGCCATTATGCTCGGAGCTTGTATTATATGTTCATTTTCGTTTGGTGCAAAATATTTATGAGATTAGTCATAACAAAGATCTTTTCAATCTTTTTTGAAATAACGGAGTGCGCAAAATTTAACCGTTTTTTTTTTCTGTTTTTATCCAAAGCTTGTCTCTTGTTCAAAATGTGTAGTTTTCTTTTCTTTTATTTTTTGAATAAGGAAAGAATTAGGAGATTCTAACACTGGTCCAAGAGTTATTTTAGAACATTTTTGCGGATGAAATTTCTAAAAATTTGGATTTGATCGAGCACGGTAGGTGAAGAAGCATGGCTTAAATGTGAGAGTTTGTTTGCCACCTGATTCACCTCTCTAAAGACATAAACAATCTTTATGTTCGTAGTGCTATTGTTTCTAGTTCAATAGAACTTAATTTGCACGCGTAAGAAATTAGTTTCGCTAATGAATTAGGTTATTTTTCTGGAACCTTACATTAGTTTATCAACCCAATGGTTTGTTGTTGATATTTTAAGTTTACTTGTTAAGTATGACACTTTGTGATATTAACTCATGTTTAAGTTCCTCGGTTATTATAAAAATGGGTTGAATTTTGTTTCAAATTACATAAATAGGCTATACGTTGTGACTACTTATGAAAGAAATCCACTTAACTGATCAACTTATATTTTTTTGGTACAGACTGATAAACTTATTAATCATCGTCTAAACTTCTAAAGAGCCAGATTATGAGAAATAAAACTTTCACATATTGGTATAATTTTCAATCCATTCCAGCAATTCATAACACTTTTTGTACTGGAGCATGACCCGTGCCGTGTGGAATTTAGGGTAAAAGTTCCAAATGATATAACTATATATAAAATATGGTTTCAAATAGATTGGTGCAAAGTATTGTGTACAAAACTCCAAAGTGGAAATGCTTAATTATTCAATAGTTAGACATCACACATTAGTTAATTTAATTTTGGTATATCAATCAAATCACTTCACATGATGTACAGTGGCCGTAACAAGGAATGATTCGCAGCCAGGGTAGTAGGGGTGAGCAAAAAATACCCGATTTGTTGATTCGATCCGCGATTCGGCATATCCGATCCGAAAATATCCGGATTCGAATGGATCACAAAATTTTTTATCTGTATCCGATTCGATCCGGGGTTTTTTTCCGGATATCCGGACCGGATACGGATCGGGGTTTTCAAGCAAACGGATATCCGGTATATCCGGTATTATTTATATTTTTTAGAAAATACACATTATACTAAGTAGAATAGATGTTTAAATGAGTATTTTGTAAAATTTTAACTTATCTAGTGTTCAATTCTCCTCAACCGTGTAAACTTTTAATTAAAATTTAAACGGATCGACGGATATCCGGTTCCGA
Source organism: Fallopia convolvulus (assembly GCA_964016875.1). NCBI lineage: Eukaryota > Viridiplantae > Streptophyta > Magnoliopsida > Caryophyllales > Polygonaceae > Fallopia > Fallopia convolvulus. The sequence goes on from OZ024723.1 coordinate 55,307,132, forward strand.
TATCCGTCAATCATTCATATTAATTGGGCCTAAATCAAAAATGGTAATAATATTTTTTCAAAACGGATAGTTTGGATATCCGCTACCGGATATCCGTTCCAAACGGATATTTCTTACCGAATATCCGTCAATTAACGGATCGGATACGGATCGAAGTTTTAAGGGAAAAAAAATTCCGGATATCCGGTATATCGGATCGGATCGAATAATCCATTTGCTCAGCCCTACAGGGTAGAAACCTTCAGGACTCAAGTGCCAACTAAACCGATCCACGTATAGGAAGGTGCTTTCATAAGCTGTCATAGTGTGTCTTAAAGCACGGTAAATTTTCTATTTCATCATTGTGGTTTGTTTTTATATTCTTATTTAATGGGCGCGCTCAAGAGAAACAGGTTTTAAGGAGAAATGAGCGGAACAATTCCTATACTTCGGAGTAATCTAGATCAATGGCTAATAATGAAGGTATATATTCTAATTTGTATGGGTAAAAACAGGGGGAATCCACTGTTACTCCAATATTTTGGAAGGAACCGAGATTTTAGGGATCATGGAAAATAACCACAATATCCTATCTGAAAATCAGTTATGCGTGTCAAATAACTACCGTATCTTCAAGAATTTTCATATCTTAGAATTAGAATATATCTCACATTACGTAAAAAAAATCTCTCTCATTGATAATATCCAAAGATACGATGTTGAATAATCATCTTCCACATGCAATAGATCCATCTCACAAATTTCAAATCCTAAACAATCTTCCATGGAAAGAGATAAGGAATCGCGCGCTTTAAGAAACCATTCGTATTTACTTGTATGATTATTCACTTTTTCAATAAGTGTTATTCAAATGTACTTGTTTTCATTTTCATATAGTTGTTAATTATAAATGTGTGGTGTGTTATTCATATAAACTTGTCTTGTTATTCATAATTACATTACGTGTTATTCAATTATGCGTGGTTTCTTATTCATATATAATTGTCTTACTAATCGTGTGATTGGTATTTCATAAAAACATGAATTTTTATTCATACACCCGTGAAGTTATATTAAAAAAAGCATGCTTTGATATTCATAATATATTGCTTTGTTATCCCAAACAATTGGAGCAATTATGAACTATGCGTGGAAGATTATTAAACTATGTGCGACAGATTATTCATATATAACTTGCTTAATATTCGTACAAAAATTTATAGTTATTCAAATTGTCATCAAGTGTTATTCAAATATATATGTTTCGATTTTCTTATAATTGTTATTATAAATGTGTGATTGTTATTCATATAGACTTGGCTTATTATTCATAAATACAAAACGTGTTATTCAACTATTGTGCCTTATTATTCATATATATAGCTGACTTAATATTCGTCTATACCAGGATAATTATTCATAATCATGTGTAGTATTCTTCAAATACTTGCGTTTAAGGGTCAAAACAATGATGAGCATGCTTCTAAATTTGTGTACGGTGCGAATTGAATAACAACATACACATATATGAATAACTAAACATACATATATAAATAACAAGTTACGAATATATGAATAACATGTCACGTATATATGAGTAGCAAAACATCCTAAACTATCAAAATTAACCTATTTGATCAAATTATTTCAAGAACTCGCTTGAAATCAACGAATTTGTTTGAATTTCAACAACAATAAATCATCCATCTTCAACAATTAATTTTACCCTCCCCATCTCAAAATCAGCCTTGTCCATCACCTGATCTCGCTTTGATTAACCCATCTCCTATTAGTGCCACCATCGATCTCCATCCTCCTCCAAGAGAATCGTCTTCCACGACTATAATTTTGTTTTTGATATGGAGATCGCATCAAAAGTAACCATTATATATTAATCAAAACAGCTAAAAAGTACATCTTATTGGTATATGCATCAATACTAACCGTTATATGTGTATTAAAACGAGTTGTGTGTGCATCAAAACAACTAAAAATGCATCTAGCTTGCATGCATCAAAATTGACTCAATGTGCATCAAAATTGGTCGAACGTTTGTGCATCAAAACTATGTGCATAGATTTTTATATTTGTGCATTAAAACCAAATTATACACATAGTTTTGATGCACAAACATTAATTCGATGCACAAATATTTATATAGGTTTTTTAAACACATTTAATAGAATTTAATTTAGGATAATATTTCTTAAATCGGTGTTTTTAAGCTATGCAACAAAGGACATAACATAGAAAGATTTCTCTAAAAAAATACTTTTTAATTGCGAAATTAATAATGAAAAATTTTAACCCATTAGTTGAGTGATAAAAAAAACCACGTTAAAAAACCGATTAGGACAAATATTGGTATACCATCCCATCATATTGTTAAGCTTTTAATGAAATCAAATTAATAGGGATATATATTGCCCATAGATTTGGACGGTTGGGTTGGGACAAAGAAGAGTCAAGTATTGTGTTTTGATACAAAGGCCATTTCCTTCTCACACTGCCTCCCACGTGGTGGAGTCTTCCCTTCCATATCCAAATTCTCCATGTTGCAATCTTCCTACTCTGGAAATGCACCTTACTCGTATCTATGACCAGGCCATATAGATAGATAGATTATGGTCCAGCCACATACATGTATATATAGTTAATTGCATGTAGTTTCAAGAAAATGCAAAAGAAAAAAAAAAAAGGGTAACGAAACGTGTTAGATGAAAAAAATTGAAGTTGCATACTATATTACCATCTTGAATTCAAACCTTAGGGGTGACCGTCCAAGTACATATACACGTTAGATTTAACATATAACTTTATATAATTTTATTTTAAAATTAATTGATAATAAGAAAAATAACTAATGAACTTATATAATAGTTTTATTTAATCTCAACCCAATAATCTCCTTGATTTATCCCATCTTAGGTACGTAACCTGCTCTTATATCTCATCCGATCCATTCAAAATTTGGCACGTTAGTTACCTCACAACTCCAGGACTTATCCGATCAATAGTCCTTTTTTACAGAATTTTAGAAGATCGTCCGCTTAATAATTTAGGTTATTTAAGGTTGACGTTGTAACTAGTTAAAGTCACGGATATTCACGGGATAATTTTACTAAAAAACTATACAATTTTAAGATATTAATTTAATATACTAAATATATTTATATAATTTCATAATAAATTATGAAATAGACAAATTATTTTTCTAGAGTGTACTCCATATTTTAATTGAATATTTTTTTAAATATTTTTTTATTATTTATGGAGATCTTGCCCAAATTTAGATTGAAATTATTAAAATATTGATTTTTTTGTTGAATATTTTTAAATAATATTTTCTTATTTTTTTAGACACTAATATGTATAAAATACTTGGTTTTTTTTATAAAGATAATAATAATAATAATAATAATAATAATAATAATAATAATAATAATAATAATAATAATAGGGGAAGAGTTTCGTGCGAATGGGCGCCCAGGTGAGAATTGAGAATAAATCTCGTTCGTTCCTCCAAAAAATCAACGTCCCTGATTAAACATTCATTAAAAAAAAAATACGGCACGAGCAAATTTTTCCCGTGTTATTCACGTATTTTTCAATGAAATACGGCACAGACGAATTTTTCCCGTATTATTCACGAATTTTTCGAAAAATACGTTTTTATGAGACGTGTCCAATTTGTTCATCAAAACCAGCGATTTGTTCATCAATATTGACCAATTGTTCATCAATACTAACAATTTGTGCATCGAGTTTTTGATAACAATGTTCATCGATTTTGAACTTTTTTTATTTTTAATTTTATTTTTAGCCTTATTTATGTGTATGAATACAATATTATATAGTTTTTTATGCACATATAATTAGTTTCGATATACCAATATTTGTTCATTGATATACTACTATTTGTTCATTGATATAACCTTGTTTGTTCATTGATAAACCATTATTTGTTCATTGATATACCCATAGTTGTTCATTGATATACTTCTATTTGTACATTGATATAACCTTGTTTGTTCATTGATATATCCTATTTGTGAATAGAATATACTTATGTTTATGTGTCAATACAATCAATTTGTACATTTAAGACTATTAATATCATCAACTTGTACATTTAAGACTATCTATTTGTGCATTTTTTGTATTTATTTTTTGCTTTTAAGGCTATCTTGAATGCAAAGGATAATACAAATGAAGTGTTTTAAGGCTAACTTGTCAATACGAATGAAGTGCTCAATGTAGTACCTAAACAAGATAAGTTTGATTTAGAAACTTGAATACAAAGAATAATAGATAAAGAATCTGACTTTGCAATAATATGGTGTATGCTAAGAGGTTACTAATGAACAAACATCCATTTAACAATGAACAATTATATGAAAAGGCAATGAACAAATATGCATAAATCAATGAACAAATATGCACAAACCAATGAACAAATATGCCAAAACCAATAAACAAATATGAATATAACAATGAAAAAATATGCATGTATCAATGAAAAAATATGCATAAACCAATGAACAAATTGATGTTACTAATGAACAAATATGTCAAAATCAATGAACAAATATGCCAAAGTGTTGATGAACAAATCCACATTGTTGATGAACAAATCCGTAGTATTGATGAACAAATCCACAGTACTGATGAACAAATCCACATTTTCGATGAACAATCTGGGCGCGTGTCCTATTTCCATTTTTTCAAAAATACGCGAATAATTCGCCAAAAATTCGCCTGCTCCGTTTTTTCCCCTTTTTAAGTGAAATGATCAGCGTCTTTGATTTTTTTTTGATCCAACAGCTCTTATTCTTTCTTATTTCGCACATGAGCGCCCATTCACACCTGAACCGAACTTATAATAATAATAATAATAATAATAATAATAATAATAATTTATGGTATATGTATGGGATTGTGGGTGAATGAGTGAAGAATTATATATAACCTTGAAAGCATATACATACGTGATGGATTTTGGCAAGTTTGTGTAGGGGGTGCAGACCAACATTAATGAAGGAGAGGATGTTGGAACATGGCCATGTGTTTTTTCATCACCAAACTCTGCATTCAACCCAACTTTCGAATCATCATTCAATGAATGAATTTCACTCCAATTGTAACAAACATTGGTCCTTCCCACGTGCATATGCTAATTCAGGATATGTTTTTATTGGCAACTAGCCGTCTTATTACCCATTAATCTATCTTCACATGGATTTACTTCACTTTCTAGTAAGTAGTATACATGGTAGTTTTAATTTCTTATATTGTACTCCGTATGAGATTAGGAATGTGAATATGTGATGATGAAGAAAAACACGTACACTTTTTTTTTAATAAGGAAAGAAATTAGGATGACTAACGTGGTCACCCTAGAGCATCCTGGCGGATGAGGGCAAGAAAGCCCGGATCAACTGCAAGTGGGGCGGAGGAGATGCGACTGAACGATCCATCGATATAGTTCGCTACAGAATTGCACTCCCGAAAAACGTGAGAGATACGCCAATCCTGGAAACGAGCCAGCAAACAGTGGATATCTGCACGCAGCAACTCGATCTCCCACGGGCAGCGCCAGTCACCGAGTACGGCATTGACCAGCTGCAAACTATCGCCTTCAATCTAGATCCAGGGAATGCCACGTCTGATGGCCTCAAGAAGTCCCTGGCGCAAGGCGATGGTCTCGGATATCAGAACAGACTGTCGACCAATCAGTCCTCCGTCAAAATGGATGGGGGAGCCACCTGAGTTCATGAGGATGAACCCGAACGAAGCCACGCCATCTGCACTAACCGCACCATCAAAATTTAATTTAATAAAGTCATTTATGGGTTTTTTCCCATCTCGTTCGTTTTCTACCACTCCGACCGCGTACATTACGATTACGAGGGTCAGAGACGGCTACGGTATCTTCAAGGTTCCAACCTTTAATCTGGTTTCGGGCGAAACCAGCTATTTGATCGGCATTGGTCAGGTTTATTCCGGTGTTGCCATCAAATACTCTTTTGTTTCTCGAAAACCAGAGGCTCCACCACGTGTTGGTGAGGAGTTCAAATTCCTCTTTCATTGTCATCTTCTTAATTTCTTCTAGGATCTCATGTGGTTTTTTCCCATCCGGGGATATTCGGCTAGTTATCCCCTTTAGTTTTGGGTCAATTGAGTTAAGGGTTGCCTTAGTGAGAGGGCAAGAAAGTAACACATGGTTTGTATCCTCCACCATGCAGTTACATGCTTCACAACCTTGTACTACCGGAATATGGTTTGCTGCAAGCTTGGATTTAGTTGGTAGCCCGTTTCGGGCTACTTTCCACATGAAGTTTTTCATTTTGGGTGGGATATTTAACTTGTTAATCCATTCTAGGTTAATTTTGGGTTCTCCTTTAGCTTGGTGGAACCACTGCATGGTCGAGTGGGTGGAATACCAACCATTTTTGCTCGGTTGCCAGTACAATCTATCTGGTAATTTATTTATGGGGTTAATAATTTTGGAGATTCTATCAAAGTCATCAGGCGACACGACTCTGGCTAGTTTCTCAGAATTCCAGGAGTTATCCTCCCGTAGGTATGCATCCACAGATTCCTCCTTGTCGATGATGTTTGCAGCCTCGGGTTTCGGGTTTAGGAGACCATTTTCGGTCCAATTATCTTTCCAGAAACGGATGGTTTTACCATCCCCCACTTGCCAAATGAGGCCCTTGGTAAACAAGTCACTCAAACTTACAAGTTTAGCCCATTGCCAAGAAGTATTATTCTTTTTGTTGTAGTTTAGAATGTTTTCCGATTTGAGGTATTTTTCGGTCACTATTTTGACCAAAAACACGTACACTTTGTTTCGACCAAAAACACACATTGTTTAATAGACGATCATGGATTCCTAATTAATTAATCAATATATATGCTTATATTGTTTGAAAAAAAAACACTTGATTGATGAAATTTTAGTTAAGAGACTTCTTTTTAGACATTTTATGTGTCATAGGTTTATAACTAGCTACATTTTAGTGTTAATACCTTAATTAAGAAAAAAACCGACACGCCAACGTCAATAGCCACAACTGGCAAATTGGAATTCTTGTATGGTTTTTAGTCCTCGACGGTTGAAGATTTTCTTTTGGATACATAATAAATGTGTCATAATCAAAGGTAGACAAAATTTCAAACTATCCCATGGTATAGTTCAACCAAAACAAGCGTCGAGAAGACCGCAATTATGCAATACAGCAGCATATAGGGAACTTGGAAGAAACCACCAAATTGCACATGACTTGAAACATTACATAAACAGCTTTGCATCAATCAAATTCAAAATACCGCCTTCCTTAAGTGGCGAGACATGGAGATTCAAAGAAAAATTTAGTATATGTTTTGGGCTACTCGATCTTTTTATTACTAATTTATTTTAGGATAGAACATCACTCGACTTATGTGTTGAGGCTAACGCACATATGTGCATGAATGGAAGTGTGAATTGAACCCTCACATTTTATTAGTGTACTAAACTTTGACATGATATTAGAGTCATTCATTTATTTCAAATTACCAATCTTTAGCCCGGTCTGGTTTATTACATGGTCCAAGTGTTTCAAATTTTAGGGTCCGGCCTTGTCTGGTCAAAATGAACACTGTAATTTAGGAATCAACTCATGGGGATCTTAATAAGGCAGGTGACGTGCCAAATCCTTATCGATGTCTTTCGAACAACTTTGTGGCCTACGAGTAACTTTGCATGCAACGTGAGGCACTGACCTCTTACTAGTGTTCTAGGTTGACAACCTCATGGCCCTAATGAAAGCAACTTATGTGGAGTTTTCTGTAGTCAGTTTACTCATATCGACTGCCTATTAATTTGCGTAGCGATGTGTGAGGGAACGACGGGATCCCTTCTTCAAGAGCCTATCTTGGTTTATCATGTGCTCCATTTTTTGGTGGTGATGTTTACATGTGTTTTATGAGTGTGTTCCGTCTATGGTTTTTTCTATTTGTCTTGCTCTTTTTGCACTTGTGATCTATAACGTGTGATTTCTCCCTAGTTCTTCCTTAGAGTTGTCACGCCTTTGGAATACGTTTGCTTCATTGGATATTGCATACCTTTATGTTGCATGTAACTATTTATGATGTGTAACTATTTATCTCTTCTCATGCCGATTTATCCGACTATCTCAATGTATCATTCTAGATAGATTTGTCTAATACATAAAAATCAAGTTTTGTGGGTTGAAGAAGGGAGTGGGGGCGCCCCACATGGGATGGCCTAGTGGTAAGAGGCATGGGGGATGTTGGGAGTTCTTAGGTTCGATCTTTGACTCCGCCCCTAAACTTAGGTGAAAAACCAAGTCTCACCATTCTTCCACCATTAGGGCGAGCCGGTCGGTGCAAACCGATTTACCTTGTTCGTCGCTTTGCCGGCTAATTCACAGATCCAGAGTTTACCACCAAAGGTGGGTCCCTCTTAAAAAAAAAAAGGAGAGTGGGGCCCAAAGTGCGTAAGCGGGGCCCATATAAAATCTAAGCATGGGTTATGATAGGAAATCCAATAGAGCTTCGATTTCCTGCGACGCGGTATAATATAGCTTGTCACGGCGCTCCTCACGGCCCCTGTATTTCCATTGTCCAAACTTATTGAACTTGTTTTTTAGAAATTTTGGAAGATGCGTACAACAACAAAAATGATACATCACCATCAATACAAAACTAATTACAGACTCTTAATTTGTTGCTCATACATACTATTACTTCTACTACTTTGTTTTTTTGTTCAGGATTCTTAGCCCATGTGCTTCTTATATCATCTAGCAATTAATTTCATTGATGTTTTAAATTATTTTACGAATAGATAACCATATCCCCGTATATTAATACAAAAACATTAGGACTTAGGGATGGGGTGCAGTATTTATTTTGTATATGATGAGATGGTATTTAAAATGTACACATTTTTATAACTTGTGATTACGCTTAATTTTATAGGTACGGTATAAGCTACAATCTACTATATATATATAAAAGCAATAAGGTTTGAAGCCTCCACATTGCGCCACATCATCTTTTGCTACATGTCATTCCTAAAATGCGCCACATCAAATTTTAACACGTGTCATCTCCGCATTAATTCATATAAATTATACAAATAAATTGGTAGTTTAGGAAACAAATCTTATGAATTCAAATGTTATATTTGGAATTTTTGATATCATCCAATATTTTAGAAAGAATTCAAATTGTAATTTTGAAAGTTTCTAACATTTTTAATTAAACGGTAATTTCTATAAAATATTAAAAAAAATCATGGTGGCTTTTTTTACAACTAGATTAGCTTTAATCTACTACATATATAAAAACCAATAAGGTTTAAAATATTTATTAAAACGTATCCATTCCTTTTTTTAAATAAATTCGTATCTTTAGTTAAACACATTAGTTTTTATTTATAATATATTAAAAGATTGTGGTGGTTATATGTAAACTATTAATGAATTAATATTGAATATTAATAGAAACAAATTATAAAGAATAGATCGTGCAAACTACATACAAAATTGTGGATCAAAATATTTGGATCCACAATTTAAAATTTTTAACATAACATTTTATGTGATGTTTGATAAAAAAACTTTCCTTTGGTTATAAAAGAAAATAATATTTTCCTTTGTTACAACTCACAATTCGAAATTTATCATAACATTTTATGAGCATTGTACATATTTTTCTCATTAATTGAAAATTTAATGGTTATTATGCAATAAATTACTTACATTAAATTTTATATTATATTTTTATTCATTAATATCTTTTTTCATAGAATATCGAAAAAAATCGAGTCATAGTCGTGCAGGGCACGACGGAGACAACTAGTGTATATAGTTTTTAGATCTTAGCCTTAGTGCTTTCTATGGATAAGTATATATATATATATGGATATTGACGTTAAATAGAATTTCTATTAAGAATACATTGTTAGAGAAGTTATTTTTAGTTGGAATTTTAGTATCCGTTTATTTATCAGCTTATTTTTATAAAAAAATACCTCAAAACTGCATATTCATGAAGAGTTTGTTTCCCATAACCTTCAAATGGAGCTATATAAGCCTATATTATTGTTATTTTAAAAATCGCGTCTAAAAATTAAGTAAAAACAATCATGAATTAATGACTTTTGCAGCAGTTAAAAATTGATTTGAGAAACTATAGTCTATAAATGATGACAAGATCCGACACACAATTGCTCAGCTGGCATATATTAGAATCGACGCGGTTTTGTTTAGACTTTTTGAGGATTATGACATAACCAAAGTTAGAGGACTTTTTTTTTATTTACTTTTTAACTCTCTAGCTCCGCAAAGCATGGGAAAAGGATAGATTTGCAAGGCGAAATGACTTGTGTTTATTTGAACAAAAACCGGGGTTAAAAGAAAAAAAAATGAGAGAAAAAGCCCTGAAGTTCCTAACAAGTCAAAAGCCCAAAAAGAACTAGTCTTTCTATAAGGTTAAGCATGCTTTTGAGTTGTATGACTTGAGAAAACCAATACACACCATGTAAATTTCTTGAGAAATTGCATTTATTTCTTAAATATGTATATAGCAAAGTTTTATTAAGTGTCCTGTTAATAATATTTCAGTCTTCCTTCAAAAAAACCAAAACTATATTTAAGACTTGAATAAAACTGGATTTGCATGTTTTTTTTTCCTCCCCACTATACAAGTTTGAGGCCCAGCCCAAACGACAAAATCTTACGCATGCTCTACGAGTGCTATAAGAAGGGTGAATAATGATAAAGTTTGAGGCCCAGCCCAAACGACAAAATCAGAGGCCCAATAGTACAATTTGAGGCCCATACCAAATACAGACAGCCCATCTATTTCTCGCCAATAAAGTATCAACTCTCGTGTCTAGGGTTTCTCATCTGCGATTCTTCACGTCTGCCTCCTCCCGAATCATTTGCCGCCGTTCAGTGAAGTCCCGGGGGCGAAAATGGTGCAACTCCGATCCCTCCCTTTTATTCTGTCGTCGTTTTTTTGATCGATTGGTTCTGAATTTCGTTACTTTCATGGCAGCCGTCGCACAAGACCTTCATGATCAAGAAGAAGCTGGGGAAGAAGATGCGCCAGAACCGTCCCATTCCCTACTGGATCCGTATGCGAACTGACAACACCATCAGGTTCATCTCTATCTCTCTCTATTTCGAATAATATTTCATTCTTTCTGGTTCGAATTTGAAGAGACGATGTATAGGGAATTGAATTTGGAATGTACTCCGTTATTTGGGGTTTCAGGTACAATGCGAAGCGCAGGCACTGGCGCCGAACCAAGCTTGGATTCTGAGGTGTTACTCCAGAATCTAGAATGCACCGATTTCAAATTAGTTACTATTATTTAGTTTTGCTGTTTGTTGAGAGACGCTTACTTGAGTTGTATAATTGAGCAATCACCAGTTAATGCAACTCATTGGAGCGGATGATTTTGGATGTTTCTGCCTTTATTTGAATGTAATTGCTGTTTAATTTTAAATGAAAGTTGGTCACTTGAGGTGCTATCTCTTCCAGCTCTTCTTGCTTCATATTTGTGCAATCCAATCACAAGTATGTGCTCAGGATTGAAGTTGTTTCCTAGGTCGAATATGAATCGTTTTTCCTGTGTTGTCTGTGGACAATTTTCTGTTAAGTGATGCTACCTCACATCTTCAAAATGCAGTGTCTTGTTCCTTTTGCACTCGAGGATGTTTTTCTGCAGTTTAAGTGTTAAGTAACTTGGTTGCTTGGTCTTATTATATAGTCCTTGTGTACTTGTACAAATTGTCAAGTTTGGTATTCATTTGATTGCTCAATGACTATTCATAGTATCATATATAGTGATTATGGCTTCGTTCAGCCTTACTTTGCTGGAATTGTGCTAGTTCAAATTTTGATTGCATTGAGGACTCTCAAATTCTCTTAGTAGTTGAGCTTCAGCCCATTCTATCTCAAATTGGTTTATTTGAAGAACATTGACATATTTTATTTGCATGCCCATGCGCACTATTGTTACCTGTCTGAGAGTCCCTTGATTGTGTATATGATATATTTTATCCAGTGTTGAGTATACAAACGGAGTATTGTTACCTGTCTGAGAGTCCTTGATTCGTTTATATGATCTGTTTTATCGAGTGTTGAGTATACAAACGTATTCATTGTAGGCATTGTTGATTCTTTCTTGCAATTGATGAAATGGTAAATGAAATGTGATCTGCTACATCTAACAACAAAGCCGGATGTTGTTGCTAAAGTCATTGCATTCCATCTGAAATTGGCTCTTTTTTTATGAACATTTCAAGGGTGAAGTGAAATATATCATCTATCAATCTCCTTAAATGTTATGTGGGGTTGTCTTCCTCTCGCTCTTTCAGGTGTTGGGGCTTGTTGTTTTGTTTGTTGTGGCATGGTTGTCATAGTCTCGTATTGAATTCAAAGACTATCGAGTCCCTTTCACTTTCACTAGTGAGTATTGTACAAGTTTATTATGGGTTTCACTTTCAAGAAAGCAAACCGGGCATCGTCTTAACAGGGAGTTACAGGCGTGGGATTTGATGTCATCCACGTTCAGTCACAACCCACGGTTTCTCACGATCTAAAAATATGCTGTATTATATTTCCCAACTAGTTTATAGGCGTTTGCTTTACTAAAATCGCGTAATTTAATTTTTGAGTGATTGTGACTATATGATTAGAGATCATGACATTGGGATCGATCAACGTTGTTTGATTTATCTTTAAAATTTCTTTCATCACTCATAGAAAATAGAGAGTACAGATATTATTCAACCACTTGGAATCCCTTTAAAGTGTTTGATAACTAAGGTAGCTTTAATGAAGCAAAGATAGGATCTCTACTTGTAACATATTCGAGCTCACGTTCTAATCTCTCTACTCATTTGCTCCTCGAACTAGAAAATGGAGAAATAGTCCAATAAAAAAGTTGAGTATTAGTTAAGAGTGCAGAAGTGGAGCAGATCTCAACTGCTAGTTTTCTTAAGAAATTACAACGAGACCGTATAATCTATGTAGCGTTTGCAACTTGCAAGAAAAACTTGTTGCGGTAGAAGATAGAAAGAGAAAGCAAATTTATTTTTCCCCATTTTGTATATAAGAAAAAATCACTTATATCCCGTGATATATGTATGTTATCTGGAAAATATCTTTCAATTATTATTTTTATGCTGAATAAAGAATCATTCAGTCATTTAGATCAACTGATCAAGCATTAAATCACATTTTATCAGATGATGTTATCTAATTTTTGTTAGTCTATATCAGACAACGGACCAAAATTATGCAACCAGCCAACTCACCATATGCAAAAACTTAAATGACATGAGCCAATGTGAAAAAATTCCATCATTAATGAAATGAAATACGATACCAATACTCAGTTCGTCTAGTGGTAAAGGGTGGTAGATATCTTAAGTGATCTCCAAGAAATTCAAAGTTCCAATTTCATTGGCGACGAAGAAATTAATATTGATAGCGTCTTCCCAAAATGAGATCATAAAGTACCGATCCAGACGTAAAGCGGTGTTGACCAATCAAACCGGACGAGTCAAAGCCGAGATGAAATGAAATACGATTAACAATTAAAATACGCTGAATTCATAATATAAGATACCAGTATCACCTTTGATTTTATCGCTCACTCGTCACACCGCACTCTTCTTTCACCTATCTCCGTCCATATCGCCTGATCTCCAAAAGCTCCAAGGTGAGATCTTTCTCCCTCTCTCCCAACGCTACTCAATTCCGTGCAACACAACGAGCGATTTCAGTGGTATTCCCTGCTAATTAATACGATCTAAATTGGTGAGTATTTATATGTGAAATTTGCAGCTTAATTACTGTTCGGAGTTCTGCGAATGGCTTCCACCACCTTCCTCTTCTCTTCCGGCTCTACTCTCTCTCTCCAACGCCAGACCAAGGTTTGATATCTTTTACTGAATTTTCCCCTATTTTTTCACGTTTGAATGTTCCGCTATCTATTTTTTCTGTGATTCTGGTGGATTGAATGATTAATCGAATCGGGATTCGTGAGATGGCTCTATGATTGTAAATCAGCTATCATGGTTGATCAAACAGGCTGAGACGATTGATTGTCTTCTTCTCCTTAATTGTGGGATGTATATATGTAATTTATGATGATCTTTTTTCATCAGGGGAATGTGAAGCTCATTGGTCAAGATTCGTCTGCATTTCTGAGTGGAGAAAAAAGGAATGGTTTCATCAAAGTCAAGGTATGTATCTGGCATCACTTTGAATTTATACCCCTTTACAGGACGTTAATTGGGTTTCGTTCTGGATATCTGAACCAACAAATGACAAGAACAGCAGCGTCATTCTGTAATTTCATCAGTAGCTATTTATAACTTTACTGGTTCAATTTTAACTTGTATATATGGATTGATAAAATGTTAAGACTTCATGATATCCCAAAGTGCTAAATAGCAGTCTTTTCACTAGACTTTGCAAATGCTTTGCCTTTTTAGGGGAAAGGGGTTTGGGATAATGCATTATTGTAAAAGAGAATAAGTGAGCAGTAATTACAGTAAATCTAGTTAATGGATGGGTACTGTAAAAGCAATAGGAAGACTAACATTCACATTCTTTTAATCATCTATCATGTAACAGCCAATAGCCATATGGTTGTGGTTTGAGGATATGAAACTGTAGAAACTGTTGGTTATTGGAACACCCTTGTAAAGCAATGCTCCAATTGGTTTCCTTCAGTTGCTAGAGAGTTGAGCTAGAAGAGTGGAACCTGCACGGCGCTGCCTGGCTGGCTTATGACATGTGGGGTCCTCCTTTAGTGAGGTTTATTTTTGTTTTTTGGATAATGATCCGATCGAGTTGCAGACTAGTACCAATCAATCACTCTTTCGAAACTCCCTGTTTTTACTTCTTTGTTTTAACTTGGCTTCTGTTTTCTGAAACTTGGGAATAATCCTCATCTGATTTTGAATTTTAAAGTTCAAATTTTGATCTAAGTTACTAGAGAATTTTTTTTGACTGGTGGAGTAGTGGATGGTATCAAGGGGTCGTTGGTTGCTCCTGATTCCATCCCCCCTACTATAAAGGGGTGACTCTACTGCTCTTCCAGTACTCAAAACTCAGAAGCCTTCAATGCTTTGAATATCAAAAACCTGCCATCTCTTGTTCTGAGTTCCCTGGTGATCCGTTCTCTTCTTACCTGAAGTGCATAGGTTCGAGGAGAGTTGTGGTCAGGGCGATTTTACTTCTAAGGCTGTGGTTCTCCACCATGACGCAACAACTAATAAAAGCAGTAAACTTCCTACGGCCTACATTTCAATCTCCATGTTTTATACTTTCCATTTGCCCTGAAGTGTTGTCTGGAACAGATATTGCTGTTGATGTTCTTATGTTATTAGTTGTACATTCATTTATTTGTGATCATCCTGTTATAAGGTATTGTTTTGACATATAAAGTTCTTATGGTGTATTCTAAATCCTTAATATGTATTTGCACTTATATGTCGGATTTAGTAGAAGCTTAGTCTATTTCCTGACTGTGGTTATGGTCTTTGCAATTGTATCACGTGCTCTTTTCTTTTACCTTAACCTTTTCTTCCATTCCCTTATTTTTCAGTCTTTCAGTCATGTCAGCATGGTTGCTGCAGTCAATGTATCACGTTTTGATGGTATAGAAATGGCTCCACCAGATCCCATTCTTGGAGTATCAGAGGCATTCAAAGCTGATACAAATGAACTGAAACTCAATCTTGGAGTTGGGGCCTATCGTACTGAAGAACTTCAGCCTTATGTGCTCGATGTGGTCAAAAAGGTATTTTGTGGACTTTGGTCTCTTCATTGGCTTTCATGTTAGTTTTGTACATTTGCATAATATCACTAGGTCTATCTTTCTTTTTCAGGCGGAGAATCTGATGCTGGAAAGAGGGGAGAACAAAGAGGTTTGTAGAATCTTTGAGTGATTGTAGTTACCCTAATATATCTTCTCCATGTAGTTATATCTTTCTTTCATTTCACTTTTGCAGTATCTTCCAATTGAAGGTCTGGCTGCATTCAATAAAGCAACTGCTGATCTTTTGTTTGGGGCAGATAGCCCGCTTCTCAAACAACAAAAAGTGCGTGTTTCTGCAATCTTCGGACGAGAGTTCTGTTTTTATTTTTTGTTTTTTATTTTGTTTGTATGAAACCTTCCTTTTCCATTTCCAAAATGTTCCTGTAAAGTCGCTTTGTACTAATCCAATCTCTTCTTTTTTTTACCTTTACTTGTGTTATAGGTTGCAACTATTCAAGGTCTTTCGGGGACTGGTTCTCTTCGCCTAGCAGCAGCATTTATAGAACGTTATTTTCCTGGAACAAAAGTTGTGATTTCATCTCCTACATGGGGTTTGTTTTCTCATTCTCATTTTTTTTGAGGTTTTTGTGCAAGTATGTTATAATTCTCATTCTGAACAGGAAACTAAGAAGTTATTTTGCAGGTAACCACAAGAACATTTTCAATGATGCTAGAGTTCCGTGGTCTGAGTATAGGTACTATGATCCAAAAACAGTTGGTTTAGACTTTGAAGGGATGATCGCTGATATAAAGGTAACATGCTTGTGAACCCAAAAGTTTTGTAAGAAGTTTCATAGCCACTGGTTCTTGTTTATTATATGTTTGCCGTAATATGATGCTCCTAAATTAAGTTACAGGCTTCTTTTTATGTATAAGTGGCTTCTAGCAGCAGATAATTATTGAGTTATTAATGTATGCCTTCCATTTTATCAATTTGATAGGATTTGTATTTTGATTGTGGCAAATCTTTGTTGGGGTTCTGTGTCTTTTTGGTTTGAATTTCTTCTCAGCCTTTTACAATAATCTCTGCTGCTAATAAAATAGAATATAAAACAAACGAAACCTTTCTCTTTTTTTTTGGTCTTGCCTTTGGCTCGCCGGGTTCAATCGGCCAGCATCGCTCTACATCCGGACCGGGTACTTCTTGGCCCCATTTTTGGGGGAGATCCTTCCAATATCAGTTTCTCCATACATGTCGCCAAGGGGATCCGAACTCGAACCTCCTTGACAACTTAAGGAGTCTAGCACCACTTTACCACTAGGCCAACGACACATGTGTCTTTGAAGTATGGTTTAGCAATCACAAGTCCTAAATGCATCTAAACAATCCTTATAATTATGTGTAAATTATTGTGGTGTGATTGTGGTTAGAGGTGGAGAGACATACTATTTGTCCTGCAATAAAGTGAAAGGCTTATGTCTATATCTGGAGGTGAACCTTAAGAATTGTTTGTTCTTGTGCTTTCAGAGAAAGGGTTTGTTTGTGGTTGCATTAAGGGTGTGTTTGGTTATCATGCAGATGCAGTTGACTGTCCTCACATGTTAAGCCTGATATTAACTGATGCTGGGCCTTAATGCTCATTTCACAAGTTATTATTCAACTCTTGCAATAGATTGAATCATTGAGTTTTTTTATGTTTGTTTTAAGGCGTCTTTACAAGAAAAGACACCCAGGCTTGATATTTATTACAAAGTCACAGTTATTAGTGTTTCAACCATGTTTGTAATGATGAGTTTGCCTTTTGTGATTAAAGGTAATTTACATTCACAAACAAAGGACAATTTGTTATTTCAGATATGGCTTAAAGGGCATAGTAGATGTTACATGGGTGTTTTTTGACAAAAATCAATTTTATTTTTATTTTTTTTAGCAAACCTGCAGAAGTTATGGGTGTTTTTAAAATGTTTTCTTGTTTTTATGCTTAATAGTTAGGAGTAGTATAAATTTCAAACAAGTACCTGTTTGACACATTGCTTACGGACTTGTGCTTTACTTTATTTTTTTCCATTTGAAGCATTGTTTTTATTTTAGTAAGGCTATCTTTTTATCTTTCTTCAATTCTTGCTACAGGCTGCACCAAACGGATCTTTTATCCTGCTCCATGGCTGCGCACACAACCCCACTGGCATAGATCCAACTCCTGAACAATGGGAGAAAATTGCTGATGTTATTCAAGAGAAGAACCATATTCCATTTTTTGACGTTGCATACCAGGTATCACCGTCTATAATTTGGTCTGTACTAAATATTGTTAAAAAGTATGGATTTTGCTTGACATTAACATTCAAGAGAACATTGGACATGATATAGGGTTTTGCGAGCGGTAGCCTTGATGCAGATGCGTCATCTGTGAGATTGTTTGCTGCACGTGGCATGGAGATATTTGTTGCTCAGTCCTATAGCAAAAATCTGGGACTTTATGCAGAAAGGATTGGTGCTCTTAATGTTCTATGCTCATCTGCAGAGGCTGCTGTAAAGTATGGCAAATGACATTCTTCGTTCTTCCGTCTTTTCTTTTTGGTGTTGGAGAAGCTTTTTAGGCCTACAAGACAAGGAGGAAAAGAACTTAGCTGGTTTAGATAAGGAATTTGAATCCCCTACTGATTCTATCAAAACAAAAAGTTCCTGCATTCCTATTTAAAGTTTCTGACCATGAATTCACTTGTTCGATCAGATATTTTTCAGCTATAGTTTATAAGCTGACAAGAGCTATGTTTCTTCTATTTTTAAGGGTAAAGAGCCAGTTGAAGAGGCTTGCACGTCCAATGTACTCAAACCCTCCGGTTCACGGGGCTAGGATTGTTGCTAATGTCGTTGGCAGCCCAGATCTTTTCAATGAATGGAAGGAGGAGATGCAGATGATGGCAGGAAGGATTAAGAGTGTGAGGCAGAAATTGTATGACAACCTCACTACCAAAGACAAGAGCGGAAAAGACTGGTCTTTTATTCTTAAGCAGATTGGCATGTTCTCTTTCACCGGTCTAAACAAAGCCCAGGTGCAAATCCTTACTGAATCTCACTTCTTTTCTGACCTCATCTTTAATCTGGCAGAATTGTGTAAGCAGCTTGATGATTCTGTTTTCCTGTTTTGATTTTGTCTGAAATTAGAGCGAAAATATGTCGAACAAGTGGCATGTGTACATGACAAAGGATGGAAGGATATCCTTGGCGGGACTCTCTGCAGCAAAATGTGAGTACCTTGCCGATGCCATTCTCGATTCCTACTACAATGTCAGTTAAGTTACGCCACAAAGCTTGCAGAGATTTTGGAAGACCTGATTAAAATTTCGGCGTGAGCATTTTCTGGTTCATCTTGAGCTATTTCATTGATCTCTTGATGAGATCCTGTAATAACAAAGCCACATTGAGACATAGCACACCTCTGCATTTGATTTGAGGATAATATGGTAGAATTTTACTCATGTAGTAAGCAGCTACTGTCATGCCTTATAGATACAGTCGTAAACATTGCTAGATATGAATTGGAATATAATAATATGTGCTAATGAAAGGAATTATAAGTGAGTAGCTAATACCCTACCAGAATAAACAGTGATATTGTCAGAATATTTTGATCAACAGATCATAATTCTTTTTTCTTTTTTTTTTTTTACGAAGTAAGATTTCGATATACAATACATCTATTATCTATTATCTACCCTAATCTATATATCTATATATCTATTACTAAACTCGAATCCTTCTATCCTACGTGTCGTCGTCTTAACTATGCCACATAGGTGTTTTAATTTTTTCATTTACCTTTTTACCCTTTGTTAATTTAATTATTTACAATCCTTATTTTATAATAATAACATTCCTTAAATTACTAATATAAAATTATATTTAGATATTTTAAATTTTGACAAGTTGGATTAGGAGTGTAATCCATTATGGAAAGTTTTTACTAAATATAATAATGTTACTAATATTACTAATATATAATTATATTTAGTTTCACTCATCTAACTATACCACTTAAATATATTTAATTGTTCATTTACCTCTTAATTTACCCTTATTTTATTTAGAATTTACACTCCCTACATAATATAATAATATTGTCCCATTTATCATTATTACTTACCACATTAATAAAAAAAGTCAATCAACTATGTTATTAATAAATATTCCATACATATTATAATAATATTACCTTATTCGTTACTATTACTTACCATATTCAACTAAAATGATTATGAAATAGTTACCATATTCAATTAATGAGTATGAAAATATTATTTATCTTTTTAGTAAATATTTACCTATATTATAAAAATATTATCTCATTCAAAAATTAAATCGCCTATGCTATTATAAATAAAAAAAACATTTTTTACATTCCTTACATTATGATAATGCTCCTTGAATTATTTATTGAGAAAAATGTTTTATTTTATCAAATAAGTTTATGTAAAATTAAATCGATGAGTAATTCCTACATAATTTTTTTTTCAAGTCATAATCGTGCATGGCACGATTGGGTCTTGCTAGTACTGATGATGTCCAAAATAGTAAAGTAAGAAGTGGGCCCGGGGTACAAAGAACAAACGGACCCAGCGGGATTCCCAAGGATGATTTTGGATCCCACATCCGTACCCCTCAATTATTTTAAGCAAAGTTCCTCCCCCCGCGAGGTCCCCTGAAACCTCGGAACGAGGCCTAGACCTCGTAACCGACTCCACTGACACCCGCCCACACGAACCACTCATGGATGCCGCTTCCCCAAGCCAATCACCAACTGCCTCACCCTCGGACCAATCAGAAGCCCCTAATCTCGGGCGTCCCACATCGGACCTTGGCCAAAACTCGACTCCCCAATCCTCTATAAATAGAGAAGAACCTCGTAACAAGAAGGGGTCGAAAAACATCTTGAACTCAAGAACTATCTTGCTCGTTGAAGATCGACGTGATCGAAACATCGTCAAAAGACCTCGCTACAGACAAGTGAAGTCCACAAAAAGACTTCAAGTCGCTCAGAAATCCCGTTCACATCAAGGACCTCGCTACCCAATCTCGCAAGTCGTCAACACCGCTTTTTAGGATCAACCTCGCGCCAGGGTCAAGCAAGCGATACTTAGGGATATAGGATCGTCTAGCAACTAGGAGATCTCGAACATTGTTAGGTCGAGATCTCGAACATCCGTAGGGGGTCTAGGGTGTAAATCTCAAGTGTTTGTAGGCCTCGTTGGCTTGTAATCTCGCTGGTTTGCAACCTCGTTTTCTTGTGACCTCGTTGTAAAGAAAATCATAAATAAAGAAGCAAGTGTTCGCACAATCGAATATAATAATCCCATCTCTTGTCTTTTAGCGAACGGTTTATTTCGGGTTTCATCACTGGCGCCGTCTGTGGGAACTTCTTCATCCTAAGCAGTTCCTCGATTCGTGCAAACCTTAGCTTCGACTCCCTCAAAATGGTTTTCCCAAACAATTTCTTCCCTCAACACCCCGACAACATGCCCGAAACTGCGCAGTGGACGGCCGCGGGGCCTCCTGGCTGCCCATTCGTGGTCCCTCCGGGATGGACGTACACCGCCCCTTAGAACCCATTCCCATTCCAAGGCTTCGAGCAGCGCGGCGCACCCCCGAACCCATACCCCTACCCGGCTTATGGGCAATACCAGTAGGGCTTCGCCCCTTCGTACGTCCCCGTACCCCACCAGGGTGAACCTCACTCCGAGTACGCACCTGCATACGTCCCTGGGCGTGCGTCGGAGCCCGAGTCCTCCACCAACGGCTCGTCAACGGAGAGGCCTCCCCGAGATCCCATGCAGATCTCGCGGTCTCGATCGCAACGGTCGAGGCTACAGGACCCAGAGATGTCCGAAACAGCGGGGAGCGCGGTGCACTACCCAAGATCTCGGTCACGCAATTCGCGGCCACCGCCTCAAGCTCAGGACGAAGCCAAGATCACCTCTCTGTTCATGGACGAGATCCGGAACACGCCAATGCCCAAGGGCTTCCTAAGGCCGCAAATGGGGCTTTATGACGGCTCAGCGGACCCTGAGGAACAAGTGAAGCACTTCGCAGTCCAGATGAACATCAACGCCTACAACGACGCGATATTCTGTCGGGTTTTCCCAACCACCCTGGAAAAGGCCGCGTTAACGTGGTTCTCAAGTGTTAAGATCGGCTCCATGACCTCGTTCGCCCAGTTGTGTGAGTCCTTCGTCACTCACTTCAGCGACTCTAGGAAGCGTAAGAAGAACATGCGAGATCTCCGTGGAATTGAGCAGGGGGAGAGCGAGTCTTTGGGCGCCTTCTTCACGAGGTTCACAACCGCGGTGGCGGAAATTGCGCACGTCGACGAGTCGTCGGTGCGCGACACCCCCATGGGCAACTTGCGCATCGGGGATTTCAAGAATCGCATTTTCTTGAAGAATCCGGCGACGTACGAAAGCATGTGCGCCCGAATCACGGCCCAAGTGTACGCCGAGTATGCCGCCAACCAGAGCTCGCGACCGAGGACTGATAAAGAAAGCGTCGCCGAGGCCAAGGGGAAGGCGAAAGTGGCCGCGCCGGCTGCGCGGCCACTTTCGCCAACAACAACAACAACAGGCACATAACCCCAACAACAACAACAACAATAACAACAACAACAGAAACAACAATAACAACCGGAACAACAACAACAACAATAACAACCGGAACAACAACAACAACAATAATAATCGGAACAACAACCGTGGAGGCGGCGGCGGAGGTTGAAACTTCTTTGGCGGGAAACCGCGGGGTTATCGAGGCAAGGGAGGTCCTGCGTACAACCCGAATGAAAAGGGCCGCGCCAACCCCGCGTCAGGCGCCAACACCGTGCCGCAAGGCCCAAGTCACGCTCAGGCCAACAACAACAATAACGTCGAGCAGCAGGCGCCCGCGAAGCAGGCCCGGTCTGGGCAGGCGACGGCGCCCGATGGGTATATCCATACCATCTCGAGCGGACCATCGCCGGCTGGATCAAGCCAGGCGGAAAGGAAGAGGTACGCGAGGGAAAGCCATCATGAGCCCTCGGTATTTAGCGTTGCTCAAACCTCGCGGTCTCATGTAGGCTTGTCCTTCTCATCCGAAGATGCCGAGGGGCTCCACATGTCACACTCCGACCCCTTGGTGATACACGCTCAAATGGGCTCGAAGATGGTGAAGCGAGTGCTGGTAGACACGGCATCCTCCGTGGACATCATGTACTATGGCGCGTTCGAGCAATTGGGCATCTCCGAGACATCCTTGAAGGCCTACGCTGGGAAACTCACCTCCTTCTCGGGAGACGAAGTCGACGTGGCAGGTCTCATAGACCTTTGGATGACGCTAGGCACCGGCTCCACCAGGAGAACCGAGATGGTGGAGTTCACGGTGGTACGCCTGCCTTCGGTGTGGAATGCAATCATTGGGAGGGTCTCCCTGATGAAGTTCCAGGCAGTAGTTTCTATCTATCACCTGAAGATAAAGTTCCCCGTCGACGGCGGGGTTGGAGAGGTAAAAGGCAATCAGGAGGAAGGTCGTGTTTGCTACGCGACCTCTGCAAAACAAAAGTGCCCGATGTTCATGGTGGAATCCCCCGGCGAGGCCGACCTCGAAGTCCGGGATTTCACAGTCCCCACTCCTGAGCTAGAAATAAGGGTGATATCCCCCTTCGAGAGCAAGTCTGAGAAGATCTACCTTGCAGAATGCCTCTCGGGGGCGTCAGCGACGTCGCTAGAAGCCTTGTTCGCTGGGTCCCGTGACGTGTTCGCTTGGGCTACAAAGGACCTCCGAGGTGTCCCGCGGACCGTGGCCCAGCACTCTTTGAACGTCGATGAAGAAAGGGCGAACGCCCCGGATGACAAGGTGGCGAAATTGCTGGCTGCGGGGTTCATTCGCGAGGTTCAGTACCCCCGGTGGTTGTCCAACGTCGTGCTTGTCAAGAAAGCCAGCGGGAAGTGGAGGATGTGCATCGATTTCAAGGACCTCAACAAAGCCTGTCTCAAAGACAGTTACCCCTTTCCCTTGATCGACGAGCTCGTTGACTCAACCGCATGTCACGGAGTTTTAAGCTTCCTCGACGCTATACAATCAAGTCCTGATGAATCCACGAGAAGAGGAGGAAACATCCTTCATCACCCAGCGAGGCACTTATTGCTACAAAGTCATGCCGTTTGGTCTAAAGAACGCGGGGGCCACCTTTCAATGCCTCATCGACCGCGTCTTTAAGAATCATCTCGGAAGGAACGTGTCGGCTTATGTCGACGATATTGTTGTCCGGAGCAAGACCCCTGAAGAGCATCTGGTCGACCTCGCTGAGGTCTTCGCCACTCTCAGGCACAACCATCTTAGCCTGAACCCCGAGAAGTGCGTCTTCGGCGTGTCATCGGGAAAATTTTTAGGTTTTATGATCAGCGAGCGCGGGATCGACGTAAACCCCGCCAAGGTCGAGTCGATCCTCTCAATGAGGTCACCACGGTCTTGCACTGAGGTGCAACGGCTCAACGGTGTCGTCAACTACCTGGGGAGGTTTTGCTCCCGCTTGGCGGAGAGGTCCCTGCCCTTTTTCGCAGCTCTCAAGCAAAATGAAAAGTTCGTGTGGGATGAGAGGCTTGAGCTCGCTTTCTCTGAACTAAAGGCCTTCCTGTTGAAGCTCCCCACACTGTCGCCCCCGATGGCGGGCGGAGACTTGCAACTGTATGTGGCAGTCAGCCCCGAGACGGTCAGCGCGGTGCTGACCAGAAAGGCCACGCACCCAGTTTACTTCGTGAGTCGCGTGCTCCAGCCCGCGGAGCAGCGCTATTCCCCGGCAGAGAAGATGGCGTTGGCAGTTGTGACCGCCGCAAGGCGTCTACTCCCTTATTTCCATGCACACCCCATTCAGGTCCTTTCTGACCTCCCACTTCAACAAATCCTCCACCGGCCCACCCTCTCCGGGCGAATGACGAAGTGGGCAGTCGAGCTCTCGGAGTTCGATATCAGCTACCTCCCAAGGACCGCCATGAAAGGGCAAGCCCTCGCTGACTTCATGGTGGAGGTCACCTTCCCTGAGACAGAAAGAAGCTCGGAAGAGTGGAAGGTATTCGTTGACGGCTCACGATGTGATGCCGGTGGTGGGGCTGGCGTATTCCTCACTGGGCCCTCGATCGAGACGGAGTATTCCCTTAACTTCGCCTTCGAAGCCACCAATAACGAGGCCGAGTATGAGGCCATGATCGCCGGGATCGAGATGGCGCTCCTCAGTGGGGCTCGGAAAATCAGGGTCTACACCGACTCCGAGCTGGTGGCGCGCCAATTCAACGGCAGTACGACACCAGAACGGGGTTCCTGCCCGCGTATCGAGAAAAGGTCAAAGCCTTGGTGTCGTGCCTGGAAACCTTCGCGGTTGAATCCATCCCGCGAACCTCGAACACCTAAGCAGATGCTCTTGCGAGGTTAGGATCTGCCCTCCCCCTTGAAGTAGGGAACCGCGTGATGGTGGAAAGAAAACTCTCGCGGAGTGTGAACAGTGAGGTTCTATCCGTCACTGCGGGGGATTGGAGGATCCCGATAACACGGTATGTGGAGAGCGGTGTCCTCCCAGAGGACCCCGCACAGGCCAGGAAGCTGAAAATGCAAGCGGCGCGGTATTGCGTCGTAGGAGGCTACCTTTATCGCCGAGGCTATGTTGAGCCCAACCTGTTGTGCGTACCAACTGAGGCTACAAAGCACATCCTCTATGAGGCCCATGAGGGGGTCTGTGGCGGACACCCAGGGTGGCGAACCCTTTCGCATAAGATCGCCCCACTTGGGGTACTTTTGGCCCACCCTCCGGCAGGACGTGAGGTTCTATCTCCAGCAATGTGACGGATGTCAGAAGCACGGTAACCTCCTGCATGCCCCGACCTTGCAGCGTCGCTCCATTCACGCGCCATGCCCCTTCGCTATGTGGGGGATGGACATCCTCGGCCCCTTCCCCAAGGCTGCTGGCCAGGTACGGTATATCCTGGTCATTGTCGACTATTTCACGAAGTAGGTTGAGGCACAAGCAATGGCAAAGATCACGGGGACTAAGGTCTGCGACTTCTTGTGGAAGAACCTCGTCTGCCGCTTCGGCGTTCCCATGACCATCATGACCGACCATGGCCCCCAGTTTGATTGCGAAGAGACCCGAACATTCTGCTCAGACCTGGGCATAACCCTCAAGTTCTCCTCCGTGGCCCATTCTCAGTCCAACGGCCAGGTAGAGAACGTCAATGTCCGCATCCTTTCCGATCTGAAGAAACGTCTGGGCATGACCCAAGGTCGTTGGGCAGAGCTCCTCCCACTCGTCCTATGGACGTACCGCACCACCGCGCGCCGCGCAACCGGAGAAACGCCTTTCGCTCTAACCTACGGGGCGGAAGCCCTAGTCCTAGTAGAGACCCAGGTCCCGTCGGCGAGGGTGTTTGATTTCGATGAAAAGGAGAACGAGGCCAATCTCAGGGTCGAGTTGCTCTTCCGTGACGAGCTGCGCGAGGTAGCCGACCTTTGCTCCAGGGAATACAAGCGCCGCGTGGCTGTCTACCATGATAAGAAGGTGAGACCTCGATTCCTGGCCACAGGTAACCTCGTCTTGAGGCGTACCGAAGGTGGCAAACTGGACCCCAACTGGGAGGGGCCATACATCCTCGGCGAGGAGGTCGCTCCCGGAGCTTTCAAGCTCAAAGACAACGAGGGGCGTACCCTGAGCAAGACATGGAACGTCGACCGACTCAAAAAGTATTTTGTGTAAACTCTTTGAACTCCGTTACTTCTCGCAAATTTTATGAATAAAGGGTTGTGGAACTTTCAAAATCTCTCTCAAAAATAAAAAACTCGTGTTTTAAACCCCGCTTAGGGTTGGAGAATTGATAGCTTGCATTTATGTATAGTTTAGGATGCATATTTATGCTTATTTTGCATGGTTTTAGCTTAGTTTAGTCTAGTTCTTAAGTTTCTAGGTTTTTCTAGAAAATTCGGGTTTTGCGCTTGTTTTGTTCGGTTTTGCAGATCTTTAGGTAAACAAGCGTGGACGGGATGGATCTTAGGGGACTATGGTGGAGTTTGAGGAAGCTTAGAGTGATACAAGTGAAGATTGGAAGAACCACGACCCAAGAGCTTGTGTGCAAAGAACGCTTAAATTCGGGCTATGCATTGGAGTTCTTATTTCAACACCTCTATCTTGCAATGCTTGTTTTGGGAGCTACGGTGGTCCAATGAAGCTGAATTTTCTATCACTCGAAAGCTAACTCGAAGAGCTACAATTCATATTCGTACTCCGAGTCTAAATTCCAACTCGAAGGGGGTGAAAACAGCCTCTGAAGTGTCACCTGAAATGCTGAATCGAGAGTGCCGCGGGCATAACATGAAGTGACGCGGCCGCGCCACCCTGGAATGAGACAGCGCCTACTGTTCTGTCGTGGGAGAGTTGGTCCGCATGTTTTGGGCTTCGGGTTGGACTTTATTAGGTCTTTTCCGACTAGTTTGATGTAATTTTGGGATATTTTATCTTTGATATCTTATGGGGTATTTAAACCTTGTTTTTAGTTTTCTCTCTCTATCATTATCATAACTTTTGATCAACTTTTGGAGGCTAGGGTTTTCTCTCAAGGAAGACTTTGAAACCTTTGTAAGTTTGATTTTAATTCAATTATGCATTGCTAATTTCTCTTGTGTTTGGCTAGTTATTGAAGTCATGATTTGTATATAGTTGTGAGGTTTGATTGATTCTCAACAAACTTGAATAGAAATTATTCCATGTGCTTAATTGAATCTAAATTAGGGTTTTATTAGACTAGCTACCTAATAGAATTTGTAGTTATAACTGAATCTGATTAATTACCGGTCGGAGTTAATTTGATCAAGAGTATACTTTAATCAATTAGTACCGGTTGGACTTGTTGGTTGAAGAAGGGAATAAATTCACAAGTCACTTGGATGTCTGGTTGCTCTAAGTTGTTTGTTTCTATTGATAACTTGAATCGTCATGCTGTTATTTAATTGAATCTAGAAGGTCTTTTAGGTTATTAATTAATTAGGGCTGTTAGACTGGTAGTTCTATCAACTATATGAAGTTTGGATCTTAATCCTTAGTAGGGTCATTATCCACAATAGATTATTCAAGTGAGAAGAGAATCAAGAGAATCGATGATCAGCGAATCAATATCATGATGGATTTAACTAGTTGAACACGTTTGTCTTTTATTGATATAAATCAACCTTGCATTCATATTTATTTCTGTTCTTGCATAGTAGCTTAGATATTCATTCCTTAAAACCCCCCCTTTGGTTACTTGGCACACAAGTAATAACATTAATACACGAGTCTCTGTGGGATCGACCCTTACTTACCGCTCTACTCAGTTGGTTAAGCTAAGGTTTATTTGATAGGTATAAACGACCACGAAAAATACCTCATCAAGAATCTCGTTGAATCCACCCCTCGCTTCCCGCTTGGGGTTGGAGAACCTCGTTGAATCCACCCCTCGCTTCCCGCTTGGGGTTGGAGAACCTCGTTGAATCCACCCCTCGCTCCCCGCTTGGGGATGGAGAATCTCGTTGAGTCCAAACCTCGCTTCCCGCTTGGTGTTGGAGAATCTCATTGAATCCATCCCTCGCTTCCCGCTTGGGGTTGGAGAACCTCGTTGAATCCACCCCTCGCTTCCCGCTTGGAGTTGGAGAACCTCGTTGAATCCACCCCTCGCTCCCCGCTTGGGGTTGGAGAATCTCGTTGAGTCCAAACCTCGCTTCCCGCTTGGGGTTGGAGAATCTCGTTGAGTCCAAACCTCGCTTCCCGTTTGGGGTTGGATAGTCTCGTTGAGTCCACCCCTCGCTTCCCGTTTGGGGTTGGAGAACCTCGTTGAGTCCATCCCTCGCTTCCCGCTTGGGGTTGGAGAGTCTCGTTGAGTCCATCCCTCGCTTCCCTCTTGGGGTTGGAGAAACTCGAGTAAAACATGCGAGGTCCGAGCGAGGCTCGGGACCTCGGCGGATTCTTGTGAAGATTCGAGCGAAGCTCGTTATCTCGATGCAGAATTAAACGCCTGATGTGGCCCAAGTGCCACAATAGTTGTGACACTCGAACCATGGGGTTGGATCGATACGGATAGACGTATACAAATAAATTGAAGCGAGAAGCACAACCAATCATAAGGTAAGAAAAGTGGCATAAAATAAAGGCCACAAGGGCCAAGATGTTTAAATTACAGACCCCGCAGGGCCACCGAAAAAAATATATACAAAAAAAATCAAAAAAACAGAGGCATCCTTCACTTCTTAGAGGCTTCGGCGTCGACGTCTTTCGGGGCATCAGCCGCAGGTTCCGTGGGAGCTCCAAGAACGGGAACAGAGACCGTAGAAGGCTGGGTGATCGGCGCATCATCAGTCGCAGGTTGAGGGCCCGTGGCGACGATTTCCGGACATCCCTAAACGAGCTCCGCCGCAGAAGGTGCCTCGCTAGCCACGGTCCCATCCTCATTAAGGAAGAACTCACATTCTCCCTCGGGCTCCTCCCCGGTTTCCTCCCCCATAGTCTCCTCATAATTAGGGTTGAAGAAGATAATGCGAGGATTGATGTGCCCGTACTTGGCCACCGCCTGCTTGACGCCCATGCGGACGGTCTGGTGGAACATTTTCCTCACGCTCTCCACCATCTCCGCTTTGTACTCCTCCGAGTTCACATACTTCTTTCTCCTTGAAGAATTTATGCTCAGCGGAGAGCTTACCCCGAAGCTCCTCATTCTCGCTCTGCAAGGTCTCAGCCACCGACCTCGCCTTGCTCTCCGCCTCTTTCGCCTTGCTTTCCCCCTCCCTTGCCTTTGCCTCCCCCTCCTTCGCCTTCGCAGTCGCCTTGACCTCGTCCCTCGCCGCGACCTCCGCGGCTCTAACCCGCTTCTCAGCCGCAGCGAGCTCCCTCGCTTGCTTCTCGCATTCCTCCACGCGGGCTTTAAGCGCCGCCTCCATATTTTCCATCCTCGTATGGGCGAGGTTGATGCGATTACGGTTGTAATTATCGAAGAAGGTATGCTGCAAGTTCGCAAAAATGATTGGAGAAAGTGAGAAGTATGAAAAAAAGACACGAAACCCAAAACAGAAACGAAGTTCATGAGAGTAAAACTTACCATAGCCGAATACCTAGCAGCCTCGTCGTCAAGGGCCGCGTCTGTGAGGTTATTGGCCCACACGACCTCCTCCTTCCACTCCTCCCGACCCCACTTCACCGGATCACCCCTAACCGGGTCAGGGCAATGAAACTTGGCGGGCGAAGGACCAGCGGCGTCCATAACCCGCCCCTCAAAATTAAAGTAGGGGATGACATCCCCCACCGATGAACCTCGTTGTCCGTCCGCCCGGTGTTTCTTCTTCTTCTCCCCCCGAGGGGACTCCCCGCCCTTCCTCTTATGCCCGGCTCCGTCGTCGGACCCCCGCGAAGTCTGGGACGACGTCTTCGCAACGTCCCTCTTGGGCGGGAGCACCTCGGAGGTTTTCTCCCCGGACGTCCTCGCAACGTCCCCCTTCGGCGGGACCCCTCAGAGGTCTTCCCCCCAGACGTTTTAGGTGGCGGGGGTATCGACGTCGGTTGTGAGGTAGGCGGCCTCACTTGCGAGGTCGGCTCCTTTATAACGACTCCCTGTTGGCTTTGGGGTCTCGGAGCATTGGAGGAAGAAGTCACAGGCCTTTTGTCCTGCGACTTCGTGGTGAGAGCGCCAAATAGGTCCACTGTCAAAAAGAAAAAAAAGGCATAAAAGTTAGATAAGAAAGAAACAAAAACGAATTAGCGAGGTTTATACCCTCGTGGCTTAGAGACAACGATAAAACAAAACAGGTCGGCGAGGTTTATAACCTCACTACCCAACAACAAAAAGAAAAACAATCAGGAAAGAGATTGAATACCCTCATTGCCCTCGCTAGGGGGGAGGCTGAGACTCAAGCCGGCCCGCTCAAGCTGGTTCTGAGAGAGGTACACCTGGTACGGTGCCTGACTCGTTGTAGCGTATCGGACCTTGAGTGCCTTAAGCTCGGCAACCGTATGCGGGCACACACACCGAACAAATGTGCCCGGCGCCACGGGAAAATTGAGATATCTCTCGGTGGGGTCACGGACCAAGAACCAATTCGGTTTCCACGACCCGACGTTCAAAGGGGCCGTGGTGATTTTGATGTTCGGCGTGCTAAGATTGATAAGGCAGGACCGAGGTTCCCTCCTCGCTAGGAATAAAGCCGATAAGATATCACGATTCGGCCCGTCCCCAAGTTCACAACTGCGAATCGTGTAGGCACACAACAGTCGCCAAGCATTCGGGAACAACTGTGCGGGACAGATCTGCATGGCCCACAGATAGTCGACAATATGCTGGGCCAGAGGTAGCCTGAAACCCGCCTGAAGACTGAAGAGGTGTACGACCACGCACCTTTCGTAGGACGCCAAGGAGCAGCCCCCCCCCCTTCGGGAAGTGCCAACTCAACTCCCTCAGGCCAAGCGAAGTCCTTGGCAATCTTTACGAGGTCTTTATGCTCGAGTTCGGTGGCCACTCCCTCGGATAGATAGGCCTCGGGAGAACCCGGGATCATGGGAATCCGTTCTTCAAGGACACGCGGGACGCAAGACACAGCGTCGGTAATGTACGCCGCAGGAAAGCTCGCGGGCACATAGGGGGTGGGAGCCGAGGTCGTGTCCACACCTGACCTCACCACCAACTCAGTAACAACCTCATCGGGGGTGGAAGACGAAGCCATTTCAACACCCGACGACGCGCGAAGTCAGGAGAAGCGCGAATTGATTGAAACCTCGAAGTCGCTTGAAGAAGGGTCGCTGAAAACCAGCGAAGGGGACCTCGGGTTCTGAGAATCGCTAGGTTCTACGCTTCCCACGGACTCCGAAACCTCCTCGTAAAAACTCTCTTGAACTTTGAAAGCGAAGCCTGGCGGGGGGCTCACAGAGGCTCTCCTAGGTAGGGGTGGGCACGGTTGGTTAACCGGAGTTTCGGTTAACCGGACATCGATTAACCGGAATTTCGGTTAATAAATTTTAATAACCATAACTGTACCGTTTATTATCGGTTAACCGTTAGCGGTTAACCGTGAAACTCGGTACGGTTTATCGGTTAACCGCCTTGTTTTATTTTTTTAAGTATACAATCACTGTTACTCTTCCAGCTAGGCTTCCAACTGGATTTTAATGGCTTTTTTATATGGGTGGGAAAATTGTGCAATTTCAAGTTTCTACGTTAGCTAATATTTCAAATTGTGCAATTTCAATTTCAAGTTTCTACTGGATTTTAATGGCTTTTTTATATGGGTGGGAAAATTGTGCAATTTCAACTGGATTTTAAATGTGGACTGCAGGGAATGAGATTATGAGAGCTAATATTTCATCACACAGTGTCATTTCGTTTTTGGTTTGTCAATTTATTAATTTCTTTTCCACGTAAAATTTACAAAATAATACAATAACGTTTTGTAAGTAATCTCAGCAAACACAAGCAACAAACACAAGTTTACAATCTCAGCCTGCATTACAACACTTATCTTATTAAAAAAAATATTTCATCACACAATCTCACTCCATTTTAGCATTTCAGTATTTCGCTACTGTTAGAAATATATTTATTTTTATAATAGATATTAGGTAGTTTGTTATTTAGTAAAATACATTTATTTTTAACTAAAACTAATTAGAGATATAATTCCCTTTTTAAAAACATATCTATATTAAAAATATTAACGGTTCATCGGTTAACCGTCCATGAAAATATTGATAACCGTATCCGAACCGTTGAACCGTTACAAGTATCGGTTGGTTAACCATAACCGCTAAAAAAAAAATTCGGTTCGGTTAAGCATAAAAAGTGATCGGTTTGTCGGTTTTTCGGTTCGGTTTTTCGGTTACGATTTTTTTTGCCCAGCCCTACTCCTAGGCATGAAAAGAACGACGTCCAGGCTGCGGAAGGCTAACACCTGGAAAAGAAAGAAGTGTTGAGACATCGGGCAAAATAACCAAGGAAAAACAATGCGAGGTAATAACCTCGAAGGGAAGAGAACGCGAGGTCACGACAACAAAAGGGAGAACAAGGCGAGCTCATAACATCGTCCGGAAGAAATAGAATTCGAAGTCATAAGAGACGAAGAGCCACGTGGCACCCTAGGGGCTACTCTGACAAAATAGGACGGCAATAGAGAAGTCGAAACGCCAAAAAGAGGAGAAGTTGAAGCGCCAGAAAGAGGAGAAGTTGAAGCGCCAAAAAGAGAAAAGAGAAGGTGAAATGGAGGCCAGCGGTGGAAAGCAGCGGTGGAGACCCTAACGTCCCATCAATCAGCCGTCAAGACGTTTGGTTTCCAAGGATCTCAAATTCAAAACCGCCGAAAGAAAACGTAGAGACCCAGCTGTCGGTTGGGGGCGAAGGGTTCGAGAGCATGGCGGTTGCCACCCTCACCCCACCGTCCCGCCACCATGATGCTAGCGCGAAACACCAAGAAACAACCATTGCCCGATAGGGCACAAAGCAAAGCAAAAAAGGAGCAAAGAAAAATGGCGAGGAAGGCGCGCAGAAACTCGCACCGACCTCACCACCGCTGTTTCGCCGCCGTGACGCCGGAGCGAAACACCAGGCGATACGCCATCGCCCCTCCAAGACACAGAACAGAAAGAGAAAATCGAAAGCAAAGAACACCCAAAAGCGAGAGGAAGAGGAACGAGCACTTACTTACTTAGAGTCGGCATAGAAAGAGCGGTAGCGCAACTGGAAGGTGGCGGAGGTTCGTCAGCAACCGTCTGGAGAACCGCTAGCGAGAAACCGAAAAGACGAAGAGAGAAAAGGCGAAAATGTTGAAAGAGAAGATGAAGGGGAAGCGTGTGAGATACGCCCTTATAAAGAGCAGGCTTGGGCCTCCCCCGCCCGGAGAGGCTTATTCGGCCCGTCCCGCCTGAACGACCCATTAAGCAAGACATGACGAGCGGGCCCAGAAAACTTCGCCCATGCGAGCGATAAAGAAGCCCAAGTACGGAGCTTCGCGAGAAGAAAACCTCGTACCCCGCGACCCCAGAGAACTTATGCCCTGCGGCCCTCGGGGCGAGATCCCCAGGCCATGGGGTTGTGATGATGTCCAAAATAGTAAAGTAAGAAGTGGGCTCGGGGTACAAAGAACAAACGGACCCAGTGGGATTCCCAAGGATGATTTTGGGTCTCACGTCTGTACCCCTCAATTATTTTAAGCAAAGTTCATCCGCCCGCGAGGTCCCCTGAAACCTCGGAACAAGGCCTAGACCTCGTAACCGACTCCATTGACACCCGCCCACACGAACCACTCATGGATGCCGCTTCCCCAAGCCAATCACCAACTGCCTCACCCTCGGACCAATCAGAAGCCCCTAATCTCGGGCGTCCCACATCGGACCTTGGCCAAAACTCGACTCCCCAATCCTCTATAAAGATAGAAGAACCTCGTAACAAGAAGGGGTCGAAAAACATCTTGAACTCAAGAACTATCTTGCTCGTTGAAGATCGACGTGATCGAAACATCGTCAAAAGACCTCGCTACAGACAAGTGAAGTCCACAAAAAGACTTCAAGTCGCTCAGAAATCCCGTTCACATCAAGGACCTCGCTACCCAATCTCGCAAGTTGTCAACACCGCTTTTTAGGATCAACCTCGCGCCAGGGTCAAGCAAGCGATACTTAGGGATATAGGATCGTCTAGCAACTAGGAGATCTCGAACATTGTTAGGTCGAGATCTCGAACATCCGTAGGAAGTCTAGGGTGTAAATCTCAAGTGTTTGTAGGCCTCGTTGGCTTGTAATCTCGTTGGTTTACAACCTCGTTTTCTTGTAACCTCGTTGTAAAGAAAATCATAAATAAAGAAGCAAGTGTTCGCACAATCGAATATAATAATCCCATCTCTTGTCTTTTAGCGAACGGTTTATTTCGGGTTTCATCAAGTACATTATAAAGCAGAACCTAAGTCTATTGTAAAATTTGCGCCACGTGGCATTTTTTGAATAAATTAATGTGAAATTATATTTTAATAAATTTTGTAACAACTTATATTATTCTTTCTATATATACTAAATAGATAACATGTTTATATAATTTTTATGTATATAATTTTCTATCTATGGATTATGTATATTGTTTGGAACAAAAATTGCTATTGTGTGTTGTTTGGTGGAGTTTGTGTAGGAATTTGACAAAATTTAGGTACCATGGGTTCTAAGAGAGCTAGTAAATTATTAAAGCAGAAGCAATTTCTGCCACCACGTTGTGCCACTGCCACATCACCCCTTTATTAAAATAATAATTTCAAATAGTTAATTATGAAAAAAAAGTTTTCGCCAAGTAAACATAAAGCTAAAATAATATTTATAAAAATTTATCCCCAAATAAACATAAAGATAAAATAATATTAGTGGATTGGATCAATATAGATAGAAAAAAGCACATTATATTTATTATATTTGTAAAAGATAAATTAAAAGAAAGATAAGAAAAAATATGTATACGTGATCACATATATATCTTTGAAATAAAAATAACAATATCTATCTATAATCAATTTTATATATTAAAGTTGTAACTTTGCTAGCCACCACATTAATTCTGGCCCCACCTTATATTTAAAAAAATTATTTATATTATTTTTTCCAATTAAATTTCTTTCTATTTATTTATGTGGAAAAAATTAATTCGAATTTTAATTAAAAATAACGAAAATTAGTTTATCTTTATCTATTTATAAAAAGTATTTATCTTAAATTAATTTTTGATAAAAAATAAAAATTTTAAATATCTATATCTATAGAAGATTTTTATCTTTAAAAAAATTCTATTTTTTTAATCTTTTCTTATTAATTATCTTTTTAACTTTTTCTTGAAAAGATTTTAAAAGAATTGAATTTGATTAATTTTTTTAAGAATTTAAATTATTTGTCTTTTTTATTTATTTTTGTATATTTACTTTATTAATATCATATTTGTAATATATCTAAAAATTGATGAGTCGTAGTCGTACATGGTACGACAAGTACAACTAGTATCTGGTAAATTTGGTAAATTGAGTGGTTTTGTATCAAACGAAACCAAGAATTAAATACTTTTCATTTTTGAAAATTAGGGGAATACTATCTAATAGTAATACGGTAGCAGCATTCGGTATAAGGAATCATCTAGGTCATGTAATCACCCTAATCCCTTTCCTTATCAAAAAATAAAAATAAAAAATCTAGGTCATAAAATAGACATCATGACAACGACCTTTGGTAAAGTCTCCGTCCTTAAGGCTGAAGCCTTCGCTCTTCGGGAAGCAATCCGACATATAAATAATACAAATCTTGGGAAAGTGGAAATTGAGGGAGATAATGTTCAAGTCATTAATGTCATTCAATGGAAAAGTCATTGCCCTTAGGAGATTGAGTGTATAATTGCTGATATCCTTGTTTTCATTTATGGAAACCAAGATGTCACGATTAACCAGGTTTCTAGGGATCGTAATGGTTGTTGCCGACAGAATTGCAAAATTGGGCCACAGTCTCCCTTCTGCGAGTTTAAAGACTCACCCAGAACTATTAGTTCTCATCCGCAAGATGTAACACCCCCTTCCTACCCTGGAGGTATTACCGCCAGTAACCTCGATTAAGACTAAACCGAAGCTACCCAAGGCTTTAAACTGACTGAACAAACTAAAACAAACATTACAGCGGAATAAATACAATTGGTCTTATACAAACCTTAATCCAAAAAGATTAAATAAATAGCACAACCTTCTATTTAAACAAAATCTTCATACAGTCTTCCATAAGCTCTTATTTCTGAAACTCAGCTTCACTTGAAGTAGTTCAACCATGATCTTCACTCAAGTATAACTATTGAAAACCTTTCTTCAACTTCTGGAGCTTCAAACATCTGAATCCGCCTCTTGAATCAACTTCCAAGAAGAACCTGATGTATCGTAAACCAACGGTGGACACCAACCAACCAAATAAAAGAAAAGAAAATGGACGGGTTAGTCTAATGAAAGACTAGCAAGCGGAGAATCTAACTTGGTTCTTATGGTTGTAACTAAACATATTGGCATCCAAATCCGAATAGACTCGGATTTGATCCAACAGTTAGCAGTCTTATAGAGAATAAGAAGGATACTCGCATAATCAAGAGAGAGAACACCACCGCTTGTGGTTTCTTTAAGAAGCATAAATAATTGTTGGGAACTCATATTAATCACATCACATTTTAAAAAGCCTCCGTCGACTAATCAGATTGACTTAATCAAAGTTTGATTAAGAATCATTCATAATCGGGTGTAAGAATGGCTTTCCGATTGGACGAACCATTCAGGTATATTAATGTGCCTAACGCACTTATCTTATATTACTTTCGAAACTTTTCACAACAAGTTGGTGGCTTTTAATCGGACCGAACTACTGCCGAAGGAACACAATGCTACCGAGGTCAGAGGGCTTATTTCATCCTTGAACAACCCGAATAGCACGAGTCCCGATGTTGTAGAGATTAGAGGGCCTGTTTCATCCATAATCATCTCAACACCAAGATCTTAAGACTTAAGTTATCCTTGATCTTTCATTTTGCATATGGTGAGGTAGAGATCCCAGAGGCCTATTACCAGGTTGTCTACACTACACCGTGCTGAACCTGCACTTAGCTAGAGTGCCTATCAACCCTCTCACACGAAGAGTAGGGGAAGAGAGTCATGACTCACCATTAGGATTAGGCCCCTCCTAATGTAATATTGTTATAAAGAGAGGATATAAAACCACTCCCTGAACTATCTGAATCACAACAATGTCTCAACGTGAGACAGCATACAAGGTCACCCACAACGGACCTAAATCCAGTTCTACCGCAAAACTGAATAAACAACATGGTCATTATTTCTAACAAATATAACAACCTATCATATTTTATTAATCATACAAGTTGTTCCCAACGCAAATATTAAATGGGATCCAATTCCTCATTTAATAACAATAACGCAAGAGAGAATCGTCCACTTGCCTTATAAGGCGTGCTCGACGTCCTTAGCAATTCCAACAGTAATCTGTATCATCCCTCTGACAAATATAACAAAAGGATTCTCAGCAGCGAGCTCACAGAAACACCTCTTAGTTGTATTCTTAACTCCTACAACTTCCTAATCGATAAACGATTTAATTTCCGAATATCGATATATATTGAATCCTTAGTTATCATGCTTCAAGGAGCCATCTTGGCGGAATTATAACTAATTATCCGCTTCCCTTTTGAAATAATTTTCTAAATAAAAATTGTTCATCAGTAACAGTACTACAAGATTACCAAATTTCAGCTCAAACGGATTAACGACGAATCCTGAGTAATTATCCGAAGTCCATTACCTGACAATCGGTATCCAAAACTTGTCTTCGCTATAACGGAAGATCCGAGCGTCCGTTTTCCGAGCGGTTTGAACCTGTGGGACCGTATCAACGTCAAGATTATAAAAACCATAAATTTAATTAGCAAAGCGGCACCGAAAGGCCCTTACGGTGGCTCCGCAATCAAACCGCTAATTAATTTCGATCGTATATACCTTCACTCGAGCCCATGGCTCGTGTGGCTCGATCATGGCTCGATCCCCGAGCCCGAGGGTGGCTGGGCTTTGCCCGACAGCAGACCTCACTGTGGGTGGTGGTCGGACAGCTTGGTGGTCGCCGCCGGCGTCACAAAACGAGGCAGAGAAGACTAGCGCCGGCGTGAATTCTTTCTCCCGAACCCATCGTTCCGCCTTGATTCTCTCATGGTTCCTCTTTAGCTTTTGCAGCAGCAGCCACGCTCAACAACATGGAGGAACAAGAAGAAGAGGTGAGGTGGTGGTCGTGATGGGGGTAGGGGAAGAAGGTGGCCGGCGGTGGAGCTTTGAATTCCTTCCCCGAGTCCGAACGTCGCCGCCTTCAACCTTCACTCATTTGGTTTGAAATGAAATGAAGACTTTGACAAGTCAAAGTGATAAGTCTCGTCCCCCTCTCTTATCTCAATCTCTGCTCCTTCCTTAACAAGCAAGAGAAGGCGGTTTAAAATGGAATTTCCCGTCTCGGAACGGGACTCGCGTTAAAGCGGTAAAATTATGTACCTCGGATGGAAAAACTTACTAAACGAAAAACGTCCCGTAAATTATGTAGACCAATAAAATCAATTTTCCATGATTTTATAACGCTACCTTCAATTTTTAAGGCTTCCGTTTCGTATTTTCAATCCTTTACAGTACATAATTAAAAAGACGGCTTATCCAATAAATATTCCTTTTTCCACTGAAAAATCCTAGAATTCACACCGATCCTTAAAATCATTTCTTTGTGATTTTAGGATGTCACCAACAATTTCCTAGGATTTAATCTCCAACAACAATATTGGATTTAGCGTTAAAACGTTCAAAAAGGTTAAAAGGATATCCGAGAAAAATTCAAAAATATCCATAAAAACCGCAGATATTACATTAGTACCCCCTTAAAAATGGTTTCGTCCTCGAAACCAAGGAGAACTCAGATCATAAGGAAGGATAGCATAAGCATACATACTTACAACCACTACAAACCTATACAGAAGTTTGTAGTACCCCCTTAAAAAAAACATACTCTTATTTCTGCACCAAGCACAATCAACCATTGCTTAGTTACCAAACTTCTTCTTTACAACATTCATTAACTTTGGAAAATGGCTCAGTATTTCCTGTCTAATTTCTCAAGTCTTTTCTTCACTTTCATTTTTAGGTCAAGATAACCTAATCAAAGGAAGGCATTACGGATAGAATGCACTAAAGGTGGCAATGTCAACCGATAAACAAGCTTACCAGTTCTTTTCAGTATCTCAAAAGATCCAACATAGCGAGCATTTACGTTGTCTCGCATTCCCCAGCAGAATATGCCTTTCAAGGCGAATATTAGAACAAAAACGCCGTTCTCTACAATGAACTCAACATGTTCTCTAATTAAAACAACACACGATTGTTGTCGCCTTTGAGCAGTTAGCACCCTTTAAACGTTAGTGCGATATCAGTTGTTGTTCTTTTGGCCAAGTCTGGCCCATGAAGAACCTTGTTAGCATTGTCATTCCAACAAATTGACAACCAACACTTCCGGCCTTACCAAGCCTTAAAAAGATTCATTTTCTTTATCGTGAAATCAAAATTCTTGTATGTGAATTCACTCAAACTCAAACTACTATTCCAACTCGTGTGGAATCCAGAATACATGTCCTCGGGAGTTTGAATTTGTTTCCTTACATTGATCATCACTTTGATGAGTAAAGCCAGCGCTAAAATTCAATTTACTCCGTGAAGCTTGATATCATTCTTTTCAAAGCTTTGACATGAACCATCCATCTCAATCAGAGATAATAATCTTCGGAGTTTTATAAATATGAAAACTTCATGCATGAACACCTCAGCTAACTTCGGTGCTCTTTAAGTCATCTTAAATGCGTTAAAAAGAACACTCTAGATGAGTTTCTTAACAACCTTCATATTACATTCTTCTTTCATTAAGTCCTGAACGACTAATGACAAGAATCTATTGTAACATCTTCCCATTTTTATTCTGAACAGGAAGAGACTATAACATTTCATCTGGTCTTCTAGGCTCAATCAGGACTTCCAGACAAACCAAATATATCAAAACGAACTCGGTGACATTTCGCTTCATGTCAGTCCATCAAAAGTTTTATCTTAAATCCTTATACATTTACTCGTTCCAGGATGAACTAATTAAGCAAATAACTATGTTTCCTTTGAAATAAGCTTTCAAAGCTCATCAACAACAGATACACATGAACAGTCTTGAAAACCAAACAACCTATAATCTTGAATAACAAATCCCAGTGTCTTACTTTCTTGATCTTCTCCATTGATCTTAAATAATATTACTTTCCCATACTACTTTTCCTTGATCTGGTCAACAGATTTTGAATAACATCCTAGGGAATTCACACAACCTTGTTGTCATCCCAACTAAACCTTTAGTCCTTCTCAAATTAGTTTCTTTACAAGGATTACTTAAAATCCTTACTCAATTTCCTTATTGAGATAAAATCTCAGTATTACTTTAACCAAGAATATGAGATTTATCCAACACATGACAAGATAATAACCTGTCTTGTCAATTCTTTACATCCTTTTCTCAACCAAACTCATCTTGAGCATACTGACATTCAAAAGTAGTTATCTTACTCAACCACTTCAAAGTACACTCTTACGCATTACTATACCAACATATTGGACAATAATACCTTTAGTCCAATAATTTCCAACAAAATTGTCTCCATTGACAATTTTCAGTCTTTTTCATCAAAGAACTGTTTAGACTTCACTTAACATTCTGACTTGTTGAGCAACCTAACTCTTAGGATAAAAAAAACATATCCTCACGTGTCCACTCTCTATATCCAACAACTTATCAATCTGAGATTGAATATCAATACTAATTTACATATTCAAACTCCAGACCCATTGGAGTTCTTCTTAAAGTCCTCACTTGAGTATCTTATCTCAAAGAGATTTAAGTTTTCAAGACAACCTGAAAACAAATCACAACTAATGGAGAAATTACTAGTACATCCTTTACTCCAAAGAAAGGATTACTACAATATCATTCCTTAGAAAGGGTTCCATTCCAGGAGTTCATATCAACTTACTTTCAAGGACAATTCCGCTAAAAAGGCAATGACTTTCTTAGGTCATGACGTCAACCAATATGAACTACTAGCAAACTGCTTAGAGAATTACAATAATCGTTGACTGAAAACAATCCCAAACTTTTAGAGAAGTACAGAGTTACTCCAGATCCTTCGGAGACCTTCAAAGATGTGTAAAGAATCTTACCAATTTCTTTACTTATAATCGAACTGTATTGGGAAGTTTGACCATACTCCTTAAATGGTATAAGATACCAAGGATGTATTAACTCTAAGGAGTGTTACAAGATACTAGATATAGGAATTGCTATAATGCAAAAGAAAGCTTGCATCTTTTCATATCGACCAACTATACTTGCAAAACTCATATAATTGCAAAACTTATATGATTGCCAAATCATACTAGAAACTATTCTTTAAAACCCAAGGAATTATGTGATCTTATTCCACCATGTGATCAAGATGGGGAGATAAAATAAACATAATCCTTTACTCATAGGAATAAGACATGTAATCTTGCCTTACCATGTGATCAAGATGGAAGACAAAATACATTCTTACTCACCACTATGAAAACCGTAGAAAAACATATTCTCAATTCTTTATAATACACTAATATTGCTTCTTTTTTTTTCAAAGAAATTCATACTTGAATTCTATAAAGTCCTAAGATTTTTCTCAAAAGAGAAAATCACAAAACAATTTCAAATATCCCTTGAATCATAACAGCTTGACAAGAACTCGACATTGTCTACAAACATACAGGCTTTCACTTTGAATGCCGCTGAAACAAAGATTAGCTACTCTATTGAAGAATTTGGCGCGTCAAGCCAATGCATCCATTAAAATTGCTGACCTTATCTTAATGATGCTACTAACACTTTGTTCTAATTCTGTGATGATACTTCCACATTAGCTGGCCTTACCAACTTGGCAAAAGTTTTGAATCAAAACCGAGTTTCAAAGGAGCTAAAATAATCCAATTCACTTCTGTGCCCCACATTTCCTTTCGAATGTGACACTTCATTCCCTTCTCAAGGTAGAACCTGATGCAATACCTTGACTTTTTCTCACTTAGACATACTGCTAGACTTTTCTATAAACCATAGTATTGAGTAATCTCTACCTGATTTACTCAGTCCTAGCCCAACTTATCTTCACAAGTTCAATAAAAGGGTTGATCACTCCAATCCACTTACTTGCAAACCTTAGGAAAAATGTGATTCCGACATCTTCATACTCATAGCGAAGATTCTTCTTCGATCATTTTCAACTTGTATGCCTCCTTGACATACTACTTTAAAGTTATGCAAATATGATCCATTGACAAAATTCAATACTTGAGTTCATCCATTCACAAAACAACAAGCCTTCTGCAGGTTAATAGTCATTTAAATTCCGATATCCAAGAGTGACTATTAAACTCTTTTGACGGTTTTAAGGACTTTCCATCCTTTTACAACTTAATCTTCTCAATATAAAAAAATGAACCTTCAAACTTTGCATCTAGTTCAAAACATCCAATCCTTATATCTCTCTACATATAAGGAAATTCTTTTAATTTCCAATCTCTTTAACAACATAATGCACATGGCCAAACAAGGTATTCTTAAACCTTTCTCAATTCAACATTGGTAATCAAACCAAATGTCCTCATCATTTACTATGCAAATCATATTCCTTAATGAATTGTTCATTCCG
Organism: Fallopia convolvulus; assembly: GCA_964016875.1. Lineage (NCBI taxonomy): Eukaryota > Viridiplantae > Streptophyta > Magnoliopsida > Caryophyllales > Polygonaceae > Fallopia > Fallopia convolvulus. The sequence continues at coordinate 55,350,276 of OZ024723.1, forward strand.
AGAAAACTTAAAATAATCCAACAGTTTCTCTTTTACCATTACAAGCATCAAATCTGCTTGCAATAGCTATCTTCAAAATCAGACCCACCTGGAATTATTTTTCCAAGGATAAGGTCTAAGCTTTATTGACCATAGTATTGAATGATTGATATTTTTCTCCCAACCAATTAAAATATCAAAGGCAACCATGCCAAAATCATTCCTTGAATGTTCTTCTCAAAACTGAACTTTATCATTTCCATCCTTGAAAAAACATAAATTAATACCATTGGCAAATTAGAACATCTCAATGTTGATTCCATTACTAGTCCATTATAGACCTCATGTCTTTTCTCATTATCCCTAGTTGGGTATTATACAACGAAACTCCAATAACGTTGTCACATAGGTTAGTCATCTAGATATCAACAACTCATGTAATCAATTAACACTTGTGCTAAGTAGTTAATTGAACATAAACACATTACTGATGAACCTTTACCTGTTCAATCCATTTTGACCACTCAACCTTATTCACAACAACCTTAATGATTAACCACTTGTTCACAACTTAAACTGAACCAACATTCTTTCTTTCTTTCTTACTATAACCATAAGAAATTCCCATTCCATTTAGGATTCTCAATCCTCTTAACTCAAAGGATAACAGCATATATGAAAATCTGAGTTTAAACACTATCAGGTTAAAAATTGAATTGCATTTTCCAATAGATTAACAATTCAATCGATCCAACACTTGAGCACTTCAAAGCTCTTTAACTTCCAACTGAGCAAAGAAAAGTATAGAATATCCATGATTCTATACTATAGAGTCACAAACATAGTTGTTGAAGAAAGTTTCCAAAGACAATCCTTTTCTTTTCAGGATTCTTTTACATCACTTCATGATCCATACTGATCTCTTAGAATCACTCAAGAATCATAAGATTTTCCAAATCCTAATACTTAAAAGTAGATGTTCCAATCCAAAGTTCTCTTGATACTCGAATTTCAAAATTCAGAAATTCCTATAAGAATATACTCGTGAAAACTCTTAATCTTATGACTTCAAGACGACACTTGAACCTTCACATAACATTTTGAATCATGAACTTTCTGACAAAAAATTCTTAACTTGAAATCTTCCATCATACGATCTTAAAATAGGAAACCTTCAACTAGAAAGTCTTTATGAAGTACAATACTTAACTTCAAAATCTCACAAGAAGTTTCCTAATGACATGGGAGAAGCAACGAGGGTACACCCAATTCAAACTCTCAAGAGAGAATAGGAATTCCTTGAGAACTTGGTCAAGAACCGGTTCAACTTTAGGAATCTTTACCTGATCTTACTTTGGATCCTTCTCGGAATCCATCCCCATCTCCAGGGAATCAAATGTCCATCACAAGACCTTCAAAGAAATTATTACAAACTTATTACCTCATATTCTCCAATTTCCTTTTCTCCTTCAATCTCTTTCACGAGTCTGACCTTCAATCTTAACCACTTTCCGTAAATGGTTCTAAGACAACACCAATATAGAATTCTCCATAATTCTATATAGAAGATGAAAGTCTTAAGCAAGACTTAGGAACTTTTCGCTCTGATACCACTTCTGTAACACCCCCTTCCTACCCTGGAGGTATTACCGCCAGTAACCTCGATTAAGACTAAACCGAAGCTACCCAAGGCTTTAAACTGACTGAACAAACTAAAACAAACATTACAGCGGAATAAATACAATTGGTCTTATACAAACCTTAATCCAAAAAGATTAAATAAATAGCACAACCTTCTATTTAAACAAAATCTTCATACAGTCTTCCATAAGCTCTTATTTCTGAAACTCAGCTTCACTTGAAGTAGTTCAACCATGATCTTCACTCAAGTATAACTATTGAAAACCTTTCTTCAACTTCTGGAGCTTCAAACATCTGAATCCGCCTCTTGAATCAACTTCCAAGAAGAACCTGATGTATCGTAAACCAACGGTGGACACCAACCAACCAAATAAAAGAAAAGAAAATGGACGGGTTAGTCTAATGAAAGACTAGCAAGCGGAGAATCTAACTTGGTTCTTATGGTTGTAACTAAACATATTGGCATCCAAATCCGAATAGACTCGGATTTGATCCAACAGTTAGCAGTCTTATAGAGAATAAGAAGGATACTCGCATAATCAAGAGAGAGAACACCACCGCTTGTGGTTTCTTTAAGAAGCATAAATAATTGTTGGGAACTCATATTAATCACATCACATTTTAAAAAGCCTCCGTCGACTAATCAGATTGACTTAATCAAAGTTTGATTAAGAATCATTCATAATCGGGTGTAAGAATGGCTTTCCGATTGGACGAACCATTCAGGTATATTAATGTGCCTAACGCACTTATCTTATATTACTTTCGAAACTTTTCACAACAAGTTGGTGGCTTTTAATCGGACCGAACTACTGCCGAAGGAACACAATGCTACCGAGGTCAGAGGGCTTATTTCATCCTTGAACAACCCGAATAGCACGAGTCCCGATGTTGTAGAGATTAGAGGGCCTGTTTCATCCATAATCATCTCAACACCAAGATCTTAAGACTTAAGTTATCCTTGATCTTTCATTTTGCATATGGTGAGGTAGAGATCCCAGAGGCCTATTACCAGGTCGTCTACACTACACCGTGCTGAACCTGCACTTAGCTAGAGTGCCTATCAACCCTCTCACACGAAGAGTAGGGGAAGAGAGTCATGACTCACCATTAGGATTAGGCCCCTCCTAATGTAATATTGTTATAAAGAGAGGATATAAAACCACTCCCTGAACTATCTGAATCACAACAATATCTCAACGTGAGACAGCATACAAGGTCACCCACAACGGACCTAAATCCAGTTCTACCGCAAAACTGAATAAACAACATGGTCATTATTTCTAACAAATATAACAACCTATCATATTTTATTAATCATACAAGTTGTTCCCAACGCAAATATTAAATGGGATCCAATTCCTCATTTAATAACAATAACGCAAGAGAGAATCGTCCACTTGCCTTATAAGGCGTGCTCGACGTCCTTAGCAATTCCAACAGTAATCTGTATCATCCCTCTGACAAATATAACAAAAGGATTCTCAGCAGCGAGCTCACAGAAACACCTCTTAGTTGTATTCTTAACTCCTACAACTTCCTAATCGATAAACGATTTAATTTCCGAATATCGATATATATTGAATCCTTAGTTATCATGCTTCAAGGAGCCATCTTGGCGGAATTATAACTAATTATCCGCTTCCCTTTTGAAACAATTTTCTAAATAAAAATTGTTCATCAGTAACAGTACTACAAGATTACCAAATTTCAGCTCAAACGGATTAACGACGAATCCTGAGTAATTATCCGAAGTCCATTACCTGACAATCGGTATCCAAAACTTGTCTTCGCTATAACGGAAGATCCGAGCGTCCGTTTTCCGAGCGGTTTGAACCTGTGGGACCGTATCAACGTCAAGATTATAAAAACCATAAATTTAATTAGCAAAGCGGCACCGAAAGGCCCTTACGGTGGCTCCGCAATCAAACCGCTAATTAATTTCGATCGTATATACCTTCACTCGAGCCCATGGCTCGTGTGGCTCGATCATGGCTCGATCCCCGAGCCCGAGGGTGGCTGGGCTTTGCCCGACAGCAGACCTCACTGTGGGTGGTGGTCGGACAGCTTGGTGGTCGCCGCCGGCGTCACAAAACGAGGCAGAGAAGACTAGCGCCGGCGTGAATTCTTTCTCCCGAACCCATCGTTCCGCCTTGATTCTCTCATGGTTCCTCTTTAGCTTTTGCAGCAGCAGCCACGCTCAACAACATGGAGGAACAAGAAGAAGAGGTGAGGTGGTGGTCGTGATGGGGGTAGGGGAAGAAGGTGGCCGGCGGTGGAGCTTTGAATTCCTTCCCCGAGTCCGAACGTCGCCGCCTTCAACCTTCACTCATTTGGTTTGAAATGAAATGAAGACTTTGACAAGTCAAAGTGATAAGTCTCGTCCCCCTCTCTTATCTCAATCTCTGCTCCTTCCTTAACAAGCAAGAGAAGGCGGTTTAAAATGGAATTTCCCGTCTCGGAACGGGACTCGCGTTAAAGCGGTAAAATTATGTACCTCGGATGGAAAAACTTACTAAACGAAAAACGTCCCGTAAATTATGTAGACCAATAAAATCAATTTTCCATGATTTTATAACGCTACCTTCAATTTTTAAGGCTTCCGTTTCGTATTTTCAATCCTTTACAGTACATAATTAAAAAGACGGCTTATCCAATAAATATTCCTTTTTCCACTGAAAAATCCTAGAATTCACACCGATCCTTAAAATCATTTCTTTGTGATTTTAGGATGTCACCAACAATTTCCTAGGATTTAATCTCCAACAACAATATTGGATTTAGCGTTAAAACGTTCAAAAAGGTTAAAAGGATATCCGAGAAAAATTCAAAAATATCCATAAAAACCGCAGATATTACACAAGATGCTCTAGGGCGCCCCCTTGATGGGTGCTCCCTAATTCTTACCTAATAAAAAAAGAGGATAATATTGTAATACCTTCAAATTATCTTGAGAATGTTATAAACAAGTGACCTTAAATTTATCTTGAGAATGTTATAAACAAGTGACCTTAAATTTTAGAATTTGCAGTCACCCAAGGCTTTGCATCAACTTAATATTAATATTTATAAAAACATGTATGAAATTATATAAATATAGCACTAACGAAAGACTTTTAAAATAAATCAAACTAGATTTAAACTTTATGTATAAAATACAATTTTTTAAAAATCTTGATAACAAGATAATGAAGTGTATACGGAAGACTTAAAATTAAAGAACTAATGATTTCTTTGTGAAATTTTATCAGCTATAAAAAAACTAAATAACATTTGAAAACTTTTCTTTGTATATCACGAACTCCATTAATCATCACATTGAGTGCTCTCGTTCTAAAACTTTGTATATGTATCCAATTCATTGGGGTCAATTAAATTGACTCCAAAATTTATAGGTTAAAGTTGATAATTAAATTAATATTATAATTATGGTGAATGAATATTTTAAAAAATGTCTAGTGTATTTTACCTTAAGTCGAACCTCTACTAAGAAAACATCACATAAATCATATCCATGTATTACTAACCTTAGTTAAAAATAAACACAAGTATTTAAACAGACAAATTTAATTCAAAATATTAATAACAGTAGTCTAAATTAGGCTAACCGTTCATGTTATTTAAATAGGTGCATTGGAGCATTGATCTCCTTTAATAACAAAACATATAAAGTAGCCATTCATATAGACTCCGAGTTATCTTCTGTTTGAAGAAAACTCCTTCCCTTTCGACGATAAGGGTTTCTCTGGCCTTTGTGCTAGGTTTAATTTTCCTTCTCCCTCTAATCAGTTACATCCAACCATCTACTTCTACCTTCTCTCTTGTTTAATATGGCTACCCCGATGCAGCATGACTTCTACCTCACATCGCATGAAAGAAACGAGGTTCAAGGTCATTTGCAGCAAAATTCCGATGAAATCGGCGCCGACTGTAACTCGCTTTGCTTATTGGGCAAATTGTTGACTGCAAAACCTTTTAATTTACATGCTCTTCAAAATACACTTAAGCTGGCTTGGAAATTGAGAAAGGGTTTTGTCCTAAGGGGGATTTACCCAAACCTCTTTGTTATCCAATTTGGTTGTTTGGAAGATAAAATCCGTGTAATTGAAGATGGACCCTGGTCTTTTGATAGAAATTTGCTGCTTCTGAAGGACTCTGGTTCTTTGCAACCATCTAAGGTTTGCTTTGATTTTGCTTGGTTTTGGATTAGGGTTCAATATGTCCCCTTCTCTGCTCTAAATGATGAAACTGCAGCTGCCATTGGTCTTCTCTTCAACAATTATGCTCCTTCTTCTCCTGAAAAATCCGAAATATCGCCTGGCCTTATGAGATTGAAAGTGGAAATTGACCTCACTCTTCCCTTACGTAGGGGTGCTCTCCTAAATCTGGATTCTCTTGGTAAATTTTGGGTACATATCCAATATGAAAAATTGCCCAACTTTTGCTATATTTGTGGGAAATTAGGTCACGTCCAAGCCGAGTGTGATGATGATGAAGCTCGTGGTTTTCAAAATCAATATGGTGCTTGGCTTAGAGCGCCCTCTTTGCCTTCTGTGGATTCTTCTGCTAAAGGAATATCAGCTGTTGATGATTCTCTGCACAAATCAAAAAATCGCGGTGCTAGGAGGTTGTTGGAATCTATTTTGCTTGGGGAAAACGATGATGATTTAGTTGAGGATTCTGTTCAGGCTCCTGTTATCTCCTCTCCGATTACGGACAAAATCAACACTCAAATTGGTCATCTTGATGTGCAGCATCAACCTGAGGCTCACCCTCTCCCTTCCTTTATCTCGCCGCGTGTGATTGTTGGTACTACTGGTCCCTCTTCATCTTTGTTGGAGTTTAATAATGTCATAGATTCTTCTTTATCTGTTGAAACTCTTTTGGTGGGGCCTGTGTCTTCGTTGGTGGAAGTCCCTATTCCTTCGGCCCTTCTAAATAAATCACTTAAAGGTACTTGGAAGCGACAGACTCAGGTGGTTGGGGCCCTTATGCAAGATATTCAATATGAAAAGGGTAAGAGGGTTGCTCCCTTTCCCCCCACCTCCCCTTCAAAACCCAAAAAATCTCGTTATCCTAACTCTCCTACTTCAGTTCAACAAGTTTCTTATCCTTCTCAGATATCGGCGGAAGAGAATGTTTCCTCTTCCGGCCGGATGCCATGAAAATTATAAGTTTCAACTACAGGGGTTTGGGGAGCCCTCGTGCAGTTTCTCGCCTCGCCAAGCTGGTTAGGCTAGAACACCCCAATGTTCTTTTTCTTATGGAAACTAAATCTAGTAGGAATTATATGTTGCTCCTTGCTCGTAAACTCGGGTTTGATGGGTCTTTTGCTATTAATAGCCACGGTAGAGGTGGCGGTATTGCTTTACTTTGGCTCTCTTCTGTTAAGCTTTCTATTACTTCTAGTACTAGTCACCATATAAATGTTAATTTTTTGAACTCTTCTGGTAGCCTGGATTGGCGTTCTACCCTCTTTTATGGTTGGCCTGAAGCTTGTAATAAACATCTCTCTTGGAGTTTGTTGTCTTCTGTGGCCGATGAGGAGGGGCTGGATTGGCTTTGTTTTGGTGACTTTAACCAAACTCTATATTCTTCTGATAAGCTTGGAGGTGTTTCTTCTTTGTCTGCTATGTCTGCTTTTCAGTCAGCGTTGGATGATTGTGGTTTGTCTCTTCTTCAGTGGGTCGGCCCCTCCTTTACCTGGACCAATGGTCGAAAGGGCGTAAATCTGATTCAAGAACGTTTAGATCGTGCTGTTGCTTCTCATCATTGGCACCTTCGTTTCCCTAATGCTCTTGTTACTAATTTAGGTTATCATGGTTCGAATCATTCTCCTCTTTCTGTGGTTTTGGATCAAGATTTTGTTAGGGATGGTTTGCATTTAAGATGTCGCCCTTTTCGGTTTGAAGCCATGTGGATTGATGCTCCAGGTTACAATCAAATTGTTAGTGATGTTTGGTGCTCTGCTAATAATTCTTCTCTGTCTGCTAAGTTGCTTAAAACTAAGTGTGCTTTACAATATTGGAATAAGTATGTTTTTGGTAACTTAGACAGAAAACTCAAGGTTGTTCAGCAAAAAATCTCAGACTGTGTTTCTTCTGCTATGTCTTGTTCTGATGTTGATTTGCTTTGTGGGCTCAAGTTACAGGAAGATGAGATTCTCTCACTTCAAGAAATAATGTGGCAACAACGTTCTTGTGCTAATGAGATTCTTTGGGGCGACCAGAACACCAAATATTTCCATGCAAAAGCTAGTAATAGGAAAAAGAGGAATCTTATTAAGAAACTCACGAGAGATGATGGCTCCATTGCTGTTTCTCCTGCTCATTTGGAACAAGTTGCCTTATCCTATTTTACAAAACTCTTTTCTTCTGATGCTCTTGTTGTTCCTCCTGATTTATTGAATGTTATCTTTAGAAAGATTTCTGTTGAAGAAAATGCTTCTTTGATTGCTCCTTTTACTGAATTGGAGGTTATTACGGCTCTCACTCAGACCCATCCTTCCAAGTCTCCCGGTCCGGATGGGATGCCTGCTCTTTTTTATAAGAATCACTGGAGTATTGTTGGTAAGGACGTTCTCTCTTCTGTGCTTTCAATCTTGAATGGTGCTCCGATACCTCATGATCTAAACTTCACTTATCTGTCCTTGTTTCCAAAAGTGGATAACCCTGTTCACATGTCTGATCTGAGATCTATTAGTTTATGCAATGTTGCTTATAAGCTAATCTCAAAATGCATTGCTAATCGTTTGAAGTCCTTGCTGGAAGATTTGATTAGCCCTTCCCAAAGTGCTTTCATTGCTGGTCGGTCTATCTCGGATAATGCTATAGCAGCGTCAGAATGTTTTCACTATTTAAAGAAGAAAAAAACCGGGAAAAGGGGTTTTATGGCCCTTAAACTAGATATGTCAAAGGCTTTTGACAGGGTTGAATGGAGCTTTTTGCGCGGAATCATGCTTCATATGGGTTTCCATGTCAAGTGGATTGATCTGATTCTCAAATGTGTTACTACCGTCTCCTTTTCCGCTCTTATTAATGGTTATCCTACGGCTACCTTTTACCCTCAACGTGGTCTCAGACAAGGTGACCCGATGTCCCCTTTTCTTTTCCTTTTTGTTATGGAAGGATTATCTAGTCTGTTCAGAGTGTATCAAGACAAGGGTCTTCTCTTCGGAATTAAAGTGGCTTCATCTGCTCCTCCAATTTCTCATTTGCTTTTTGCTGATGACTGCATTATATTTGCTCGTGCTAATGTGAATGAAGGCCACCATATAAAATCTCTTCTTAGTATTTTCGAGGCTGGTACTGGTCAACGCTTAAATGTTCAAAAATCTCAAGCTTCTTTTAGTCCAAATGTCTCTCGTGCTCAACGAGATTCTCTTCTTCTTCTATTTGGTTTTAGAGAAGGTGAAGCTCATGAAAAGTACCTTGGCTTGCCAACGGTTATTGGTAGATCCAAAAAGGTTATATTTGAAAGCGTGGTGGATCGAGTACGAAAGAAGGCTAAGGGTTGGAAAACCTCCTCCATGTCTCAAGCAGCCCGTGAGGTTATTATCAAATCTGTTTTGCAAGCGATTCCTTCTTATATCATGAGTTGCTATAAACTTACGTCGTCAATTTGCCTAGAATTGGATGGTATTGTGGCAAAATTCTGGTGGGGTTCTCAAGAACAGAAAAAAATCCATTGGTCGAAATGGCCTTCTCTTTGTGTTTCTAAAGCTTCTGGGGGTATGGGTTTTCGACAATTTGAGGCTTTTAATCTTGCTCTACTAGCTAAACAAGTTTGGAAGTTATTAGTTTCGCCAAACTCAACTGTTGGAACACTTTTAAAGGCCCGGTATTTCCCATCTACTGATTTACTTAATTCTTCCTTAGGCTTAAATCCAAGTTTTGTCTGGAGGAGCATCCATCAAGCTATTTGGGTAATTAAGTGTGGCTTCTATTGGGAGATTGGTAATGGCACTAATGTCATTTTTTGGAAAGACCAGTGGATTCCTCGCCCTCATCTGTTCTCCTTAATTTCTCCATGTTCTACTCCAGATGATCAATTGACAGTTGCTGATTTTATTGACTGGAATGTTGGTGATTGGAACTGGGTTGATTTATTTCAACGCCTTCTTCCTTGTGATCTCGAAATGATTCACCGTCTTCATGTTGTCTCTCTGACCACTCCAGATGTTATCAGATGGTTTTTCTCTAAAGATGGCTTATTTTCTGTTAAATCAGCTTATAAGGTTATTCTAGTTTCCTTCTCTTCTGCTCAATCTTCGAATTCTGTTGCTCAAACTTCTGAGTTTTGTTGGAATAGAATTTGGAAACTCAATGTTATTCCAAAGGTTAAGAATCTTCTTTGGAGAAGTCTTAAGGGGTTTTTGCCTTGTCTTCAAATGCTTAAGAGGAGGAAAGTGATTCATTTTGACATCTGTTCCTTATGCCTTTTGAAAGCTGAATCGTTGTTACATGTTTTCAAAACATGTAAATTTGCAAAGATTACTGGAATCTAGTGCCTCAACTTCAACATGTGATTGCTCTTAGTCCTATTTCCTTTTGGGATTGGTGGATTTCTATCATTGATGTGCTTTCTCCTGCTGACTTGGATCTTTGGGCTGTCTCAATTTGGGCATTGTGGTCGTGTAGGAATTCGAGGGTTTTTGAAGGTGTGTTTCAAGGTCCAGATGATCTTCTTCATTTCGTCTGCTCTAAATTGGTGATCTCCTCTTCTCCAATCCTTCATCCTCTGCTTAATGTTCCTGTTTGTAATATTCTTCGGGTTCCTTCTATTTTGCCCTCTTCTTCTCCTCGCCCTTTTGCTGCTCAGTTGACTTGTGATGCTAGCCAATCTCTTGATGGTGAGGCCTCCATTGGTTTTGTTCTTACCCACTCTAATGGCTCTTTGATAATTCTAGGGAGTAAATCTTTAAAACCTAGTAATTTCATAGAGATCTTAGAGGCTCGAGCAATTATTTGGGGTTTACAAGTTGCTTTGGAGTATGGGTTTGATTTTTTGGATGCTTGGTCAGACTGCAAATCCATTGTTGATGCATCTTCCTCCGTATGCTTGCCTCGTTCTTCTGCTACTATGTTTGCTCATGTTATTCAGCAGAAGTTATCTCTTTTTAGTTCTTGTAATTTACTTTTCCTTCCTAGGGACTCTAATTTTCTTGCTCACTCTGTTGCCCAGTATGGGTTGTCCTTGCCTCCTATGGCAATGGTTTATTTCAATCATGTATCGCAATTGCCATGTGTGTTGGCAACCAAGTTGAACTCTCTGTTCTCTTAATATATATTTAAGGATCTTTTTCATCAAAAAAAACAAAACAAAACATATAAACAATGGGTTGCAGATTTTAAATTCATCTGAGCTCCTATGTCTCAATGTAGTAGCATGAGATTCTATGTCCCAAAAGATAGTAAAGGCATTTAGTCAACACCCCTCAAAGCATTATAGCAAGGTCGGGTCATGACTAGCATCAGGGTTTAGGATCATTCTAATTCAATGTTATAAAGAGACCTCCAGAGTAGCTAAGTCTCACACCCCTAATTGCTACGCTAAGTCCACTTCAAGTCTTTCTCAAGACTATACACCCAATGTTCACAATCAAGCCATAACCAATATCGATTGCAGCCTAAGCAATTAGATCTATCACATTATGGTTATAATTACTACAACAATAACCCTATATTTATCGATTATCAAATCTCCATTGACTAATTGAGTCTAGGCTAATTTCATCATACCCGGAGCTTCAAGAAAAGGGAGGATAATCATAATGGACATCACCAAGTTTATCCTAAAAATGTTAAATTTTTCTAATGTATGAGTAGAGATGGCAAGGTCGAGTTCGGGTGGGATGGTGGATGATCCATGCCCATCCGCTAGCTAATTCGGGTGCATCCATCCGTCATCCGTCGAGTGATTCGGGTGGGTCGGGTCGTCCATGGATGATTGAAAAATATAATTTTATATAACAATTGATGTGCGTTTAGAATAATTTAATATATGTAATACAAAATTCTCGTTTGTATATCAAATAATATTGTGCAAATAAGATATAAGAAGAAATTCGAAATGCATAACCAATATTTAAATGCAAAATTGGAGCAATAATCACAAATTTAAATTTAATATTAGTATTTTTTTATACATATCTAACATAATTATATATATAATTCGGGTGTATCGGGTCGGGTAGATGGGTGAAGGGCCTTCATCCATACCCATCCATCACCCTACTTTATTCGGATTTTCACCTGCTTTATCGGGTCAGATGAGTCGGATTTCCATTGGGTGCGGGTGAAATTGCCATCCCTATGTATGAGTAAGGTCAAGTACGTAACTCCCTCAAACTCATATATTCTTAGATCATAACCATTATTTGTTTGAGTGATTAGAGATTTAATTAACTCCAAAGAATAGATATAAAATAACTAAATAAGGGAGATTAGTATCTATACATTGACTTATCAACTACCTGGATTAGAAAAAGAACTTACAAGATGTGGTGAAAATAACATATAATCTTTAATTCTACCAAAAATAACATATAATCTTTAAGATCAAAAAGATGTTGATATCTTCGACCAAAAAAAAAGACGTTGATATCTACGGATTAAAATATCATTAGAATAGAGTAGACGAAGCTGAAAATTTCTTATAATATTGATTGGTTTTATGGACTCCCACTAGTATAAGAAAAATCTTAATATGCATTGATAAGGACCAAGGAGAAACATTATCAAATTTGGCATGTAAAACTCCGTGGGCCGGGTCAAGTAGGAAATTCTAGAAGAGACTAAGGACAATATTGTAAAATCAAAGAAGATATTGCAATTTGAAAGTGGCACGTTTGTAAATTCAATAAAATAGCGAGAGAAATAAGGAAATTAGAAGCGAGCTGGCGATGATCGTGATTTCGGTTTGTTTCATCCACGTCAGGTCGTCCAATCACATAACTCCACGTTTCCCTATTCTTCTTTCTCTCTCCTTTTTTCTCTCTCATAAAATTAAAAGAAAGAATGATAAACGCGCCTACTCTGCGCGTGAGTATGTACCCAACTTTTTTTATTATTATTTTGATTATTTCCTTTCCTTTTCCTAACCTAATGCGGAACCGACCTACTTTCCGTCCGCTATATAACCAATCTTTCACCCCCACCCAATTCCATCAATTCTCTATCAAACCCTAGATCTATAATCGATGAACTACTTCTCCTAGCACATCTTTCTGATTCTTGCTTTTTTACTCTCAAAAATCTTTCTCAAAAGCTTAAATCGATGGGCGTAGCAGTTCTTTCCCCTCAAGACTGTCTCCGGGAAGGCGTTTCCCGCCACCACCGCCGCCTTATCTCCCCTCCTCGTTCCAAGGCCCGCCGGAGTACCGGTACCCACAACGCTAGTCCCGCACAAACCAGATCTGGGCGTCGGAAGCAGTGGAGTCCCGCTGGCTCCCCTCCCCCTCCTCAATCGAAGCCTAACAACAAGGAAGCCAAGGCCAACCCGGCCAAAAGCCCGGGTGTTACGGGCCAAGTCCGGATCTTGAAACGCGGCGAAGAGTTGACCCCCGCCAAGCAGTCATCCGCCGAGACCACGCCGCTGAAGAACCGTAAGACAAAGAGAGAAGGCTCCATCGATCGTTCAAATAGCGATCCGGTGGTTTCCGCCACTCTCCTCCTGAAGAGCCCGAAGCCCGCACCGGCTCCAATCCGGAACCTTTTTGTTAACGGTTTCTACGCCGGGTCTGCGTTTTCGACGTCTCCGCCCCCTAGCTCGTTGCCGGTGCCGGGTTTCTGTACAAAGAATCTTGTTGGCTCTTGCTCCGCCGCTGCGTCAACCGCCGAGGATGTGGTGGCTCTTGATCTGCGGAGGATGCTCCGTATTGAATACTAGTTGTTAGGTTAGGTTTAGCGTTGACCATTGACTTCTCCAGCAGTACATATAGTCTGAAAACGCTGCGTTTAAGGTGCAGCTTTTGGTGTGTTTTTTCTTCTATAATTAGTTGGGTGTATTGGTCGGTTGAATATTTTGTACCCCTGTAGTCAATCCGATCCCTCTATTTTTTCAAAAGGAATGGATTGATCCTACGATGGTGCAGTGTATTTGCCATCTCTGTCAACTTGGGTAGGAGATTAAACAGTAGGGTTTGGTCTGTTTTTATTTTTACAGTTAAATTATCATGTAATTTGTGTTTCATCTTGCTGGCTTAGACGTCTACATTTGTTGTTGGTTTGGTTTGGGGATGTTAGCATGGTTTGGTTTGTTTTATTTTTACTGTTAAATTATCATGTAATTTCTGTTCCATCTTGTTGGGTTCGATGTTCTTATTGATAGTTTGGTGATGTTTAGCATGGTGAATTATTAATACAAGTCTCTTTTATTTTAAAAGAGCTTTGCTTGTTCTGTATATGTATTGGTTCTTTAAAATCTAATGATTGTCCAACAGTGATCAGAATCAATTAGATGCCTCTTAGATCATATAATTCTTTGCCGTGTTGTCTTGGTCGGTTTGCCCCGTGCCTTCAATCCTACCTCAGTTTTTGTCTAGGCACCGCCTTGGACCTATGAATTGCCTCCTTGGTTGGTACAATCTGGGTGCATCACCCCCTTTGTTGCCTCTTGTACCCACGAAGTGCCTCCCTTCTTTAGTCCAAAATATGATCAAAAGCCGTTCTTCAAGTCCACCTTACTGGTATCCGGATTGGTGCTTTTGGGGGGTTGACAAAAAATACTTTTGTTCTCGTCTCGCGAAATTTGCACTCAAATATTTTCGCTATGAAGAAAAAGCAAGTGTGTTATTTGCCAAAAACCAAGCTTCAACCTTTATTTTTAAATCCAACGATCACACAGACGCTCTCATATGATTAGTTTCACATATTTAATCTCAAAATATTCATAATTATTCGTAAATCCAACCATGCTCGTGTAATATTTGTCCCTCTGCATATGCAACCCGAAAAATAAGAAGAAATCATTCTGATACAGAGTAAAAAGGCCATTTAGATTCTCACGAAGACGTATTTTCAACTTCTTAATTGCTTCCTCTTCAACCTTGAGTCGTTAGCTTCCTTAAAGTTCTTTCTTAAATTACAGCAGAAGTTACCAACTATTAATTTGTACGGAGTATTTTAATTTATATTTTTCTAAACTTAACTCTAGCAATTACAGAAGAGATGGCCTTGGACAGAGATCAGTGGCGCGAGAAGATTACGGTGGTGGAGCGATAGGCGGAAGACCCGAAAGAAAGACCCGCCTTCGAGGGAGTACGCTTTTTCCCCATTCGCCTTTGTTTTGAGTTTTCCCTTTTGCCCCCTTTTGGTTTGTGTGTGTTCTAGTTTTTGTTTTACCCCCTTCCTTGCCCTCCTTGGTTTTTTCCCTATACTGCGTGTTTCCCCTTTTAGCGTTGGGCCCACCAAAAATACCCTCCCGACTTTCTGTTCGGGGTAAGGGTGTGTACATCTCGACCCCCCATATCCCGCTCATACCGGGATCCATCTGGGTAGATGTTGTTGTTGTTGTTATTGCCTTAGAATAAAACTAGTTATAATCGTCGTGTCATGCACGATTACGACTCGGATTAAGTATGAACATATTTATTTTAATATAATGATACATAAAAGATAAAAATTTTATACTCACAATCGATAGTTTTTTTTAGAATCAAATAAATTTTGAATTTTTACAATTTTTATAAATAAATAGAGAGAAAAATTATTTGAAAAAGATAAAGTAATATAAATAAAAGTTCAAATTTTCAAAATAAAGTTGGGTCAAAGTCAATGTGGTGACTCAAAAAGATACAACTTTAATATATAGTTATAGACATATTTTTTTAACCAAAATTTAATTTTTAAAAAATCTTTTACATCATAAATGGATAAAAAGACATAGATAATGTAATTTTTATCATCTTGTAATTATTTTTATCATAATTTGATTTAAGAATTTTTTTATAGACTAAGATAATGTAATCAACTAATAATCAATTATATACTCAGAATCTATTCTAATATATACTATAGTTTATTTTATGTTAGATACTCCGTAGAATCTTTTCAATGTATATAATTGTGAGAATGACATGTACGAAAAATCCTAGATGGTACATGGTAAAATCATACGTGGAAGATAACTTATATTGTGATAGAAAAAATAACTTAAATAAATTATTATAAATAATATTCATCAATAATATTTTACCAAATATTTAATGCTTTTATAGTTTATTTTATTTTAGATTAAATCTTATTAAGTTAAATAAATTATCATATCAAATATTTAACATTAATACTTAAGATTTAATATTAGATATTATCTTTATTTTAGATAGAATCTTTCCTAGATTAATATATCCTATTTCTATCATAACTATAACCTAAAGTGGAGGTTAAAAAAATTATTAAACGACACGTGTCACTTTTAGATTAGACCACCCCACCCCTTTTATTTAAACTAATATTTTATTTTTAGATATCATAAATTCTTATCCATGTTGAAAATCCCATTATTAAACAAATTTTTATTTTTGGATATGATAGATTGGAAGATCATTAGGATATTTTTTTTGCTATAATACAAATTCTAAAATATTTATTTTATTTAAGTTATGATAGGATAGAAAATCTCATTATTAAATAATCTTTTATTTTTAGCCATATATCTATAAATATAATTATTTATTTAAGATATGACTTCATATATCTATAAATATATTTATTTTTGTTCGCAAGGTTAAAAAACTTAGAGCTGGTTATCTCTTTAGGATGTGTTATTGAAAGTTTACCGAAAAAATTGATTTGAATAGGCAAATTGAGGGTTCGCAAGCAACCACAAAGTAGTCAAATTGTACATAGGATAGTTTACCGGAAAAAAAATTGGAATATATATTTGTTATTGAAAATCGCATTATTAAACAATCTTTTATTTTTGGATAAATTCTCGAATATTATTTTGATAAAAATAAACTTTTCCTAAAAAAATAATTATAATAATTTTTGTTCTAAAGTCCAAACCATTCGATAAGATCTAAGTAAAATATTTTGTATAAAGATAAATATGAGAATAAAAATAAATGTGCAATATTCTTTTCAACTATGACTCTCTAAAATCAATTTTTTCTTGAAAAGTTATAAACTTTTTCAATTAAACCATAAACGTTGAAGAATATTATTTTTGACTCTATATTTTTCTAAGAAAAAAATCTATAATACAAAATGTTCTACTCTTTATCTATTTATTTATTTTATTTATATTTAATAAAACCCGCACAAGGTACGGGCCCTTACACTAGTATTATCCTAAAATAATATCAACATATATAAATTCTCAAAATAAAAAATCCTATGTGGTGAAATCCTAGGTGCTTAATGTTGGAACGACACGTAGGAAAATCCTAGGTGGTGCAACGTGGTGGCCTTATTCCTTGCGTCTTTTATATATACTAGTTGTACCCGTCGTACCATGTACGACTACGATTCGATATTTTATAAACATTATAAATAAGATATTAATAAGTAAAAATTAGATAAGATTAAATATTATATTATTCATATTTTATTGCTTTCCATGTACGTAAATTTAGAGATTATCAAATATTTCAATATATCTATTAAATATTTTATTATCTATTTTTATTAATTTTAAACATTATAAATATATATCTATTTATGCTAAAAGAAAATCAATATATATCTATAAATAAATTCGTCAAAATATATATGCTAAACGATTTATATTTATTTTAAAATATTAAAAAAATTCTTTAATTTTAAATACTTGTATAAGGAAGCTTTCAAAAGATATTGTTATACTAGTACTAAATAGATATTTGTTTGATTTTAGAGATAAATTTAAATAGTTAAAAGAAATTTAATAGAAAGAAATTATAATAATAGAAATAAAAATTAATTTTTTAAATATGAGGTGGGGCCAGAATCGTTCTGGTGACTCGAAAAGGTATAGTTTTAATATATAGTTATAGATACATAGATTTTGAATTGTATTTATTTAGGATTATTTAAAAGTTTTATAATTTTTTTTATTTTTAAGATTTTGTGTTTAAAAAATAACATACTTATCATATAATCTCAGGACACGATAATTTTTTTTAACAGTTATAAAATTAACAGTGTAAAAGTGTTTATTAGCTGTGTGATTTGTTTCAATCTGGTCTTTTGAGCAGATTGACACAAGTCACACAACTATGGAAGTAGGAGCTCAATGTGACGTTTTGTAGTTTCAAGTTTTAAAACCCACGTAGCGATGTGGAAATTGGAAAGATTGGTTCAAACCTGAATTGGGCTATTTTATGGGCTTCAAAATTTGACGGGAAAGTGATTCAAATCGGAACTAGGCTTTTTTACGGGCTTGAAGATACGGGCTTAACATGGAATAAAACAATGAAACAAGTGTATACCTGTATTTTTTTAAAAAAAAATAGACTAGTGGTTCAATAGTATGAACATATTAATACATACTTATCTTCGGTTGGTTTTGAGGGACGAGGAACTAGATCTCTTAAACTATAGTTCAAGACACAAGACCTAAAGGCCTTTCAAAGAAACCTAAGGGCCTAATAAATAGGCTCAATCATTTACCCACTACTATCCATCTTCAGTTGATTTTGAAGGATGATGAGATAGATCTCTTAAGCAATAATTCAAGGTTCAATATTTTGTGAATGAATCAGATAGGGTTGCCTCCAAAAAAAACCTACGACCCTAATAAATAAAACCGACCATTTACTCGCTACTATTAACGTTTTCTGATGGACAAAGGATCCACCGGCCTCCCTTGGCCCCTCCCAGCTCCATCCATGTTTATTTTACTACTAAAAAAGTAAAGTCATATTAATACCTTATTTTATGTTAAGAGGGTTAAGACACGAGACCGGCAAGAATGTTTATTTATTTTATTTCTAAAAACAGTTAGTAATCTAGTAAAAAAAATTATGCGTCAGCCGGGAGTCGAACCCGGATCTGTTGCTCGAAAGAAGATTTTTTTTCTTTTTTTTGACTGTGGAAAGCAATTGTCCTACCGTTGGACTACTGACGCTTTGATGTTTACACATCCAACACGACTTTTTTTCTATTAATCGCACCTACACAAAATAAGATATTTAAAATAAGATAATTAACTTTTTTGGGTTGAAATTACTCTATGAGCTTCTTTTTTTGGTTGAAATGATATACATCATACTGATGCAAAACAAGATATCTGATACTTTAAGTATTTTTGATATTAAAGGTAAAACAATGAAACAAGTGTATACCAATATGGGGATTTTTTTTAAATGGACTAGCGATTCAATAGTATGAACATATTAATATATATACCCATCTTCGGTTGGTTTTGACGGACGAAGAACTAGATCTCTTAAGTAATAATTCAAGGATTAAATTCTCATATTATGAATACATCTGATAGGAATGCCTCTGAAAGAAACCTAAGGGCCTACTACATAGGCTCGATCATTTACCCACTACTATCCATCTTCAGTTGATTTTGAAAGATGAGGAGTTAGATCTCTTAAGCAATAGTTCAAGGTTCAATATTTTGTGAATGAATCACATAGAGTTGCCTCTGAAAGAAACCTACGACCCTAATAAATAAAACGGACCATTAACTCACTACTATTAACGATTTTCTCATGGACAAAGGATCCACTGACCTCCCTTGTCCCCTCCCAGCTCCATCTATGTTTATTTTACTACTAAACAAGTAAAGTCATATTAATACCTTAATTTATGTTCTTGAGTTAAGACACATTACCGGTAAGAATGTTCATTTACTTTATTTCTAAAAACAGTTAGTAATCTAGTAAGAAAAATTATGCGTCAGCCGGGAGTCGAACCCGGATCTATTGCTTGAAAGAAGATTTTTTTTTTCTTTTTTTGACTGTGGAAGGCAATTGTCCTACCGTTGGACTACTGACACTTTGGTGTTTACACATCCAACACAACTTTTTCTATTAACCGTGCCGACACAAAATAAGATATTTAAAATAAGATAATTAGCTTTTTTGGGCTAAAATTACTCTACGAGCTTCTTTTTTTAGTTGAAATTGTATACATCATACCGATGCAAAACAAGATATCTGATATTTAAAGTATTTTTGATATTAAAGGTAAAACAATGAAACAAGTGTATACCTATATGGGGACTTTTTCAAATGGACTAGCGATTCAATAGTATGAACATATTAATACATACCCATCTTCAGTTGGTTTTGACGGACGAAGAACTAGATCTCTTAAATAATAATTCAAGGATTAAATTCTCATATTATAAATAAATCTGATAGGGTTGAGAGGGTTGCCTCTGAAAGAAACATAAGGGCCTACTACATAGGCTTGATCATTTACCCACTACTACCCATCTTCAGTTGATTTTGAAGGATGAGGAGTTAGATCTCTTAAGCAATAGTTCAAGGTTCAATATTTTGTGAGTGAATCACATAGGGTTGCCTCTGAAAGAAACCTACGACCCTAATAAATAAAACCGACCATTAACTCACTACTATTAACGGTTTTCTGATGGACAGAGAATCCATTGGCCTCCCTTGGCCCCTCCCAACTCCATCCATGTTTATTTTACTACTAAAAAAGTAAAGTCATATTAATACCTTATTTTATGTTAAGAGGGGAAGACACATTACTGATAAGAATGTTCATTTACTTTATTTCTAAAAACAGTTAGTAATCTAGTAAGAAAAATTTTGCGTCAGTCGGGAGTCGAACTCGGATCTATTGCTCGAAAGAAGATTTTTTTTTTGACTATGGAAGGCAATTGTCCTACCGTTGGACTACTGACGCTTTGGTGTTTACACATCCAACATGACTTTTTCTATTAATCACGCCGACACAAAATAAGATATTTAAAATAAGATAATTACCTTTTTTTGAGTTGAAATTACTCTACGAGCTTCTTTTTTTAGTTGAAATTGTATACATCATACCAATGCAAAACAAGATAGCTGATATTTTAAGAATTTTTGATATTAAAGGTAAAACAATGAAACAAGTGTATACCTATATGGGGACTTTTTTAAATGGACTAGCGATTCAATAGTATGAACATATTAATACATACTCATCTTCGGTTGGTTTTGAGGGACAAAGAACTAGATCTCTTAAATAATAGTTCAAGGATTAAATTATCATATTATGAATAAATCAGATAGGGTTGAGAGGGTTGCCTCTGAAAGAAATCTAAGGGCCTAATAAATAGGATCGATCATTTACGCACTACTATCCATCTTCAGTTGATTTTAAAGGATGAGGAGTTAGATCTGTTTAGGAATAGTTCAAGGTTCAATATTTTGTGAATTAATCAAATAGGGTTGCCTTTGAAAGAACCTACGTAGGTTCTTGATAAATAAAACCGACCATTTACTCACTATTATTAACGGTTTTCTAATGGACAGAGGGTGCATCGGTCTCCCTTGGCGCCTCCCACCTCCATCCATGTTTATTTTACTACTAAAAAAGTTCAATCATATTAATACCTTATTTTATGTTAAGAGGGTTAAGACGCAAGACCGGTAAGAATGTTCATTTTATTCCTAAAAACAGTTAGTAATCTAGTAAAAAAAATGCTTCAGCCGGGAGTTGAACCCAAATCTATTGCTTGAAAGAAGATTTTTTTTCTTTTTACTGTGGAAGGCAATTGTCCTACCGTTGGACTAATGACGCTTTGATGTTTACACATCCAACACGACTTTTTCTATTAATCGCGGCGACACAAAATAAGATATTTAAAATAAGATTAGTACTTTTTTTGGGTTGAAATCACTATATGCGCTCCTTTTTTGGTTGAAATGATAATACATTATACCGATGCAAAACAAGATATCTGATATTTTAAGTATTTTTTGATATTAAAGGTAATTAAGCAATTACTCAATGAGTTTTTTTGGGTTGAAATAACTCTATGAGCTTCTAGCCTTGAATCTATGCTAAAAAAGTCATATCCTTGTAATTGTTTTAATCACTAAATAAATGAGACAGATTTTATTTATCAATAAATCTTAATGTTTTTTTACAAAACCATTTATATATATTCCACAAGATAATTAATGATTTGTAATAAAAAGGGAGGTATTAGATAGAAGTATGATAAACTGGAACTAAACCCTTCCAATTGATATGAGCATATACCAATTGTCTAAGAAGAATTTGTTTTGTCTGGATAACCTAGCTTATCTAACAATCACAAGATGATAGTGAAATAACAAGAAAATGATACTGTGGCTCAATTCTACGGATCAAATTAAAATGTGAAAATTTACTTTGAATGGACAACTTTTCCAAATATTATCTGCACTTAGTAGGTTATATTGCTCTAATTAAATGATCTCTAATTTATTTATTATCAAACAGTTTTATTTCACCTACCCAATCAATTCAACTAATTAAAGTTCATATATTTCGCACTACTAATACTTAATTTACTAACCATTTTTCGACGATCCATTCAAACCCACTAAACTTATATCTCCATTTGCATTGTGCAGCCCTAGTGAGTTCCCATATTTGCACAAGCTAAAGCTGATACAACTCCATGTGAGAAGCTATCTTTTAGCCTTTTCCATTGTCTAGTTTACGTGAAGGAAGGATTTGTCTACGATCGATCTCTCCTTTAGACTTTAGTCATACATACTACTCTATTATAGCAAAAGTGAGAATATAAGATTTGTCATTTGTGTACCATCAAATCACATACAAACATCCAAGCTAAACCTCCTCATCCATATATATTCTTGGTCATCGACCCTATATTTTTGTACGTAATAGGAAAATGCACATAAACTGGATATGATTTGTTAATATTGTGACTTTGGAGTTCACTTTTTTCTTCCCCTAGCTATAAGGCGATCGAGTCTCCGGCAGATCGATCGATGGTCGTCTAACTATATATATATGCATCATTGAATTATTCAATTTAATTATAAAGTTGAAGTCAATTCAAACATACAAATTATTAAAAAAACTTGTTTGGAACATACAAACAATCAAACATGTATAATATATATACATGTTTGATTTTGATTTGGTTCGTTTTTCCCGGCCGGCCCATCATCCATCCAATCACCTTATTATACGTACAGTGCATGGAGTGTAATAGACGTGGGGTATAGGACACTTAGCTTGAGTTCCCCACCCTCGTTAACTTCACTTGTTTTCTTCCAAGTGTTATGGCCTTTCGATGTGTCAAGTTTATCAAAATCTTGGAATTATTAGCTAGGTATACTAATTCGTAGGAGAAAGATTGATTCTTAATTACCTTGTATACTACATGTTTCTCAATAAATCCAAAGGCAATTGACATTTTCTTTTCTCTTCTCTTTTGGTGGCGCGCTAAACAATTTATTCCTCATGTCATTGTTTTGTTTGTTTATTTATGTTCTTATGTCAGTTTGTTCGGTAGTTGAGATTATTGGTCTTTCGATTTATCAAACATATGTATGTACATCAATTTATTCTATTAGTAATTATAAAATATATGGCGGAACATATTTCAGAAAAAAAATGTAATTAATTAGTGAAACTGTACGTGCAGATCGAAGAATATTTCAGGAAATTATTGCATGGTTGAGAAGGTGGAAATTTGGGAAGAGAAGTTGCGTAATTTGGTGAAAGGCAATTGGGTAGTTTGGTGTATAGTATATAGCCAGATTATAGGAGGGGACCTTATATATTTTAGCTTTTGTAGTTGCAGGCAACTGTTCACATTGACATATATTGCCAGTAGTGCTTGCTTCCTGTTGAATATGTGTTGAAGATAGATTTTGTGGTCCTTCCATGAGAAAAGAGATAAAGAAACTATAGTGGTGGTCCAAAACCTTCAAGGAATCCCATATAGTACGTTAGCCTGCTATGAATAACAAGAGATGGTAATTTAATGCACTTGCTTATCTGTATGTATTGAATAATTACTAATGCCGCCCCTCATTGATTGTTTTTTTTTTTATGTCAAACACATGAAATTTGGAGGAGGTCATTAATTTAAGAAACCCTAACCTCTTTGCAGATGATATTGCGCGCACGTCAAAAGTCCACAACTTTATTATATATTTTTCCTTTTAGAAGTTTTAGGGTTTATTTTATTTTTTACAATATGTTCAATTTCTTAAAAATTGCACCTTGAACATGTATAAAATCTACATTTTTCATATGTTAAGATTTCTAAAGTACAAATAGATTTGTGATTTATATTTATTTAAAATTTATGAATTTTTTTTGATAGATTTATCAGTTTTCAAATAAGATTTTAGTTTCTAAAAAGAGCAATTTTAATCTATGCCCTTAAGATATACCCGCATATGATAGAAAAACCGTTATAAGAAATACAAATGTTTAAGTAGTAGTAGTACTAAGTAGTCACACTCATTCCCTAAAATAAAACTAGAACCCCTTAACAATCTGCTAATAAGCACATGCATGTATGTGTAGTTCTGGACTTGTGGGTGTGATTATATTGGATAGAACAACATACTTTAATTTAATGGGCATTATTCATGGATACATTATATTACACACACAAAGTTTCATTCATAAATCTGTAAAATTTTACCTTCTCCTCAAGTCCTTCATGGTAATAAAACGGCCTCGATCATCTAGGATTTTATGTACACAACTTGAATTTTATAAAATACTTGCAAAAGAGACGAGAATGTGTTTTGTGCCAAGAGTCGTTTTGTGACGAGAATATGTACGTTAAACAAGCAAACACGGTAAGCATGATTCGTGAAATTTTGGATTCAAAGACCAATAATTGTCAACATAAATTAATGAGTTGTGCATTTTTCCACAAGCAAAACACAAACGTGTTCGTCGATAAAGTTAAGTACGTTAAAAGCTTTTCTGGGTGAGGACTAGGCACTTGGAGCCATGTATAATTGCATATAGTATGGCCTAACAAAATTTTAATTCATGTATGTGGATAAGTGGATTAGAATAGAGCCTTTCAAGTCAGAATAGACAGCTTAATTATTTCCCTTTTCAAAAAAATTACATTATTTTTTGTTCCGGCCATTGCACAAATAAAAATTTGAATCTTCTACAATTGATTAATTCCAGAGGAGACAAGTACGTTGATTAACCAATATAGTTCCAATAATTAGTACTGTATTGTCATTATAGTGTTAACATGCACGTAGTTAGTCCCAGCTATAGTTTTTTTTAAAACACTTTTTATAAAAAAAATATTATTTTTTGTATTGAAAAATATAAAAAAAATAATTTTCATATATTTTAAATTAAAAAATATATATTTTACCAATTTTTTTTGAAAGAACTATAGCAAGGCCTTAATTCTGGGACCAAACAGCTCAATAGTTAACATATTTAAAGGTTTTATGAGAATCGTGTATAATCAATTACACATTAATTCATATATAAATTATGGTAGTATGTTTTAAAAAAAATAAAAATATAATATTTTTAACAAAAATTATTGCTTTGACACTGGGTGTTGTCTGTGAATTTTTTTTAACGAGTGACCTACATTTGGTGGTAAATTTCGGGTTTATGAACAAGCCAACAAAACACACGAACTAGGTAAATCAGTTGTGTTGACCGGTTCGACCTAAGGGTAAAAGAGATAGTGAGACTTGTTTTTTCACCCAAGTGAAACGGTATATGCTAGGATCCAACCTGCTATCCATGGAGAATTGAGGTAAAAAACAACAACACACAAATACAGGGAACTGTCAAAGCGACAAAAGAAAACAATAAACAAACACGCTCCAGTGGTGCCAAATTGTCCTCTTTCCTAGCGGCTAGTTGTCTACCACTCTGATCTTCTCCCTCCATCTGTCTCTACACTCTGTTAGGTCTACTGAAATCCCAAACTGTTCTATATCCTATTTTATATTGTCCTTCCAGCACTTTTTTGGGCGTCCTCGACTCCTGTGAAAGTCCTCCCAAACCAATCTCTCGCACCTTCAGATCGACTCCTCGGCCCCCTCCTCTCCTCTGCACATGCCCAAACATATCTTGCTCCTGATGACCTCATTTCTAATCTCGTGTGTCCACACATCCATTTAAGCATCCGTATTTCTGTTACCATCAGCCATTGCTCTTTTGTTCTTATAACCGGCCAACATTCTGCACCGTAAAGGATAATCAGCCTAACAATTACTTTGTAAAACTTAGTCTTGAGCTTGTGGAAAAACAAAAACAAAAATCATCACTAGTTTAGTTCCATGGACCGGAGATTTTTGTGCTCCAATCATCTATCACTTGATCGATAGGCTCAAAATATTTCCGTACGTTTCTAGGTAGACTTGAGCATTTTACGTGTTCAATTAGATGTTGGAATTATTACTAGTAATGTGTGACACGGAATAGTGCTAAAAATCAAGATTTATAATATGGTGTTCTTATGATTGGCTTACTTTTATTGGATAACTTGTCATATCCTGAAAAAAGTTTTCTATACTTCTTTAACCTGTTTGGCGCTACAAAAGTACAAATTCTTATGTCCAATAATTAGAAATTTAGAATGCTTTACGGACTGAATTGAGGTTTCGGAACTACTATACTTATGTATACACATATTAAAATATTTAATGTCCAATATATTTGTTTTTGAGTATGCATCAAGGAACGCAAACTGATATTGCATTTAATTATCTAGTATGATAACCACACAAAAATATGATGGTAATGAACAACGATATTGTCGTAACAATATTAAAAATTGTTACGTTTTGAATATTAGAACAATGTTTCCCTATAAATTTTAACGATTAACAAATATTATTAGAAACTAATGGGTTTATCTAAATATTTCGGGGAAATATAGATTCATATATAGGAACAACAAAGGAAATGATCGAAGAGCAAAACTATGGAACCGCTCCCTAACAAATTATGTCTTGCGCGTCAAAGCAAGAAGAGCATAAACGTCAAAGCACACGGTGGCACGAAGGTTCTGTCTTGCGCCCCAATGATTAAAGGATAGAAGAGTAATTGCGTCCTTTGCAAGGATAAGTGCCAAAACTCACTCACTATAAGTAGATAAAGATGATCTAGGGTTTTGTGCCGCTTTTGAGTGTGTGAATAGTGAGCTTCCCTGGAAGTGATCGAGCAAAGTGAGATTTCCAAGCAAGATCAAGGAAGAAGAAAATGTCGGCAGTGAGTGTCCGACCTCGACGGTGAAGGAGAATCCGGAGCTAAAGGGAAATGCGACCGGATTACGTGAGTGTTGATTTCTTTGATTGATTGATATATTGTGTGAGCTTAGAAAATAGATATGATGATTCGTTAGTGTTGCTAGAATTTGGTGATATGGCTAGTAAAAGAGAAGTTTGAATTTTTATTGTAGAATTAAGAAACTAATCAATTAATAAAGTTTTCATTCAAAATCCTTCGAGAAAGGTAGAAGTTTACCCATTTGATCAGTTGGTCAAAGTGGAATTCCTCTATAAAGGAATCGTATTACTACTACTCTACTTTTGTCTTCTTATAGATATAAAAACACATAAAGATTAAAAAAAGAAGGTAAAATAGATGTATATATTTTTAAGAAATGAAATCATGTTTCGACCCAAAAAAAAAAGAAATGAAATCATGTCTTAATCTTTTTATAGCCCCTGATTATCCTAGCTAGAAGCGAATGATCAAAACCCTCTATTTCGCTAAACAAGTATGCAATTCACGTAATCTCTCTGCTCCACAAACGATAAAGTCAAATATTATTTTTAAAACGCTCTTATAAAACTATGAGCTTATTAATCAGTTTGACACCAGCTCAAGTTCAAAATTTGATCAACTTGTTAATTTCAGAAATTTTCAATCGATTGTGCGCGGAAACTTATAGCCCATTAATAATTGTATTATTCCGTACCTTAAATCAAAGATCGATAAAAGGTCAGAAACTTTTTTGAAATTTATATGTAATAGAATTTGCGGAATAGTACTACTTCCTCCGTCCTTTTTTGTTTGTCCAGTATTTTATTTCGAGCGCCCCGAAATATTTGTCGTGTTTTCCCCCCTTTCCTTTTTCATCCATACATTTTTTACAAGAGTCTTTTGTTCGAAACCACCCGTATAATAGGCGATATTCCACTTAACCACCCGAATTATACATATTTACTGAAAACCACCCATATACAACCTTCCGTTACCCAAATACCACCCAAGGCAGTTTTCCGTCCTCTTCTCCGTTAGTTTTTGACAAGACAATCTTTCCTTTTTCCTTTTTATTATATTTTAATTGAAATTTGGGGTTTTAATTTTACCTTTTTCTCCAAAATAAAATCAAAGATTACCTTTTCCCTTTTTAAGAGTTGCACAATTGGGGCTTAGGGTTTCATAGGGAGAGGGCAAAATCCATTCAAATCCACCATTAACACCCCTTTTGAGCTCTCAAATAGCCTCTTTCTAGTTGATAATCCTCAAATCTAAGCCTAATTTCGGATTGTTTGACCTAATTCACCGCTCGAAGAGGTGCCAAGATGGTCGGAGGTCGACGACCACCAGCGAGTGGTCGGAGGTCGACGAGCAGCGCGATGGGACGAGAAGGTTAGGAGCGGAATCACCATTAAGTTCTAGATCTGGGTTCAAGATTATTTCAGCTCTTTGAATCGCCAAGACAGGGAGGACGAGGAGGATACGAGCAACGCCATGTTCGTTGAATCGCCAAGGTCGCCAAGGCAAGAGGACGACCAAGACTTAGAGGCAGGCGCAAATAGCGGCGGAGCAATGTCAAAGCATTTTTGAGTTGTAGATCTGGAATAATTTGGGAATTTAAGTTCTAGATCTGGGTTCAAGATTATTTCGGTTCAAGCAACCGAGGAATGGCACAAGTTGACCAACCTCAACACATCTTATCCTGGTCGGAAAAAGGCGGTGGAAGTAGATAAAAGGTGGCGATAGGGACTGTGGAAGATTGGAAGGTGGCGGTGGGGGAGAGAGGATGGGAGGCATGAAGCCATGAACGCACAAGGAAGAGGATTTTTTTCATTCAACTGATTAGTTATCTTTTTTTTTGTTAAATATATAACATTATAATATAATTAAAAAAGAAGGTTAAATTTGTAATTTCATATTTTTAACAGATTTTTAACAGAAATTTAGGATGGGTGGTTATTTACTAACGGAAGGTTGTATATGGGTGGTTTTCAGTAAATATGTATAATCCGGGTGGTTAAGTGGAATATCGCCTATTATACGGGCGATTTCCGACAAAAGACTCTTCTTACAATAATATCATCAACCACTATCATTTTTTACCTACTTTTCACTTTTTAACCACTTTTTCTCTTTCCATCTCATCAATTATTCATCTTCTCATACCTCAATTAAATTCCATCATACACAACCCATTTTTTTTAACCCTCCATTTTTAAGAATTCATCTTTGTTATCCAATTTTTTTTCAACATTCAACAATAACATTGCATTTTCCAATTTATTTTTTACAAATTTGTTAACCTTAAAAATACAAATTGCAAGGGTGAAATATTAATCCAATTTATGCAATTTTTTTATCAACATTAAAACAACATTTTCCCAACATTAAAACAACATTTTTTATCAACATTTTGCAAATTTGCCATTTTTTTGGGTGAAATGAAAAAGCAAGCAAAAGAATAAAAAAAAAAAAAGAAAAGCAAATGCAAGCAAATGGGTTGACCATTGTTGATTTTAGGCATGGTGTAATATTGCTTCTTACTCTCTGAATTAATCCCTTACAATAGGTTTAATATCCAATCTAACCTTATGGTCATGTTTGATTCCTTTAGACCTTGGTGTAGTGAATTTGTATGTGGCTTTATAGCTTTCCTTTGCACTAATCTGTGGACTGCACTCTTTGAAATGTTGAGTTGAGCTGCTAAATCCCTTATGAATGACCTGTCCCCCATGTTGATTGTTGTGATTGCACTCTCCTGAATTTGAACCTTTTTCCTTCCACACTTGTGGTAATTTGTACTGAAATTAAGTTGTCCCCCTTGTTGTTGCATAGATGTCTTCCACAGTCTTGAAATTGTCCTCAATGACACATTAAACTGGATTTCTACAGCTTGAATTGCATTCCTTGGAAGCTATCCCCCTTCTGCCATGTTTAGAAGCTTCATCATGATGTTCATTTTTTTTTCACTGCTGAGCCTGTTTCTATATGGCTAATGATGAGCTGGTGTGCTTTGCCCTACTTCTGGTTGATTTTGATTATGTCCCTACTCATTAATGGCCTCAACTTCTGGTTGATGTTGATTCTGTCCCTGCTCATTAATTGTCTCATCTTCGAAAATGGGGGCTTCATTAAGATCAAAATGAATGTGTGTGGGATCATTAGCTTCCTCATCATCTAGAAGTGGGGCTTCATTGAGGTTAAAGCCTGAAGCCATAACAGTAGGCAGTGATGCTCTGTTTTTTTCCTGAATATTCTCTGTAAATTCTCTGGTTTTGCTAGTAGGTTGAAGATGTAAATGGTGTCTTTAATGTTGATAGTGCTCTATTTAAAGTTTGTAAAAAATAGTGGATCCGTGCGTTTGTAATCTTTGAAATTCTATTGGATATTGAATTTTGAAGCTTGTTTCTGATTGATCCAAAAAAAGTGTTGAGGATCAGTCCTTTGTTTTATTTTGAAATTCACTGTTTACTACATTTAGTGTTCTGCAAACTCTGCAGAACACAGTACATCTTCTCCTGCAATTTTTTCTTTCTTAATTCCCGTTTTGTTTGTTCTTGGACAAACAAAAGTACAAAACAGGACAGAGGAAGTATTAAATAAAAGTAATTAACAATAGAGGGTAAAAGAAAGTGAGGGTAAAAAGACAAAAATGGGAATGATGGTGTTATATAAGAGTTGTACGTACGTGTGTGTGTGTGGTACGTACTACAATCTTTGTTGATCCAAGATCTAACAATGACACTTTAACTTCCATATATACTGATTTTTTTTTTGGAAGCGTCTATCAAATTTCTACTTCATAGCTAGGTTTCTTTAATTTGTTGTTTTTACTTGATTTTTAATACTCCGTATAAGTTAATTTTACTCAGTCAATAAAAAAATTTACAAATAATTTCTCAGCATTAAGTTATATTCTCTCTTTTAACATAATCTCTCAATTTTTTAAAAAAAATAATCAATATACATTTATTTATAAATTATAATCTCTCAATTAATTAGTTTTAAAGAATATATATTTTTTGAAAAGTCTTAACGAATACTCCATTTCATTTGTATCTTTCAATATTAACTATAGATATCATACATTCATCAATAATCATACACTTAACAAAAAAAATTAACTAAAGATATTAATTCCTTATAAAAGAGTGTGCGTTTTTAGTTTTACTTCGCTTTCAAAAGAAAAAGACAATAAATTAATATTCTTTTTCAAAAGCTTAGATTGGTAAGAACAAAACATTTCATTAATTTGGTAAAAAGCTTAAGACTTTATGTACGTGGTTTATTACATATTCTTCAACTATATATAAAAAGGGAAATGCATTTAATCGGCCTCCTAGCTTTTCTATGATTTGTGTCTTTCTTTCTCTCTTTTTACCACATCCAATGCAGAGAGCCTAACTTATTGCTCAAAACATGATAAGAAGATGCCCTCTTCATCATCTTCACATCTTGTTTCGATGGAGACCTCTCAATTGGCTCCATATGATTGTTATGTCTTAATCTTTTACACTCATTTTCTATCTCGTCCTATTAAATGGTTCGATTTTTTTTTTTTTTTTTGCAAAATATCATGATTAATACGGAATAACATTATTTTGTCTAGGACTAATGCTATGAATAATTTGATCTATATTATTTTGTTGGCTATTCCATGATGTATACATAACATATAGTTTTTTTTCTCTCGTGAAAAAATCAATTGTTTGTAGCTAGACTTGTCAATTAGACAAGTTCTGTCATTTCGGATTCGAATAGTTAAAATTTATGGGTCAATGAAGTCGGATCATTGCGAGTTCGAGTCGACTCAATGTATTAAGAACGTCACTGTTTTTATCAACAACAACATTGCGAGTTCGGGTTCTGTTGCAGCGGAATCTAAGGGGTTAAGATGGGGGCACCCCTATCTTGACACGTCAGGGGGTTGTCCATAAAGACCCGAGAGCAACAACGGCTGGATTGGAAAAAAAAGCCTCTATCTCAACATTGCCAAATCTACTGAAATTTCCAACTAATTATATTTTGCTTTACACTATCCTCCCAACATGTCTTCGATCTACCCCTTCCTCTACGGAAATCTCCAAAAACCAAGCTCTCACACCTTCGGACATACACCTCGGTACTTCGCCTCTGTACATGTCCAAACCAAGAAGTCTCAATTTTCGCAGCTTGTCTCTTATACTCGCCACCCCAGTCCCCACCTAATTGCTCTTGATCACTTCATTCCTAATCTTTTCCAATCTCGTGTAATCGCACATCTATTTAAGCATCCACATCTCAGCTACCATCAACTTCTACTGCCAGACAACACTCTTTGATTCATCGATTTTCGGGGCGGATGGCAACCCTAAAAAATTTAAGACGATTCGGTTCGGTTTATCGAGTTAGGTCCAATTTTGACAAGTCTTATTGTGAAGGATAGACCGGACCGAGTTTTCAAGTATACATTGGAATCAATTAATCAAGTTAAGGGCCCGTTTGGTTTCCAACCACGGAAACGTAAGCAGAAAGAAAACGAATATAGACCACTTATGTGTCACAATACATTGACAACAATTTTTTTATGGGTCTAGAGAAGGGGGAAGGGAAATGGTTAGAGGAGAATGGGGGATTTGCTTACCCCATTTTAAAATTAGGGAAAGGGATTGATGATAGCCCAAATCCTATCCCGCAAGTGTACGGGATCGGTTGTAATACCAAGGTGTCGAACTCTGGGACTATGTAGCATTAATTGTAATCAAATCAGTAGACTAAGCCGTAAAACAAGAAAAGATTGAATTGGAATTTTTGCTATGAAACTAATTAGAACAAACAAACAACTAAATATGAGCAAATCAATGAGAGGAAAGCTTCTAAGATCAAGGATCACCACAATAATGCGTCGGTAGACTATAAAAGATGATTGCACAATTTTAATTATGACTTTGTTTGAAGGCAATTGTCTAATGTATCCGCTAAATTCTATCAAATGTTAACAGACGTATCTAAATCAATTAAACATCCACTTTCGTGGCTTGCAAATGAAAATCTAGACCTTTAAACACTTAGAATTTAAGATTAAATTGAATAAACATCCGCTTTCGCGACTTGCTAACTCAAACCAACCTTAAGATTTCTATGACAATTGTTATTCCACAAGAGAATTCAAAATACTTTCATAATAAAGAAAACTCAGGTTCAAATCCTAGGGTTCCAATAGGAAAAAGTACCTTTCAGTCTCAATTCCTTATCTGACTATTTAACAAAGTTTTCACCTTTCAGTCTCAAACTTTGGCAAGTTCCCATTCACAAAAGTTACTAAGGCATAGAGCATCTAGGATTGAATCAAACAAAGCTTCAAACAACGGATTGTGCAATTTAATAAATAAGTCTACCTAGACATCATTGGGTTCACCCCAATCTTAGAATTTGGGGTTTAGCTAGACATGGAAATAGAAGAAATCAATTCAATAACGAGATTAAACATACCGGATTGAAGAAACAAGCAAACTTGATTAATATCCAGCAAATCCAAACTCAAGATCAAAACAAAGTCTTCAAATTCTCCACAATCTCTCTAAACTTGTCTCTCAAGGATTAAAACTAGGTTAAAAAGTCGAACCCCCAAAATAGATAACAAAAGAGGGTATTTATACTAAGGAGAAGGTAGGAAAGGCGGCCCAAAACCCGACCTAAAAGGGCGCACGAGCCACGGCGCGCGTCGTGCGCGAAGGCGCACGACCGTACAAGGCACGCACGACCTACTAAAGTGCACAATCCTAGCCTAGAGGACGCACGATCGTGCGTTTGAAAACGCACGGGCGTTGCCTTTCATTGGGTTAAACCGCACGATCGTGCGTGTGTGACGCACGATCCCCAACTGGCTCGAGCTAAGGGCGCACGATCCGACATTGTTCATCACCGCCTGCACGACCGTGCATCAAGGTGCACGACTTTGGCCTTGAACGTGTGATCCTTCCTATTTTGGACTCCTCAGTCGATCTTTTCCGGTCCCGACGCCTCTAGACTGAAGTCTTGATTCCGCTATGTCTCCAAACGCGTTCCAATTAAGCTCGAAACTCTCCAAAGTACCTGAAAAGCATAAATATACGCGTGTAGACATCTATAACGGAAAATAAACTAAAAGTACCAGAAACATGAGACTAATGCATGAAAATATATATAAACTAAGGTCCTAAATACATGTCCTACTATGCTCTAAATGCAAGTTATCAATTGATTACCGCAAGGGGGCTTGCGGTACATTTTTGCATGAAAAATGAGGTGACTCAAAGCAAGAGTAAATTTATCATCGATGTATTATGACACTAATATAGACTAAGTTCGTTTACTTTCTGTTTACGTTTCCGGAATAGAAAACCAAACGGGCCCTAATACTATTGGTAATATATATCGCAAAACACCAATTTTTTTTCTCATATTTACCATGGTTGGCTAATGACCCGTGGTAATTTAGATGCTACCACGGTTTGTTTATGACCCATGCTAATTAATCTAGACGCTGAAAGAGCACGGGAGTTCAAAAAACTATGGTAAAACAACCTAAATTACACATTTACTATGCAAAAACACGGAACCACGGTAAATATAACCGTATCCAAAGCGCCATTTTGTACCTAGTGAATGTTCAAAACCCTAGAATGTGAAGAGCTTGTAGGATCTGACAAGTGACAACCCTAGTTTAATTTGGAGAGATTAGAGAAATAAACTAGTCATATACCCGTCAACACTATGGAGGAGAGAATTTCTAATGTTACGAACGTTTGTGATAGTGTTGTTCCTATATTACGTACTCCCTTTAAACTGTGTGCTATGCTTAAGGCTATATATCGACAGCAACCCGGCCTTTTAATTTTGACTTATAAATAGTTTGCATTTGTCCGGCCAACCTGATTTGGCGATTTGCAAAGCTCTAGACATAGCTACTATTTTGTTATTACACTGACGATCACTGATTTTTTGGTTTTCTCGGACGATCATGGATTAGTACTACACTACTACACCATTTATGATTAACGCCCGTACAGCTAGCATTTTAGAATCGGTACGTACAAAATGATTCATAATAAAATGTTGATAATTGGAGTATTATTTTTCCCCAATAATTATATATATTCTGAAGATAGTACACCTCAACATTTAAACATTAATCTATTTTTTTGATTGAATTTAAACATTAATATATTGATGTATACACATGTACGTACTCCAATTAAGTTAGAAAACAGTGTATTTTTTTATAAACATTTCCCGCACGTGAAAAATGAATATAGTACCACTTTAATTACAAGGTAGCTCAATAGTGAAGTTCTTAAACTTTATGTACTTTTATCACATGGTGGTAGTGTTTTTGTCCAACTTTATCAAAAATCAAAATATTATGGGTGATATGAATTCAAACAAAATCAGAATATTAAACTAATATATATACAAATATGAATAGCAATTTATTCATTCTAATTCTTAGAAGAAAAAAAATTCAAATCTAAAAAACTATAAGAGTACATTCTCTAGGTCGATATATATATCGTGAGATCGAGTTGTTTTCTAGGGCAAGGAAAAATATGAAATAAACATATGCAATATGAATCCATGTGATAAATCCATGTGATAAATTATATATAATAACGCTAGAAGCCAGAGAGGCCGAGATACAAATTAATTAGTAGGTTGGTCCCCGTTCTGATTGTATATATCACCAGTCTGATAATGAATCGTCTGCCTCCTCCTATGGGCTATGGCTATACGTATAAGATATAAGATTGGGGACCATTCTGCAATTTTCTGTTTATTTTATACATCTACGGGTACCCGGCCAGCTCAAGTTTGTTCCCTTCTTTGTTTGTTTGTTCTCAAAAAACAAGTGCAAAGTGATTAAGATCAATGAATCGATTGGGATGGAGAATCGTTAATTACGAATCAGGAGCTCAAGTTTTTATTTTGAAAAGATCATAGTTATAGAGTTTGAATGACCTAAATTATACTAGCAATCTTGTCAACAACACAATTGACTTTTCTAATCGGGAATTTTCCAAAATCAATTTCCATTCACCTTTTAAGACTGTTTGGTGATGCAAAGATTATCTCCAAGCTTAATCTTTTTTTTTTTGATTTAGTAATGTCTGAGGTTGTTAGCTGTTAACAGGCCACGTCTTCGTCCCAGAGCATAAGGTTTTTCTTACAAAGTAAAAACTTTGAGATTGTCAGAGAATGCAATGCTAATTCTTATTGATAATTATCCATGAGTTGGATCAACGCCTCAGTATCGGTCAAAGAATTGTGTAAAGACAGTTTCTATATAAATAGTAAAACACAAGTAAAATAAATCAATTACTTATAGAAGAATCCATGTCAACCAACTAGTTAAATGGATAAGTATTTTTTTTTCTTGGAAGGATTTTAAATGATCTACTTGTATTATTAATAGTTACTATGTTACAATGGCAAGGGGTTAGGCAAAACTGGTCCAGCGTGAGGAGAAAGCACAATAGGAAATCACGGAAGTGGTTCATTAGAGTTGGCTTAGAAGAGCCGGACAATACCTAGGGCTACTAGGTTTTTTGTACCTTTTGTAACTACTTATATGAATGAATTAACCCCTTTTCATTCAAAAAAAAAAAAGACCTGGGACTTCTCGATCTATTCTAGAAACTTAATTACTCGAGTAACCAAAATACTGCCTAGTCTTCCTATACTCTAAGAAACTAGCTCAATCAATCGCAATTCATTCACTCTAAGATCACACCTTTCTCACTCATATGCACTCGCTCTTCAGAATTCCTTGTAAGCACTCGTGTATTCTCTCCTTAAGAATACATATGTATTTATGGAACTCATGGATCTGATCTTGTATCCTTTCTTTTCTAGAAGGATATAGTTTTCATCCATAATTCTATCCTAAAATAACGCTATCTATCTATCTAATATCGCGCTCACACTTGATCATAAGAATAGAGAGGATCCAATCTTCAATTACAATCGTCCGATATCTTGATCGAACATTTCTTTCCTTATCGGATATTTCTTCTAGATGCTTCTAACCGCCTTTGCTTCTTTCCTTATTTGTTTCACGAATTTTGTCAAAGAAAGGTTCCTTCAAGTTTTCTTTCAGTTACATTCATAGTTCCTTTGAGTCTTCCTTCTTCATTTTACTTCCTCGTTCTTCCAATTGTTCCTGTTCATCTATAACGTTTTGAAACACTTAGAATAAACTCGTAAAACCCATTAGCTCATGCTGCTAAAATTGTTAAAAGGGAGTTGAATAAAAAAACGCTTTCTGACATAAATAGTATATTTTTTGACATTTCAAACACATCCTATATAAAGTTGATCAATAAGAATCCTAAGCTAAGTTTCTAACCTTTAGATGTTTATAAAAAGTGTGAAATTTTATTCTTTCGGTTTTATTCAAGTGATCTTGTGAAAGTTCTTTGTAGGATCAGTTTGAAATAAGATGAGTTCTACAATATATTTTTGATATATTAATTAAATTACTAAAGGTGTACAATGGATGGATTGGTTTTGTATTGTCAATTCTATGCGACTATGGTTAATGAATTGAATGGTAGCCTAATTAATTAGATTGGGCGACTGGGCGTGACCAAGTCAATGTGATCAGGTGGTCCTCACGGCCTACAAATGCTTCCACGTGTAAGGACTGGATTCGCTGAAAGGCGCGTGCTAATAATGGGGCCCTCATATCAGGTGGTCCAATCAACCTTGAGCTGCCACGTGTCGAGGTCCCCGGGTTGACGTCGCTGTCTCGCAAGTAGGAGTAGGAGTAGAAGACTACCGACGGTCCCGCCCCGTCTCCTATTTCAACATCCTCCATTTTAATAGTAGAATACTGTTTGTTGCTCCAAATTTCTAAATTTTTTTTAGGATGTTCATTTGTGCACACGGATAATTTTTAAGCGTACACAGATATGCGTGCAACGAGGATGCACACGAAACAAATGTTTCGTGTGAGGGTAAAACGGAGTTTGAGAAAATAACGGAGTTCAGCGTATGCCTTAGTTGCGCAACGAGGTCTCGCGCACAACCTTGATTCGCGTGCAACAAGGGCTCACGTGTCTTCAACGACAACATTTTGGAAAATGTAGCTGTTGGACACACACGTCCAAGATTCGCAGGAATCCTAGAATCGCGGTACTCAAAAATCGCGGTACTCAAACGGTTAAAAAAAAAGGTCAAAATGTTTAAAATAACTTGTTTTGCTAGGTACGACGTGTCTTTATTGGAGATGGTTGGCTTCACTAGCATCGGAAATACATTCAACATCGGGTTTGTATTTATGTCAAAGGAAGATGTTGCTAGTTATACGTGGTGTTAAGTCAATTGAAATTCGTGTACGACGAACTTGGAGTCCAAGTGAATGCAATCGTAACAGATCGAGAGCAGGCTCTCATCAAGGTGATAAGACAAGTTTTTGGGGATGTAGTACAACATTTGATGTGTTGGTGCACATCAGACACAAAATCTTGACGTACGACATAAAGGTGTTTGCCAACTCTGAAAATCCACTGGACTTGTCACGCGGGTTTTCAAACACATGTTGGGTGCTATTTTCATCGATCATAGAGGCGACATTTGAAGAAATGTATATAGAATTGAAGATAGATGGCGACCGACACTTATTGCGTATGTGGAGAAGGTGTGGCTTAATCCATACAAGAAGAATATAGTTCGTGCTTCGAACGATCATACCCTCCACTTTCTGACGAGAACCACCAATAGGTAATTTTATATTTAACATTAAAATTCATTCTAAATATTAGAAAAAGTATTCGTTCAATGTTTAAACTTTGACATATGTTTTTTAGGGTCGAAGGTATGCATACTGTGCTGAAATGGATATTGAATTCATCTCGAGGAGGCTTCAATACGTACCGTGATACTAAGGATCCACATCCAGATGGAATCTCAAACCAACAATTTGAGGACAACAATTGAGAAAACTAAAATAGAGAAACCAACAAATACAGAATGCTCAAACCAAAGATCATAACGTTGTCCCGGCCTATATGCGACCACATTTCAAGGCAATGCCTACGTAAGTTGGTAGACATTTATGACTTGGTTGTTGACTTGCAGCAGGGTACAGTCGAGGAGGAGTGCCACGAATACTTTTGGAGAGAATTTTGTCATGGTCTCCCATGCAAGCATCGAGTATTGAACATTGAAACACGTGCCGAAGGAACATCGGTCGAGATCCGGAGACATTTGCTTAGGACAGTCTTAATAATAATATATGTACTTTTTCACTTTTCATGTATTCATGTTTCATGTATTGTGTTCCCCGCCGAAGGGGATTTATATATTTTTTTCTCATATTTCGATGTAAGGGGTCGGGCTTTCCCTTATTTGAGGACTACTAAGCTCAATTTAGCTTATATTATTATTAAAAACCCCTAGAGGGGACGAAGAGTACCATCTCTTCTTCAACTATATTAATTTGTAATGTTAAATTTTACATTTCTAGAATCCTAAACTCTAAAACCCTAAAACACTAAACGTGCAACCTGGATGCGCGGTTAGGGTTTACGCATAACCAGGTAGTGCACGCATCCAGGTTTCGCACTTTACGAGGCGCAAATCCTGGATCCACGGTCAGTGTTTTAGGGTTTAGGATTTTAACATTACAAATTAATAATTTGAAACATACAAAATCATATACATAATTTGAAATTAAATAATTTGAAACATCCAAAATATATAATCACGTAAACATCCAAAACAGATAACCATGTAAACATCCAAAATTATATACATAATTCGCAAATCCGAAATCATATACATAAAGAGGTAATTTCAAATCATATATAAAATCCGAAATGAAAGCATCTAAGGCTGGCGCTCATGCGAGGTACCATTGCCACTGTCGCGCTCTTCCACTAAATCCGAAAAGAGTCGAGCTCGGGTGGCCATGGGTGGGGGAGGCGGTGCAACAAAATCTAGAATCCTGAGCATAGGTATGAGATGAGGCGCCGTCGGATGATCCTGCGACAATTGAAGTAGCTGGCTCTTGGCATATCCCGCTGCGTGTTGCACCCTTTGTGCAAATAAAAGCAAGTATAATTAGCCCGTGTTCAGAAATAACAACTTCAACATACAACTCGAAAATAATAAATTCTTACCATCCTATGAGAAATTGGCAGTATCGGATGACCCTCAGGAGGACGTGGGTCATCGTAATGCGCTGAAGTCAGGTCCACGTACACGTGAGATCGGGCCCTAAACCATGCCAAGTAGCCCGGCTCCACCTGCCATGCATACTCAGCACGGCGCACATCTAGCTCGATTAGGTGTTCCATACGATATGCCCAATGGTGGTCCTTCGGAGCATACATAACCACGTATGTGCGGTTGGCCAAGTCCTCATTTCGGATAAAAAATGAAGGCTGTAATGGTGGAGTAGGGTTGGTCAGGACGCGACCAAACTGTCGGTTAGGTCCAATAGAAAGCCCAGTAATGGAATGATGACAAAATGATGTTTACATTATGGCATGACCGGTTAGGTCAATTAGGTAATGGAATGATGTATAAAATCGTTGAAAGCTCAACTGGGCATTCACTAAAGAAAACAAATGTCCTTAAATCGAGCGATTTTAACTGTAGTGGTTGTTCACTTGATAAACTAATCACCAGACCTTCCAAGAATAAAGTTGGGATTGAAAAGCCAACATTCTTAGAACTAATACAAGGTGATATTTATACAATCGAAAGAATTCGACTTGATAATGTAGGAGAATTTACTTCCCAAACATTCAATAATTATTGCATGTCAATTGGGATTAAAGTTGAACATTCGATGGCTCATGCTCAAACACGAAATGGTCTTGTTGAATCTTTGATTAAACGATTACAATAAATAGCTAGACCATTATTGATGAAGTCTAAACTGCCAACATCAGTTTGGGGACGTGCTATATTACTTGGCACTACTCTAGTCCGATTAAGACCAACTGCATATCATAAGTATTCCCCATTACAATTAGTGACTGGTTAAGAACCAGATATATCACATTTAAAGATATTTGGTTGTGCAGTTTATGTTCTTATTGCTCCACCGCAACGCACAAAATGGGTCTCCAACGAAGATTGGGAATATATGTTGGTTTTGAATCCCGATCAACTATTAAATATATTGAATTAACCACCGATTACCTATTTACGACAAGATTTGATGATTGTCATTTTAATGAAATGAATTTCCAAATCTTGGTGGAAAAGGATATAATGAAATTACTTGGAATGTTTCATCGTTATCTTATCTTGATTTGCGTAAGAAAACGTGTGAACTAGAAGTACAAGAGATTGTACATTTATAGAGTATAGCAAATTAATTACTTGATTCATTTACAAATACAAAGAAAGTGACAAAGTCATATGTGCCACCTGTAAATACCCCTAAGAGAATTGAAATTCATGTTGGACAAC
This sequence comes from Fallopia convolvulus, assembly GCA_964016875.1. Classification (NCBI taxonomy): domain Eukaryota; kingdom Viridiplantae; phylum Streptophyta; class Magnoliopsida; order Caryophyllales; family Polygonaceae; genus Fallopia; species Fallopia convolvulus. The sequence continues at coordinate 55,391,471 of OZ024723.1, forward strand.
TAGATAAGATTCCTAAAAAAGAATTTATAGCGCGCCGACAATGCGACCGCCCGCCTGGATTAGAAGATCTAAAACCAAGAAAGAATAGGCGGTCGGATAATCCAAATAAAGCCGCAACAATTTCCTATTCAGGGGGAGAATGTGACAAAAATACCTCCGAAAATCTAGGAGATGTGTTAGAGATGAAAATTGTTCCGGATAAAAACAAAACGAAGAATGTTCCGGATAAGAATAAATGGAAATTGTTCCGGACAATGACAAAAACATTGATAATTGCGAAATTTCAGTAAATTATGTCTATTTAGGAATACAGTGAAACAGAAAAGACATTCCTTGATGAGGTGTTCGCATACTCAGTTGCCACCGAAATAGTGGTTGATGATGATGAAAGTGAACCACAAACTATTGTTGAGTGTCGTATCAGACACGATTGGCCAAAACGGAAAGAAACTATGTAGAAAATCGCTTGAAAAGCGTAATGTTTTTGACCCAATAAAGCCTACACCTGGGCTTGAAACTAGTAGGATATAAATGAGTATATGTACGAAAGCATAATGAGAAAAAAATGAAATTGTGAGATACAAGGAAAGACTTGTAGCTCAAGGCTTTTCTCAAATAGCCGGGATAGATTATGAACAAACATATTAACTTGTAGTTGATGTAACTACATTAAGATTTTTAATTGGCCTAATTGTTTCAGAGGAACTACAAATGCGACTTATGAATGTCGTAACTGCATATTTATTTAGATTACTTGATAGTGATATTTACATAAAAGTTCCTAAAGGATTAAAACTACCTGAGGTATATAAAGCAAAATCTCGGAAAATATTTTCTATAAAATTGCAAATATCATTATATAGTCTAAAACAATCTAGAAGAATGTGGCACAATCGGTTTAGCGAGTATCTTCTTAAAGAGGGATATCAAAATGATATTGTTTGTCCATGTATTTTCATCAAACGATCCAAAAGGGTACACTATTGTTGCAATATATGCTGATGATTTAAATATTATCGGTACATCCGATAAAATTGAAAATACTACAATATATTTAATGAAAGAATTTGAAATGAAAGATCTTGGAAAAACCAAAATTTGGCTTGGTTTACAAATTTAACATTTGAAGGATGAAATTTCATTCATTAAACAAATTACACCGATAAATTTTTGAAATGGTTCTACATGGACAAAGCACATCCATAGAGTTCACCCTTGATAATTCGCTCTCTTAGTATACAAGATGATCAATTTAGACCTCGAGAAGATGATGAAGAGATTCTTGGTCATGAAGCCCCTACCTAAGCGCAATTGGTGCATTAATGTATCTTCCAAACAATACAAAACCAGATATTGCTTTTGCTGTAAGCTTGTTATCAAGATACAACTCAATACCAACAAGATGGCATTGGAACGGAATTAAACCTGTGTTTCGATACTTACGAGGTACACTTGACCTTCGGTTATATTATCATAGAAATGCAAATGCTACTGTTGTTGATATGTAGATGCAGAATATCTATTAGATCCGCACAAAGCAAAATATCAAAATGATCACTCTTTATGAAGAAGGAAGGGAATGTGTCTAGTTAAGATCAATGATTGGATACATACAAAAAGAATATAAAATAAGATCAATTGCAGACAATCCAACCATGATATATGAAGACAATTTTGCATGTGTCACACAAGTCAAATGGGGTTACATCAAAGGAGATCGGACGAAACACATTTCACCAAAATTGTTCTCAACTCATGATCTAGAGAAGAGGGTAAGATACTAAGATCGAAATCCAACAAATCCGATCAAGTGAAAATGCTGCAGATTTATTCATAAAATCTTTACAACCCAAGAAGTTTGAAGAACTTGTGTACAAGTTTGGAATGCGCAGATTTCGAGAAGTAAGTTGATTTCAGTTGAAGAATTATACGCATTGCACTCTTTTTTCCTTCGTTCATAGGTTTTTTTCCATAGGGTTTTACCTGGCAAGGTTTTTAATGAGACAATACTATGAAAAGTGTATAAGACAAGATGTTCTTTTTCACTATGATATGGTTTTTATCCCACTGGGTTTTTCCTAGCCATGTTTTTAACGAGACATCATATACATGATTGGGGATCAAATGAGAACAATTCTTATCCTATAAAATGAGAACAATTATTAGCCTTTAATTTTGCGAGATTAAGGGTCCAGATCTGATTGTTAAAGACACGCCCACTACTTTTTAATTTTGGAGTTTGAGGGGTATTTAAGTCATTTTATTGTCTTCTATCTTCAACCTTACATTCAACCCATAATCATGCACATGCTTTCATTATTTTCCTTATTTCTATCGGCATAAATTCGTCTCCTTGATCTCAACTACTCATTTGACACTCATCTATCTTCCGCTCAAGCAAATTCATCTTCAATCCCCTCCTCATTAAAGGATTTAGATTTGATTTTCGTTGATTTAGGTTTTCAATCTTTGTTCATGGATTTTCATGTTTTTAGGTTCATTTTTCACCTTTGTTCATGGATTTTGGTGAAGAGAACCATATAATTAGTAGAGACTGTCTATATATACTTGTCTATGCTTGTTGATTGAAACGTAATGGCCATGAATTTTACTACTATTGGAACCCTAACTTTTCATGGGAAAGATTATTGACTTTTGTCCACCTTCTTAAGTCTTTTACCTTTTATCAATGGAAATGCTTGCTTGATTGAAAAAATACCTTAATTATGCTAGTATTGATGAGTTCCATTGAAAATAGAGATTGATTGTGTATGCTTGCTTGATTTCCCACCAAGTGTTTGATAAAATGCCTTAATATATTTAGTGTATGTATTAATTTACATGAACCGTATTGTCATTTCTAATGAACCTTACTATGTAATGTTATGAACCACGATGACAATCATTGTGAACCAAATGAACAACGACATTTTACACAATTTATTGCTCATTATGTGTTCCAGGTTGCTACTAAACTAGTTTATTTCCCCCCTTTTATAATTGTAGGTTATTTATCAAGATCCGATCAAATTTGTCGGCATGCTCGGCTATGTGGTCAATACATTTGTGAACCACATTAAATGATAAGAGTTATTCCCTTGATTCAACGTGTCATCGTAATACAAAATTTTGTCCAAAGGAACCTTGCATGCTTAAAGGAAGGGTCAATTACAATCACTCCTTATGTATCACTATAGAAATTTCATGCTCATTTAATCCACGACATTATCCATGCTCCATCTTTGTTTACTTCTAAGGATTAGTTTATGATGTTGGTAATGATCCTGGAGGTGGTTGTTATGCTATGTATGCTTTATTATAATCTTGTATTTGAATAGATTATTGTCATCTTTCTTATCAATGAACTAATAAAATTCTTGAAGTTTTGATGCATATCCACTTGAGCTACTATGTTAAATTTTATGAATTTTATAGACTAACTATTATCAACTAAAAGACATGAACCATTAGATAAAATATTATGAACCTTTGCTGATAAATATATGAACCAAATAAACAAATATCATGAACCAAAATTACAACTAGTATGATTTAAAAGACATGAACCGTAAGATAAAATATCGTAAACCAAAGCTTATAAAAATATGAACCAAAAGAAGAACTATAATGAACCAAAAGACATGAATCGTATGAAGAATAGCCTATGTGGGGTTTGAACTCACATGTATATGCATAGGCACATTGCTCTACCATTTGAGCTAATAGGCTACTAAATGAAATAAATTATATAGACACTTATTAAGAACCTAAGCATACAAAATAATAAACCAATAGAATAATTATTATGAACCTCATTTCAAAAAACAATTACATCAGTAGGAATATAATAAGAGTTATGTGGGATTTGAACCCACATGGCCACATCTATGTGCATAGACACATTGATTTACCATTTGAGCTAATAGGCTACCAAATAACATGAATTGTATTTATATTTAGTATGAACCTTAGCATACAAAATCATGAATTAATTGAACAAGTATTATGAACCTAAAGTCATGACACTATTACTATAAACTACAATATGCATGAACCATAAAAATACTTATAATGAATCGTATAATGCAAATTTATGAACAAAAAGAAAAACAATCACGAACCAAAAGACAAAACCAAATAATAACTAGTATGAATCAAAAGATAAAACCATATGATCAATAATTAGCCTATGTGGGATTTGAATCCACATCTATGTGCATAGACACATTGCTCTACCATTTGAGCTAATAGGCTACCAAATAACATGAATTGTATTGATATTGATTATGAACCTTAGCATACAAAATCATGAACCAATAGAACAAGTATTATGAACCTAAAGTCATGACACTAGTACTATAAACTACAATATGCATTATAAAAACACTTATAATGAACCGTATAATACAAATTTATGAACCAAAAAAGCACATATTATGAACCTTGATATCTTTTTTGCATCAACTAGAAGAATTCCGACCAAAGTGAGAACTCCAAAAAGAAATCACAATACGTCCCATTTTACTAATTGATATCTCTCCACTGATATATTTCATGTTCCAACATAGAGAAGCAAATAATGATTAGAACTTAAAGACATGATTTGGTTCCAAACTAAAAAAATATGCCACACCACACCATTCATTATAAAAATGCAAAATTCTTAATCATAGATCTCTAAGAGTCCAAGAAAAACATAGATAAATAGGAGGCAATCATAATTACATACAACTATTTTGACTTAGTTCACTTTGCCATAACTCATGCCAAACACCAATGACATAGCATTTCGGATATTCCTAAAGTATAATCCTCCAAATACAACATCAGTTAAATTGCAAGATAAAAGGATAAAAATTAAGCATACTTGAAAGTTCTGTCTACTAGTTAAGTAAGGAGATTGAAACAAGTATTAAGCCAACACCTGCTCCAACTGCACACAGACCAACAACTTATGTACCCAATGACCATGATATATCTTTATAACATTTTCAATTAAAGAGTGGACTATGAAATTGAGAGATCCGAGATTCACAAACAGTTTTAATTTTAACTTGATTGAGGGTTGAAATCTTCCCCAATTAAAAAAATCCAAATACGCCCAATAAAAAGTTGTTTAATACTCAACAAAAACACATCAATATGAACTTAAAAAAATGAAAGTGTAAATGTACTCATCGCAACAGTAATAAAGGTTTTGTCACCAATGTCAAATAATACAATCATGACTATTGACTTGAAAAATCCCTAAACAAAACAGAGAATTAAATCTAGTGAATTTCAGAAGAGCAATGGGAAGTAAAAAAAAGTGATATGAAGAACAATTGAAGAACTCATCTTCAATCATTGAAGCTAAATCAATGAAATAGCGAAAGGGTTCGTGCACAACAAAATTTAAACCCTAGGAACTTGCAAGATCCATACTTGCTTCTTCCTCCCATTCCTGGTGGATCACTTCGGGGGGGAGGGGGGGAGGGGGGGAGGGGGAGAGCTTGCTTCCTTTTTTTACGGGTAAATTATTCATCCTTTTTTTATTATGCATGTTTTTGTACTTAGTAGACTTTGGCCAATAAGGCAATAATGGCCCTTACAACCTTCTATTTTTCTCAGCTCCGTACAACAAGATCAAATTAAATTTTTAGTCTATAAATACCTTGTATATTTTAGTATAATTGAATCAAGGAAATCAGATCAGATTTTATAAGTTTCTTCCAAATTCAACAACAACGATGACATTATAGCTCTTTTATATACAGTTTTTTGGTGCATTCATGTAATATACATACTATTTTTTTATATAATGGTAATCATTAATCACAAATCAATACTCCGTATATTATACTATTTTTTTGGTCGAAATATATTATACTATTTTTACACTGACATATATGTTTTTAGTTTCTCTATTGTGTTATATACTTATATATACGGTTCGGCTAATGTGTGCCCATGGGCAAACAATAAAAGTGTTAATTTGGGAAATTATTTTAAAACTATTTCCTAAATTGGAATTAATAAACCCTTTAGAAAAAATAAAAATTAACAAACAATATTCAACTTTATCAAAATTAGAATTTTTATTGTGTGCCCAGACACACAATAGAAAAATCCTTATATATATGATCATCGATGATCTTCTCTTTTCTTTTCTTTTCTTTTTTTTTTGGGGGTGTGAGGGGACACATGAGGTCCCACTTGTCTCTTAAGTACATGATTAAGATAATAATATAATTAAAACCAAATGATGTTGAGATTGATTTAAGATTTCAAACAACTATTAATACAATGATGATATCTGCAAACTAGATTGTGATCGATATCATTAACTATGATTGATTAAACCTCCAAGCTCAAATCACTTTAGACTAATCGCAAAGTTGGATTCCATTTCCATCTTCCAACTAAACACCTATAATATTTGATGCATAGTGATCCTGATTAAATTAATTAGTTCACATCCTACACCTAATCACGCACTTGTGATCGATGTCGATCTTAAACTAATTACTTTGAACACTAAATGATAGCATTAGTATGGCCATCATATCGATCTACATACATATCCTACACCTAATCACGCACTTGAAACTTTTCATATAACTAAAACTCAGATCGACAAATGCTCTTCTTTCACAGATTTCTAGTTTTACGCTCGTTAAGCTTCTTCTACAGTTCTACTCACTACTCACTAGTCACTTTAGTGAGTGCATGCATGTGTCAATGTGTCATGCATGTGTGTGGTACACGTGCACATTTAATTCAATTATTGTGTTTAGAGATAGATGATAATTGTGATGAGATTATTAAACTATTTGATAGTACAAATCGGCAACCTATCTTTATATATTGTTACTTGTTAGTTAACGTACCTGACAAAAATGATGGATTTTCTTATGATGCTACTTAATTTTTATGAAGCAACTAATTAATTATTTAAATTAGCGCCTATAGCTTTAATTTAGTGAGTAGTTGTTCCATGGGTAAACATGGAATTGAACTTAATTGGTAGAAGAAAACTTCACACCCGAATTCAAAATTGCAACATTTGTGTAATGACTTTTCGTGCTTCCAAAATGATCTTTGACATGACAATTATGAATCGAATTCATAAGATTGAATGAAGATATTAGATATAAAAAATACACGTTGCCTGAAATAGAGGTTCACGCTCTCACCTCAAATTTCAACGTACGTTTGGTTAAAGCTAACAAGGATTTGACATCAAGGGGTTATGTCCACACTCACTCTTCAAATCTGAGGGACCCATTTCCAATTTTTGTCTTTTATCTTGCTAATCCTGTACGTTTAGCCCTATAAAGGCGAAACCTTCTAATTTTATACTATATCAATTGCTTGATTAATTAATGCTAACTATAATTAATCTTATCTTTTGCTTTTGCTAATCACTACTACCATGTATCATGCTTGATAAGACTGCCATTAATTAATGCTAACTTAAATCAAACTAGCTCCATCAAAAAAATCATTAATTAATACAGCAAACTAGTACATTACTCCATATAATACAGCAAATTAATTAGATTGTCTATGCTTACAAGCTGATATGTACAGTTATTATATAATTCTAATTCATTATAAATACTGTAGGAAAGTTTTTAAAAAAACCTCCAAACTAGAGTAAGAAGATTGGAACAAAAATATCTTGTTGAACACATTTTTATACTATATAAATAAATTGTCAAATGTGTCTGGAGAAATTAAACTATTCTAATTAATAACCAATTACGTAGGCGATTATGTGGTAGTAATAATCTTAAACCAGAAAGGGATCGGACAACGTCATCGTAATGATTTTATAAACTTTTGGTGAAATTAGAAAATGAAAACGATTTGAGGAACCACTTTTTACGAGTGCAACATGTGAACCAGCTTCCTATAGTTTTCCTTATATCCGTTTTCATGCTGGGATATGTTACTAATTTAATAGTACGTACATTCTTCACTGTTACACATCTTTATCTTCTTTTTTTTTCGGTATAGTGATACGCTGGTTTTAATACAGCGTAAGTATGTATTTTTATTAGGATTTCTGAGTGTTTTAGGTTACATTAGGGTGTTTATTTATAATATCAGAAAAGCCTACAGTTGAAGATTTTGAAGACAGAAGTCCTAAGTTTGAGCTGAAGATTTTACGGAGTTCAAGACTCGTGCCCTCGGGTATGGAGCCGAGACCGAGGTGAAGAGAAGATCCGAGAGGGGCGAGGCAAGCAGGACCCGCGCTCGCGGGTCGGGGCCGCGCTCGCGGTTTGACGAGGATCCGCGGTCGAGGGATGAAGACTGGACCCGCGCTCGCGGGTGGCGGTATTTCCAGCGCGCCGACTTTCGTATTATTCTATCTTTATTTATATTTATTCTATCTAGTTTTAGTTCGGTTTTTTCTACTATTTAAGCTTAGTTTCGTAGCAGACTTTGTTATCACACATTATCTAGCATATTTTTGGAGACTTTTACTTTTAACTTAGTTTTTATTTCTATTATGGAGAACTAATTTCCCTTGGAGTTTGTTTGATCAAGGAAGCCTTTTTGTGTAATTCGTGAGATTCTGGTAACTTTTCTATCCCTTGGTTAATATCAAAACTCTTGTTTTTATTTATATGATCTATGTTTGATTTTATGAGCCTGATCAACTTGTTTGATTGACTTAGATCTACTGTTTGGATTAGGTTTGATTGTTGTCTGTGCAATCTTATTTATCCTTGAAACAACTCTTTTCCAAGACCATGGACTGGAATTGAGAAAGAGTGTTTGATGATTATTTTATGCATGAGACTCGTTGTTTGATTGCATGGATTAATTTCCTTTTATCCTTAATATTTTGCATGATTTGAATTAAGCGTTCTTGTTCATATCATCCTTTCGCTTGGACCGTGGACAAGCGGAAATCTTTTATAAGGATTGGAATTAACCTGGGAATTAATAGAAAAGTGGATGAATTGATGATCGAATGATTAAAAAGGTGGAATTGATTGAATGAACTCTGCTTTCCTTTAATTGATTTAAACCCTAATATTGTTTGCTTGCTTAAACTCCCAAAACCCCTGTTTTGTCCTTTGCTGATTGTTCAGAAAACCGATTCTCTTGGGTTCAATCCCTTACTTGCATGCTATACTTGATTTTTAGTTTAGGATAATTTATTTTTATCTTGACAATAACGACTTTAGCCAAGTCATATAGTCACTTGTCAAAGTTTTCCATTGAAACTAGACAAAATGTCAGCCCCAAGTCCAATTCAATTACAAACATTTTATTTTCAATTATTGTTCACTTAATTCAGGGTTAATATATTGTGATGTGTCAATAGTTTTTTTTTACTTTCTAATGGAAAACAATTACAATACTTGACTTAAATTTGTATTAAAATTATAATAAACAAAGAAGGATTATTCTAATGTGTTTACTAAGTTTGTTGGATCGACGCGCATTAGTACGAGTAAGGAACAATATATAATGAGAACTGTTCATTAGGCAGCGGAATAATAAAAATATGCAAATAGAGTAAAGCAAAACATACAGTTCTTTATAGAGGAACCTCATAACAACCAACTAGTTGTATGGGTAAACCTCTACCTCCCTTGGAGGATTTTGAAATATCTACTTGTATTATTAATTTGTTTCTTAATTACAAAAGCAAGATTCAAATTTCTCTGTTCCTAGTAGTCACCAAACTCTAACAACACTAACAAATCTTCTAGACTCTGTTACTAAGCGAACAAACTCAACTAATACAATAAATCAAACCTCACACCTGGAGATATTGACTCAATCCCTTTGGAATGGATCAATTCCTTTCTTTATCGTCAAGATTGAACACTCGTCACTGGTGACTTCTCTTGATCTTTCTTTCCTTCTCAGGTGAGCTCTCTTTAGGGTTCTTGTTTTATACTTGGACGAAAGTGATTTGTGATTCACAAATCACTTCTTGCAAGGAGTTATGAAAATGTCTTTTGGAAGAACCTTATAATATTAGTTTATGAAGGAGTGTTGTTGGTGGTGATGTTTGAGAAGACGATATTTTATGAAGGAGTGTTGTTGGTGGTGATGTTTGAGAGGACGATAGTGGAGACTCAAAAAATACGGTCGAAGGAGTGGAAGTGACAACGTTATTGGGGAAGTTAGGGGAAAGTTGAAGATTGTAAAACGGAACACGATAAATAACTAGATAAGTAGTAGATCAATTTGGTGGCGACAATGTTAGGTTCGTTGGAGATATTGGTAAATAATATGTATATTAGGTAAAATTACGTGGGTGGTAAACGGGTGGGTCGGGTGACAAGTGGTGGGTCGGATGAATCGGGTGTAAAATCTCACCCCATATCCGACCCATCACCCGACCCACCCATCACCCGCTTTTCTTCGGTTTTTCACCCGTATATTTGGGTCGGGTAAAGCAAGTGGGTCGGTCACTCACAGATAATAATGTCTAGCCCTAATTGTGGAGAAACTAGCAACCCTTACACAACAACAACCAAAATTAGTATTGACCAACAAAAATACAATAGCAATTAGTAGAGATCGAAAAGCACCAAAAAATAATAGCAATAGGGGTAGCAGACGTGAAAACATGAACATTTTCAAATGGCTAAATATGAACCATAGATGATCATACATGAATATACCAAAGCAATACATGAACCCAACCGCGCACACAATCTACTAACCATCGTATTAATCCTAGATTGAATCTATAGAAACCTCCTTCCACCCAAAAGTTCAAACCTAAAAATAAAACCCTAAAAATTGAAAGAGAAATCAATCAAAATGTCAAAATTTCAAATTTTATACAAGGATAAGAAGAGTAATTAAATTTTTCAAAAAGGAGATTATAAAATACTTGTTGCATGGCTTCATTGATAGATCGATATCTTCACCGTTTTCATGATGGGAGAGAAATTGATTATGCAATTGAACACCCAAACAAGCCCTAAATGTTAAGGAGCACAATATATACAAAGCAAGCAAAAACCATGTTGCATAATTTCTGGTTTATTCTTGTGACTATATAGTATTTTGAGTCTGAATTAAATGGAGCTCAAATGTTCATCCGTATCTATAAAAACTTTCGAGTTTGATTACGATTCAAGGAGATATAGCAATTATGAACCAAGTCATTTAATTTAATGTTATTTAAGTTTTGGATATTTTTTGTTTTGTATTATATTTTTTGAATGAAAAATAAATATGTTTAGTGAAGTCGAGTGAAGTAGTGTCAAATCACATTTTATGTCAATCTCCTATACGAAAAGAGTGTGTTTAGTTTGTTGTAATATCTATTATGAAAACGATGGAAACCAAAAATGTTGACAAAAGTCTACAGAATTATGTTTTATTATAACAATAGTAAACTAATACTAGTGCACACTAGTATATTTTTGAGTGTAGGTTGATAAAACTTGCGACAGATACTACTGTTTATAATCAACCAAACTATTTACTTTACCATTTTCTAAACTCGTAATCATCTTCATATGTTGAAGTCTTCTAGTCATAGTTTACTTTGGTGATCGTAACAGCAAGAATTCATACAAGAAACAATACCAAAAAAAACAACTAATCGCTCTTTCACGTAGGAAGTGGGAAGCACGCGCCAGTTCAAGTGTCGGCCTGATCAATAAACATCTTCACAAGTCATAATACATTAAATAAAATACCGCAAATTTGAGAAATTATCAAATTAACACAAAGAAAATAGAGACGTCCGAGAAAAATCCTCTTAAAATATAAATCATTGAGACACGGAAATGACAATGTGTCCACGTTCACTAATCTCCACCGTCCGATGAACCACCCAATCCAACGACCAACTATATATAAGCAAAATTTCATTATTATAATAGTATTATCTCTGGAATCTTGAAAAATTGAACAAAAAAAACATTAATTAATTTAATTTAATTTCGGCGGCATCGTATTTTAAATAATTATTTATTTTTAAACCCCTCTCCCCCAAACAACCAACCTCCCATCTTTCTCTCCCAACTCCGATTCCCATTTATTTTTCCCCACTTTTCCCTCTCAATTTTCGTTTTCTCGCCGAATTTCTCAGTCGCTCAGAGTTCTCAGAATTCCGCCATCTCTGCACCCATCTTCAACAATTGTCTGTTTACAGTTTCTGAACAGACGATTCTGTTTCTCTTCAAACGAGGAGAAAAGTAAAAGTCTTGACTCCCCAAAATTAAAAATCAGTTCTTTTTGTAAATCCCAAACCCCCCCTGAATTCTTTCACAAAAGGGGAAATTCATTAAGTACTCACTCCGTAGTAGAGTAGAAGAAGAAGAAGAGAGTTGGAATAAAAAATGGCGTATCATAACCAACAACACCATCACCATATCTCACAAGACCAAATGGCTTTACAGCAGCATTTCACGGCGCTCATGCCGGACCACCACCCTTCCTCGGCGGATCCCAAGCCGGAGCACCACCACCACCACCACCACCACCTCGGAGGACCCAATTGGCTGAGCAGCGCCATCCTTCGCTCTCAGGGCGGCCCCTACGGCGCCGGTGACGGAGCCGCCGGCGCCGGTGGGACCAACTTCCTGAACCTCCACACGAACTCCGATTCCTCGTCGGCGGCACAGCAGGCGCCGAATCAGTGGCTCTCCCGGACTCCACCGGCCATGGACGATTCCTCGGTGCTCTCCCTCCCCCACGACTCCGACCATAATGACAGCTCCAACAACAACGGGAACGGAAACAATAAGGCGGAGTTGGGCGACGGAGGGGCCGGAGAGGTCGCCGGAGGAGGAGATGGGGTGTTGAATTGGCAGAATGCCAAGTACAAGGCGGAGATTCTGTCGCACCCGCTGTACGAGCAGCTCCTGTCGGCGCACGTGGCGTGTCTGAAGATAGCGACGCCGGTGGATCAGCTGCCGAGGATCGACGCCCAGCTGGCGCAGTCGCAGAGCGTCGTCGCTAAGTACTCCGCCATGGCCGCCAATGGTGGGGCCCCCATGGTTGGGGATGACAAGGAGCTTGACCAATTCATGGTGAGCAATTTCTGCTTCTTTTAGTGTTGATTTTTTGTGGGTTTTCTTCTCCTCTTGTTTTTAGATTTTTGTTTTCTGATTTTGCTAATAATTGGTGTTGCTCTGTTATGGGTTTAGTTTGATTTCATAGTATAGTATAGTATTATGTTTGTTTAATGATTGTTGATTCACTTTTGGTGTAGTTTGATTGCCGTCTTGTGAGGGTTAGGGAGATTTCTCTGAGAATCTAGGGTGTCAGATAAGGTTGTTATGGTTGGTGTTCTTTGAGTTCTCAACTTGTTATGAGATTAGGCAGAAAATAAAAGTTTTGTAGCTTGTTTGAATTTGTATTTTGTTGGTTTCTTGCTTAGTTAATTGGCAGTCTTTCAATTGCATGAAATCAGAAATTCTGCCTCTATATAAAAACAATTTTCATCCATTCCTTTTTTGTGGTTGTGAATTCATATGGTTAAAGAGTTTCATCCTAGCTTTTGACAACTGACCATAGAGATTAGAGAACACATTATTCCTGGTTTGTATGGTCAATTGAACATGCCCTATGCTATCTTAAAGGCAAATTTCTATATGAAAAACTGGATTTCATGGTGCTGTTAAAGCAAATATGAAACTTGTTTGCACTAGTGTGTCTTGTTGAGTGAGAAGTTGCCATCGTTGTCAAATAGATATAACTTTTCCCTGTTTGGTACAAGGACAAGGGGCCTTTGCCTTAGAGATGATGAAACTTTGCATAGTGAAAAAACATGAAAACTACACATCTTATGTGTTTCCTTTGTCTGAAGTGACCGGTGCTTTCTCATGGAACGCGGTGTGTTTGAGGGCAACGAAATTGTCCATGTGCAATTACTTAATTGTAATAATTGGATGTTTCTTCTTTGAATCTACAATGATTTAATTATGGCTGTGCACATTTTATATGACTCTTTTATGTACCAAGAAAACAGATGTACTTGCTCTGAATGTTTTTTTCTCTTTTCCTTAAAACTTGTCACAGACTTTTGCTAATTTTGTATTCAGTTTAGGTCATACATTTGTCACATTGAAGCACTATACACTTAATGCAATGTGATTTTGTATTGTTCTATTCTACCATACCTTGTGAGGCATTAGACTAGTGTATTGCTAATCCAGCCTTTAATTTCAGCTAACTATAATCTTTTCCTTTTTTCAGACGCATTATGTACTGTTGCTATGCTCGTTCAAGGAACAACTACAACAGCATGTTCGAGTCCATGCTATGGAGGCTGTCATGGCTTGCTGGGAGATTGAACAGTCTCTTCAAAGCTTAACAGGTAACAACATTATTCAACTTTGCATTGTGATGAGATTGAACAGTCTCTTCAAAGCTTAACAGGTAACAACATTATTCAACTTTGCATTGTGATGACGTATCAGGAAAAGTATTTTGGTAAGCATGTCATTATTAATATTCTCACCAAAATTTTGCTGTATTTAGGAGTTTCTCCCGGTGAAGGAACGGGTGCAACCATGTCAGACGATGAAGATGATCCAGTGGACAGTGACTCAAACATGTTTGATGGAGGTGGTCTTGACGGGCATGACACCATGGGTTTCGGTCCTCTCATTCCTACTGAGAGCGAGCGCTCCCTCATGGAGCGAGTCAGGCAAGAGCTTAAGCATGAACTCAAACAGGTAACACACATTTCAATATAAACATATAACATATACTTGCATTGCTTCATTGGAAAATTAAACATCCTTTTGTTTTCCCCATTTTGGTACCAAAAGGGTTACAAGGAGAAGATTGTGGACATAAGGGAGGAAATTTTACGCAAGAGGAGGGCCGGGAAACTCCCAGGCGACACGACTTCTGTGTTGAAAGCTTGGTGGCAATCACACTCCAAGTGGCCTTACCCAACAGTAAGTTCTCTCTTCACTATAACAAATATATATGAGATCAATTCATGTTCTGATATGAAAAGGTCTAATAAAGATTTTATATTTATTAATTGTTACTTGGATTCAGGAGGAGGACAAGGCAAGGCTGGTTCAAGAAACAGGATTGCAGCTGAAGCAAATAAACAATTGGTTCATCAACCAAAGGAAGAGGAATTGGCACAGCAATCCCTCCACCTCTACCGTCATGAAGACCAAACGCAAGAGGTATGTATATCTTGATTAATTCCTGGGCATTTCTTTCTGTTTGAGATCCACCTAAAACTCAATTAAGAACTAGTAATAAACCCTGCAGGTGAAAAGAGACCAGGAGAAGGTTAATTTGAATCGCTCATGTAGATGTAAGATACTTCTGGAGCGAAACTATGCTCGTTTACTCCTTCCACTGCTTACAGGATCATATATATGATGATGATGCAAGCTAGGCACAGATCGAGTACACGCGCGTTATATATAGCTAGGCATTTTGGACCAAACTTTGGAGTAGAGGTTATATGGATCAATTACAGTTTCGGTATGAAATTCTGGGATTTGGAATTGATAGGGAACCTCAAGGAGATTGTAAAAGGGTGGTTCTATAATTTTGGTTACTAGTAAGCTTGTGCCTGTAATATATGGCTATGGGTATGATCTGAATGTGAATCTTTTTTACACGGTGATACTCTTGGGTATACAATGTTAAAGATGCATGGTGTACTTAATATTGTTCTATCATGAAAAATGTGTTTGTAATTTTTCAAGAGAGCAACTATCATGAAATAAAAGTTGTAATTAATGATTGTTTTTTTCAACTGCTAAAAGTTGTAATAATCTACAGTGAAACAATCTCGCCATAACATATGATATGGGCCATATGGCATGGGTAATGGAATCAGGAGGTTCATAAAACAAATGAAAATCCTGACTGGATGGATAGTAAAGAAATTTGCAAGTTCATTTTCATGGCTCGTGATGGAAGAAAATTAGTTAAGACAGTTATGGTAAATTACATTTTACACTACATCAAGCTTGAAAAAGTGCCTCGACATATTAGCCTGACCTTATTATAAATTGAGAATTACCGAGGTTCATTATTTAACGAATGTATAACCTTAACAAATAATCTAACATAACATATATAAAAATGGATGATGTGAGAATGAAACTATGGAGAGAAACGAGAATGAATCTCCGTTATTAGTTCCAGGTAGATTAAATGCTTAGATTGTGCACGCGTGTGATTTTTTTTACCGCTGATGATACAAATTTTGGTAAGCTTTCTCGACTGTACATTTGCATCTTACCTATCTATGCATTTTCACATTACTGACTGTGTATGACCTTTTTCATGTGAGTGTGCATGTCAGTGTTATAATGAGTGTACATCTTTCTATTAACAACTGTGCATTTTCACATTACTCGATTGTGAATGACTTTTTCATGTGAGTGTGCATTGTTGGGTCAATTGTGAATCCCACATCGGGAATTCAAAGGATCTAAGTCTAGCGTATAAAATAAATGAGTTACTCTTTCTATTACCAATTGGTTTTAGGATGGAGCACCATTGGGCTTATGTGTTGGGCTTGTTAGCTGGGCCCATTCTGGATTTCTCCCTCTAACATGCATGATGGTATGCATGATGGTCTTATAATGCATGATGGTCTTATAATGGGTGTGCGTATTAATTTCTATTACTGACTGTAAATGCACAATCATTTACAAAGTAATGCATGATCCATTTTAATACAATGCATCCTTGGTGAAAATGGCCACACACACTTAATTTAGAATATTATACACATTGACTTACAAAATAAAAAACAATTATTTACAAAATAATGCACAATCGTTAATAAGATAATGCACTCTTAGTAAAAACTGCATACACTGTTCTTAGCATTATCATACATAGATAAATAAGATGAAAATACACAGTCACATATAAAATTACACACAATCATTTTAAAAAATTTACACGCCCAAAATAATAATAATAATAAATCACGCATGTACAATCAACGACTAAGATTTATTTTCATTTCTCTCTTAGAGTTCCATTTTCACCTAAACTGGTCCCAACATATATACTCCATCACCGGGATGGATCCAAATTAATTTGGGCTTGTCAGGCGATAAAATTTAAGAATTGGGCCTTAAGATATTGAACTGACGAGTAATGTTGAGATGTCGGCCTTTCTTTAAAAAAATTATGTAAGAACCTCTTTTTTCCTTTCGTACAGAGTAGCGTTTGCCACTAGTGCAAACCCAAAGAATATAGTTATTTGCTTAGCAACATCGTTTAGGAAATGCATCAATTCTCACACCTATTCCTCTGTTTGATACAAATTGAAGTCGTTCTATGTTGTACACAGCCATGATTTTCCACAATTTAGTAATAAACCTCATTATCCTCCTCGGCTATAAATTATGTAAGAGAAGGCAAATTTTAGATAGCATATCTGGTGAAGAGTTCTATTGAGAAAGAAAACAAAGAGGGAGAGAAATCTCAAGTCACTATAGACGGCTCACAAAACCCTCCCTACAAATATTGTTTTCCTTCAAACTCTCTCACACAAAAATGTGCACTAGAATCGGCCAATATAACAGTGTTATCTTAGCTTCAACCCACACCCTCCTTCTCTACTCATGTTGGAATAAAAATGTGCACTTGAATTATTAACACGATTGATTTATTTGATTGGATAAAAAGGTTACATACATATATCTACGAGGCCTCTTCAGCTTGAAACCAATCAAATACCTATTTTGGAAGAATGGATTGATGTTGGACCTCTCCAAGCGTCTTATTCACCAATGACTTGGAAGACTGTGATAAGTAGTAAGTTAACCAAACAACTAGCACCTCATAAGGTGTGCAACACTGCAACTTTTATACTACTCTCTCCGGTCCAAAATAAGTGTCAGTTTAGTTTTTGACACAAGATTTCAGAAGAGTATTAACTAAACTCACAAATGTAATTTTTGTTATAGATTTTATCATTCATCACCTTTTTTAACTAATGAATGAATAACATTAATCAATAAAAAAAACATTCCAATAACAATTCTCATAACTCACTCTTAATCAATCGCCTAGAAAACCTAAAACGACACATAAATTGCATCAAATTTAAAGTGTTAAAACGACACTTAATTTGAATCGGAGGGAGTAGCATTTTGTTGATTAAATGTGTGGCAGTCGACACACATTCCCCAAAAACTTAAGACCTAAATCTGTTCATTTGATCTAAGTACTTTAATTGTAGCATCATCGGAAATCCATAACGCCATCTTGAGAGAGGAGGCAACTATGTGGTTCACGGGGTCCAAATTCCCATCATAGAGAGTGAATGTTGGTGGAGAAAACTTTGTCGAAGGCTTGGCACATTGGATGCTTCTATGGAATGATGTCGATGTCACCATAGCCAGCTTGTGCTCGGCTTGCTCTTGAGCCGATTGCCGCGCTCTTAAAAGATCAAGCAACCTCCTTTCAGTGCGCCTAAGGGCTCAATCTTCTCCTTCACGTCTTTCATTGTTCGCTTCGACGTCGACTACATCGTCTCTTCTTCTTACTACCCCGGTCATGAGATGACTCTGGTCTTTCAGACGGGTCGTAGCGATCTATGTCACGATCACGTGGATTTTTGCGATGATCGCTCCGGTCACTACCGCCGCCAGGGCTGATGCGGTCACCGCTAGACCTGCCACGGTTGCAGTTAGACTTGGTGGGGTCGCGGATGGGGTTTCCATGCCCTTGGCGATTTTTACGATCGTCGGAACTTTTTGAGTTGCCCGAGGTCGAGTTGCTGGATTGAGGAGGGTTCGCGACTTGGGACCTCTTACGCAGGGGTGACGATCATGTCGCTCGCCCCTTCATCGACTTCTAGGCGATCTACGTTCGCTTTCGTAGTCAACTTGCATCTCTTCAGACTCGTTAGTGCTTACCTGATCAGGACCACGACGGTTATTGGCGAATTCGATAACGCTAGTGAGCTGTCGAAATGGTCCTTTCGATCGTTGATTCGCTAGTGGGACGCTCACTCTGAACTTTATCCAAGGTGTGCTTCAATCTAGCGATCTCTTTCAAGGCTTGGTCCAAGCGGCACTTTGCTTGGGCACGCTAGCTTTGAATCTTTTCGTTCTCTCTCAAGACAAATGATAAGGCGTGTGTGATCTCATCTTCCTCCTCATTTTCGGTGGCGATTGATACCCAATTCTCCCTATTTGGCCTAGATGCCAGGGATACGCGAGCATGACCACGTACGGGATTGGACCCAATGAGGCTCGATTGACCATGGTCACAATTCTCAATTTTGGACTGACGCGCGTTCTGAGATACGCGGTTGCACTCGACCGTGGTCAAGGCTCGCTAGGCCGCAGTCGCGGATTTCCAGGTCGCCATCACGATTATGATCCGTGACCGCAGTTGCTTGTCCCGGTTCGTGTGATGGCCCACGATTCTGTAAACTTCGATTGTTCTCGGATTCAGGAACACGCATTGGTGAGTCCCACAGTTGGCCAAACCATCATATTCGGACTGTGTAGCATTATGTCTGTCGATTTCGTCTCTTGACTCGACTCTTAAAGGCTCGCGCGATGAGTGGTCGTGCTATCGAGTGGGTCGGGACACAGTTCAAGTCGTCTTCAAGCTAGGCGCTTTGCTCGGTATGTGTTGGACTTTGATCCTCTGAGTGAATATCGGAGTTCGCGCGATTGCCCAGCATGCCGCAATCGCGGCTCTTTGTTCCACGGTCACGGTTTCGCTCGCTGAGGACATTGGGCTCGATTTCGCTTTGTGCGATTGCCCTAGCCCCAGGACTTCGAAAAGTCACTTCTTGCTCTTCTAGGATCGATTCCAACATAATAATTGCATAGATCGATTGCTCGTTTCCCACAAATGGCGCCAACTATTAGTGCATAAAAATTCGCCTTTAATACATTGATTGAATACTCATTTTTACTCCCTTCTTCACCTTCCGTTCCAAGCTCTTCTTCAACCTAGAACCTGCAGAACAATGGACACATGGGGCGGCGACCCTAATCCACCTCCGATGCCTAAGTCAAAAGAGCAGTTTGTCGATCGAACGTCGAGGTAAAGGACAAGACTTGCTAGCGAGCTTAGCCAATATGAGGTGCTCATCATACATGGCGAAGACATGTATTTATACTAGAAGAGAGGAAGAGAGAAGGTAGAAAACTCCATCTCTTTGATAATGCTCCAAGTCCAACAAGCGATTTCTTGTTCCGCAATCCACGTGAAAATTCTATCTTTCGACTAAGATAGAATCCTCCATCATAACGAATAATCACCATATTTAATTTTATAATAAAATATATAATTAAAAGCAAGAATAATAAATAAAGGGGAATATTGGACATAACCCACTAAATCTAATAATATAACACTAATTTTACATATTTTACTAATTATAATGTGTAATGGTTGGATTAAAAAAAACATTTAGTTATTGTATTTTGATTTTCTTATCTACCCTAATACATTATAAAGCAGAACCTAAGTCTGTTGTAAAATTTGCGCCATGTGGCATTTTTTAATAAATTAATGTCAAATTATATTTTAATAAATTTTGTAACAGCTTAAAGTATTCTTGCTATATATACTAAATAGTAGGGATGTTCAACAGGTCGGGTCGCGGGTCGAATTTTTTTATTTTGCGGGTCGCGGGTCGGGTCGGGTCAAAGCTGCGCGGGTCGCGGGTCGACCCGCGCCCCGCAATATTTTTAAAAATTTATATTTTTTTATAATTTTATTAATGTATAAACTATTTTTTAATAACAAAATCGATGGATTTACGGGTCGACCCGCAAACCCGACGAATTTTTTTTTAAAAAATACATGTTTTTAGGTTAAAAATTAATTATTTTAGGTTAAAAAATACTTTTTTTAGATAAAAAATTAGTTTTGACCCGATTGACTTAGTCAAATGGGTCAAGCGGGTCGACCCGCGACCCGACCCGTTAGACCTGCGAGGTCGGGTCGCGGGTCAAAGGAAAAAAAATTGTGGGTCGCGGGTCGACCCGCAACCCGCAATTTCGGGTCGCGGGTCGACCCGACCCGACCCGTGAACACCCTTACTAAATAGATAACATGTTTATATATTTTTTATGTATATAATTTTCTATCTATGTATTATGTATTAGTTTACTACAATAGATAACATATTTATATAATTTTTATATACATAAATTCCTATGAGATAATATTTTCCATATTAATTTAATATTTTTATCTCTTAACAAGATTAAGGGTCTTAATATATATATTTTTTTATCTTTTAACAAGGCTTGAGCTCCAAGTATAAAATTTATATCTATATAATGATATAATTTTAAATAATAAATTTTGTTATGTTAATATATTTTAATTTTGAGAAAAAGATATAATTTTATGTTGATAACTAAGATTATATGTAAATGTCAAATAAAAATAAAATTTCGACTTTTAATTTAAATTAGTAAAATTAGATTTTCTTTATCTTTTTATGCATTTATGTTAAATGTTTTTTCTTAAATCAAAGTTTGATAAAAAAAAGTATAGAAAAATTTAGAAATCTTGATGAATACTTGCTTAAATTGAATTTTGATAAAAACTTACATTACATTTTTCTTAATTTCCTTTTTTTATTTTATTTATGTAAATATAGAATTTTTTTATCTAGCCCCACTTTACATTTAAATTGTTTAATCTCTATGTTTTTTGTAATTTAATATGGATGATAGGTTGATTAATACATTGAATTTTGCAAATTTTCATATAAATTAATGTCCTTTATATTTTATTTCTTCGTTATGTAAATTTAGTATGGAAAACAACTTTATAGATGGATTGAAATTTGCAAAATAATACATATATAATTTTCTCTTTATTTTATCTCTTAAATCAAGGACAAATGTTCTATTCTATACTAATATTTATATTGTATTTTTCATATTTACAAATATTCTTATTATTATAGAGTAAAAGATAAGAACCCTAATATATAATTTTAATAAATTAACTTTAAAAAAATATTTTAATAAATTATATTATGCTTTGTAGTAACCTATTCCAATTATTATTATCTTTATAAAAAAATAAAGTATTTTATACATATTAGTGTCTAAAAAAATAAGAAAATATTATTTAAAATATTCAATAAAAAAATAAAATCAATATTTTAATAATTTCAATCTAAATTTGGACAAGATCTTCACAAATAATGAAAAATATTTAAAAATATATTCAATTAAAATATGGAGTACAATCTAAAAAAAATAAGTTGTCAATTGCATAATTTATTACGATAAATAAATATATTTAGTTGATATATAATATTTTATCCGATCCGAACCTGTATATTCGGTATTGTAGGAATGAAGAAGAAAAGGTAGAACAAGATGCAAATTGACAAAGGAGATTTAAAGTGTCGGTTATATTTTTGTACATGCAACAGGCGTCTACAGTGTGATAGCACATATATATTCAAGTGTCATCTAGAAGCATTTCCATCAGTACGTACAAATATATTCCTGCTTTAAAAAAAAAATTCAAAACCAAACAAACCCTCCAGAAACATCTTTTTTGTTTAAAATCATCAAGCTAAGTCCAAGCGACAATCTCTCTAGAAACGGCAACCGGAAAGCTCTTGGATGACGGGGGAGACAGTGGAAGCCTAGAAGTGAAGCTCCTCATTGGATACTCGTCTCTCTGCGCCGATTCGTCGTCGAAATTGAGCGAGTAACTCATGGGATCGTACCGGTACTCGGAGGTATTGCTCGGTCGCCGGAGTCCTCTGCCGCCGATCTTGGAGAAGAGGCTGGCGCACTTCCAGGAGGAAGTGGGCGACGACCTGCCGGGAACGAGTCTCTTGCGCTGAGAATATCCCTCGTCGTCGGAGGAAGAGGCGGCCGGTTCGATGTGGTAGGTGAAACAGCAGGAGGCGCAGATGGATGACTTGATCCGGCGCCGGAAAGAAGGGGAGTGTTGTTGTTGCTCGTGGTGATGGTACTCCATCTCCATTGATTGATTCAAGTTGGGTGAGGAAATATTTGTGAGAGAGGATTAGGAAAGTTGGTGAAGGGGAGCGTGGTGTGGTGGATGAGAAGAAGCAAGCAGAGTGGGGTTTTATAGGTTTATTTTAGGATTCGGAGTTTGCGACTTTCAGTGGACTCTTCTTTTCTTTTTTCTTTCTTCTTTTTAATATGTCGATGATAATATGTGGACAGTGGACTAAAGATACGTGGGGCCACGTGGCTGCCCACAAATGGTGAAATGGATAAGATTTCGGGTGTTTACATGTTTTATTTTTATTTTCCCTTGTAAATATTCTAGTGTTGATAGGATCTTAGAAGTTTCCTTACCAGAAAAAAAGTCTAATTTTCCGAAATCTATAATTTTTTTGAGGGAAGAAGATAACATATTGAACCATTACAAAATACGGAGTATTATGCATTCTTTGTTTCTTTTTTTTTGGTAATAACTCTTTATTTCCTTTTATACGTAAATACGATTATGTTTACGGAAAAAATATCATAAATAAATAATTTATAAAATTAATTTAAAATTAGCGTGTTATAATAGGCCCAAATCCATATTTTTATATTGATTGATACTGTAATTGAGTACAATGTGGTCGAGCTGAATTTTGATTATGAATTTGTACAATTCTTTCATGCCAAATTAACCGATTGTAAAACGGTGAGAAGTGGAGGGGAATGGGAAAACCGGGGGCAGTGCGTGGGGGTTTCGGAGGTTAATGTCTGCCCACTAATTTACTCCTTCTTGCTGTTTGTGTAATGTTTTCATATTAAGAGCTACTAGTATGGATTGAAAGTGGACACTTTAATTGGCTTTAGTTTATTCAATTAATTTGTTGGTCTTTGTAACCGTCCATAACGTCTTCCCAATTCCGCATGTACCTTGCTAGACGGAATGTACCTTGGAGTTGGGTTAGTTCTAACATCGAGATCTACCCGTTAATTAGGGCTTAATTAATTTTGTTGGTGTGTGTATTAATTAAATTTCAACGGACTGTCTCACAACACGTAATAAAGCTTGTGAATTAAATAATGCTACATAAATTAATTAAGTAATTGCAAAAGGAATTTGACTAATTAAGAAAATACTCCCTGATCAAGGAAGGGACCGCATGATTCGTTGATCAAAGAAGCATGGCGTCGGAAGCGCTGATCGATCAACCTCCCTAGATCAATTTAATCAAGACAAGTGTTTCCTGCGAATGATACATGCATTTTTGTTTTTCCATGCACGTGCATGCATGCAAACATGTATTTACTCGTTAACTCAAACGTACGTGTGTGTTATACATTAAATACATAAAATAGTTTATGTCAATAAAAAAGCCGAATATTGTATATATACAATATGCATGATCGGCGATGTATAAGACTTAGCTTGAGGGCACCGTTACGGTCTTACGGATTGTTAAATTCCGGTGGGCTAATTATGCGCATTAGATCCAATACACAAGCCCATTAGGTTCCATCCTAAAATCAATTGGCGATAGGAGGAATACTCCAAGGATATATATGCTAAGCATTCTTTCTTTAAAATCCTGATGTGTGATAATTCTTTAACACGGATAGACGATGATCCCTCCTATAGCTCCAAAAGGCCACCTACATAGAGTAGATTAATGTTTAGGGCCACCTAGCATAATTAATTCACATAGATAAACCTATTGTACCAATAAATCACCATATTTAATTCAACCGAATGATAGTGATCTTAGATTATTTGAACTAAACTTAGCAAAACCTGAGCATTATGCCAAATTTTTTATAAGCCGGATGTGGTCTATTTACCATGCATATAGATTTAAAATTGGTACTAAAAAAATGATCTCTTTTTTTCTCTTGAGAAGACACGATTACACGAATCAATCGCCTGAAGATATTGTTGAATATGGAGAGATACACAATTAAGGAGAGACATGTTTCAAAGCAGTTGAAACAAAATATACATGCGCATGGCATGGTAGTTAAAAAGTAGACATGCGAGTGCGAGTTATGTGCTTTTCTGATCTCAGCAACAAAAAAATACCGGATAAGATTAGAATCGGTTGCGATCAAAAGAAACCAAATTTGATATTGTATATTGTAATTGTTGTTGGTTGGGCCTTAATTTGGATGAGGTCGGCAGCACAAATTAACTAAAACTGTTAACGAAAAGCAAAATCAAAAGGAAAGAAAAAGATTGAGAGAGAAAAGACAAATTGGAAGGAAGGAAGGAAGGAAGGAGCATAATTTTTTACACATGGGAAAGCATTATGGGACTACGTAGACCCCATTCAATTTGCTCAAACGATCCTCTCCTTTAAATTTGTGGTAGGTGTACGTACGTTGTGGGGATATTTCAAATTATATATCAATTCATGCATGCATATATCATATACTATATATGAATCTGGTGACGAGAAGAGGTCAGAATGATCGTTTTACACGTACTGCTGAAAGTGATAGATGTCTACTTGCGGTCTTCTTGTTCTCTCTATTCGGCAAAGTTTTGTGTCATCATTCAAAAAAGATATCATGAGATATGGAAATTTTGAATATTTGCTTACTTAATTTAATCTCAATTCGTTTAGTGTACCGGTCAATTGGGTTGGACATTAATTTTGAGCTTTGTTTGACGGCCCGTAATTGGGCCTTTCTACCATTCTTACATCAAACCTACATTCTTGACTTAACTATTTTTGAAGTGGATTTTCTGATTTGGGGTTAACATTTCCTTCAAAATCCAATATTCCTAGATTCATTCAAGAAATATATATTATAGCTCTTATTAATTTGAAATATTGCTTCCGTTTGTGAAAAATTTATCCAAATATATTAAATGAGTACTATATATGTTAAAATAAATCTGACTAAAATTCAAGAACCAAAATATCGCACGTTCGTGGTTTTATTGCTAGTTGGCAGTTGCTATCAAAGCTTTTTAGCATGGCCGACGAAGCTTGGAGACCCAATTATATTTTGTTTCTATTTGATGCTAAATTTTGACTACATACATACAAAGTTTTACTTTCATGGCTAAGAGCTGATGTGGTATCTTGGTAGCCATGGTATGGGTTGATATTTGATTATCTCAAAGCTGACACTACCTTTTTGTTCTGACTCATGCTGAATCAGAATGTGTATGTGTGTGAGGTGCATCCGCTAGCTGTTTTCTTCAATGTGGAAAATACCCATTTTCCATGTTCATTTTTTTTTCCCACTAGGCTCTCGTCGGTGATATGGATTTTAGATTAGTTACAAGTAATGTATTATTTGTTTTGCCACGCTTTATTGAAAAAAGAAAACCCCAAAGAACCAATTTCAAATGGGTTATAAGTTATAACTGGTCTGTCCCCATGGCAGACTTATATATGGGGCTCTATTACGACCTACATGTTGCTTGGGAGTAGCGTCGATCGACTAGGTGGTTGTACGTAGAGATTGGTTTCGAGATTGTAGCGGGACTTCCTTATAGAGAAGTTGTATTGTTGTTGGATCGTAAGGGGTTAGCAAGAGCTTGGGAACTAGCGGTTAAGCTGTTTCCAAGACAGCGAAAGTAAATAAACGCATGCAAACAAACAATAATGAACACAGTTCCCTTATAGAGGAACCCCACGACAACCAACCAGTTGTGTGGGTAAACCTCTACCTCCGCTGGAGGATTTTGAATGACTTACTTGTATTATTGATTTGTTCCTTAATTACAAACAACCAGATTCAAACTTCTCTATTCCTACGAGTTCTACCTAACTCTAGCAACACTAATGAATCTTCTCAACTGAGTTCCTAAGCGAACGACTCAACTAAAACAAGTAGATCAAACCTTGCACCTTGACTATCTCAGTTCCCTTGCTCTTGGGAACTTAGCTTCGTCGTCGTCGAGATTAGACACTCGCCGCCGGGGACTTCTCTTCTTTCTTTCTTTCTCTGGGATTATATGTGAGTTCTGGGAGAAGTGCTCTATCCGAGCACTATTCACTTGGCTTTATACTTGTGATGCTTGGGCTCCAATCTTGACTTTTATTTGTGTCCGAACTGCCCCTTGTCTTGTATGCCAAGTCATTGTCCTTCACATGTGACAATATTTGAATTGAGTCAACTTTGAGAGTTGATCGGGCCGTTGGATCAAACGCCTCAGTCTGTTCCTCAGACTAAGCGTTTGTTTTGTCTTGAGGCAGGATCCCGCAAATCTCGTTGACTTGTCTTTGTCTGCACATGTGAGTTCCCATGAGATGGGAACTGTCTTCTTCAGAGTTCCTTTGAGAGGAACTCTTCATCATGTAAGCTAGTGTTCCTTGAGTGTTCATGAAGATGCTTCACTTGACCTGTGTTCCTTAGGAATACTTGGACAAAGCACGTTAGTTCCCATATGGTGTTTGTCATTATCAAAACTGGAGAATGGTATCGTTGTTCCGATGTTTAGAATCAGAGGTCCCAACACCGTTCCAACAATTTCCCCCTTTTTTATGATGACAAACCCATCACAAAAATAACCAAGTATTTCAAAGTATAGTATGCAACAGAGTTCCTATGTGAGATGATGTGAGTTCCTAGAGATCCGCGTCTTATGAAACAAAGTTTTCTTACTTAGCATTTTAAGCGATAGTTCCCCCTTAGCAATAGCATATTCTGTGATAACTCAAAATAAGACTCATCTCGCACATTTTGTCCTTCCCCCTTTTGGCATCATCGAAAACAGACAAGCATAAATAAGGAAAGAAAGGAACACGCAATCATACTAGAAACCATTTATATTACTTAAGCAGTTGAATGTACAAAGAAACACATAACATTTTGTGGGGAAGACAGGGATAAAGATAAAGAAGGGACGATCATGGGCTCCGGGGGAGCAAGAGTTCAGTCAGTCGGTTTAAGGCGTGCAGAATTTTCTCTTGGGTCCCTGCCATCCTTTCAAGTGTGGCTGCTATGTGGACCAACACTTGACTGTTCCCATGCTCAAGGCCTTCACCAGATGGAAGCGTCTCTTGGTCCTCATCCTGCTTTGAGTGACGCATCTTCTGGACCACAGTGAGGTCCAGTTCCCTTCCAATGGTCACTTCTTCCTTGTTGGCTTCGTAGAGCCCTTCCTTGATCATTAGTTTCTTGATCAGACCGGCATAAGGCAAGGAATGTGAAGTCGAGGCCATGCACTTCTCCATGTGCCCAAGGATGATGCAGGGAAGATTGATGGGCATCTTGTGGAGGAAGTAGTAGAGCAGTATGGCGTCTTGAATGTTGAGTTGGTGACGCTTCTCCTGCCTTGGGATCACCACCGTGATGATGAACTGATGAGCCAGCTTAGCTATGAGGGAGATATTATGAGTGGGTGTTCACGGTCCTAGGAACACGACCCTCATAGATAGCGTTGTAGATCACGGTGTTGTTGAACTCTCCCCAGGCCTTGATAGGAACGGCGTTGAGGCCCTTGAGAGGGACTCAGAGTTGGTGGCGAAGAGTGGAGGCGGTGAGAACAAAGTCGTCGCCCTGGAGGGAGAGAGTTCCCTTGGTGCCCTCTATGGCAAAGTTGTTGTAGAAGAGGCGCACCTGAGCTGGGTCGACGCTCACAACAGCTTCACAGACGTGTTCCCACCCCTGGGCCTTAATCAGATCCCAGAGTTCCCCAAGGCCCTTTTCTTGGAGTTGTTCTTCGTTGAGAACGAGGGGAGGGATGAGTTTGCGATCCTCCTTGATAGGAACTCTCTTCGAGGCAATTTTCTTCCCCTTCTTTTGCTTGTTCCCCCTGGAGGCAGTAGCCTTTCGTTTTTGCTGGGGGGAGTCAGCCGCTTCGATCATGAGGGCAGGTTCCCTTTGTTCTTGGGCAACCTCCGACACCACCATTTGGCGTCCTTGATCGTTTGCAGTTTCTTACACTTCGGTGGTGGCCTCACCATCCGAGGTTCCTTCTTCTTCGGAGGACAGGCCCATGTCCTCTTCGTCATCTTCGTCGTGATGACTTGTGCTTAGCCCAGCACCGTCAGTTGGTGCTGGGTTCCCTTCTTCCTGGGTCTTGCTACCTTGCTCTTTGGAGGACCCGTGTAGCACGCCTCGGAGTTCTTCTTCGAGGGCGTCAAGTTTGGCATTTTCCTCGGCAGTTTCCATGACTATGGGAGGCTGCACTTTGGCCTTCTTGCGAGCGATCACTCCGATGGGTAGCGCATCCTCATCGGAGTCGAGGTTCACGGTTTGTTGGGCCAGAGAGGGAGAAGGGAGCTTGATGGTGGAAGGGGATTTAGGTGGTGAGGGAGAGTGATGGAGTGGGGAGTTTTGTGGTGTTGAGACCTTTGTGGTTGAGGAAGGAGTGGAGTGAGAGGTGACAGGAGCCTTGGCAATGAGGGAGGAGGGTGGTGGAGGAGTCTTCTGTGGTGAAGAAGATGGAGGGGGATTGGATGTTCCCTCAATCATGGGAAGAGAGGGAGAGGAGGTTGTCGAATCTCTGGGACCAGAGGTCTCAGAGATGGGTTTAGGGTTGGTGGTGGAGGGGGCAGAGGAGCATTTTCGAAAAAGAGATTCCAATTCGGAAGGAGGGACGATGACATAGGAGTCGGGTTTGGAGAGGTTGAGAACTTCGTCCATTGCAAGAATAGATTTCTTTCTCGGCTCAGTGCAGAGGGAGGAAGGAGAAGACGAGATCTGAGAGTTTTTGCATTTTGAGGAAGAGTGTTTGGATTGGGATGGGTTTTTGGATTTAGAGAAGGAGTGTTTGGATTTTGAGGGTTTAGATTTTTCGTGCTTGGATGGTGGTTCTGAGCCGAAACTGTCAAGGATGGTGCGAGAGGTTGAGTAGGAGGATTTGGAGGAGGAAGAGATTGAGAGGATATGGTGGTGGAGGAAGGCATTGCTAGGGTTTGCGATGCCATAGGTGGAGGAGGAAGAAAGGGACTAACATATTTGTAAAGCCCTTCAAAGAGGATTGCACGAAGGGAAGGATCTTGTTCTTTATCAAGGTCACTCAACATGGTGATGAAGAGTGTTTTGGGATTGGCTTGGATCCACTCACGAACCTGTTCAAGAGTGTGAACTGGAGCCATGAGAGAATTTTGAGAGAGAGAAGGGTTTTGGAGGTTTGCTTGAAGGGGAAAGGAGGAAGGTTTCAGGGAAGATGAGTTGCAGAGGATGAATGAGGAAGAAGGTCCCAAAAATAGCAAAAGGGGTTTATATGTGAGAGAGAAAGAGGGGTAGAAAGGTAAGTTTGAAGAACCTCGATAACCGTTGTCCAATGAATGCGGAGAGGCGTTTCAACTTCCTTGACACGCGTCGCTTTCTCCCAAGGGAAGTCACTTCGATAAATTCAAACGCTTGGCCACAAATGCTTCGAATTCTGACACAATTTCCCGTTTCCCAAGTGACGCTTCATCTTTCCAGAGGTATCAGTGTTTCCTTGCTTGTGCACACCAATTCCCATGATCTTTTAAAAGGTTGATTTGAGTGGAGTGGTTAAGGGAACTCACACTCAAGTTCTTTGTGTGGCTTGGGAGCTTACAAAAGAACCAGACAATTACAACTCGATAAAGGGATAAGGAGTTTGGCTCATGAGAAGCGTTTGTCTGGCCCTTGGCTTAGGGTTGGTTTTATGATCAACCATCATGGTGGCTTGTAATGAGGGTTAAAGGGAACTCTGGTTGATCATTTTGGGCCGAAAGAAATAGAGTTCCAAAATTACATTAAACGCTCTAGACTAGTAATATGGCAAA
Source organism: Fallopia convolvulus (assembly GCA_964016875.1). Taxonomy (NCBI): domain Eukaryota; kingdom Viridiplantae; phylum Streptophyta; class Magnoliopsida; order Caryophyllales; family Polygonaceae; genus Fallopia; species Fallopia convolvulus. The sequence goes on from OZ024723.1 coordinate 55,422,078, forward strand.
ATGAAAGCAATTGTTCCTAGTGTTCCCTATCATGCAAATCAATATAAACTAGCCAAGCACTGAGGAAATAACAGACAGGGACTTGTTCAGTTTAGAGTTATCATCCCTAGGAGCATCCGGAGACGCTGATAGGGACATCTGTCTAAAGCCTTAGTAAGGATGTCCGCAATTTGCTCTTTAGTTCTACAGTGTTCCATAGAGATGTTCCCATGCTCTACATTGTCACGTAGGAAGTGGTGCCTAATGTCTATGTGCTTAGTACGTGAGTGATGTACAGGATTTTTTGATATGTTGATGGCACTTGTATTATCACATCTAATGCGAACATGGCCAAAGGACATACCATAATCTTGTAGTTGGTACTTGAGCCATAGAACTTGGGAACAGCATGAGGCGGCAGCCACGTACTCTGCTTCAGTTGTGGAGAGTGCCACAGAGTTTTGCTTCTTTGATCCCCATGAGACCAAACACGATCCTAGGAACTGAGCCATTCCTGAGGTGCTTTTGCGATCAATTAGGTGCCCAGCAAAATCTGCATCTGAGTATGCAACCAGCTCAAGGGAGCTGTTCCTTGGATACCACAAGCACAAGTTGTCGTTCCCTTTGAGATACCTGAAAATCCTCTTCACCTCTTTCAAGTGTGATTTTTTAGGGTTAGCTTGAAAACGTGCACAAAGGCACACTGAGAACATGATATCAGGCCGACTAACAGTTAGATAGAGGAGAGATCCAATCATACCTCTAAAGTTCCTTTGATCAACACTTACCCCTGTCTCATCTGCGTTGAGCCTTGAGTTAGGTGAGATGGGAGTGTCGATGGGCCTGGAGTGTTCCATCCCATACTTCACTAGCATTTCTCTGATGTATTTCTGTTGATGAATCCTTGTTCCCTCCCTTGTTTGAGATATTTGGATTCCCAAGAAGAACGTGAGTTCCCCTATGAGACTCATTTCGAACTCACTGCTCATTAGATTCTTAAATTTCTCAACAAGGATTTCGTTAGTGGCTCCAAAAACAATGTCATCAACATATACTTGAACAATCAATATATCTTTAGATTCTTTCTTAAGGAAAAGGGTTTGGTCTATGGAACCTCGAAGGTACCCATGAGACAAAAGGAATTGAGCAAACCTGTCATACCATGCTCGGGGAGCTTGTTTGAGACCATATAGGGCCCTCTCCAGGAAGTATACGTGGTTTGGGAATTGCTCATCCTCAAATACTGGTGGTTGTGCCACGTAAACTTCTTCTTTGAGGTGCCCGTTTAGGAACGTCGTCTTGACATCCATTTGATACAACTTGAATCCTTTGTGGGCTGCATAGGCTATGAGAAGACGGATTGCCTCAATCCTTGCAACTGGTGCGAAGGTCTCATCGTAGTCGATTCACTCTTCTTGTATGCATCATTGAGCAACCAGATGAGCATTATTCCTTGCTACAGCCCCAGTATCATCAAGCTTGTTTCGGAAGACCCATCGTGTTCCTATGATGTTCTTGTTCTTGGGCCTAGGAACCAGTTTCCACACCTTGTTCCTCTCGAATTGGTGGAGCTCTTCCTGCATGGCTTGGATCCAGTCTGGGTCCTTTAGGGCTTCCTTGATGGTTTTGGGTTCCACCAATGAGACAAAGGCGTTGAATGCATAGAAGTTATTGAGTGAAGACCGAGTCTGTACGCCTTTATCATAGGGAGTTATGATGTTCTCGATGGGGTGATCCCTCTTCTGGTGATAATTTCTGGTTCGGATTTGTGAGACATCAACTTGTTCCCTTGTCTCATCATCTGTATCTTGGACATCTTCTTCTTCATGAGAACAGTTGTGCTCAACTTCTTCGCCGAGACTCTCGTCAGGATTCTCCTCATTGTTTCCTCGTTGTTCCCCCTGAACACTAGACTCTGGTATGACATCATTTTGGGGAACATGAGAGTTTGATCCATCTTATGGTTCTTCTGTTGAGGAGGGAGCTTCAAAGGAGTTTTGATCGGTGGAATTTTGATCTCCTTCGTTGTTCCCTTGCTGTGAGATGTTGTTCCCACTTGGATAGTCCTCATCTCTTTTTCTTGGTTCATCATCGTCGTCTTCCTCTTCCTTTCTGACTAGTTTGAACAGAGTTCCTTTTCCTTGGGCCTCTGTTCCCACCTTTACAGATTGTTCGTCGAAGATGACGTGAATGCTTTCTTCTATCTTCTTGGTCCTTTTGTTGTAGACCCTGTACGCCTTGCTTTGGGAGGAAGATCCCTTCATCACTCCTAGGGTCAAACTTCCCAAGATTGTCTTTGCCATTGTTGTGGATGAAACATATGCACCCAAAGGTTCTTAGGTGAGAGATGTTGGGATTCCTTCCCTTGATTAGCTCATATGATGTCTTCTTGATCATGGGATGTATCATGGCTCGATTAAGGATGTAAGTGGCTGTGGAGATGGCTTCGGCCCAGAAGTTTGCAGGAACTCCACTCTCCAGCATCATGGTTCTTTCCATGTCTTCCAATGTTCTGTTTTCTTTCCACCACACCATTTTGTTGAGGAGTGCGAGGAGCCGAGAAGTTGTGGGATACACCTTTGTTGTCACAGTACCTTAGGAACTCTGAGTTTTTGAACTCAGTTCCATGGTCAGATCTGAGTGCTTTGAGCTTGATTCCCATGCTAACTTCCATCCTCTTGATTAGAGTCTCAAATTCTTTGAAGGTATCTGATTTTGATATCAAGAAAAGAACCCATGTAAACCTTGAAAAATCATCAATTAAAACATACATGTACCTCTTTCTTCCAGAGCTTTCGGTTTCCATGGGACCACAGAGATCCATGTGGATGAGTTCCAAGGGTCTTGTTGTGCTGACAACCCTTTTCGGCTTGAAGGAACTCCTTGTTTGCTTGCCACGAACACATGCTTCACACATCTTTGCTCCCTCGATGTTGATTCGTGGAAGACCAAGAACCAAGTCTTGAAGATAGAGCTTTAGAATTTGATTGATCCCTGCATGGCCTAATCTCTTGTGCCAGAGTTCCGTTTCATCAAGGGAACTTGCTAGGCACAATTTCCTTGGTGGCTCAAAGTTTGTATCCACCACATAGATGTTGTTGATAACCAGGCACTCTCTTGAATCAAATGTGACAATGTTGTTCCCTTGATCGCATATCTGAGATACGCTCAAGAGGTTGAATCCCAGGTCCTTCACCAAGTTGACGTTGCTGATTTTGATTGATTTATTGAGTAGTACTTCCCTTGTTCCTATGATTTCCCCTTTATTCTTGTTGCCAAAGGACACATGACCTCCTTCGACTTTTGGGTGGAGTGAGGTGATGTTGTCTTTGTTCCCAGTCATATGGTTCAAACATCCACTATCAATGACCCATGTGATGTTCCCCCTCACTGCCACCTACAAGAAAAGTTAGTTTTTGATGACCCAGGCAAGATGACTCTTGTCTGGTCCCTTACAAGGAAAGACAGTCTCAAATGACACATAATCAGCAATGTTAATGTCACGAGAATACTTGTTATAAGCAAAGTTCCTATGGTTGTTCCCACCAGTGGGAACTCTAGCAGATTTGTTGGACCTTTGGTTTTGCCTGTTCCAATACTCGTGGTTCCTCTGGGTTTGGGCTCTAGCCTTGGGACAACTTTCCTTGTAGTGCCCATGAGCACCACAGTTTCAGCAGGTCTTGTAGTATTCTCCTAGGTAGTACTTAGGATGAGGTCTTTGTATCCTGTTCTTATCCATAGTTTCCTTGTTGTACACCCTAGACCTGTTTCCCTTGGCTATTTGGACATACAACTTATGCCAAGTGTTCCCAGTGTAATAATATACTTCTCCATTTACTCCACTTTCCAAGAGACGAATTTTCTCTTCTAAGTGGGCATTCTTTTGTTTCTCGCACTGGAGTTCTAAGGCCCTACACTCGTTGATCTCTTGTTCACTCAAAGGAGACTTTCCTTTCTTAGAGCTCTCTGACTTATACCCTATCCCGTGTTTGGCTGGTACGAATTTGGTTTGGGAACAGGAAGCTTCAGGACTTTCAACCCTCTCGCTCAGCTTTTTTAGAAAGGTATTCTTATCACTCTCTAGGGTCTTAATCTCATCCTCAAGCTCTACGGTGTGAGATACGTAGGACTGAATCTTGTCGATTAGAGACACACAGTTGGAACAGGACTCAAGACCAACTAATTCAGCGTTAGTGTGTTCCGATTTTTCCAACTTCTTTTGCAGTTTTATGTTATCCTTAACAAGACTCGAAAGAATTTTAAGCAATTCAGTTTTATCATAATTTGATAAGGAAGCAAGAACAGATTCAGTGGTTACCTCACTGGGTTGTTCCCTAGTGGTGTCTCCTATGGCCATTGCGCACATGTCCGGGGATGCCCAAGATTCAGGATCTTCGTCCTCGTTATCACTCCAGGTGGCGATGTAGGCCTTCTTCCCTTGCCTTCGGTCGTCAGTTCCCTGTGGGCACTCCTCCGCGAAGTGTCCCTTTTTGTAGCACTTGTAGCATGTGACGTCCAAGAGGTCCTTCTCAACAGGTTTTTGTTGGGAACTCTGTCCTTTCTGTGAGTTCCCATTGCCTCTCTTGAACTTCCCTTTGTAGAAGGATCGAAGGGACTTTGTCACAAGGACTAGTTCCTCATCCTCTTCTTCTTCAGATTCTTCATGTTGCTCTTGGACTGACTTGAGCATCTTTTCAAGTTTGAGAGCGATCCCTTGGTGTGCCCTCTTTTGCTCCTTATCATCTTTCTTCCTTTTCTCGTGTCCCACCAGTTTTCCAAAAACTTGGTGGAGCATAAGATTTCTGTTTTCGGGATTCTCCTTGAACATCGTCCTTTCATTTGCCCATTCGCCAGTTAGACCGTTGAACAACTGTTGGACCTTCATCTTATCAGTGATTTCCTCCTTCGTGATTCCTAGTCCCACGAGCTTGGTGCATAGGCCCTCGAAGCGCGATTGGTAACTATCAACAGATTCTCCCATTTCCATCTGGAAGTTGAAGAACTCCCTTCTGGCATTCATTTGGAGGTCCTCTCTGAGATCAGAGTTCCCAATATGCATCTATTGGATGGCTTTCCACACTTCCTTGGTTGTGTCTAGGTTAGCTACCCTGTCACATTCTTGAACCGTCATAGCATTTTTGAGGTATTGCTTAGCTTTGAAGTTGGCCTCCATGCATTTCCACTCATTTGGCCCCCATTTGGAGTAGTCGTCCCTGATGGCTGGATCTACTTCAAAGTTCCCTTTTTCTATGACACACCAAACTTGGAAGTCCTGGCTCCGCATCCAGTCCTTCATGTCGCGTTTCCAGTTCTCGAACTCCCAGTGATAAGCCTTGGAGGCCTGCTGTTGTTGTGTCCAACTTGAGTAAGTTCGTGAGCCATTTTGAAACCTGCGATGCTAACACAAATCTAAAGCAACCTGGCTCTGATACCAATTGCTGGATCGTAAGGGGTTAACAAGAGCTTCAGAACTAGCGGTTAAGCTTTTCCCAAGGCAGCAGAAGTAAATAAACGCAGGCAAACAAACAGTAATGAACACAGTTTCCTTATAGAGGAACCCCACAACAACCAACCAGTTGTGTGGGTAAACCTCTACCTCCGCTTGGAGGATTTTGAATGACTTACTTGTATTATTGATTTGTTCCTTAGTTACAAACAGCCAGATTCAAACTTCTCTGTTCCTACGAGTTCTACCTAACTCTAATAACACTAATGAATCTTCTCAACTGAGTTCCTAAGCGAACGACTCAACTAAAACAAGTAGATCAAACCTTGCACCTTGACTATCTCAGTTCCCTTGCTCTTGGGAACTTAGCTTCGCCGTCGTCGAGATTAGACACTCGCCGCCGGGGACTTCTCTTCTTCTTTCTTTCTTTCTCTGGGAGTATATGTGAGTTCTGGGAAAAGTGCTCTATCCGAGCACTATTCACTTGGCTTTATACTTGTGATGCTTGGGCTCCAATCTTGACTTTTATTTGTGTCCAAAATGCCCCTTGTCTTGTATGTCAAGTCATTGTCCTTCACATGTGACAATATTTGAATTGAGTCAACTTTGAGAGTTGATCGGGTCGTTGGATCAAACGCCTCAGTCTGTTCCTCAGACTGAGCGTTTGTTTTGTCTTGAGGCAGGATCCCACAAATCTCGCTGACTTGTCTTTGTCTGCACATGTGAGTTCCCATGAGATGGGAACTGTCTTCTTCAGAGTTCCTTTAAGAGAAACTCTTCATCATGTATGCTAGTGTTCCTTGAGTGTTCATGAAGATTCTTCACTTGACCTGTGTTCCTTAGAAATACTTGGACAAAGCACGTTAGTTCCCATATGGTGTTTGTCATTATCAAAACTGGAAAATGGTATCGTTGTTCTGATGTTTAGAACCAGAGGTCCCAACACCGTTCCAACAATTGTAGAATCAAAAGATATTTTTATTAAAGAGTAAGATGTTCTCATACAAGAGATCTTAGCTTCTATTCAACCATAAAAAAGAGATCTTAGATTCTAAGAAGAATAATCAATCAACAATCATGTCCACCAAAAAAATTGTGTAGCTTTGATAAATATAAAGACTAAAAATTGAAATGAGACAAGATCACATAAATCAAGGGATACATAGTAATATGTTTCCTTATATGCACCCTCAAGCATGCATGACGCCATGTGGAAAGTCCAAGCATGTGAGTTGATCAAATTAGGGTTGGAGCAGTGGCTTAGTTAGAATTTCGATGAGTTGCTCGGTTGTTCAAACATGTGACACCCGAAAAATCCCTTGTTGGACATTTTCTCCTCCTATTGCCAATTGGTTTTAGGATGGAACCACACAGGCTTATGTGCTAGGCCAAACGTGCTTATGTGCATGAATAGCGTGTGTACGTACCCCCACGTCATATTGGCCCGCTTGAATTTAACATGGTATCACAGCCTGTTTGGTCTAGGTCCCGACTTCCTAGTCTTATTGGGCTAGCCGACCTTAAGGCATGAACGTCAAGTGCAACTGGCATATTGCGGGGCCAGGCAGTTGCACTTGAGGGAGTGTGTTGAGATAAAAAACTATCCCATATCGGGATTTATGATAAAACTTGTCCGCCATATAAATCCATAGGTTACATCTCGGAACCCACATGCTTATGTGTTGGGCCGAATGCGCTTATGCGCATGAATAACATGTGTACCCCCACGTCATATTGGTCCGCCGAAACTTAACAGATATCTAGCATCCCAAAGTAATTTAGGGTCAGTAATACTCACAGCCTGATGAGCAACCACGTCAGATAGTCGAAGTATAAGCTTTGGATGAGCAAGATCTTGTTCTTGTATCTTTTGAAAATTAGATATGGTTGCCTCCCATGCATTTGCTATAGGCTAGTGAAGCTTCGAGATGTAGCTTCGCGTGACTTCTACCACCACCAATCTCAACGAGCATATATCGTCGTCGACTTGCTTCACCGCGAGGTCACCGGAATCACCACCAGAACTCCTCGACCTCTCTCTGGAATTCTTTCAGCACCACAAGCTTTGACTGAGCAAGCAACCAGAGAAGAAGCTTACAAAGCCAAGGTTAGGTAAAGCTTCATCAAATGTCGCATTTCACTTAAGTCAGCATCTGCGTAGTTGTGTTGGGCCAAGCCACATACACAAATGGGCCTTTTCTTTCCCAATCAATATTCGAGCCTAAGAGAAGGTAAAGCCTAATGACAAGATTGATCCGGAAAACCGCCTCCAAATTAGAATGAACTGGCCTGGGAAAGCCATAAACTGGTCTACCTTACCTTCTCATGAACATATATGGCTCTTTTTTTAGCATCATCTATCTCTATTCTAGTTACATATGTCATGACAATATTTAGTTCGTTAGGCTTACTACATAGTTGACAAACATTACAACTATTAATAACATATGTATCATATTAATCAAACAACTAAACATTACATTATTTATTAAGAAAATTCCATTTAGTACTCCTAAACTTTTCACTTTTTTGAATGTTAACCAGAAAATAAAATTATTACAGATGCTACCGCTGAATTTTGTTACGAGTTCATCTCGTACCTCTAACTTCGTTTTTCCTTCAAATGCTTTTAAACCTTCGTCAAATTTGTAAAAAAAAATACGGTCTCATAACCCCAACATATGTCTCATATTAATCAAACAATTAAACATTACATTATTTTTTAAGAAAAATCTATTTAGTATTGTTGAACTTTTCACTTTTTCGAATGGTGCCAGAAAAATAAAATTATTCAAGATGCTACCCTTGAACTTTGCTACAAGTTAATCTCGTACTTCTAACTTGATTTTTCCTTGAAATGCTTTAAACCTTTGTCAAATTTGTAAAAAAAAAAAGGTTTCATAACTACCACAACCCTCCCAAATAAGTCTCATTTTAATCCAGTCTCAAATGAAGAAAGAAACAAAGAAATTGGACAGTTTGATATTTACCCAACCGGAGGAGAGAAGGTTGAGGCCGAACGACCTCCATCCCGTGCGCCAAACATATGACGGCGGGAGGACGGACAAATAGCGGCCGAGCTAAGTGGCAAGCAGCATGTTTGCCTTGGAGAATTTGTTATCGTGGTACAATCGATTTTTTTCCGCAATCTTTTTTCGAGAACCGCCTGAAGTTTCAACTAAGAAATGATTTGTCATTATCCCCATTATAGGTTTGAGTCCTCTTCAAGATAGAGAATGCTCATTGAATGGCCATGCTCTCTTCCCCGGATGAACCATATAGCCAAGAGAAATCAAGGGTCATGAACAACAAATCTCTTCATAATAAACAGATCCATTTTGCCTTCATTGATCTTTAATCCTTTCAAAATGGAAGCATGAACCTATCAAGTTGATGTCACACTTTTTAGTCGGGTTTTATGGGTAGTTTTCTAGCTAAGGTTGAGTCTTTTCTAAGTTTATTGTGTTGTTTTGAGTCATTTGTGTAGGTTTTCATATTATCTTGAGATATGGAGTCTGCATAAGTTTGTTTGATGTTTTGTAGGTATTTGAAGCGTTGAGGAGGAGATGTTTAGGTCTTTCAAGCTTTCTAGGAAGTGGTGTTCAAGCGGTCTTGTAGCGATGTTGATAAGAAGAGTGAGAGCCGGTGTAATAGAGGATTCTAAGATGAAGATTTCAAGATTATGGTGCTTTAGAAGGAGCTAAAGGAAGTCTTAGAAGGTCGAAAGCGATTAAAGAAGGAACATTGAAGAAGAACCAAGCTTTGGAGCAAGTTCGGAGCAAAGAAATGAAGAAACCAAGTGCAGCCGATGGTCGGAGACGACCCACATATGGTCGGTGACAACCACTTCCGTGTGTGGCGGAATTGAAACTTGCGCCTTAAGTTAGGTTTAGTAAATGTTTTATTTATGGGCCTTTTTAAGATAGAATTTAGTTTCCTTATAGAGATTTCTCTACCACTATATAAGGACCTCTAGGGTTTTATTTTAAGGGAGACACTTTTGGGGACGTTTTTAGAGGCTTTGAGGAAGACGTTATTTGGGGAAGACGGAACAAGTTGCAAGTTGGATTTCTAGGTTACTTTTATTCCAAGCTCTTGGACAATTTTAAGAGAGACTTGGAGGTTTGCTTGAGATTTGTAAGTTTTCTTTTAGTTGAAGTTTGTTTTGATTTGAATCATGTCTTCTCTTTTGCCTATGATCATTGATTGTCCCATGGATCGTGAGTAGTCTACTTTTCTAGGGTTGGGGTGAAACCCGACGAGTTGTGCATGATTAAAGCATGAATCTTTGATTAAACCATCCTTTTAAATCTCTATCCTTTATCCACTTGTTTGCTATCAATTCCTTGATGAAAGTTGAGGCATGTTCAAGTTTATGATTGAATTGAAAGATTGAATTGTGGATTTGGATAATACTTGGTTGAAAACGAAAGTTGAAACTCTTAGGAAACAAGTAGGGTTGCAAGTTTAGATCTTTATGAAAGTTTAGATTTTTGCTTGATTATTTGTGACGAAAGTCATTCATGAGATTGTTATGGGATGATTTTGATTCATGTTTGCATGCATAGCTTGTTGTGGTGAATTCTTTGCTCTAGATCTCTTTTAATTTGATTTTCCGAAGTTTTCTAGTTACCCGGATAGGTCGGTTACGACCACTTTCAGGTCGGGGCCGAGCTCCTAGTTCCCTTAGTTTTTCTCCTGCGTTTGTTTTAAGTGGTTGGTCGATTACGACCTGTTGTGGGTCGGTGTCGAGCGTCTGTTTATGTGTTTTTCTTTGCTTTATTCTCTTTTATTAGGATTAGTAGCTAGACGTAGATTCTTCTAATTCCCGTGGACGAACCTGACCTCCCTGTACTCAGTGGGGTCTTGATTATAAATTTATTTGTTGTCAAGAAACCCTCTCAACAAATTGGCGTCGTTGTCGGGGAGTTAGTTTAGTTTCTTTGTCTAGTTATTTTTCGGGTTTGGGAATAGCCCATACCCTTTTGTGTTTACTAATTCGTTTTCTCGTGATTGTGTGTGCAGGTGCATGCCCTCTAGTTCTCGAAGGGAAATCGACTATTTTCCTTTTGACCTCGAACTCGAGAGAACCCTTCACCGCAGGCTAAGAGAACGAAGAGCAATGGCCAACCTGAGGAACTTGCTCGCCAAATGGCTGATCTTCGCCTTCAGATGGAAGGCATTCAAAGGGAACGTGATGCTCAAACAGCTAATGCTACCCGTCTTCAGGAACAACTTGATGCTATTCCACGTAATGCAAAACAGTACATGCATCCCGAATTCAAGGTTCCCGAATCTGCTATTGTGCTCCCTGCTATCGAGCACGCTTTTGAGATAAAGTCACACTTCATCACTCTTATCAACAGGTCTCAATTTGAAGGCAAGCCCACCGAGTGCCCTATGGAGCACATCAAGAACTTCACTGACCTCTGTGACACTATTGCCGCTGATGATGTATCGCTTGAATATGTGCTTTTGAAGGCATTCAAATGGTCTTTGGCTGGAAAGGCTCTTACTTGGCTTGAAAGTTTACCCTCCAGGTCGATTACTACAATGAAGACTCTGCATGATCAGTTTCTGACAAAGTTCTTTCCGCCGGCTAAGACTACAGAGTTAAGGAAGCGCATCACTTCTTATCATCAACTTCCCAATGAGACTTTTGTGGAAACTTGGGAGCGGTTTAAAGAACTTCTTCGGCAATGTCCAACTCATGGACAACCTCCTTATGTACTTCAAGAAATATTCTTCCAGGGAATTAATGTTGCTACAAAAGATCGGATCAACCTCCATACCGATTGTGGGTTCATTGAGATGGATCCCGATCAAGCGTGGGCTTTGTTGGACAAACTCACCAACTATGATGCAATGTATGGCACCCAACAAGCCGTCAAGGTTCCACAGAAGAGACTTTATGATCCTAATGCTGAGCCAATTGATCCTGATGTGAGGTTTCAATTTATGCAAGATGAGATAAACCGGCTTAAGAAGCAAGTGGGCCACTACAAATCCACCGCTCAACCCTGTCAAGAATGTGGTTCCCATGCTCATCCTACTTCTTCTTGCACTAATTTGGAACAAGTCCGAGCCGCCGAGGCTTATGCGGAGGCAAATTATATGAGGGGGCCCTACCGAGGCCAAAACAATTCTTATCCGGCGAGGAACAACAATAATTTTTCTCAATGGAACAACAATGGCTACGGTCAAAGTTTTCAAGCACCACCACAAGAGCAAAGAGCCCCTCCCTATAGACCTCCCGGTTTCCAAGAGCCACCAACTTGGGCTCAAGGACTCCTTGAAGGAATGAATGGCATCCGAACCGATCTTAAAGGAATGCAAAATCAACTGGGAGACTTTGAAGTTTGGAGGAAGGAGGTAAACTCAAAACTTGGTGACATAGCGGCTCAAACTCCAAGACCTCAAGGGTGACTATCGGGACATTCTGATGCAAATCCGAGAGGTCAAATTGCTGCAATCCATCTGAGAAGTGGAATGAAGTTGCCAGATCGAGAAACAAGAGAAGATGAGGACCGGCCAAGCTCGGAAGAGGTCGTCACCGACCCACCAAGGGTCGTGGCCGACCCTCCCCCCACTTCAGACAAGGACGTCACCGACCCACCAAGGGTCGTGGCCGACCCTCTCCTCGGAATTCTCCCATCCGTTCCTTCTACATCAACAACAAAGGTGCTTCCGTTCCCATCCAAGAAAGCCAAGGATTCCACGGAGGGCAAATTCAAACATTTTGTGCAGGTTCTTCAAGGGCTTAACATCACTATTCCTTTTGCCGAAGCTTTAAACGAGATGCATGTCTACACCAAATTTCTTAAAGAAATCTTGTCCAAGAAGCGGTCGATGTCTGAATTAACTGATGAAGTACGATCTCTAGAGCTCCCAGAGAAACTCGGTGATTCGGGTAAATTTGCAATTACTATTGGCATAGGTGCCCATCGCTTCAAGGCTTTATGTGATCTTGGTGCAAGTGCTAGCCTTCTCCCTCTCTCTATATGGTCCAAAACCAATATGGGCCCTTTGGTTCCGGTGAATATGAAGCTTTATATGGCAGACGGTTCTTGTGTGAAACCAACTGGAGTTGTAGATGATTTCCCTATACAAGTTGGCAAGTTCTTTGTGCCTAATGATTTTATTGTCATGGAGATGCCGGAGGACCCTGTCGTCCCGATCATTCTTGGGCGACCTTTTCTTGCAACCGCCGGGGCCATTATTGATGTGAAGAAAGGCCTCCTAACTTTCGAAATCGGCAATGAGGTGGTTGAGTTCCGGTTCAATCCAACGATGAAGGAAACTGGTGAAGCTATGGAAGTGAAGATGTTGTACACCCGCTCGGATTACATTGACTGTGAAGATCCAATCGAGCGCTTGTTTGGAGTTTGTACAAGTAAAGCTCAAACCGAGGAGGAAACTGCAGGGTCGGCACCGACCACATCCAGGTCGGCACCGACCACATTCAGCTCGACGCCCACCCCTATTCCAATCGTTGCTGAGGATTTTATGCTGGCCTCTGGCTCGGTGACGACCCCCTTATGGTCGGAGCCGACCCTTCTGGAGGCGAATGATAATGCTTACTTTGAAGAGCTTTTCAAAATGGAGAAGGTTGAGGACATTGTTACACCACCACCACCTACTCCAGAGCTTAAGACTCTCCCCGAGTCTTTGAGGTATGAGTTTCTTGGCCCTAATTCCACTTTTCCTGTGATTATTAATGCTAACCTTAATGCGGAAGAAGTTGGAAAGTTGTTGAATATGCTTAGGACTCATAGGAAGGCCATTGGATACTCACTTGAGGATTTGAGTGGCCTCTCACCTTCTTTGTGTATGCATCATATTTTCCTTGAGGAAGGACACATGCCAACCATATAGCATCAAAGAAGGCTTAATCCGAACATGAAGGAAGTGGTAAAAAAGAGATCTTGAGAATGCTCGATGCAGGTATCATCTTTCCAATTTCGGATAGTAAGTGGGTAAGCCCCGTTCATGTTGTGCCTAAAAAGAGTGGTCTTACTGTTGTTGAGAATGAAAAAGGCGAGTTAGTTCCCACTAGGACTACAACTAGTTGGCGTATGTGCATTGACTATAGAAAGCTAAATAGCGCCACTAGAAAGGACCATTTTCCCTTGCCTTTTATTGACCAAGTGCTAGAGAGATTAGCTTTGCATGATTATTTTTGTTATCTCGATGGCTATAGTGGTTTTTGGCAGGTTCCGATACATCCCGATGATCAAGAGAAAACCACCTTCACGTGTCCTTATGGCACATTTGCCTATAGGAGGATGCCATTCGGGCTTTGCAATGCCCCGGCCACCTTTCAACGGTGTATGATGGCCATCTTCTCCGACATGATTGAGGATATTGTGGAGGTATTTATGGATTATTTTTCGGTTTACGGTACCACTTTTGACTCTTGCCTTGCCAATCTTGCTAGAGTACTTAGGAGATGTGAGGAGACTAACCTAGTGCTTAATTGGGAAAAGTGTCATTTTATGGTTCAAGAAGGAATTGTTCTAGGTCATGTTGTGTCAAAAAGGGGGATTGAGGTTGACAAAGCCAAAATTGAATTAATTGAAAAATTGCCACCCCCTTCCTCGGTGAAAGATGTTAGGAGCTTTTTAGGACATGTCGGGTTTTATAGGAGGTTTATTCAAGATTTCTCTAAGATTACCAAACCATTAACTAACCTATTAATGAAGGATGTTATGTTTGAGTTTTCTTCCGAGTGTCTTAAAGCTTTCCACAGGATCCGGGATGCACTTGTGTCAGCACCTATCATGCAACCTCCGGATTGGACCATTCCCTTCGAGATCATGTGTGACGCTAGTGATTACGATGTGGGCGCAGTCCTTGGGCAAAGAAGAGAGAAGAAACTTCATGCTATCTATTATTCAAGCAAGACGCTAGATGAGGTTCAAGGCAAATACACGACCACGGAGAAGGAATTCCTAGCCGTTGTGTTTGCTTTTGAGAAGTTCCGGTCATACTTGGTGGGTTCCAAGGTAATCGTCTACACCGATCATGCAGCTATCCGCTATCTTATGGATAAGAAGGACGCCAAACTGAGATTGCTCCGATGGATGCTTCTATTGCAAGAATTTGACCTTGAAATAAGGGATAAGAAAGGAGCGGAAAATCTTGTGGCGGACCACCTTTCTCGGTTACCCATTGAGCACATTAAGGACTCCGGCAATTCAATTCCCATCAACGACTCTTGCCCGGATGAAATTCTAATGAGCAATGAAGTCTTACGGATCGAGGTCAGCAATCTTGGGTCGGAGACGACCATTCTTGGGTCGGAGACGACCATTCCTGGGTCGGAGACGACCATTCCTGGGTCGGAGACGACCATTCCTGGGTCGGAGACGACCTCCCATATGCAGCACAGGGCCGACACCGAGCTGGATAGCATGGCACCGACCCTCACCACGACCGATCCAGGTCATTCTTCTAACTCTTCTTGTGTGTTTTCCACTATTCTTCACTCTTCTCCGCCCATTCTCTCTCGCCATTCTGTATATGCTATTCAAGGGGCGAAAACCCCTTGGTTTGCGGATTTTGCTAACTATGTTGTAGGAGGCATTATTTCGGATGGATTGACTTCCCAAGCCAAAAAGAAGTTCCTCCACGACGTCAAGCAATACTATTGGGACGATCCCTACCTTTTCAAGCAAGGGAGTGATCATATCTTCAGGCGTTGTGTGCCGGACAATGAGGTAGAGGGAGTAATCCGACATTGTCATACTCTTCCAACGGGCGGCCATGCGAAGGGATTCAAGACCACCGCAAAAATTCTTCAAAGCGGATTTCATTGGCCCACCCTCTTCTAGGATGTCCATGCCTATGTCACGGCTTGTGACGAGTGTCAGCGTGCAGGAAATATCACATGGAGGAATGAGAACCCACTCACAGGAATTCTAGAAGTTGAGCTTTTTGATGTATGGGGAATTGATTTCATGGGACCCTTCCCCTCTTCAAGCCCCTATAAGTACATCCTCGTAGCGGTTGACTACGTATCTAAGTGGGTCGAGGCCATTGCCACAAGAACTAATGATGCACGAGTGGTGGCCAAGTTTATGAAGTCCAACATCTTTCCCCGCTTTGGTGTTCCCCGAGCCCTTATTAGTGATGGCGGTTCTCACTTCATTGAGCGGAGTTTTGAGGCACTTTTGACTAAGTATGGGGTCCTACACAGGGTGGCAACTCCTTACCATCCCCAAACTAGTGGTCAAGTGGAGATCTCCAACCGGCAAATTAAAAACATCTTGGAGAAAACGGTTTCCCGCTCAAGGAAAGATTGGGCTTCCAAGCTAGATGATGCGCTTTGGGCGTACCGCACCGCCTACAAGACGCCACTCCGTACTACTCCTTACAATCTTGTGTACGGTAAGTCATGCCATTTGCCCGTCGAGCTCGAACACAAGGCTCTATGGGCTCTCAAGGAGCTCAACATGGATCTTGACGCGGCCGGAGCAAAGAGATTTATGGACTTGCAAGAATTAGAGGAGTTAAGGATCAAGGCGTATGAGAATGCCAAAATTTACAAAGAAAGAACCAAGAAATGGCATGATAAGAAGCTCATCCCGAAGACCTTCCACAATGGCGATCAAGTACTCCTTTTCAATTCTAGACTTCGACTCTTCCCCGGAAAATTACGATCTCGATGGAGTGGACCATTCATAGTTCACCACATCTACTTACATGGAGCAATTGATCTCTTAGATGAGAATGGAGTAATTTTTAAGGTCAACGGGCATCGATTGAAGAAATACTATGCAAGAGCCGAACCCGATGAGGAAATCCGAGCCACATGGGCTCTCACATCTTCTGACTAAGCTGAGGTACTCCACGTCTAGCTAAAGATGTTAAATTAAGTGCTTACAGGAGGCAACCAGATTTTTCTTTTTCCTTTTATTTTTTGGAATTTTTAGCTTACTTTCTTTTTATTTTCTTAGTTTAGAATAGGTAGGATTTTTGTTTTGGTTCTCCACTAACGTTTTGTAGGGACACGAGAACGGCGGAAGAGACAGAGAGGGTCGAGATGCTCGAACAATAGGAAAAAAGAAGGGTACTGTATGGTCGTCTCCGACCTATTTTGGGTCGTCGCCCACCACTTCCAAGCAAATATGGTAAAATTTTCAGAAAATTGGAAATTGCAGGTAAGTCCCTCAACTTCTACCTCTTTTAACCCTACCCATCCCCTCTCTTTCTCCCCCACACCGCCGACCTCCTCCTTCCTCAAAACTCCATAGAACCATTCTCACCTCTTTGCCTCTCAAACCTCACAAATCCTCCATTCCCATCCCAAATCTACCAAAATTCTTCCTTGTGCTACACAAACCCTCCTAATCATCCAACAAAAACTGGAAATTTCGCCCCTTCCCACAATTTTTCAATTTTTGGAACCGCTCTAGTGCTCGTCTACGACCCCCCTTCTACTTTCATTCCTCTATCTTTGCTCATCTTTGGTATGTTTCTCTACTCCTTTGATCTTATATTCAAGTTTACTTGATTTATGTTTGAGGGATTAGTTGAAAACCTAGGTTTTGGGTGTTCTTGAGTTTGAATATGGAAGTTTGGGTTGTTTGCATGCTTAAGTGGTTAGATCTATATGATACCATGATTAATTGAGGGTTGTATATGGAATTTTTGATGCATACTTGGTTGTTTGGTTGATTGTGAGAGTGATAGATTTTTTCGGAATTTTTGGTACCCATTCCATGGACATTGGGCCGAAATTTTGGGCTTCCTCTTGCCCGAAGTGGTCGGTGCCGACCCACTAAGGGTCGGTGACGACCCACCAGCTACCTATTACGGGGATCTGCTCGGTACCGAGCCTCCACGGGTCGGTTCCGACCCCGGTTAACTAGTATTCCCCATTTCATGCATGCTTATGGAGCCACTTTTACCATGATTTGGGTGTTTTTAGCATGATCTTTCCCTCTCCTTACCTACTTTACATGATTAAGCATGCTAGGTTGAGATTCTTCTAAATTTAAGCATGTTTCTTTGAGTAAGTATGGGGTACTTCTTCGGGAAGTGACATGTGTGTTCTTTGATTTGGCATTGTTCTTTAAAACTATGGAGATTATCTTGGAAAGTTTGAATGTTTTGTAGGACAATGGCTTCTTCTTCTCGTCACCCCGCCAAGAAGCACAAGAAAGACAAGCAAAAGGTGGATAGTGTGACCTTCGATGATGAGGAGCAAAAGGCAAGGTTCCTTGAAATGTGGGATGGGGACGTTACTGTGCGAGCTTATCATAGGGAAGGGGCAATTAAGGTTGGTTTTCATAGGGAGGTGCTCACTGCTTTCTCTTGGATTGGGGCTCAACACCTTATCTTGCATCCAATTGAGGAACACTACATTGCGCTCACATGCGAGTTCATGTCCAACTTCCGCTTATACCGCAATGAAACCGACTTCAACAAGTCAAAGGTTACCTTTCAACTCGGCAACATGGACCACGAGATGAGCATTAAAAGATTCAACCACCATCTTGGTTTCCGTGCCCCTTCCGGAGCCTATACCACATCAAGCTTTCCCACCCAGGATTTGTGGCATTACCTCACCGGCCGGGCTGAATACCCCACCAACCACCTTCCCGGTCGATTCATTGCTAGCCCGGTTTTCCGGCTTATCCTACGCATCCTTGGCTCCACCATTTGGCCCCGATATGAGCTCTCCCGCCCACACAAGCACGAGATTGCTTGCCTCTCCACCATGCTCTTCGAGCCAACTATTCACATGAATTTGGGGTTCGAGTTTGCTAATGCCGTTGTGAGCCACCAAGCCCTCAAGGCCCACACCACCACTTACTTTGGTTGTCTTGTGGCCATCCTTTCCAAGTCCTTAAAAGTCAATCTTTCCGCCTACTCTTCAAGAAAAGTCATTGCTATGGATGTGAAGTACTTCTTGAACACTAAAATGCTTGAGCAATCTTCTGAAGGTTTCATCAACAAGTTCTATATTAGCCAGAACGAGACTCATGATGTGGTCCTTACCCCTGAAAATCTTGAGCTTTTCTACCGCCCTAATTGGTATGATGTGTGGGCACCCGCTCCTTCTCCTTTGTCGCCAAATGTCCGACTTGATCGAAGAATTAGGCACCAGCCCAGCAGGTTTCCAAGAGCCGAAATTGACCCACTAAGAGAAGCATCCTCCGAGCCGGAATCACCACGGGCACAAGCTGGGGTGGTCGGTGACGACCAACAGGAGGTCGGTGCCGACCCACCAGTGGGCAGCAACTTCCACAACCAGCCTGGTGTCGACCCGATGGACTTCACAATGGGGCCGCAGTCCGACATGGTTCCTTACTACTCCCACCCCTATGGCTTTGATGGGTTCGGTGGCTCTCATTTTCAAGGACAATCATACCGGTTCGAGTTCGGGTGGCGATTCCGATATCTCCCGTCTCTCGGCTAAGATGGATGCCCTTATGCTCCACCAACACCAACTTTATGGGGCACTTAATCATCATCACAACCAATTTGTCAACCACCACAACGAGCTTAGGGATTTTTGCATTGAGTATTATGAAGATCATAAGCAAGATGTTGAGAGATGGAATGCTCAAGCGGATTTCAACCATTGGTTGGGGCAACACCTCTTCCAAGCTCCACCACCTCCTCACCCTCCTCAAGAATGATTCTCCTCCTATACCAATGCTTCAAAATGTGTCCAAGTTAGTTTCTCTTTCCTTTCTCTTTACTTTCTTAATCAATGGGGACATTGATGTTTAAGTATGGGGTGGTTTGGGAGATTACTTGTTTGAGTCATGTGTTGTTTTGTGTTTTGATTGATGTGTTGTGTGTGTTTAGTTTCTGTTTTGAGTCTTTTTCTTTTTAATTTTAGATGGATAAATGCCCTATTGCTTAGATGTTCTAGGATGGAAATTGCTTGCATCATCATGTAAAACCTATGACATGTTTTGAGAATTGCCTAAACCATGATCTTGCTTTTTGAATTTTGAGCTTATAATGAAAATTGTGCATGCATATTTCTAAGTGAAAGCAATCCAACAAAAATTGAACCTAAGTGAGATATTTTTGGCCTATAAAGGATGAACATTTTTACTCCTTTCTCTTTCATGTGTGAATTACTCTTCCAAATGCAATTTACCAATTGACAATGGCATGGTTATTTTAAACTTGAGACCAATGGAGATATGCTCATTACTTGATTGAATCAAATGATTTTGAACTCATTTTATAAGCCTATTATATTCCTTTTCCTACTTATACATGATCCCTCTGTTTGTAGCCCTTTATTTTGAGCTTAAAGCCTATTTCTAGCTCCACAAAAAAATTCCCTAGCCATGATAAGCTTGACCCTTTGATCCGGGAATTGGGACTTAGAAGAAGTTGTTGAAGAATGTTATGGAGTGATTGGGTAAAAAACAAAGTGATTGTGGAAAGTAGATAAGGAGTTTTGTTTTTGGAAAATCAAAAGTAGGAAGTTTTGAGTTCGGAGTGCACGAATGTAGGTCGTAACGACCCAAATCTGCTCGGTGCCGACCCCCCCCCCACACAAAAAAGAAAAAAAAAGAAGAAGAAAAATTTTAAAAAAAAAGAAATAAACGGGGAAAGTCAAATAATAAGCACTAGAGCCCAAAATCTTCAAAGAATAGAGGAAAGACAATGATAATAGGTGAAAGGGGTAGTACATTGTAAAGTTTTAAGTGTTTGGTGATTGAAGAAGAGGAAACAATGTTGGTTAAGTGATGTGTAGTTTAGGAGTTTTGATTCCCGGATTATATAGCACCACAAGGCCAAAATATTTCCACACCCTTTGTTATTACCAAGCCCCATTACAACCCGGCCGAATGGAAGCTTCTATGAAGTTTTCATTGAGCCACCCGAGTTCATTTGATGATTTGACTTGTTTTGACTTCTTCAGTGGAGAGTTTGCTTATATAAGTTCCATTGACTATGCGGTTTTGTGTTTGGAATTTGAGTCGAGTGATCATTGCTATACCCTAAACACTTTGAGAGTTGAGTGAAATACATTCCTTGGTGAGGTTGGATTGTGATTGCTTGGAATGTTCATGTGTGCTAGGATGTGGAAATTGTTTGCTCGCTATTCTACTTGTGCTTCTTTTTCTATAAAGGTGATTCTTGAGTTTTGTTGATTGGTATTGATGCATGTTAAGTGATTGCTTGAGGACAAGCAAGTTTAAGTATGGGGTATTTTGATGTCACACTTTTTAGTCGGGTTTTATGGGTAGTTTTCTAGCTAGGATTGAGTCTTTTCTAAGTTTATTATGTTGTTTTGAGTCATTTGTGTAGGTTTTCATATTATCTTGAGATATGGAGTCTGCATAAGTTTGTTTGATGTTTTGTAGGTATTTGAAGCGTTGAGGAGGAGATGTTTAGGTCTTTCAAGCTTTCTAGGAAGTGGTGTTCAAGCGGTCTTGTAGGGATGTTGATAAGAAGAGTGAGAGTCGGTGCAATAGAGGATTCTAAGATGAAGATTTCAAGATTATGGTGCTTTAGAAGGAGCTAAAGGAAGTCTTAGAAGGCCGAAAGCGATTAAAGAAGGAACATTGAGGAAGAACCAAGCTTTAGAGCAAGTTCGGAGCAAAGAAATGAAGAAACCAAGTGCAGCCGATGGTCGGAGACGACCCACATATGGTCGGTGACAACCACTTCCGTGTTTGGCGGAATTGAAACTTGCGCCTTAGGTTAGGTTTAGTAAATGTTTTATTTATGGGCCTTTTTAAGATAGAATTTAGTTTCCTTATAGAGATTTCTCTACCACTATATAAGGACCTCTAGGGTTTTATTTTAAGGGAGACACTTTTGGGGACGTTTTTAGAGGCTTTGAGGAAGACGTTATTTGGGGAAGAGGGAACAAGTTGCAAGTTGGATTTCTAGGTTACTTTTATTCCAAGCTCTTGGACAATTTTAAGAGAGACTTGGAGGTTTGCTTGAGATTTGTAAGTTTTCTTTTAAGTTGAAGTTTGTTTTGATTTGAATCATGTCTTCTCTTTTGCCTATGATCATTGATTGTCCCATGGATCGTGAGTAGTCTACTTTTCTAGGGTTGGGGTGAAACCCGACGAGTTGTGCATGATTAAAGCATGAATCTTTGATTAAACCATCCTTTTAAATCTCTATCATTTATCCACTTGTTTGCTATCAATTCCTTGATGAAAGTTGAGGCATGTTCAAGTTTATGATTGAATTGAAAGATTGAATTGTGGATTTGGATAATACTTGGTTGAAAACGAAAGTTGAAACTCTTAGGAAACAAGTAGGGTTGCAAGTTTAGATCTTTATGAAAGTTTAGATTTTTGCTTGATTATTTGTGACGAAAGTCATTCATGAGATTGTTATGGGATGATTTTGATTCATGTTTGCATGCATAGCTTGTTGTGGTGAATCCTTTGCTCTAGATCTCTTTTAATTTGATTTTCCGAAGTTTTCTAGTTACCCGGATAGGTCGGTTACGACCACTTTCAGGTCGGGGCCGAGCTCCTAGTTCCCTTAGTTTTTCTCCTGCGTTTGTGTTAAGTGGTTGGTCGGTTACGACCTGTTGTGGGTCGGTGCCGAGCGTCTGTTTGTGTGTTTTTCTTTGCTTTGTTCTCTTTTATTAGGATTAGTAGCTAGACGTAGATTCTTCTAATTCCCGTGGACGAACCTGACCTCCCTGTACTCAGCGGGGTCTTGATTATAAATTTATTTATTGTCAAGAAACCCTCTCAACACAAGTCTAACATAAAGTACTTCAATTCTGACACAAAATCCTTCTTCAATTCTGACACGGAGGACTTGTAACGGAATATATTTTTATCAAGATATCGTCCAGAAAAGTGAAAAATTCGGGAATACCATAGGAACTTCAATATAAATTGTTGTTAGACATATTTATGCACTATAATTTCCGATTTTATCCTCTAAAAAAAGAGCGCTAATTTTCACCCATAAACCCAAAACAGGTGGTGAAGTTTTCATTTTTTTTTCAATATTCAGTTTTACCGCCTAAATATCCCATATACTCTAACCCTAACTACTCCATAATCCATATACATAATTGGATTAACCTTTCTCATCAAATCATTCGTGTTTTCTCGAAATAGAAGCTCTCAGCAAACTGTACATTAAGAATAATTCTTGCTCCAGGTATATCAATTCTTCCATATTATGTGTTATTTACTCCATATCATCAAAGAATTTGTATTATAGTCATTATGTTTCATTAACTACAATCAATTCCTCAAGTATAGCAATATCTCCGTATTCTTTGTTTAGTATTATAACAAAAATTTGTATCAACTAATGCACTAATGCAGATTATGTTAAATTTGGTGTACCGTGTACGTGATGGATTATTGTGAATGATAATGACTTTGATTTGATTTCAAAGGTAGAGTTAAGGTTTCTTATCAACTATGACTTCGCCTACAACTACATGGTTTCGAGCATATATATTTGAACCAATAACCAATGACTTTAATTTGAACCTCCCGGCGATCGAAGACGACGATTTTTTTGCTAAACTTCGAGCATACATGGATCAGTCTGAACCAAAAGCCAAAGACTTTGATTCGAACCACTCGTCGATCAAGGAAGATCAAGTCCATGCCAAGAATGATTTTGATTTGAACTTGCTACCAGAAGAAGCTTTCAACTTCAATTTTGATAGTCAATTTGATTTGAACTTGCTACCAGAAGAAGCTTTCAACTTCAATTTTGATAGTCAATTTGATTTGAACAAGAAATATGTGGAAGAGGGACAACTTCATCTTGACAAGGGAGATCAAGAGGGAATTTTGATTGCATTGAAGTACTTGTTTCCAGATTTCTATTAAAACTAGAGTATTTCACATATATAGCAATAATTTGACATTAGTATTGTCTTTATGTTTTACTATTGGTTAGAAAGTAGAAATGAGTAGTTATTCTTGTTACTTTGCCTTCATTTGAACCCTACTTATAAGATTGTAGTTAAACCTTTAAACTTCAATTGAAGTTAAATTTTATTTACTTTTTTATATTAATAGTTGTTGTCATGTAATGCATTTATGTAGTAAGCATAAGTACTCTTTCACATTTCTACTGATACTCTATGTTCAGTAACTTTCTTCTCAGGTCCAATATTTCTATACTAGCTATAGTATTGATTTTGCATGTGGATATATATAAGAAACACAATAATCTCTTTACTGTCTCTGATTTCTCATGTTCTGTTTTTATTTCAATGCTTCTTTATTAGCTGCACAATATCTCTTACGGTTTCCATTGCTTTAATGACACAATCTAGGAAACTGATGGATAATTAAAAAAAGCTCCATACATTGCTATGAATCCTGCATATACAAAATATACAAAGCTGCACCAAATTAGCCAAATCTGTAATGCAATGAGCAGACAAGATTTGCAAATCTGGAAGCTAATGCTAGTGCAAAGTCTTGTGCTAGAAGTTGGGATTCCTCTAAACTCTTGGAGTGATGATGCTTCATGGCTATCATAGCCTCATCAAACAGTGAAGGTTGCAATTTTGGACAGTAAAAAGTCATTACATGATTTTCAGTGCAAGTGTCATTAGTAGCTTCAAGAATGGTTGGTTGTTCTTTTTTGTAACGTTGTATAATGTGCGTTTCCTGAATCCTGATCACTGAGATCTTAGCCTAGTGTCAATATCGCCCAGGCTTTTGAGATGGTCCTGTCTTGTATATGATGAGCTTGTGTTTAGGGTAATAAGACGATTTTGTAATATTTAATGAAAACAACACTCACTTGAGAGCTAGCACAATAGAGGGCTGGTGTTTCAGTTTGACACCGACTAAGAACTTTAGAGGTCAAGAAGAGCAAGGGAAAAAATAGCTCAATAGGACGAACCACACGAGCACATACTGAAAATAAAAAAGCATATATGAAGCGATATTAGATAACATGAAAATACTGATTATAACTTCCAACAGTGCAAACTATATCTTGATGTCATCACAAAAAGATAACAAATCGTTAAAACTTCCAACAGTTCAACCATGTTCAAATTTCTAAGCAACACATCCAAGCGTCGAAAAAAAAGAGATAGCTGAATGAGTAACTGAAAGTTCGAAATATGATGTTGGTGTTCAGAGATGTTGTTGGTGTTCTTGATGGGAATAATGTTTTAATGCTTGAGAATGGGACAACTCTCAAATCGTTAAAGGTGGAGATGACCCTTGCTGCAACAACAGTAGACCACCAAAAATCAAATACACATGATGTTGGAGAACCAGATTATTCATATTAGTGGAAAGACAGGACATGTTCATTTAACTCTTGCTGCAACAGAAGTTCATGGTTCAGCTACAGCCCAACAACATCTTGATCTTACCTTATTAAGTGATGTGTTCTCCAACCATGGACATGCAATTTCTTCTAATAAAGCTGGTGAGGCATGTGCTACAGAAGACTCCTCACAAATATAGAAGAGCGATTTGATCCTATGCTGGATATCTTTGTCTATCAACACGCTTTAGAACTTCCTCGGGCTCCATGAATCGGGTTCGTCTTGGGTGATCCGAGGTAGGAAAAGTGTTCCTCCGGGGATTGCCATATTTGAGATTGATTCTAAGAACATGTGGCTGAAGATGAGGATGCTTGAGCAGCTCAGCAGCCTAGATTTAAAAAAATGTCTTTTTAAATGATCATTTGACTGAACTATAGATATTTATAAACCACTTATAAGGATGCATTTGGATTACCCAAGATAATGCACTATCTTGCATTTTAACTCTTTGAATGCAAGCGCAAGTACTTGCATTATACATTATAATGCAAGATAATACATTCTCTTGGGTATCCTAAGAATATCTTTATTTAGTCCAGAATTTCAAGAATGTGTAGGGAGAGTGCTAGAGAGTAAGAGAAAACCATACACTTGGTCTAAGTTCAGGATTTTTGCTTAGCATGCTACTCGTATTAACTAGCCCACGACTGTAAAAGAAGGTAAATGAAAAGTCAGTAAAATTTGATGCAGTAAATTAGACATCAAGTTAGGCGATGGTGAGTTTATCAGTTTTCGAAAGCATAATGTGAAGAGAGGCTTACAATGCACCAGGGTACATTTTTTTTTTGGTAACGAATGCACCAGAGTACATGGTGGAGAGGAGACACAATGGACTTGTTTATTATGTTAATCAATCCATGCATGTCCTGTACACAAAGGACAAATTAGAGTTACAACTGCATCAAATTTGGGTTAAAGGCAATGATGTTTAAACAAGTGCAGATGACTTACAAAAGCCTTAAATGCTGGCTTCAAAGCAGCCATTTCATATATGCAACTTCTTTGCTGGCCATTCAAGTGCTAGGTGATTAATCAATGCCTAGGGCCACTAGGCACACATCAGCACATATACAAAAAAAAAACCTTCTCAAACATCCAACATTGAGGCTCAATCTACCCCCTCATTGCAATTGATTTAGTCGCACTTGCCAACAACTTATCCACATACAGAGTAACAAAAAACATCATACCACACAAAGAAGACAACAACACTTGGTTTATCTTGGAAAGTCTTCAAATGACCAACAAGCCGAACATATCCACCATCTATGTTAAGCATAAAATAAAATGCTAAAGTTAGTGTGAATCAATAAACTAAACATTAGATTACTGGCAGATACCAAAATTTAAAAATATACCTGTTTGAAGATCCCTTAGCAACATTGATGAGTCATCAGCAAGGCATGTACTCTTAACTAAAGATCACAATATGTACAGCCATGAGCTTAACTAAACATACTCCAATGTAATCTTGAAGAGCCATGTGATGGACCTTAAAGAAAACAATCAAACTAACGAATTTAGATCAAAAGTGCAGAAAACACAACAATAAACAAACCACAAGTAAGAGGTGCTACCATGTACTTTGCTCTTCTTTTCAGTTTTCCTCATTATAGAGCCTGCATAAAACTTTTTGCTACAAAGTGCAAATTTGACAATATACTACACTTGTGGCTGTTGTCTTGTTATCTAGAAAATTTCTAGAAATATTCCATCCAAACGGCAAGGTTCTAACTAAAGTCACAAGAATATAATCAAAATACAGAAAATAAAAATCCAGATAGCAAGTTTACTTCAGCCTAAAACTCCAAACAACAATGTTCAAAACAAAAGTCACAATTACTAAAATCAAAACACAAGAAATAAAAAATCCAGACAGCAAGGTTTAAAACAGAAATCACAAGAAGTTCTCCTTAAAAAAAAATGTTATTTCCAGTTGAAGCTTTGTCTTCCATTTATGCTATTCCAAAGAGTTTTTGGAGCTTCACTGATGTCATTTTCACAGCCTGAAAGTGCATACAACTAAAGTTATGAAGCATCGGCAAAATACAAATTCAAAGATATGCAGGTTAGCTTAACAATTGCAGATTAAAACATAATCACAAAGGAAAAGATCCTCACCTCACCCTAATATATTCATGGTATTTTCTACCAAATCATGGGGACAAAGAATTTGTTTTTGTAGAAGACCTTTCCTTTCCAGCCCATCCTTATCTGAATGAGGAATTTTATATCGATTGGACCCTTGTACTGTCATAGTTTCCCTCATACAATATTGTAAGGACAAAAAAATCCGATTGATCTTTTGTGTCGGGTACTCTTCAAATGCCTTATAAACAGAACCAATTAGCTCATCCACTGTATTTGTGCGCTCTTTTTTTTGCAATGCTTCAATCGCCCTAAAAAAACCAAGATCCAAAACATTCATGTCCGGAGAGTTTGTCGGTTGATAGAGCAACCTAATATCAAAACCACTGTTTGAAGCCGCTCTTTGAAATTCCTCATCATCCGGTCGAACCTGAGTTCTTGCATTGTCTTGTTGAATAAAAAATTGTACTTCCTCTATCCTCTATTGTCCATTTAGCTTCATTTGTCGGAATCACCTTTTCTATTAAAAAGGTCCGTATAATATCTTTGGTGACAGACGTGATTGGTTTAGTTTCTATGGTCCCAGCTTCTCTGTTTCGACTGCTCCTTAAGGCCGGTTGCATATTAACTAGAGGAAACAAACCAATTTTTCCTGAAAATAATTCATTGCCATCTTCATCAAATCTTGGCCTTGCAACAGCAGTTATGAACATTACTTTTCCGATGTAATTTTTGCTTTTGCATGAACGTAGAGGATCTTCTTCATTCGAGAGTAGGTAGTATGAATTTGTCTTCTTTGGCATATAGAACCATTTTTCATCAATGTGTACAAAGTTGTACATACCAATAAATTTTGGTTGACGTGATAAGCTATTTGTCTCCAACATAGAAATGCAAAATCGAAGTCGCGCCATCTTGTGTGCTTCTGTCAAATATGGCTTTACTGAATTTGAGTGACGACGAAGTTGGCCTTCCTTGAAGCGTGAATGTACCGTAACATGGCTCACATTCAAAGAATGGGAAAGAGATCGCAATGTTGTTCTTTTATTCAATGGAATATCAGCGATACGATTTAAGTCAAGTTCAACTCGCTTCCGGCCGCTGTTTTTGGGCTGTCTATCTCTCAAATCAACAGGACTACCACTTGGGGACTCTTTTGCTCGTTTCCATATCCTTTGAACACTTCGTAATGGCACCGAGAACAAGGAAGAAACCTCTTTAGTTGTATTGTTCTTTAACTTTCCATTAGCGCTCTTCTCAAGCAAAGCATTATATATCATTTTTCTTTCATCTGACGATATGGACCTATAACTTCTCTTTTGACCTTCATGTTGAGACATGTCAACATTTTCTACATTTAAAATTAAAAATATAGTTAATCAGTCATCCGTTAGAATAGAAATTGGCATTTTGATTTTTTTTATAAGGAATAATGTTTTGTGGTCATAATCAAGTACCTAATGACAGTATGGAGTAAGGTACTGTAACAACTACAAAGTATGGATGGGTTTATTCAGATTTTGTGTAGCATTAACGTAAATTTTACATCAACATCTATATATAGTTGAAAGTGAGATGCAGTATGGAGTATTTAACAATGCGGGACTATTAAATTATAACCACTTCGTAGCATTTTTATACAGTAATTTATTTTGCAACTCATGATTATATGATGATTAATGAGTCACTCCTTATTAAATTATAACCACTTCATAGCGTAATGCAAATTAAGAAAGTAGCTAATGAAAGCTCAAAATCAGTATTTGAGAAACAAAATTTTGTAAGTTCGGTCATATATTCACAAAGTCAATACACCATGCTCAATTGTGCCTAGCATGCTAGAATCCAGATCATATTGCTTCAAAAAAAATTAAGCCAATTGAGTATACTAAAGTTTTCTAGAGAAATCAATCAAGAATTGCATACCATGACCAGTCATGGCATGAATTTGTTCTTCATTTGATGGCCCAATATGCAACGGTTCATCTCCTTCGACCTCGACATTAACTTGTAAAACCAAATAATCACAAAACAACTTCACAAATTAGTGGAATGACATTTCCGAAATATCAAACTATAAAAGTATTCAATGAAAACTTACTAGGATTTGCATCGAATTCCCCTTCTTCTTCTTCTTGAATTGGAATTACATTAAGATTGATTTCAAGGAATTCACTTGATGATGATGAATTGGGTAATTCATCCAAATGAATTGTAGGGGATTCATTTAGAGGATGATTCAAATCAAAATTACTCTTGAAAACAGCCATTAACCAACCTTTTTGAGAAAACACGTTTAGAGATATGCTTATGCTTGATATTGCAAGTTGCTTAAATATAAGCAACCTATATTAATATTCAAACCACAAAATCTTAATTTTGGCTCCAATTATAAAATCTGAATATTTTTCACAGGGCATATTGGAGGCAAAAAAATTTGCCAAAAATTTTAACTACAATTTGAATTTTGCAATTTCACATACAAATAACCTTTTACTCCTCCAATTACACTTTTTAACCAACATTACAATTTGTTAACCCTAGCCTTCTATCAACATCTTCCATCGTCATCCAATTATCACCGTTGATCAGCAACCAGCGACAACCACGTCTGTCGGAACCACCTTCCTGCTTTTCTGGTGGATCCATCTCGCACCAACATACTCCAGTACCGTAAAATAGAAATTAAGCCCAATCATCACCGTCAGGAAACAACCACGACAACCGCTGCTGTCGGACTTCTTCAACGTCGGCAAGCTTTCAGGAAGCTCGGCAACGGAGTACATCGTCTTCAATTCACCGCCTTCCATGTCTTGTCGTACCTTCTGTAGATCCAACTGAAGAAACTCAACAATAAAGTACCGTGAACTAAATAAAATAAAAAAATAGTAAAAAGAAGATTCCTAAATGAATCCCTTATATTATTAGATTTTATGTTATAAGATGATTTTAATTATTTTTTTATAGAATTTATTTTTTATTATTTAAAATAATACAGTATTAGTTTCTAAAAAGAAGATTCCTAACTTGTGCTCCTGGCTAATAGATTAGAATGACCTTATGAACATATTTACATATATAAATAGCTAACACATGTGGGATAGTTTTGAATACAAGCATTTAAACCCACAATATAGTACTCTATAGTTATTAGCACTTGATTTATGGCACTAGACCACATGTGCAAGTGAACCTCTATTCACACTACTAAGCTCCCATTCTACAATCTTTTATATAAAAGTAATGATGATCGATATTAAACACATTGTAATCCGTTAGACTTAGACCACATAATATAAAAAGCCATGTGTCATGGGTTGGACCAGATTTAGGCCCCATTCGGCAATGTGTTTTTAGGATAATCTCAATTTCATGTGCTCGAAAAGAGTATATTTAGGAAAGCTATCGAACTTATCAGGCTTATATTGAGCTTAAAAAATAATCACTATTCCTGACCTTTATGTGATAGATTAACATTTCTTTTACAATTTCATACCCTTACACATGCCCTCTTTGGTAATTTTCCCTGGAAAATAAACGCATAAACAAAGTCTTTACCAAACACCTCATATTTTATATGAAAAATAAATATCTCATTTCAGCACCTAACTTCAACATAAACAAGTATAAGCTTCAACTCGGTATCATCAGATTCAGTACCGATAAGTACCTCAGTTGCCCGAAATTTTGGTTGAAATAAGTATGTATATATTAGTATATGTACGTCCAATTTGTAATAAATCAGTCGAAATTTGGAAATTAATGTTGCTAGTTGCGATCATGCTAAAGGCTAAAGGTGGGTGTGATTGTGGTGGTGGTAGTTGGCATATTGTAATTTAGGGTATGTATAGCCAAATAGGTAGCGTGAGGGAGAGGCTGCCATCTATCATCGAGGAGCCTCCTACTTTTAGCCGACACATTTTCACCTCAATTTCGGAACCACCTCACTCCCTATACTTTCCTTAATTCTTCTTTATCTTTTTCTGATTTTGTTTTAATTTTTATTTAAATATTTTCGTTTCTCGAAAGTCATCCTTAATTTTTGTGATCACCAGCTAACGGGTGGGCACCCCGAATTTGGATGGACGTTACCCCTTCCGTTTACTATTATATTCTGCCAGACCCGTGCGTTAAACTCCACCACACTCAAATGAGTGACATAACTTATTTCGATTTACTTTATACGGAGTATTTATTAATTTGGCCTAATTATGTCTCCAAAAAAGTTGATCAAAATGGCTTGCATTTAAATTAAATAAGAGTACTTTAATAATGAGATTTACGGTTACTACTGTATTATTCAATTGCACATTGGATAAGTGTATGATGAACCGATATAAGTTATAACAAAGGTGCTAAGTGTTGAACGCTTTGAGGAAGCCAAAAAAAAAAAGTTAGAAAATTCGCATAATTTCTAACCTAAAATGTTAAAATGTGCATACCAGTAAAGATTAAAAGTAATTTGGATAGAATTTGAATCTCTCATCTTTATTGGTAAGTATCTATCGATAAGCATTAAGCCGATGTAATGAATGATGCTTATATTCACATACAAAATTACGTATTAAACTTTTCAAACGTGACATATCAAATGTTTGCTTAATCGAGCTATAATGTAAAACCAACTCCCTAACCCTAATTTAAATTGACCTACACACCAATAAAGCGAGAAAGAGAACAACGTCACATGAAAGACGACAAACAACAGGGTGGCACAGACCCCACCACGGCACCACCCTATCCTCCACCTTCTCTTTACGCTACAATCAATACTAACTACTCAAATTAATCTTTCTTCAAATCACTATTTTCTCCATGTTTTAGCTACAAAAATTCACTACTTAATAATAATAATAATAGTAGTAGTAGTGTTGGTATATAATTCACACCAAACAAGGTTAGTAAGTACTGTATAATTCATCCGCTCAACAACACATAAAAAAACAAAAATATATATTTTCTCTGAAAAAAAAAAAAAATTTCTTTAATTAATTACAAGTTTTATCAGTAAACTAACCCTTGGACTCTTGTGGTAGAAATTATTGAACGCCGCTCAATGATTACTCCTCCCCCTCTCCCTCTCTTTCTCATCATTCACCGCCGTTAAATCCACGTCACCCTCCACCGTTGCCGGAGACACCAAATCCCTCCGATCGGAGCCAATCTCCCTCACTCGATCCCCGGCCCCGCCGTCCACCACCACCACAACATCCCCGCGACTCTGAAATCTCATCCTGGAAACCACCGGCGCCGGCCGCCTCAACGGCGGAGGCGGCGGCGGAGGTGGAGCGCCGATCATCGAGGCCCGGCAGATCGGACAATTGGAGTGGGATCGAAGCCACGTGTCGATGCAAGGAGGGTGGAACGCGTGCTGGCAGTTAGGCATCAGCCTCAGGCTCTCCTCCTCCTTAAACTCCGTTAAGCAAACGGCGCAATCCGTCGACTCCACGAGCCCGTCTCCGCACTTGTACTTGAACACCGTTATCGACCTTATGAACTGCTCGTCTAACCCGCCGTTAGAGTTAACGGCGGGAGGCGCGAACTGGACGGAAGCCGCTGAGGTGTCCTGGAGCACGAGCTGGTCAAGCCGGGTCTGGAGCTGGAACTCGTCCTCAACGGCGTCGTTTTGGGACCAGCGAGAACGGCGTCGTTTGCAGTACTTGTAGGCGAAGGTGTAGTAGGAGAGGAGGAGGAAGGCGGCGGCCAGGACGCTGATGAGGGCGATCATCAAAGGGGAGACTCTGGTGCCGGAGGAGTCGTCGGGGGAGTTGCCGACGGTGAAAAGCGGCGGCGGCGGCCCCAGTACGTAGCCGTTGTAGGCGGTGCAAAATTGGAGGCAATAGGAAGTGCAGATCCCCTGCGCGCAGTATAACGATGCGGACGCGGGGGTGGAGGTGGACGGAGATGGCTGGGGTGCCGTCGTAGAGGATCCCATCACTTCCCGGATTGCTGGACCGTTGGATCTGGATCTATCGATGGGATAGATTATTGATTAGAGGGAAATCGTAGAAGGGGTAGGGGAAAGGTTAAAGGAGAGAGTGAGGATTTTTCAGCTTTGTTGTGGTGAAGCCATGGGCGGTGGGATATTGGGGAAGGCTATGCTAGGAATGCTATTATAAGTCAATGGCTTAATCAAGAAAAAAACATGGGTGCTTTCTTTTGCACCACTAGCTAGCAAAAGCAACCTCCAATATTTCTAACCTAACAAGCTTTTTTTCCTTTTAATCTTTCATTCCAAGTTTGCTAATTTCCATTTATTTATTTTTTATGTAGTAATAGTATGATTAAGAAGGAAGAGTAACATGTTACGTTGATCGTGTATGATTTAGTATCTTGTTTAAAGTATTTTTAATAGTATGATGAAGTACAAGATTGAACAAACATTGAACATAGGTCATGCATGGATGTTCTTCTATACTAGAAAATAGGGATGGTCATGGGTTGGGTTATGGGTGGGTGGAGCCCTTCCACTACTCGACCCGCAAATAAAAACGGTCACCCGACCCACTTATCACTCGTGAAACCTCCTTTCACCCATATTTGACCCACCCATCACCCGCATGTGAGTCAGGTGACCTACTACCTGTGAATTATTAAATTATAATAATATTTTTTAAATAAAATTTTAGAGTTAATAAAAGAAGCATTGACATTGGGGACACTAAAAAGGGGCGGCGATTGGAGTGAGAAAGACTAGCAGTGAAGTATTGAAAAAGAGTTATTGGTGGTGATGTTGAGAAGACGATAGTGGAGAATCAAAAAAGACGTACGACCAAATGAGTGGAAGTGACAATGTTATTAGGAAAGCTAGTGAGAAGTTGAATATTGTAAAACGGAACACGAAAATTTGGAGGCAATAATTTTAGGTTTGTTGAAGATATTAGTAAATAGTATGTATATTAGGTAAAATTATACGAGTAGTAAACGGGTGGGTCAGGTGATGGATTGTGGGTCGAGTGAATCGGGTGCAAAGTCTCACCCATATCAGACCCATCGCCCGTTTCATCCATCACCCGACCCACCCATCACCTGCTTTTTTTTCGGTTTTTCACCCGTATATTTGAGTCGGGTGAAACTGATGGGTTTAGTCATCCACGAATAATGTCCAGCCCTACCAGAAAAGTATTTTTAACACTAGAAAACTTCAAATCTTCATTGGGCCAAATCTGATGGTCCAGTATCTGATTTCTGGCCCAATAAGCAAACCGACTGAATTTAATCGGATATTTATCAAGAACGAGCTTTTATTCACTTCCGGTTGATTTCTCTTCCGAATCTCGATTTTCGGTCGTGCTTTCGCCGTCTAGAAGATCGCCGCTGCCGCCCTAATCACAGCCATGAAAAGGCCTTTCGACGAAATCTCCGGTTCTGCTACCGCATCCGGCAAGGCAAACTCTAGCGCCTTGAAGCCCAAGTTCTTAACCAAGGCCGAGAGGGAGCAGTTAGCTCTCCAGCGCCGCCAGCAAGAAGTTGAGGAGCAGAACCGCCGCTCCGAGATCCTCCTAAACCAAACCCACTCCGCCTCCGGCACAGACGGCGCTGCTAGCAACGGCAAATCATCTGCCGAGCACCACCGATCTACTCGCGACCGGGACCGGGACCGAGAGAGGGAAAGGGATAGAGATAGGGATAGGGATAGGGATCACCGAGACCGCGACCGGGAGAGGGATAGAGAGCGCGATCGCGACCGGGAGAGGGAGCGGGAGCGGGGTTGGGAAACGGAGAGAAGGAATCGAGATAGGGAGCGCGATGAGGATGCGAAGTCGAGAGAGCGTAGCAGGCAGGAAAAATTGGCTGAGAGGGAGAGGGAGAAGGAGCTCGACGCAATCAAGGAGCAGTACTTGGGCTCCAAGAAGCCGAAGAAGAGGGTTATTAAGCCGAGCGAGAAGTTTAGGTTTTCGTTCGATTGGGAGAACACGGAGGACACCTCTCGCGACATGAATGTTCTCTATCAGAACCCTCACGAGGCTCGATTGCTGTTCGGGCGAGGGTTTAGGGCGGGAATAGATCGTAGAGAGCAGAAGAAGTTGGCGGTGAAGAACGACGTTGAGATTCGGGAGGAGGTTAGAAAGAAGGAAGGTGGGGAGGAGGATCCGGACGAGGTCGCCGCCCAGCGTCGCCGGGTACAAGCGGCGGAGATGTATGACACCTTTGATATGAAGGTAGACCGCCACTGGTCAGACAAGAAGCTCGAGGAGATGACTGAGAGAGATTGGAGAATTTTCAGGGAGGATTTCAACATCTCTTACAAGGGTTCAAAGATTCCAAAGCCAATGAGGAATTGGGCCGAGAGTAAGCTGAGTGATGAGCTGTTGAAGGCTGTGGATAGAGCAGGCTACAAGAAACCTTCTCCTATTCAAATGGCAGCTATTCCACTTGGTTTGCAACAGAGAGATGTCATTGGTATTGCAGAGACTGGTTCAGGTAAGACTGCTGCTTTTGTGCTTCCTATGTTAGCGTACATATCTAGATTGCCTCCCATGAGTGAGGATAACGAAGCTGAGGGCCCTTATGCTGTTGTCATGGCTCCCACTCGTGAGCTTGCTCAGCAAATTGAGGATGAGACTGTTAAATTTGCGCATTATCTAGGAATTAGGGTTGTATCAATTGTTGGAGGGCAGTCAATTGAGGAACAAGGATTTAAGATAAGGCAAGGGTGTGAGGTTATCATTGCCACCCCAGGTCGTCTCATTGATTGCCTTGAAAGACGCTTCTGTGTTCTAAATCAATGCAATTATGTTGTCCTTGATGAGGCTGATCGTATGATAGACATGGGGTTTGAGCCTCAAGTTGTTGGAGTCTTGGAAGCCATGCCTTCCAGCAACATGAAACCCGAGAATGAAGATGAGGAACTTGATGAAAAGAGAATCTACCGAACAACTTATATGTTTAGCGCTACAATGCCGCCTGCTGTGGAGCGGCTTGCTAGGAAGTTCTTAAGGAATCCAGTGGTGGTCAACATTGGCACAGCTGGCAAGGCAACAGAACTCATCACTCAACATGTGATCATGGTGAAGGAATCTGAGAAGATATTTAGGCTGCAAAGATTGCTTGATGAATTGGGTGATAAGACTGCAATTGTGTTTGTTAATACCAAGAAGACTGCTGATATGCTTTTCAAGTCTCTGGATAAAGCAGGGTATCGTGCCACAACTCTCCATGGTGGCAAATCACAGGATCAGAGAGAAATCAGTCTTGATGGGTTCAGGACCAAGAGATACAATGTTTTGGTTGCTACTGATGTGGCGGGTCGTGGTATTGATATTCCTGATGTTGCTCATGTGATAAACCATGATATGCCTAACAATATTGAAACATATACTCACCGTATTGGTAGAACAGGTCGTGCTGGTAAATCTGGAATAGCTACAACTTTTTTGACTTTGGGTGATTCTGAGGTGTTCTATGATTTGAAGCAGATGTTGATTCAGAGTAATAGTCCGGTTCCACCTGAACTTGCAAGGCATGAGGCTTCAAAGTTTAAGCCCGGCTCGATTCCTGACAGACCTCCAAGACGTAATGATACTGTTTTTGCTCACTGAAGGATTCACACAGATGAAATTGAGGCTTTTTTGGACTGATTATGGTGATTACTCTTGTTTGGGTATTTGAGGAAGCTGAAGAAATGAAGTCCCTTTTCTTGGATCGACAAGATTTCAGGGTTGAAGGTGATGAATTTTTTGTTTCAGATATTGCCTTGCGTTTCATGCAAGGAGTCTTCAACCTGTATTCTTTTTTCTTACTTCATAGTTGTGGACTCCTCTACTCCATGTTTTGCTGTAATGAATGGCCTAGACGTTTAACATTATTTATGCAACTTTTGCCTATGTCTATTTCTGGTGGTGTTACTCTTTCGCCCTCCTAGTATTAGTTGATATTTTGGAGTTGTTTGCAGTTTGCGAGTTTTTTATGTGGCATCAGTCAATCATATCGTTCCCTCTCAAAGGGCCATTAGTTGTTTGCAGTTTGAGCTAAGATGAAGGAAATTTGAAGTATCATACCTTGGGTAGCTGTATTGTTTTCACCTCTATTTTGGGCAAGTACATGTAAAATAGGACGCAAGAACTAATGCAAAACTTGTTTTACTAGATGGACAAGTGAGTCATCCTAAATATGCGAACTGCAGACTACAGCCAGACATGTATTCCAGTAGATCATCATCCTGTGTATTCCGAATTTCTGTTGTTACTTTGCTCGTGACGGGTATGTGGAGAGTGGTGTTGTGTACAGTCTACCATCTTTTTAGTTGTTTTGAGTTTGTGACGGGTATGTGGAGAGTGGTGTTGCTCGATCAGTGTTAATAACATGTAGTTAATCAGGTGTGTTTGTGTAAGTGTGTAACATATAGAATAGATTCCATTGATATGGTTCTAGAACGCCAAATTATACTGCATTATGCTAAAATAACCAATATAACATATTACATAGATTATATGAATTCAGTGACCACCATGGAGGCCATGACTCCCGTCCACGCCTCTGGAGTTTCTAAATTGTTAGTAGGTTAACTGAGCAAAATTTGGGTATATGGGAAATTCTATCGAATGCATTCTGATATTTCAACTCATCAACAGCTTAGCAATGCCAAAGTTGTAATAATAATATGGGAATTCTCAGTCATATCAAACAAATCATTATAACTTGATGCCGATAGATGCTTCCTATTGAGTATTGACCAACCATAAACGTTGGACAAATTGCAACCAGGAAATGGAAGCTTAAGATAGTGTGTAGTAAAATGAGAATACCAATTCAGTAAAAGCCAAAAGTAATTCAAAGCCAACTTACTATTTCTCAAAAAACAACACGATGTCTAATGAATCCATTCAAAAACAGCTTTATCAATCAAACAGCGCAAGTCAACAACACAA
The DNA here is from genome assembly GCA_964016875.1 of Fallopia convolvulus. Taxonomy (NCBI): domain Eukaryota; kingdom Viridiplantae; phylum Streptophyta; class Magnoliopsida; order Caryophyllales; family Polygonaceae; genus Fallopia; species Fallopia convolvulus. Next base: position 55,459,744 of record OZ024723.1, read on the forward strand.
AATTGCTCAGTTTTCTAGGGTATTAAAACTTAAATAGATGCTAAAGTCTTCCCATCCTTTCATTGTGAAGCACTTCACATTCCGGTAAAGGCCTTCTTTCCACCACCACCAGATGAACCGGCAGGGATAACCTTCAACACATTGAATCGGACAGTTTTTGACAACGGCCTGTCAAAAATGAAAGAGATCAAAAACATGATCAAACCATGTCCCATAAAACCCATTTTTTACCTCATGAAAAAAAAAAGTTGTATTCTTATGTGACTTATTACCTGCACTGGCCAATAACCACATGGTCTCCTTCCTTAACACGAAAGCATGGGGAGACATGAGCTGGCATGTTGGAATGCCTCTTTTCATACCTGAGAGCAGCCATCAAAGAAAGATGAGCATAAATAACAATGATAAGATTGGAAGATGATAATGCTGGGCTACTAACTGTGATAGTGGCTAACCTTTGATACTTCTTCACAAAGTGAAGATAGTTCCGGCGCACAATGATTGTCCTGTTCATTTTGGCACTGTGGCAAGTACCCGTAAGAATACGCCCTCGGATAGAAACATTGCCAGTGAATGGGCATTTCTTGTCAATGTATGCACCTGCAAAGAAGTAAATCACTTGATTAAGTAGGCATTTGTATGATATATTGTCATTTTACATTTCATCCTGCAAGTGAAAACAGATATATGCTTGCATTTCAATATCTCAGGCAAACACAATAGTCTACTAATAATCTATGCAGGTAAAAACATCACATATCGAGATATACAAGAAAACAAACTACGAATCGAATCAAACACCCTAAACAGGAATAAAAGCATACATATTGTCAAAATTCCAGTTTCATTCATAAAAAATAAAATAAAAAGCAATAATAGAGCAATAAAAATCAGATCAGGGATAATATAGATAATACAGATTCATGACACAAAATTGAGACACTTGATTATAACATTTTGTATGGGAAAGGTGTGACTGACTCAAAGCCATAACCTAACAGGCAAAAACCAATCTTCCACCCAATACAAGGAAAGGATGGATAGGTTTTCACAACAAAGCTAGATGCATAAATGTTCCGTTGATTTCCAGAACACGATGAACATTATTCAAAATCTTCCCTTTTATGAAGAAATCACATTAACATTTGATTTTGCGGCACTTTGTGACTCAGTTAAATCTCAAATAACTTTGTGACTCAGTTAAATCTCAAATAGCAAGCGTGAAGCAAAGCATTAGGAAATAAGATGACAGCAAGTGAACTTATAAATCTAAAGTATATTCCAAACAACAGTTTTACTTTCAACAGATCTATAGATATGTAAAACAAGATCAGACCTTCAATGGCCTCTCTCGGTGTCTTGAAGCCAAGGCCGATGCTCTTCCAGAACCTGTTTCCTCCCTTTCCTGGCCTCTTCCCTTTCCCAGTCTTCTTCGAGCTACAAAAATCATCAAAAAGTTGAATTTAGAAATCACTACGGCGTGGTGAGACACAACAGGATGGTACAAGAGGAGGAAAGAATCCAGAGATGAAAGAAAATGGTACCTGAGAAACACCTTCGGCTGCTTCAAAAAGGCCTTCTCCGTCTACACAACAAAGAACCCCAGAGCGAAATGAAGTTTTGAGTTTGAACAATTCGAAATTCAAAGAAACAATCATGGATATAGAGAGAACTCGAACCTGTTCCGCCATTGTGAAGAGATTGTTGAAGCGCAAACGGCGACGATGGATGCTCCGCAAACAAAAACCCTAAACTTCCCACTTCGGCAGCTGAATGAGAGGAGAGTAAGGAATGGATGGTATATATGGGTTGCTTGCTTAACTGACGGGCCTGTTTATGGCTTTGGGCCTGAATATTTTGGCCCATTTTAATACCATGCAGCGGACCGTACACTGCATTATGAGAGTTTATGACCCCTACAAAGAGATTGAATCAAATGAAAATGGGGTTTATCATAAAAATTAAGAACAAATTTAGACCATCCGATTGGAACACTAAAAATAAATCTAGGCCATCCAATTAAAAAAATAATATATTTTTTTTTCTTACTTTATTTTTTTAAGTCTTTTTATGTATGTAAAATGATGTAAATCGAGTATGAACATAAGGCCATAAAACGTGAACATTCAATACTAATATGTGAACGTATCTATTGAACGTATAATAAATTTTCTGAAGTTAAAATGCGGTTATATGTGAACAGCCCTTGTAAAAATGTGAACATGTGTATAAAATATGTGAACAAAACGTAAAATGTCAACCGTCGTGTTTTTGGCAAAAATAAGCGAAAAAAAATAAAAAAAAATTATTTTTTATTTTTTTGTCAAAATTTTTTAAGCCGTTTAACGCTTGTATTATGATTTAATCGAACATGAACACATGACCATAAAACATGAACAAACAGAAATAATATATGAACACACTTGTAATATATGTGAACGTATTATAAAATCTCAGAATCGAAAAATGTGATAATATGTGAACATGTCTTATAATAGTGTGAACATATGCATAAAATACGTGAACGTAACGTAAAAAATCAAATTTCGTGTTTTTGGCAAAAACAAGCGAAACTAAGAAAATTTTAAAAAAAATTGTTTTTTTTTTATTTTTTTATTTTTTATTTTTTATTTTTTTTTCAAAATTACCATTTTGCCCCTATCTCTTCTAATCTTAGCCATCCATTTCTCAAATCCAAGGGTCCTCCTTTGTTCTTAGTTTTCATGATAAGCCCCATTTTCATGTGAATCAACCTCCCCCTACAAAATATATATTCGAAAATTTTAGATTTTTGCATTACTAATTTCTTTCTTCATAAAAAAAAAGTTATTTGTCAAAAATCACCTTTTAAAAGAGATATTTTTTAACAAATTATCTTTTATAATTTTTTTAAACGAAACCACCTTTTATAATATAGGTTGTTAAGTTGAACCAGCTATAATAAAATCTAAACCAAAATGTTTTTAACAACATATTTCATTAATTTACAAAATCATTTCTTTTTTTTTAAATCAAATAACTTTAATATATATATATATATATATATATATCAAATGACAACTCAAGAAAAAGATAAAATGATTTTTTTATCATTTTAAAAAGTTAAAAATACTTATCAATTGATTTAATGTAGTAAGTAAGAGATTCATAAGAAAATAACAATTATAAATTAAATAAAAATATCTCAAATTTTAAATTTGTTTTTGGTGATTTTGTTCAAAAATAAATAAAAAGATTTTTGTTAATTATATCATGATGTTGGTTTAAAGAAAAAAAATTAAAAAAATATGGGTGAAGGATATAATAGTCAATAAAATATGAAATATTATTAAAAATAAAATAGGTGGTTTAATTTAACAAATTATATTATAAAAGGTAGTTTTACTTAAAAAATATTGTGAAAGGTGATTTGTTAAAAAACATCTCTTTTAAAAGTCAGTCTGTGACAAAAAAACCCTAAAAACTATAAATTAGTATGATTGTAAATTCCGGTGTATTATAGTAGAATCAAAGACTAAATTTGAAAAAAAAAAACAAAGAAGAAACAAGCTTCGTTTGTCTATCAAACAAGAGGAAACGGGAGAAACGGGAGATGCATTTTGGAAATTTTCTAGATTGAATATCGTAACAAACTTGTCTTACAAACTAGCTAACTAACGTCTATATATACTAGAGCTTAGCTAACTAAGGGCACGACATCAATGACTACATAAAACACCTAAAACTAACTAATGCCACGTAAGTAACAAATGCATAACATAATTCTCATGTTGGAGTCATGGCTCCAACTTGCAAGCATGCTTAGCAAATTTAGGATGAGACTGCTAGCCGCATGGACGGACATAAGGGTGGGCTAGCCCACCCTAAAAAAAAATTAAATAGTGTTATATTTTAGTAAAAGATTTATTTGTTCTTTCTAATTCTGAAAAGGCCAAATTTTTTAGAAACTGAAACGTCAAACACGCGTACCCACCAAATCTAATATTCGTCTCTTTCTAGTTTCCAATTTATCTCTCTGACTCCCTTCTTCGTTCTTCCTCGTTATCTGGTTCTCTCTATTCTTAAATCCCTAATTAATCTATTCATTTTGAGATTGGGTAAACTCAAACCCTGAACCCAATTTTCTACTGGTGCTAATTTGCTATCTTTAATCTCTTATCAACAACACAAAATCAGGTATCTTTCAATTTGATGCCTTTGCAATTTTTTACTTTTCTAATTAACCAAATGATAGATCCTAATTTGTTGTTTAATATGTTGATTGTAAGGGTATTGCGGATAACAAAGATCGAGACGATGTTGCAAGATTCAGGATCTGGACCTTCATTGATGCTACCTACCGAAGCTTCAATTGGAAATCGTGAGTGACTCACGATTTAGGTGCACTGGTGTAGACAATAGACTTTATTTTTCTTAACTTGTCAAATTTAAGTAGTTCAACACCCTATGTTTGCTCATGTTCTAATGATTTTTATTTGTTTTTCTTCTCAGGTTCAATGGCTTATCAATCTCAAAATCCTAAACCACAAAAAATTCAAAAGAAAGTGAATTCATTTTTTCAGAAAACTAATGTTCAAATGCCCGATATTCTAAGTTTAGATGAGCTAGAGCCTTTTTTTCCAGTAGTTGGTTGTCAACCTATGGATGGTAATTATATTGAACGTGATCCGGGAAAACGAGCTGTAATCTGTTCATATGATATTAATGTGCAAGATAACATTCGAAAAAGATATGTTCGGTATGGTCCTTATCAACCAAAACTAGAAGAGTATACATCACATTCTTGTGGATGTCAAGATCGTAGATTTAATGGGAAGTGGTTTGAAAAATACACTTGGCTTGAGTACTTTGAGAATGATAAGGCTTATTGTTTTCAATGTTTTCTTTTTGAAAGTAATCTTAGAAGGCAAAATTTGTTCACTTCTTTGGGCTTTGATAATTGGAGAAGGATCGGTGGGGATGGACGTGTCTTTAAGAAGCATATATGGAAGGCCGGTTCAGCACATTGTAAATCTATGCAAGATTGGCTTAGTTTGAAACTTGTTTGTGGGCATATTGAAAAAGCTACGGCAGAGGCTGTGAGATTGTTGGCAAAGCAAGCACTTGCTTTTAGAGGTGATGATGAATCTATTAATTCTTCTAATCGTGGCAATATTGTTGAAACTGTGAAATCATATGGGAGAATGAATGAGGAAATTTCAAAGGTCACCTTAGAAAATGTCCTTGGAAATGCTAGTTATATTTCTGCAAGAATTCAGAAAGAGATTCTTAATATTTTTGCCAAAGGAGTTAGAAAAAGAATCTGTGAAGAAATTGGGGACTCTAAGTTCTGTATACTTGTTGATGAAGCAATCGATGATGGTAAAAAGCAGCAAATAGCTATCATCTTAAGATTTGTTGATTCTAACGGATTTATTCATGTAAGATTCTTTCATGTTGTAAGTGTTAATGATACTTGTGCATAAACTCTTAAGATTAAGATTGAGAAAGTTTTTACTTAAAGCAATCTTCAAGTTGAAAATTGAGAGGCCAAGGATATGATGGTGCTAGTACTATACGTGGTCAATGGAATGGATTGCAAGCATTATTTTTGCAAGATTGCCCATACGCATACTATGTACATTGTTTTGCTCATCGCTTACAATTAGCTTTGAATACAACAACTTCTGATGTGGATGTTATTTACTTGTTTTTTGAGATGCTGACTAGTATCATTAATGTTGTTGACTCATTTGCTAAGTGTGTTTCTGAGTTGAAATGCATTCAAGAAGCTGAAGTTATGGAACAAATTGCTGCTAGGGAATTGCAAACTGGAAAAGGAGCTAATCAAACATGTAATCTACAAAGAACGGGAGCTACTCGGTGGAGTTTTAGGTATTATTCTATCAAGAACTTGATGAAATCGTTTAATTCAACTAGTGTTGTTTGGACAACATGGTTGAGAATGGTCTTACTGGAAAAATACGTGGACAAGCTTTGGGTTCTCTTAGAGCAATAAGATCGTTTGATTTTGTGTTTTGCTTGTTGTTGATGGAGAAAACTATGGAAATTACAAATGCTCTTTGCAAGTCATTGCAAGAACAATCTCAAGAAATTATAAATGCCATGAATCTAATTTCAAGCACGGGAGAAAGAAAGATGCTATTCGGGTCATTGTTTACAGACTCACCAAGAGTGTCCACTTTGTACCAATCAAGAAAAAGTGGAGAGTCCCGAAACTAGTTGAACTTTTCATCCATGAGGTAGTTCGCCTCCACGGTACTTCGAAGACTATCATCTCCTGGGGCAGTCGTTTCATGTCAAACTTTTAGAAGGATTGGCACACTGTTATGGGTATTGAACTGAAATTCAATACCGTCGTTCATCCCGAATTGATGGCTAGTCCGAAAAGGACTATTCAAACCCTCGAAGATATGCTTTGAGCTTGTGTGTTGGGTCGCACAACAATCTGCTGGCACTCGACGATAAAAATGGCTCCCTTGAAGATCTCTATGTCCGTAAATGTTGCTCACCAACCTGCTAAGGCAACGATGCTGACAAGATCCTTGTAGACCCCGAGCCAGTCGAAAGGACCACAACTGACGTTGCCCTAATTCGATAAAGAATGTTAACTGCTCAGAGCAGATAGAAATTGTACGCCGACTTGAAACAGACAGACACTGAATTCTGCATTGGTGACAAAGTCTTTGCTTGGGTATCCCCCTCGAAAGGCGTGTTTTGCTTAGAAAACGAGGAAATCCCAATCCTCGTTATGTGGGACCGCTCGAAATACTTGAAAGAGTAGGTAAGCTAGTGTTGAAAGGGTTTCCCGACAACAAATAAATTTGTAGTCAAGACCCCGTTGAGTACAGGGAGGTCAGGTTCGTCCACGGGAGATAGTCAGTATCAAGTTTTGTTCCTTATCACGCAATCAATCAATCAAAAGCAAGGAGTTTTTATCAAGGAAGAGAAATTCTAAGGTTTAGGGTATCCCCACAACAACAATAATGCATACAAACGCTCATGAAACACATAGATCATGCTTTTATCACATAAAGATGTCAACTTTCGTCAACCTGAGCAAGTAAATCAACTAACTTTCGCTAAATTAATAAACTTACTATCTAATCTCTTCTACTTCAACTAGGATAGATCCGCTTTCGCTTCAAAACCCTAAATTGACTTTTCTGATTCAAAGTTTCTGCTTTCACTTCAACTATGAATGAGAAATTCCTTTCAACTTTCGTTTTAAGGAGTTAAGAACAAGAGAGAAGATTCATGCAATAAAAACAATCAAAACAAGATCATGAACAAGCATGCACAACCATTGTTGGGTTTAACCCCAACCTTAGAGAGGAGAACTACTCACAAATCATAATTAAAAACAAACAACTAAATTAAATAAAAGGGAAAGCTTACAACTTTGAATCCAAACAATAGTTCTTCTCCACAAACCCTACTCTCTCTCTCGTCCCTCCTCTCACACGTCTCTCCTCTCTTCCACACGTCTCTCTCTCTTCTCTCCTCCTCTAACTCCAATGATCGCCCCCTAAAACTAAAGAGAGGACAAATGTATTTATAGAGAAACTAATCTATCTTAAATCTATCTATAAGGAAATAATATCTTTTAATAAATCTAACTCTAAGGAAATAAATCTTCTAATAAGATATACCCCTTCTATCTATCTAATAACATAAAAGGAAATAGGATAAAAGCTCATTAAGTGCACCGACTCGGATCTCCGCTACTCTCGGGGTGGCTCGGCACCGACCCAAAGTGGGTCGTCACCGACCTCATTCTGCACTTCGAACAACTTTGAGTAAAACTTGCATAGAGGATTCGTTACAACTCTGTTTGACTCGATTCTTTTTCCTATGTTCTTGTAACGAATTTCTCTATCTCTTTCTAAGCTCAAACTTGATCTTCAATGACTTCATGAACTTCGTTCCTTGATCTCTTCCTTAAGTGCTTCTCTTCGGTTTTGCTCTTTTCCTCAAAAGTGCTCCAAATAGCTTCTAAAAACCTATAAAACACCGCCAAAGCTTATGTAGACTCCATATCTCATGAAAATACGAAAACCTACACAAACGACTCAAAACAAAACACAAAACTAAAGAAAAAGACTCAAACACACTAAAAACACACCCTAAAAACACGACTAAAAAGGCGGACATCAGCTAGCATATCGCCTCGTGTTGCCACCATCAGCACACCCCGTCCACACCATCTTCCATGTGTCTCTTCTAAGGCAGTATGTGCCTGATGAGTCCCACGTGCTCAATTATGATGACGTGGAAATTCAATCAAATGGCACGTATGAAGAACAACCCGTGAAGATTCTAGAATACCGAGTAAAGAAGCTTCGCAACAAGGAGGTACCCTTGGTCAGGGTACTTTGGTCGAAAAACGGCGAAGAAGGGACAACTTGGGAGACTGAACAGAATGTGCAAAGACGCTTTCCCGGGATGTTGTTGCCTTAAGTAAAGAACGACGTTCTTTAAGGGGGTACTAAGACTTTTATTTCCTTGTAAGCGTGAACGATGGTTCTCTTATGTAATCGTACTCTTTTATACCGCCCTAGCTTTTGTCATAGTTTCGGGGACGAAACTACTTTTAAGGGGGTACTATTGTAATATCCGCTAATTTCAGTACTATATTTTAAATTATGAATATTAGTTTTTCTCCTAAAAATAATAATTTATTTTTTAATAATTTTCCTAACTCCTTGCTTATGGTAAAATAGTGGATTTTGGGTTAAGCTAACAAAAAGAAAATTTAATGTGTGGAAGTGAAAAAGGTCGAATTTGAACCGGAGACCTCCTGTCCCAAACTTTCCACATCTCCTTCCCCAACCACTATGCTAATCACGTTTCTTTGACTAACTTAAACCCCTAATTAATGTTAACCCGATTTTTTTTGTCCTTTTTCCCCAAACCCGCCGGTACAAGCGTTTGTCCAATCCGAGGACTCGGACCGTCGGCCGTCGCCGGAGACGTCCTCTGCACCGCCGCTGCACGCCCACCTATCCCCCTTTCTCTTCTCCCCACTCTTTCTCACCTTCCCAAGGATTCAATAGGCCATGGCCTAGTCTGAAATTCTCCAGCCATAGAAGGCTGGCTCCTTTGGGGCTATTTAAGGGGAGCATGGGGATGGAGCTCGAACATATCCTTCCACTGCTCTCTCCCTCGCTCTCGTTCCATAATTTCGGAACCCAAACCAAAAAAATTACAAAGCTTCAATTCTGGGATTTTCTTTTCCAAACCAATCCCTCCTCCGTCTCCAACATGCGCTCCCCTCCGTCTGTCGCCACGCCTTCGCCGGAGACGTCCTCGCACCACCATCGCAGCCTTCCACCGAGTCGAAGTCGCCGTCGTTGTGCCGCGGCTGTCCAATCTCCTCTGGTTCTGCGTTTTGACGAGAAAGAACGAGGAAGGAGACTGAAATAAGGAGTTGGGCTGAGAGTGTGTTCCTGGGCCAAATCTGCTCTTGGGGCTGCTAGCAACTAGGCTACCTCTTCGGTGGGCCGAGCACCATCAAAGCAACAAGCCCATTTCCCCCTTCCCTTAATTTCAGCAATTTGGAGCTTGAAGGAGGAGACACTTCGGCCCAATTCCAGTCCGACCAACCCATTTAATTCCCGAGCCCAAATCTCGTTCCATCCTATTGGTATAATCCCGATCCTTATTTAATCATCTACTATGTATTTAAAAATATTTTATTATAAATTATAATTAATTTGGAAGTTTTACTTAAGACCTATTCTCAAATATTATAAGTAATGTATGAAAAATAATCCTAGCATGCCACTTGAGATATTTATAATTTTAAATAAATTATAAATAATCTCCTAACATGATAATATTATTGAAATAATATTATTAGGCATGTTGGAATATTTTTTATACAAATATAATAGTACAAATTGCGTCCTTTACTAAAAAAAGGGTACTCTAACAAGCTAAGTCGGGAACGAAATAATTAAGGTTAATATTCCGTTTCCTTGGTGTGAACCCGTTTTAGGTCAATCTCTCGACAAAGAATCCGTCTTAGATCCGATGTCAGTTAGTCAAGCCGGAAACTAAGGAAAGCTGATATTCTCCTTGTTACCCTTGTTATATCTTCAATTCCTTTGAAATATATTCATCTCTGTGTTGGGAACCGATTGTTTGCTCAATAGATGAACTTAGGTTTATTTATTGTTTAAATATGACGATATTATATTTATTATCTCGTAATGCGCTAGTACTGAACCTAGGTCCGTTGTGTGTGGCCTTGTTTGTTTCAGTCTCTTTTCGAGACTTGTTGTGGACTAGGATAGAATCAGGGGTGTGGATTTTGCTCCGACACCTCTACATAACTTATCGAGTGGTATGGCTTTCCGCCCTCTCTTCGCTCGGTACTTGGATCATGATCTTGTAGTCGCTCCTCCTTTGAGGGGGTCTACTGCACCCTAGCTAGGTGCCAGAACTTCGCTCCTTTTAGTGGGTCGGCCTTCGCAGCCCCCACACTAAAAATTCTTCACTTGAAGTGCAATGTTTTATGACCGAAAGATAAGTGCCTAGTGCACATTAATAAATGGACTAGGATATTTGAGGAAAAGGCATATAAAAGCCTTGGATGAGTCGAAAACCCGAAAGGGCGGCTCAGGTAAAAAGAAGGTAACCCGGACCAGCATTAGGCTGGGGTAATATGAGGTTTATGAGAGAGGTGAGCATATGTGAGCACACTTATGAAGAAAAATAAAATGAGTGATTAGGTGAAAACCCTAAAGGGCGCCTAAGTAGAATTGAGTGGAAAAATTGGAGTGATTAGGATACGATTCTTGCTTGGGGATTTCGAGGGATTCATTGTAGATGGGTAGTTCACCTAGATTTGCTCTACACTTTTTAGAGCTTGAGTGTTATATTATGTATTGGTGAGGTGTGTGCTTGATCTTATTGTGTTTATGATCACTTTATATTTTGGGTTCGGGGGTGTGAGTTGAGTGTTTTTTATCTTCCCTTATATTTTCTGTAAACCTTTGATAGGATTTCTTATTAGATTTATTTTGAGCTTACTCGAGGACGAGCAAGATTTAAGTATGGAGGAATTTGACATGCTCTAGATTAGTATGGTTATCTCTTGTATTTTAGGCATGATTTGAGTGTGTTTAGGTTAGTTTTGAGCATAATTGTAATATGAAGACCGAAGACATGATTTGAAGAATTGCAAGAGTTTTGAAGACAAGTGTTGATTTGGAGTTGTTTGGACGCCATTTTCTTGTGACGCATTGTTCGGGAGCTACGGTGATCGGATGAAGCTGAAATTGGTATCATTGGAAAGCTAACTCGAAAAGCTACAATTCATGTTTTTACTACGAGTTCAAATTCCAATTCTAAGTGGGTCAAAATCACCTTCGAAGGTAACACCAGAAAGTTGTCAGAAGAAGACCTGCGACCGCGAAATCCTACCGCACCCGCGGTGAGTTCCATTTCCGCGAAGCTGTGTAGCCGCCTTTGCCGCGCCCGCGGTTTTCTACCGAGCTCGCGGTGGTTGATTTTTAGTGTTGCGATCGTCTGTCCTTATTTTATGTTTTTATTATATTTTTAGTTTTAGTTTTTATTCGGTTGTTTTAGTCTTTAAAAGACCTAGTTCGTGAGAAGTTTAGCAGAGCCTCCTTTTAGTTTTAACCTAGAGCTTATTGAGTTTTGTATTTCATTGATGGAGACTTAAACCTTGGAGTTTATTCATCAGTGAAGCATTGATTTATGATTTCGTAAGGTTTTCGGTATTGATTTCTTTCCCTTGATTAATATTTTTTCTCTTTGTGCTAAATTTCATGATTATCAATTGATTTCACTTGGTGCACAACTTGTTGAACTTTTTTTGATATTCTACAGTTTGATTAGGTTTGAATCATTGTCTATGTGATCTTACTTGATCTATGAAACAACTTAATTTCTAGGACCGTGGACTAGGAATTGAGAAAGAGATTTGATTGTTTGTTCTTGCAATTGACTCGTAGCTTGATTGCTTGAATCGATATCCTGTATATCCTTGTTCTCTATGCTAATTCTAGGTTAAGCGTCCTTGCCTAGGATTAAAGAAATGATTGGACCGTGGACTTGCGATTGTTAATGATCAGGATAGGAATTAATCTTGGGTGTGAATGAAATCAAAGGAAAAAACCAATGATCGAATGACTTTATCAATGTGAATCTGCTGGATAAACTTGTTTGCTTCTCTTAATTTGAATAATTGTTTTGTTTATTAGTCTGTTAGATAGTTTCATATAGATCAAACTATTTTCAAAACCCCTTTTTCCTTAAGTTGATAAAAATATTGAAACTAGAAGCCTCAATTCTCTTGGGTTCGACCCCTTGCTTGCTTACTATACTGGTTAGTAAAATAGGGTTAAATTACTTTTGATCTCGGCACGACAACTTTAGCTGGGCCAAATTTTGGCGCAGTTGCCGAGGAACTTTGGTTTAATTCTAGTATTATTATTTTTATTAAATTTGTGTAGACCTATCTTACGGTCTACACTTGTATATACTAATGTCTGCGTTTAGGTTTTTTCAGTGTTGCAGGATGAACCCTTTCTTGAGTACTTCACTAAGTGCCAGGAACAATTGCATGATCTCTCTGTTTGGGGGATAGCCGTAGGGATTGATGATGCTTGCAGTTACATCTTTAGTGGGATGACTCTTGAGTCCCAACTAAAGATGTACATCGAGAGCGATGGAAAATACGTCATTTGGAAACCCACGGACCAATGGAATTTCTTTTGTAAGCTCCGAGCCGGAGAGATCGAGGTGCAGAAATTGGAGAACCAAATTGCTGAATTAAGAAAACCAGTGGAGGTGTTGGCCATAAAGACGGAGGTAATTCTCGAAGATCAAGGTTTTGTGCAAGAACCACGAACGCGGGATGACAACCGCGCACGCGGTTCTGGTACAAAACCAACATATCCCCCCCGAAGAGCCAAACCGCGAGCGCGGAGCCCTCTCCCGCAAGCGTGGTAACGAAGCGATCGCATCTCCCAAGTTCTCCGATGAGCCGCGCGCCACCTGAGCCGCGAGCGCGGTAACCCTTGCGACGAATATGATTCGTATGTAAGGTCGTACTTCCCTCCTCTCAGCTCGTATAAGTCGGTTCCACCCTTTCCGGAGGCACTCAGATACCCTTCATGGGATGAAGAGATGGATGATCATAGTCATGTGATGACGGAGGAGGAATATTTCCTTAAGTTTGACAACTCCTGGAGTGATGACGACGAGCCAGATGACTCAAAGAAGGAGCTAGATGATGGTATGGAGATTTTCCTTCCACTTGAGGAGATGTCTATGTCTCCTACCGTGGAGCTCTTTGTTGTGATCAATCATGATCCTTGTATCCTTTCCTCTTCTTCCTTACTCTCCATCGATATTTGTTTGCCTGATGTGTCTGCAAGAGGTCCTAAGAATGATAGTTTACCTAGTGATTTCTCAAATTTTAAGGGTGGTAGTGTTAACATGAAAATCATTACTCTTGAGTTATATTTTGAAAAACTACCTCATCCTCCCAACTGGTTCTATCCTAAACCATCTAACCATGACTTTTCTAGTGGGTTTGATAAACTGAAACGGTGTTTGAATGCTATATTATTCAGTTTCAAGTTATCATTGTGCTATATTTGCCTGCATGACAGTTGTTCGCAGGATTTTGATAGACTTCTCAGGGCGTTGACAATGTTCGATCATAAACACGTCGAGCCATCGACGTTAAACAAAGGCGCTGCTTGGGAGGCAACCCAAGGTTAGATAGATTCTCTCCCACCTTTGTTTTCTTTTCATTAGCTTAGTTTGTTTTTGGTTTGTGAGCTAACGTGCAGGTACTAGGTCCAAAAGGACGATTCTGGTGAGAAACTGCACCCGCGGTGGAGCCCAGAATTCCCTGACAAACAGTTACTAGACCACGACCGCGGCCCACTCAGTTAGTTCGAGAGAAAAAAGAAAAAAGAAAAAAGTTCAGAAAAAAAGAATGTTCTCCCATATTCTACCATCACCTATCAATCCACTTTTCTATATCTTTCCATGTCTAGTTCCTTGAAATTGTTCGTTACTATTATCAGGTCCCATCCTATTGTGGTGAGTCCGCGTCTACACCATCTTTGCGGCATACTTCAAGTATGGGGGTGTTGCCGTCGTCAGAGTTTTTTATTATTATTTTGAGGAGTCCGGTTCATTCTCATTGGAGACGTCCTATGGTGTGGGTCTGGTTGCTGAGTTGTGAAGACGACGTTCGAGATTTGCTATTCGAGAGTCAGTTTATGGACTTTGTGTTCGCTGTCGCCAAGACCGTGGCCGCGGTGCGTAAACCGCGCTCGCGGTTCGTTCCCAGAAAGATCAGTTTGTTCCAGAGGATTATAACGCGCACGCGGGTCCTTAATGGCGCGCGCGGTTGTCTATAGTGGCTGAATACGAGGTGGTTCAAGTGTTCCTAAGTTTGGTGCATTACAATTCCGGGAGTTCATTCATCCATATCATCTTTCGTATGTGAGTCTTCTGATTTTCCTCTTCTATGCTTAATTCCTTTCTCTTTACTTCATTGAGGGCAATGAAGGATTTAAGTATGAGGGAGGAAGTACTCGCTACGCCTATTGTAGATAGTTGCATTTCAGTTTATTTTTCGTTATTTTTATGGGATTTTTGTTCCATGTTTTGTATAGAGAAAATTTTGAAGAAATTTAAAAAAATTAATTAAATAGAAAAAGCCATAAATATTTGAGGAAAAGGCATATAAAAGCCTTGGATGAGTCGAAAACCCGAAAGGGCGGCTCAGGTAAAAAGAAGGTAACCCGGACCAGCATTAGGCTGGGGTAATATGAGGTTTATGAGAGAGGTGAGCATATGTGAGCACACTTATGAAGAAAAATAAAATGAGTGATTAGGTGAAAACCCTAAAGGGCGCCTAAGTAGAATTGAGTGGAAAAATTGGAGTGATTAGGATACGATTCTTGCTTGGGGATTTCGAGGGATTCATTGTAGATGGGTAGTTCACCTAGATTTGCTCTACACTTTTTAGAGCTTGAGTGTTATATTATGTATTGGTGAGGTGTGTGCTTGATCTTATTGTGTTTATGATCACTTTATATTTTGGGTTCGGGGGTGTGAGTTGAGTGTTTTTTATCTTCCCTTATATTTTCTGTAAACCTTTGATAGGATTTCTTATTAGATTTATTTTGAGCTTACTCGAGGACGAGCAAGATTTAAGTATGGAGGAATTTGACATGCTCTAGATTAGTATGGTTATCTCTTGTATTTTAGGCATGATTTGAGTGTGTTTAGGTTAGTTTTGAGCATAATTGTAATATGAAGACCGAAGACATGATTTGAAGAATTGCAAGAGTTTTGAAGACAAGTGTTGATTTGGAGTTGTTTGGACGCCATTTTCTTGTGACGCATTGTTCGGGAGCTACGGTGATCGGATGAAGCTGAAATTGGTATCATTGGAAAGCTAACTCGAAAAGCTACAATTCATGTTTTTACTACGAGTTCAAATTCCAATTCTAAGTGGGTCAAAATCACCTTCGAAGGTAACACCAGAAAGTTGTCAGAAGAAGACCTGCGACCGCGAAATCCTACCGCACCCGCGGTGAGTTCCATTTCCGCGAAGCTGTGTAGCCGCCTTTGCCGCGCCCGCGGTTTTCTACCGAGCTCGCGGTGGTTGATTTTTAGTGTTGCGATCGTCTGTCCTTATTTTATGTTTTTATTATATTTTTAGTTTTAGTTTTTATTCGGTTGTTTTAGTCTTTAAAAGACCTAGTTCGTGAGAAGTTTAGCAGAGCCTCCTTTTAGTTTTAACCTAGAGCTTATTGAGTTTTGTATTTCATTGATGGAGACTTAAACCTTGGAGTTTATTCATCAGTGAAGCATTGATTTATGATTTCGTAAGGTTTTCGGTATTGATTTCTTTCCCTTGATTAATATTTTTTCTCTTTGTGCTAAATTTCATGATTATCAATTGATTTCACTTGGTGCGCAACTTGTTGAACTTTTTTTGATATTCTACAGTTTGATTAGGTTTGAATCATTGTCTATGTGATCTTACTTGATCTATGAAACAACTTAATTTCTAGGATCGTGGACTAGGAATTGAGAAAGAGATTTGATTGTTTGTTCTTGTAATTGACTCGTAGCTTGATTGCTTGAATCGATATCCTGTATATCCTTGTTCTCTATGCTAATTCTAGGTTAAGCGTCCTTGCCTAGGATTAAAGAAATGATTGGACCGTGGACTTGCGATTGTTAATGATCAGGATAGGAATTAATCTTGGGTGTGAATGAAATCAAAGGAAAAAACCAATGATCGAATGACTTTATCAATGTGAATCTGCTGGATAAACTTGTTTGCTTCTCTTAATTTAAATAATTGTTTTGTTTATTAGCCTATTAGATAGTTTCATATAGATCAAACTATTTCCAAAACCCCTTTTTCCTTAAGTTGATAAAAATATTGAAACTAGAAGCCTCAATTCTCTTGGGTTCGACCCCTTGCTTGCTTACTATACTGGTTAGTAAAATAGGGTTAAATTACTTTTGATCTCGGCACGACGACTTTAGCTAGGCAAGTCACCACTCGAGAGAATAGCTACATGAACAATCCGAACAATGCCTCAGCTGGGGCGGAATTTATGAGGGAGAACCTCGAACTGGAGATCCGCAAAGTGAGAACCATATGCTTATTCCACACCAGCCTATAGCTCTCAATGATGCCACCATTGCAGTTCTTAGGAGCATGGTTCAACAAATGATGCGTGAAGCTATGCCCGAGGTCATTACTAACCGACTAAATATGGTTGAGACAATTCAGATAGAGGACAGAAGGGCCAATATTATCAGTGACTGAACTGATAGGTCAAGCTTCACAAGCGCATTAAAGACCTTCAATGCAATGAAAACCCGATACTTATGATGGCACTAGAGGAACCACTAGCATCCTATATTGGTTTTCTCATGTGGAGAGCTTGTTGAGAAATGTGCAATGCTCTGGAGTTGATAAAGTGCTTTTAGCCGCCCTAAAGCTTAGGGGAGAAGCTAGTAAATGGTGGGGGAATTCGAAGCTGATAGAGCATCTCGAGTTGGAATGGGGAATGTTCAAAGAAAAGATGATAAACTATTTCTTCTTATCTGCCGTGAAAGACGAGAAGTTGGATGAGTTGTTCGTTCCAAAAGTGGAAGGGCTAAACGTTACGGAACGTGCGAAAAAGTTCAACTATCTACTTCAATACACTGGGCTCGAGATCTCCAATGAAGCACAAAAAATCCGTCGTTTCCATGAATGGATGAGTGGTGCCATGAAGTCGTGGATGAGGAAGCGCCACTTTTCGACACTAGAAGAGTATGTTGATGTTGCACACACGATAGAGTCCACTCTAAGTGAATCTGAGCAGAAAAAGAGTGACGAAGGGAAATCGCGTCACCAGAATCAAGGTGGATCCAAGAGGCCAGCGCCTCTACAAAGATCAGGAGGGTTAAAAAGGGGCAAATCTGGGTCAAACATGACCCATGCCTCTAAAGGGTCTGAACACCTAAAGACTCCCTTAACCTGCTACAACTGTGGTAAGCAAGGTCACATCAATAGGAATTGCGTGAAACCCAAGAAGAGATGTTTTACTTGTGGAAAGGAAGGACATCTTCGTTCCTATTGTCGATTGAACAAGAATGTTTCAAATCAACTTAGGCTTGTCCAAACTTCTCAGAACAACCAAGACCCACAATAGCTCGAAGTCAAGGTCAACAACTCTAGAGATGCACCGCGTTGATAAACTCGTCGCTTCAAATGCTCCAGAAGAGTATAAAGTTTCCTTCTTCTAAGTTGTCGTACTTATAACCCGTGTCAGTTCGCTTTCAAAGCACTTTTGTATCCCCACAGTAGTGGGAAGACTCGAATCGTATCTCTGGCCTTTTCTTCCTTGTGAGGATGTCATATTCTAGCGTTGTATTATGGATATGGATTATCAGTAATGACTTGGCACGTCAAACCAATAACGTGTAATAACGTTTGTTCCCTTCTACGAGAGCGGTTGTAGCCAACTCGTGACTTAACTATACAATGGTAGTTATTGCGAATTTCCCCAAAAATTTTTCCTAATGTCGAAGTGAATTTACAAGATTTTATGAAATAAGGTTTTCTCAACATAGATTCATGGTGGTGAATGAGACTGTGTTTTATCTCCCATCTTGATCACATGGTTGAGATAAAATCACAAGTCTCATGCCTAAGAATTTATATATATTAAAGGACTAAGTTGGAGATAGTTTCGCCGATACTGATCACATTGGTGAAATGAAATCACTTAGTTCCTTAGATTCAGGCTTTACTATGAAAAACTATTTTCTTATAAGAATAACAACTTTGGTTACGAAAATACACGCGACCCGCTATTCGTTGGTTAATAGGTTAGAGTAGAGCCTCTCGAAAAAAAAAGCTTATGCCTCCTTCTACCACATCAACATCACTTCTTCCGTTAGTTACTTCATTAGAAGTTTGAAACGGGATTACTCCTTTTCAAGATATGACATCCACACATCCAATCGTCATCATGAATTCGAAATAAGGCTGGTCATGGGTCGAGTTATGGGTGGGTGGAGCACTTCCACCACCCGACCCGCAAATTTTTTTTATCACCCGACCCACCCATCATCCGCGGAACCTTTCACCCATATCCGACCCACCCGTCACCCGCGGGTGAGTCGGGTGACCCGTTTCACCCGCGAATTCTAAAATTACAATAGAATTTTATAAAATTTAATAATTAATATAAAAAAAATTTAATGCAACAATCCGCATACATTGGATACCCAAGATTCTCATGGTTCACATATGTTGCAAAAACCAACATCCATACCCCTTAGCAAAAAGCCAAAAATGTCATTAAGAAATCTAAAGAAATCTGCAAAATTTGGGTCGGGTGTTGTGCGGTGCGAGAGTGTTGAGCGGCTCGAGAGTGATGTGCGGCGCGAGAGTGTTGAGCGGCACGAGAGCTGATCGAACTCGAGAGGGCGAGCGGCACGAGAGCGGATGGAGGGAGAGCGGCGCGAGAACGGATGGAGGGAGAGCGGCGCGAGAATGGATGGAGGTCGAGAGGGCGAGTGACGCGAGAATGGATGGACGCCGAGAGGGCGGTCGACGCTCCAGAAAACTAAGAATGACGAGAATTAGGTCTGGAATTATACGGAGTAGTTTTAATATCTTAAAAAACCCTAAATTTTTTTTAAAAAGCCCCAAGGTCCCATACATTTTTTTATGAAAAAACTAACCCTATTTTTAATTTATGATAAATTTAACGGGTGGTAGAAGGGTGAAACGGGTGGTGGGTGATGGGTCGGGTGGTGGGCCGGGTGATGGGTCGGGTTAAACGGGTGTAAAATTTCACCCATATCCGACCCGTCACCCGTCACCCGACCCACCTGTCACCCTCTTTATTACGTTTTTCACCCGTAAAATTGTGTCGGGTGAAACGGGTGGGTCGGTCACCCGCGGATAATGTCCAACCCTAATTTGAAATGTGGATTCGTCTTCAGAGAATTCCACTGCGATGACCTTGTTCCAGAAATATAGAACATAATAGTCATCCTCTTATATTGCTCTCCCGCGAGCCCGTGATGCTCTTTCATCCCATGCTTATTCTTTAAGCAATTCCAATCCTTTACGTGTGGCGAAGATAACCCAAGATTATAGTAGGTTTGACCAGAGTCGATGGATGAGACCACTTGACCAACTAAGACCACAATCCATGAGTGATAGGGTTTAGCTATAGCCCATACTCAGCTTCCAATGGTCGAGATGACTTACCTCGAACTCTCCAAGGCGAAGGTGTCGCTTCTCAGCTATCAAGGCAACTTTTCAATAAAGTCAGTGAGTAATGTATGGATGCATTACATTTAAAACCGTTGGTGTAGTGATCGTTCTGGGTCAACCACAGTTTTTGCCAGCTCAAAGTAAAGGAGTGTCAAGTCCTCGAAAAGATAGGAACTGAACATAAGATAGAAAAACAAGTGGTAGGTGTCAACCTTATTAAGATTAGCGGGGAGGTGCAGCAAGAAAAAGCACCTGGATTCGTCATCCAAGATGATGGGTCACTTTGGTACCAAAATCGAATGTGCGTGCCAGCCGAGGATAAGATTCAAAGATTCATCCTGAAAGAAGCACACTCTTCCATGTATTCAGTCCATCTTGGAGCAAGTGAGATGTATAAGGATTTGCGTAAGAATTTCTGGTGACTAAACATAAGGCAAGAAGCGGTAAAATCAATTTCAAGATGTTTGGTGTGTCACAAGGTAAAGATCGAGCATAACATGCCAGGAGGAATGCTGCAATCTTTGTCAGTGCCAAAATGGAAATGGGAGGACATTACTATGAATTTCGTCACCAGACTGCCAAGGACTTAGAGAAAGAAAGATGCTATTCGGGTCATTGTTTACAGATTCACCAAGAGTTTCCACTTTGTACCAATAAAGAAAAAGTGGAGAGTCCCGAAACTAGCTGAACTTTTCATCCATGAGGTAGTTCGCCTCCACGGTACTTCGAAGACTATCATCTCCCGGGGCAGTCGTTTCATGTCAAACTTTTAGAAGGATTGGCACACTGCTATGGGTATTCAACTGAAATTCAATACCGTCGTTCATCCTGAATTGATGGCTAGTCCGAAAGGACTATTCAAACCCTCGAAGATATGCTTCGAGCTTGTGTGTTGGGTCGCACAATAATCTGCTGGCACTCGACAATAAAAATGGCTCTCTTGAAGCTCTCTATGTCCGTAAATGTCGCTCACCAACCTGCTGGGGTGACGATGCTGACAAGATCCTTTTAGACCCCGAGCCAGTCGAAAGGACCACAACTGACGTTGCCCTAATCCGATAAAGAATGTTAACTGCTCAGAGCAGATAGAAATTGTACGCCGACTTGAAACCGATACACACTGAATTCTGCATCGGTGACAAAGTCTTCGCTTGAGTATCTCCCTCGAAAGGCGTGTTTCGCTCAAAAAACAAGGAAATCCCAATCCTTGTTATATGGGACCGCTCGAAATACTTGAAAGAGTAGGTAAGCTAGCATATCGCCTCGTGCTGCCACCGTCAGCACACCCCATCCACACCGTCTTCCATGTGCCTCTTCTAAGGCAGTATGTGCCCGATGAGTCCCACGTGCTCAACTATGATGACGTGGAAATTCAATCAAATGACACGTATGAAGAACAACCCGTGTAGATTCTTGAACACCGAGTAAAGAAGCTTCGCAACAAGGAGGTACCCTTGGTCATGGTACTTTGGTCAAAAAACGGCGAAGAAGGTACAACTTGGGAGACTTAGGAAACTGAACAGAATGTGAAAAGACGCTTTCCCGAGCTGTTGTTGCCTTAAGTAAAGAACGAGACGTTCTTTAAGGGGGTACTAAGATTTTTGTTTCCTTGTAAGCGTGAACGATGGTTCTCTTATGTAATCGTACTCTTTTATATCGCTCTAGCTTTTGTCATACTTTTAGGGACGAAACTACTTTTAAAGGGGTACTATTGTAATATCCGCTAATTTTAGTACTATATTTTAAATTATGAAAATTAGTTTTCTCCTTAAAAATAATAATTTCTTTAGAATAACTTTATACAAAAATTTTAATAATTTTCCTAACTCCTTGCTTATGGTAAAATAGTGGATTTTAGGTTAAGCTAACAAAAAGAAAAATTAATGTGTGGAAGTGAAAAAGGTCGAATTTGAACCGGAGACCTCCCGTCCCAAACTTTCCACATCTCCTTCCCCAACCACTATTCTAATCACGTTTCTTTGACTAACTTAAACCCCTAATTAATGTTAACCCGATTTTTTGTCCTTTTCCCCCCAAACCCGCCGGTACAAGCGTTTGTCCAATCCGAGGACTCGGACCGTCGCCGGAGACGTCCTCTGCACCGCCGCTGCACGCCCTCCTATCCCCCTTTATCTTCTCCCCACTCTTTCTCACCTTCCCAAGGATTCAATAGGCCATGGCCTAGTCTGAAATTCTCCAGCCCTAGAAGGCTCCTTTGGCGCTATTTAAGGGGAGCATGGGGATGGAGCTCGAACATATCCTTCCACTGCTCTCTCCCTCGCTCTCATTCCACAATTTCGGAACCCAAACCAAAAAAAATTACAAAGCTTCAAATCTGGGATTTTCTTTTCCAAACCAATACCTCCTCCGCCCTTTCTCTCCTTGTCTCCAATTTGCGCTCCCCTCCGTCTGTCGCCAATCCTTCACCGGAGACGTCCTCGCACCACCACCGCAGCCTTCCACTGAGTCGAAGTCGCCGTCGTTGTGCCGTTGGTGTCCAATCTCCTCTGGTTCTGCGTTTTGACGAGAAAGAACGAGGAAGGAGACTGAAATAAGGAGTTGGGCTGAGAGTGTGTTCCTGGGCCAAATCTGCTCTTAAAGCTGCTAGCAACTGGGCTACCTCTTCGGTGGGCCGAGCACCAGCAAAGCAACAGGCCCATTTCCCCCTTCCCTTAATTTCAGCAATTTGGAGCTTGAAGGAGGAGACACTTCGGCCCAATTCCAGTCCGACCAGCCCATTTAATTCCCGAGCCCAAATCTCGTTCCATCCTATTGGTATAATCCCGATCCTTATTTAATTATCTACTATTTATTTAAAATTATTTTATTATAAATTATAATCAATTTGGAAGTTTTACTTAAGACCTATTCTCAAATATTATAAGTAATGTATGAAAAATAATCCTAGCATACCACTTGAGATATTTATAATTTTAAATAAATTATAAATAATCTCCTAACATTATAATATTATTGAAATAATATTATTAGGCATGTTGGAATATTTTTTATACAAATATAATAGTACAAGTTGCCTCTTTTACTAAAAAAGGGGTACTCTAACAAGCTAAGTCGGAAACGAAATAATTAAGGTTAATATTCCGTTTCCTTGTTGTGAACCCGTTTTAGGTCAATCTCTCGAGAAAGAATCCGTCTTAGATCCGACGTCAGTTAGTCAGCCGGAAACTAAGGCAAGCGGATATTCTCCTTGTTACCCTTGTTATATCTTCGATTCCTTTGAAATATATTCATCTCTGTGTTAGGAACTGATTGTTTGCTCAATAGATGAACTTAGGTTTATTTATTGTTTAGATATGACGATATTATATTTATTATCTCGTAATGCGCTAGTACTGAACCTAGGTCTGTTGTGTGTGGCCTTGTTTGTTTCAGTCTCTTTTCGAGACATGTTGTGGACTATGATAGAATCAGGGGTGCGAATTTTGCTCCGACACCTCTACATAACTTATCGAGTGGTATGACTTTCCGCCCTCTCTTCTCTCGGTACTTGGATCATGATCTTGTAGTCGCTCCTCCTTTGAGGGGGTCTACTGCACCCTAGCTAGGTGCCAGAACTTCGCTCCTTTTAGTGGGTCGGCCTTCGCAGCCCCCACACTAAAAATTCTTCACTTGAAGTGCAATGTTTTATGACCGAAAGATAAGTGCCTAGTGCACATTAATAAATGGACTAGGATAACTTGCTCCCGACTTTCGAAGGATCGTCATTCCAACATGAATTCTTATTCGTACTCTGAATTTGATGAGGTTGGTTGAGACCCGATGAAGTCAATGGAGTTCTTTCTTTTAAAAAGTTGTGTGTGTGAGATAAAAGTTCCCAACTATTTTCATATTCATAAAGGGACTACAATTTTCGTAGTATCCTTTTCCGTATAACAGAATACTTATCTCTTCAAGAAAAACTGTGTTCTCGTTCTCTTTAAGCTTCACATAAACATTTTAGCTCACAAAATATCTCCTCCTTTAAGCATGTTGAAAATTACTATATCAATCCCACCCATGAGAACTATCCATTCCCACTTGCTTAGTCTCTTAGACTAACCCGCTTCTATTCTGCATTTTGCCTGGTATCTCTTGTCTTTCGCGGAAATACCAGACTTTAGTGAAGCATTACAACAAGGTTGAAGACGGAGGCTAGAAGAGTTGAAGGAAGACTTCAAGAAGTTTTTCAAAAGGTATCCTCACTTTTCGGGCCCCACCAGTTGTTTTAAAAACGAGAATTTGTAAATATTTCTATTCCGCTGCTTATTGAACTTCATACTAAGTTTTAATCAAACAATGCATTTGTAATAACTTGAATTAAAGCCTCAAACACTCGAGCATTTTTTATGTAATATAATTCCTTGAGATTTCCGTTTTATTCTAAATTGTATTTTGTACCTTAAAGCCTTTGGTGACTTTGGATGGGAAAAATCTGAGGTCACTAGCGGTAATACCCAATGTTGCAAAATAGGGGTGTTACATTGAGTAATAGAAGGGTACAATTTAAGTAGTTTAATTTTATGTGCAATGACTAATTAGTATATGTGTAAACAGATTGTTGTTGTTGGATTTAGGCATAAGCTAATTTTGTGGTTGGATGGATGGTGTGTAACACCAATGCTTGCTGTTTTTGATATATATATAAATATTATGTTATTAGGTGACATTGGACCTTGAAAACATGGTATATTTTGTCAATTTTTTTGAAATTCAGTTTGCTCTTTGTCAAGGTAATTTAGTCCACTCTAAAATTTAATCCTGCATCTGTCCCTGGCTAGCCGTCAGTGTCGGGGTCACATCAGGTCACCGACCAAGTCTACAATAAAAGTGAGTGGATTTGGGAGTAAGAAAAATAAGTCCGATACAATGAGTGATATGGCTTTAAGGGAGTTCGCTAAAGAATTGACCTATGAGGATGCTTTTCTAGAAGAGTTTAAGTTCACTAAGGTGAATAACTACCTTAAGGGTTAGAAGTGGGAAAATCTGGTGCAAGGAGAGAGTGACTATATTCTAGGATGGTAAAGATATACTATGAGTCTTTAGTGATCAAGGATACAAGGAACATGACTCTAGGTACCTACTCCATTAAAGGCAAGAAGTTCTCTTTTACAAGCAAGGATGTGGTTGCCTTTTTGGACATTCCTCATAATGGATTTGTCAGATATTATAAGGGGACGACGTGTCTTGAAAGAGCCAATGAAAGGGAAGTCATCAAGTTAGTTACTAACAATGAGGAGCTTTTACCTTTTGCTTTTTTGGTCAACAAGATAGGAGTATAAAAGAAGGTTCTCTTCAACTATGTCATATGCAACATTTTTCCTATAGAATAGAAAAGAAACACGTAATATGTTGAGGATTTGCTACTATTGTACAAGATCTTGAAAGTTCAGAGCGTGTGTCTTCCAAGACCCATGGTGTTTCATATGAAGCATGTTGTGGACAATTCAAAGCATGCTCTTCCTTGTGAAGGACTTGTGGGGTTTATCATGGAAGATCATAAGGTGTATGAGACTGGAGGTGAGATCACATGCTACTATAATTTGTCCAAGAAGATGATAAGGAAGATGAGATGGAGCCTGGTGGATGGAGAATGGGTCTCAAAGGGTGTTGAGCATGCTATTGAGGTCGACGACAAAGACTAGATAAATCATAGCTACTAGCTTGTCTTGCTCCTTGTAGAGTTAAGTACTTTGAGGACTTAGAACTAGGAACTTAGAAGGATGCTTGGGGAAGTTCAAAACTCTTGGAACACACTTCTGGACAAGTTTGAGGAGTTTGAGGAGATGCTCAACGATCTCGGTGTCTAAGTCATCGATTGGAGCAAGTCCATGACTTCCACTTCCTTTTTTTTTCTATCCCTACCGCATCTCCCCTATTTTAAAAGATATTTGCTTTCAATTCGACTTGGTAGTAATAAGTATTCTAATTGATTGCGGTTGTTTTTGCCACATTTTTATTTTATCGTGGTGGGTGACTATTTGATATTTTGATAATATGTTTTCATCTGCTATGGTTGTCTCTATTTCTATTACCCTGTCAGGTAGTCTATTTTCATGATGCCAAAAGGGGGAATAACCGATGGAATAGATTCATAAGGGATGGGTATAAAATGAATGTTAAGCGGGTATTAAGCTTAGGAGAAACTTTTCTTGAATTTTTTTGTTTTTGCTCTATAATTGCCTTGAAGATGTTTTGTGCTTCAAAGTTATAACATGACATGAGTGTTTGTCACCATAAAAAAGGGAGAATTTGTTAGAAGGTTTGGTTTTGATGGTTCCAAAAAAAGGGAGAATTTATTGTGTATTCGATTGAAAGAGGGAAAGTTGTTAAGAAGACTCGTTCGTGAGAATTGAACGAGTGATGTTCTTGAGGGTGCTTAGGTATAACTTGAGAGTAAGAGTTGTGTAAGACAAAGGTAAAGTGTGGTTCAAGGGTTGTAGGATTCAACACTTGTTAATGGGAGAGTTTTTTTAACAACTCAAGAAATCAATAAAGCGAGTCAAACGTGCTCTTAAAGTACGAACGGATGAGAAGCTTGTAAGGGAGTGGTTTTTCTATAAGTAAACTAGTTGGTTTACAAGGAGTTTCCACTATACATCGTTGTATTCCAGTCATGGGGAGTTTTCTTATTTGATTATTCCGCTGCAAATTTATTCTAAGTCATTGACTTCGTAGGAGGCGACGACTCGTAAGTACTAATGATCCTACAGACCGCGATTGATCTTCTATGTCTTCCTTGCAAAGGCGATCACGAGACATCTTCTCGTTTCTTTCCTTTATACCTCATCAGAGTCGGTGATTTGGACCAATCTCTAGTTATCGAATCTCTGTCATCAACCATCTTGATTATTTTCAAAAAATAAACTTTATACGATCTAAGATTGTCAACCTTGACCTGGATCGTAACTTCTTCATTCTTGAGAATTCTAATTTGACCTAAATAGAAATCTTGAATTCAAGGAAATCCAGCTCAGGAATATACCCGAGTAACTCTGATACCATGTAAATTCTGCTATATGAGAAGAATAAACGACCGAATTTGACAGAAAACAAAGAAGAAATAAACTTCCTTTGTCTATCAAACAAGAGGAAACGAGTCATATTTTGTGAATTTTTTGGCTTGAATACCGTAACAAACTTATCTTTTACAAACTAGCTAATTTCCCTTCATTTGTACTAGTGCTTATTAGCTAATTAAGAACGTCATGTCAGTGCCTACATAAAACACCAAAACTAACTAATGCCAAGTAAGTGACAAATACATTACAAGTTTTCCATTTCTCTAATATTACTCATGTTTGTAATATATTTATGACCAAATTATTAATTTAATTAATATCGTGGGTGACAAACAAATTCAATTTTTTCCATACACGCTGCCAGGAAGATTCGAACTTCGAACCTCCTGAACAAACGCTTAAGAAGCCTAGCACCTCATCCCACTAGACCAATTGGTTATTGGTTGTAAATGACTATCTTTAGTATTGAGATAGAAAATCAGTTCTATTCCAAAACGTGTTTTGCCTAAACCTCTCTCAACAACTTTCATTTAATAATTTTTCAAAAAACAACATAAATATCTCATCAACACCCAAAGTATGGCCGATTTCTTGAAAAGTTTCGTAAACTAATATGCAACGTTAAAACGAATCACAAAAAAGACGAACAAAAAAAGGCTAATGTGCATTGAGAAAACGAACCACAAAAAGAACAATGTGGCCAACTTTCCACTAAATGGTGTTATTAGAATCGAATAATTGGCAAGCCAATCATGCTTACCGACAGGTTTAAAAACCCCATCCCATGTAATATAACAATGAAGAAGAAATCCAATAAACCACCCAACTATCCAAAAAAGCTCAGATGCTCAAATTTGTTATTAGTGACTTTATAATAGATAAGTAAACCCTATTGAGATATATAATCGCATTATTTATTTTTTCAGGCAGTTGATTGAAAGTTGAAACGAACAAACATTACTGAACAGTAATGGGCCTAATTGCCTAAAAGGTACCCAGGCCCAATTTACAAAGCCCAATTAATACTAAGATGTAGGACCCAATAACTGATAGGTCAAAAAAGTAACCGTAAAACACAGTGACAAAATTGGGAGCGGAGCCAAGCGTGTCGAGTAATATTTTGAAATTCTCATCTGTATGGGACTATGGGATATTTAAAAAATTACATGGGCCCTACATGACTCGGCCAGCTGTAGCCTGTACGGGAACCAGCTCCGGAGCTCTCCGTAATTTCAGTATATACACATATATACTCTAATCTCTATAGAGTTACCCTTGTTTCTTGTCTGGACCAAAATAATACCTCTCATTTAAAATAACGTTCTCACTCAAATTAGCATTTCATCATATAACCACAAGCACAGCTGCAATCCCTCAAATCTTATCAACATGCCAAACACACTATAAATCTGCCCATTTCCAATCAGAAATTTTAGAATCAGCCAATTGGCGTAGGGTATTTTTGTAACTTTAAAAAGTTTGGCTTTTAATTCGCTAGTCTTATCTTTCCCTTGTTCTCTTCCTCACTCACTCTGCTTAAACAGCCCACCAGTCCACCACCCTCTTCCACACACACAATTGTCCCACTCCCTCTAGCCGTTACTTCACACCTCTCTCTCTCTCCAAAATTGAGAGCCCAGAGAGCTCGAATTGCCATTTTTACCAGAATGAGCACTTCCTTATTCTCGCTCTCTCTTCTTCTCACCCTTTTCCTGTCCTCTTCAACTTTCTTCTCCTCCTCTCAAGCTACCCTCCACTTTCCCTCCGTCCAACCACACTCCATTTCAGGTATAATCTTTCTTCCTGAACTGAAAAGGAGCGCAAATTCTCTGTCCACAAATACAACAAAAAGCTGTGGTTTTTAGGGTTCTCTGCCACTGGCATCTTTTTCTTTTTCTTTTTTCTTTTTAAAAATAATTTGCTGGGTTTTCAGGGTTGGAAAGAGCAGCGAAGAGGATAAACTACGACAATGGAGATGCAAATGTGGTTTCAGTGGGGACCACAACAACAAGGAAGGAGAGAGCTCTTCTCGCTGAGGGCCCCACTTCAGCTGATTTGACTCAGACCAACTCGTCGTCTTCTTCTCTGGTGCTGGCACCTAAGAGGACTCGGAGAAAAGACCCTCTTGATGGGTTCAAGTTTTACACTAGTGGTTGGAATTTGAGTGACCAACATTACTGGGCTGTAAGTTTCTTCCTTCACCGTTTACATATTTTTCATGTCTTTCTACTACACTTTGTTAAATTTGTACTAATTTTTAGCACTTTCAGAAAGTGTCTGCTTAAAATTAAACAGAAGAATCGTCGAATTTGAGCTGAATTTGATTGATTTGATTCGAGTTGCATTGCAGATGATAATAGTTTGAGAATTGGGTTTGAGTGGTCCTTCAGGGGATTTGTGTTTCTATTCTCTGAACTCAGTATATTGATTATTGAAGCCTTTTATCTTATAATTTGCCTGTTTAATATAAAAGTGGCAAATGATACGGAGTAAAAAAAATCTGGTCTTTAGAGGTCCACCTTCCATGTAGCTATTTAGTTGTGGTATATATTCTACATAACAATCAATAAGCTGAATATGGGACCATCGTTTCCACCTATAAATCATTTTATTTGCTGGCTAGATCTTACTGTCAGAGTATCAATCAGGTAAACTTTAGATCTTTGTAGCAAGGGTGGATTTGTATCATAATCTGTCTTCCCTTTTGGCAAGAATTGGAGGTGTGTTTCTTATAATTGTGATTTTTTTTCTTCTTAAAATCAATCCAATCCATCCCTTTCCAATTGATGTGGACTCAATGCTTTTGTTAATCCTCTTTAATTGTGATATTTTTATATCTGAAAAGAATCTCACCCCCTCCCTTTCGATAGTTGATGTGGACTCATGCTTATGGTGTTAATCCTCTTTTGCGTTTATTACTACAAGAAGAGACAATACCATTACTTAATTATTGATTATTACTGCTTAAGCAACTAAAGATAACACTTGTTAATTTGCTGTCCAGCCCTTAGTCTAGGTGCTCTTTCATTCTTCCACATAATGATGTCTAACAATTATATTTGAATTGGAAACTTAGCACCCATATATGCCATATGGCCCGTGTCACTAGACAGCCTACATATTTCTAAGGCTCGTTTGGTATCGATATCATATATCGGTATCGGTATTGGTATCGGTATCGGTATCGGATATGGGATATCATTCATATCTCATATCTCTCATACCTCTTTTTTTGGGTATATCAAATATCATGCATTTGGCCTTGTTTTGATATCAAGATATGGCCCGATATCCATATACTCCCATACCAAACACAAGATATGGCCCGATACCGATATCCGATATCAGGATATCAATACCAAACGGGCCCTAACTTTGATGAATTTTCATTCCGTGTAAGAAAAAAATATAACAATTTGTGCTCATTAACATATAGGGATTCTCAACTAGAATTATCTAAATACATCATAGATTTCTGTTCTATTCAGTCAATGTATCAGCTTTGGGTTTTATTTGAATTGAAATGCAATTTGATATCTTGACCTTGACCAAGAATGGTTCCATCATCTATCTGATCAAATAATCTTAGAATTAGGCTTCTAGTTCATGATGTGAAATATTTTGTACCAATAAGTGATAGTTCTCTAGTTCTTGCACCTTAATCAACCACCTCATCAGTGTTTGCAATTTGAGGATATTCTAGGGTGATTAACTCATTATTTCTGGTTTGAATGCAGTCGGTGGGTTTTACTGCTGTTCCCTTTTTCGCCATTGCTGCAGTATGGTTCTTTCTCTTTGGGTTCTGCCTTATGATCATCTGTTTCTGCCACTTCTGCTGTGCAAGAGCACCTTATGGCTACTCAAGAGTCGCCTATGCGCTCTCCCTCATTTTACTCGTTCTCTTCACTGTCGCTTCCATGTAAGTAGCCACAAGATAAAGAAAGACATTCTAGTTGTCCAAGTTTGTATGGCTTCTCTGTGCCTAATTTGAAATGTATTGGTCACATAATTTCAGCATCGGGTGTGTCATTTTATACACGGGTCAAAGCAAATTCCATACCAGTACAACCAGAACATTGAACTACGCTATTGCTCAGGCAGATGATACCGTTTGGAAGCTCAGAAATGTTTCGGATTACCTATCGGCTGCAAAGCAAATAGGGATTGACAGCGTTTCTTTGCCTTCTAATGTCCAAACTGACATCGATGAAATAGAGACAAAGATCAACTCTTCTGCTTCCATGTTGTCTGACAAAGCATTGGATAATGCTGGCAACATACAAGATGTCTTGGACTCTGTGTAAGGAAAACCATATCATATAATTTTCTTGGATTTCCTCTTTTTCTTCCTGGTGATGTCAAAGTTATACTGTGGGTGTGATGTTTATTGCAGGAGACTAGCTCTCATCATAATTGCTGCTGTTATGCTGTTCTTGACATTTCTTGGATTCTGTAAGCTCTTCCTCCATTATCTTCTGCTTTCCATTAATCTTGTTAGTATTTTGCAATTATATTTCTAATCAATTGTATTTCTTTGCCTTCAGTATTCTCAATATTCGGTATGCAAGTCCTTGTGTACACGTGAGTCACCTAAACAATTGCAATCAGTTCTGCTTTTCTTTATTTTATTTTTTTTCAAACTAAAATGTTCATGTATTATGAAATTAACCTCCTTGCAGCCTAGTGATATTTGGATGGATTCTGGTAGCTGGAACTTTCATATTGTGTGGTGTATTCCTTCTTCTTCACAAGTAAGTTTACATTCTGCACAAGTTTCCGCTTTCCTCTTTTCTTTGCCTCGTCCTTTTGGTTTGTCTACTTGCAAAGTTGCAATGTGTGTAGTAGTCATGATCTCATGTACTAATTAAACCAAGTAACCAAAGTAGGTAAAAACCGAAATAGTGATCTACTGCTGATGTGATCCAACTTCTCATAACCATTTCGCTCTGAATTTTTCTGGACACATAATAGTAAGAAAAAATAGTTACAGCAAGTTGTATAGGCCATTTGTCTCTTATCATATGATTTTGGGCCTCATTAGGATGCACTTCTATGTTCTAACATAAAAAACTACTCACCACATGCACTCCCAAATGCTTGGTGGTTTTATTTTGTTTCTATGTTCTCAATGTATGAGTTTTTTGCTTAACGTTTAAGAGCCTGATTCTTAATTGTTAGCTCATAAGACATTGATTTATGTTTGTACTGTGCTTTTTTGGTGTGTGAAATCAGTGTGGCTGCTGATACGTGCGTTGCAATGGACCAATGGGTCCAAAACCCAACATCCCACACGGCCATAGACGACATCCTCCCCTGTGTAGACAATGCCACTTCCCAAGAAACCCTCCTGAGAAGCAAAGAAGTCACCTCTCAACTCGTTGACTTAGTCAACCAAGTCATCACCAATGTCTCCAACATCAACTTCTCCCCAAACTTCAAGCCTCTCTACTACAACCAATCTGGCCCTTTACTCCCTCTCCTTTGCAACCCGTTCCGTCCTGATCTCACAAACCGTTCCTGCTCATCCGGTGAAGTTGACTTGACCAACGCCACACAGGTTTGGAGTAACTATGTCTGCCAGGTGTCATCTGACGGGATATGTACTACAACGGGGCGTTTAACCCCAGGGCTCTACAATCAGATGACGTCGTCTGTGAATGTGAGTTACGGGCTTTATAATTACAGCCTGTTCTTGATCGAGCTCGAGGATTGCACTTTTGTTAGGGAGACGTTTACGGATGTTTCTAGAGAGTATTGCCCCGGGCTCAGAAAGTACAGCAAGTGGGTTTATGCTGGGCTCGTGATGGTGTCGGGAGGAGTGATGTTGTCGCTTGTGTTTTGGGTGATATATGGCAGAGAACGCAAGCATCGCGTGTATACGAAGCATGTCCTGGAAGAGCAAGCTAAGGCTTCTTGATGGTGAATGTGTTTTTGTAAGTGTTTTAAGGTGTCTTTATTTGATGGTGTTGTGGGTTTTATTAGGTGATTTATGTGTGTTATTTGTGTTATGTGAATTAGCTAAGATGATGTTGTATGTGTAAATGCGGATGGAATTTTGTGTCTGGATTTGGTTATGTGTGTTATTTGTGTTATGTGAAGCTTGTAACTTTTGCAAGGCGCTAAACAGGGAAAGCTTGTAACCAAAAGTTAAAAGTTAATGCTGCAACGACGCGCAGCAGCACAAAACAGACAACTAAGCCAAGTTAAGTGTACACAGATACTTGCATCAAGTATTCAAGTGTATTTAATTTTGATCAAACCTAACATTTAAAAGAAGATTCCAAAAAATGAACAATAAAGGATGCGCGTTTTGAACAATAGGTGTTAATTCATGCATTTGTTTTTAAACAACAATTAAAAAAAAAAAGATTCATGCATGCGTTTAGGTGCATTTGTGAAAAAGAGCTTATCCATTTTGTGAGTTCAACGTAGAACTCGCTGTCATGGAATCTACCGATCAAAACTAATGCAAAGCAATCCGGTTTCAATTTGAAGTTAATCGCTCTATAATCTCAAGCCCCACCGCTTCTCTCTCCTTCTCAAGCTCAGATGGTGGCGGCTTGCTGGATCTCTGGTGGAGTTCCCACGGGAGCCGGTGGGAACTCCAAATCCGACGACTAAGCACCGACAGCAGCTTCGAGCCCCAAATCTGAAAAAAAAGGTGTTGGAGGCAACTTCGAGCTTTGAAGGCGGCGAGGACCCCAGATCCGGCAACAACCAGGTAGCGGGGAGTCCAAACTCCGTTTCTCTCTCGCTTTCTTCCTCCTTCAATCTAGATCGTTCCTTCTTCCACACTCCACAATGTCGACAGAAGGAGGCGAAGGACATGGAGAAAGTGTTCAAGAATTTCGATGCCAATGGTGATGGAAGGATCTCAGCGTCGGAGCTTGAAAACCTGCTCATAGCGCTCGGATCGAAGACCTTGAAGGAGGAGATTTTGTCAACGGTAAGGTTCTTTACAAGTTACAACTTCAGCGTATGAGAGATATCGTCTTTAGGCAGATTGGAGGTTCTAGTTACCTAGTAAATCAAATGAATTACCATTCTTGTTAATTCTGGTTCTTCTCCAAGCTCAAGTTCTAAGCCATTTCTGTTTTTCTTTTTGGATTTTTAGATCGATACAGTGATTCGAATTTCTGTTGTTTTGAAACGCTAGTATTTGGAAGAATTCAACAAATTCATACCTTCTATGGAGTTTGTGACTGCTGATTTAACGTTTTTATAGAATATGCTAGGATAGATTTCTACTGTTTGGCTATTTATTACATACTGTATAAAGTTCTGGAGGGATATGCATTCGATATTTATTTCCTATTAAGTAAAAAAGTCCAATGGGTTGATGATGATGCAATTGGCAAGCAACCTGTTGAGATCAAGAAGTTTAAGCCCGAGTATGTATTTATCCTCTTTTCATTTTTTTCCTAACTATTAATTTTAATTGTACTTGTTTTTGTTGAAAGCATGTTTATATATATTTAGTGATGATAAGTAATGGTTTTTTATGTTGTATGATGACGGTTTTTATGTGATTTGAATTTCTTTGATGATACTTTTTGTCATCAAAAAGTTGTCATCAAGATATTTTGATGACACTTGTGATGATAGTTGATGACAATCAAACCGTCATCAAGTAGTGGTGACAGTTGATGACAGTTTATGAAAAAAACGTACTTGATGACACATATTTGATGACACTTTGAATAATGATACTAAAAATTATATGTGATGACACAAAAAAATTAAACGTGATGATATTTGATGACACTAAAAAAATTAAACGTGATGATAGATATTTGATGACAACTTTGTTTCTTTATTTGTGATGACAATTGTTTTTTATGCGGTGATGACAACTATTTTTATGTGGTGATGAGATTTGATGACAACTATTTTTTGTGATGATGATAAAAACGAACAAACTTTGAGTGAAGACACTTTATGACGGTTGTTTGTCTTCAAGACCATTGTCATCAAGGCCCTTTTGATGACAAATTAATCGAACCGTCATCAAGTAGTGATGATAATTGATGACAATCGAACCGTCATCAAATAGCGATGACGATGATGAGAATCAAACCGCCATCAAGTAGAGATGACATTTATGATGATAGTTGATGACAATCAAACCGTCATCAAGTAGTGATGACAGTGATGATAGTGATGACACATATTTGATGAGGCTTAAGAGATGATAGTTTGATGACACTTGTTTGTCATCAAGGCCCTTTTGATGACAAATTAATCGAACCGTCATCAAGTAGAGATGATAGTTGATGATCAAACCGTCATCAAGTAAAGATGACAAGTGATGATAGTTGATGACGGTTCGAACCGTGTGATGACGGTTGTTTTTATATGGTTTGAATGCCTTTGATGATACTTTTTGTTATCAAAAAGTTGTCATCAAGACATTTTGATGACACTTTTTGCCTTTTATTACACTTTTTGTCATCAAAAATTTTTGATGACAGTGAAATAAATTGTGATGACGGTAAAATAAATTGTGATGACAGTGATGACGGTTGTTTTTATGTGGTTGAATGCCTTTGATGATACTTTTTGTAATCAAAAAGTGTCATCAAGACATTTTGATGACACTTTTTACCTTTTATTATACTTTTTGTCATCAAAAAATTGTGATGACGGTGAAATAAGTTGTGATGACGGTGAAAAAATTGTGATGACGGTTATGAAAGTGATGATAGTGATGATTGTGATGATGGTCAATGCCGGTCAACACCGGTCAACGGTCGGTCAACGCCGGTCAATGGCCGGTCAACGACCGAGTCAACTCGGTCAACAGGCGAGTCAACCCGGTCAACAACCGAGTCAACTCGGTGGGAGTAGGGTGGGGGTGGATGATGGGATTTTTTGCTATTTAGCTAATTTTCACACACTCCTTAATATCCACCTAATTAGCCTTTTTTTTTGCTATTTATTTAAATCATCCTTTCAAGGATTTCAAGCTTATAAAATAAATATAAATGAGACACGTTTAATATGTTTGGCAAATAAAATTACCGCTTATATATATCATTAGTAATAACTATCTAAGTTCAATTTTGGTACCAAAAGCTACAAAATTAGGATCTTTAAATTGTATTTTCAAGCCTAAAACTTAGTATTTGTTAAGATATTTCATTTAATACATTATTTTGTATTAAATTATATTAAAGCTTGTATTTAAACACACTATTAGAATTATATTTTTTTTAAAATCTAATCTACTACTATTTGCTTAAATCTATACGGCATATAGACAACATAGAAGTAGAGTGGTCAAAACTAATACATGTAAAATTTATCGGTCTTGTATAATAATAATATCCCGTGTGGTTTACATCAGTAGTCCGTATTTACTAGTCCATCTTCAATTTGTCCACGTATAAACATTCTAGATTTTACATGAAGCCTGGTTATATGATAATAGATTTTTTTGATAGAATTTTTTTTTGGTAGAATTTTTTTGATAGATTTTTTTTTTTGGTAGAGAAATTATGATAACAGATTGATTTGCCCAACTGGGGGCTCGTTACAACAGAATCCCTGCCATGGCGAAATCTTCTGATTCACGATCCAGCGGAGCAATCCTTCCACTGAAGATCTCCTTCGCGCACTCGGTCTCGTCATTGCCGTCTGATCCTCCGTTCTCGAAGTCCCCAGCGTCCTCGTTCGCCTATTCTTCGACTACCTCCTCCTCAACCGCCACCGCCTCCGCCGCCGCTTCTCTTTATCAGCGTTCTTCTTCACCAACGCGCGTTAACCTGCGCCATTCCTCTCCGCCGCCGGCGACGTCGGTGCGTTTCACACTCGATCGCTCCCCCTCCCCGTCGCGATCGGTTTCGTTCAGAGATCAGGTTGTTCCGAGGAGAAAGGAGATCCCCAAGACATCAAAGAAGACGTGTATGTGTTCGCCGACTACGCATCCCGGTTCGTTTCGGTGCAATTACCACAGGAGCCTCAGCAATCAAAGCCAGAAACAGTCGATTTCGTTCTCGCCGAACCGGTTGAACCTCCGACGCTCCGCTATGACGAATTCTCTGGTAAGGATTGGGACAGTGGAAGGCGATTGGGTGAAGAGAGCTCTTTCCGCTCTCATCCGCCCGTCGTCGCACCAGCAGCGCCGCCGAACCGGTTTCGTTCCCCGGCCAAGCCGGTTATCCATCATGTCCAAAGAGGAACCCGCTGGCGATGTAGGTCCCAAACAGGTTGGTTAATTAGGTTAGGTAGGTCTTTTGGTGCCATGGCTGGATTCTTGGTCTTCTTTGTTAACTCATCATATCTTGTTGGATATTAGTACATAACGAATTGGCATAGTATCGTCGTGACTAATTGCATTGCGAGAAGATTTTAGAATACTAGCATTTTGAGATGGGAATATTTGCGGCAATTGATTCATTGTACATATTCCCCTGTAATGGTGGAAACAACAGATTGATAGATTCAGTTAACCAATAAATAAATAGAAAGAAATCAATTATATTTTAAGCTGATCAATTTTCCCGGTCAACTTGCTCTTTGGATTTGTTGGAAGCTGTATGTTAAATTGATTGATCATCCCTTTACTGAGTGTTTTTTTTTGTTTGGCCCGGTGTGCGCGCGCACTGTGCAAGTGTTGATCGTTCGTGGATGTGTTATGTTCATCGCCGCTATGTTCAGGGTCGTCTATTCTCGATTAATTCGTTTATATTGACCAAGCATCGATTTTTTCTAAAAACCGTATTAGCATATATGAGTCGATTCGTTTTTGTCATGTAGATAAAAGTATTTCAACCCAAAAGATACATTAGAATGGTCCACTTAACATGTTGGACCTGTGAATTGGGTTGCTTTGGTTGAGTTTGTTATTTCAGGTTTAGATTAAGTATAGGTTCGGTTAGGGCTGTCAATTACCCACGGGTGACCGACTCACCCACTTAACCCACCCGAAATAAACGGGTGAAAATCGTTCGGGTGACGGACGAAACGGGTTATGGGTCGGGTAAGGATGAGATTTTATCACCCAATAACCCGACCCAATAACCCTACCCATCAATTGACCCATCACCCGTTTCACCGAAACCACCTATATAACCCGTTTCAGTTCATACTTTCTATTATGTATGGGCCTTTGAAGTCACCCATATAACTCATTTCGGGCCTTTGAAATATAAGCCCTTTTGTTGTAACCCATCTTTGACTCCATTTTGATATTTATTGCTTATGGGATATGTTTTTGTTTGTATATGGATTATGGATATTTGTTTTAGTTTATGTATGACAATTTATTTATAGACATAAAATACAACGGTTATACAAAAGTTATACGGGTAACGAGTCACCCATATAACCAGCGGGTGACGGGTGGTTTGGGTGATGCGTAGAACATTTCACAGTGACGGGTGGGTCGGGTGAGGCGTTTTAACTTGCGGGTCGGGTGGTGGAAGTGCTCCACCCACCCATAACCCGACCCATTGATAGCCCTAGGTTCGATTATATGTCAAATTTGGTCTAGTTATGATAGATTATCGCGCGAGTTCGAATTGACTAACTATTATATTATGGTAAAATTATAAAATGATAATATAAATATGTAAAAATAAATAGAAATATTTTAAAATTTTAATATGTTAATAAAATTTTAAATTTATCTATTTTTTCGGGTTCGGTATCTTTTAACAACTCTTTGGTCTTGTTCCGATAGAGTTTATTGAAAATATTACAGTAGAGTTCTAAAACCCTATTGTAAATTAATGAACTTTATGAAAAAAAATTAAAAAATATATTAATCCTCTCTATCTATTATTTGAACAGCAATCTCTTTACAAAAGATTGCGCCTCTTGGCAGTCTATTTAATTAACACGTGTCTTTTTTTACTTAAATTCTTTATTTTAACCATCAGAATTTCAATAATCACCACATCACCCACGTTTCACATATCCTAAAAAACCCTAAACTGAAATTTCTTTACCTTCCTCCAATAAAAAGCTCTTCTGAACGCCTAAAACCGTATGCCTCATCTTCAATTTTACTTTTTTCAAACTATTATTTAATCGTTCTTCAGTTGCAGATGTGGAGATGGATTCATAAACTATTAGCCTGGAGGAGGTACTGAACGAGATGTGCTGCATCTAATTTAGTGATTTAAACTGTATTTTTGCTCTTCAATTTCGACGACATAGAAGGAGGTTGACATGTCTATACAAACCGCTCTCTCATAGAATATTGTTTCAATTTCTAATTCTTCCGTTGCTGAACCTTGTCTAACTTCTCCAATTTCTCCTCCTTCGTTCTTTGCTTCTCCGATTTTGCACACAATTCTTCCAACCTTCTCGAATTTTCAGATTTGCTACCCTGTACATTGCAGGTGGTGTTTCAGTTGCTCTATGTCTCCACTGCCGGAGCCGTCTTCGATTCTCAAGTAGAGTGCGAGGAGGAGGCAAAGGCTTGGTGTTTCAGTTGCTTAACCGCTTTACTTCTTCCATCCATCTTCAATTCCACTTGGCTGAGAGGTGATCAGGTTTCCAACTGTTATGGGAAAAAGAAGAAGCTAGAAATAAGCTGAGGAAAATAAAAGGAACAGAACAAAAAATCCAAATTGAGAACATAGATTCTAAGAGGATAAAGAATCTGCTGGCTGAAGGGAGAATATTTTGTGATATGCCTGCTCTGGCTGATAGAGATAGCATTCCTATACGGAATGCTCTCCTTCAGAGCTCCATAATTTGTCAGCCTCAACAAAGAAATATACATGGTCGTATTTTTGGTGGGTCCAAGAAAGGCGTATGGGGTGTATGATGATCTCAGGATGAGTTGCAGTTTGAATGTTCAGCGTCAATTCGCTCAATCACTCGCCTTGCTTCCTCCTCTGAATTCCCCAATTAGCTCAAAAATGTATAAAGAAATTCTCTGCCTAAATCTTCAAAGATTGGATATCAACGGATGAAATGAAGCCATCTTCTGCACACTATAGGTGAATTCAATTGTCTTCACTCTTACTTATCCAAGTTTCCCTTTTTATTCATCATCTTCACTGTTAGAACAAATGGGTTCATTTTTTATTAATCACTTTGGTGTAATAATCACTTTGGTCTAATTATGGCTTATTGTGTTGATGGTCAACCTAGAGTGAGTGAGAGCCTTTCATTCTCCTTTTTTTGATAAATTTATTTTGACATTGTTCAATCCTAAAAGGTATGGTTTTATCTTTTATTTTGCTCCTCCATATTGATAGGGTAGATTTCCTCTTTGTTACTAGAGATATGTATTGACTTTAGCCATAACTATATGCTGGCAGGTGAAATCAAGAGGAACATAACTGGCTTTTCTGGATTTTTGTGGAGAGATAATGAGGTAAATATTCAGTCATTATGAAGGCATTATATGGAAAAAAGATCTTGCTTTTTTGCTGCAGAGAGTATGACCATGTAGAATCACTTAGGGGCTCATAAGTTTTCACTTGGCATGTATTCGGATTGTACTTGGGCAAAATATAAAAGTTACCCATTTATTTTATCTGTTCTCGATGATCCTTTCAGGGAATTGTAGTTTTTTAACAAGTCTGATTGGATTAATTGTAGTTGTAGAGAATACCTTTGAGGTTTTTTTAATCAGAGGAAAGAACAAAAGCTCTAATTTTTTGGAGCCCTTCAATCATATTATTGTCTCTGATGATTTAGCTTCAAATATGTTTTCCATGGTGCATTTGTATATAATTATTTCTTTGGAAATGGCATATGTAGATAACTCTTACATAAAAAGTGAAGTGTCTGGTGGTCACACTTGATTGTGTTTAAATATAGACACTAGCAATGTATTGGATAGTGAGTTACACACCTTTTATAACCTACATTAATAATGATAATCTTTCTTATCTACTCCGTATTAATTGAGTAACAATCCCTTTATTAAAAATTGCCATGAGGGCAAATGAATGGTCTTTCAATAGCTGTTAACATTTAAATTTATTTACTTAGTTTTTGTTGTTCTACATTCCATAATTAATTTAAAGAAACACTTTTGCTTAGTTTTGTTCAATTTGATCTATGTAAAAACTTAGAATGTAAGTTCCTCATTAGTTCATTTGTAAATAACTTGTAATCATGGATTGGTTGTTTTGTAATTAAAGTAGAATGCTAATTTGTATTAAAACGATATTAAAAAAAACACAATTTATTCAAATTATACTCACTCTCTCAAAAAAATAATATATAGGGAAATTCCGTATGGTACCCCCGAACTTTTGGCTTTTCCGTCTGGTGCCCAAAAAAAAAACTTAATCCGTAAAATACCCCCGAGTTTTTGGGCAATTCCGTCCCGTGCCCATTTTTAATTTTTCCTTCCATTTGTCCAATTTTCCGTCAGAATATTATATAAAAGAAAAAGTAAAAGAAAATAAAGTCAAAATAAAGGGTTTTCCTTATCCAAAAGCAATCAAAAAAGCGATCTACCCCTTGCCTGCTCCCAGAGAGCTTCGTTCTCACAAAACACAACACCAACACACAGACAAACTCCAACTCCAAACTAGTGAAGGCTGGCTGGAGCGTCGACCGGTAGATGGAGGGCGGAGGACGGACCAGACGGCAAGCGGCGGCTGAAGTGTTGATGGCGGGTGGCAGCAGGTAAGGGGGTGGTGTGCATTTGGGTAAAATTTTCGAAATTGTTGTGATTATGGTTACATTTAGTGCGAATTAGTTTGTGATTAAGATGATTCCTATGTTTATTTGTTGATTTTGGGTCAATTTGATAGTAATATGAAATTAGGGTTTAAACTTATAGTTAGGGTTTTTTGATTGATGGTCAAATTTAGATATATAAGGTTAATGATTATACATTAAGTTTTCATTTAAGGTAAAATGTTGGAGTTCTTATAGATTTATGAGTAATATATGAGAGCAATATTAGTGTTTGTGTAATCTGTAGAAACGATTACTAGTCTACATGTGTAATATTTGATTGTGTTCATTGGAAGGTGCACATTCTTGGGATTTTGAGCACTATTTAATTATGTAGTATACGAATGTCTTTGTATGGTGAATTAGGTAGTGTTTCCACTGTGTTCAGTAATATGGTGAATTAGGTACTTTCTTCCCAAGTCAACTTGTAAACATTCTGATGTGTAATTTTTCTTTTTAACTCTATTGACTTATTATGTGGTGATTATAAAATGCAGTATGGGAGACAAAAAGGTATTAAGAATGCGTTACAAGTATGCCGAGTCCTTAGATATTGTGGTG
The DNA here is from genome assembly GCA_964016875.1 of Fallopia convolvulus. Taxonomy (NCBI): domain Eukaryota; kingdom Viridiplantae; phylum Streptophyta; class Magnoliopsida; order Caryophyllales; family Polygonaceae; genus Fallopia; species Fallopia convolvulus. The sequence continues at coordinate 55,501,783 of OZ024723.1, forward strand.
GATGACCCAGACAAGTGTAGTATGCTGGATGTCTTCATTGAATTGTTAGAAAGGGCTACAAAACAAGGGTTCCACCTTCCAGAAAATCCAAGTTTATGGTATGTTCATCAATCTAAAAGTCGAAAGTTAGAGACGGATAATAATTTACTAGAGATGTTTGCTTTACATCATGACAAGAAGGTGATGAAAATTGCTATCGGTTCTGCCGATTCTCCATGTGAAAATTTGATATTAGCAAGGGGCTTGATTGAATCGAAGATGTCATCCATTGATACAAGTCTTCCATCCTCCCACCATACTATCCCATCCACAAGATATATGGATGAAACACACCCTGCTACAGCTTCTGAACTAGTGCCAGCAAGGAGAACAATATCCTTTGATGTCCCAGTGTATGACCTACCTAGGCATGGCACAACTGCCCCTGAACCCCCGAATGTAACTTCTTTGAATTTTCAAGAAAAGAGGATTCCTGCCACCTCTGCAAGACGAAAGGGAATACATGTTCCAGTCAGAAAGACAACTTCATCTGGCCCTGAAATGACTTCTGGCAGCCTTAGTAGAACACGAGAGAGGCCATCTATTAATGTCAACATGGAAGGTGAAACTGGTATTGTTGATATTATTGCAAACATAGATGCCGAGGATGATGATTATGAGCCAACAGATAGTTCAGAAGGGGAAGACCCACTTGAAAACTTAAGTGATGGGGATGCATTTATTGATGAAGATGACACTTTGTTTGTTGATGTTGATGATGGATATGATCCTGAGAGATCCCATGAATGGAAATTTGATAAGGAATCGTACTTTGACAGATTATATGAGAAAGGTGAATTTTATGTTGATAATCAGTTTGGGAACATGTCATTAAGGATGTGGATGATTTTCTTCAACAAGGAGCATTTATCTAGTGTTTTGAGGGATTATTGCATTCAAGAGGGATTTTCCACTGTCACCTTAAAATCTGATAGAAAAAGAATGACAGCAATATGTGCATCTACTGGTTGTGATTGGAGGATTCATGCATCCAAATTGCCAGACGGGTATACTTGGGCTATAAAATCCTTGACAGGGCCTCACACATGCACAAGGTTGGGATTGTATAATCCTATGGCAACTGCGAGTTGGGCAGCGGAGAAACTACTAGAGGATATTAGATCCTCTAGAGATATCACAGGAAAAGATATAAATGACAAGCTATTGGAGAGATTTGGCATTAATTTGAAGAAGACTCCAACATATGATACAAAGAAGCTAGCATTGAAGCAAATTGATGGAGATCATGACACTTCTTTTTCTAAGTTGCCAGCTTATTGTGAGGTTTTGAAAAGCACTAATCCTGGTTGTAAGGCGCATTGTGCTTGGAAAGTGGCTGAAGAGGTTCCTGAGAAGCCCATACAATTCAAGAACATTTTCATCTCTTTCAAGCCCATGATTGAGGGTTTTAGGGGCTGCAGAGGACTGATTGGTGTTGATGGTGCTCACTTGAAAGGAAATCATGGTGGTGTACTGTTGTCTGTTGTTGCTGTGGATGGAAATACTGAAATATTTCCCTTAGCATATGGCATTTATGAGAATGAAAGTAAGGATACATGGTCACAATTCTTGTATCACTTAAAAGATGCATTAAAAGATGATGTTAGGCCCAATTTGACTATTATCTCTGATAGGCAGAAGGTAATTCTGCCCTTGAACACTCTTTTTCCCTTACTTTATTTCCTTTCTGAATTATAATTGACTATACTCTGTTTTTGTAGGGTATTGAACCAGCACTAGATGATGTTTGGCCCACTATTAGAAGGAGATATTGTTGTAGACACCTGTGCGCAAATTTTAAGAAGACATACCCAGGAAAATGGATGCATCAACTATTTTGGGGGGTTTGTGATGCTTTTTCTGAATTTGTTTACAACAAGGCAGTTGAGAAACTACAAAGCAAAGGTGGTTTTGGTGCTGTGCAGTGGTTACACAATACCGGAAATATTGAAAGGTGGGCAAGACATAAATTTGACCCAACTTTGTGTTCGGATGAAAATACAAGCAACTTTGCCGAGGCTTTCAATTCTACTATCGGGATAGATAGATCCAGCCCAATATTAAGTCTTCTTGAAGGTTATGAGAATATTTGTCAATTATTGCATAAGTCTTCTTGATTGATTTCAGGGCCATAATGTTCTTATATATGTATGTCATGATCTTTTTTGCAGGTATTAGGCGAACACACATGGTTAGATATGCAGGGAGACAAGCGAAGGCAGAAAATATGTCAAATCATGGAGTTACTCCCAAAATTGCACAAAAACTTAATAACATTATACGAGATTCCCGTGGCGTAAAGGTATGTAAACATGTTGTTATGCTGTTTTGTACTGTAATTTATGTTTGTTTCTGCTTAAACATGCTGTTATTTTAAATCTGTTTTGTACTGACTGTCTGTTTAAACATGTTGTTTTCAGCTGTTATGCTGCCCTTGAACACTGTTTTTCCCTTACTTTATGTAAACTTGCTGTTTTCAGCTTTGTAAATATGTTTCAGATCATTAAACATGCTGTTTTCAGATCATTAAACATGCTGTTTTCAGATCATTAAACATGCTGTTTTCAACTCATTTGCTTGAGATATTTGTTATCTTTATGGGTTGTTGCAACAGGTCTTTAAAGCTTCAAACATGGAGTGTGAGGTTAAAGATGGGTTCTCTTATTTGCCCGTGAACATCACCAACCGGACTTGTGCTTGTGGAGTCTGGCAAATATCTGGGATTCCTTGCAAACACGCAGTTAGAGCAATTTTGCACTTAAGAACTGGGGTTCCCTTAGAAGACTATGTTTCTGGATGGTATTCCAAACAAGCCTACAAGATTGCTTATTCAACTAGTTTTCACCCAGTACCCGATGAAGAACAATGGCCTGTGTTTGATTTTCCCACCCTAGTTCCTCCAACCATGAAACGGGGAGTAGGGAGGCCATCAAGAAACCGAAGAAGAGAGGAGGGTGAAAAGAGAAAAGGAAAGAGGTCTGGCACTGTACGTTGTGGAAAATGCAAGGTATGTAATGCGATTAATTTGAAACAAACTTAATTTTCTTATGGATATGATAATCGATAACAAACTTAAATTTTGTCTTTTAAGGCATTCGGACATAATGCCAAAACATGTAAAGGAGGGCTCACTGCAAGAGAGCAAAGAGAATAAGGAATTGTTGTTGAACAAAGGAAAAGACAAAAGCGCAAATGAGCTGTGGGAACCAACCATTCTAACATGCCAGATGTTGTAGATGTTATGGGATCCGCTCCATCATAGATGATGTAATAGGGCTTGGGTTAGCTTTTTGGTGTTCATTGTAATGCTTCTGTAGACATCAAACTTTATGTTAGCTTTTTGGTGTTCATTCTAGACATCAAACTCTATGTTAGCTTTTTGGTGTTCATTCTAGACATCAAACTCTATGTTAGCTTTTTGATCATGGCAGAATATGTGATCCTACTTCAACTCTTTAATTAAATAGAAGAAAGGTAGAATTGCAGCAGGTTTTTGCTATTAGCTTTTTGGTGTGGTTCCTAATGCAGCAGGTTTGTTTAATTTAGTTTAGCCAACAGTTTCTGAAATTCAAAATACAGCAGGGTTGTGTAGTTCAATCGGCAGTTGCATGCTTTGATCAGGTGAGCAAGTAGGTGCTCATAACACAGTTAAGCTGCTGTGATAAGCTTTCTATGTTTAATATGAAAATTTTGAAATCATGAGATAAGCTTTGATGGCCAACAGTTGCTGTGATAAGCTTTGAAATCATGAGATAAGCTGCTGTGATAAGCTTTCTGTGATAAGCTGCTGTGATAGCCAACAGTTGCATGCTTTGATCGGCATTTGCATTTAATCATGAGATCATGCTATAATATGAAAATTTTGAAATCACAGATGGTACAAAGAGATTGTTATTCTTATATTTTTACCACTTTTTCATATTTAACTTCTTTTTTTATGTGTGCCCCGTTAGTTTTTTGGTTGGGACCTGTATATCAGTATATGTGAAACGAGAATACTTTGTGGCTACAACTACATGATTTGGAAAGTGAGAGATGAGCACTTGGCTACATATAATATTCACAAATTTATACACTTTTATAGGAATCCAAGTGGCTAGTATGCTTAATGCCAGCAAGTTTGAGCAACTAAATTAAACACAAAATGACTACTTTTATAGCATAAAAGTGACTAATCTAGTTCACTTGATTACAAACAGGTTTGTTTACACATATCCAATACACCATCAACCAATACATTCAAAGAAATTCAAGTCTTAGCCACAAAACAAACTACATAAAAACCACTACCTTAATGCGATGGCTAATAAAACTAAGTACATAAAAATCGCCACCTTAACTAGCCCTTGCAAATATGAGATGAGATCCTTAATAAGTTTCTTCACTTCCTCAATGTCATTTCGAGCCACACCGACATCATTTTGAGAGTTGTTTTCAATTCGAGGATCACCTATCTCATTTGACTCGTTAAGCCATTGAAAGAAATTACATGCATCGCATTTATAATACAATCTATTCGGATTTTGCCAAGAATTGGAGATCCTAATTGAAGCTCTTTGCGCCGGTCGACATCTACAATTTATATTTCTCGCTCTAAAGGATGTTGATGCGGTTGACGAAGAACCACGAGAATCCATATCTTGTTTTCTTGAGATAGCCTTGTTCACATACAAAAAAAACAACATTAAGGATACATAATATAGTATAGTAGACCTTCAAATCATGATTCAGGCCACAAACCGTCTGGTTTTCATCCTATATTTGAAGGCTTTCATATGGTTAATTTTCAGGCCACAAACCAAAAAGAAGCACTTGACCCTGCCAGAACAAGAGTAGATTCATATGGTTGATTTATATTCCTAAATTGTACCATAAAACACAATACATACCAGGCAACAAATAAGTTAGTTTGGTGCATCTTGCAACTCTCTAGGTGTAATTTGATCGGTTATATTATTAAACTACAACATGCAATTTGCATTGAAACTTATGAACAACAAAGCCTCCAAACCTATCCAAAGGTTATAGTTCAGACATTTAAAAACGAGAGATTTAACTTGAGACAAAACGAAGCGAAAGTACCCAAAATGGTTGTCCGTCCAACAATTTTGCCCATCATTCACATCATTCATCAACACCACCATCGTTTTGCCCAAAATGTTTCAAATCAAAAAATCGCTACCTTAAATCCCTAATTCAAACTCAAGATCGACATACCCAAAATTGAACTTACAAACAACAAATGAGGGCAGAAATCAACTATATTGTACTCTAAACCTCCCTAAATTCAACCATTAACACATCATTTGCAACAAAAAAGACCTAAATCACAAGAATTGTCACCTGGAAATATAGCCCTAAATTGTTGTCCGTCCACCGCCAAGCGACGACCGCCCACCCGTCTGTCAATCCGTACACTGCCCAAGGCCGCCCCTACTCCGGTGTTTGTCGAGCCTCGTCGCCCTTTCTATCGCCTTGCCCACTGCTCTATTTCTGTGTGTTGGTGTCGTGTTTTGTGAGAACGAAGCTCTCTGGGAGCAGGCAAGAGGTAGATCGATTTTTTGATTACTTTTGGATAAGGAAAACCTTTATTTTGGCTTTATTTTCTTTTTCTTTTTCTTTTATATAATATTCTGACGGAAAATTGGACAAATGGAAGGAAAAATTAAAAATGGGCACGGGACGGAATTGCCCAAAAACTCGGGGGTATTTTACGGATTAAGTTTTTTTTTTGGGCACCAGACGGAAAAGCCAAAAGTTCGGGGGTACCATACGGAATTTCCCTAATATATATTTATGAATTAAATCAACCTATCATAATTTTATTTTAAACCTGTACAAGGTACGAGCTCTACATTAGTTGATATAAAAAGAGAACACACTAAACCCTTTGGGCTCTAAAAACGACATTACATGATCATGAGCGGGCTAAAGCCGATTGCGGTTAAGGCCCAACTTGAGGAAGCGCTCAAGGAAGTCAATCAGTTGAAGGAAACACCCCTTTAGTGAGACCAAGATGGTTGTGACCGAACGTAGGCTTGCTAGTATCATTGAAATCCCCGATGACCACCGTGATCCCAAACTATTGGAGTCTGATAGCAAGGGTGACAACATAGAGAAGCACCCCAACTACGATAGCGATCATAGGGTGCCACAAGGAATACCGCGATCGATATGCTGCAAACGTCGAAGAAGCCCTTGACGACGAAAGAGGGTCCAAAAATCCCACGATCGGCGGGTTGACAATAACCTTGGACGACATCGGGACCAACATGACCAAGGGTATCCTTCGAAGAGTTCAGAGGGGTAGCGGCCGTGATGAGAGGTGGCTTCAAATGAGAGCAACGTACAAGGTATTGCGATGTTGACGAAGGCCTAGTGCACACATGAGGCGGGTCCCAATCATAACGGACAGAAACCACAGGTCCAGAGGCGACGCGTGACGAGTCGTGATCACGAGATCTGATACAAAGTGAGTTGGAACGCACCATTGATGGAATCAGACTACGAGGGGCAGGGCACCCGAGAAACAAAACCAAGATTAAGATCCCAAGTGATATTGACCAAAACCAATCGCAAAAACCTAGCTCGTACATACGAACCCGAGCACGACATCGGGACCGAGCCAATGTCGAGCACAGACCCATATCGTGTGGGCTTCGCACAAGGACGAGCATAGAGGTGTTTGTGATCCGATGACGATGTCGATGGTGACTCCGAGGGCGGTGACGAGACCTCCAGAATGATGGTGGACCGTGGATGGACCAGACTTTGGAGTTGCTCCACGTCAAAGATGAGCATGAAGGTGATGATCGTGATCAACAACCAAGGAAACGTGTCGGGATCGAATAGTCAAGACCTCTAAGAATTGACGTGTGACCTAAGAATCTTGTAATGCCTCTTTTGGAGGCTACGGTTACCCGTTAGGGATGATTCAAGAAGCATCAGAAAGAAGAGCGAGTTTAGGCTACAGTTACCTGTTAGGGATGATTCAAGAAGCATCAGAAAGAAGAGCGAGTGTAATTCATTTCATGTTTGGACACCAAACTCAAGAACCCTCAAGAAAAGGGTCAAAATGGCTCACTAATGTTGTTACGTGTATAATACGCATAACTACTTAACCGACTTCTAGCTCTTCGTTTTGGTGGCTATAAAAGTTGTATGAAGTAAGGCCTTATATGGATGAAAATCCGAAGAAATTATCTACATTTTGTCTTTTGACATCAAGACCAGAAACGTACTTGAGCATAGCCGAAATCACAATTCAAGATTGAGTAGCCTCGTTCCCGTGAAAACATCGCGCTGTTGTTTTGCAAGGGCTCGTTCTGAGGCTACGGTTGTCCGATCGAGACGATTCAGAATGAGTTGGAAAGCTAGGGAGACAAACTACTTTTTTTCTTCAAAAGCCGAAATCGAGCATGAACGTAGGTGCAAGAAAAAGAGAACTTAAACAAAAGGTCTAAGGACAAACGAGTCCACATACGAGGAGGATTAGGAAAAGACTGCTTCTGTTATACCTCGAAGGATCTATGGATGCAAGGTGAGGCCTTTTAAGGTTAAAAATGTTGAGATGATGTTTGAGAGACTGGTGATAAACATGTCTGAGGGAAGCAACGGAAAGACCATGTAAGTTCCCATAGATGATATGGTGATCAAGAGTCGACAAGCATGTCCCATCTAGACGAACGACAACGCGTTTTAGGACACCTCATCATACATCTAAAGCGAGTTGTGATCCTATACAATCCTTGAATGTTGTGCAAAGCGCGAAAGCGGTAGTTGCTGGCTTTGATGATGGTAGCACGAAAGCTTAGTCACTATTGGCCAGTTCAAACCTCTCTAGGAGAGTTGAGAGTTGGATAGTGAAATGCGAATAGTACGAAATCGAGTACAACCCTTGAATGGTGATAAAGACACATGTTCTAGTAGAATCCTCCAAAGACTAAAAACTCGGCCTTGACGTCGATGCATGCCCAAGACGGAGGTAGCATTAGGCTAAAGTTGAAGTTCGAATGAACAAACGATAGTTAGGAGTTGGGGCAAGAACAATGTGGACCTTATCTACTAGAGAAGCAATCTCGATAGTTGTCCACCTAAACTATGAAGTCATCATTTGTGTAAAGATCTCGGGTTGTCCTAGTGTGGGGCCATGGATGACAAAAAGGAGATATGGATGGTTTGGGATGAAGAGCTCCCATTATCAAATACCTAGACGGAAGGATCCTACCCCAGGATAGGAAGGAGACGCGAAAAATCTACCGTGAAACCAACCAATTCTGGTTGCCTTTTGAAAGGACTCTTTACAAGTGATTTGACTATCGACTTACCAGGGGTAGTTGAACGCTCTATGGCAGGATGAATGATCCCTAGAGCTTTCCGGACTGGTGACCTCGTATATTGACGGGTCATGAGAGTGTTGAAGACCCCACTAATGGTAGAACTCGAATTTAATTGGAAAAGACCTTGCCATGTTGTTGCAGTGCTAGGGACAAGAAAATTTACCCTTAAACAGGAGAACAAGTAGACGATTCCCCGAATGCAGAAATACGCATTCGAAAGAGTCATGCCCTTAAGACACCTCTCCTTCCACCAAAAAAAAGAGTCATACCCTCAAGACCACATTTTAAACACTACAAAATATTATTTAATATATTAACATGGATATGCATTAAATCACTATATAAAATAACGCATTTTGATATAAATTTTGAACAAAATTCATACATGGTGCGAGAACTAAACTATTTTCCAAAGCCCGAATAACCGAAAACCACCCGTATAATAGGCCAGATTGCTCAAAACCACCCGTTTAATATCAATTTACCGATAACCACTCATATGAATCCTTCCGTTAAAAAACAACCACCTCTCCTCTCCAGTCCGTTAACTGGGCGTTTACGCGCGCGGGGGACGTGTCTTTCTTTTCCATTTTGTACATGATTTCCATTTTCCTTTAAAAATGTAAAATAAAAAAATTTTAATATAAATTTAGACGTGTCAAATGGGTCGGTCGGGTTCGAGTTCGGGTCAAAACGGGTCTCGGGTAGTCGGGTCTCTAAATTTACGAGTTTGATTTGGTCGGATTGTTACGAGTTTGTTACCGATTCAGGTTGATCTAACGAGTCACGATCGTCAATTTTTTTAACTTTTATTTTATGGTTTTTCAAATAACTAATATCATATTATATTAAAATAATATTTAATAATAAAAAGTAATAATTTTATATAAATTTAATAATAAAAGTTTTAATTAAAATCATACTTTATCAGGTTGTTTGGGTCACCCAACGGGTTGGTGACCCAACCCAGTTTTTTCTGGGTCAATCGGGTTCGGGTTGTTCTTGACCCATTGATTTCCGGGTCGGGTTTCAACCCAAAAAACTTCGGGCGGATCGGGTCGGTTTTTCGAGTCGAATCAAGTTTTGACAGGTCAAGTAGCCATGGTTAATGAAATTAATTTGTTTTTTTTATTTTACATTTTCAAAGAAAAAGGAAAATTATGTAGAAAATGGAAGAGAAACCCACATCCCACGCGCGTGTAAACGCCCAGTTAACGGACTGGAGATATGAGGTGGTTGTTTTTTAACGAAAAGATTCATATGGGTGATTATCGGTAAATTAATATTAAACAGGTGGTTTTGAGCAATCATAACTATAACCTAAAGCGGAGGTTAAAAAAATTATTAAACGACACATGTCACTTTTAAATTGGACCACATCACCCATTTTTTTAAAATAATCTTTTATTTTTGGATATGATAAATTCTTATCCATGTTTTTAGAATATAGGATAAAAAATCTCATTATTAAACAATCTTTTATTTTTGGATATGATATATAGGAAGATCATTAGGATATTTTTTTATGCTATCATACAAATTCTAGAATATTTATTTTATATTTAGATAGAATTGTTTTTTAACTAAGATATCTTAATTTATTATTTTTAATTGTTTATATTTATATGTTATATAAAACAATCAATATATTGATTCTTTTAAATATCTTTACATATATTAATTTTTATTTATTATTTTTAAAATAAGGTACGGGAATACATACTAGTATAACCTATTATACGAGTGATTTTCCAGCGCTAATCCTCTATTCCATAATTGTGTTCCATTTCCATGTTTCAATTAGCTATATAAATATTAAATTAATATTAAAAAAATTTAAAATTTATATTTCTATTATAAACATCTATATGCATATGTGTACAAATTTTTATCTTAAAAATCATATTATAAAATTTTTAATAATTAAGAGAATGATTTTCGTACAAAATATTACCCTTTTAATTTTTTAAAATTGTATAATATGATTTTTAAGTTAAAAATTTGAACACATATAAATATAGTTATTTTAAATACAAATTTAATTTTTAAATTTTTTTTAATATTAATTTAATATTTATATAGATAATTGAAACACTAAAGTGAAACAAGATTTTGAAATAGAGAATTAGTGGTGATTTTCGGCCCTTCCGCCTTTTCCAAAAAACTGCAAACCCTTTTGGGAAAAAAAAAGTGCGTAACTATCATCGGCAAGAGAGCCAATCATAAATTGATGACATTCTTCATATCATAGTCAACCGTTAAAGAAAAGCTCCGATGATGTTGCCTTTAAAAACTACTAACTACTCTTCAATTAGTTTGGACTGTTCAAATGATATTGGAATTTTTAACTGGTTATTATAATATTATTGACTCCCAATATAACTTCTTATGTGATTTTGTTTTTGACTTCAATTCTTATCTAATTAAAGTTAAGGTTAATCGTCTTCTTTTCATCATTATAAGAGATGTATTTATTCGATGCAGCATTGATTTTGGTTGTTTAGGCTGAGTTGTTGTCAAAATAATGTCGAGATAGTAAAATTGTGTGGTTTTTAAGGCTGCTTAAGAAAAATAACGCCATTTGTAAGCTACCTAGCCTTTTTTTTAATCTACTAGGTCAATTCTTATCAAAGATTCTGTTGGATTTTCTTTTCTTTTAATGTACCGTTGTGACCCGAATCCAATTTCATGGGAGAATTGTGAAGCTTAATGGGAAGCTCTCATCATCGTTGTACATTTGTACCTTAGCAAGCAGCTAAAAGGTTCTATCAAATTTAACCAACCTTTTTTTTTATGGGCTGACCCTCGTCCGGTTCGACACTTTGTGTCTACGTCCGGATCGGAGTTGGGTTGGATCCCGTAAGGGGTGTTGCTCCTCCCAAGCCTCTCTATTGCATACGTACACATCGTCAGAAAATCTCGAACTCGAGACCGCTCGACAAATTTAACCAACCTATGTTTGAGGCAATTAACAACTTGTTTATTTCAGGTAGTAGTACTAATTAGTGTAGTACATACGATCGAGATCGTACATAATGAACCAAATATATTTTATGTATATCATTAAGGTCAATCGTACTACCCGCAAATAAACAAGTAAAACATAACCCTTTCAAATGGCCGAGTCTCTGTCATTGACTTGGCAAATTTGAGTATAAAATAGTATCATCCATCTGTAAGATTTGGTGGACCTTTATTTATCTAAAACTGTGCTACTTTGTATCATTCGTTTTAATTGTTAATTAAATTTGACTTATTTATTATTCTATAAAGAATTCTTATTACATACACTAAAGTACATGATATCTTACTAATTGGCACTTGATTTCTGGACCCATGTCAAAATGAACCTGTATATAGTACATCAGGCTAGGAGGTTCTATCAATGTTAGTAAAAAAACAACTATTCTATTTTTAAAATGATACCTAGAAATGTGTAAGAATGTTTAACTCTGGATAATAGTCTCTTTCAATTAGCGCATGAAATGTCATTAATTTCACTGTCACATGGTACATAGTGAAACTTATCCATTTGTAGCTGAGTGCTCCAGATGATCAGTTTCTTGGGCAATTTGTAGTTGAAACTTGAGTTGAAAGTAATAGATGCTAGGAAATATATATACACATACATCATTTTATTTTACAGAAGAAGCAAAAGACTTTTCTATAATTATTTTCTATACTTTGTATAATGATGTATCAATCTCACTTCTAAGCTGCAAGATTCATGCCTTTTTTATCTGTTCCAGTCTTCATGGGTCACCAGCAATGGCTTCTATATATACGTATAAATGGCTAGCATTAGTCTTTCACATCCATATCTAATAATCATTGCAAATTAGAGATCATCAGCTTCTAAAAATCAAGAGAATGAGCTCCCTTACAGCGCTGAAGACGGCGTCGCTGGTGGTGTTCCTTGGGTGGATTCTGGTGTGGTTTATCATCCCCACCCAAACTTACAAAAGCAAATGGTCTCTCAAGCTAAACAAGCAGCTCAATGGCATTTACATTGGACAGCAAGGTTATATTAACTTTGATTCTTATTTCTTTCTCTTGTATATATAATTGCAATCATCTTATTATCTTATGTGCTAGTTAAGATTAGTTTATGTTTCTATTTATTATCTCCAGGAACAAATCTTTGGATACTTTCATTCCCAATCATCCTCATTTCTGCTCTGGGCTGCATCTACCTCCACCTAAAGAAGGGAAAGACTTCCAACTTCAAAAGGTTAAATCAATAATTCCATCTTAATACCAAATTAGAGATCCCCTGCCTCAGTTTAATTAATACTTACTGTAATGTGAATTTCAGAAGCAACCAAAGGTTGGCATTCTGTAAGAGGCCAGCGCTTGTGATGGCGCCTCTTGGGATTGTTACAGGCATGGAGCTCGCATTCGCCTTCATGTTTATCGTTCTCTTAACGTGGTCGTTTGCCCATTACATGTCCATTAGCATCAAACATCCCCACATGCCTCTCCCAGATATGTAAGCCTTTCGAATAATCTATCTATCTGTCTATCCATCCTTATACTATATATGAGTACAATAGAGCCTGAATCTTGAATTCGGGCGTGTGTAGTTGGAGAACACATTTTCGGAGCGCTTGGTTAAGAATCGGATACGTTGGGAACATCTGCTACGCGTTTCTGTTCTTCCCAGTAACTCGCGCAACTTCCATCTTACCCTTATTTGGACTCACATCTGAATCAAGCATCAAGTATCACATTTGGCTTGGACACATCTCCATGGTACTTGAAGCTCTACACAGCCTCGGCTTCATTGCCTTCTATATCATGCAAAGCCAAATCTACGAGGTAATTAATATCATAGACACACAACATTAATTGTCTTAAACCCAATTTCCAATTCTTACTTATCACCTTAAACTCTCCATCGATTAATCCAGGCTTGGGAATGGAGCAGCAGCTACGTGTCGAACCTTGCAGGCACAATCGCATTCATAATCTCGATCCCATTTTGGGCGACGAGCTTTCCTCAAGTAAGGAGGAAGATGTTTGAAGTATTCTTCTACACACACCACCTTTACATCCTCTACACTTTCTTCTACATCCTCCATGTCGGGGTCGCCTACTTCGCTATGATCCTTCCTGGAATATTCCTTTTCGCCATTGATCGGTACCTAAGATTCTTGCAGTCGCGCAACCACGCTAGGCTTGTTTCAGCTCGCCTCTTGCCCTGTGACACCGTCGAGTTAAACTTTGCCAAGATTCCTGGTTAGCCAGTCTGCTTAATTTCTTCTACATCCTAATGCATGAGCTATATAAGTGGGATATTTAGGCCTTGTTTCACTTATCCTATAAAAGTCCTTTCTACCCAAAAACTACTTTTAATACTCTTGAAATCTGTGCAACTCTCTCTACTTTTTACGTTTTTCAAGACACTAAAAATCACTTTCACCCAAAAAGCCCTTTCTACCCACAAGTGAAACACACCCTTAATCTTTGTTGTTCTTGGTTGGCAGAACTGCGGTATTATCCAGGAAGCATATTGTTCGTGCACATCCCGAGCATTTCGAAGCTGCAATGGCATCCGTTTACAGTGACTTCGAACGATAACATGGAGACAGATACGTTAAGCGCCACCATCAAAGCAACCGGAAAATGGAGCATGAAGTTGTATGAGCATATTTCTTCCCCTTCTTCAGAGAGTCTTCAACTCTCTGTTGAAGGACCCTATGGCCCTTCTTCAACTCATAATCTAAGGTCAAATATATTCACAATTTAATTGATCTATTCACTTTATAATTTTTGAACTAGATCATATTGCAACTAAAAGACACAAACTTTACTCATCATTGTAACTCCTCCTTACTCCAGGCATGAGTCACTAGTGTTGATTAGCGGAGGAAGCGGAATCACTCCATTCATACCAATAGTCCGAGAAATCATAATCGAAAGCAACAATAGTAACAAACCAAGCACGCCTATTCTCCTAATCTGTGCCTTCAAGCACCATTCGGATCTCTCAATGCTAGACCTCCTAGTCCCAGACGGAGGATCGCCCTTAGACCTCTCCCAACTCCAAATCCAAATCAAAGCCTACATAACTCAAGACCACAAGCCACACGAATCAGACAAGCAAAACCTAACACTCCACACAAAGTGGTTCAAGCCCAACCGACTCGACTCCCCCATCACGCCCGTCTTAGGCCCCGACACCTGGCTTTGGCTGTGCGCCATAATCGTGACCTCATTCGTCATGTTCCTCGTGCTCCTTGGCCTTGTGACACGGTACTACATTTATCCGATTGACAAAAACACCGGGGCGATCTACCATTACAGCTACCGCTGCCTTTGGGACATGTTTTTCATATGTGTAAGCATTGTTGTGGTCACTAGCTGTGTGTTCTTGTATCATAAGAGGAAGGCTTTAGCCTTGGGAAAGCAGGTCCAGAATGTGGAGTTTCGGGATCCGACGTCTTCGCCAGGGTCTTGGTTTTACGGTGCAGGGGATAGGGAGCTTGAAAGCGTGCCGCATCAATCGCTTGTCCGTGCCACACAAGTGTATTATGAGGGCAGGCCTGATCTTAAGAGTAAGTTGGATTGTTTCAAATGCTCACACTTGCTAGCTCACATTTCTTATTCTATGTTTCTAAGGCTTTAAACTAAATGGAATTTGATCCTGCAGAATTGCTGTTAGAATGCAAAGGAGACGACGTCGGAGTGATGGCTTCAGGGCCCAGGGAAATGAGGCATGAAGTTGCAAGAATCTGTTCGTCTGGGAAAGCTGCAACACACTTGCAATTTGAGGCTTTGAGTTTCCAGTGGTGATCCATTTCTTCACCAACTTTGTTCACGATCAGATCGATCAGTTTTTTTTTTTCCTTACTGTCTTACTGAGAAAGAAGTATACATTTGGGTTTGGAGTGCTTAATTTGTGTGATATGGGCTGTTCTCTTTTTCTTTTCTTTTTTAGCTAGAGATTTCCCCAAGAAAATTGTATGAATTGGAGTACTGATGGTTGTGGTTGTAGTGATTAAAATTGTGATTTGGATTTTGCTTGTACTGAATTCTGTATATATAGAATATTTTGTTGATGAAATGTGCAAATTTCTGAAAGTGTTGTGATGTCGTGAATTTCTTTTTATCAATCGACCGTAAACAGATATACTTGCAAAATGGAGAGATCACACAAACAGAACAATTCAAATTTCGGCTTGTATTTGAGGGCTCCTCTTCGATTTGCAATCCCAGATAAAAAAAAACGATATAGATTGTTCCATGAACAATAAAACCCTAATGCGCCTAATTTTATTGGAAACGGAATAAAAAAATCTTCCAAAGGTAATCGATCATACAAACCTGGAAACCTCCAATTGAGTAAAAGAGTTGATCGTGGGCACCAAAACCACCGCCGCCAATTGCCAGCGACCGCCGCCCCTTAACCACAAGAAATCTGACGTCATAGGAATTTTTTCCAATCCCCATCAAATTTTCTCGGCCTAATCCAATTTGTAGTGAATTTACAATTGTTCGCCATATTGACCAAAATTTTGCTCTATTCCCAGCAATATATTTAATCGCCAACTTTAGTTTTTTTTTTTGTTGTTTTATAGTAGTCCATTGCAATGGGGAGGAGGATTCGAATTCACGATCTAATGTTCACGGACGTCATCACTCATCACTTGCCGGCTAGATTGGTGAGGGGGATTTATTAATATATACTTTAGAATGTTATATTCATTAACTTACACAGTATTATTGTACTCAATTTCAAATTTCGATTATGATTGTTGGAACACTTGTTGCTCCATAGTTTGTTTAAGGTTTGATGATAATAAAATTTGAATAATTAATGTGTTGTTTCACAAGTATGATATGAATATCATTAGAAAGAAGTGTATTGTTAGAGTGAAGGAACCTCGCGAGGGAACGACTGACGATCGATTTAGACAACCTCTGCGGAAAGCTATGCGGCTTTCTATATTTGGCAAGTTACCATGTTTTGAGCAAACGATTTCATGGATGATTTGACAGCTAAGATCGAGTTGTTTGTAATATGACAAGATGGAATCTGGAAGATTTGCTGGAGCAAAAAGATAAGATATCGAGATCGTTTGTTTATGGTTATAATTCAAGTGATTGAAGATATGGTTGAGTTTATTTTATATGGTCGAGTTATTTGAAGATATTGTTTATGGTTATAATTTGACTGATTGATCGGGTGAGGTGCCCTTGCAAAAATCACCTCGTTCCTCCACTTCCAAAGCCACCATACAAGTAAACTTGAGTTCCACCTCATGCATCTTGAGTTCCACCTCAAGTAAACTCTCTCTGAGCCAAGCCATCAAATTTGAGCCAAAAGAATTGAAGCCCAGCAGTAGCATCACTCACCCCATATTTCCCTCGATTCACCGAAGCCCACAAACTATCATGGATAAAGTGCCATCCCATTTTACCAAGCATGATTGTATTCATCTCTCGCATCGATTTAACTCCAAGACCTGCAAATGTCTCCACAATGACACCACCGACCAAGAGACCAGATGAATTTTCGACTTTTCCACATCACCACCCCAAATGAAACACCTACAATAAGCATCGATGCGATCACAAGTTGATTTTGGCAAAGAAAAAGTTATATTCATGACGTAAATTGGCAAAGATGTGAGAACCGAACGTGTGAGTGTCACACGCCCCGCAAAGCTTAAGTTCTTGCCCAGCCAACCATTAATTCAAACGGCTCATAAGCTTACAAAGAAGCGGATTTCCTTCTTCCTCACCAATTTAAAACGGAACTTTTTTAACTTTCGTTCATCTATGTTAGAAGCGTTAATGTAAGAATTTAGGGTGATTTATAATGTAGGGGCAAAAAACTAGGCTAATTTTCGCAACCGAAAACTTAGGGTTATTTCCTGATGCAATTTTTCCAATACTTTTTCGGTGAACGTATCCACATATATAAAACAACAACAACACTAAACGAAGTGTCCAAAATACTCGAGTCCCAAACTCCAAAGTACAAGGTGTATATATAGGTGAAAAAGTATTTTTTTTCCCTTCACTTTATAAATACGTCAAACACATTTATCAAACAGAAAACCCGAATATAACAATCGCACTCCAAACCCAAATATATATAAAACACTTTGATCACATGTATATACATAATGTATATATAATGGAGTTATAGATGGAATCACCACTGGAAACTTAAGGCCTCAAAACGCAAGTGTGCGGCATTCCCAGACGAACAAATTTTTGCAACATCATGCCTCAATTCTCGGGGCCCCGAAACCATCACTCCGACGTCGTTTCCTTTGTATTCTAACAGCATCTCTGCAAGATTAGTATGTGTTTTCAGTTATTAATTCATTAATTGATGTATCCAATCCAACTTAATTTGGAATAATAAAAATCAGCTTACTATTAAGCTGAGGCCTGCCCCCATAATGCACGTGAGTGGCACGGACAAGCGACTGGTGCGGCACGCTCTCGAGCTCCCTATCCCCTGCAACATAAAACCAAGACCCTGGCGAAGCCGTCGGCGTCGGAACCTCCACATTCCGAACCTGCGCCTTTCCCGAGGCGGCCGTCGCTGCCTTTGACTTCTGGTACACGAAAACACAACTAGCAACAACAACAATGCTGACACAGATGAAAAACATGTCCCAAAGGCAACGGTAGCTGTAGTGGTAGATCGAGCCGGTGTTATGGTCCATCGGGTATATATAATAGCGCGTCACGAGGCCAAGGAGCACAAGAAACATGACGAAAGACGCCACGATTATCGCGCATAGCCATAGCCACGTGTTGGGGCCTAGTACGGGTGCGATGGGGGAGTCGAGTCGGTTGGGCTTGAACCATTTCGTGTGAAGCGTTAGCTTTTGGTTGTCGGACTCGGTCGGCTTGTTGTGGTCCCGGGTTATGTAGGCTTGGATGTCGATTTCGAGTTTGGAGAGGTCGACGGGGGAACCTCCTTCGGGAAGGAGGAGGTCCAACATCGAGAGGTCGGAGTGGTGCTTGAAGGCGCAGATCAGAACGACTCGAGGAGCGGAGCCGCCACTCTGCTTCTGCATCATGATGTCTCGGATTATGGATATGAATGGGCTGATGCCACTGCCTCCACTTATCAATACGAGCGACTCGTGTCTACAAAAGAAAGATTTATATGTATAAATGTTACTATATCTTGAATCTGTTGTTAATTGATACCTACTAGGGTTTGGGGGCAGAGCCCCGACTCATGGGGATCCCGGGGGCAAAGCCCACTGATAGGGGTTCGGGGGGAAGGGGAGTCGAGGTCCGGGGCGACGTTCCCCTGGCGAAGGTGCCAAAACAGTATGCTATGTATTCTGTTTTTAATTATGTACCTTAGGAAATGTGTCGAAGAAGGGCCATAGGGTCCTTCAACGGAGACTTGAAGCGTCTCTGCAAGAGGATGGGAGATTTGTTCATACAACTTTCTGCTCCAACTTCCCGCCACTTTGATGGTGGCGCTTATCATCTCAGACTCCATGCTTTCGCTCGAAGTCACAGTAAACGGGTGCCATTGCAGCTTCGAAAGGCTCGGGATATGCACGAACAATATGCTTCCTGGATTATAGTGAAGTTCTGCCAACCAAGAACAAAATATTTCACATAGATCATGGATTAGGATATGTCATGTTTAGTTGGTTGTTTGGAATTTTATTCTGTGATTTCCTATAGCAATTGAATGAGAAGATGCCTGTTGAATTCCACCAAACCCTATTTTTAGGTTTGCTTAATCAGTATGCTATTTAATTATTTGCTACATATTTTCATTTTGATAAAGTAGACTAACCAGGAATCTTGGCAAAGTTCAATTCGACGGTGTCACAAGGCAAGAGGCGAGCTGAAACAAGCTTAGCATGATTGCGTGACTGTAAGAATCTGAGGTACCGATCAATGGCGAAAAGGAATATTCCAGGAAGGATCATGGCGAAGTAGGCAACTCCCACATGGAGGATGTAGAAGAAAGTGTAGAGGATGTAAAGGTGGTGTGTGTAGAAGAATACTTCAAACATCTTCCTCCTTACTTGAGGAAAGCTCGTCGCCCAAAATGGGATCGAGATTATGAATGCAATCAGGCCTGCTAGGTTTGATACATAGCTGCTGCTCCATTCCAGAGCCTGCATTAATGAAGGTGATATATGTGCACGCTCAATATTTGTTATTAGGTCATTATAACAACCTTAATGCACACTTGTTGTTATCATGAAGTATATATTTAGAAGAAATGACATGACAATCGAGTTTGAGAGACTAGTTTGTATAAATTACCTCATACATTATGTTGTCCATAATCCAGATGATGAAGAAGCCGACACTGTGTAGAGCTGCAAAGACCATGGAGAGATGTCCAAGCCAGGTATGATACTTGATGCTAGATTCAGATGTGAGTCCAAAGAGGGGTAAAAGTGAAGATCCTCTAGTTACAGGGAAGAACAGAAATGCATAGCAAATGTTTCCTATGTATCCAGTTCTCAACCATACACTACGAAAGTAAGCTTTCCACCTGCAAGGATCAAAATCTAGAATTGAGCCAAATTTTAATCAAGGGTCTGATTGTTTAGACATTAATTAATTAGAGAGTGTAGGAAAACTTACATATCTGGCCTGACCTTATGCGGATGCTTAACACTCACGGACATGTAGTGGGAAAAGGACCAAGCTAAGAGCACCAAAAACATAAGCGCGAATGCAAGCTCCATGGATGTGACGACCCCAAGAGGCGCCATTGCAAATGCTGGACGCTTCCAGATTGCCAGGCGTGGGTTGCTTTTGAAATTGAAATAATCATGCATAGTCAATCTCAATGAAGATTACAAGAAAAATAGAGGGAAAAACAATTAAAAATGGAAAACCTTTTGAAGTTGGAAGTCCTCTTTCCCTTCTTTAGATGGAGATAGATGCAACCAAGAGCAGCAATCAGAATTATAGGGAATGAAAGTAGCCAGAGGTTTGTTCCTGGAGATGCAAATCAATGTCTTTAACATATGATCGATTACATGCATGTAACTTCATTGATCATATATAGAACAAGACTAATTAATTAAATAAACCTTGTTGTCCAATGTAAATGCCGTTCAGCTTGTTGTTTAGCTTGGGAGCCCATTTATACTTGTAGCTTTCAGTGGGGATGATAATCCAAACCAGAATCCACCCAAGAAACACAACGAGGAGCACTAACTTCAACACTGCAAGAGAGCTCATTCTCTATGACTTCAACTCAGAAGCTTTACTCTTTTGTAATGATTAGATTGGGAATCATATGAATATCAAAGCCTCTTGCAACCATGTCTATATATAGAGATCGAGAAGAATCACCACTGGTGATCCATGAGCATAAACGAGAGAACAAAAAAAAAGCATGAATCTTGCAGTTTTGCAAAATTCATTAATAAAAATATGGATAATACAAAGTCTTTTGCTTCTTTTATCTGTGAACTAAAATGATGTATACACCCATTACTTTCAACTGCACGTTCATATCAATGTATACTTATTGATTTGGAGCACTCCAGCGCCTGCTAACAAGTGTAGAGCTAACTCTTTTTTTCCCCCCTAAAACAATACAGTAATTAGCTGCCCTATGTTAAGACACATGAATGACCTTAATTTAATATAGTAAGTCGTCACTTTCTGTACGTAGAGATTATCATATCTGGTGTAAACATTGTTAATAGTTTCCAGCTGATAAAAACAAGAGGCATGTATATGTTAAAGCACATGCATATATCAATCAAGGATCTTACTAATTACAGTCTCTAAATTAACTGGCTATTTTACTGTTCTATAGAGGTTTATTTTGGCATATATGGTATGTGGGTCGGTTTTGCCCCAAATTAAAGAAACCCTATCTGACTTCAGAGATGAAAATGAAAGTTCCTTGGACCATACAAATTAGATTATTCAATTTCATAATCAATCTTTTCCCCGAGAAGATTTTATAATCGAATTTGCAAAGTCAAATATTGCACCTTGGCCATTTGAAAGGGTTGTTTCTATAAGTTTATTTAAATGAAGTACAGTGACCTAAATATAATACTGTACGATTTAGTTTTCAGTACAACATGTGTACTGCATACAATATTTTCGAAAAAAAATACAATATTTTCGAAAGTACAAATCTTGTCTGTTCTATGCCCTAGATTGCCAAATTCATGCCGATTAGCAGTTGATGTTTCTTTAATCATTGCAGCCATAGCAATCATTGCAGCCATAGCAATCAATACGCTATCAATCGATGAAGCATAATCAAGTAGCTATCAAGCTACATGCGCTGTCGATAGCATTAGGGTTAAAGCTTCAGAAGTCAAACCCTTAATTAAGATTAACTATATATACGCATCCCCATATATACTGATCGTGAGAATAATAAAGTTGCTGATCGTTTGGCGAACCTTTCACTTGAGATGGCGGTTGGTTTTGCTGAGCTGCCGAACCCTCCCACTTGTATTGTCCCAGATTTAAATTTTGATATAGCCCATATGGGTAACGCTAATTAGGTTTGCTTTAATAAAAGGGTTTGACCCTCCTTCAGATAAAAAAAGTGGTTAAGTGGTGCTAGACTCCTTAAGTGTTGGCCAGGAGATTCGAAGTTCGAATTCCACTGACGGCATGTATGGAGAAACTGATATTGCTTTGTCTCCCCCAAAATGGGGCCACGAAGTACCCGGTCCGGATGTAGAGCGGTGTCCGACCGATCGAACCGGGCGAGCCAAATGGCAAGACCAAAAAAAATAAAAAGTTGTCCCTCTTAAGTCAAATAAATATCTTTTTTTTATAAGGTAAGAATTCGAATACCAAAAGACTTCGTAAATCGAGAGGCCGTTAAAAAACGGCAGACTAAGAAGATCAAAGTAAGCAGGAAAAGTTAAAAGAGGTACAAATCTCTGAAAATTAGAGCTAAGAAGAGTTTGAGATCGAGATGAGTAAAGAACTAAAAGAAAGCTTACTTTGATCTCGATCTCAAACTCTTCTTAGCTCTAAGTTCCCTCCACCGAGATTAAGGATATTTAGAAGCCTCAGAGCATCGAGCGGCCTGGCCTAATACAACTCGGTCCAATGCCAAACTCAGCTCCAACTCCTCGGAAAAAGTACATAAATAAGTCTTGAGATTCCTCAACCCCTGAAAATAAATCGTCAAATTTGTTCAAAATTGATAATTAATTTCATCCTTGACAAAGAATATTTGTCAAAGGAACCAAACTCAGATCCAGGCCGAGCTTCTCACTCAAATTCAGGGCGAGCTTCTCTCTCAAATTTAGGACGAGCTTCTCGCTCAAATTCAGGGTGAGTTTCTCTCTCAAATTTAGGCCGAGTTTCTCGCTCAAGGGTCATATACTAGTTCTTTTTGGACTATTGATTCATCCGATTTTGGTGTTTGAAAAGACCAAACCAGAATCTTGGGATGGATTTAGGGTCCAAAAATATCTTGGTTTGGTGAAATTCATGGTTCGAACTAGAAGAAAGAGGCGGAGAGGGAACTTAATTGAAGGTTTTGAAGAATGAAATACCTAGAGGAGGGATCTGGTTTTTGGGGCAAGGGGCAGCCGCTTGGGAGCGTTTTGGGGATGAGGGGTTTATCCCAAGCATTAATGAAAAAAAAATTAAATGTCATATTTTTTGTATTCAACACACAAAGCCCTCCTTTGTTGGATCATTAGGTGTTAGAAAGAGCTTGACAACTAGCGGTTAAGTTGTTCCCAAGGCAGCGGAAGTAAAGAATAAGCAAGTAAACAGAATGCAATGGACACAATTCCTTTATAGAGGAACCCCACAACAACCAACTAGTTGTGTGGGTAAACCTCTACCTCCTCTTGGAGGATTTTGAACGATCTTCTTATCTTATTGAAAGTTCCCTAGTTACACAAGCAGACTTACACTTCTCTGTTCCTAGCAGTTCTACCTAACTCTAGCAACACTAGTAATCTGCCTTGTTCCTAAGCGAACATCTCAACTAAGCATAAGACAAATTGAACCTTACACCTTGAGCTCAATGTCACAGTTCCCTATCTCCCTGGAACTTGGATTCGCCGTCGTCGAGATCAGACACTCGCCGTCGGGGACTTCTCTTCTCTTGTCTCTCTTTCTTTGTGAGTGAGTGTGAATTCTGGGAGAAGTACTTTGTCTGAGCACTATTCACTTGGCTTTATACTTGTCAATGCTTGGGATGCAATCTTGACTTTCATTTGTGTCCGAAATACCATTTGTCTTGTATGCCAAGTCTTTGTCCTTCACATGTGACTTAATTTGAATTGAGTCAACTTTGAGAAGCAATCGGGTCGTTGGATCGCTCGCTTTAGTCTGTTCCTCAGACTGAGCGTTTGTTTTGTCTTGAGACAGAATCCCGTGAATCGTGCTGAGTGGTCTTTGTTTGCACATGTGAGTTCCCATGTGATGGGAACTGTCTTCTTCAGAGTTCCTTTGAAAGGAACTCTTCGTCATGTATACCTGTGTTCCTTTGGCGTTCTTGGGGATTCTTCACTAGACATGTTGTTCCTTAGAAATACTTGGATGTAACACGTCAGTTCCCATATGGAGTTTGTCATTGTCAAAACTAGAGAATGGCATCGTTGTTCCGATGTTTGGGACCAGAGTTCCCAACACCGTCCCAACAATTTCCCCCTTTTTGATGATGACAAACCCATCACAAAAAATAACCAAGTATTTCAGTGTGAAAGTATGACATGCAACAGAGTTCCTATGTGAGATCCTAGAGAGCCACTTCTGTGAAACAATAGGTTCTTACTTAGCATTTTATGCGATAGTTCCCCTTAGCAAAAGCATATTCTATGATAACTCGTAATAAGACTCATCTCACACATTTTGTCCTTCCCCCTTTTGGCATCATCGAAAACAGAAAAGCATAGATAAGGAAGAAGGGAACACGCAATCATACTAAAGGCCATTGATATTACTTAAGCATAATAATTGTACAATAGGAACACAATACATATAGTGGAGAAAATAGGGCTAAGGAGAAAAGAGAGGGAGATCATGGGGCGCTGGGGAGCGAGTTATCACGCATCTGGGTCATGATAGACAAGATATTCTGAAGAGTGTCTGCCGTGTTCTCGAGAGTGGCTGCGATGTGCATCAACACTTGGTTGTTCCCAACCCTTGGGCCTTCACCAGAGGGAAGTGTCCCTTGATCCTCAGCTTGCTCTGAATGACGCATCTTTTGGACCATGGAAAAGTCCAGTTCCCTTCCGATGGTCACTTCTTCTTTGGTAGCGTCATAGAGCCCTTCCTTGATCATCAGTTTCTTGATCAGACCGGCGTAGGGCAGGGAGTGAGAGGTCGAGGCCATGCACTTCTCCATGTGCCCAAAGATGATGCAGGGGAGATTGATGGGCATCTTATGGAGGAAGTGATAGAGAAGGATGGCATCTTGAATGTTGATGTGGTGACGCTTCTCTTGCCGTGGGATCACAACTATTATGATGAACTGGTGAGCCAGTTTGCCGATGAGAGACAGGTTGTGAGTGGGTGTCCCATTCTTGGGAACACGGCCTTCATAGATGGCATCGTAGATGACCTCGCTGTCGAACTCGCCCCAGTTCTTGAAGGGAACAACGCTCAGGCCCTTAATAGGGACGTGTAGCTGATGACGGATCGAAGAGGCGGTGAAGACAAAGTCGTCGCCCTGGAGGGAGAGAGTTCCCTTGGTGGCCTCGTCATGAATGACGAAGTTGTTGTAGAAGAGGCGCACCTGTGCAGGGTCGACATTCACAGCAGCGTCGCATACGTGTTCCCACTCCTGGGCCTTTATGAGGTCCCAGAGTTCCCCAAGTCCTTGTTCTTGGAGTTGTGGCTTATTGAGGATGAGTGGGCGATGAGTTTGCGATCCTCGGAGATGGGAACCTTCTTTGGGACGGTTCCCTTCCCTTTCTTCTTCTTGTTCCCCCTGGAGGCGGCAACCTTTCTTTTTTGTTGGGGGGAGACAGCCGATTCGAGCATGAGAGGAGGGTCCCTTTCTTCGGGAGCGCCCTCCGACACTACCAGTTGGCGTCCTTGTTCTTCTTCAGCAATGGTGGCGGCATGCTCTTTTTAAAGACCTTCTTGGTCAAGGACCTCGGTGGCAGCACCATCTTCCGAGAGCCCTTCTTCATCGGAGGACATCCCTATGTCCTCGACGTCATCTCCTTTTGGATGACTTGTAGTTGTCCCAGCACCATCAGCCGGTGTTGGGTTCCTTTCCTTGAGGGCGGCCTCTTCCTCGGCTGTCAGGGCCTCATCGTGAGCGCCTATTAGTCTTGAGCGCGTGGAGGAGGAGGGCTGATTGATGATGTTGGTGAGCTCAGCCTCTAGAGCCTCGAGGCGAGCATTCACTTCTGCAATTCCCATGACGATGGGTGTAACATCCCCGACCAAAGTGCATACGTAATTTTGCATTCATATAATATTAGAAGCATATACATGGCATATTGACATGATATATAGTGAGTTTTTAAAAGTAATATTTATTTTTAAATTAAGTTTATTATATTTTAAAAAAAGTTTTTAACTAAAAGTTAATTAATAATTATTTCAGGGTAAAGTTTGTAGTAAAGGAAATTTCAGGGTCAAAAGTGGAATTTTTTTAATGTTTTAGCCGACTTGCCTTTCGTTGATATTTATAGCATGAGATTTCATTCTTCATCATGAAGATTTCACACACACAAAAATCACAGAGAGAGTTCCAAAGAGAGAGAACGAGATAAAAACAAGAGAGAGTTAAATTTAGTTGTTTTTGTTGGATCTGGTACAAGATCTCTTCAATCGGGTTTTAATTTTGAAGTACAAGCGTGATTTGGTAAGTTTTAACTAGTTAATAGTTTATCTGGATTTTCCTAATTTTTCCAGATCTAGATCTACAATTGCTTTTGTTTGAGAAATCAGTTGATTTATAGTTCTCAGAGGGTGTTTTTGATATCGGATTTATATTCGGTAAAAGATTTCAGAGTATTTTTAGGGTTTCGTTTTGTAAGGATATTAGGGAGCCCTTTGATCGAGTTTTTCAGAAAGGTTTGAACTAGAAAAATGTTCTTCTATATATATAGTTTATTGTTGTCAAGTTTTAAAGGATTTGGAATTATGCACATGGAGTTATAATGCATTCTGGCATTTCATTGCATTTGGGGTTAGAGTTTGTAAGAGTAAATAGCCTAATTTGCATTGGGTTACATATAGGAGCACCAATCATAGATCGCGGTCAAGAAAAAGGGGGAGAGATATAGTATTTGTCCTAAACAGGTGAGTATAGACCGGAGATTCAACCCTATGTGCTATATGTGAAATATGAATATATTGATATATGCGCTATATGTGGTATATGAGGTATATGAATATAGGTGCTATATGAGCTATATGGATATATATGTGTTATATGGATTATATGGATAGATGTGATAGCTCTGAAATTTCCAGAGTTGTTTGCACAAAAGGTATGTTAACAGATGGCATATGATATATGGTTACATGATGTACTTGATTGCATAGCATATTGCATGAGATTAAAAGGATCTGTGACTGTCTTGCCCTGAATTTGTATACAAAAGAGACCTATGGGTCATACATGAGGCCTGAGATGCCTAAGAGATGGTAATTGAGCAAATGAGGCCTAAGATGCCTAAAAGTCGGTAAAGACGGTAATGGAAAAAAAAAAGGAAAAAGAAAAGAAAAGTTGGTATATGGAAAAGAGTCGGTAATGGAAACCCGGGGCAGATTCAGGCTTGAACAGTTCACAGAATAATGAATCGGATACATCGGCATTTGCATTTGCATAGTAAATTCCTATATGACATATGTATATTATGTATGTATATGTACATGGACTAAATGTTTGACTCTATGTGAAATAATTGATGATGGTTTATATTCACTGAGTATGCGACTCACGTAAATCGCAAAATAATTTTTCAGGTTCAGCTAGTTCTTACTAACGTGTGTCCGTTTAGAGGTCACATTCATACAGGTCGGCCGACTGAAGCTCAATGCAACCTTCTCCTCCTCATTTTGCATCATAGACATTTTGGGTTGTAATAGAAGTTAGAGTAATAGATGTTTTAGTATAAGAAGTAACTACAAATAAGTGTATGTGTGCAACCTTTTATGGTTGTTAATGTTTGCTATGTGCTTACGTGAATAGTTGTTTATATGTGAATTATCTCTTTATATAAGAGATAAGTTTTACATAGTATACGTCATAGGGTGTAGGGGTGTCACACCTAGTTTTTGGTATCAGAGAAGGGATATGATTCTTTAAGGGCATGCATTCATAAGCATATGTAATTGACAATAGATTGCATTCATGAGCATGATGCATAAAGGAGAGAAGGTTCAGTCGTGCCAAGTCAGTCTATAAGAGCATCACATAGAACATTACATGAACATACATCTCATACACATGAACTACTAGAAGAGGAAGTATAGAGGAAATTGTAAAGGTATGTACAGTATATCGGGATTGTATAATACGAGTGGATAGAGTAGAGTTGCCAACTGATCTGATCTAGTTATTCCTATATGAGTATGATGTTATATGGGCATGAATTGGTTGACAAGACATCATGCTAAAGTGGATTGTTAGACCAAAGAAGTAGCGATAGACTCGCTTGAGAAATCAATAGTGGTTTTCTATGGTGATAGACAAATGGTACCCAGTTGCTTAATATCTACAACAAAATCTTTCTATATGATCAAAGAAGGATTTGAGGCATATCTAACCCATATTATAGACAGTACAGTTGAATATGTTGAGCTCAGAGATATTATAGTTGTTAAAGATTTTCCTAATATGTTTTCAAAGGATATTCCTGGATTGCCACCTGGTAGAGAGATAGAGTTTACTATGAAAGTAATGTCAGGTACTGCAGCGATTTCTATTCTTCCATATTGGATGGATCTTCTAGAGTTACAGGAACTGAAGAAACAGTTACAGAAGTTTTTGGACAAAGTATTCATTAGTGCTAGTGTATCTCATGACTGTGCATAGATTACAGAAAGTTGAATCAGGTGACAATGAAGAACAAATATTCATTGCCAAGAATAGATGATGTATTTGATCAACTTTAGGGAGCAAAGGTATTTTCGAAGATAGACATTCGATCAGGATATCATCAGGTAAAGATAGCTAAAGAGAACATTACCAAGACAGCATTCAGGACATGATACGGGCATTATGAGTTTTTGGTAATGGCATTTGGTTTGACTAACGCAACAACGACATTTATGACTTTGATGAACACGGTGTTTCAATCTTTTCTAGGCAGATTTGTGATTATCTTTATTGATGACATATTGGTGTATTCACGAAGTACAGAGGAGCATGCTGATCATTTGTGTACCGTGCTATAAGTCTTGAGGGAAATACAGTTATATGTTAAACTGAGTAAGTGTAAATTCTTATTGGATCATGTGATATTTTTAGGACATTTTGTGTTTGGAAGAGATATAGAGGATTGATTCTGAAAAGTTTGAAGCAGTGGTAAACTAGAAAGCATCAACTACAGTTACAGAAGTTCGTATCTTTCTTAGTATGACTGGATATTACAGACTATTAGTGGAAGGATTCTCTATTATAGCTGCACCACTTACTAAATTGCTATGAAAGAATGCTTCATTTCATTGGTATTCTGCGTGCCAACAGGGCTTTAATGAGTTAAAGCACCGACAGACTACAATAGCAATACTGAGAGTTCTTACAGGTACAAGAGGATTTGTTGTTTGCACTGATGTTTCATATTAGAGTCCTGACTGTGTGTTAATGTTGGATGGAAAAATAACCGCCTATGCATCACAACAGTTGCGACCACATGAAATTTCTTATCCTGTACATGATTTAGAATTGGCAGTAGTAGTATTTGCCCTAAAGATTTAGCAGACATTATCTATATGGAGAAACATTCTAAATCTTTACAGATAAGTGTATGTGTGCAACCTTTTATGGTTGTTAATGTTTGCTATGTGCTTACGTGAATAGTTGCTTACATGTGAATTATCTCTTTATATAAGAGATAAGTTTTACATAGTATACGTCATAGGGTGTAGGGGTGTCACAATGGGCGCCGTTTTCTTGGCCTTCCGGCGAGCAATCTCTGCGATGGGTAGCATATCCTCGTCGGCGTCGAGGTTTACGTGTTGCTTGGCCGGAGAGGGATTGGAAGTGATATCAGTGGTGGGAGGAGGGGGAGTTTTTTTAGAGGGGGGAAGAGGAGATTTCTGAGGAGAAGGAGTTTTTGTGGGAGAGGGAGGTGGTGTGGGAACTCTGGGTTGTGAAGAAGATGGATTGGGAGTTCCCTCAGAGATGGGAAGGGAAGAGGGGGTGGGTGCGGAATCTTTGGGACTGGAGTTCCCAGAGATGGGATTGAGATTTGAAGTAGGTGGTGGTGGAGGAGTCTGGGATGGAGGGTTCCCAGAGTCGGATGAAGGAGGAAGAGATGAGGATTGAGTTGGGGGAGGAGGAGGAGAAGATTTTTTGTAGGAGTCTGGGCGAGAGAGATTTAGAACCTCGTCCAGGTTGAGAACGGACTTCTTCTTCTTTTTCTTAGAGGGATTGGAAGAAGAGGATGAGTGTTGGTCTTTGCGCTTTTTAGGGTTTTTGGATTTTGGGGGTTCTGGGCCGAAACTGTCAAGAATGGCAATTCCAGATGAACAAACGGAAATAGGTTGAGGAGGAGGTGGAGGAAGAGGAAGAGATAGAGAGGAGGTGGTTGAGGAAGGCAACTCTAGGGATTGTGTTGCCGAGATAGAGGCAGGTGGCCCGAGGATCTCGTATTCAAGAAGCGAAGATCCAGTTCGAGGCCGATGGAGAAAGGCACGAACATAATCATGGAGCCCTTTGTAAAGAATTTCACGAAGGGCGGGGTCTTTTTTGTTGTCGGCGTCCCTTAGAATGGTAATGAAGAGGGTTTTGGGATTATTTTGAATCCACTCACGAACCTGCTCATTAGGATGAACTGGAGCCATGAGGGATTCTGAGATAGAGAGAGAGGATTTGGAGTTTTGCTTGAAAAGGAAGGGAAGAGGACTTCAGAGAGAAAGAGTTGCAGGGTTCGGAGGTTGACGAGGGTCCCAAAAATGGAAAAGAAAGGTTTTTATGTGAGACGGGAAGAGGGGTAGAATAGGAAGAGCAAAAGTCCTCGATAACCATTGGCCAATAAATGTGGAGAGTTGTTTCAACTTCCTTAGCATGCTTATGACACGCGTTGCTTTCTTCCAAGGGAAGTCACTTCGAGAATTTCAAACGCTTGGCCCATATTGCTTCGGATTCTGACAGAATTTGCCGTTTTCCCAAGTGTCGTTTCATCTTCTCAGAGATACCAGTGTCCCCTTGCTCGTGATCATTTCGCACACCAGTTCCCATGATCTTTCGAAAGGTTAGTTTGAGTGGTGGACAAGGGAACTCACACTCAAGTTCTTTTGTGAGGCTAGGGAACTCAAAGGGGAACCAGACAATTACAACTCGATAAAGGGACAAAAGTTGAGCTCATGAGAAGTGTTTGTCTGGCTCTCGGCTAAGGGTTGGTTTTATGATCAACCGTCATAGTGGCTTGTAAGGGGGTTAAAGGGAACTCTGGTTGATCATTTTGGGCCAAAAGAAGTAGAGTTCCAAATTGTACAATAAAAGCTCTAGACTAGTAACATGGCAAAATGAAAGCAATTGTTCCTAGAGTTTCCTATCATGCAATTCAATATAAACTAGCCAAGCATTGAGGGAATAAAAAACAGGGACTTGTTCAGTTTAGAGTTATCATCTCTAGAAGCATCCGGAGACGCTGGTAGGGACGTCTGTCTAAAGCTTTAGTGAGAATGTCCGCAATTTGCTCTTTAGTTCTACAGTGTTCCATAGAGATGTTCCCATGTTCCACATTATCACGTAGGAAATGATGCCTAATGTCTATATGCTTAGTACGAGAATGATGCACAAGATTTTTAGATATGTTAATGGCACTTGTATTGTCACATCTTATGGGAATAGGGCCAAAAGACATACCGTAATCCTGAAGTTGGTACTTAAGCCATAGAACTTGGGAACAACATGAGGCGGCAGCCACGTATTCTGCTTCAGCTGTGGAGAGTTCCACTGAGTTTTGTTTCTTTGATCCCCATGAGACTAGGCACGATCCAAGGAACTGGGCCATTCCTGAAGTGCTCTTTCGATCAACCAAGTGTCCAGCGAAATCTGCATCTGAATATGCAACTAGCTCAAGGGAACTGTTCTTGGGATACCAAAGGCACAAGTTGTCGTTCCCTTTGAGGTACCTGAAAATTCTCTTCGCCTCTTTCAGGTGCGATTCTTTAGGGTTAGCTTGAAAACGTGCACATAAGCACACTGAAAACATGATATCGGGTCTACTAGCAGTTAAGTAGAGAAGAGACCCAATCATACCTCGAAAGTTCCTTTGATCCACACTTATACCTATTTCATCTGCATTGAGCCTTGAATTTGGGGAGATGGGGGTGTCGATGGGCCTGGAGTGTTCCATTCCATACTTTACAAGCATCTCTCTGATATATTTCTGTTGATGAATCCTTGTTCCCTCCTTAGATTGAGATATTTGGAGTCCCAAGAAGAACGTGAGTTCCCCTATGAGACTCATCTCAAACGCGCTGTTCATCAGGTTCTTAAATTTCTCAACAAGGATTTCGTTAGTGGCTCCAAATACAATGTCATCAACATATACTTGCACAATTAATATATCTTTAGATTCTTTCTTAAGAAAAAGAGTTTTGTCTATGGAACCTCATGGACTTGTAACTAGAGAAATTTCAATAAGATAAGAAGATCGTTCAAAATCCTCCAAGCGAAGGTAGAGGTTTACCCACACAACTAGCTGGTTGTTGTGGGGTTCCTCTATAAAGGAACTATGTCCATTGCATTCTGTTTACTTGCTTATTCTTTACTTCCGCTGCCTTGGGAACAACTTAACCGCTAGTTCCCAAGCTCTTGCTAACACCTAACGATCCAACAATTGGTATCAGAGCCGATGGTTCGGCTTAGGGACCGGGAGGGTCCGCCGTTCGGGCTTGTGAGGGATTCACAAGTGAGGGGGGAGATTGTTGGGGTTCAATTGTGAATCCCACATGGGAAGTTGGGAGTGAAAACAAGCTAGTATATAAGGTTATGGGTCACTCCTCCTATCACCAATTGGTTTTGGGATGGAACCTCATGGGCTTATATACTAGGCTTGGCAATTGGGCCCGTCTCCCCCGTAACATCCTTATTGAAATAAATGAAATGTTGTGAAATGCAAAAAGGCTTTAGCAATAATTATTGTGGAGAATATGTTCTAGGGTTTATAAGAATGGAAAAATTGTTGGAAATTATCCACTGGAAAAATTACCTAAGTTTGTGCGTACAAATTATTATCTATATATTTTCTATATAAAATATAAAAATGAAATTTTTGATCATTTATGAACAACCCACAATTAACACATAGAGAAAAAATAAAATAAAAAAATATTTAACCCGCAATTAAGTAAAAATATAAAACAATTTACTATTATCCATTTATTACAAACGATGAAAACTGTTTTATCTTTACAACCATAAAAGTTGTCCCTCTATAGTCAAATGAATGTTATATTTTTCCTATTCAACGTAATAATCCTATTGGTATAAATGCTCTATTTTTCTTATTCAACATAATTATCCTATTGGTAAGTTTGTGCCTACAAGTTATTACTGTAAAATTTACAAAAGAGGGAGGTTATATCTTATGATTCGAGAATCAATGGGCTTATGCATTTCAACTTCTCCGATCATCCATTTTAGATTTTTGCTACAATCTTTTAGTCTTTCAAACTCCTTTGAACTTCCTTCTTCAATATTGTAAGAACATAAAAAACAGTTGGCCTTTCACCTTCACAGCAGCCAGCTGCCTTGCACTATATAGATAGTCCTAGCCTCGGAGCCTTTACCTTTCATTCAGCCAGTCAAACAAAAAAGTGAAGCATCATGCATTGTGTGAAAAAGGAGAGATTAAAATACTTGGAGAGATTATTTGAAAAAGGAGATCCAAATCTGTACAAAAAGGAGAGATTTTTTACCTAAAAATACTTAGAGTTGCACAAAGATGATGGAGCAGGAGGTGATTTTTTGGTTGAGGTCTGCTCTTTGTTAGCCGCCATTGCATCGAAGGATCTCAGGAAGTCGCCCCCATTGAAGTCGAGGTGCTTACCCACATCAATATGAGCAGACCTTTGCGAAATTGTTTCTCCACTACATATCCGAGAAGAAAGGACGAGAATAGAACAAAACCTAACTTAATTCCTTAGTTTATGCCACGAAGACGCAAAAACCGAGAGTGCAAAACCATGGCTAACGGACGATTGTGCAGCGGAGGCGGAAGATCTCTTAGGGTTCTCCTTTAACAACCCCTTCTTTTGTAACACCCCAATTTTACATCGGGAATGTCACACGCCAATGACCTCGGATTTGAAGTCCGAAGCCTCCCTAGGCTTGAATCCGAACAATAATACAATTAATTATAATAAATAAAACAAATCAAAACATAATGTTGGATAAAAGTGAGATAGAATTTTTTTTATTTATTAAACTTATCCTCATGAAGGAGAGTGAAACCTTACAGCGGAAAATTCATGAAATGTTGTATTTGAAATTACATCAAGACAGTAACTCTTGCGCCTATATATTATCTAGGAAATAAAACCATAGACACATTTAACATAAACTCGAAAATATAGTTGACCTTATAACTTTTGACAGAATATCCAACTGCAACTCATCCCATCTTCAACATACTTCTCACATCCTGAACGGAAAGATCGCCTGATGTGCCGCGACGAGAAATACGGTTGACACCAGCCGACCATGCAAGGAAAATAAACGGTCGGGTTAGTAT
The DNA here is from genome assembly GCA_964016875.1 of Fallopia convolvulus. Lineage (NCBI taxonomy): Eukaryota > Viridiplantae > Streptophyta > Magnoliopsida > Caryophyllales > Polygonaceae > Fallopia > Fallopia convolvulus. The sequence goes on from OZ024723.1 coordinate 55,536,005, forward strand.
TGTGACAGACTAAGCAAGTGGGTTTTCTAAGGTGGTTCCTATTTAGGAAGAAAGTGTAGATACGGGTATCGGAAACCGAATTAAAGCCGGTCGAACCCCAATAACTACATCCTTCCAGGAAAACGTTATGAATTTTCGAAAGAAGAAAGAAGAGACCATCACAAAGGTGAAGCCTCAGAATTTAATGCAGATATGTTGGGAACATTGTTACACACAGACCGTTACAATCGGTTCATTAAACCCTCGTTGACCCCGCGCACCTCAACCAACCTCACCACATACGTGTTGTGTGAATTCAGATTGGAACCAGATGACAACGGAATCCGAGAGCGAGGACGGTTTCCCATTTTGTACCGACCATCCTATCCATATTATTTTGTGTACAAGTACACTTATCTGAGTTGCTTTTAAACATTTAAGAATAGTTCCACTTGGATTATTATGTACTTTGATTACGAGAGACATAGTCTCAAAATACTTCTTTAAGATATACGGGCACTTACGTCCCATGACACTTAAAAAGTGCGAACACCCTCAGCGATTGAGGATTATTTAAGATATACGGGCACCTACGTCCCATGGCACTTAAAAAGTGCGAACACCTCTTATCTATTGAGGGATATGGGTCATGACCTTAACTAGGGTTTTTTAAAAAACGACCTGGTGAGAATTAATTTTTATATAATATAAGTCAATTGACTTTACGTTCTGCTCCTTACAGTGGAGCTTAAATAATGTACACACAACATCACATAGCAATAAGGCTTACATCCATAACTAATGCAGTCTAAAATATAACTAGGAATAACAGTCATTAAATCTAGGAATTTACTACAATCCTATGTTTCATTTTATTCACATAGAAATTCCCAACATATATTAAAAACATCATGATATAAATCATGCTTTTAAACGAATGCGGAAAAAGGAACCGAGTTCACTTGCCTTGGAAAGGATAATAACCTAGTTGGAACAATCACTCGAAACTAACAACTTGGACTTGCTCCTGTACCAAGCAACGATACAAAATAAATTGTCGATCTATTTATTTTGTTTAAAAAAATTCCTAGTTTCAGGATTCGATTCACGAATACCAAGACTATAGCTTTATAGCTTATATATTATGTATTAATAACATTCCGATTATTAATACGATATGGTTTATGAAAATTAATCAATTTTCACATTTACATAATATGATCTTAAAATAACTTAAAATAGTCATAAATTATTATTTATTTACTTTATGTATATATATTATTATTATTTTAATATGACCGAAGTCGTTTAGTTATATATCATGCTATTACTCAAATACCTTTGCAATTGAAATTCATAAGGTACAAAGTCAGATACACCCAAATTAATTGAATTAAAGTAATAACAATCCACTTAGCCATTTTAGGTCACGTTCAATAACAGAATTTCGACCCCTAAAAATCGTATTTTTTCGAACAATTGATTGAGGGGTTTGATAGAACATGTCATGGGCTTTCCGGAACATTTTTCGGATCGAAAATCCGTTAAGAAATGAAGAAGTTATGTCCATTTGAAGTTTCGAACCAAAGGTTGAAGATGAAGTATGACGGGTTTAATCCATTTTGTTTTGATTACACATACAACCCCTCTAGTTTTATAAAAGTGCTAAAAATACCCTACCATCTTAACCTTTGTACTTCAAATAACTCATATTAACATCATATGGACTTTAAACAATTTGTTTGATTAAGACTTTAGCTTAAAAACATTTATATAAATTTTGGAAATATAATTATAATACTTTTACATAATTTCTATTATTTATAATTATTTTTACTAATAAATAAGACTCATATTAATAACCTATCAATATGATCTTATGCCGATAAACAAATTTTATAACATTTTAAATTTATGAAATAAAATATGCAAATATTTTATTACATTAAAGGCAAATGTAATATTACATTTTTACCCCTGTAAAAACGAGGGATATTACATCTTTCAATACCAGGCTTCACAAGAAAAAAACAATTTACGCATTCAGAAAATGAATACATTAGGCTAAAAATATGGGGAGTATGACATTAATTACATCAATTATAATCATAAAACTACCTATATATACGGGTCTATAGCCCTCCTTCTTACAAAAATAAAATAAAACTACCTATACATATATATATATATATAGAGAGAGAGAGAGAGAGAGAGAGTTAGGATCAAATGAGATTAATGCTTAAGGTATAAAATGAGAACAAATATTAGCCGTTAGATTTGGGAAATCAATGGTATACATGAGACACACTCCTTTTAAGTCATTTTTAATATTCAGGGGTATATTTCTACTTGCACCCATAAAATAAGATTAATGCCTAAGGGGTATTTTTAAGTGATCAGGGGTATTCTTCTCTATGGAACGCCGCTCCTTTCTTTTTCTATGTGGAGACTTCAAATCTCTTTCGATCGATCTTTCGCCTTTTGTTTGCACTTCTTTCTTCCATTCTAGATCGATTTTGTTGTAGATTTTGTCTCCAATTTTCGTTCTCTCTTCATAGATTTTGATATAGGTTGCTTTTAAATAGTTTAAATTCACATTAGGGGTTCTTCAAATGTTGGGAGGTTGGCTCTTCAAATTACATATATTTAGTCATGTTTTTGTATTCTTTTACACCGATTTTTTGTTGATTTACTCAAATCTATGAAGATTGTGTATGTTTTGTCTTGCAATTTGAAGTTTTGGATTGAAAATAAAGGCTAATGGTCAATACTTGTCTAATTGCCCACCATGTGTTTGATAAAATGCCCAAACGATAAACTTTAGAATATTGTCCTCTTTTTTATGTTCTTAATTTTTCTCTAGTTTTATTGATTCTTCTTTGATAAAATGATATGAACCATATTGAGACTCCATGTGTACAAATAGCAATTAAAGTCATGACACTAACTACTACGAGCAAAACATTCAGGAATCGTAAGCACTTATTATGGACCTTAACATTCAAATGTATGAACCGACAAAATATCATTTATGAACTAGAATACATAACACAAATAACGAGTATGGTGAATTAAATTTCATAAACCTTTATGACAATTGTTATGAACCTAACTACATAAAGACATGAACCCATTAAATAGTAAATATCATTTATGAAATACGATAATTGCCACAAATAACAAGTATTGTGACTTAATCTTTATGATCATTGTTATGAACCTAACCGTATAAAGACATGAACCCATAAAATACCATTTATGAAATACAATACATGATACAAACAACGAGTATTTTGAATTAAATTTCATGAACCGTATTGACAATTGTTATGAACCTAATCGTATAAAAACATGAACCAACATAATGCTATTTATGAACTATAATTCATGACACACATGAACCTTAAAACGATATGGTTATGAACCATAAGATGAAATATTATGAACCTATACTTATAAATATATGAATCAAATGAACAAATGTCATGAACCAAAACACATGAACCAAAATAACTAGTATACTTTAAACACATGAACTGTAAGATAAACTACTATGGACCTGAGCTTACAAAAACATGAACCAAAAGAAGAGCTATAATGAACCAATCATATGAAGTATTAGCCTATGTGGGATTTGAACCCACATCTACGTGCACATGCACATTGTTCTACCATTTGAGCTAATATGCTACCAATCATAGCAATCAGTTGTAAGTGAAAGAGGGTTGATCAAATAGTAACTTAGCTATGCCCACTTCTCTTGATACATAATAAAAAAGCAAAGTAGAAATGGAAAATTTGTTACACTTGAAATAAAAGAGATTTGTAAGTATCTGAATGTTTGCTAAATAAGGTTTAAGTTTTACGGTTTTACCTCTAAGAGAATGTTTTTAGTTTGTCTAATATTTCCATTTGTGCTCCCATGAATATTTCCAACAGAAACCTTCAAATCATCCACAAAAAGCTCAAGTTGAAGTGTCCTGCTCTCCAGCTGTGATAGACGTGCACCAAGGCCATCTATCGCCTGCACTTATCAATGTGTCTCCTCATTATACAATCAATGTCAGAAATGATTACAATAGCATTGAGATTATGAACTTTCTCCAATTGGAACTTATCAGTGTGTCTCCTCATTAGTTTAAACCTTGACAACTTAAACTTAGCACAAAGCATTACCGAATTAAAAAAACCTACAGACACAAGTGACAAGTTATCCCAAACAGAAACTCCCATAGTATAAATCAATCTACGGTTCTACCAAGTACCAACAGAACTAAAGCATTGAAAAACAAAACTTAATATCGGTGCACTGATTAATATGAACCAAACATTTTTTATACACCAATCACCATGGGCAACAACCAGAAATTAACTAGAAGTCGATGGAGGGGTTCAACAGATCAGGTAGTCGAATATACCAGTGCACTGATTTGTGCTGATAAAATTGGACAAATAAACTCAAAAATTCCACAATGCCAAACCAAATTTTAGTCAGAACAACTCAAAACCTAAAAGCAAGATTATGAGCCGACATTCATTATGAATCGGCTGAGAATGGGGTAAAAACTGAAGTACTTTGCTTATGTGAAGTACCCAATGAAAAGCTCTTCCATGATCTCGTGTTGCTTATCCAGGCCCTGTTTCCTAGAAAAGTATATAAGACTATGGCTATCCAAAGTATTTCCGCTGAACATATCAAGACGATGCGAATAATATTACAAGTGGTATATAAGCAATTAAGCAAAGGGCGAAATAGCCTTAAGTCAGCCCATTCATGTTGTACTCTAATCCAATCCCCCTAAACACCTGCAAAATTTACAATACGGAGATGTTTTCAACTTATAATAACAGTAAGTGAATGAAAGCGTTTTTTATAAGACGGTTGATAAAGCTTGAATTTTCAAATAAAAAAAATGTAGTAGCAAAATTCATAAACAGGTAGAAGCCACAGGATTGGACTGAGTAAATGAACAAACCTGTGTCATCCTAGAGATTATTTGCTCAAAACGAGAGCCAAATTTCTTTATGTAGAACTCTCTCTTATTCAAGCCAATCACTAGTTTAGTTTCATAAAACAAGCCTAAATACGTGAATAAAATAATCCATCTTTGGCATTAACAAATAAATTACCTTATCAGTATCTACTATGCTCCACTCAGTAAGATGAACATCACCTAAATTGAATTGCAAGCCAGTTGAATCGTTTCCAAAAAACAAGTGAAAATTTGGTTCTTTCTCAATTGAGAAGAAAGAATCACGATTGATATAAATACATCAGGAAATAAAATTCAATTGAGACAACAAGTTCACCCGATCAATTTTGGAGACGAATTTGCAGACTTTGACGAGGCAAAAAGATATGTCGGTGATTAAGAATTCGTTATCCCCGAGTTTTTCGTTCCGTCCTGAACTTCTCTCTGTTTGCAGGGGGTTTAGGGAAGAAGGAGGGTATTTTTGGGAATGCAATGATATTTTTTTAAAATTACATTCCGTGTCATTATTTATTGAATCAGCCTTCTTCTTTTTTTTGCCTAGTCTAATCTCATCCGTCCATTCTACTCATCCAATGCTCTTAATTTGTTCTTAGTTTTCATCCTAACAAATATATACACCGGAACCCTACTATATATATATATATAGTATAAGGATCTGATAGAAAGTACTATTAGAGTAGAAAGTGAGGGTGGATATAGACTATTAGATTAGAATTTTTAAAGGGTTGAGATTTTGTTTAAAAAATGTGTAAAATATGGTATGGACTACAAAACACTAGATTAATTCTAGTAGAGATAATTTTGGATAGAAAATCTTTTCTCTTTCCAGTTTATTATCTCTTCTGCCAAATTTACGTAAAAATTAATTTCTTCTTTTTTTCTTTCTCCCAACCTCTCTTCTTCACACCGACTACTCCCACAATCTCATCCCTTCTTTCTCTCGTCATCGGAAAACTATTGTCGCCGGACCATCACACCAATATGGCGCCTCATCATCGGACTACAAGCACCATCGATGCACACCACATCTGACAATTCCGATTAACAATTTCGATGATTCTTTCTCTCGCCATTGAAGAAATCAATCTGATTGCAGGTATTTATCCTTCTTTATTGCAATATAGTTTTACACGAAACATCTTTGATCAATGTTTTAGGGTTTAGTTTTTACTTGTTCTCTTACACCATCCATTACAATCGATTTGGGGATTTTAGTGTTGTTGTTGATTCGATATTTCTTCTCGCTCAATTTCAGTATCTCGATCTATTGACAATGTACGTGAAATTATTTTTGTTTGTAATATTAGAAGGTCGAGTTTTTTTGTTGGTGATTTAAGGGTTTGATTTAGGAGTTTTTTTATTGTGTTTATTGACTATTAACAAATTTTGTTTGCTTTTGTAAGGGGTATCGACGGAAGCCAAAGTTGTTGCTTGGAGACGAAAGGGAAGTGTAACTGGGGTGATCATATTCATCGTATTAGCCAGTGATATTCATGTAACTAGGTGGTCGTATTCACTGATAGTCATGTAAAATGGGTGGTCATATTCACTACATTATCTAGTGATATTCATGTAACTAGGTGACCATATTCATTGTATTAGTTTATGATATTCTTATCATCAAATTGTGATCTTTATGTAGCTTTTTGATGCAAATTATATATGTATGTAGTATATTGTAAATTCATATTCACAATTTTATATAGCAATATTCATTAAAGTTGATATGGTTGTCCAAATTATAATAAAATTATATAATTACTAATGATCATATTCACTATAAAGAATATAGATATTCGTTGTGTATTACATTGGTATTCATTTGGCAGCATGCGATAATGAAGATAAAATAATTATGTCGATATTATATACAACTATTTATCTTAATCATGTTCATCGTAACACAAGTACATATTCATTGGTTATGACTTTGGTATTCACTCGACAGTCTGGGAGAATGTATATTCATTGTTCATCATGTTGGTATTCGATCATCTGAAATGTTACGAGAATAGAGATACAAAATTACGTCAATATCAATTAGTTTTAAAAAAGGATAGAATCAATATAAAAAATTTGATTTGTTTTTATTTTAAAAATAGGAGAGAGAATCAATATTGATATGAGATTTCAGATTTGTACGTAATTTGATTTGGCTAATATTAATTCCTTCCTTTTTAATTTTTTTAAATGGTTTGTTTGCTATTTTTAAGGGATGTGAGTTTTTTAGGCAAATACATCTAGTCTAGTAATATTCACCCTATTTTAACTATTTTGCATCCTCAAATCTCACCATCAATTCACTTTAATCCAACACCTCAAATTCACACTCACTTTCTACCACAATTAGTTTTCTACCGGAACCTCCATATATATGGGCCATGATTTCGGTGAGGACCACCCTTGTGGTAAGGACTAGGCTTATAATGAGGACTAATCTCAATCATTGGATTTACTCCTTTTGATGCGTCCCTCGTATGGAATGCGACGGATCGATCGGTGTTTGAGTAGTAGGTCTCGAACAAACACAACGGAAGGCTTTAATGAGATTTCAGATTTGTACGTAATTTGATTTGGCTAATATTAATTCCTTCCTTTTTAATTTTTTTAAATGGTTTGTTTGCTATTTTTAAGGGATGTGAGTTTTTTAGGCAAATACATCTAGTCTAGTAATATTCACCCTATTTTAACTATTTTGCATCCTCAAATCTCACCATCAATTCACTTTAATCCAACGCCTCAAATTCACACTCACTTTCTACCACAATTAGTTTTCTACCGCAACCTCCATATATATAGGCCATGATTTCGGTGAGGACCACCCTTGTGGTAAGGACTAGGCTTATAATGAGGACTAATCTCAATCATTGGATTTACTCCTTTTGATGCGTCCCTCGTATGGGATGCGACGGATCGATCGGTGTTTGAGTAGTAGGTCTCGAACAAACACAACGGAAGGCTTTAATGGCACTCGAAACACCGTGGGAGTGCTCGAAGTGATTGAAAATACTAGAACAATTGCGAGAATTTGAGAGCTTTGATGATAATATGGGGGCGGCGCAAGCACAAGGATAAAATTAAGGAGCAAACCTCGACTTGAATTAAACCCTAAATGTACGCTGAATAATAAATGAGCCCGAGAGCTCCTTATAAAGAGGAGGCTCTCGAAACCCTAACAAGTAACAAGGCATAATGGACTAGGGTTGCATGCAAGCAAGGCCCAACGTCCAAAAGCCCATAAAACACATAAATAGTAATACTAAAAATAGCAACAACTAAATCTAGAAAGACATAAATAGAAATATGCTAAAATAGGGAAATACATAATATATGACTAAGTCCTACACCAAGGGGGTCGCCAAGGCCTAGGGAGTCGTGGGCTAGCCGAGATCGGGTCCGAGCCTAGGCAAGGTCGCATCATTCTCCCCCGCTTAGATTCGAAGCGTCCTCGCTTCGAGTTGGTGAAGGAAAAGGCGACCAAAACGAAAATGAAGTGGAGCTTGTCATCGACCTCCGTCTTCTCAAAAGTCAATATATATGTTGTCGATGTAGGCTCAAAGAGGCTCTCGGACTCGGCAACAGAACACGACGGTAAGGGCATGGGAAGTGGCCAATCCAACGTCGAAGACAAGTCCAAGAAAGGTGTCGGTGCTGGTAGCGATTGCGGCGTGTCTTCGGCCGCAAGAGCGGGACTCGAAACAGAAGGCGTGGTGGCCTCGATGTACTCCAGCATTGGAATCAACTGTGATGTCGGAGCGGAATCGGGAATCGACTCGAAGATCGGCACATTCACGGGCGTGCCAACATACTCGGTTAGCTCCTCGGTGGCCTCGACCACGGGCACATGCAGTGTGGTGATGGGCGAGACAAAAGGCGCGACTGACTCCCCGGTGTCCTCGACAAAGACCATGTGTGGCGCGGCCATGAGCGTGCCAACAGGCTCGGCTGGCACCTCGAAGGCCTCGACCATGGCCACGGGTGGCACGACCGGCACGCCGACGGACGCGGTAGGCCTAGGCAGCCGTGGCGTGACCATGGGCAATGGTGTCCATGTCACACGACCTGTGTTCAACGATGCTCGCTTTGGTTCCTTCGTCGTGTCGAACCTGTACATCTCTCGTTGTTTGGCCATGCGCCTCAAAAGATACTCTTGAAAGGCTACGGCGTCTACATTAGGCGCAAAGTCTCGAGCCATATAGTACACAAGGTGGCACCATGTCTCAATTGGGGGCCACTTCCTATACCATCGATCATCCTCCAAACGCTCAAACCAATTTCGAGCGTAGCTAGTGAAGCAACCAATGGCAATGTCACATGGCTCAAATTTGTCGCAGTCTCGTTGGCCGAAGTAGTTGGCCATGTGCTTTGCCCAATCCAAAAACGCCTCAGGGTCATCATACCCGACAAAGCGTCGTCGGTGAAGTCCTGTATGAGACATGACAAGACGAGAGTAAAAGTGAACCAATGGTATAGAGACTCACAATCAATATTAGCAACCAAACAATTGAACACGCAAAGGTCAAGGCTAATTTGGCTATGCCGAGAGGGAGGCTTAAGACTAACACGAAATGTGGTGAGAGAAAAAGCAACCCGCAAGAACAAACAATTCGAACAAAAACATGCATGCACTCAATCAATCACGGGACTTTTTTTTTCTGAGAGCCGAACCAAACTGTTTTTTTAATAACCGAAACTGAGTTCTCGGCTACAACAATAACAAGAAAAAGATTAACTAGATACGGAGTACTGACTAGCAAGGAGATAGAAAAAAATATTAGAGGATATTGGAGAGTTTGGAAATAAATGAAAGGTAGATTGTCTCTGCATGTAAATATATGGAAAGATAATCAAAACGGCACCCTTTCACTTAGATAGCCAAGATAGGCAAGCAAGTGGCAATATCGAATCTCATAAGTAAGGAATTTGGAAGGATATGCGTACAAAATAATTAATATCGTTGCAATTGACGCACGTAAGGAGAGAATAGATCGGTTCGAAACAGTTACGCACAAGGTATGAAAATGAAACGTAAGATCATGCAAGATTATGCTAGATTCGATTACACCACAAATCGTAGGGAAGAAAAGAAATTTAGGCAAAAAAAAAAAATCGGATGAGTCTTGCTCGATCCAAACTAGGGCAAGGCAAGATGATATTGTTTTCTTTTTATTTTTATGCAAGCAAGAACATGGATAGAAAAAGGGATAGATTGCGTGAACAAGAGTTCAAATAGCTTATAAGACGTGAGACTTACTCAAACCTTGTCTCTGATACCAGTTGATGCGTCCCTCGTATGGGATGCGACGGATTGATCGGTGTTTGAGTAGTAGATCTCGAACAAACACAGCGGAAGGCTTTAATGGCACTCGAAACACCGTGGGAGTGCTCGAAGTGATTGAAAATACTAGAACAATTGCGAGAATTTGAGAGCTTTGATGATAATATGGGGGCGGCGCAAGCACAAGGATAAAATTAAGGAGCAAACCTCGACTTGAATTAAACCCTAAATGTACGCTGAATAATAAATGAGCCCGAGAGCTCCTTATAAAGAGGAGGCTCTCGAAACCCTAACAAGCAACAAGGCATAATGGACTAGGGTTTGCATGCAAGCAAGGCCCAACGTCCAAAAGCCCATAAAACACATAAATAGTAATACTAAAAATAGCAACAACTAAATCTAGAAAGACATAAATAGAAATATGCTAAAATAGGGAAATACATAATATATGACTAAGTCCTACACCAAGGGGGTCGTCAAGGCCTAGGGAGTCGTGGGCTAGCCGGGATCGGGTCCGAGCCTAGGCAAGATCGCATCACCTTTATTATGTATTGAATGGTCAATATTTTATTTTATTTTATTTTATTTTTTGTTATTTTTTTTATTTTTGTGAAAATTGAATTATATAAAAAATGAACTCAAAGTACATAAAAATTGAACTTAACATAGATAAAAAAAATGAACTCGTAGAATATGAAAATTGAACTCATACAATATAGAAAATTGAACTCCTAACATAAAAAAATTGAACTTCTAGTGTATAAAAATAAACACCTAGTATATAAAAATTGAATTGTCATATTTAACATTTTTAAAGTTTTAAAAAAAAAAGAACATAATTTTAAAAAAAGTAAAAAAAATAGAAAAAAATAAATAAATGATTTTTTCTCAAAATTTTTTATTTTTTAAATAATTTTTTAGTTATGTGAAAATCTAATTATATGAAAAATGAACTCAAAGTATATAAAATTTCAACTTATATCATAGATAAAAAAATGAACTTGTAGAATATAAAAGTTAAACTCATAAAATATAGAAAATTGAACTCCTAACATAAAAAATCGAACTTTTAGTGTATAAAAATAAACACATACTATATAAAAGTTGAACTGTCATATTTAAAAATTTTAAAGCTTTTTTTAAAAAGAAAATAATTTTAAAAAGGTAAAAAAAATTCGAAAAATAAAAAAATGAAAAAATTTTATTTTTTATTTTTTATTTTTTTAGTTATGTGAAAATCGAATTATTTGAAAAATGAAATCAAAGAACATAAAAATTGAACTTATTATCGATAAAAATGAACTCGTAGAATATAAAAATTGAACCCATACATTATAGAAAATTGAACTTCTAACATAAAAAATTGAATTTCTAGTGTGTAAAAGTGAACTTGTAGTATATAAAAATTTAATTGCCATATTTAACATTTTAAAAGCTTTTTTATTAAAAAAAATTAAAAAATTAAAAAATTAAAAAAATTAAAAAAATTAAAAAATTAAAAAATTAAAAAATTAAAAAATTAAAAAATTAAAAAATTAAAAAATTAAAAAATTAAAAAATTAAAAAATTAAAAAATTAAAAAATTAAAAAATTAAAAAATTAAAAAATTAAAAAATTAAAAAATTAAAAAATTAAAAAATTAAAAAATTAAAAAATTAAAAAATTAAAAAAAATTAAAAAATTAAAAAATTAAAAAAAATTAAAAATTAAAAAAAAATCTTGATCATCCAATATATGTTAATGAAGTCAATCTAATAGTTGAAATTGCTCCTTACTTTAAGCAAAAGTCCTTACCATAAGAGTGATTCTCACCGGAACCAAAACCTTAGTCAATATATTATGAAATTTCACTAGAAAATTGAAATAGATGGTTCAATTTAACAAATTAAAATATAAAAGTAATTTTACTTAAAACATATTGCAAAAATAGTTTATTAAAAAATACTTCATATAAAAGTTCATTTGTGATAAAAAAAAGTTGATAAAATGATATAGGCAACACAAAAAATAAACAGAGGTAGATAAACGTGGCGAGAGCCGAGAGGTAGAGTGAATGGTGATTCAACAAAATTGACTTTGCGGGATTTCGATTCTTGTCTTTCCTTGTCATTCTATCAACCGTGTCAACCTCCTCTATCTTCTTCTCCCATCTCCCTGTGAAAGAGGAATCCGATGCCTTCTTCTGCCACTACCAGTACACTAGTGCGAAGATCTCGAACGCCTATCCGCCGATTCTCCGTCGCAATCCAACGGTTCACATCCATCCGCCAGCTCTCTTCAACCGCCCAACAAGGAGGTAGAGACGGAGACCCGCATCAGCAATCTTCTTCTTCTGAAACCAATTCGAATCCCAATAACAGATCAATTTCCAGATGGGTCACTGGAGTTACTTTGGGATCGGCCCTTGGTGCTCTTTATCACCATAATTTTGATGGCGATGGTCTTTCCATCTTAGATTCTTACAAGCACAGGCGATCTTTTGTTGCGTTCGCTGATTGGTCCTCCACTCCAACTGCGGAAGCTGTGACTGCTTCGAATTCAGCCGATTCACTACCTGACAAGAAATCTAAGTTTCTCTTCGGAGGTTCGCTTCCATTCTCTTGCAATTTCCCCTTTCTTGTTCGTTTCTGAGGGTTTAAAAATGAAGGAATGTGTTAAACGATCAGGGTCCCCATTTGTTATGTTCCTTTTAGGTCAAATTCGTCTTATTTTAATTTGGTTTCAGAATCTCTGATTGGATGAGTGTTATTTGCCTAATTGAGGTAGGCTCATTGGTTTATGAGTGAATGTTGTCTACTTATAACTAATTACATACTATAATAATGCCCTTTATTGAACCATACTTTCAATTACAATACATACATTTTCAAATTGTGCAACTTCATCCCTTTCCTTTTGGTTTGGCAGATGCATTCAGGAGGAAGATTTTCTTTAATTATGAGAAGCGTATACGAAATCGAAGTCCTCCTGAAAAGGTACCCACAAAGATGTTAGAAATTCTTTATTTGATGATTTGTTTTAAGCTCTACGTTCTATATCTGAAAACCTTAACATGAGGCTTGGATATGTGTTCTTAACTTTGTCTTCTTGAGCATAGCTTTGTTGCCCTCAGACTTTGGTCTATTGAGAAGCATGTTTTGTTTAAATTTTCTTTGTTCATCATTTTTCCTCAATGTTTTGAATGCTAAAACTTATCATTGACAATGTCTTGCTTCAATTTTTGTTTGAAGGTATATGAGTACTTTGCAACTTTCACAGATTCAGATGGCAAAGTTCTTATGACGCCTGCAGATCTAATGCGGGCTGTTGTCCCAGTTTTTCCACCTTCTGAATCAAATTTAGTTAGAGATGGATACCTAAGGGGAGAAAAGAAGCCAGGGGAACTCCGTTGTCCTCCTTCAGAATTTTTCATACTCTTTGATGTCGACAATGATGGATTGATATCTTTTAAAGAGTGAGTTGATGCATTTCTCACATTTTCTCTTGTTATAGAAATCTCATGCCTTCTCAAAAGTTGTCCTTTCCTTTACCTCAATATGTTTGTACCTTCTTCTGATTAGTTATCACTAATGGACATGTGACAGATACATCTTTTTTGTAACACTGCTGAGCATTCCTGAGTCGAGTTTTTCAGTGGCTTTTAAGATGTTTGACATTGATGACAACGGGTTCGTATTGATTACATGCTGTGTTTTCTTATTTTGATATTCATACTTCCATTGCTTAAACATTTCTCTGTCTCTTTTCTTAGAGATATTGACAGGGAGGAGTTCAAAAAAGTGATGACCTTGATGCGTTCTGCCAACAGACAAGGCGCTGCTCAGAGAGATGGCCTTCGCGCTGGCGTTCACGTTGGAGGATCAGTTGAGAATGGAGGCTTAGTTGAGTACTTCTTTGGAAAAGACGGTACAAATAAACTCCAACATGATAAATTTGTCAAGTTTCTTAGGGATTTACATGATGAGGTAAATAAATTGCATTATGATCACACTTCTTGGCTGTGCTTTCTTCTGTTAACGTTGTACTGAAGACGTATCTACGTTGTGTAGATTTTGAGATTGGAGTTTGCACACTATGATTATAAGGAACAAGGAAGTATATGTGCCAAGGACTTTGCCCTATCCATGGTTGCATCTGCAGACTTTAAACATATAAACAAGTTGCTAGATCGGGTTGCTGAAATAGACAGAGATCCACATCTTAGTAAGCTACGCATCTCAGAAGACGAGTTCAGAAATTTTGCTAAGCTCCGCAAGAAATTGGAGCCTTTTGCTTGGGCTTTATTTAGTTTTGGGAAAATCAATGGTTTGCTGACGAAAAAAGACTTCCAAAGAGCTGCATCACAGGTACGGAATCAGTGTTTTTGCATGTTTTATACTAAATTTATGGCAAACCATTACAACAATGTATTGGCTTCTTTATGATATTTCAGGTGTGTGATGTTCATTTGACTGAGGATTTGCTCGACATCATTTTCCATGTGTTTGATGCGAATCAAGATGGGAACCTCAGTGTAGACGAGTTTTTGAGGGTGCTAGAGAGACGGGAGAAGGACATTGCAGGGAGTAATGTTGATGATGGGATTTTTGCATGGATGTCTTGCTGTTGGAGTTGTGCAAAGAGTGGCTCTAGCGTTTCCAGGTTTATGTTCTAGTAACATGGAAAGTACATAGTTCTATTACATATAACTCTTAACAAACACTCTTCAAAGAATCTCTCAAAAACAGCTGATAAAAAAAAAAACTTAATTGGGAAATTGCAATGGAATTTTGTAATTAGTCTTTGTTCTTTACATTTTTTTCCTCGGTAATGAGCTAAAAGCCCAAAACTGTTTCAGTTCATAGGAAACTTGACATATGATAGTTTTCACTGGTTTTGTCTTGCAAAATAATTTTGCCTATCTGCGTGAAGGTTTATTATATCATTGTATATTTTCACATGTTACTCTGCGTACAAATGCAAATCTGTAGTAGATACTGTAATGATTTCTAGAAGCCAGAAGGCCCAGAACTGGTTCTTCAAGTTGGCTCATAAGATGAAACGATGATTATAAAGGTGAGACAAATGAAGTGGGTCATATGCTACAAACTCCATTATTGTAAACTCTTGCAAGTTGCAGGTTATAAACAAAAATCAAGAGCATTTCCAGAATTATTATTTTTTTTTTGCAGATTTGGCCAGGTGGGCTTGAAAATATTCTTGTAATTTTGGCTTTGTCATTCCAGCTTGATCATGCCAACATGAGTTTCACACTTTCTGTGCTGTCTTGGATGTTTCTTGAGGTTCTGATGCTTTTGAGCAACTTTTTCTTCTGTAAAATTATGTCAGTGAGAATCAAAATCGCAACTGCTTTTGGGTTATCCCCACTATATTTTGATCAATGTTTGAGCAACAAACAGGGATATGATGAAATGACAGAAAGTATTCTCCTTTACTCAATTGCAAAGTATTCTCTATCTACCTACTTGGCCATTATAGAAAGAAATTAAACACCCTGTTAATGTGAAAATTGAAAAAATAAATGAAAGGAAAAAGATGGAAAGGCCCATTAGAGGGTGGCAATTGGGCTTAGCCAGCTTTCGAGAGCGGTCTTTGTGGGCTAATAATGTGGGCCCAGTGAAAATGAAAGGTTAACCCCCCATAATGACTTGGCCACATCGCACTTACTACAGTTTTATTGAAGAATCATTAATTAACGTTTTTAAAGAATTGGTCTACCTATGTGGCTTTCGTTTCCTCATTTTAAAAGATTATCTAATATGGGCCACCCCACAAAAATGAACCTTAAAGACTAACAGAAAACAAAGATTTGATAGTAGTAAATGCAATAACATTTTATTTAATAAAGAATTTGTGTTTCATCTTCCATTTGTACATAATTTGCTATACATCAACAGATGAATTGTCAAGTTTTGCCAAAAAACAAGTAATATCTTCAAAGTTAAAAGAGGAGTTTGACTCTGCTCTGCTTACAATATGGTATTTCCATTAACGAAAAAAAGTGCTGTCATCATAAGTTAGGATTACAATTGACAAGCATCAATTTTTTTTTTCCAAAATCTGACTTAGTATTTAATAATAATAATAATAATAATAATAAATAAGATATATGTATCCCAGGCACAGTTACATCATGTCATAATTCATAGATACTATTTGGTCGGCTGATAATAATAATAATAATTAAGAAAAATGTTTCTTACAATTCCTCCTAAACGTGGTGTAAATCAAATTATCAAGCATAGGCTATGTTTGTGAAGTCACCGAAAAAACTAGTTGAAGTTGTAAAACTAGCTGTAAAAGTAGTTGAAGTTTCGAAAAAATATATAAACATTGTTTGGTAATGTTCAACTAGTTTATTGTAGTAATTGATAATTTTAAATTCTATTTTATAATAGGGTTATTCTTATTTAGGAAATAATTATTTTTTTAATTCAAAAAACTACTAAAAACTAGTGCAAAAGCTTTAAAACTAGCTTCTTCAAAAAACTAGTTTGACAACTAGTTGCTAGTTTTTTTGTGTCAAACAAACAGTGTTTATACGAATTTTCGCAACTAGTTGGAAAACTCCAACTAGTTTTTGGTACCTAACAAACACACCCTAAGAGTTGCATCATTGGCACACACACATCCTCCCCGTAATAGATAAGAAATATATTGGTTTATACCTCCTTGGAGCTAAATCATCTCTTTGCTTTTCTAATTACTCCTCCTATGTAATTTGTAACTAATTGTACAAAAAAGTATATTTTGTAACTGTATAAGAAGACATTTCTTAACTGGAATTAGGTTATTTGGCGTGTGGTCCCTGATCTGCTTCGTACGTTGAGTGTTGGAACAAATTCCCAATTTTTTAATTTTTATTCTTCTTCAGAGAAAAACCCTAGACGGCGCCTTCCAAATCGCTAGCGATAGCGTCTTACTTACCCCCGCCATTTCTTTCTAATTTTTTTTTTTGCAATTACCAGAGAGAGAAGGAATAAATAGAAACCCCATTTTGCTTGAGCTCCTAAACCACTCAGAAACTCCCAGCTTTTTATTTATGTCCACAACATATTCCTCTTGCAATAAAACATTTTACAATTTCCCTTGACCCAAAAGAAAACAAAACTTTTTCCAACCTCCGCAGGTTCCGTCTCCCTTCCCTCCCTGTTCTATACCTTCGAAAAATTAGTTCGTCTCTGGGTTACATAAGAGGAGAAGAAGAAGAGCCAATAGAGAGGTAACAGAGGTCACTGTTTCATTCTACCCTCTTTTCTACCTTCTACTATTTGTATTGGTGTGTAAAAGGAGGTGGGGTTAGTATATAATTTGCTTCCCACTTTCCTCTTTCGTAGCTTATTACACAAATCAGCAAATTTTGTGATTCGGGTATTCATCATAGAAACTAAAAAAGCCGTATAGCTTGTAAATTTAGTAGTTCTGAGCTTAAATTTGTTGCGTAACAAATGGGGAAACCAACTGGTAAGAAGAAACCCCATCCAGAAGCAACCAAACAGGGAGATGCTCATTCAAAGTCCAACAAGCATCCAACTTCAAACCCTAAGGCATTTGACGAAGACACTGCTGTATTCATCACTTTGTCTCAGGAGCTCAGGGATGAAGGCAACAAGCTGTTCCAGAAGCGTGACTATGAAAGTGCCATGTTAACGTTTGAAAAAGCTCTCAAATTGCTTCCCAAAACCCATATAGATGTAGCCAGCTTGAGGACAAATATGGCTTCTTGCTATATGCAGATGGGTTTTGGGGAGTACCCTAGAGCAATCAACGAATGCAACCTTGCTTTGGAGGTTGCCCCAAAGTATAGCAAGGCTTTACTTAGGAGGGCCAGGTGTTTTGAGGCTTTGAATAGGTTAGATTTGGCTTGGAGGGATGTTTGCCTTGTGTTGAATATGGAGCCTAATAATCTCACTGCCTTGGAGATCAGGGATAGTGTTAAGAAGGCAATGGAAGAAAAGGGTATCAAGTTGGAGGAGATTGAAACTGGCTTGGGTTCGGCACCTGAAGTGGGCACTGTTGGTTCGCGCAATGTGTGTAAACCTGTGAAAGATAAGAAGTCGATAAAGGAAAAGTCGAAGAACAAGAAGGGGAAGAAGAAGAATTATAGAGTTGAGGAAATCAGGGAGAAGGATTCTGTGGTGGAGATTGTAGAGAAGGAGATGGTGGATAAATCAAAGCCTGAGGATAAGGAGGTTGTGCAGGAGAAGATTAGCATTAAGGAAGAAACTGTGGTGGCTAGGACAGTGAAGTTGGTTTTGGGAGACGATATACGGTGGGCTCAGCTGCCTATTAATTGTAGTCTGTTGCTGATGAGAGATATTGTTCGAGATCGGTTTCCCAATTTGAAAGGCGTTCTTATCAAGTACATGGATCAAGAGGGTGATTTTATTACAATCACTACTACTGATGAATTGAGGAAGGCAGAAACACATGGTGGATCAGAGGGTTCACTTAGGCTATACATCACTGAAGTTAGTCCTGATCAAGAACCAATTTATGGAGGTGCTGAGGATGATAATGAAGGTGAGAAGAAAATGGATGATGTCAAGGATAAGAAAGTTTCAACTTGTATGGATATATGGATTCTCCAGTTTGCACAGCTCTTCAAGAATCATGTTGGGTTTGATTCAGATGCTTATCTAGGCCTTCACGAGGTCGGGATGAGGCTATATTCTGAGGCTATTGAGGATGCAGTTTCAACTGAAGAAGCACAAGAACTATTTGACATAGCTTCTGAGAAGTTTCAAGAAATGGCAGCATTGGCATTATTCAACTGGGGAAATGTCCACATGTCTAAGGCAAGGAAGCGAGTACTCCTCTCAGATGATCATTTGAGCGAGTCAGTGCTGGCTCAGATCAAGGCTGCTTATGAGTGGTCAAAGAAGGAGTATGTGAAAGCAGGAATTAGGTATGAAGAGTCACTCAAGATCAAGCCAGACTTTTATGAAGGTTTTCTTGCACTTGGTCTGCAAAAATTTGAGCAGGCAAAGCTTTGCTGGATTTATGCTGTTAGAAACAAGGTTGAATCAGAGGAAAATGCTTCTTCTGAGGTTCTTCAGCTTTATAATAAAGCAGAAGACAGCATGGAAGCCGGTATGCAGATTTGGGAGGAGACAGAGGAGCGGCGTCTAAATGGGCTTTCCAAGGAAGAAAAATATAAGCCTTTGTTACAGAAGATGGGTTTGAATGGGCTGATAAGTGATGTGTCTCCAGATGAAGCTTCAGAGCAGGTCAAGATTATGAAGGCACAGATAAACATTGTATGGGGCTCCTTGCTCTATGAACGTTCGATTGTTGAGTTCAAGTTGGGATTGCCAACATGGGAAGAATGTTTGGAAGTTGCTGTTGAGAAGTTTGAACTTGCAGGGGCTTCTAACACTGACATAGCTGTCATGGTAAAGAATCATTGTGCGCATCAAACTGCACAAGGAGGTATGTAGTTTTACTCTTTCATGCTTTATAGGAATGAAGTATTATTTCTAACTACTAGTAGAGTAACATAATTAAAATGTGTTCAGGCTTACGGTTCAAAATTGATGAGATCGTTCAAGCATGGCATGAAATGTATGATGCCAAGAGGTGGCTTCTTGGAGTTCCTTCTTTCCGGCTTGAGCCTTTGTTTCGTAGGCGTGTTCCAAGACTTCATCAAATCTTGGAGCAACATGTATAATTCCATGGTGGTGTCTGATTGTTTGAATTCTGCAAATGTGTTGAATCAGCATCAAAATTGGTTCTTTGATGCTAACATCTATTTTCAAGTAAGTCACTTGAGTTTCAACTTTATAATCATCTTCATCTTTTGACACAAGATATGCCTAACTGCCTAAACAAAAATATATATCATTGTAGTGACAACACTTAAAATTTATCTTCAAATATTAAAGCTACTAATTTATCAAACATATCTTGAAATATGAAAGTTAGAGTGCAGCTGTTTGTCTCATTATACTGTTGGTTTTATATCCTTTTTATAATTTTGAACTGTCAAGTGCCAACTAGTTGATCCTTAAATTCATTCCATATTATAGTATCCACTGTAGTCCGGGGGGTTGTTTTTTCTAGGGTCTAATGTATGCTATACTTTGTGGATAATTTGTAGTGATTCTTATCTTCTTCTTTCGTTCATGTGCTTTATGGAATGATGATTAATAGGATTAATGTCAGGAATCAAGATCATGCTGAGTCCTCTGATTATTTTAGTGGTACCATTGTTATGAGTATTATAGACTTGAAACTCAGGACGTCTTAAGTGGAATCCCACAGATATCATACATTTATTTAATCTTATTTGCAAGGTTTGTATCCCTTCAAAACAACAGAGGAGTGTTGGTCTTTACTGTTATGAACATGAAAAGTTTGCAATTAAGATTTATTTTATGCACTTCAGACTGGTCTGAAATTCTTAATTAAGATCGCTGTGTTTGATCTCTTACTGGAGATGTTTGGACAATGGAACTTCAGTCAACTAGATGCAACACTGTTGTTTTTAGTTTTACTTAGGGGATAATGTAGGATAGTGGCTTTACAACTGCTGGCTGACAGCTTATGAAAGGCTATTTATGGGGATGTAGACATGTAGTCATGAAATCTCGTATCCAATCATCAATGAACTTGAGCAATTATGATGTCTTTGTTTATGGTTTCTAAGAAAACCGTACTAGTAGCCCCTTATTTGTCTGTTGCACTCAATGACTCCATGCTTTGCTACTTAAGCTCCTTGTCCTCCATTGAAAATGAACCAACTTGCTTTCCTTTCATCTCCTTTTTTGAGTATTTAGAGCAACCTGTGAGAAATGAAATTTCTGTGTGATCTCTCGAGGTTTCTGTTAGTAAGCATTCCGGTTATTTCCATGAGCTGAACTTTTCACTGCAAAATTTGGTGTTTTGTTCAAAGTTCTAACCTTGGTTTATTTTGTTACAGTATTGCAGGTTGTCTTAGTATTGGATTGTTAGGAGTGTGAATGTTGACAGGTTATAGTTGATGAATGTTCAAAGGATTGGCTACAGTATATCAGTGTGGGATTGAGCTACAGATGCACTTTTTTGCTTCGTATACAACATTGTTCTTTACGACTTTTTTTGTTTTTTTTTGCAATACTAGTAGCAGTGTGCCAGTGCAGGAGTTTGCTGGTGTAAAAGTTTGAAAGTTAGATCATCAATTGGTTTTGTAAAGTCATTGTTCCCAAGGGAAAAAGGGCAAATAGCTTTTGATTAACATATTGGTTGTAAGAACTAAGAAGTCTATCATGGTGAAGCATTTTTTTGTTGCCTTCTTTTATACTCCATGTATTCTACAATCTTTTGAAGATTTGTCGGTAGCATATGTCTTTTTTGGGCAATCTTTTGCTCAAGTTTCTTTTTTGAGATTCATTGTTCAAGTTTCTTGAGTGGGAAGAACTGCCTTGTGGGGCCTGTAAAAGAAAATGGATGACCTTATGAAAGAATATTTTTGAAAAACAATTCCATTATCCGTGATTGCACTCCACGTTATGCGTGTTTTGGATTGAAAATCTCACTCAATCTTCCGCGAAATACATAAATAGGTCCCTAAACTTTGACGATTTTGGCATCCATATCCCCGTACTTTGGAAGTTTCAAATACGTTCCTGAACTATATATTTTTTGTCATTTAAACACAAAAATCTGAAGTGGCGAAACGCGTGTACGTGACTCTCGTAGGTGCGCTTTCAATTTCATTAAGTGACTTTTTATATTTTTTAATAATGTCAAAAATAAAAAAATCCCAAATCTTTGTTTTCCATGGGAGATTATCTTATTCAGATTCAAGCCCAAAGTTTGGAGCAATTCAGATCTTGCTCCTCCAATTCGGGATGAAATTCGGAGCAATTCGAGATGAAATTCATCCACTCTCCATCTCGATCTCCCTCCTCTTCGCTCAGATCTTGCTTCAATTTTATTGCAAAGTTATAGTTCTTCATGTTTAGTTCCCAGATCTGCAGATCTGAGGTCATTCTCTCGTCGAATCTGAAGAATTCGGAGCTCCCGAGTCCAGACTTTGACGAGGCAGACGAGTCCAGACTTCTGAAGAATTCGATCTCCGATTTCCTACTGAAACTCCGCCGTTCCGTCCAGACTTTGACGAGGCAGACAAGTATGTTGCCGGTGAAGAATTCGGAGCTCCCGAGTCCAGACTTTGACGAGGCAGGCTTGCCCCAACTCTGAATTATACATTTCTACAAAAACCCAAATCAAATCTCAAATCTTTAGATTTTCAAAAAATCATCTTCAATTTCCCCTCTTTTTTGTTTGTGCAGATATGGAGGTTTTAATTAAAAAAAAAAAAAAGCAGCATCCATTTTCAATTTCCCCTCATCTTCAATTTCACCAACTTTGACGAGGCAGGCTTGCTCATTCTCTCCTCCGTCTGGATTTTTAATGAGGCAGAGAAGATATGCGTGGTGAAGAAAGTGGCAGAGAAGATAAAGAGGAAAAGGAGAGCAAAAAAAGAAAATTGATATTTAAAAAAAACTTGTGCAATTTTTTAATTAAAATTTAATAAAATTATCTATGTGGCGCTTACATGGCATACACATGGCAATATTTACATCCACGTTAGTACGAGTGGATTGCACGAAGGTGAAGCTCAAGTAATTTGTATTTAAAAGACAAAAATATATATAGTACAAGTACCTATTTGAAAACCCCAAATTATAAGAATGTGGTTGCAAAAAGTACCTATTTAAAAACCCCAAATTATAAGAATGTGGTTGCAAAAATCGTTAAAGTTCAGGAACCTATTTATGTATTTCGCCCTCAATCTTCGTGAACACGTACGTGTCCAAACGAATTCAAACACTCAGATTACGAGTTGACCACAAGATCATCACAATATGAACACGTGTCGCTCTTAGATGGGAAAACAACGGCCGTAAAAGTAAAACCCTCCGCCGTGCAACGCGAATCTTCTGTCCCCAAACACGTCCCACTCTCCTGTTCCGGTATTTTAATTGGTCCACGTAGCATTAATTTTCTAATTTCTAAATCTATTTTTTAAGTCCAAGCCCATCCATATCTAATTAACTATCTTCTTCTGGCATCTATCACTCTCATCTTCATCGACTCACTACTATTCATCTTCCTCTCGACGACCCATTTCCGGCGATCTCCGATTCTCCGACAGCCTCTCCCACCCCTCGATGCGGGATTTCTTCTACATATCTTCTTTCTATTCCAAATTAGGGTTTAGGTTTAATTTTTTGTCAATTTCCCCCAATTATGGTGATATCTGTTTCGATTAGGTTTTTTTCCTCCAATTATGGTGATATCTCTTTCGATTGGGTTTTTTTTTTCCTCTCTTAGTTTTCTTAATTTTTTCTTTCATCCTTTATGGATTCAATAGTTTCCAATTTGCCCTTTGATCTTATATGCGTGAGAATACAATCTTTATGGGTTGACCTGAATTGATAATAGTTCCAAATGCTTCAGTTTTGAAACACACGATGAGACGAATGACCACAGATGGTTTCGCTGCTCCTTCTCAATGACAGCGATGTCAATTGTGATGAATTGGACTGGTATGTCCTCATTCCCGGATAATCTCCAAGACTGGCTGCTCATGCTGAACCGTAGCAGATGCAAGAAGAGCTTTGTCTTCAAGTTTCGGCTGCTGGCCTTCTCATCTGTCGTCTACCACATCTGGATGGCAAGAAATGTGAAAGTGTTTGAGAGGCGACCCATTCTTGCCCACGAGTGCGCTGGTAAGTGCATCTTCGAGATCAAAATCAGGGCCAAAGCAGTGTTTAACTGTAGGAAGTCGGTAGTTTATCCCTTGTATGTGACCTAGTCTGTACGCTTGTTTGAGTTACTTTTGTAATCAACTCTCCTACTCAGCATTGCTGTTGAGTCTTTGTAACCTGTTTGGTTGCTTGCTTTTAAGCAAGTCTTGGAATACAACTAACCATATTCCAAAAACATATCATGCATCCCGAGTGATTTGCTCTAGCTGCAATTGCATCTTGCATTATATATCATACTATTGCAATCACACATTTCATTTGATGGATGCTTTGATGTTTACTTTAGTGTCAATCATAAATTAAAAGTATAAAGACCCTGCAGATGGATCTATCGGTTACTAAGAGATTTGTGAAGATAATCTCTCAACACTTAAATCGGTTGCTTTATTCTTCCAATTGACAAAGCATGCTTTCCCTCTTCAAGCTTATTAGCTCAAATGGTAGAGCAATTGTGCTAAAACACAATTGTGTGGGTTCGAATCCCACATAAGCTTATATTAACGAATGAAATGAAATCTAAACTTCATAGTAATAATAATCTTTACTGATGAAATATTCATGAGAAAACTAGCAATGATTCAATAGATATGATGGATCGTAAGTGTTAATCACCGAGAGTATAAAACCAGAAAAATAATTTGACACCAGTTGTAAGGACATCAAGTTCAGTAGAAATAAAACAGCAAAAAAAAAACAACAGTAAAGTTCAGTGCACATCTCAGCCATGAACAGCAACCAAAAACACCAGTTGAAGTGGTTGTAACAATTCACATCTCAGCCATGAACAACAACAAAAAACACCAGCTACGAACACAGCCAATGGTAACATTTGAGATGGTGGCTACAGTTCACATCTCATCTTGCAGGAGTCTAGCATAAGCTTGAAAGTCATCACACTAGAATAAAAAAAATTAGATCAACAATAACTTTTTCTAATAAGAAATAGATCAAATGAAATATTATAATAGAAAAGCATCAAAACCTGCGAATGGTGTAACAAGGCAAGCATTGATGTTTCCTGAGTAGGCACATTTATCCTGCTATCCTGTACATATTAACATAAAAACAAAATTATCTTAGTATAAATCATTTAAGCTTGGAAAGCTTAAATCAAACAGTAATAAATTAATAGTAATATGCTTGGATTAAATTTATAAAGAGAGAATTTATATGAATTTTTTTTGTACCTGTCTAGTAACTAGCTCCACTTGATTACTAGTACCTAGTGCACTATCATTTGGCAATGTCTGCTTTTTCCCTCTTTTGGATCGGTTTGCCTTTTTTAGAGCACTTTTTATCCTTTGACTTGATTTAGATCTGGGCTTGGGCTTCAACTTAAACTCACAATTAGTCTTCATCTTGTCATTGTTACAGATAGGCACATTTTGACTTGGATCACTTCTCAGTACATGACAATTCTCAAGACTTAGGCTGGACTGTACCGGTTTTCCCGCTGAATTTGAATCAACTTCTCTACGCAAATTGATGAGTCTCTCTTTCACAATGTTGTAAGTTTCTTCAGATTCAGCGGCTCTTGTGAAAAAATGAGTAGATAAGCGACACAAATCTCTATAACGCCTTGCCATTGCTACTCTAGGATCCAAATCAGTTGAAGATTCATTATTAACTGTAACGCTTCCTTTTCTAGCATCTTTTGTCCATCTTTTCAATATATACTTTTCAGGAATCGTTATAATACCTCGGGCGGAAAATATCCTCAAAATGTGACTACACAATATACCAACAAACTCGAATTTTCTGCAGCTGCAAGATATTATTTCTTCTCTAGCATCATAGGAGACAACAAAGCTGGAGTGCTTCCTGACATGCTTGACAACATATTTAGCAGCTTCTCCACCCTCACCAGCACAAGATATTTCAAATACACAATCAAAAGCTTTGCACACTTCAGCTTGAAATAATACGAATACCTCTGGTGTGTACACAACTGCAGCATGCTTCAATATTTCTACTGGCAAAGACAATGATATAGTACAGAGATTTCTAAAGGTTTTAATTGGTATATATAACTATATTAGATTGATAGGAGCCTAAGATATTATAAGTATGTATATTTCCCTTACTTTGAATTTTGTTAATATCAGTACATATACAATGAAATTAACAGATTCACTTGCAACATGACAAACTCTAATAACATATATAATGAACATGGTGAAGTTTCATTATGTAGTAAACGTGAATGAAAATCAAAGCCTACAAAACTAAATTAAATTGGAGTAAATAAGTAGGAGAAGGAAAAAAGCAACGTACCTCTAGTTTGTATTATGAACGATTTCAGTGTTACCAACGAGAAGATAATAAAAGCTTTTTTGGTGATTTGTGTTGCTAGAAACTAAGAGACCAGAAAATCATTGAAGTGAGGACTTGGGAGAGAATAAGTTATTGGCAAGGGCTAGCGTCGGGCGTCCAGAGAAAGGCCGCCGGAGATGGATCGCATAGAGAGGAAGTACCCAGGAAGACAAAGAGTTTGACGCGATGAAAAGATACTATAGGGTTACTTTCAGTTTGGAATTAAAAAAATAGATTTGGAAATTAGAAAGTTATTATTACGTGGACCAATTAAAATACCGGGACAGGAGAGTGGGACGTGTTTGGGGACAGAAGATTCGCGTTGCCGCCGTGGAGTCATCCGAATGCAATAGCACCGGTCAGACCGTCAGAGTATGCCAAAACGGCAAAACCTTTTTTTTATTTTTTATGCCCTCAAATTATAAGAAATTGTAAATGCGCACCCCAAAAAAGCCTTTTGAGAGCAAAAGGGCAACTGGAAAGAATCAGGAGGGACAGCACAGCAAACCAAAATAATCCCCAAATTGAAAAACCCTAAAATTAGCTTTCCTTTCTTTTTCTCTCTCCTAGGGTTTATGTCAAAGTAGCTGTTCTTCCACGATTCTCCTTCCCTCTCCTTCCAAATTCACATTCTCTCCACCCTCTCTTCTCTGTTTGCCTCTGTTGTGCACTTGTGCTGATGGAAATGGATAGCTTTTGCTCAAACGAAATAGTTTTTAAGGGACTTGTCAGCTCTGCTATGGGAGTGCTGCTGGTTGAGACTGTGGCTGTTGCTGCTTCGAAAATTCTCTCCTTCATGCTCTTTTTGGTAATTCTCTATCTCTGTCTCTCAGTTTTGAATTTGTACTGTCTAGTCAGAAATGTCAGAATTTTACGTTTTATAATGAGTAATTACCTTTTTTCCAAAATTTTAGTGAAATTGGCATGTTAGAGTGGTATCTTGCTCTTCTCTGGTTAATTCTTGGCTAATTTTCAATTATATTTGTGTTGGATTACCTGGATATGATTTAGTCGACTCTGTCTCGGTTGGCTTGCTTATTTAAGCCTCAGATTCATTGAAAAAATATAATTTTTGTTACGTCTTCCAGTGTGTGTGGGGTGGTTCTTTTCCTTCTTTTTTTTTCCTTGATATGCCTGCATTCCACACTTCATAGTCATCTCTTCTCTTATTTCATTGAGGAACCTTTCACTGAAATGCTGCATATTTATGAGGGAATAACTTGCTTGAGAATGCTCATGATCATTCACTG
The DNA here is from genome assembly GCA_964016875.1 of Fallopia convolvulus. Lineage (NCBI taxonomy): Eukaryota > Viridiplantae > Streptophyta > Magnoliopsida > Caryophyllales > Polygonaceae > Fallopia > Fallopia convolvulus. Next base: position 55,563,576 of record OZ024723.1, read on the forward strand.
AAATGCCTGTGCCATGATTAGAATGCTCATTTTGGAATAATTACTACTGGTAAAATCCCAAATCTAGAAACCAGATTTCAATTATCAACAAATTCTGATGGGTGAGACTTGTTCAGGAAGTGAATAAAGTCAAATGGAGTGATTTATTATTGTGGAGTTTATGGAAAATACTAATTTCCATGGAGTGTGCAAAATATCTTTCTATAAAAAAAATAGATTGTAAATTTGTAATGCATTAGAAGTCCACCGAAAGTGGCCTTAGACGTTTAGGTAGTTTCGGCATCCTATTCAAAAGACTTTTATCATCCAACTCATGCTAGTTGATATAGATGTTGATCCCTTGGATAATTGGACATTGTTGGATAAACTTTCCTAGTATTTTTGACACCTGGTTGCAAACTTTTACCTATTGGAGCAAAATGAATTAAGGAAACAAGCTTATAAACACTAATGTAGTTTAACTATTCTAAAAGAGGTGTGAACTAGAATTACTATTGCCATGAAATAAATGTATGCAGGCTTCTTTAGAGTGTTCGGATTTTTTTTTGGTCAGAGAGCGTTCAGCTTTACACAGAATGTGACTTGGTTGCATCTCAGGGCTTTGTTTGAGAAGGGGCATGTCGATGTCAATTGTTAAACACTTAAACAGAGGTGATACTTTCACTTGAGTAGATGCTCTTAGACTAAGGCTTCTACTATTAATCTAATCTTTCTATGTTAGATAGTTTATGAATCTTCTTTGTGACCAAAACAGTTTAGGACAAATATTTACAGCAGCTTGACAAACTGATCACACAGGCTCTGTTCCATTTGCCTCTTTTCTTGATTTTGGTTGCTGATTTAGACATATTGTTCACATGGTCTTCTCTAAAACTTTTGGAGGTTCTTTCCAAGCTTTATTATATTTTCTTGCCCCTTTGGATTCTTAAACCCTTTTTTGGAGGAACCATCCCACATTCTACCCAATAAAGGACTCTCAGTGTCTTTAATATATCTGATCACCTGAAGACTTGAAATTCATCACAGCTATGTCTTATTTTTTCCAGAATGGGTCTTCACTGTTACCAGATGGGAGCCTTGTGTTACCACAGGATCCTCTTGCACCCGAATGGTCAGTTAAATACGTCTCCTAGTTTGCTCTCTGATTAGTCTCCAGGAGATGATGGATACTGCATATACTGATCATAAACAATCATTCCCTTCCTAGGTTGATTATGTCTGAGATCCATAACACCAAACTTCAAGAGCCTGAAAATAAGGATGCAGATGATAATGGAAATGGTGATGATGCAGAAAAGGCAGAGGATGATAAAGATGATGAAGGTGATGATGATGCTGAGGAAGAGAGTAAGGAGGAGGAAGAAGGAGATGCGGAGGATGAGACAGGTGCTAATGGTGAAGACAATGCCGAGGAAGAGGATGATGATGATTATAAAGAAGATGATGATTATGATGATGATGATGAGGAGGAGGAGGAGGGGGATGAAGAGGGTGAAGATGAGGATGGAGGAGAGGAGGACAAAGAGGAGAAAGTGCCTGAGGAAGCAGATGAAGAAGAGGAAGAAGAGAGACCTTCCAAGAGAGGTAAAATTATTTGAGTTGGGCTTTGTTATCAGGAGGTCTAGAGCATCAAGTTTAACCGTTTATGTAGGAAATTCGAGTAGAGCATTTTTCGAGTTTGTAAAAGTTCTTACCGGAACAAGTTTGTAGTAATAAATCCGATTGATATCTGCAATTTTTGGACAATTTAGAACTAACTCTTAGATTTAGCACATAGTCTTGAGGCAGGATTTGTATGAGAAGACATATTGAAAACGGGTAAGATTCCCTTGACACTGTTACTATAACATGCTTGACACTTACAAATCGATATATGAAGATTCGCCGTCTGATGCTAGCGATGTAGGAAGATTCGCCAGAAAGCATAAAGAACATCTTCAACTTAGGATGAGCATCAGGCTTTAAATAAACATTTGGGCCAGTAAATCCCATGATTTGAAACATGGGCCTATAAGGAGGCCCAGATTATTTTTAAGGGGGGAAACATTGCCTATCTACCAAAAATATTGACGTATGATGTACCAAGTGTTATTATTATACATTATGATTTTTGACGGTATTATTTATACTTTTCCGTTTATAAGTGTGCTTACATATAAAAGTCGACTCCAAACAAGATTGGTCTATGATTTATATATAGGGTGTCAATGTATAAATCTATAATACTTCCAATCAATTAATATGTCAAGTTTTTAATTTGTATAGAACAAGAAGTACTTGTTGATACAACTAGTGTTTGCTCATAAAATTTGTTTCAACATTGGACATGCAATCATCCTATTCATAATATAGGAAGATGGGAGCACATTCATTTCAGATGGGTGAGAAGTCAGAATCGAGGAACCAACATTCTGTGAATCCAGCACACTCTTCTTCACATGCCCTCAACAGAACCTCACATGCTATGTTGGTAGCCCATTCGACCCAAACTCTTTTGACTCCCACAAAAAGGAAAGCTTATAGCATTAAACAAATTCATTAATCATTTCCACTTTTCCAATATAGATTTTAGCCAGTTATTATATAGATATATATTTAACATTCTATGATGAGTTATAATGGAATTGCCCTAGTCACTTATGATTAGAAAAAAAAATAACTCAATGAGTTGGTGCAGTGGTGTAAGTCCTTGTTGCGTTCACATGAAAAACTGACCTCTATTTAAGGGGACTATGTGCTCAATTTCCACCATATACAAAATTCCTTGGGGCCAACGGCAACCACGAACTGTGAACAAGGATTAGTCTTTCATCCGTATGGATTGGGAGACATTCGATGTCTCTAACCTTGGACAAAAAAAATGTATGTGTTTACTCATATAACTAGCTGAAAGATCTACATGCACGAGTGTATATTTAAAAAATATATATACATAATTATTAATAATAAACGTTATATTATAATGATTTATTGAACAACTTTACCATAAAGTTTTAATAAAAAGAAATAATATTATTAATGAGGTATTTTATATACTATATGCACAAAACATTTAAGATGTTCTGTTTCGATTGTTAAATATGAAGATAATTACAAATAATATTGAATTAATGATTTTTTTAGATGTGGTATACAAAGTTTTTAAATATGTAATTTTAATAGCTCTATGTGAAGATATAAGACCAATGTATTTTGAGTTAGCGTTTCATAGGTAGAAATCTACATATACTAAACTTTATTATTAAATTTAGATGTGGTAAACACAATTTTAAAATATGTAAGCTTAATAGTTTATGTGAAAATATAAGACCATGGTCTGGTTGGTGGTCTTTTGAGTTCGCGACCGGACAGATCCTAAAGTTGAGAACTTTTTCTTCTTAAGGAAAAAAAAAATCTCTCCAAACCGAAAATATGATTTAAAAAAATAAATTTCATGCAAATCGCAATCAAAGGCTGCTCTGTTCCCAGTTAATGCCCATTGGATTGCTTAGTAATCAAATTACACGAAATCTGGAACATGTTAACATGTTTGCACGATAAACAAAATGAAGCCCACAAACCGCCCAATCAGATTTGCTTCTTATAATTTCATGTCCTTTTCAATTTTTTTGAGTTGGCCATGTGTGTAGAACAAGATCAATTTCCTGTCAAACCCACAAAATGAACCCATATTTAAACCCCCCAACTTCCCATATATTCTCTCAAATCCAATTCACCCTCTTTTTTCTCTCTCTCGTGCATTAATTCTCTCAACCAAATCATCCTCTGTGATTTCATCGACCTTCTTCTCCAGGAGAAGAAGCAGGGAGGAAGAAACAGAGGCGCGTGGGGGAGAGAGGCGCGTGAGGGGATCGGAGATGGGGAGGGAAACGGGACACCAAATGCTTGTGATTGAAACACAAGCGGTGCATGCCAGCAGGAACGGCGTCGTATTGCCCACGGCGGAGGGCCGACTCCGGCAGGGGATCGCGGTGCTGATGAGGCGGTGGACGGGGCTCCAGATGGCCCTTCAGAACGAGTGGGGCGGCCGCAATTCCCGCCAAATTTACGACCAGCTCATCCTTGATCTCCTCTCCTGGCTCTCTCAATCCAAGGGTAATTTCGTCTTCTTACATTATCTTTTAACTTGCAATTTATAGTGGTAATTGTTATGACCGATAAAAGTTAATTAATTTGATTGGTATTTTGCAGGGCCGTTATGTTTGGAGGACTTGGAGAATTTCCTTCACGAAAGTATGTTGCTTTCTTTCAACACGGAGATGGAGGATGGTAGCATTGAATTGGTAATTACTCAATTATCTAATTGATAAAATTGCAACGAGGAATTAATTAACTAAGGTCGAGTTCGAATTTCAGGTTGCAGAACAACTGATGATGATGCACGAAGACTACTTGCATGGATGCTATGCATGATTAATAGTATGACCATCATGAGATTAGGCTTCATTAATTGAGGGGATAATAGTCACACACTCTAGGAGGCCTTGTGATTTCTTGAGGTCGATCAAGTAGTTTATCACCACAAATACGCTTCCAGGTAATCCATCCATTATAATTTAATTACATCATTCCTCTATTAGAAATTTTACTTTGCAGATATAGGGCATTGGATAACTTCAATTAATTGATTTCGTTTTGATTAGAAATTTTCGTTTTCTTTACTAAATGCAGGAGGTATTCACTCGTATAACACAAGATTATCGGTCTAACTACATCATAATGCATGGGATCGGAAAATTTGATCGAAGTTAAGCTATCAATTAAGCTAATTAATAATATATATACGCGAATATATATGGTACGTACTACGTAGTACACATATATGTATAGCTTAGCTTCTATGTAAAGGTACTTCAATCATGCTTTGTTTGTTAGTTAACTTTCCTCACAAGAAACTAAGGTTAATTGTAATTTTGTAAGCCCTAAGAAATGAATTATTTGTTGACAATCAGTTTATGAAAATCTGCATAAATTATTAATTAAATGTCTATTTATTCCAAACACTATAATATTGTGGGACGCCAATATATCTTGAAAGTCCTCTTGCGGGATTCTCCATTTATTATTGATTGTATTATATACTCATGTACAAAAGGGTTGTTTATATGCCAAGCTAGCTAGGGAGGTGTTCGAACCGGGAGGTGTTCGAACCGTAACACTGTATCTGAAATCTAAAAATAATTGTCTAGACAACCCTTTCGTAAAAATGTCCGCGTATTGATACTTAAACTAAATTTGTTCTCAACTTAGTCTTATCCATGGAGCAACTTAATGTGACCCAAAACAACCTTTTTCTCAAACAAAATGTATATCAAGCTCAATATATTTCGTCCATTGATGCTGAACCGAATTATTAGCCAAGTAAGTGGCGAAGACATTATCAATATACACTTGGAAAGCACGAGTTAATGGACACTGTAGTTTGAGAAGAAAATTTCGTAGCCAACAACACTCGGCCACAACATTAGTGACACCACGATGTTCCGCCTCAACACTGGATCGTGAGATGACCAATTGTCACTTCGTAGACCAAGAGACAAGAGTGTTATTGAGGAAGACACAATACCCAGAAGTAGACTGATGCTCATTTGGGCAACCGGCCTAGTCAACATCAATATAAGCGAACAAGGCAGGTGTATGTGATGTGAACCCGTCTCCAAAGGATATGAGTATGCTCGAGGATCTTCGAATTTTGATTGCGTATTGGGTCTCACTTGCGAATGCGGAAGCAATTATAGGTGACTTGATGTCTGTTTTGGGCAGATTTAACACGTAAACGCGTTATCTGCTATAATGAGGGAACTCTAGTAAAAAATCAGATTAAACACGTTAATTCGCAAATAATAAGAGATTCACGAAGAGAAATAGCGAATGAACTAATAAACAAGTAGAGAAAGAGATATGAGTCCATAATAGTGAAATAAGATTGCAATTACACTGTTGCGAGTTACTCCTTATGATTCACGATACCAATGATAAGTAGTAGACACGTTAATTGGTAAAATAATAGATATCGAAATAAATAGGCAAAAATATAGAATAACGAGGGTAAACTTCACTATGATTCCATTTAGATGTAGAAGAACAATTGATGAGTACGCTAGATAAAAGATGAAGAGCAAAACAGCTTTTGAGATCGTGGATGAATAATCGAAGAATAAAAATACAATTATATGTAGATTGTTTTGTTGTAGAGAGAGCGTGTGAGAGTGAGTCCGAGAGGATATCCCTTTGCTGATGTTCTTCCTCCCCTTTTATAGGCTTACATTCTGGTCATTTATGAGTCAATCCCAAGAATCTCGCCTTGTTATTAATGCTTTCCAACGGCTAGTTTTGACCAGTTACTGCTTCTGCTGAATTGTCAACGCGTTAGGCATTTATGGCGTCCGTGATTTTCGCCATGTAGTTAATGCGTTCCAATAGCTCCTTTATACGCTCCTTGATTTCCTCCATGCAATTTAATGCCTTATTAATGGTGGATAGTGTCTTTAATTCATTCCGATTATCTTCATATCTTCGTGGTCCCACCTAATAAATTAGACCGATTTTTAGGGCCCAACAATACCCCCCAAACCCGCTCAAAATTTCTCTCGTATATTGTGGTGCGGGTTTGAACTTGCTTTGGGAACCATTGCCTGAAGTCGTCAAACTAATGATCTCCTTATGTTGTCTTTGTCGGTTTGGTTATGTATGCTTCGTTTGAACGAAGGCTTTCGCAAGACAACCTACTAATCAAGATGACGCGTTTGTCATAACGTGTACCCGGGGTTTAGTGTTGGCGACATAGGCCGATGTTGTAAATACTGGCGACAGAGGCCGATGTTGTAAGCACTGGCGACAGAGGCCGATGTTGTAAGTACTGGCGACAGAGGCCAACGTTGTAATTGTTGTAGCGCGTGTGTAAGAATGTACTAAGGGAGTTTTTTATATATGTAGTGTGATGACACAAATGACAAATGTAATATGCACGTACATTGTTACATGTCATCTGCGCTTAAGGGCTCTCCTTGCTCTAGAGCACCTTAAGTGTACTCCACCTTAGCATCTTTGAACGGTCATGTGTGCACATCGTTTGCCTGATCATAAGGCAAGGGCCCATGTTTTGGCCTGTAACGTCACAAGGCGTCCCTTGCTAGTTTTTGTTTGATGTATACTGGCGACTAAGGCCGATGTTTCATGTGTTGGCTATAGAGGCCGATGTTGTACGTGTTGGCTACAGAGGCCGGTGTGTAATATGTAAAGAATGTATTGACATATGTAAAAATGAATGGTAAAGTACCTTTGACCTAAAGTTTATGTTAGTAGCTCTTAATGCGTTCATGATGATGAATCTTTGTGTGTTACATCTTGAATTTGCTGAAGATAAGTGAATCGTGTTCCACTTTCGTTGTTTCGTTTGAAAGTACGTCGCACGACTTGGGCTACCCCCAATGGTGAGCTAAATGCCACCCTCAGTCCTATGCCTCCTTGATTTGATGCGCAATTTGTATGTAGTAACCATTTTCCTGTTTGTAACTTGTTGTCTACTTGCATTGTTTCTTGTAAGGTGTCATTAGTTTGGATAGGAATGAAGTCGTCCATAAAATTATTTTGTAACACGTCTTGATAATTTTGGTATTGACATTGTACTCTTCATAGGAAGGTTAGTGCGCACTTTATGAAATGACTTTCAAAGTAAAGATGTAACGTGATAGAATTTATAACTAGTACACATACCAAATTTTTGATAAAAGAATACCTAGCTCCAACATGAAGTAAAGTTTTGCTTACATGGTAGATTGATAACTTGTTTGTATTTTATTTCCTTACGAGTTCAATGATGAAAAACACCTTTGTAACGCGTTACCGAGCTCTTTTATTTATTCGAACGTCTTGTCCTTTCTCAAGGGTACGTACGGTACCTTGACTCGCGCTTCCCATGCCTCCGATCAGATCGTAGTACTTCCCTCGTGTCAGCGACAAAGAGTTCATCCTCTTCTAGTCGAATGTGTGCTAACGCCTTTGCCTGTACTTCATCAAAGTTGGAGCAAGGATACTTAGTTACTTCGTCATAAAGTTCGGGATATCCCTCTTCGAAATGCTTCTACCGAAGTTGTGGCATCCCATTCTTCAATGGCGACGAGTTCCTCATTTTACCTATTTAGAAATGTCTTCAAAGATTCTCCAGATTTTTGCACCAAACGATATAAGTCGCTTGAACGTTTCTTAGTGCGTCAACTACTTGCAAACCTGAGTCTAAACTTGTCAACCAATTCAGCGAATGATGAAATACTTCCAAGTGGTAAGTGAGAATGCCAATTTAATGCTGGTCCAGATAACGTGTTACCGAACCAGCGACACATTACTACTTCCTTCATTTCGAATGGGACAGTGCTAATGTTCATCGCTTGTTTAAAAGCAGTAACATATTGGTCTGTGGGGATTCCCCGTTATGGGTACGGGTATGGGGATTTGTAGTGGGGATGGGGGCGGGGATGGGGGGAAAAGTAATTACCCGCTAGGGTATGGGCATGGGGACGGGGATAGGTGTCCCCGCCCCACCACCCGACCCGAACCCGACCCCATTGGGGAACCCCATGGGGAATCCCCGCCGGGGGACTCATTGGGGAACCCCGTGGGGAATCCCCATCGGGGGACCCATTAGGAAACCCCGTGGGGAACCCGTGGGTAATCCCCAACAGGTCCCCCCGGTGGGGAACTAAATTATTGTTTTTAATTATTGATCATTCTATCCTTATATTATGTACTTGATACGTATGAATAGTATAATCATTGGATTTACAAAATTATTGTTTTGTTTGTTTTTGAAGCTCTTGTTAATTATATAAGTTTAATTGGTGAATTTTGTAAATGGTGTATCAATAGAATTTTTGAGGAAAGTGTACATGAAAGTAAATGAAAAATAAAATGAGTAACTCGTGGGGATTATACAAGGTCAAAATCAAACGGGGATGGGCAGTCTCCGCTAGAGATTATAAATAGGGAAATCAAGCGGAGATGGGGAATCCCCGACGGGGATTATAAATGGGTAAATCAAGCGGGGATGGGGAATACCCGACGGGGACGGGGACCCGACAGGGATGGGGACGGGGATAAACTTTATTACCCGATGGGTAATGGGACGGGTATGGGGAGCATATATCTAAATGGGTATGGGTACGGGGAGGGTATTCCCCACCCCGAACCCGCCCCATTGCCATCCGTCCGCGACATTGAGGACTTGGCGCGGCTATGGCCGTGTCGAGGCATGGGTCGTCCGCAGTGCCGATGGCCACAAGGATGATGGGTCTCGACACAATGGTGCACCGTGGCACGCAAGTGTGCGTGTCACAATGAACTGTGTGGCCTCGGCTATGGCCCGAATTCGGGCATGAGTGACCTGGCCATCCAAGCGAGGTGACATGGCGGCCTCCTCCTATGTGGCGTCCATGGTTGAGGTCGCATTAGTATGGGGGTCGCTGATGGCGGTGTTTGAGGGACCGACGAGATTGATGGGGTGGAGGTCGATGTGTAGTGTGGGTTATAGGTAATAACTGGGGAGGGGACGATGCGAGGGTTTACTTGCTGATTGTAAGGAATCGATGAGCTCGCAAGATGGTGGGTGACAATGGGCGAGATAGTGTAGTATCCGCTATTTTTATAGAAGGATATTTATTTAATTATTAAGCTTAAATATATAATTAAAAGAGTTACACTTTGTTTAATTACGCTATAACTGAATTACAACTTGCTATCGAATGCCTAATGGTGCCTCTTTACGCTTGGCGTTTAGGCACTGAATAGGAGATTCCACTTATTTCCGAACCACCGGTGATTACATTAACCACCTTGGTGTACTCTGGTCAAGATGGTTGGTCTATTAGGTTCTCTGTATTTTTGCATGCTAGAGCCCCAATGTTCGGTGTGATGTTAGTGAGCCACACTCGGGATTGTAAGAAGGCCAACTCTTTCGAGAGAGCGTGGCACTCATCAATTTCATGCCCATATTCTCCGTGGAAGTCGCACCATCTTGTCATATCTCTCTTTGGATTAGGGTTCTCGACCTTCTTAATTGGGCCATCAAATTTTCCCACCGAATCTCTCGAGTCCTTACACCAGCTTAGCGGGCGTCATACCAAGATTGTACACATGGACTTTAGGCAACGATGGCCCGTCGTTTTTCTCTCGCGGGTGTCTAACGTTGGTAGCATACACCCAGGGGTCTCGGGGCGAGCCTTAGGATAAGGCTGACCATGACACTCTCAACGGTGGTCTAGACAGTTTTCCTCTCCACTCGGTCAAAAACTGATAAGGATCTGCACCAAAGCTTCATCTTCTTCTAACCAAATGTGTGCAGGAGCTTTAACTTGAACGTCCTCGAAGTTGAGGCACATATACTTGGTTAGCTCTCTATAAAGCTCATTGTTGGGGATCAACCCTTTCCGGAAGGCCTCTATCGAAGTTGGGACGTCGCAAAGTGGAATAGTGACCTTCTCCATGTTAAATCGATTAAGATAGGCCCTCATGGACTCCCCATGCCTTTAGGCTACTCAGTAGAGGTCATTAGACTGCTTCATGAGTTTCAAGGTGTTGGCCAACTAGGTCGTGAAGGAGTCTACAAGGCCCGCGAAAGACTCGATGCTTCCTTGGGGTAAGTTAATGAACCGTTTCAGGGCCGCGCCAGATAGAGTCGTTCCAAACCCTTTGCACATTACAACCTCCCTAAAATTCCTTGGGCTTGATCTTGGCATCATTTTTTGTTTGAATATAGCCACGTGCTCCCCATCGGGATCCCCGATCCCATCGTACGTGGGGATCGTTGGGATGGCGAATTTCCTAGGTATATCCACATTATCGATTGCAACCGAGAGGATAGACTCATCATAGCCATCCAAGGCCTCCTTCTCAATGGGGTGATGAACTCCCAGGATTTAGGCGATCTTTCCTTCTATCCCTTTCAAACGCTCCCTCATGTACATTTGGAAAAGCGTGTCCATATCGGAGTCTTGATGGGTCGTTTGACCTTCTGACAGTCCACGATACATGGTATGAAAGACAACGGCATTCGCAACCCAACTACCAGAGGCTAACGCAGCGGGAGCCCCTGGGATAGTTGCGAGTGGTGTGACCATATCCATCATCAAGGGCCGATGCCGAATGCCGATGAGGAAGGATCAGCCATTCGTTCCATATTGAGGTGGGAAGTTACCTCCCGAATGGTGCCGAGTTTTGCCTCGGTCTGGACCGTTGTGGTCGATTGTAGTTGGTTACGCAACCGCGTATTTTCTTCTGATAACTGAGCGCTGCGTTCGAGGTGATTTTTGTTGCGGTCCCTTTGACTCGATATGTCTTGTTGTAAGGCCGTAATCTTGGTGGCAAACTTCCCCAGGATATCATGGATGTCTTGAGAACCTCCAGAGCTGTCGACCGCGTTAGCATTGTGGTCTTCATTCAAGTCGTCCTAGACAACCGTGGGGGTGATCTCGAGCGGGTTGGTCATTTCGACGATTAGCTTGGGATTTCTGCCGGAGAAAATCGGTTAGGGCCCTACAGTGGACGCCAATTTATTTTGGACAAGAAATTGTTGAGGGCTAATTTAATATCCCGATAGTATTGTGGAAGCCATTCTAATCGATTTTACACTAAAAAAATTAGATGATCGAATGCAAATGTTCAAACAGAGATTCCAATCGAAAAGGAAAAGCCTTTGATTCAATTTCACAAGGTTATAAAATGATGTCGTTTTTTCTCTCTCTGATTGCATTTTATTCCTCCTTCTCATGCTCCCAACGTTTACGACCCCACTCACCCACCGATGATTGTCCCACGTTCGCTTGTCCTTCCTCCGCCTCGTTCGTGGATCTCCAATTGCAACTGAACCCATCTAGTGATGCGCGCGTGGCTTCAGGCTGATTAGGATTGTGGGCTCATGTCCTTTCTGGGCTTGTCGATTGGGTTTGTAAGATCGATGCCCATCGGTATGTGTATGGATGTGAATATGACTCACACCCATATCTGGTATTTGATATGTTTTGATATATGGAATAAGTATACAAAAATATCACTCATACCCATTCGAGATATTTTTTTTTTGATCTGGTAGGATTTAGGATAGCCCAAGTACTTGGACTAGCCTAGAGCACCCGTGAACGGGTGAGAACCGTAAACAATCTAGAGAAATTAATATTATGTCTTCGTCGCCGGTGGGTATCGAAGCGGCGACCTCGGGGTTCTTCCCCTAACCTATTCGAGATATCTTTATATCACTCATACAGTCATATTCGTATTTTAATATCCATATTCGTAATCTCATATCTTTAATATTAATATCAAACGGGCCTTAACCCTAGGTCCACTATACATGCAACTAATGACCAAATAGTTCAATCAATGAGCCGGGCCGGTCACGGGCCTGTCTTTAAACAGGTCCAAAATCATTCAGCCGATTTGCAAAATGATCACACACACTGAGCCAGTGTGCCTGAGGTCGGTCGGTCGGTCGGTCTAAAATAACCCTAGGAGCCAGAGAGAGAGAGAATCAGGACTGGAGAGAATTCTTCACCGGCGTATCGTCTCTACCTCGTCAAATTGCACAAAGGCTTAAACTTCGTGTATATACCCGTAGGTTTTCCTCTGGTTCATCTTGTTTGTAATTCTTTAGAAATTAAAGGATCCAAATTTGATCGGTTTGAACTTGTCGTTCTCAATTGATTTTTGTTTCCTAATGTTTTATAGCCAACCGAGGAATTCATAGTTCTTATTTCTAATCCAAAATTTCACTTGTTTTGTGCCGCTGGCGTCTGGCCCTCGCCCTCCCGCCGGTGGGGGCGGCCTGCCTCCGTCACTGCTAGGCAGATATGCCGGTTCTTTTGACGCTTTGTTTAGAATGTCCTAATATGTTTTGCTGAAATGAAAGGGAAATAACATTTGTCCTTTGTTTGTATTAATGACACTTAAAATGCCAAAAGGTCTCGATGGATGTTGATGAACCTGAAGCACCTAATGGTCATAATTCAGAGTTAATGGTAAATGGTTTGCATCTTCACCCGGTTTTACCACAAGCTGAAGGAGAAGGCCTGCCATATGCACCTATTAATTGGCCAAAGCCTGGTGATACTTGGGGTTGGAGGGTGGGAAAGAGAACGGCTATTTCTGGCTACTACTTGGACAGATACTTGTATCTTCCAAATAGACTTCAAAAAACCAAACGAGGGAGAGATGGTTTTGCAAGCAAGCTTTCTATTGAGCAATACATTGAAGCTAGATTCCCTGGTGCAGATGTTGAAGCATTTTTTGCATCTTTTAGTTGGAAGATTCCATCCAAGCAGACATTTCTCGTAAAAGGTGAGAAATATTGCATTATCCAATTGTTACTGAATATTAGTTAGCTTATGCCATTGTTTATTTATTCTATAGTTGACGCATGATATTTGTTGATCGGTGTTCTATTGTTATGACTGACTGTAACAAGATTCTATGCAATTTGGATGACTTGCTTGTTGTAGCAATGTAGGCAATGTTTTGACTGATTTCGCTGATCATATAGCTACTAGTACCATGTGTAAGAGAGAAGTTAGGTTGATGAGTGAGGAAAAGTCCTCTTTTATCCCTTATCTGCTGACATTCAACCTTTCTCAAGTCTGCCTCTTTTTTTATTTTTTTATTAATCTACCCAATTGATGATCTCTTCTCATCACAACTTCTACCTGCACATGATGCACTGCGCCAGTTTTGTGCACTTAGCTCCTCCTCCTTTAGTGTATCTGTTCGCAGCTGTGTGCTGAACATAAAGCTTGTACTCATTTTCAAGTACCCTGCTTTGCATCTCTTAAATGTATTGCATGTTACTGATTATTGCTTTTTTATCAGCTATTTGTAGCTTCTGAATGCACTTGTTTATTAATTATTACAGCGGATGCAGTTTCAAACCTATCTCCACCTTTCTAATTATGCTATTTTGCTTGGGTTGCTCGAACCTGATCTGCTTTTCCTTCTTTATTCCATTATTAATTACAATGGTTTGGACTCTTACCCTACTGTAGGATCTTCATCTTATCTTCACGCTCATGAAAATTTTATGTTGAAGATCCTTTTCTACTATACTTGTGATCTATGTTGAATCTGTTGCTCATTTGATTTGTTGAGGTTTTAGGTTTGAACAGCCTTAATTTTTTTGTCCTATAGAGTTCTGATGCTAAGCCTTCTATGTTTTGTGTATTTGAAGAGCATGATTCGTCTTGCATGCTTTCTGAAGAGTTGGCAGAAGCATCTTTGTCTGATAGTCAAAATGGGGGTCCTGCTTGTAAGGCTGGAAGTAGACTGTGTCCCAGCTTGACAGAAGAAGAGAAGGTTGTTTCAGTAGCCACCACTATGTTTTGCGATATCTGCTGCAGTGAACCCAATTTTTGCCGAGAATGTTGTTGCATTCTATGTTGTAAACCAATTGACTTCGCCTTTGGAGGTTTTAGTTTCATTAGATGTCGAGCCAAGGTCGATGATGGTTTGATTTGTGGACATGCTGCTCATGTAGTATGTGCTTTACGTTCCTACATGGCTGGGACTGTTGGAGGAACCATTGCTTTAGATGCTGAATACTATTGTCGCCGTTGTGATTCAAGGACTGAATTGTTGGAACACGTGACTAAAATTTTTAAAAACTGTGAAGCTGTTGAATCCAAGGAGGACATTGAGAAGATGTTAAATCTCGTCATTTGTCTTCTGCGTGGCTCACAGAGAAGAGATGTAAAGAGGCTCCTAAACCGTGCCCAAATGGTCTTGCAGAAGGTATAAATAGCAAAGATTAAATTTCACCTTTGGACGATGCCCTTCTCTTTTCTGTAGGTTTCTGAAACCAGCGTTTGACCATTATGATTCTCCTTCAGTTTGAGGGCGGAGATGTTAGCAATATCTGGATATTGGAAGAAGACATTCCGACTGTCAAAATAGGTATGTTTCTGCTGAGTTACTTAACTTGTGCTATTTTCCCATGTACCTGGAAATATGTTTAAGCCTGTATTCTAGTTTATCTATATGGTTCAAGTGCTTGATCCGCTTTGATCTAAGACTGTTTAATTTTTTTTCTCTCAATTTTGTTTACTAGAATCAACTCTTGTTCTAGCAATGGGAAAACCTCTGTGAAGGAGCTAATTCTCTGCTGCCTTGTTTTCCCTATTAAATTTACACTTTGCCAATTCCTTCTGCAAGCGTAAGATTTAAACATTCTAGAGTGACATATTTGTAATCCCGGGAAGACTTGTTTCACTTCAAGCTATTCCAAATTCTATGAGCACTTTACAGTTCACAAGCACTACATCTAGTTTGCTTCCAGGGTTATTGTTGCTATTATAGTTCTACAGCAAAAAAGGACCGTTATGATTTCTAAATTGGTTCCCAAGCTGCAAACTCCACAAGGAAGCTCTGCACAGAGCAGTCCTTGTGGTGGGATTCAACGTGGCTGGAGGTGAGAGTCATGGTGACTCGAGGAAGTAAATGAAGATAGGTTTTGATGAATCTGGATGTGAAGACTTGGGTATCAAAAAGTGGTGTTTTGGGGAAATCACCCTTTACTGGGAATGATCCATTCCCATAGGTTTTTCCAACCAAACATGGGAATTGGAATGAACCATCTCGAAACCTATTCCTGATTCCACTGGAATCAATTCAAATGATCCATATGAGAGGTGAACACCTTAGATAAAATCTCCGTGGATTGCATAATCCACCCTTGGCTTGGAATTTGCAATTTCCCACCTTCCCATGTAAATAATAAGCTCGGTGACTCTTAAATTGCGATGTTTTTGCTCTTGAGAGATCAGTTAGGATTGCTTCAGCTGGCAGTTGATAACTTGTGTACTCAAGAATGCAATTTGCTTTATTGTATTTTTGAACTCAGAATCATCCTTTCGATGGATACACGGATCTGAAATTCTCTAAACTGGTGTTTCTTTTCCATGTATCCCAAGCTGAAGCTGAAGACAGTATTCGAGATCCAAGGAAACAAAATCCTTCCCAAGCTTCTGCCGACCTTCAAAGCGAGTCTCAGAAAATCAGTGATGAAATCGATCAGGTTCTTCAGGAGCTGAGAGCTTCACAACAGTATGAATACAAGTTTGCCCAAAAGAAGCTTCTGGCTCAGAGGGATCTCTTGGTCCAACTTTACAAGCAGCTGGACAATGAGAAGTCTGAGTTGGCAAAACGTCCTCCATCAGCTAGCGTCACCCAGAGACTCCAGATTGAAGAGAAGATTAAGCGGGAGACGAAGAGGCTGAAGGACATGGAGAAGGTGGGCAAAGGATTTGGAAGAGCCCCTAGAAACATTTTAAAAGAGTACTTCGATCTAGATATGAAGGATTAACTTCGTCCTGATTGAGGTTCTTCTGACTTCTGAACCTGGTTTTTTTTCAGGAAAGACCTGAGATTTTTGTCACCCGTGAGTTCCTGGTTACATTTTGTTTGGCCTTTCGTTCTAGGGCAGGAACTTCGAGGTATATAGTATGCTGGTTAGATTTAGATCGATGCCTTCAGAACCAATCCCTTCTCATTTTAGTGATCAATACGTATCTACCAGTATTTTTAACTAAACTTCTTGTTAGGAGCACACACATTGAGATGATGGGTTGATGGGTAGCGTGTTGTGCTTTTAATAGGTAACATGGGAGCCTTGCTACTGAAAGAGTACACCGGTGAATGCTCTCTTCTTTTTGATCATATGATCATTTGTTTAAATCATATAGCTGTGTTATATGCTTATGATTTCTTTTCTAGAGGGAAAGCTAAAATGCTTTTTTTTTCTTCAACAAATTTCAATCAAGTCCACAACTAGGGCTGTCAATGGGTCGGGTTATGGATGGGTGGAGCACTTTCAGCACCCGACCCGAAATAAAAATGTCCCATCCGACTCGCTCGCCACGTGGAATATTCCACCCGTCACCCAAACCACCAATTACTCGTTGGTTATATCGCGTCACTCGTATAATCACTATATTTTTTCCACCATTTGTATGAAACCATTTAATACTGATAATTCAATAAAAAAACGTATAAATGTAACAATTCAATAAGTGAATTATTAATACACTAAGTATAAAACGTATAAATGTAACAATTCAATAAGTAAATTATTAATACACTAAGTAAACGGGAATGTAAATCTATAATTCTAAAAGCCATATTAAAAAAACACAAAAACTACTCACAAATGTTAATGTTAATATGATATTTGAGAATTTCCTTCAAAATATGAGAACACCTTTAAAATAGATTAGGATTTAAAACGGGTTAAGTGGGTGGTTCGGGTGAAATGGGTGTTGGGGTGATGGGTCGTATTATTTGGGTGGCTAACTGTCACCCATACGCGGCCCGTCACCCGTTTCACCCGTCACTCAATCTGCCCATCATTTGTTTGGGTTTTCGTCCGTTTATTTTGGGTGGGTTAAACAGGGGTGGGTCGGTCATCGTGGGTAATTGCCAGCTAGGGGTGTCAATCGGGCGGGGCGGGTCGGGTTTGGGTCGGGTCAATTTAGTTTCGGGTCAAATTCGGATATTTTGAAAATCGGGTCAAATTGGGTTGGATCATTTCGGGTCGGGTGCTCAATTAATCGGGCAAAGTCGGGTTTCGGGTCAATTTCGGTCGAGTCATTCGGTTTTCGGTCCAACTTGATTTCGAATAAGTTCGGTTTCGGGTTTAGTTCGGTTTCGGGTTTAGTCGGATTTCGAGTGAGTTCGGTTTTGGGTTTTTCGGATATTGGGTGAATCGGATTTTGACTTTGGTCGAATTTCGGGTTAATCTGATTTCGAGTAAGCCGGAATTTGATTCAAACCATATATCGAATGATTATTTTGTGTAGTTTAACTACTTTAGGGTCTAAATATTTAATGTAACAATTTAATTTAAACATAATTATAAACACAATTTAATATTTTAAACCATAATATAATTTTCGGATGGTTTCGGGTCGAGTAACTTCGGATTTTCGGATGGTTTCGAGTCGGGTAACTTCGGATTTTCGGATGGCTTCGGGTCGGGTAGCATCGGATATCGGGTAGCATCAGGCTAGTCCATTCGGGTATAATCGGTTTTGGGTTAATCTCATGTTCGGGTTTTTTCGGATTCGGGTCAAATTAGTTCGGGTCAAACATGTTTGGGGTATAAAACTTTTTATTGTTTTCTCGGGTCGGGTCGGGTTCGGAGTCGGGCGGGTTATTCGGGTCGGGTCAAGTTTTGACAGCCCTATTGCCAGCCCTATCCACAACCCTTATGAAAAAAAGAAAATATATGAAAGTTATTAAAGAGTTGCATGTTGACCAAAGAGCAAAAACAAACACAACAAATGAGGGACAAATAGGAATATTAAAATAAAAGAGTGCATGAACCACATGAAGGAAACAATAGAATTTCACACAAACACATACCATAAATCACACCCTTAGCCCTAAACACAAATTCAAACCTTAATCAATCCCAAGCCCTACAACCCACTCTCCTATATAAACATTATCTATCATAAAACTCTCCTTATCAAGCTATCAACTGTGATGGCTTAGAGTGTATGTCCCCTCAAAGCATATGCCATGTCTCTTAACACCTAAGTACGTGTTTGCCCACACTTTTTCTAATGATAAAAAGAAAATATTAGACAACTTGTTCAAGTGTCTACATTCCTTCTGAAATATCGGAAGGGGGAGAAACAACCACAAAACAAGACTACCACAACAAAGAAAGAGTTCTGGGACAAGGGCCCAAAGAATTATAAAGAGTTGATTACCTAGGAGCGCAACCTTGATGCCGTTGTTGATGCCGTTGTTGAAACTTGAAAATAGACGAGCGTTAGAAACGAGGAGTGAAAATGATCTCAGATAGGCGATTTGATGTTTGAAATTGTTGAAACCCGAAAAGAATGAGCGTTAGAAACGAGGTTTTAAACTATTTAACAAATGGATAAACATAGATTTTCACTCTTTCTTCTTTATTTAGCGCATTGAACAACTCACGTCTTTAAATTTGTGTACAAGATAGATTATTCACGCCCTTTTTTCGGTTATGCGTGCTCTTTTACTCTCACTTTAAAACTCACTTTACCCTCACAATACGACTTGAAGTCTTTTTATAACTCTTCTTCCCAAGTAGCCGATCTTTTCGAATGTTCAACCTGTTGTATATCTTATTTATAAGAATTAGGGATGTTTTTTTTACCCTTGTAACTGTCGAAACCCGAAATAAACATGCTCTAGGATCAAGACACGGGGCTATTTAAATGGACAAACAAGTCCTCTTTTTTATTACGAAATGTCAAAGTGATCGGAATTTGGGTTTACAACTTTTGATTATTCGCGCTCTCTTTCAGAAAATGCACGATGATTGTTCTTTTGCGACTTAAGGTCTTTTTATGAACCTTACCTTAATTATAGCATTGTCTTTATAAATGTTTCAAAACATCAATCCATGTTAGAAATATAAGTCTTGAGCTAGAGGTGTTTTTCGACTCTTGCAACCTTCGCCATCTTCCTCTATTTATAAACGTTTGAGGATACCGATTTCCATGTAGTTAGGATGTGAGATTAGCGATCTAATTGTTCAAGGAATGGACAACCTGATGAAGTCCGAAATAAACCAGCGCAAGAAGACAAGAACGATATTACTTTTATTTCGACTGTGCAAACACTTGCTTTTTATTTATATCTTTAGAACGAGGTTACAGACTGCGAGATTATGAATAGTGAGATTATAAACAATGAGATTACACCCTAGATCTCTTTTTAGGGGATTCGAGATCTCGATCTAATAAGGTTCGAGATTTCCTAGTTACAACGAGGTTCTATCACCAACAGACTATTAGCGAGCTCTTGTAGCGAAGTCGAAGGGCTTGATTAAGCACATGATGATTGAGGCCTGCGAGGTGATGCAACGAGATCTTTGATCCAGACGAGGTCTCTGGGTGACTTGAAGTCTTTTTGTGGACCTTCACTTGGCTATAGCGCGGTTTTTAACGATGATTCAACACGTCGATCTTCAACGAGCAAGACAGTTCTTGAGTTCAAGATTTTTTTCGACCCCTGTCATCTAAGAGATTCTCCCCTATTTATAAGGGTTTGAGGAACACGGGTTTGAGGTTTGCTCAATGTGGGACGCCCGAGATCGGGCCCTTTGATTCACCGAAAATGAGGCAGTTGGTCATTGGTCGAGAATATGGTGGTTGCCGAGTGGCTGAATGGGGCGGGTGTGTCAGCCTTTGAGCAATGAGGTTTAGACCTTGTGGCCGAGGTCTTTGAGGCCTCCCAAAGTGTATGGAGCCGTCGTTTTCTAAGATGGGTAGTGATGAAACTCGAAATAAACTGTTCGCTAAAAGACAAGAGACGGGATTATTATATTCGATTGTGCGAACACTTGCTTCTTTATTTATGATTTTCTTTACAACGAGGTTACAAGACAATGAGGTTGCATACTAACAAGGTTACAAGCCAACGAGGCATACATACACTTGAGATTTACAACCTAGATCCCCTACGGTTGTTCGAGATCTCGACCTAACAATGTTCGAGATCTCTTAGTTGCTAGACGATTCTATCTCCTAAATACCGCTTGCTTGACCTTGGAGCGAGGTTGATCCGAGAAAGCGATGTTGACGACTTGCGAGATTGGGTAGCGAGGTTCTTGATGTGAACGAGATCTCTGAGTGACTTGAAGTCTTTTTGTGGACTTCACTTGTCTATAGCGAGGTCTTTTGACGATGCTTCGATCACGTCGATCTTCAACGAGCAAGATAGTTCTTGAGTTCAAGATGTTTTTCGACCCCTTCTCGTTACGAGGTTCTTCTCTATTTGTAGAGGATTGGGGAGTCGAGTTTTGGCCAAGGTCCGATGTGGGACGCCCGAGATTAGGGGCTTCTGATTGGTTCGAGGGTGAGGCAGTTGGTGATTGGCTTGGGGATGCGGCATCCATGAGTGGTCCGTGTGGGCGGGTGTAAGTGGAGTCGGTTACGAGGTCTAGGCCTCGTTTCGAGGTTTCAAGGGACCTCGCGGGGGTAGGACTTTGTTTAAAATAATTGAGGGATACGGACGTGGGACCCAAAATCATCCTTGGGAAACCCGTCGGGTCCGTTTGTTCTTTGTACCTCGGGCCCACTTCTTGCTTTACTATTTTGGACATCATCACAACCTCATGGCCTAGGAACCTCACCCCGAGGGCCGCAGGTCATAAGTTCCTTGAGGCCGCGGGGTACGAGGTTTTGAAGGTTGGGAGGGCACCTTGCGAGGCTTTCTCCTTGCGAGGCTCCGTACTTAGGCTTTTCTCTTGCTCGCAAGGGTGAAGTTTTCTGGGCCCGCTCTTCATGTCTTGCTTAATGGGCCGTTCAGGTGGAATAGGCCCAATAAGCCTTTTTGGAGCGGGGGAGGCCCAAACCTGCTCTTTATAAGGGCGTATCTTACACACTTCCCCTTCATCTTCTCCTCCAATATCTTCGCCTTCTCTCTCTTCGTCTTCTGGACTTCCTGCGAACGGTTTCTTCAGGCGGTTTCCGACGAGCCTCTGCTATTTTCCGGTCGCACCGCCGCTCTTTCTACACCAATTCTAAGCAAGTAAGCTCTCGACCTCCTTCTTTTCATTCTTTTTTCGGTGTTTGTCGCCTTCGATTCTTCTTTTGTTTGCTTTCCGTTCCTTATTCTGGAGGGGCGACGGTTGTTCTTTGGTGTTTTTCGCCAGCGCTGCGGTGGCGAGGGTGGCCTTTATCTTGGCGCAGTGCCCTCGCCGCCTCTTTTCTTTTTTCTTTTGCCGTTTCTTGTCTTGGTTTGGTTTTTGGTGGGCAACGGTGGTTTCTTGGTGTTTTTGTCAGTGTCGTTGTGGTGAGACGGTGGGGCAGTGGTGGTGGCCGCCATGCCCTTGCACCCTTCGCCTGTCAATTGACGGTTGGATGCTTGCTTTTTTCCACCATTTTGAATCTTTGAAATCCTCGGGAGCCCAAACGTCATGATGTTTGACTGACGGGACGTTTGGGTTTCCACCGCTGGCCTCCACCGTTGGTTGGCATTCTTCCTTCTCTTTCCCCCTTTTTGGCGCTTCATATTCTCCTCAGCCGTCCTATCTTGTCAAAGTAGGCTTAGGGTTTCCACGTGGCCTTTCTTCCCTTGTGACCTCGCGTTCTTTTTTTTTTTCTGCTGCTGTGATGACCTCGTGCTCTCTTTTCCTTTGTTATTTTGACCGACGTCTCAAGCCTCTTTTCTTATCCAGGTGCTCGCCTTTTGTGGCCTGGACGTCGTTCTTTCATGCCTAGGAGAGCTTCTGTGAGCCCCCCACCAGGCTTCGTGTTCAAAGTCCAAGAGGGTTTTTACGAGGAGGTCTCCGAGTCCGTAGGGAGTGTTGAGCCGAGCGATTCCCAGAACCCGAGGTCTCCCTTGTTAGTCTTCAGCGATCCCTCTTCTAGCGACTCCGCTATTTCTATCAACTCGGGCTTTCCTCGACTTCGCGTATATTCTGGTGTTGAAATGGCCTCGTCTTCCGTCTCCGATGAGGTTGTTGCCGAGGATGCGGTGAGGTCGGGGGTTGAAGCGGCCCCGACTTCCACCTCCTACGAGCCCGCGAGTTTTGCTGCGGCGTATATCACCGACGCCGTGTCCTGCGTTCCACCTGTCCTCGAGGAACGGATCCCTATGTCCTCGGGTTCACGCGAGATTTTTCTGTATGAGGGGTACCCACCGAGCTAAAGCCTAAAGACCTCGCGGCTATTGCTAAGGACTTCGCTTGGCCCCAGGGAGTCGAGTTAGCGCTTCCCGAAGAGGGGGGCTGCTCCTTGGCGCCCTACGAAAGGTGCGTGGTCGTGCACCTTTTCAGTCTTCAAGCGGGTTTTAGGTTACCTTTGGCCCCGCACCTCGCCGAATTTCTGTGGGCCATGCAGGTCTGTCCTGCACAACTGTTTCCAAATGCTTGGAGGTTGCTGTGTGCCTACACGGTTCGCAGCCGTGAGCTTGGGGACGGGCCGAGTTGTGATAATATGTCACTCTATTTCTAGCGAGGAGGGAGCCACGGTCCTGCCTCATCAACCTTAGCCTGCCGGGCATCAAAATTACTACGGCCCCTTCGAATGTCGGGCCGTGGAAGCCGAAGTGGTTCCTGGTTCGGGACCTTACTGGGAGATATCTTAATTTTCCCACGGCGCCAGGTGTCTTCGTCCGGTCCGTGGGTCCGCATACAGTTGTCGAGCTTAAGGCACTCAAGGCTCGATATGCCCCGGTGGAACAGGCGCCGTACCAGAGGTATCTGGCACAGGACCGGCTTGAGCGGGCCGGCCTGAGTCTCGCCCTTCCCCCGGCGCGGGCAAGGAGGGTACTTACTGTTTCTCTTGCTTTCCTTTGTTTACTTGCTCTTTGCTGCTCGGTAGCGAGGTTGAGAAATCTTGCTAGTTTATTTTGTTTTAACGTCGTCTTTGAGCCGCGAGGTTGAAAACCTCGCTATCCTGCATTGTTCTTTCTTCTTATCTAACTTACTTTTTATGTTCTTGTTTAACAATGGTTGACCTTTTAAGCGCTCTTAACTCGAAGTCACAGGGAAAAAGGCATGTGACTTCTACTTCCACCGCCCCAGATCCCCGAGGTTAGAAGGGGATCGCTATCAATGATCCGACACCGCAGGCGAGGCCACCCGCCTCGCAGTCGAAGGCCACAACCCCGACGTCGAAGGCGCCTGAGGCGAAAACGAGCGAGGGGGGAGCGACTAAGGGGGACGTTGCAAGAACGTCATCCCAAGCCTCCCGGGGATCCGGTGATAAAGCCGGGTCCAAGAGAAAGGGCGCGGGGTCTCCCCGCGGAGAAAAAAGGAAGAAGCAGAAAGGGGACGGCCAAGGGGGGACCCCAGGGGGTGAGATGATCGAGCGCCCCGACTTGAAGAGCCGAGTTGTCTCGACTATCGGGCCTCCTGCCGACAAGTTCCATTGCCCCGGTTCCTCCCGGGGCGCGTCCAAGGATTGGGACAGGACATATTGGAAGGAGGAGGTTGCATGGGCCAACAACCTCTCGGAGGCCGCCCTTAACTACGAGATCCTCCGCTACTCAGCGATGGTACGCCTTACTCTTTCGGGGTTGTTTTTTGATTGGCTCTATCATTTTTGTTTTTGTTTTTGTTTTAACGTACTCTTCTTTTGTTTCAGAATAACTTCTTCGCGAACTACAATTGCGGTCGTGTCGGCCTCCTCCATAAGAATATGGATAAGATGGAGGCGAGGCTCAAAGAGCGCGACGCCGAGATTGAGAAGAGGGGAAAAGACCTCGCGGAGGCCGAGAAGCGCGTTTGCGCCGCGGAGGTCGCAGCAGCGGACGAGGCCAAGGATGCCGCTAGGGTCAGGGAGGAGCTTATGAAGACGAAGGAGGAGGTTAAGGACTTAAAGGAAGAGGTCGGGGACTTTAAGGGCGAAGTCACAAAGCTCAAGGGTCAGCTATCCGCGGAACACCAATTCTTCAGGGAAAAGGAGGCGGAGCTTCAGAGAGCTGAGGAGGAGGTGGAAGCCGCGGGCCCCAGGTACGTGGACTCCGAGGCCTATAAGGCGGAGTTGGTGGAGAGTGTGAGGAAGATGTTCCACCAGTCCGTCTGCATGGGGGTTAAACAGGCGGTTGCGAAGTACAGGCATATTGACCCCCGCATTACCTTCTTCATCCCCAACTATGAGTAGACCATGGGGGAACTTGACGGAGAAGAGCTCGAGGGAGAATGTGAGTTCTTTCTCAACGAGGATGGGACTGTGGCCAGCGAGGTACCTACCGCGGCAGACCTCGCTCGGGGAGGTCTGAAAGCCGCAGTTACGGAGCCTCAGCCTGTGGCAGATGTGCCAAAGTCCCAGCCGTCCACGACACCTGCTCCTGCCCTAGAGACCCTCAAAGGCCCCGACGTTGAAGTTTCGAAGATCTGAAGGATGTTGCTGGTTTTGTAGCCCTTACTTTACGCCACTTTTCTTACCTTATGATTGTTTGTACTTCTCGCTTTAATTTACTTGTATATGTCCATCATACCCATCCAACCCCATGGTTCGAATGTCACAACAATTGCGGCACTTGGACCACAGCGGGCGTTTAATTCTGCATCGAGATCATGAGCTTCGCTCGGATCTTCACAAGAATCCGCCGAGGTCCCGAGCCTTGCTCGGACCTCGCACAATAACTATGCCGAGGTCATGGGCCTCGCTCAGACCTCACATGTTTTACTCGAGTTTCTCCAACCATAAGCGGGATGCGAGGGGTGGATTTCACAACTTAAAATCGAGGTTCTCCAACCCCAAGCGGGAATCGAGGGGTGGACTTAACGAGATTCTCCAACCCCAAGCGAGAAGCGAGGGGTGGACTAAACGAGATTCTCCAACCACAAGCGGGAAGCGAGGGGTGGACTAAACGAGATTCTCCAACCCCAAGCGGGAAACGAGGGGTGGATTAAACGAGATTCTCCAACCCCAAGCGGGAAGCGAGGGGTGGACTAAACGAGATTCTCCAACCCCAAGCGGGAAGCGAGGGGTGGACTAAACGAGATTCTCCAACCCCAAGCGGGAAGCGAGGGGTGGACTTAACGAGATTCTCCAACCCTAAGCGGGAAGGGAGGGGTGGACTAAACGAGATTCTCCAACCCTAAGCAGAAAGCGAGGGGTGGACTTAATGAGATTCTCCAACCCCAAGTGGGAAGCAAGGGGTGGACTAAACGAGATTCTCCAACCCTAGGCGGGAAGCGAGGGGTGGACTTAACGAGATTCTCCAACCCCAGGCGGGAAGCGAGGGGTGGACTTAACGAGATTCTCCAACCCCAGGCGGGAAGCGAGGGGTGGACTTAACGAGATTCTCCAACCCCAAGCGGGAAGCGAGGGGTGGATTTAACGAGATTCTCCAACCCCAAGCGGGAAGCGAGGGGTGGACTTAACGAGATTCTCCAACCCCAAGCGGGAAGCGAGGGGTGGTCTTAACGAGATTCTCCAACCCCAAGCGGAAAACGAGGGGTGGGCTTTTTATACAGAGGTTTTCGTTTTTGAGAGAGATTTTGAAAGTTCCACAACCCTTTATTCATAAAACTTGCGAGAAGTAACGGAGTTTAGAAAGTTTACACAAAATACTTTTTGAGTCGGTCGACGTTCCATGTTTTGCTCAGGGTACGCCCCTCGTTGTCTTTGAGTTTGAAAGCTCCGGGCGCGACCTCATCGCCGAGGATGTATGGCCCCTCCCAGTTGGGGTCCAGTTTGCCACCTTCGGTACGCCTCAAAACGAGGTTACCTGTGACCAGGAATCGAGGTCTCACCTTCTTATTATGGTAGACAGCGACGCGACGCTTGTATTCTCTGGAGCGAAGGTCGGTTACCTCGCGCAACTCGTCACGGAAGAGCAAATCGACCTTGAGATTGGCCTCGTTCTCCTTTTCATCGAAATCAAACACCCTCGCCGATGGGACCAGGGTCTCTACTGAGACTAGTGCTTCCGCCCCGTAGGTCAGAACGAAAGGCGTTTCTCCGGTTGCGCGGCGCGCAGTGGTGCGGTACGTCCACAGGACGAGCGAGAGAAGCTCCGTCCAACGACCTTTGGCCATGCCCAGCCGCTTCTTTAAATCGGACAGGATGCGGGCATTGACGTTCTCTACCTGGCCGTTGGACTGAGGATGGGCCACGGAGGAGAACTTGAGGGTTATGCCCAGGTCTGAGCAGAATGTCCGAGTCTCTTCGCAATTAAATTGGGGGCCATGGTCAGTCATGATGGTCATGGGGACGCCAAAGCGGCAGACGAGGTTCTTCCATAGGAAGTCGCAGACCTTAGTCCATGTGATCTTTGCCATTTCTTGTGCCTCAACCCACTTCGTGAAATAGTCGACAATGACCAAGATATACCGAACTTGGCCAGCAACCATGGGGAAGGGGCCGGGGATGTCCATCCCCCATCGCGAAGGGGCATGGCTCGTGGATGGAGCGAAGTTGCGAGGTCGGGGCGTGCTGAAGGTTACTATGCTTCTGACATCCGTCACATCGCTGGACATAGGCCCTCGCGTCTTGCCGGAGGGTGGGCCAAAAGTACCCCAGGTGAGCGATCTTATGCGACAGGGTTCGCCACCCTGGGTGGCCGCCACAGACCCCCTCATGGGCCTCATAGAGGATGTGCTCCGTAGCCTCGGTTGGTACGCACAACAGGTTGAGCTCAGCATAGCCTCGGCGATAGAGGTAGCCGCCTACGACGCAATACCGCGCCGCTTGCATTTTCAGCTTTCTGGCCTGTGCGGGGTCCTCTGGGAGGACACCGCTCTCCACATACCGTGTTATCGGGATCCTATAATCCCCCGCGATGACAGATAGAACCTCGCTTTTCACGCTCCGCGAGAGTTTTCTTTCCACCATCACGCGATTTCCTACTTCCAGGGTAGGGCAGATCCTAACCTCGCAAGAGCATCTGCTTTGGTGTTCGAGGTTCGCGGGATGGATTCAACCGCGAAGGTTTCCAGGCATGACACCAAGGCTTTGACCTTTTCTCGGTACGCGGGCAGGAACCCCGTTCTGGTGTCGTACTGCCCGTTGAGCTAGCGCGTAACCAGCTCGGAGTCGGTGTAGACCCTGATTTTCCGGGCACCACTGAGGAGCGCCATCTCGATTCCGGTCATCACGACCTCAAACTCGGCCTCGTTATTGGTGGCTTCGAAGGCGAAGTTAAGGGAATACTCCGTCTCGATCGAGGGCCCAACGAGGAATACGCCAGCCCCAACACCTGCATCACACCGTGAGCCGTCAACGAATACCTTCCACTCTTCCGAGCTTGCGTCTGTGTCAGGGAAGGTGACCTCCACCATGAAGTCAACGAGGGCTTGCCCTTTCATGGCGATCCTCGGGAGGTAGCTGATATCGAACTCGGAGAGCTCGACTGCCCACTTTGTCATTCGCCCGGAGAGGGTGGGCTGGTGGAGGATTTGTCGAAGTGGGAGGTCAGAGAGGACCTGAATGGGGTGCGCATGGAAGTAAGGGCGTAGACGCCTTGCGGCGGTCACAACTGCCAGTGCCATCTTCTCTGCCGGGGAATAGCGCTGCTCCGCGGGCTGGAGCACGCGATTCACGACGTAGACTGGGTGTGTGGCCTTTCTGGTCAGCACCGCGCTGACCGTCTCAGGGCTGACTGCCACATGCAGTTGCAAGTCCTCGCCCACCATTGGGGGCGACAATGTGGGGAGTTTCGACAGGAAGACCTTTAGCTCAGAGAAAGCGAGCTCAAGCCTCTCATCCCACACGAACTTGTCGTTCTGCTTGAGAGCCGCAAAACAGGGCAGGGACCTCTCTGCCAAGCGGGAGCAGAATCTCCCTAGATAGTTGACGACACCGTTGAGCCGTTGCACCTCAGTGCGAGATCGTGGTGATCTCATTGAGAGGATCAACTCGACTTTGGCGGGGTTGACGTCGATCTCGCGCTCGCTGATCATAAAACCTAAAAATTTTCCCCATGACACGCCAAAAACGCACTTCTCGGGGTTCAGGCTTAGACGGTTGTGCTTGAGAGTGGCGAAGACCTCAGCGAGGTCGACCAGATGCTCTTCAGGGGTCTTGCTCCGAACAACAATATCGTCTACATAAGCCGACACGTTCCTTCCTAGATGATTCTTAAAGACGCGGTCGACGAGGCGTTGAAAGGTGGCCCCCGCGTTCTTTAGACCAAACGGCATAACTTTGTAGCAATAAGTGCCTCGCCAGGTGATGAAGGATGTTTCCTCCTCTTCCCGTGGATTCATCAGGACTTGATTATATCCTGAGTACGCGTCGAGGAAGCTTAATACTCCGTGATATGCGGTTGAGTCAACGAGCTCGTCGATCAAGGGCAAGGGGTAACTTTCTTTGGGACAAGCTTTGTTGAGATCCTTGAAATCGACGCACATCCTCCACTTCCCGCTGGCTTTCTTGACAAGCACGACGTTGGACAACCACCGGGGGTACTGAACCTCGCGAATGAACCCCGCGGCCAGCAATTTCGCCACCTCGTCATTTGCGGCGTTCGCCCTTTCTTCATTCATTTTTCTTCGTCGCTGCACCACGGGGCGAGCGGTGACATCGACGTTTAAAGAGTGCTGGGCCACGGTCCTTGGGACGCCTCGGAGGTACTTTGCAGTCCAAGCAAACACGTCGCGGGACCCAGCTAGCGACGTCGCTGTCGCCCCTGAGAGGCATTCTCCGAGGTAGATCTTCTCGGACTCGCTCTCGAAGGGGGATATCACCCTTCTTTCTAGCTAAGGGGTGGGGACTGTGAAGTCCCGGACTTCGAGGTCGGCCTCGCCTGGGGACTCCACCATGAACACCGGGCACGTTTTGCAAAGGTTGCGTAGCAAACGCGACCTTCCTCGTGATTGCCTCCCAATGATTGCATTCCACACCGAAGGCAGGCGTACCATCGTGAACTCCACCATCTCGGTCCTCCTGGTGGAGCCGGTGCCTAGCGTCATCCAGAGGTCTATGAGACCTGCCACGTCGACCTTGTCTCCCGAGAAGGATGTGAATTTCCCAGCGTAGGGCTTCAAGGATGTCTCGGAGATGCTCAATTGCTCGAATGCGCCGTAGTACATGATGTCCACGGAGGATCCCGTGTCTACCAACACTCGCTTTACCATTTTCGAGCCCATTTGAGCGTGTACTACCAAGGGGTCGGAGTGTGGCATGTGGAGCCCCTCGGCATCTTCGGATGAGAAGGACAAGCCTACGTAAGACCGCGAGGTTTGGGCGACGCTAAATACCGAGGGCTCATGATGGCTTTCCCTCGCGTATCTCTTCCTTTCTGCCTGGCTTGATCCAGCCGGCGATGGTCCGCCCGAGATGGTATGGATATACCCATCGGGCGTCGTCGCTTGCCCAGACCGGGCCTGCTTCGCGGGGGCCTGCTGCTCGACGTTGTTGTTGTTGTTGGCTTGAGTCTGACTTGGGCCTTGCAGCACGGTGTTGGCGCCCGACGCAGGGTTGGCGCAACCCTTTTCATTTGGGTTATACGCAGGACCGCCCTTGCCTCCATAACCCCGTGGTTTCCCGCCAAAGCAGTTCCAACCTCCGTCGCCGCCTCCACGGTTGTTGTTATTCCTGTTGCTGATGTTGTTGTTCAGGTTATTATTGTTGTTTCTGTTGTTGTTGTTATTGTTGTTGTTGTTGTTGTTGGAGGGGGTATGCGCCTGCGTCACATACGCATTCCTTGCGGCCGACGCGACCACTTTTGCCTTCCTCTTAGCCTCGGCGACGATTTCTTTGTCGGTCCTCGGTCACGAGCTCTGGTTGGCGGCATCCTCGGCGTATACTTGGGCCGTGATCCGGACGCACAGGTTGTCGTACGTCGCCGGATTTTTCAAGAAAATGTGATTCTTGAAAGCCCCGATGCTTAGGTTGCCCATGAGGGTGTCGCGTACCGACGACTCGTCGACATGCGCAATTTCTGCCACCGCGGTTGTGAACCTCGTGAAGAAGGCGGCCAAAGACTCGCTCTCTCCCTGTTCAATTCCGCGGAGATCCCGCATGTTCTTCTTGCGCTTCCTAGAGCCGCTGAAATGTGTGATGAAGGACTCACACAATTGGGCGAACGAGGCCACATAGCCGATTTTAACGCTGGAGAAGCATGTCATCGCGGCCTTTTCCAGGGTGGTTGGGAAGACTCGACAGAATATTGCGTCGTTATAGGCGTTGACGTTCATCTAGACCGCGAAGTGCTTCACATGCTCCTCCGGGTCCGCCGAGCCGTCATATAGCCCCATTTGTGGCCTTAAGAAGCCCTTGGGCATTGGCGTTATCCGGATCTCGTCTATGAACGGAGAGGTACTCTTGGCCTCCTCCTGGGCTTGGGGCGGTGGCCGCGACTTGTGCGATCGTGATCTTGGGTAGTGCACCGCGCTCCCCGCTGTTTCGGACAACTCTGAGTCCTGCAGCCTCGATCGTCGCGATCGAGACCACGAGATCTGCATGGGATCTCGGGGAGGCCTCTCCGTTGACGAGCTGTTGGTGGAGGACTCGGGCTCCATCATACGCCCAGGGACGTACGCAGGCACGTATTCAGAGTGAGGTTCACCTTGGGGGGAACATGGACGTACGAAGGGGCGAAACCCCGATGGTATTTCCCATAAGCCGGGTAGGGGTATGGGTTCGGGGGTGCGCCGCCCTGCTCGTAACCTTGGAATGGGAATTGGTTTTGTAGGGCGGCGTACGTCCACCCCGGAGGAACCACGAACGGGCAGCCTGGGGGCCCCGCGGCCGTCCACTACGTAGTTTCTGGCATTTTGTCGAGATGTTGAGGGAAGAAATTGTTTGGGCAGGCCATTTTGAGGTGATCGAAGCTAGGGTTTGCACAAATCGAGGAACTGCTTAGGATGAAGAGGTTCCCACAGACGGCGCCAGTGATGAAACTCGAAATAAACCGTTCGCTAAAAGACAAGAGACGAGATTATTATATTCGAATGTGCGAACACTTGCTTCTTTATTTATGATTTTCTTTACAACGAGGTTACAAGACAACGAGGTTGCAGACTAACAAGGTTACAAGCCAACGAGGCCTACAGACACTTGAGATTTACAACCTAGACCCCCTACGGTTGTTCGAGATCTCGACCTAACAATGTTCGAGATCTCCTAGTTGCTAGACGATTCTATCTCCTAAATACCGCTTGCTGGACCTTGGAGCGAGGTTGATCCGAGAAAGCGATGTTGACGACTTGCGAGATTGGGTAGCGAGGTTCTTGATGTGAACGAGATCTCTGAGTGACTTGAAGTCTTTTTGTGGACTTCACTTGTCTATAGCGAGGTCTTTTGACGATGCTTCGATCACGTCGATCTTCAACGAGCAAGATAGTACTTGAGTTCAAGATGTTTTTCGACCCCTTCTCGTTACGAGGTTCTTCTCTATTTGTAGAGGATTATGGAGTCGAGTTTTGGCCAAGGTCCGATGTGGGACGCCCGAGATTAGGGGCTTCTGATTGGTCCTAGGGTGAGGCAGTTGGTGATTGGCTTGGGGATGCGGCATCCATGAGTGGTCTGTGTGGGCGGGTGTAAGTGGAGTCGGTTACGAGGTCTAGGCCTCGTTTCGATGTTTCAGGGGACCTCGCGGGGGTAGGAACTTTGTTTAAAATAACTGAGGGATACGGACGTGGGAACCAAAATTATCCTTGGGAATCCCGTCGGGTCCGTTTGTTCTTTGTACCCCGGGCCCACTTCTTGCTTTACTATTTTGGACATCATCAGGTAGGGCGAAGGGCTTCGAGTGCCATCTCGGGAATCCCGCCGAATCCCGTTATGGCTCGTATCCCGGTCTTACTTTATATTCCGCTATTTTGCGCACCATCACAACCCCATGGCCTGTGGGTCTTGCCCCGAGGAGCGCAGGTCATAAACGCGTGACATCCGGTTTCCTGCACCCAGGATGCGAGGTCTTAGTTTCAGGGTCACGGGTAGCAAGGTTAGAGGTTTGGCGGTAACGAGACCTGTGGATTTCTTTTGCGAAGCCGAAGACTTGGTTTTTATTCTTCTGTCATGTACTTAACGACTCATGGGCCTGCTCTTCCTTATTTCATTAATGGGCCCCTAAAAGAGATTAGGCTCATTAACCTTTTTTAGAACGGGGGGAGGCCCAAGTCCGTGCTTTATAAAAGCGTCTCTTTCGTGACCTGGACTTCACTCTTTCATGCCTAGAGGAACTTCTCTGGGCCCTCCACCAGGCTTCGCATTCAAGATCCATGAGAGGTTTTATGAAGAGTCTTCTGAGACCGTAGGGAGTGTTGAGACCAGCGATTCTCAAAACCCGAGGTCCCCTTCGCCTGTGTTCAGCGATCCTTCCTCTAGTGACTTCGATATTTCCGTTAGCTCGCGCTTCCCCCGACTACGCACATCTTCTGGGGTTGAAATGGCTTCATCTTCGATTTTTGATGAGGAAGTCATTGGGTCTGCCGCGAGGTCGTCTTATTCCAACGACCAGGCGAGCTTCTTTGCGGAGTATATTACTGATTTCGTGTCAAATATCCTCCAGTCCTCGAGGAGCGGATACCCATGACCCCGAACCCTTCGAGAGGGATCTTTCGGCCCGAGGGGGCCCCGACCGTTCTCAAGCGGGAAGCCCTTGAGAAGATCGTGAAGGACTTCCCCTGGCACGAGGGGGTTGAGTTGGCGCTTCCCGAAGGGGAGGGTTGCTCCTTGGCACTGTACGAAAAGTGCATGGTTGTACATCTGCCTAGTCTCCATGCCGGCTTCAGGCTACCACTAGCCCGACATATAGTCGTTTTTTAGTGGGCAATGCACATCTGTCACGCGCAACTGTTTCCCAATGCATGGAGGCTTCTGTGCGCGTACACCATTCGAAGCCACGAGCTCGGGGAGAGGCCGAACCTGGACGTCATGGCGAGCTTGTTCATGGCGAGCCGAGAACATGAATCATGTCTCGTCAACCTAAGTTTGCCCGGGCTAAAGATCACCACTACACCGTCAAATTTCGGTCAGTGGAAGGACAAGTGGTTCTTGGTCCGAGACCCTACTAGGAGGTATCTTAACTTCCCCTCGGCACCGGACAACTTCTGCCATCCCAAGAGGACGCAGGATGCCGCCGAGCTCAAGGCTAGGTTTGCACCGATGCGCCGGACACCTTACTGGGAGTACCTGGCGCAAGACTGGCTCGAGCGGGCCGGTCTGAGTCTTACCCCCTCCAAACCGCGAGGGCTCAGAGGGTATTTATTTCTTTTTCTTGCTCTTACATTGTTCCTTGTTTTGTTTTTTATTTTGATCACGCGTAGTAGATTTTGGTTGTTTGTGATGATCACGAGCCTCGCTCGGATCACACACTCTAGATTTTGATTGTCTTGCGATGATCACGAGCCTCGTTCGGATTACGCATTCTAGATTTTGATTGTTTCTGCCATGATCACGAGCCTCGCTCGGATCACGCACTCACTTCGATTATTTGCGACCTTCTCTCTTCTTTTCCTTTCATCTAACTTGCTTTTTATTTCCTTGCAGTGGATCTTTTTAACGCTCTAGCCTCGAAGGTGCAGGGGAAGAAGCCCGCGGTCCCCGCCGCGCAGACCTCTCGGGCCCCCAAGGGCCCAACCGTAACGGCGAAGGCGCCGACCTCGCTTCCGAAGGTGACGGTCCCTGCGAAGGTCGTAGGGGTTAAGATTCTTGAGAGAGGGGCACACAAAGAAGACGCCATCAGGGCGTCCTCCCACGCCCCCAAGGATCCGGCGACGGGGCTGGGTCCAAACGAAAGGACGCAGAAGCGTCGCCCCACAAAGAGAAAAGGAAGAAGCACAAGGGGGACGGCCAACGCAGTTCCTCGGGGAGGGAGGTCGTACACAACCCCAACTTTGAGGGGCAGGCTCTCTCCGGCACCGGTCCTTCCCCCGCGAAGTTCCACTGCTCCGGGCCATCCCGGGGCGCGCTCAGGAACTGGAATCGGGATGATTGGAAGGAGGAGATTGCGTGGGCAAACAATCTATCCGAGGACGCCCTTACTGACGAGGCGCTTCGTTACTCTGCGATGGTATGTTTTGCTTCTCTTTCGTAAGCTTTGGCCGAAAGTTTCATGCTCGTTTTCTCCTAACATACTTTTCGACTTTTCAGCACACCTTCTTCGAGAACTATAACTGTAGCCGCGTCACCCTCCTCCAAACGAGAATAGACAAGATGGAGACGGCACTCAAGGCCCGCACAGAGGAGTGTGCGAAGAAAGAGAAAGACCTCGCCGAGGCCGAGAGGCGGGTTATGGCCGCGGAGGTTGCGACGAGGGATGAGGCCAAAGCGGCGGCCAAGGCGAAGGCGAAGGAGGAGGAGAACAAGACAAGGGCCCTGGTTGGGGACCTACGCGCCGAGGTCGAGGACCTCCGAACAAAACTTTCCGCGGAGCACAAGTCTTTTAGGGAGAAAGAGTCGGAGCTCCAGAAAGTCGAGGAGGAGAACAACAACCTCCTCCACCGCATCAAAGAGTTTAACGAAGAGGTGGAGGCTGCGGGGCCCAAGTACGTGAAGTCCGCCGAGTATCAGGAACAGATGTTGAGCAGCATTGATAAGATGTACCGACAGGCCATTCGCATGGGGGTAAAGCAAGCGGTGGCGAAGTATGGGCACATCGACCCTCGCATCGCCTTTTTTATCCCCAACTATGGGCTGACCATGGGGGAAGAAATCGGGGAAGAGCCTGAGGGAGAATGCGAGTTCTTCCTCGACAACGAGGGCGGGGACGCGCCAAGCGAAAGCACCGAGGTGCCTGCCGAAGGCCCCTCAGTCCAGGGAGATTTGGACCCCGCTCTCGGTGGCGCCAACCCCGCGAAGGATGCACCCACCTTCGAGCTCGAGGTGATCATTGCCTCGCCTCTTCGTCAAGTCTCCATGGATCCCGCTACCGACACACGAAATGAGTGAAGGGTGTTTTCCTTTGTAACTTTTTTTTTATCTTAAGGATTTTTTATCTTAAGGATTTTTAAGGATTTTGGTGGCCCCGTTGGGGTCCATAATTATGATATTTCGGCCTTCCCTGCCTTATTTTATGCAATTTTCTTTCTGTCTTTGCATGTGGTTTGTATTGCGTGTTTTCCGAGGGTTCCAAGGGCCCATCCTATCCCGATCCAACCCCATGGTCCGAGTGCTGCAAGAGTTGCAGGCTGCTCGGGCCATATCGGGCGTTCTTATTTTTTAATATCCTGAGCCTCGCTTGGCTCCCGTCGATAGATTTTGTGCAGCGATCATGAGCCATCGCTCGGATCGCGAATGATAGATTATATGCGGCGATCACGAGCTCCGCTCGGATCGTGCATGATAGATTATATGCGGCGATCACGAGCCCCGCTTGGATCACGCATGATAGATTATATGCGGCGATCACGAGCCCCGCTCGGATCGCGCATGATAGATTATATGCGGCGATCACGAGCCCCGCTTGGATCACGCATGATAGATTATATGCGGCGATCACGAGTCCCGCTCGGATCGCGCATGATAGATTATATGCGGCGATCACGAGCCTCGCTCGAATCGCACATGATAGATTATATGCGGCGATCACGAGTCCCGCTCGGATCGCGCATGATAGATTATATGCATCGATCACGAGCCTCGCTCGAATCGCGCATGATAGATTATATGCAGCGACCACGAGCTCCGCTCGGATCGCGCATGATAGATTATATGCGGCGATCACGAGTCTCGCTCTGATCGCGCATGATAGATTATATGTAGCGATCACGAGCCTCGCTCGGATTGCGCATGATTGTTTTGGTTGTCTCCAACCCCAAGCGGGAAGCGAGTGGCGGAATTGCGCGCATAAAGCCGAGAATCTCCAACCCCAAGCGGGAAGCGAGTGGCGGAATTGCGCGCATAAAGCCGAGAATCTCAAACCCCAAGCGGGAAGCGAGGGATGGAATTTGTACTTTTTAAAATCGAGAATCTCCAACCCCAAGCGGAAAGCGAGGGGTGGACTTCGTACACTTCAAATCGAGAATCTCCAACCCCAAGCGGGAAGTTAGGGGTGAATTTTGCACAAATCGAGAATCTCCAACCATAAGCGGTAAGCGAGAGGCGGAATTTGTAATGTTAAAATCGCGAATCTCCAACCCCAAGCGGAAAGCGAGGGTGGACTTCGCACACTTAAAATCGAGAATTTCCAACCCCAAGCGGGAAGCGATGGGTGGATTTTGCACACAATCGAGAATCTCCAACCCCAAGCGGGAAGCGAGGCCGAAATTTGTACTTTTAAAATCGAGAATCTCCAACCCCTAGCGGGAAGCGGGGGGTGGACTTCGCACACTTAAAATCGAGGATCTCCAACCCCAAACGGGAAGTGAAGGGTGGATTTTGCACACAATCGAGAATCTCCAACCCCAAGCGGGAAGCGAGGGGTGGACTTCGCACACTTAAAATCGAGAATCTCCAACCCCAAGCGGGAAGCGAGGGGTGGATTTTGATGATCGTGTCCTCGCGATAAGGTTTTCACATTGAGAAAACATTTGGAAAACATCACGTTACCCTTTATTCACAAAACTTTGGAGACGGCGAAAATTCAAAAATTTTACATGTAATATCTTTTGAGCCGAGCGATATTCCATGTTTTGCTTAGAGTACGTCTCTCGCTATCTTTGAGTTTGAAAGCCCCGGGCGCGGCTTCTTCTCCAAGGAGGTACGACCCTTCCTAGTTCGGATCCAGTTTGCCACCCTCGGTACGTCTTAAAACGAGACAACTAGTGACCAAAACCCGGGGCCTAACTTTCTTGTCATGATACACTGCCACTCGCCGTTTGTACTCTTTGGAGCGCAGTGCCGCGATCTCGCGAAGTTCGTCTCTAAACAGAATTTCTACCTTGAGATTGGCCTCGTTCTCTTTCTCGTCAAAGTCGAAGACCCTTCCCGAAGGGACCAGGGTTTCTACGGGAACCAACGCGTCTGCCTCGTAGGTCAGAGCGAAAGGTGTTTCTCCCGTTGCATGACGTGCGGTTGTTCGGTATGTCCATAGGACAAGCGGGAGAAGCTCCGTCCAGCTTCCTTGCGCCATGCCCAGACGTTTCTTAAGATCGGACAGGATACAATTGTTGACGTTCTCCACCTGGCCGTTGGACTGGGGGTGGGCCACTGAAGAGAACTTGATGGTTATTCCAAGCTCGGAGCAAAAGGTCCGGGTTTCCTCGCAGTCGAATTAGGGGCCATGGTCGGTCATGATGGTCATCGGGACCCCAAAGCGACACACGAGATTTTTCCATAGGAAGTTGCAGACCTTTGTCCCCGTGATTTTTGCCATTGCCTCTGCCTCGACCCACTTCGTGAAGTAGTTGACGAAGACTAGTATGTACTGCACTTGGCCTACGACCTTGGGAAATGGCCCCAAGATGTCCATCGCCCACATCGCGAAGGGGCAGGGTGCGTGGATCGAGCGCAGGCGTGATGTTGGGGCGTGCTGGATGTTAGCGTGCTTTTGGCATCCGTCACGCTTCTGGACGTAAGCCCTCGCGTCCTGCATGAGGGTGGGCAAAAAATACCCAAGAAGACGATCTTATGTGTCAAAGTGCGCCACCCGGGATAGCCACCGCAGACCAATTCGTGTGCCTCGAACATGATGTGCTTTGCGGCCTCGTCCGGAACACATAGCAAGTTGGGTTCCGCGAAGCCCCGACGATAGAGCCGGCCCCCGATGACACAGTAGCAGGTGATGTGAACCCCGTTAAGGATTCACGAGAGGATCTTGAACTTGGACTCGTAAATGGTCTTCTCACGTCGATTGGATAGGTTTTGAGACGAAATCGTCTAGACTAGGTAGGGAAGAAGTGAAAGGATTTAAGAAGGTGGCTTCGTTTGACGGAAACCGGAAGAGTATGGGATACGAGAAGAGAATTGGGTTGACGCCTTTATGAAGTGTTCTGGAGAAATCTCGACAGCATAACATTAATCAAAACAAAGCGTAAACAATAATGGAGGGGGCGTGCCTCTTATATAGAGAAGAGGGCACGCCTAACCCTAGCAAACCCTAGCGGCGTGGGGAGTGAAGGGAGATGCAAGCATGCGGCCCAACCACTAGCCCAAGCCCAAAATTCAAGACATAAATAGAAATACATAAGTAGAAATGTTTCGGAATGGAAATATGTCTAAAAATAGTAAGAAACATAAATGGTCACGGTGGCCTATTCGCGAGTGTCGCGACAAGGTTGTGACAACGCGTCGGCGTGCCAAGGGCATGTCGCGACACGGGTCGAGGCGCGGCATGGCTTCGGCGTCGACGGGGCTGGTGCGCACCCGAACCTCGAGTGTCGAGGCCGAGGCGCACCAGAACCTCAAGTTCCCACGCCGGGGTGGCCCGGCGTGGCACGGTGCTCGGCCTGCGTGGCTGGCACGGCACCGAGAGTGAGGTTCTCAGTGCCGCGGTGCGTAGCGTCAGCCTGGAGTGCCACTGCGCCTTCGATGAAGGAGACGCACCGGGTGAGGGGCGCGCCGTTGGCTGCGCCGTGGGTTGCGAGGACGCGCGCGATGAGGGACGCAGTGGCTCGCGCTATGGCACGGGTCCTGGCTCGAGTAATGGGTCCGTCGGACCGCACAGACATGTCTTCCTCTTCTTGGCTCGCCGTCATGGTGGGGCTCACATCACCCTCCCCCCTTTGGGTGGGAAACGTCCCCGTTTCTTCGTCATGATACTCGGGATCCACGTAAGGAGAGAGATCCGAGACATTGAAGGAGGCGGAAACGTTGTACTTACCCGGGAGGTCGAGTATGTAAGAGGTTTCATTGATGCGCCGGAGGACCTTGAAAGGTCCGTCCCCTCGTGGGTGTAGCTTCGTCTTCCGAGCAGCGGGAAAACGTTCCTTCCGAAGATGGACCCACACCAAATCTCCGGGCTTGAAAATCAAAGCACGGCGCCCCTTGTTGCGTTGGGCGGCGTATTGCTCCGATGGTTTCAACAGTTGGGCCTTGGTGTGCTCATGTAGGCGGCGGACATGCTCGACGCGGTTGGCCGCGTCGATATGCTCGTCTGGCTTGAATGGCAAGGGCACCAAGTCCATGGGCGTGCAAGGGTTACGCCCGTAGACCACCTCGAAAGGGGTCATCTTCGTCGCAGAGTGGTAGGACCTGTTATAAGCAAACTTAACATGGCAAAGTAAGTCCTCCCACCGACGTGGGTTTGCCTTGAGCATCGTCCGAAGAAGAGTGCCCAAGGTCCGATTGGTCACCTCAGTCTGACCATCGGTCTGGGAGTGATAAGCAGTAGAAAATAGGAGTCGTGTTCCTAACTTCCCCCAAAGCGTTCTCCAAAAGTGGCTGCAGAATTTGGTATCCCTATCACTAACAATAGTTTTAGGAATACCATGCAATTTCACCACATGTTCGAAGAATAAATTAGCGATTTCCACCGCGTTATTAGTCCTCTTACATGCAATGAAGTGGGCCATTTTTGAGAATCGGTCCACGACTACAAAAATGGAATCCTTTCCACGCCTCGACATTGGTAGTCCCGTGATAAAATCCATAGAAAGATCTTCCCACGGGGCGTCGGGAATCGGTAGGGGAGTGTAAAGGCCATGTGGTTCTGACCGAGACTTGGCAGTATGACATGGCACACAACTTTGACAATACTTGTTAACATCTCGAACCATGTGAGGCCAGAAAAAATGCTCACAAAGTGCTGCCAACGTTTTGGCTATGCCAAAGTTGCCTCGGTCATCATGAGCTTCTTGGAGCAACAAATGTCTCATCGAAGATGCCGGAATGCAAAGCTTCCCAGCTCGGTAAAGATACCCGTTGTCTAAGAAGAAAGACTCATGAACTCTTGAATGCTCAAGGTTTTTAATGATTGAGGAAAAATACGGATCTGAGGTGTATAATTCCTTGATCATAGCGAACCCGAGCAATTTGGAATGTAATTGGGTTAAAAGAATATACCTTCTCGAGAGAGCGTCGGGGACGACGTTCTCTTTGCCTTTTTTGTGCGCAATGACGTAGGGAAACGTCTCCATGTATTCAACCCAGCGTGCGTGGCGCCTATTCAGAGTCGTTTGACTCTTGAGATAAGCCAAGGCCGCGTGATCCGTATGAATTACGAACTCGCTTGGCCAGAGATAGTGTTGCCACGTCTTTAGGACCCTAATAAGAGCGTAAAGCTCTTTGTCATAGGTCGGATAATTCAAAGTAGCCCCTGCTAGCTTCTCGCTAAAGTAAGCGATTGGCCTTTGTTTTTGAAGGAGTACGCCGCCAATACCATAATCGGAAGCGTCGCACTCGATCTCGAAGCGTTTTGAGAAGTCCGGCAATTGCAGGACCGGGGCGCGGCACAAAGCATCCTTCAAGGCCTCGAAAGCGGCCTCGTGATGCAGCATCCACTTTATTATTGTTGTCTTCTTGATTAAAGAATGGAGTGGCCCGACGATAGAAACCGGCTAACCCCAAAAAAAGAACGAACCATTGTTGGGGTCGTTGGGGTTGGCCACTCACGGATGGCCCGAATTTTGTCAGAATCCACTCGTAGGCCATCCTTGGATACGACGAAACCAAGAAAATTCGTCGTATCCGAGCAAAACACACACTTGTCCAAATTTACATACAAAGAATGTTCGCGGAGGCAATCTAACACCTGCCTAATGTGCCCCGCGTGAGAGTCTAAAGTCTTACTATAAACTAAAATGTCGTCAAAATACACGACGACGAAAAGTCCCAAAAATTTACGCAAAACAAAGTTCATTAATCTCATAAAAGTAGAAGG
This sequence comes from Fallopia convolvulus, assembly GCA_964016875.1. Classification (NCBI taxonomy): domain Eukaryota; kingdom Viridiplantae; phylum Streptophyta; class Magnoliopsida; order Caryophyllales; family Polygonaceae; genus Fallopia; species Fallopia convolvulus. The sequence continues at coordinate 55,604,703 of OZ024723.1, forward strand.
TGCGTTAGTGAGGCCGAATGGCATCACCAACCACTCATAAAGACCGTGTTTGGTCTTAAAAGCCGTCTTCCACTCGTCCCCTTCTTGCATCCGAATTTGATGGTAGCCGCTCCACAAATCGATCTTCGAAAACAGCACGGCACCATGTAACTCGTCTAGCATATCGTCCAAGCGGTGAATCGGGTGGCGGTACTTGATGGTGATTTGGTTGATGGCACGGCAGTCCACGCACATCCTCCAAGACCCATCCATCTTCGGCACCAAGATAACCGGAACCGCACACGGGCTAAGGGACTCTCGAACATAACCCTTGTCCAAAAGAGATTGGACTTGGCGTTGTAGCTCTTGAGTTTCCTTAGGTAACGCTCTATAAGCAGGCCAGTTTGGTAACGAAGCGCCGGGAATAAGATCTATGCGATGCTCGATCCCCCGAATAGGCGGTAACCCGTCGGGGAGCTCGGCAGGCATAATATCCGAGAACTCCTGTAGCAAGGCAGAAATAGAGGGAGGTAATATGTGTGTCTTATCAATAGTAATATTAAATAAAGGACACATTAAGGAACAAGTAAAACTCCCCTCGATGTGCTTGACCACGTCGCGCCGACGGCATAGAAACAAACAATCTTGCACCGAGCCGAGGAGTAGGGGCTCGACGTCCTCGCTCGTCCGAGGCGCGCCATGGGCGCCATGATGCTGGCCAACAAGCCCCTGCCAGTGAGGAAGTGGGACACCAGGCGCGCCGTTGGAACGTGGCTGGATCGGGCCAGCGCCGCTGGGCAACGCCGCAGGCGCGTTGTGGCGCGCGGCCGAGGACGCAGACGGCGTCCGAGGCTCTTCCTTCAACTTCTGTCGGCGATTCTGGCTGGAATCCCCTTGTAATCCAGAATGTGTGTTGTTCGAACCAGGAGCGCCGCCAGAACCCTCGCCATGGCCTGTAGCGCCGTGTGTGGATGCATTCGGCTTAGGCGCGGCCGTGGCTTGCTCCAGAGCGTTAGCTTGCTGCCTTTCGGCTTTGTCCTGTAACGCTTCACTCGGAGACATGGGTAAGATGGTCACGCGTTTACCATGGTAATTGAACATGTAAGTGTTCAACCGGCCATCGTAAATCATGTGACGGTCAAACTGCCATGGACGGCCAAGAAGGAGATGTGTGGCGTCCATGTCAGTGACATCAAATAAAATCGAATCGGAATAAACACCAATGGAAAAAGAAAGGCTAACCTGTTTCGTGATCCAATGGTCACCATCATTCGAAATCCAAGCGAGTTTGTAGGGCTTTGGATGGTCCGTTTGAGGCAACTTGAAGTGGTCAACAACCTTTCTTGACAAGAAGTTTCCGCAGCTTCCAGAATCGATAATCACACTTAGGGAGACGTTTTGTACCAAACACCGAGTACGGAAAATGTTTTCCCGTTGATCGGTTGGCACGACATCCCGCATGCTAAGCGCTCGGCGCGTCACTAGCAATAGCTTGTCAACGCCGGCATCGATGTCCGAAGGTGTGCAATATGCACCGTCTTCAATGGTCGCGGCGTTGTCCTCTTCCGACTCAGCTTCGTCAACGCTCTCGTACGTTGCGGTTTGAGCCGAAACAACACACGCTTCGTGTTAGGGCAATCCCGTTTCAAGTGCCCCCGGCCACCACATTGATAGCACTCGATTTCTCGAGTCCTTTGTGGGGGAGGGGCTGCCTTGTCACGGTTTTGGCCCACCAAAGCGCCCTTGGAGTCCGTCGCTTGGGTACCTACCTTAGATTTAGCAAGAGAAGGAGTAACAAACTTGTTAGTACCTAAAGCGGAAGGACTAGGGGTAGAATTGTACCTTTGATATGTGGACGTCTTCGGCCTCTTGAATTGTGTGTAAAGCTCCATGGCCGTGTGTATCAACCGTCCCAAATCTTTGATCGGCAAGACAACCAAGCGATCTCGGATCCATTGGTGGAGTCCCGCCACGAAGCGAGACCGCAACGCCCCCGGCGAAGCGCTTATGCCGGCTTTGAAGAATAAATCTTCTAAGTAAGCAAAGAACTCCTCTGGAGTCATGGATCCTTGACGTGCGTCTTGGATCATAATCCGAACCTTCTCCTTGTAGTCGGGGGGGGGGTATAAATTTCCGCTTCATTATGAATACAAGTTGATGTCACTCGGTTATGGGGACTTTACCCTTTCGGGCCCGATCCGCTTCGAATCGGTTCCACCACATACGAGCGGCACCCTTGAAATGAAGGGTCACCACCTCGACTTTCTCGTGCTCCTCGTAATGGCAATGTTTGAGCACGTGTTCGGTTCCCTGCAGCCAAGAAATAAATTCATCAGGGTTGTAATTACCTTAAAAATCTTCAAATTTTACCTTAACGTCGCGGCATGATACATGCGCCGGACGTTCATTATAGGCGCGCCGGTTGGCACACGGAGGCGGTGTGCGTCGGCATCGGGGGCCTCGGCCAAAGCCTCGGTGTGGCCCGTCGCCATCGTTGCTAGGCTCGTCGTCTCCATCGCGCCGAGGGCTCCACTGCTCCTCGCGGTATCAGTTATTGCGATACCGATCCCCATCGCGCCGAGGCCGTTCGCGGTTGTCACGGCGCTCTAGCCGATCATACACCGCGCGGTTCTCGGGCAACTTGGGTCTCGGAATCCAATCCCGATCCCGATCTATCCACTCCTCCGAATCATGGACCGGAGGGTGGTCAAATTTCTCCTCGGAGTCCTCCTCGTACTCCGTTATAGAGTACTCGGAATCCGAAATTGGAGTTGTTGCACTTTGATGACCTCGATAATCATCGACATCGAAGTCATCTCGGTCTTTGTGTTTCTTTTTCTTAGGCGTCGGAGTGACCGCCTTTTTTTTCTTTTTTGCTTGTTGACGTCGTCACTCCTCGGAGTCATACTCCTCATCGGAATGAACGTCAACAACATCCTCCAAATGTTAAGCCTGATTAGTCGGACGACTTTCCTTCATGGACTCCAACCTTTGGATTCCATTCGGGTTAGACGTTTCAACCAAGGGGCCCTTGCATTTCTCTTGCGCCGTAGCCCGCGGTGTCGAGACGCCATGTGGCGTTACGCTCGGATTAGCGGGCTGTGTGTGGATGGTCACGGCTGGTGGCGCTTGTTGTTGCGCTATGAACCTCGTAAGCATGCTCTCCAAGGACGTAAAGCGCGCCTCAAGCACGGCGAGGCCAGCAGCGGGCACGGCACCGGGCTGCGTCACGCCGGGTGTTCCGAGAAGACTCGGTTGAAGCGCCGGCACATGTTGTGGGTTGTTGTGTTGTTGGTTTGTGAGGCCCTGTTGGTTGGAATGCTCGTCACCTTCCATGCTACCGTCTCCTAACTCAACCATAGACATGAACAAGTCAATAGTTCCAAAAACAACCAAGCAAAAGAAACGTCAAGATTTTGTAAGACTTACCACGCAAGTACCCTTAGTTTGCACGAAAAGTACTTGAAAGGAATGGGAGGCTAAGGATCTCGACGTTGCACAAGTATGGCACACACAAGAGCAAGAACACGCAAGACAAACAATCTAGCAAGTGAGAAAAGAGAGAGAGAGGCGTCGACTTTAGTGAAGCCTTGGCACGTAAGAGGGAGAGAGAAGTAGAAGATCTCGGCCTAAGAGGGAAGGCGAGATTGAGTTGTTAGAAGAATGGAAAGAATCAAAGATATGCAAGCAAAGAAAGATATGATATGATTTGAGAGAGAGAGAGTGGCCGAATATTTGTGAGATACTTGCCTTATTTTGGCTTGTGTATCTCATAATATCTTTTGAGATTTTTTTTAAAAAGATACTAATGGATAAAGATTGCCTTATTTTGGCTTTGCTTTTCCACAATTATTTTTTTTATATTTTCGGCAATTAACAAGATATTGGAGATATGATCTCCCAAGATTCTTGCTTAAAAATAAAAGATTGAGATAAGGCCAAATCAGACCAAATCTCGCACCAACAACAATATGCACGACACACACAATCAATCGATTCAAACAAGACAAGATGAATGCAAGTAATGCTCGAAAACTCAATATGATGAACCGAAAACAAGTGCAAGTCGGCGTGACGTGGTCAAGCACATCGAGGAGAGTTTTACTTGTTTCTTAATGTGTCCTTTATTTAATATTACTATTGATAAGACACACGTATTACCTCCCTCTATTTCTGCCTTGCTACAGGAGTTCTCGGATATTATGCCTGCCGAGCTCCTCGACGGGTTACCGCCTATTCGGGGGATCGAGCATCGCATAGATCTTATTCCCGGCGCTTCGTTGCCAAACCGGCCTGCTTATAGGGCGTCGCCTAAGGAAACTCAAGAGCTACAACGCCAAGTCCAATCTCTTTTGGACAAGGGTTATGTTCGAGAGTCCCTTAGCCCGTGTGCGGTTCCGGTTATCTTGGTGCCGAAGATGGATGGGTCTTGGAGGATGTGCGTGGACTGCCGTGCCATCAACCAAATCACCACCAAGTACCGCCACCCGATTCCCCTCTTGGACGATATGCTAGACGAGTTATATGGTGTCGTGCTGTTTTCGAAGATCGATTTGAGGAGTGGCTACCATCAAATTCGGATGCAAGAAGGGGACGAGTGGAAGACGGCTTTTAAGACCAAACACGGTCTTTATGAGTGGTTGGTGATGGCATACTGCCAAGTCTCGGTCAGAACCACATGGCCTTTACACGCCCCTACCGATTCCCGACGCCCCGTGGGAAAATCTTTCTATGGATTTTATCATGGGACTACCAATGTCGAGGCGTGGAAAGGATTCCATTTTTGTAGTCGTGGACCGGTTCTCCAAAATGGCCCACTTCATTGCATGTAAGGGGACTAATAACGCGATGGAAATCGCTAATTTATTCTTCGAACATGTGGTGAAATTGCATGGTATTCCTAAAACTATTGTTAGTGATAGGGAGGACTTACTTTGCATGGTATTCCTTGGGCACTCTTCTTCGGACGATGCTCAAGGCAAACCCACGTCGGTGGGAGGACTTACTTTGCCATGTTGAGTTTGCTTATAACAGGTCCTACCACTCTACGACGAAGATGACCCCTTTCGAGGTGGTCTACGGGCGTAACCCTTGCACGCCCATGGACTTGGTGCCTTTGCCATTCAAGCCAGATGAGCATATCGACGCGGCCAACCGCGCCGAGCATGTCTGCCGCCTACATGAGCGCACCAAGGCCCAGCTGTTGAAACGATCGGAGCAATACGCCGCCCAACGCAACAAGGGCCGCCGTGCTTTGATTTTCGAGCCCGGAGATTTGGTGTGGGTCCATCTTCGGAAGGAACGTTTTCCCGCTGCTCGGAAGACGAAGCTACACCCACGAGGGGACGGACCTTTCAAGGTCCTCCGGCGCATCAACGAAACCTCTTACATACTCGACCTCCCGGGTAAGTACAACGTTTCCGCCTCCTTCAATGTTTCGGATCTCCCTCCTTACGTGGATCTCGAGTATCATGACGAGGAAACGGGGACGTTTCCCACCCAAAGGGGGGAGGGTGATGTGAGCCCCACCATGATGGCAAGCCAAGAAGAGGAAGACATGTTTGTGCGGTCTGACGGACCCATTACTCGAGCCAGGACCCGTGCCATAGCGCGAGCCACTGCGTCCCTCATCGCGCGCGTCCTCGCAACCCACGGCGCAGCCAACGGCGCGCCCCTCACCCGGTGCGTCTCCTTCATCGAAGGCGCAGTGGCACTCCAGGCTGACGCTACGCACCGCGGCACTGAGAACCTCACTCTCGGTGCCGTGCCAGCCACGCAGGCCGAGCACCGTGCCACGCCGGGCCACCCCGGCGTGGGAACTTGAGGTTCTGGTGCGCCTCGGCCTCGACACTCGAGGTTCGGGTGCGCACCAGCCCCGTCGACGCCGAAGCCATGCCGCGCCTCGACCCGTGTCGCGACATGCCCTTGGCACGCCGACGCGTTGTCACAACCTTGTCGCGACACTCGCGAATAGGCCACCGTGACCATTTATGTTTCTTACTATTTTTAGACATATTTCCATTCCGAAACATTTCTACTTATGTATTTCTATTTATGTCTTGAATTTTGGGCTTGGGCTAGTGGTTGGGCCGCATGCTTGCATCTCCCTTCACTCCCCACGCCGCTAGGGTTTGCTAGGGTTAGGCGTGCCCTCTTCTCTATATAAGAGGCACGCCCCCTCCATTATTGTTTACGCTTTGTTTTGATTAATGTTATGCTGTCGAGATTTCTCCATAACACTTCATAAAGGCGTCAACCCAATTCTCTTCTCCTATCCCATACTCTTCCGGTTTCCGTCAAACGAAGCCACCTTCTTAAATCCTTTCACTTCTTCCCTACCTAGTCTAGACGATTTCGTCTCAAAACCTATCCAATCGACGTGAGAAGACCATTTACGAGTCCAAGTTCAAGATCCTCTCGTGAATCCTTAACGGGGTTCACATCAGCAGGCTGCCTGCATTTTGAGCTTTCTAGCCTCTGCGGGGTCCTCAAGGAGGACACCGCTCTCCACATATTGCGTGATGGGAATCCCCCAGTCCCCGAGTTTGACAGAGGGAACCTCGCTAGTTACACTTTGCGAGAGTTTTCTCTCTGCCATCACGTGATTGCCCACCTCCAACGGGAGAGCCGATCCCAACCTCACGAGTGCATCCGCCTTTGTGTTCGCAGCGCATGGGACGGACTCTACCGCGAAGGTTTCTATGCAAGGCACCAAGGCTTTGACCTTCTCTCGGTACGCGGGTAGGAATCCCGTTATGGTATCATACTGTCCGTTCAACTGTTGTGCCACCAATTTAGAATCGGTGTACACCCTGATCCTGCGAGCCCCACTAAGCAGCGCCATCTCAATCCCGGCGATCATGGCCTCGTACTCAGCCTCGTTATTGGTGGCGTTGAAGGCGAAGTTAAGGGCATACTCCATTCGATTGAGGGACCGGCAAGAAACACGCTGGCCCCGCCCCCGGCTTGCATCGCGATCCATCGACAAAGACCTTCCACTCCTCCGCACTCTCGTCAGTCTCGGGGAAGGTCACCTCTACCATGAAGTCTGCGAGAGCCTGTCCCTTCATGGCGGTTCAGGGCATGTAGCTGATGTCGAACTCGGAGAGCTCAACTGCCCACTTCGTCATCCGCCCGGAAAGGGCAGGCTGATGGAGGATCTGTCGAAGAGGGAGATCGGAGAGGACCTGGATGGGGTGGGCATGAAAGTATGGGCGCAGGCACCTTGTGGCGGTCACCACAGTCAGGGCCATTTTTTCTGCCGGGGAGTATCGTTGCTCCGCAGGTTGGAGCAGACGGCTTATAAAATAAACAGGATGCATAGCTTTTCTCGTTAGCACTACGCTAACTGTCTCTGGGCTTACGGCCACGTACAACTGCAAGTCCTCGCCCTCCATTGGAGGTGACAACGTGGGGAGTTTTGACAAGAATGTCTTTAATCCGGAGAAGGCGAGCTCTAGCTCCTCGTCCCAGACAAACTTGTCATTTTTCTTTAGGGCGGCGAAGAAGGGCGGAGACTTATCCGCCAAACGGGAGTAGAACCTCCCCAGCTAATTTACGGCGTCGTTGATCCGTTGTACCTCAGTATGAGATCGTGGCGACCTCGTCGAAAGAATTGATTCAATTTTGGCGGGATTCACATCTATCCCACGCTCGCTGATCATGAAGCCCAAGAACTTTCCCGATGACACTCCGAACACACACTTCTCAGGATTCAGGTTGATCCGGTTGTGCCTGAGTGTTGCAAAGACCTCGACGAGGTCGACCAGATGCTCCTCTAGGGTTTTGCTTCGAATCACAATGTCATCGACGTATGCCGACACGTTCCTCCCCAGATGATTTTTAAAGATTCGGTCTATGAGGCGCTGGAAGGTTGCCCCCGCGTTTTTCAGGCCAAACGGCATAACCTTGTAGGAATAGGTCTCTCACTGCGTGATGAAGGATGTTTCCTCATCGTCTCGCGGGCTCATAAAGACCTGATTGTATCTTGAGTACGCGTCGAGGAAGCTCAAGACCCCGTGACCCGCCATTGAATCTACCAGCTCGTCGATCGAGGGCAGGGAGTAGCTGTCTTTGGGGCAGGCCTTGTTTAGATCCTTGAAGTCCACGCACATTCGCCATTTTCCGATGGTCTTTTTGACCAGCACAACGTTGGATAGCCATCTAGGGTATTGGACCTCGCGGATAAACCCCGCGACCAACAACTTCCCGACCTCAGTATTTGCGGCGTTTGCCCTCTCCTCATTCATCTTTCGTCGCCGCTGCACCACGGGTCGGGTGGTAATATCGACGTTCAAGGAATGTTGGGCCACGGTTCGCGGGATGCCGCAGAGTTCTTTCGCGGACCATGCGAACACATCGCGGGAGCCAACAAGCAAGGCCTCCAGCGATGTTGCTTATTCCCCGGAGAGACACTCACCGAGGTAGATTTTTTCGGCTTCGTTTCCGAATGGGGTAACAACCCTTTTCTCTGTCTATGGGATGGGGACATTGAAGTCCCGGACTTCGAGATCAGCCTCGCCGAGAGACTCTACCACAAACACCGGGCACTTTTGTTTTGCGTAGGTCGCATAGAAGACGCGACCCTCCTCTTGGTTGCCCTTCACCTCCCCGACTCCGCCATCGACGGGGAACTTCATCTTCAGGTGGTAGATAGACACCACCGCCTGAAACTTCATCAAGGACACCCTCCCGATGATTGCATTATACACCGAAGGCAGGTGTACCATGGTGAATTCCACCATCTCGGTTCGCCTCGTCGAACCGGTACCCAACGTCATCCACAGGTCTATCAGGCCCGCGACATCGACCTCGTCCCTTGAGAAGGAAGTGAGTTTCCCAGCGTAGGGCTTCAGGGATGTCTCGGAGATGCCTAGCTGCTCGAAGGTGTCGTAGTACATGATGTCCACAGAGGATCCCGTGTCCACCAGTACCCGCTTCACCATCTTCGAGCCCATCTGAGCATGCACCACCAAAAGGTCAGAGTGCGGCATGTGCAGACCCTTGGCATCCTCAGAGGTGAAGGCCAGTCCTACGTGAAACCGCGAGGTTTGTGCGACGCTGAATACCGAGGGCTCATGATGGCTTGCCCTCACGTACCTCTTCCTTTCTGCCTGGCTCGATCCAGCCAAAGAGGGGCCACCCGAGATGGTATGAATATACCCATCGGGCGTCGTCGTGTGCCTGGACCGCGCCTGCTTCGCGGGAGCCTGTTGTTCGACGTTGTTGGCCGTGGCCTGGCTCGGGCTTTGTGGCACGTTGTTTGCTCCCGAGGCGAGGTTGGCGTGCCCCTTCACGTTTGGGTTATACAAAGGGCCGCCCTTTCCCCTATAACCTCGTTGCTTCCCTCCAAAGCAGTTCCAACTCCCACCGTCGTTGCCCCTTTTGTTGTTTCGGTTGTTGTTGTTGTTGTTTCTGTTGTTGTTGTTGTTGTTGACGGGGTTTTGGGCCGGCGTTACATACGTGTCCCTTGCATCCGGCGCGCCCACCTTTGCCTTTCCCTTAGCCTCGGCCACGATTTCCTTGTCGGTCCTCGGCCGAGAGCTCTGGTTGGCGGCGTCCTGGCAAACACCTGAGCCGTGATCTGGGCGCATAGGTTGTCATACGTCACCGGGCATTTCAGGAAGATGTAATTTTTGAAAGCCCCTTGGCATAGGTTGCCCATGAGGGTGTCTCGTACCGACGATTCGTCGATATGCGCGATTTCCGCCACCGCGGTTGTGAACCTTGTGAAGAAGGTACCATGCGACTCGCCCTCTCCCTGCTCGATACCGCGGAGATCCCGCATGTTCTTCTTGCGCTTCCTCGAACCACTGAAGTGCACGATAAAGGACTCGCACAATTGAGCGAACGAGGCCACAGACCCGACCTTGAGACTTATAAACCACGTCATTGCAGCCTTCTCCAGGGTGGTCGGAAAGATGCTGCAGAAGATGGCGTCGTTGTAGGAGTTGACGTTCATCTAAATAGCGAAATGCTTCACATGCTCCTCGGGTCTGCCGCGCCGTCGTAGAGTTCCATCTGCGGCCTATGGAAATCCTTGGGCATCGGCGCGCTTTGAATTTCGTCCACGAAAGGCGAGCTGCTCCCGGCCTCAACGGGGCGCCGTTGCGATCATGACTTCAGGGTATGCATCACGCTCCTTGCCGTTTCGGACAACTCTGGGTCTTGCATCCTCGAGCAGCGCTAGCGAGACTTCGAGATCTACATGGGGTCCCGGGGAGGCCTCTCCGTTGACGAGCCGTTGGTTGACGCCTCGTGCCTTTGCACGTGCCCGAGGACGTACGCAGGTATGTACTAAGAGTGGGGCTGGCCAGGGGCGGGAACGGGGACATATGAAGGGGCGAAGCCCTGTTGGTATTGCCCATAGCTCGGGTAGGGATATGGATTCGGGGGAGCACCACCCGATTCGTACACTTAGAACGGATAAGGGTTTTGTGGCGCGTTGTACGCCCACCCCGGAGGGACCCCGAACGGACAACCTGGGGATGGTCCCGCGTTCATCCATTGCCAGGTTTCGGGCATGTTATCGGGGTATTGGGGGAAGAAATTGTTTGGACAGGCCATTTTGAGGGGTTCAAAAGCGAAGGTTTGCGCGAGTCAGAAACTACTTAGGATGAAGAGGTTCCCAAAGACGGCGTCCGTGATGAAGCCCGAAATAAACCAACGCTAGATGACAAGAACGAGATTACTTTTATTTCGACTGTGCAAACACTTGCTTTTTATTTATATCTTTAGAACGAGGTTACAGACTGCGAGATTATGAATAGCGAGATTATAAACAATGAGATTACACACTAGATCTCTTTTTAGAGGATTCGAGATCTCGATCTAACAAGGTTCGAGATCTCCTAGTTACAACGAGGTTCTATCACCAACAGACTATTAGCAAGCTCTTGTAGCGAAGCCGAAGGGCTTGATTAAGCACGCGATGATTGATGCCTGCGAGGTGATGCAGCGAGATCTTTGATCAAGACGAGGTCTCTGGGTGACTTGAAGACTTTTGTGGACCTTCACTTGGCTGTAGCGTGGTCTTTAACGATGATTCAACATGTCGATCTTCAACGAGCAAAATAGTTCTTGAGTTCAAGAAGTTCTTCGACCCCCTGCCATCTACGAGATTCTCCCCTATTTATAAGGGTTTGAGGAAAACGGTTTTGAGGTTTGCTCGATGTGGGACGCCCGAGATTGGGCCCTCTGATTGGCCGAGAATGAGGCAGTTGGTCATTGGTCGAGAATATGGTGGTTGTCGAGTGGCTGAATAGGGCGGGTGTGTCAGCCTTTGAGCAACGAGGTTTAGACCTCATGGTCGAGGTCTTTGAGGCCTCGCAAAGTGTATGGAGCCGTCGTTTTTTAAGATGGGTAGGGCGAAGGCCTTCGAGTGCCATCTCGGGAGTCCAGTTGAATCCCGTTATGGCTCGTATCCCGGTCCCACTTTATATTCCGCTATTTTGCGCACCATCACAACCTTTGATTGGTCGGGGGGGTTGTTGTGTTCTTTCTGAATCTTCCGACGTGGGACGCAGTGTCGCGCTGATTAGCTTTCTTTTCCCTTGGAGTGAGCGCGATGTTTGGTCTTGCGACCGTTTTTACTCAGGATCACCTACTAGCTACCGATGAATCTCGAAATAAACCAACGCTAAATACAAGAAATGAAATTGTATTTATTCGACGAGACAAACCCTTGCTTTTTATTTATGGTTTATGAGCAGGATTATTACAACGAGATTAGGCCCTAGATCTCCTTACACGGGATTCGAGGTCTCTACCTAACAAAGCCCCGAGACCTCTTGATTACAACGAGATTATTACTTTACAAATTACTAGTGAGGCTCGTTCCTATTACAAATGAAGAGTTAGTGTCTAGTAAGCGAGGATGTACATTTGAGTGTTTGCACAGAGATTGTAGTTTGCGAAGTGACTTTGAGCGAGATTCTGCTTGAGACGAGGTCTCTTTGAGCGACTTGAAGTCTTTTTGTAGAGCTTCCCTTGATTGTAGCGTGGTCTTTATGATGATTCAACACGTCGATCTTCAATCAATAAGATAGTTCTTGAGTTCAAGATGATTTTTGACCCCTTGCAACTTCCGAGATCTTCTCTTATTTATAGACGTTTGAAGCTCATGGTTTTTACCAAACTCTGATGTGGGATGCCTGAGGTTCGACCCTCCGATTGGTCGAGGCGTAGGCGGAGGCCCATTGGTCGGGAGTTAGGCGGCTTTTGACTGGTTTAGGCGGGGTGGGGATATCAACTTTTGAATATGCGAGGTTGGGACCTCGTGGCGAGCTCTCTAACCACATTTATTAGTGAATAAGCGGGATTTGGGACCTCGCTCCCGTGGTTACGAGGTTTCGCGGGAGCAGGGACTTTACATTTTTTAGATGGGTATAGGAAAGATCGTCCACGGAAAAGACCTCGAGGACCTCGCCGATCTCCTCTACCTCGCGCCACGTGTCTACTATTCATATGTCGTTGTTTCGCGCACCATCACAACCCCAGGGCCCGTGGTCCTCGGCCCGGGGGCCGCGGGGCATACATGCGCGACACACGGTATGTTACTCCTGGGTGGCGAGATCTTACTTCGAGGATCTCTCTTTGCGAGACTCGAAGTTACGGTTGACAAGGCTCGAGGACCTCTTAGCGGGGTTATGTACTTGTCATTTTCTAGAAGTTTTCTTTTGGTTATGCAGCTGACGGGTTTCGGGCCCATCTCCCCGCTTTTCATTAATGGGCCCTTGCAAGAGTTAGGCCCATTAAGAGGGGAAAGGCCCAACTTTGTCTTTATAAATGACCGGCCAGACTCCCTTCTTCCTCCTTCTCGTTTCATCTTCCTCAAGCCAATTCTCTCTCTCTCTCTACGCCCTTTCAGTTTCTCTTTCGGTTTCTGGTAAGCAGGCGAAAAGTCTCCACCGGTTCGAAGCCCGCGACCGCCTCTTTTACACCGGTTTTTGACAAGTAAGTGGCGAACTTTCTCTTTGCATGTGTTTTTTGGTATGTTTTTTCTTCTTCGCCTCGTGCCCTAGGCGGAGGCGGTGAGTTTTTGGTGTTTCGTGTCGGTGTTACGGCGGCGGAACGGCGGAGGCGGCGCCATATGTCCGGCGGTGCACTCAAACACCCTGGTGTGCCAGCCGACGGTTGAGTTCATCGCCCCCTCTTTTCTTTTGAATTTCGAATGTTCTTGGGAAGTCCAACCGCCTCGCCGTCCAAAGATGGGACGTTTGCTTTTTCGATCTTCTGAGATCTGCCTCTCGGCCTGCAATTCTATTTGTTCCTTCCTTATCCCCCCTAGGTTGTCCCGTCTGTTAGAGTAGCCCTCGCGGTTTCCCTACGCTACTATCTCGCTACTGCCTTCTTCCCGTTTATTTTTCCCTAAGATTTTCCTTTTCCAAGTGTTCGTCTTCCGTGACCTGGACTTCACTTTTCATGCCTAGAGGAGCCCCTTCGAGCCCCCCACCAAGCCTCGCATCCAAACTTTGAGAGGAGTACTACGAAGTGTCTTCTGATACTGCGGGGACGGTTGAACTTAGCGACTTTCAAAACCCGAGGTCTTCTTTGATTTTGCTCAGTGATCGGACTAGCGCATCCAAAACCTCCATTATCTCGCACTTTTCTCGATTACGCACGTCATCCGGGTTGAGATGGCATCATCCTTAATTTCAAACGACGAACCCGTCGGGTCAGGACGCGCGATTGTCTGGGTCTAATGAGCAGCCCAACTTCTATTTGCGGTATATTCCCGATTCTGTGTCATGCATCCCTCCAGTCACCGAGGAGCGGATACCGATAACTCCAAACCCCGCGGTCGAGATCTTTCTGCCCGAGGGGGCCCCGACAGTCCTCAACAAAGAGGGCCTTGTGAAGATCGCGAAGGATTTTCCCTGGCCCGAGGCGGTTGAGCTGGCGCTCCCCGAGGGAGAGGGCTGCTCTTTGGCCTTGTACGACCATTGCGCGGTTGTTCACCTGCACAGCCTCCAGGCTGGCTTCCGGTTGCCGCTCGCTCAGCACATAGCCGATTTTTTTGTGGTTAATAAACGTCTGCCCCGCGCAATTGTTTCCCAAAACATGGAGGCACTTGTGTGCGTACACCCTCCGAAGCTACGAGCTCGGGGATGGGCCTGATGTGGATGTCATGACAAGCTTGTTTCTAGCAAGACGAGAGCAGAAATCATGTCTTGTCAACCTAAGTTTGCCCGGACTCAATATCACCACCACCCAGTCGAACGTCGGCCAGTGGAAGGACAAGTGATTCTTGGTTAGGGACCACACTGGGAAGATCCTCTATTTCCCTTCGGCACCGGACAATTTCCGACGTCCCAAGGGGTCGCTAGATGTCACCGAGATCAAGACTATTCGCAACGTCGCGCCAGGCGCCTTACTCGGAATATTAGGCGTAGGATCGGCTCCAGTGGGCGGGTCTGAGTCTTACCCTCCCAAACCGCGAGGGCGCAGAGGGTACTTATTTCCTTATGTTTTCTCGCTCTTGCCTTGTTTCTTGTTTTGCTTTGTGTTAGATTTGGACCACGTGCGGTAACCGCGAGCCTCGCTCAGGTTGCGCAAGTCGCGCCTAGATTGTTCGCTATGGCCATGAGCGCTGCTCGGATCACGCGCTCTAGATTTTGATTGCTTGTGATGATCATGAGTCTCGCTCGGATCACGCATACTAGATTTTGATTGTTTGCGATGACCACGAGCCTCACGCATTCTAGACTTTGATTGTTTGCGATGATCACTAGCCTTGCTCGGATCACACATTCTAGATTTGGTTTATTGCGACCTCCTTCCCCTTTTCTTTTATTAACTCACTTTTTCCTTTTCAGTGACTCTCTTGGATGATTTGGCCCAAAGGGCGAAAGGGAAGAAACCTGCGGGGCGTGCCGCGCAGACCTCTAGGGCTCCGAAGGCCCTGGCGCCGAAGTTGTTGGCCCATGAAAAGGTCGCAGGGGTGAAAATTGTCGAGGGGGGACCGCCTAAGGGAGAAGCTCCTAGAGCGTCCCCCAGCCCCCCCCCCCCCCCCCCGATCCGGCGATGGATCTGGTTCCAAAAGGAAGGACACGGAGGCGACGCATAGAGAAAAAAGGAAGAAGCACAAAGGGGACAGCCAGCGCAGCTCCTTGGGGAAGGAAGTTGTCCCCAGTTCCAGCCTCGAGGGGCGGGTTCTTGCCGCCACTAGCCCCTCTGCCGCGATGTTCCACTGCCCCGGGCCGTCCCGGGGCGCGCTCAGAAATTGGAACAGGGACGACTAGAAGGAGGAGATTGCGTGGGCGAACAATCTCTCCGAGGACGCCCTAAACGATGAGGCCCTCCGCTACTCGGCGATGGTGTGTTTTGTTTTTCTTTGTAAGCCTCGCTTAAAAGTTTCTTGCTTGTTCTTCACTAACATATTTTTGATTTTCCAGCACAATTTCTTCGAACATTACAACTGTAGCCGCATCAACCTCCTCCACAAGAAAATGGATAGGATGGAGGAGAGGCTTAAGGCCAGTACAGAGGAGTGCACCAAGAAGGAAAAGGCCTTCGCAGATGATGAGAGGCGGGTTCGGACTGCGGAAGTCGCAGCAAAGGATGAGGTCAGGGAGGCGGCCAAGGTGAAGGAGGAGGCTGCAAAGGCGAATGCCTTGGTCGGGGATCTACATGCCTCGGTTGAGGACCTGCGGACCAAACTTTCCGAGGAACATAAATACTACAAGGAGAAGGAATCAGAGCTCCAGAAGGTGAAGGAGGAGAACAGCAGCCTTCACCATCACATCGAGGAGCTCAACGAGGAGGTGGAGGTTGTAGGGCCCAAATACGTAAAGTCAGCCGCGTACAAGGAAGAGTTGTTGAGCAGCATTGATGGGATGTACCGGCAGGCTATCCGCGTAGGGGTGAAACAGGCGGTTGCAAAGTATCAATATATCGACCCTCGCATCGTCTTCTTCATCCCCAACTATGGACTGACCATGGCGGAGACCGGGGAGGATCCCGAGGGAGAATGCGAATTTTTCCTCGACAACGAAGGCGGGGTCGTATCGAGCGAGAATGAAGTTCCTGCCGCAGACCTCTCGGTCCAGGAAGGTTTGAACCCTGCCCAGGGCGATCCCAACCCCGCCCAAGGCGATGCCAACCCTGCCCAGGGCGATCCCAACCCCGCCCAGGGCGATCCCCTTGCCGAGCTTGAAGTTGTTGTAGCCTCGCCCCTCCACCAGTTTCCCATGGAGCCTCTTGCCGACAAGCCGAATGAATGACGGGTGCTTTTATAATTTTCTTTATTTTTGTGGTTGGATGGTAGCCTTGCTCCTTTCTAGGGCTTCTAATATAACTTTTCTGGCCCTCGCGGCCTTCTTTTATGCATTTTCCTCTTTTATCTCTGTATAGGGTTTATATTACGCGTCTTTTGAGGGTTCCAAAGGCCCTGACCCTTTCATCTCGATCCAACCCCATGGCCCGAGTGCTGCAAAGCTTGCAGATTGCTCGAGCCACATCGGGTCATCTTTGTTTAGTTTGATTACGCGGCGACCCCAAGCATCGCGCGGACCGCGCATGCCACGCTTCGATTATATGATGCGATCCCGAGCCTCGCTCAGAACACGCATTCCACACAGATTATGTGCAACGATCGCGAGCCTCGCTCAGACCGCGCATTCCACAGATTATATGCAACGATCACGAGCCGCTTGCATTTTGAGCTTTCTGGTCTCTGCGAGGTCCTTAGGGAGGATCTCGCTTTCCATGTATCGCGCGATGGGAGTCATCCAGTCTTCGATTCTTATGGAGAAAACTCCGCTGGCAACGTTTCGCGAGAGCTTCCTCTCCATCATCACGCGGTTACCCGCTTCCAAGGGGAGAGCCGATCCCAACCTAGCGAGGGCATCGACCTTGGTGTTAGCGACAGTTACCTTTTTCAGATAGGTATAGGAAAGATCGTCCACGGAAAAGACCTCGAGGACTAGCGAGTCTCCTCTACCTCGCGCCACGTGTCTACTGTTCATATGTCGTTGTTTCGCGCACCATCAGCTACTTTTCCTCACCGTTGAATGTACGTGATGTTTGGTCTTGCGACCCTTCTCACTCAGGATTGCTTATTAGCTCCTTTCCCTTGTCGTTGAATGTGCGTGATGTTTGGTTTTGCGATCCTTCTTAGGATTTGTTTATTGGTGTAAGAAACTCCATGGGACCCACCTTCGAGATCTTTTTCTCGCGGGGCCCGTTCAAGCTTAATGGACAAGCGCGCAGGCCCTCCAAACAAGCTGAACAAAGCGTACATGGAAAAACATGCAAGCCTCCCATACTACGCTAAACCAAACAATTACAACTTCTCAATTACAGACCAAGAAAACAAGTAATGAAATAATCGAAAAACATGGGTGAATATCAAACGCACAATGACCTCAGTGGAAATGAGGTTCCCATCAAAAATAAATGCATTTCTTGCGTGCCAGATATAGTAAATCGTGGCAGACAACGCAAAAACCCGAGCTCTAGCAAGACTGTTTCGGCCCCGGGCATGATGCCGAAGCCAACGCAAGGCATGGAGGACCGAGGACGACGTGGCTGGCGATCGCCTCTGATTTTCGCGGCGATCGCAGTTCTTCCGATCTTCCGTCAATTTTCGGCAATTCTTTTCCACTTCGTAAAGTAATCGCACTCACATTCTCCCTAGGATTGATGGGCTGTGCTGGCAACTTTCCAGAATCTTTGGCCTCCAATTTACTCACTGCATTAGCCAGTTGACTGATTTGAGTCTCCATATTCTTGATACTGGCTTGAGTAGTCTGTCCCATCTGTTCCACTGTAATAGCTAGCCTTGCAATCAACTCTTCAGCGTTGGATGAATTATTTTTGCTCTGAACTGGAGGTCTAGGGACATAAGGTTGCCTGGGTTGCTGATTTCCTCCTTGTTGATTATATTGAGGCTGATTCCGATTCCCATATCTCAGATTTGGATGATGTGCCCAGCCTGGATTGTATGTAATTAGAATAGGGATCAAAACGAGGTCTAGGAGGTCCATAGCCTCCTACAGCATTAACCTCAGCTTGAGGTTCCTGGAGTTGTGGACAGGCATCAGTAGGGTGAAGTGTATCAGCACAGACTTCACATGCCTTCAGTTGTTGAGGGGTTCCTTGCAGCATGAACCTCTTCATCATATCTTTCAACTCCGCCATCTCAGCTTTTATAACAGAAGAGGAGTCCATAGCATTGACTCCCTTAGCGCCAGTTCTTTTGTTAAATTGCCTTGAGTTCTCAGATAGCTCAGAAAAGAGCTCAAGAGCATCTGCTGGTGTCTTGTTCATCAGGCTTCCACCACAAGCTGCATTCACCATTCTGCGCTCTTCATCCAATAATCCACCAAAGAAATACAGTACCAGGTCTTGATTAGAATACCCATGATACGGACAACTAGCACACAGTCTCTTGAATCGCTCATGATAATCATACAGACTCTCCCCAGCCTGTTGCTCAATATTGCTCAGGCTCTTCTTCAGACTGTTCTGTTTGGTGGCAGGAAAATATTTCTCTAAGAATGTCGCTTTCATCTTAGTCCAGGTATTTATGGAGCCTGGAGAAAGATAGTAGAGCCACTCATTGGCTGAATCCTTCAGAGAGAAAGGAAACGCCCTCAGCTTGATCTGGTCCTCAGTTACATCAGCAGGCTTCATACTTGAGCAGACCTGATCAAATTCAGCAAGATGCTTGTTTAGATCATCTCCACCATGCCCATGGAATTGGGGTAAAAGATGGATTAATCCTGATTTCAATTCAAACTTGACACCATCATTCAGCGCAGGGAACTGAACAACCAGGGGCTGTTGTTGAAAGTTTGGAGCAGTCAGCTGCTTCAAAGTCTGATCTCCCATTGTCTTAGTTTCAGCAGAATTCAAGTCGAAAGGCAATTCACGGAGTAGTTACCGAGCTTCACGTCTCAACCTGGAAAGGGTCCTTTCAATCTCTGAATCAAGAGGCAAAATAGAAGAATCAGTAGCACGAGTATGGACCATAAACTAGGGTCCACACTAGAGTTGGTAACAATAAAAACTTAGAATTAAACAAAAGTGTCCCCGCCAACGGCGCCAAAATTTGACTGGCTTAAAGTCGTCGTGCCAAATCAAAAATAATCCCTAATTACTCAACTAGTATAGTCGGTAAGTCGGGGTCGAACCCAAGAGACACTTGTATCCTAAGTTTTATTATTATCAACTCAAAGAAGTAACAAAGGGGGGATTTTGTTAATTAAAACTAAAACTAAGAATTGAAACAAACAAAGAAAGCAATCAAACAGGGCAAAAGTTGGGTTTTTATCAATTAGGAAAAAAACAATCCTATTCAAGTATCCACTTTTCTTCCTCAAGTTATTGATCCTAGATTCAAACAAGTTATTCCTTTTAGTTATTCCTATCCTGATCAGAATTATAACATGGCAACGAGACATGCAAACTTAATATCCAAATTACTCATGAAACGATCATAAATAATATAAATACTAGCAATAAGAACAAGGATAAACAAGATACATGCAATTGAATTCCAACGAGTCAAACAATCAACATGCATTCAAATCTCTTCTCAATTGTTTTAGTCCAACGAGTTCTAAATCAATTGAGTTGCTACAAAGATTAGGCTTTGCTACAAGAAAACCTAGATCTAGCAATAGATAATATCAATTCCAACAAGGTGATCAATCAAGTAGAAATCAATACAATCAATAATAATTACGCACAAGAGAATTGAAATAACCTGTAGAAATAAACCTGAATAGACGAATCTCACAACAACTTGAGTCTGAAAAGCTTCAACTTGAATAGAATTTAGGAAGTTTAGTTCTCCATAAGAGAGAAAATACCAAAGTATGAAATTAGGTCTAAGAGAGAATACAAAACAAAGTCTGAAAAATAACCCAATATAGTCTCGAACCAGTCGAAATTAAAAAGATAAAAAAATATAAAAATAAACTAAGCAGATAAATCCAACCACGCGTCAGATCCAACAGGGCCGCGATCGCTGCCTGACTTGCAAACCGCGACCCATCGGCGACCTCTGGCAACCGCGATCGCCATCCGAACATGGCCGCGATCGCGGCCTTCATGTCATCGCGGTCCTTTGGCGACGTCCACCGCAATCGCCCCTAAAAGTGGCGGCGATCGCGGCCTTCAGCTTCTTCGAAGTCTTCAACTTCTTGCTAACTCTGAACTTCCGGCCTTCAAATCTGTTCTTCAATAACGCTCATAATAGGCCTAAAATACTACAGAAATATGTACTAAAAAGTCCTAGTTATGCTATACAAAACACAGCATATCAAATTCCCCCATACTTAGACCTTGCTCGTCCTCGAGTAAGCTCAAAATAAAATCAAGCATGACAAATCAACAAAGGTCTACAGACAGCAATGGGAGAACATGATCTAAAACTAAAAAGCACTCAAAATAATCTCACAACCCGGACCCATGTAGAGAAATAGTGAGCAAAAACATGAAAGCTCAAATCACACACCTCACAGATACAAGATATAGCGCTCAAGCTCCAAAAAGTGTAGAGCAACCTAGGATCTACCCAACATCTAAAGTGTAATCCCCAGACCCCAAAGTAGAATATGATCCTAAACACTCTGATTTTTCCACTCATTCTACTTAGGCGCCCTTTCGGATTTTCACCTAATCACTCTTTTCATTTTTCTTAGGTGTGCTCACAAATACTCACATCTCTCATAAACCTCATATTACCCCAGCCTAATGCTGGTCTGGGTTACCTGCTTATTACCTGAATCGCCCTTTCGGGTTTTCAGCTCATCCCAGGATTTTCTATGCCTTTTTCTCAATTTTTATGGCTTTTTTTTAATTTATTTTTTTTAATCTGAAATGCAGAAACTAAAATACATCTGTACATATATACAACAGTGAGTACTCCCTCCCCCATACTTAAACCTTTCATTGCCCTCAATGAAATAAAGACAAATCAGATAAAAATAAAGGAAAGGAAAACAGAAGACTCACTGTGGTGGACCTGACGGATGATACTGTGACCAGTCAGGAAAACCTGGCCACATATGGCAGAAAAACTGATGGTGCTGCCCCTGAACTCGTTGTATATCCTGAACGGTGGATGCAAGAGCACTCTGCTGAGCTACCAACTCTCTCTGCTGCGCCACAATCTCTCTCTGAGTGGACACTAACTCATTTTGGGACACAGTAAGTCGTCCCATCTCCTAGAACATCCGATTCTACCAATTAGAATCAGAATGTCCCCCCCATCCAACTCTACCCGCAGCAGCATCCCAAGCAGAAGTATCTCCAAAACCTCCATATCCACCTCTATATGCAGCAGCTCCACCATCACCATAACCAAAATATCCTCCTCTCTGCCAACTAGATGTACTAGTTGGTGTTGTACCAGAACTAGCACCCCATCCAACTGATGACGTACCAACACCACCACCAGGCACAAAACCAGCACCACCATAACCAGGAACACGACCACCATCTCTAACATCTCCTCCATCGTCTCCATCATCACCATCATCATCATCATCATCATCGTGATCCTCATGAGCCTCCTGATCCTCCATCTCTACATCAGGCGCAGGCTCCTCCTGCTGAACTCCGCCCCCACCAACAAAATCAGATGGGATGTACAGATAAGGTAAGGCAGGGCCAGTGGGCATAGCTCTAGGAAGACGTAAATAATCCTCAGCTGGAGAACCTAGAGTCCAGATATAACCCTGCTCAGCTGATCCCTTCAAACAATGGGCCCTCTTTAGCTGGTTCTCATTAAACTTATACTCAACATTATCAGGTCGTCCAAACCTATCCTCACTCACAAACTCTCTGGAAAGCAAAGTAATCATCCCACCTATAGCAATCTTGCCAGTATCCTTCTTCAGGATCTTCTTGACACTCCCAATAAACAACTCAACCCAGTCAGGAACTGCAGCCTTCATAGGCATCAAGCACCAGATCATGCTCATGTCAAAGCGAGACGCCTTGTTTACCTCCCCTTGTCCCAGAAAACTCATGGACAGTACCTTATGACATAATCTAATACAAGGATGGGCAATGCAATAGTTATACTCCCCCTTCTTAGGCAAAAACCCAACCCTTGTAATCGCCTCCCAAAAATCATTAAGGCCTGACTCTCTACTAACTGCCTCCCAATTCTCAGTAGGCACACCAGTAATCCCAAAAACTCCTTTCAACCCCTCTCTGTCTATATAATAAGGCTCATCCAAAATATTAAATTTGAGCAAACCCTCATCATCCTGAAACGCAGACAGAAACTCTAGCAAAATGTTCCTATATGTAGGGGCATTCAGATCAATAAAGCCCCCTAATCCACCACTCATCAGAAACGTTCTAGTACAGTCATACATGCCTAGTGTCCTAAGCATCTCAACATCAAAGAATTTAGTACTAGTGAATTTCCTCTTAGCCAGAGAATCCCATTTTTTCTTCTATGCAGGAGTTAACTTCTTAACAGGATACGCCATCTATTAAATGCAGCTATTCAGATCAACAGTAGAGGCGAAGAAGCAACTTACAGAAACTGAAATTCGGTTCTGTTGGGAGGCCGCGATCGCTGTATGCAGAGGGCAGCGATCGCCTTCTGGTGGGAGGCCGCGATCGCGGTACGCAGGGGGCAGCGATCGCGGTTTGGCGCGATCGGCGATTTTCAGCGGTGGCGTCCTCCGGTGTCGCGGCTCACTTCGGCTCCGAGCCGCGTTCGCCTCTTCGTGACATCTTCAACAACCCGTCAATGATCCAAGAAGGATGGATATGGTGGATTGAGCCGGATGGAAATTTATTTTGGAATTTTTTGTAGATTTGATTTTTGAGGAGAAATAGAGAGGTAAAAGAGATTTTGTGAACGGATTTGGGTTGAGGACGAAGTGAGGATTGTAGATCCGGGTTTTTTATTGAGTTTGGAAGAAATTTTTGAGGAGGGTTAATGGAGCTTGAAGAGAGTTTGAATGGTGGGTGGGTAATGGAGGAAGAAGGAGAAAGTGAAGAATAGAGGAGGAAGGAGGAAGAAGAAGGTGGACGAAGAGGGGTGGGGCCGGCGGTGGGAGTGGCCCCACTGCCTCGTAATATATTTTTTTCTTTTTTTTTATAACTCTGGGGGCCGCGATCGCGGCCTGCGCAAGGCACCATCAAATCCTTTTTCGAAAAACGCCCCGCAATCGCCCTTTTCGAGGAGCGATCGCGGTTTGTCCTCAGTAATGTTCTTTCGAACCTAGTACCTGCGTGTTAGCCTCACGAGTTTGAAAATAAAAATTAAACAAAACAAAAAAACAGAAAAAGAAAAAGAAAAACTTACCTCGGGTTGCCTCCCGAGCAGCGCCTTTGTTTAATGTCGTTCGCTCGACATTAGTGCCCTTTTTAGTTGGCAATTGGGGTTGGATCATCAAGACCCATCTCTTCTAGCACTTCATGGCTGACTCCCTCATGGTATTTCTTTAATCTCTGACCATTAACCTTAAACACAGTTTGGGAGTCCCCATCCAATAATTCCACAACCCCATGTGGAAAAACTTGAGTAATTGTATACGGTCCAGCCCATCTAGAACGGAGTTTTCCTGGGAAGAGTGTGAGACGAGACTGAAACAGAAGGACCTTATCTCCAACCTTGAATTCCTTCCTGAGGATGTTCTTATCATGCCAAGCTTTGGTTTTGTTCTTGTAGTTCACGGCATTATCATAAGCGTCCAATCTCAACTCCTCCAACTCTTGCAATTGTAATTTTCTGCACTCTCCATTCTCTTTAAGGTTGAAATTGCACTTTTGGACCGCCCAATAAGCTTTGTGCTCAAGCTCAACTGGCAAGTGACAGCCTTTTCCATAAACCAATCTGAAGGGGGACATCCCGATGGGTGTCTTATAAGCAGTTGGCTTATTTTGTCTATTTTCGCATGGTTAAATCCGCGCATCATCACAACCCCATGGCTCTTTGTTTGTCTTCGAGAACCACAAGACATAAATGTGCGTTCTTCCTTTTAGTGTAATGCACGATGATTGCTCTTGGAGAGCGCGATGTTTCACTCCTTATGAGAAGGTTCGGGGGGTTTGATCTCGACGGTTGGCTCTCTACGCCTTGCTTTGGGAGTCTTCAACCTTTTGTCGTTTGCTTGTCATGGGCTTTCAGATTTGTCTTAATAGGCCTTGGGTGCCAAGCCCAGAAAAGTACGTGGACGGTTGGCCCACTTCCTCTTGCCTATAAATACTGGTGCCAAGCTGACACCCTTCATTTTTACACTTCACCTTCTCCGAAGGAAAGAAACCCTTCTCCTTCCTCTCTTTGACGTGACGTTTTCGGCTTTTCGACGACTAAGAATCAGCAGGGACCTTCAGCGTGCAATCCTCCTCACCGTCTTTCCACTCCGATTTACGAGTAAACTTCATTTTCCCCTTTCGATTCTCTTTCTGCTCGCTTTTTTAGGTTTTTTCCTGGTGGGAACGACAACGGTTTTTGGGCTTTGCGTTGTTGGCATGGTGGTTAGCCGACGGGGGGGTTGTAGAACTTCGACGACCTTTCTAGAGGTGTTGGTTCTTTTGGGCACCGCCTGGCGGAAAAGCAGGAGCTGCTTGGGCGGCGGTGTTCTTGGTTATTTTTTAATTTTGAATGTTCTTAGTGGAAACCCAATCGTTTTTCTTTTTGTGATGGGACATTTTGCCCTTTTGATCTCCTTGGCCCTGAGTGTGCCTTGACATTTATGTTTGCTCGCTTTTAGCCCATCTTGAGCGATTCATCTTACTTCGAATAACCATAGGGTCGCACTCTTTCGCTTTTATCTTTATCTAAAAATTTCTTGCCCTAAAGCTCTCATCTTTTCCAGGTGTTCACCTTTTGTGCCCTAAAACCCTCATCTTTTTCATGCTTGAGAGTCCTTCCTTGAGCCCACCGCCAGGTTTTGTGCTTAACTATTGCAATAAGTACTACGAAGAGTCCTTTGATGTAGCGATCCATAGCGAGATGAGCGATTCACAGAATTTGACATCCCTCTACTTTATTTTTAGCGAACCCTCTCCAACTCCCTTCGAGGCCTCTATTACTTCGTGAACTTTGGGAGTCTAAGCGGCCTCACCTTCGGTATCGGACAAGGAACCAATCGAGTCTGAGGTGCGATCCTCCAAATCCCAGCGAACAACTTAGCTTCTTCCCGCAATATATCGACAACCGCGTTTCCGCCACACCGCTTGTGACCGATGAGCGAGTTCCTATGTGTCGGAATGAGGAGCTTGGGATGTTTCTTCCTGATGGTGCCGAATCAACCTTGAGCATGTTGAAAATTTTGGATATCTCCATGGAATACCAATGGTGCGAGGGGATCGAGCTAGCCCTACCTGCAAATGAAGGCAACTCCCTAGGGGTCTACGAGGGTTGAGCGGTGGTGTACTTTCACAACCTTCAAGCTGGTTTTTGGCTCCCACTCATTGGGCATATAGCCGACTACATGTGGACGCTAAACATCTCCGCCGCGCAGTTATTTCCTAATTCATGGAGATATCTTTGCGCGTACACCATACGGTGTTACGAGATTGGCGAGGATCCCAATTGAGAAACTATGCACACGATGTTGTTGCCGAAGCCGCATGGACGCTTCATAAGCCTCAGCCTTCCTAATGTGGATCTTATCACTACTCCCTCCAACGTAGGAACTTGGAGGGAGAAATTGTTCCTGATTGGCGACCACAATATGAAATTGTTCCTGATTGTTTCTTTTCTCAAACTTGCCAAAGCTTCTTCGAAAGCGACGACTAAAGATAAGAAGCACTTCAAGGCGGAGGCAATGAAGTCGCACAAAGAATTCATGACCCAGGATCGTCTCGAGCGCGCATGCTTGAGTCTTCGTCCTTCGCAACATAATAGTGATCGGGGTACCTGCCCTCATTTTATGATTATTCCTCATGTCTTGCTTTTCAGTGAACACGCTACAAAGATGGTCGCTAAGATGAAGAAATAGGGGGCCGCCATCAAGGGGCCCGCCTTGCAGCCCTCTAGGGCCGGCCATGCTTCGAGCTCCCGACCCCCCATGATCACCGCAACGGAGCCCCAATCCCCTTCCAAGGAGACAGCGACCAAGACACTCTCCACGACAAATGTGGTGTCGCGCGACAAGGCTGGCAAAAAGAGGAAGGGGACAGACCCTCACGTTGAGGTTGGGAAGAAGAAGACGGAGACTGTCGGGCTCGACCACATGGAGGATGACACTGCGCAGACCCAAAGTACTAGGGAGAGCGCGCCTCTCCCGACGAGGGGGGCATCAGTCCTGGAATTTCACTGCCCTGGTCCATCCCGTGCGTCAATAAAGTCATGGGAATGCTCGGAGTTTTTCGACGAGATTAAGTGGGAGAACACCTTGTCCAATGAAGCCCTCATCGATGAGACCCTCCGCTACTCGGTGATGGTAGGTTTTTATTCGTTTGCAAGTGTTTATTCGGGTTTTTGCGTCAAATGTGTTTGCTTACCTTGAAGATTTTTACACAACGTTTTCTTCACCAACAACCACCTCCACCGAATTCGATACCTCGAGTTGGACAATAGAAAGGCCCTCGACAAGATCGCGACCAACAAGGAGAAGATGGACCAGCAGGCCAAGGCGCTCAAGGAGATAGAGGCGAAGCTTTCCGCTGCAGAACAACGCGCCAAGATGCTCGAGGAGGAGCATGAGAAAGTGAAGGCCGCCTTGTCCGAGGCAAAGGAAAATTTTCGCACGGAGCACAAATATGTTAAATCTAAGGAGACAAGCCTGAAGAAGGCGGAGGACGAGGTTAGCCGCCTTAACCAACGCATCAAGGAGCTCAACGAGGAAGTTGAGAAGGCAGGACCAAAGTATGTCCAGAGTGAGGACTTCCAAGAGCAACAAATGGCTGCGATCGAGGGACTGTACCGCCAAGTTATGCGGGTAGGGGTTAGGCAGGCGGTCGAGAGATACAAGCATATCGACCCCCGCATTGCCTTTTTCATTCCCAACTACGCGTTGACCATGGGGGAGGACGAGGAAGAGCCCGAAGGAGAATGTGGGTTCTTCTTGAAGGGGGCAAAGTCGAGCAAAGAGAGGACGCGCCTGAAGACGACCCGCCCCCCATTTATGCCACCGCCTTCACCCGGGTTGCCATGGACCCTCTTGTCGTTGATGTCCCGAAGTGATGGGTCTTCTTCATGTTTTGAGATTTTTGTGGCTCCGCGCGAGTTTGTAAAGAATATGGCGCATATGTAATTGGATTTTTGCCCTTCGCAGCCTATGTATTTACGTGATCAGATTATTATATTTTTATTATTATTGTATATATACATATTTTATATGCTTTTTTTATTTTTCTAGGGGTGCTACATATTTTATATGCATTTTTATTTTTCTAGGGGGTGGTAGGCTATCTACTTGATAGTTCACCTCCTATCTAACCTCGAGCTTCAATTACACGCTTTCACAAATTATTTGTGACGAACACAATCACATCTTGGAAATCGCACATCTTAAAGCGAGTAGGTACAACTCCAAGCATCTTGAAGCCCGCCCAACTGATGAACTTCAATTGTTCGGGCCTTCCGACTCAACATGCAATGACATCAAGGTTCCTCCCTATCATGAGAAGTAGTAGATCTGTAGCCTTGATGCTAAGAGTGTTTGTATAGAGTCTCTCAGATACATAAAGATGGTTAGTGGCCTCACACACTCAATGTTTCTTGTTGTATAATGACAATATTGTTTTCTTATATTCTCGCTTTTTCTTTTGCATGCATATTTCTTTGCTCACTATAATGTGAGTCGAATAAAAATTGCCGAGAAGGCCCTAATCTACGAACACACAAAGATCGAGGTTGAGAAAGGGAAACATTTGCTTCTCAACGAGGAGGGCAACAAGTCAAGTCTTCGAACTTTAGACACACGCAGAGAAGCTTAAAACCGATGTTGAGAAGTTCAAGGGTGATGCTCCCAAGCATTGTTCTAAAAATCCTATATAGGCGATGGATAGTCCCAATCCGCCTAGCCGTCCAACCCGCCTAGGCACTTGTCTAGGACCGCCTAGGAAACCATTCTGGTTGTCAAGGTGCTAGGTGGCCACTCTCCGCGTAGGGTCTGCCTAGCCTTTTTATAACATTGCTCACAAGCCATGCTCCGAGCTTACTTAAAGTGAAGAAGGGGATTGATAATGAGTGCGCTTGTCGCGCTAAAGAGGGCGAGCTAAGGGAGGTCGAGGAGGATATAAACCCCCTTCAACAAAGAGTCGAGGAGCTTAACAAGGAGGTTGTGAAGGCTAGCCAAAGTACTTACAAACCGACGAGTATTTGGACATGCGCGTAGAAGAGAGTAAGAATGGGTAACTCCAGGCCATGCACATTGGAGTTAGATAAGCAATCTATAAGTATCGTCATCTATAGTTGCACTTTGTCTCCTTCAAGCCAAATTATGTCGATCACATGGATGAACCAGTCAAAATCATTAACCGGAAATTTTGATCGACTATCACATTTAATTCATGGACGACAATAGAACAAAGTTATCTTACAACTTCTAAGAAAGCCAAAAGAAAGCAAATAAGAGTGAAATAATGAAATTAGAGAGACCATTGTGAATTACTACCTTGATGATGTAAGATCATTGCCTAATGGATCTAATATGTTTCATATTAGCAATATTTGCTTAAACATCTTGATCGAGCAACGTCGTTAGTCTTAGAAGCCTGAGATATATCCTCCACTTGAAAGCAACCAAAATCTACAAAACGTTGATTCAATTTGATAGACACATTGTCAATTAAGTTTTGACAATTAAAGAACCATATCTAAATCTCAGGCTAGCAAACAAAAGAAAAATGAAGCCATTTTGGCTTGGCATCACAAAAAACATAGAGAGGGATACCATATTAATTGTCCTAAATTTAGTAAAGGTAATGCAAAACTATGTAGCTCTTGAGCATTGGATTGAGAGATTTTGTTTGTTTGTCCTAAATTTAGTAAATGTGATGCCAAACTATGTAAAACTATCCTGATCTCAATTAAATATGGTGTAGTCATCAAATGGATTTGATTCCTCCCCTAGTCTCAAACTTATAAAAAAATCTAGCAAACAAACCGAAAGAAACTCAAATTACCTGCAATAGAAGCGCATCTAGCAACAAAACCTCTTGCAAATTCCATCTATAGGATGACAATTCTCTTGTGCTAGGGTTTCTCTTGTACACAATTCGTTTCGCTTCTCTTAACCCTTCACTCTATCGCACTCGAGGTGTTCGACAAATGCTCCTAAAGATCAATCTCTTTTATTATTCGTGTGTAAGCTTGAGAAGAGTGGTGTGCTTCCTCTTTCTTCATTATTTGGCTCCAAGATCGAGATGGCAATAGTCCGTAGGCCGTCGGGAAAAGCGATTGTCGGTGATGGAGCACGAGTTGGCAATGGCAGTCAACGATGAAATAAGGTTAAGTAGTATCGAGAAGTTAGTACCTGTGTTTTCGATTTGGGTGAAGAAGGTACCTTTGTTTTCGATTGGGTAAACAAACTAACAATATCCCCATGAAAGAAACTGAATTATAGAAGCGATGAAGAGGGAGAGGATTAAAGAAACTTGAAGATTATAAATGGGGGAGAGAGAATTTAAGTAACCGTGTTTTTGAAAAGTTCAGATAAGTTAGAATGAAGTGGGAAAAGTGGGCGATATTTTTGAGGAATAAAGGACAAACAAACAAAATTGATTTTAACACCAAAAGGTTAAAGAGATGACGGGTGTTTATTTGTGTGCTTATAAGCACACAAATGCTTATTTGCAGAAATAAGCAATAAAAGTGGGTGTTCAGCAAGATTGCTTATCGGAAATAAGCAAATTTATCTCCAAAAGTATAAGCACATGGGTCCCACACCCATTTTTTCCACTACCCCCACTAATACCCCCAATCTCCTTCCACCATTAATGTCCAACATCTGCCATTGACGCCCAACCTCCTTCCAGCATTGACGGACGACCGGCGGTGGCCACCGATGAAGACGACCGGCGCCGGTGAAGAATTCTTTCCCCTCGGCAAACTCCCGAGTCTTGATTCTCTCTAGTTAGGCTTTTCACGACTGGCATATATCTTCTCTGCCCATATGAAGGAACCGGGCCTAGGGAGATAATCAGGACGAAATGATGGACTTGATCGGGAGAAAGAATTGTTTCACCGCCGACATTCTACTCTGTTGCTCAAAGAACCCCCAATGCCCCCATTATTTCCCCAGATTTGTCTTCTCTTCCCCGCCATTGAAGCCCCGAGCTTGGGGAGAAAGAATTCTCACCGTCGGCGAACACCAGGAGAGAATCCGGCTGATACGATGGAGCTCCAAAGGAGGTGAACGACGTGGGAAGTCGGAAGAAGGCGCCGCTGGCGAAATCGGAAGTAATAGAGAGAAAATCAGGACGGAACGAAGGACTTGTGAGAAAGAATTATTCGTTGCCGGCATATATCTTCTCTCTATCGTCAAAGCCTACAAATTCATCGTCGATATTGATCGATTTGAGCTTGTCCTTTTCAATTGAATTTTGAATCCAATATTTTTGTCCAACGATTAGAATTTGGACAGAATTATGGATCCGAGAGAGAGATTTTTTTCACCGTTGGTGCTATTCTTCTCTGCCTCGACATGCCCAACTTCATTCAACTGATAAACAACCCTAGTAACGAAGGAGAACGACAGAGAAAGAATTTATTTCATAATTAATTTTCTTTTTAAATTTGTTTTATTATATTTATTTTAAGGGTAATTTGGACATTTCCTTAAATTACCTTTTAAAATTCAGCAAACCCTCCAACCGAATACCACTTGCTTATCTCAGAAACAAACTTCGACTTATCAGCATCGGAACTTATCAGCACAATCGACTTATCAGTAACTTATCAGCACAATCGACTTATCAGTAACTTATCAGCAAAGTTTACCCGAACGCACCCGACATGTGGTTGAATGGGGAGGCAAGAAAAGATTTCGGGATTTAATGATATAGTAAGATATCATATATAACTATTTTTGGAGTTAAATATTAAAAAAATTTTAATAAGTAATTAATCATAGTAATAAAAAATAATATCATGAAGACGTGAAAATAATGTCAGATTGTGAAATTAAAGTATCCAATTGAATTAAATTAAAGTATATTTAATATTTTATTTTAAAAATTAAAAATATATTTCATTTAACTACCTATTAAAAAAGGGTTTTCGATTCGTCTTTTCGGTTTCCGTTATTTTTATATAGGCCTAGTCCAAATCAACTTTTCTTGATAGAGGGGTTTTGTGTCGCCTAATCGAAGCGACCATGTAAGGGGCTACGAGCGCCCCAGGCGGTCGAGGTGACCGACTGCCTGGGACCTCGAAAAGTGCAATTTAGTCGGTCGGTGACCGACTACACGTCGGCCGAGGTGGCCGACTAGTCGGTCCCTTCGACTGACTATCCACCCGTTGGAATTATTTCTGAACGGGTGGATTTCATCCCTCTATTTAAACCCATACCCCAAACCCATTTTCACATCCAAAAATACATTTCATTCTTTCTACAAAAATTCACTTTCAAAATTTTATCGGAATGGCGAATTGGTTGATTGCAAAATTTAATGTAAGTTAATTACTTATTTTTAAGCAATTTATTAAGTTTTTTCCGTTAAATTTATACGATTCGATACTATTTCCTAAATATTTCGTAATTTTACGTAGTCGTTGATGGTGGGAGGGTCAAAACCACCAACTCCATTTGATTTAAACAAGGAGTACGTTGATGACGACGATGGAGGATATGAGGTTTCAAATGAGCACAATTACGGCACCGTTTATAATCTAGAATCAAATTAGGTATGTAGATGTCATTTTATTAAGTTTAGAAATTAAGATCAAAAATTCTAATTGATTTTTTATTATTATAGGTTATTCAATTTCCAGATTTTTCTAGTTATTTTGCAAATAATTGTGAGTGGGAGGAACGAGATTCTATGATAAAGTGGGCCCGTGAGATAGGGAGGGGGTTAAACATTGTACTCACCACCAAAAACCCATGGCCGACAAAGATTAGTTTGGGATGTGTATTAGGCGGTGAGTACAAAGCGAGAAAAAAGGCATACCATGTAAAATGGTTAAGAATTTACGTGTCGTTGATGAGCTTAAACCTCGTCCTCGTACTAGAAAGAATGGTTGCCCTTTTGAGTTGATAGGTTGGAGGGACAGAAAGACCAAGAAGTGGCACTTAAGGGTGGAATGTGGTAACCACAACCATGACCCTTCCACCAGTCTAGAGGGCTAGCCGTTTGCGGGCCGATTGACTGAGGAGCAAAAGATTGACGCAAGAAATATGGCTTTGGCAGATATAGAACCTAGGCAATCCATGACATTCCTATTGGAAAAGTATCCAGATATGACCACACCAATGAAGCAGTTGTATGATTTTTGATACGAAGTGTTTAAAAAGGAGATGAACGGAAGGGGGTGAGTGAATTTGCGATTCATTTCTTAGAGTCTAATCAATACTATGTCAACTATCGAACTGCGAAGGGTAGCCGTAAGGTACTAGACATCTTCTTTGCCCATCCAAAGTCGATGCAGTTGTTGAAGTTGTTCCCTTACTTCGTTGTGATGGACTCGATGTACAAAACAAACATGTAAGTCTTTTTATTACCTATGATGTAGTAGTAGATTGAAGTACACGCATTAAATCTCATTGAATTGACATTGTAGGTACAACATGCCTTTGTGCGAAATGGTTGGATTTACATGCATCGGGAAGACTTTATGTATTGCTTCTGCGTTTATAACAAGGGAGATTCAAGACCACTACGAATGGGTGTTACTCCAATTGAGAGAGGTGTATAAGCTGGTTGGAAGAGAGCCAGAAGCCATACTGACCGATCGGGATATGGCTGAGGTGAATGTTGTCGATATCTTATTTCCCAAAGCCAAACATATGCTTTGTTGGGTGCACATCCAACGCAACTGTAGGGCATACGCGTTGGGACATGGGTTCTCGGATAAGTCGACAGACTTTTTTGCGAACAAAGCGTGGGAGCTATTTTGTTCGACGACCGTGTGGGAGTACGAGACGCGACTCCAATTGGTGAAAGAAGCCGTGTAGCCAATTTTATTTACATATCTTCAGAACACTTGGCTCACCCCTTGGCGCGATCGGATTGTGAGGGCATTCACCGACCACCGCTTCAACCTTTTTATGAGGACCACAAATAGGTAAAAATAAGTTACTTTTGCCACTCATTCCAATTTAAAAAATTGGGTTTTAATTTCCAAATTTTTGTAGGGTCGAGTCACAACACTCCAAGCTGAAGGATTACTTGGGATCATCAGTTGCATGGTTCAGTACTATAGTGAGGAAGATACACAACACGATCAGAATCCAGATTATGACCGTACGTGGGCAGATGGAGATGGATCGCACCACTATTCCACTTGCCATCTATCACATGGTCGAACCGCTCCGAACGGTATTCTCTCTCCTCCCAACGAAGGTATCCAACAGTTGTATAGGTCATTTGTTCGATCATATCAGTGCCCCTCTCAAGCTAGATAGTGGATATAGTCCGATATGCGACGATCAGTGGTGGACAACTGCTCGTGGGCTCCCGTGCCCTCACCAAGTCGAGCAATGCATCACCCAATGTAAGCCTATTGAGCTTTCAATGATCCATCCTTTTTGGAAGCAGTTGGTATGGGAAGGCCTTCCGACGACATCGTCCGAGGATGATTGCATAGAAGATGACGATGCTGAATGGGTGAAGATGATAGCAGACTACAATGCAGGCACGATGCCCAAATGTGTGCAACGTGAGGTGATCCGTGATTATCGTAAGATCAAGGATACCAACACATTGGAGGAACCCGATTGTGAGAAGAAGAAGGGAAGACCTAGGAAGAAATTGAAGGTTCAGGCAAGAGGGTTGACTAGGTTGAAGCATCTACAACAACAACCTCCCTAGCGCAAAAGGGTTGTAAAAGGCGCTCATTCTATGCCAGGACAAGCATTTACCTCGATACCAGTAGTTGATGAACAAGAGGAAGATGTCGAGACTGAGGAAGATGACAACCCGATTTTGCCTCCCACGTCGGGAATGGGATTTATTCCACCCAAGGCCCCCCTCTCACTAGAGACTTTGGAGGAGGGGGAGCGGCAACGGCGACCACTTACACGTGGCGGGATCGGTGGTGGAGGCCTCTCTCCAAACCATATGGCTTGTAATCGGCGAGCGACATCGACCACTTCAGGATTCCTATGACCTTCTAGTTCTCTTGAGAGCGCTTTCGTCAGTGTCATCCGCTGTCAAACCAACAAAAAAATTTTATTTTACAATTTGAATTTTTTTTACTAATACGAGAAAATCAATCAAGTGTCATCATACACGTACCGCATAAATATCCATTGCGGGTTGCGCCATCGAAGGGTTGTTTGCCAATTCAACGAAGGACGTGCGCAACAAAGAAGGATGTGTGCGTCTCATATGCCATTGCACATACTCGGCATCCATAGAGTACATGTATGGTGCAATTTCCCCCATAGGCACTAACGAGTTCCACCGATCTTCCCAGCGATCATAATCTGCTGAGTATTGCACATCATACTTCACATGCACGTTCATCATTTTTTTTTTGTCGATAGAAACTGATTGGCTTGATAACGTCTAATTCAGGGATTGACTGGTGCCAACCAATTCAAATTGACGAGCCAACCTCT
The DNA here is from genome assembly GCA_964016875.1 of Fallopia convolvulus. Lineage (NCBI taxonomy): Eukaryota > Viridiplantae > Streptophyta > Magnoliopsida > Caryophyllales > Polygonaceae > Fallopia > Fallopia convolvulus. Next base: position 55,639,340 of record OZ024723.1, read on the forward strand.
CGGGATGATATGCCTCCTTGATGTGGAGACATGTCAAGGTACCCCTATACCTCGACAAACTAAGATCGCCAGTGGAAAAGTCGATAAAATCCCGCCATGGCATCCAATTGACCTACACGTAAACACAAATTTCTCATGTTATAGAATATATAAAAACGCAAGTCGATAAAATTCTCATGTTATAGAATGTTCCCTCGCGTATGCACTCTCAAGGGTTTACTACTATGCTGAAATATTATTACCAAAATTATTCAGTATAATTATTTATGCATAAATATAAGGTAATTAATTAAACGTTCTTACCGTTTGATCTTCCCATATGAGCTTCGATATATGCGTGTCGTAACTGACCAACAAACTAGTATCGATTGGTCTACCACCATATCCATCTTGGGTGTTGGGAGGATCAGGTGGAGGTTGGGAATATGAAGTCCCGACATGAGTCTCAACTTGGAAATAAGGTTGGGATGGTGGAGGTTGGGAATAAGAAGTCCCGACATGAGTCTCAGCTTGAAAATAAGGTTGGAATGGCGGAGGTTGGGAATAAGAAGTCCCGGCCTAATTCTCATCTTGGAAAAAAGGACTCAAGGGAGTAAAAGAAATTGCATCTTGGATCCATGTATCACCCAGTGGGCCAATCTGTATGTCGGTCCGGGGAGTGAAAGCATTATCAAATTCAGTATACAAATTCCTAGTGGGGGCTAGGTTGGTGCTGTGTGGAGTGTGTTGGGAAGTGGATGACCCCCACAAATTCTGATAGTTGGGAGTTGTATATTGGGTGGGCGGAATAGTTGGGTTAGGTGAAAACGGCGATCCAGTAAACTCGTGTGGTGGTTGGGGGTTTGTACCCCCAGAAGTATACCGCTCCATATATCGAGGATCGTTCATAAGCTTTTCTACATAAATAATGTATGACCACTATTGATACGGAATTATCTCCTCGATTGCTCGATGATGACAATTCGGTCTTGTTTTGGCCCGATCTTGACAAGTAATTCTGTTTCCAACCTGAATTGCTCGAACTCAATTACTTGTGGTGTAAGCAATTCGACTCTCACTAAATTCAATGGAGAACGACTTAATTCGAATGGATAGTACTTCACAAACTGAATTGTCAATTGAGAGGCTCTAACGCTATCTCAATTGATTAACTAGTTAAGATCTTTAATAATCTAACTAGACAAACCAATTTGATTATACTAAACTCTCGAAATCTGAATTATGTTTGAAGAACTTGAATGAACGATCAATGGAATGTAAAAGCACGAACACAAGTTGTTTTTGGGGCCCAAAAGCAAGACTAAACCAAAGGGGTTTAATCTTACTTCAAGCTGATTTTATTGAATGATAAATGCAAGGTATTTAAAGGAAATACAAAAGATTCTCCTTGGAGAGCAAGTAACAAGGTGGCCAGCCCTAGAGGGGTATAATGGACCTTTTGCTTGCTTCCCAAGATAATAATAAAATAAGGTAGATGCAACTAACTAGATCCCCTTTAATTAAATAAATCAAATAAAGATTTTTTGACTTATTTAATTAAGGAAACTAACCTAACAAACTATAAAAGATAACAAAAGATAGGAGAGAGAATAATCAACCATCTAACAAACCTATGGTCGAAATTCTCCAATTATTCAAGCATAAAAACGTCCATAAATAAAATAAATAAAGATAGAAATTTAAACTAAAGATAAGATTCTCGTAAGACTTAAACAACTCTCAGTACATCGCAATTTCCGCCTATTTGTTGTTGGATTCTGGATTTGACGTAAACTACAAAGTTGTAGATCTTTTAATTATCTATCCAACGCAATTTGAACGGACTTGAGATCAATTTTCTAGCTCATGTTATGACCGGTTTTACTGAGCACTGTTTTTAATTTGACGGGTCTCTTAACTTTTCGAACTTTCAAGACTTCATCCTCTTCCTTGGTGGCCTAGGACGTCATTGATGAACATAATCAAAGGATAATTTCAAATCCATGAACACCTTCTTAAATTTAAATGATCGGGACCTTAGTAAAGGTCTTGGTCTTTGGCCTCCATTCGTCTTCAACGAATCATTCACTTGGATCCTCCGTTGATTTGTATCAACTATCATATATAATGTATTAAATACTATAATTACTTATCAAATAAAAATACTATGAAATCAAATTAAGAAAATTCTAATATGAATAATAAATTAAATTAAAATATTAACAAATAAAATTAAGATAATTCTAAAGTATTATTATAATATATGATCCGACTAAACTTGATGATTCAAAACGTAAATTATTAATTTACATACCGAAATCAATCCCCCCGCTAAATGGCGTGGCTTCTTGACTGTGAGGTCAAACTCAAACGCATTTGGAGCCGTTGGTTGGATCGGTACCTCCTCTTGCTCTACATTAGCTTGTATATCTTCAACGTTCGCCCCTTGATTCAAATCTATTTGCTACGATTGCCTATGTGAAGTTTTTGAACGGCTTTTGCTCTCAGATTTTCCTAAACCGAAAGACCAACTTTTTTCTCATTTTCACACTTTTTTTTTCTCTCGATTGCAAATTTTTTTTTAACCGATGGTAGTATTGTGCACCATGAAAAGAGGAGTTGAGGGCTTTATATAGCGCTCAACAAAGAGCCCGGCCCCACACGTGAGGATGTAGTCGGTCACCTCGACCGACTACATTGGGGACCCACACACTATCTGCAAGCATGTTATTTAAAAAAAAAATTATAGAATCGGTTGCCTCGACCGACTACATGCATGGGCGCCCGTCAACTCTGACATGTGCGGTGTAATGCAATGTACGCTTGAATTTAAATCAGTCTAAACTTGCAATTGCAAGTGAATAAACCTGCAAAATTCTGTGCCCTCTTTTCTACTTCTTCTCCCCCTCATCCGTTTCCGTCTCTCAACGGCATCGGAACTAAAAGTCTGAGGTAACTTTGAATCTCTTTCCCTCTCCTTCTATTTGAACCGGCGGTTGGTGTCTTCGCCGGCTCTTTTTTCTTCCTCGATCCATCTGTCTGCCACTTGTTCTCGGATGCATAACGTGAAATTGTTTTGTAATCGCGATAACAATTCAATCAAACCGGAATTTAGAACTTCATGCTGTTTTGTTGACCTATTTGAAATGCAAAGTTTTAATTATTTATCTCTTTTTTTCATGACGATGGAGAGATCCAAAAGTTGGATTTGATCTTGTTGTAAGGGCTAGCGGATGTTTTCAAGAGCATTTTAAACAATTGTGGAGAGGAAAGGGATTTCGATTTGCAAATTATGATCTGGAGTTTTAATTTGTCAAAAGTGACGAGATTGAAAGCAAGGGTTTTATTCGCCACAAAACGAAGAGAGCGAGAGAAAATCTAGGGTTTTTGAAATTGATTGTTGAACGAAGCCTATTCATATTGAGGCTGGTTGTGCTTCAGAGATGCTTCTCATGTGTCTCCACTCTTTAATCAGGAGCCAAGTTTGCGATGAGGTCATTGAGATCCGTTGTTGAATTTTAATTAGCATGTTGGAGTTCCATCGCTTAGTTTTTGCCTTCTGAATTGAGCTTTCAATTGAGTGCACAAGATTGATTTAATGTAAGTGCCTATTTGAATTGAGGCTAAATTCGTAATCGAAGTGCAGATTTGCTTACTTCAAAAGATAGGTAGAAAACTATGTTTTTGAAATAGATGTAAATTTATCAGTTTGGAGGATGGAGATGTTTTAATTTGTCCTTCTCTTTCCTATTTTTTCTTTAGAAATTTCGATGGAAAAGGTATTGACAAAACGCTTAGCAGAAATTTTGTCGTGTTCTTCATTAGTCAAAGCTTCCAAAATCATTGGATGGTATATCATCATTGGTAATCAGTTCAATGTAGCCACATACTTGACCTGTAACATAAAAACATTTAGTGAATTAGTGGAAATACTGCCATAAATTCTGACTAGGATTTAGGGATGGCACAGTGCTTGCTCTGTCTGGGTTACTGTCCTGCATCAGTTGCATTACTTTTACCAATTTGCTGTTATGTTAGTCTAACGTTTTCTTGTTTGAACACATTCTAGCTGTGCACTGAGACAGGTGGTTTACAAACATGGCAGCATCAGTAACGTTACTGGACCCTAAGCCATTAGCAGAGGTACCAGCGTTTTTTCCAGCAACAATATCTAATCTGATGGAGTTGTCAGACCAAACATCTGATTATGATGATCTCTATGAGCTATTTAAATCTCTAGAGAGACAAAATGAATTTATTGACATTCCAGAAGAATATGTAAAGGATGAGCAGAAGAACCTGAAGAGAGAGCTACTTCGTGCTCAGGAAGATGTGAAGCGCATACAATCAGTGCCTCTAGTTATCGGCCAATTTATGGAAATGATTGACCAGAACAATGGTATAGTGGTCTCAACTACTGGGTCCAATTATTATGTCAGAATTCTGAGCACAATTAACCGGGAGCTACTGAAGCCATCTGCCTCTGTAGCTTTGCACCGTCATTCAAATGCTTTGGTTGATATCTTGCCTCCGGAGGCTGACTCTAGTATCTCTCTTCTCAGCCAGTCTGAGAGACCTGATGTTTCATATAATGTAAAATCTCTGGCTCTCACTCCCAGAATGAGTATTTCTTTCATATAAATTTGCAAAATAATTTAGGATTATTCATCTATAGATGTTCGACTCCTTGGTCCTTTCTATTTCTCTAATATCTGGTGTATTCTTAGGTGCAGAAGTGGCAGGGTATAGAATATATAGTAGCTCTGGAATTTTTCACATCCTTTCTCTATATCTTCTACTTGTGCATTTGATCGAATTGTTAATCCTTGGAACCAAAACTGATGGTTTTCTTTTTGTTCTAATTGCCTGGTTAGGATATTGGAGGTTCTGAACTTCTGATATTCAAAAGCAGGAGATTCGTGAAGCCGTAGAATTGCCTTTAACTCATCATGATCTTTACAAGCAAATTGGAATTGACCCTCCACGGGGTGTTTTGCTTTATGGTCCTCCTGGCACTGGAAAAACTATGCTGGCTAAAGCTGTAGCTAATCATACTACTGCATCCTTTATCAGAGTTGTTGGATCTGAGTTTGTTCAAAAGTACTTGGGTGAGGTATGTCTTCATAGTTTATTTGTTGTTTGGATTGCTTTGTCTCCCTCTCTCCCACAGTTTATGTCTATGATGCTTTTATTTTATGACCTGATTATCAATTATATGTGATCTCATGCTGTAATCCCGGTTCATCCGATGCAGGGACCCAGAATGGTGCGAGATGTGTTCCGCCTGGCAAAAGAGAATGCACCTGCAATTATCTTCATTGATGAAGTTGATGCAATTGCTACTTCCAGATTTGATGCACAAACTGGGGCCGATAGGGAAGTTCAGCGTATCCTAATGGAACTACTGAATCAGGTAAGGATAAGTTCATATCCTGAATAGTAATTCCTTCCTTGGTCAGGATATGTTTCTTTTTGTTTTTGTTGAAGAATAGTTTGGATAAAATGCCAAGTTATACACCTGTTCAATGTTTTGCTGGTTATTCAAATACAACTCTAACATTGTTCAATCCTCCTCTAGATGGACGGTTTTGACCAAACTGTGAATGTAAAGGTCATTATGGCAACAAACAGGGCAGACACTTTGGACCCTGCACTTCTTCGACCAGGACGACTTGATCGCAAAATTGAGTTTCCTTTGCCAGATAGACGACAAAAACGGCTTGTCTTCCAGGTGCATCCATGATGTTTATTCGAGAAATTTTCTATCTACCTTTAAGCACAATTTTGCTTGACAATAGTAGCCTGCCAGTCTGTCTTGCTGTTGCTTTCTTTCATGATATAACTTGTACTTATTTTGTCCTGGTTGTGTCCGTGGAAGTCATTGCTTCATTTAGCGTGCTGCTTATTGCTTGGAAAATTTCTGAAAAGAATAAATTTGTTGTATTCACCCCTCCTGACCAATTTCTACTGTTCCAGGTTTGTACATCCAAGATGAATTTGAGTGATGAAGTTGATTTGGAGGATTATGTGTCACGGCCAGATAAAAATTAGTGCTGCCGAGGTTAGTTTATCTTTAAAATGGAACTGTATTACTCCTGATTTGTATGTAGTCATGTAGCTCCAAGAAAGTTCTGCTTATCTTGCTTTAGCTATTAGTCCCTGGCTAGAATATTTGAGATCGAATATTTGCATCTCTGCCAGTTAGCATGGTTTTCTCGGTAGTTTAGTTTAGTATACTCCTTTATGTTATAAAACCCTTAAAAACGTGGGTAGATCTCAGTTACATCTGTGTGTCTACTTTGTTTGACTCAAGCAAATTTTTGCTCAATTGTTGCAGATTGCAGCAATTTGTCAAGAAGCAGGGTTACATGCTGTGAGGAAGAATCGCTACGTTATCCTTCCAAAGGACTTTGAGAAGGGTTAAACGTCAAGAAGCCAGACACAGATTTCAACTTTTACAAGTGATCCCTAGATTTACATAAAAAAAAAAAAGATTTTTCTTTTGCAAATGTGATAGTTAAAACATGAACGAGCTTGCTTAATGACCACAAACTCCATCTCATTCAGAGGTTGGGAAGTCATTTTTCCATCTCGTTTTAGCGTCATTTATTGACCCTTGTTATCTCTTTCATCTCTACTCCTCCGGATTCAGCTGGGTTTCATTTGGAATTAATTCAACTGTCAAATACTTTTCGTTAGTTCTTTTTTCTTCCTAAGAGCTGAACAACTTGTAGGGCTTCAACTAAGCACATTTTCTGCTAATCTGAAACAGAAATGAACGTTACGTGTTTTTAAGTTGGCAATTGCTGCGAAAATCTGAAGATGCTGATTTACGACAAATGGTTAATGATATCGGAATCCATAAAATTCATATAGTGGACATGTCAATCTGTAATACATAGTGTAGAATAGGAGTACAAATTCAAAATTTGCATAATTTGCTTATTAGCTTGTGGGAACTGGGAAGTGTCAACTCAACTCAGAGCTTGATAGAGGTTAGAATAGCACAAGGAAACCCAACAGACAAGAAATCATGTAGTTTGGATCGTAGTTTCATTGCTTGTCCAAGTACATAATCACAATCGGTCCAAATTTTACTATATTTTATTCATCAACTTTCAAGCATATGCATGGAGAAAGAGGAAAAAAAAAGAACATGGGCATTCTTAAAAAGAACATAGATATTGATCATTCAAAAAGCCTCTCATCACAAATACAAGAGGCATGAAAAGAACAAGCTATTGTACAGCCACTAGATTTCCCATGATGCCCCTGCCACCGCCACCGCTCTTGGGCACGGTCACAACCAACTCCCCGCCACTGCAAACCGCCTTGGCCGCCTCTGGCCGGGCGTTTGCCGGGAGCCGAAACCGCCACATGTCAAGCTTCATCTCATCAATCAACATCAACCCAACATTTCCACCACAATTTCTCTTCACCACAACCTTCTTAACACCGGGATGAAGCTCCACCATGTGGGCCCTCACATCCACTCTACCAAGAAAACCATCCTTTGCAACGAACCTGAAACAATCAGGGCGCTCTTCGACGGACACGTCAGCATCTGAATTCAAGGGCAGCTCCAAGACCTTGCTGAACACGTGAGGTAGCCTTCTCAGCTTCTTGTTCTTGCTCTGTAAGGTTGGAGTGCCCATGGCGGATGAAGGGCGTTTCAATTTCAATGGCTGTTGTGAAACTGAGAGGAGTGATGAGGAGTTGCGTTTTCTGGGCATTTGGGATTGGAAGGAATAAAGGGATTGGTTTGGGTTTTAAAGTGGAAGAGTGATGGGTAAAGATGAATTGTTTTGTGAGGTGGGAAAAAGAGAGATGGAATATTTGGAGTTGGGGATTAACGGAATAATATGGAAGGAAAGGGTGTGTGATGGGCGGTTGATATTCAATAATAATCGTTGAGGAATATGTTTTTTTTTCTTGGTAAGATTTTGATTGATTTGGAAAATGAAAAGGAAATGGTGAGATTTGATTTCTGGGTTGAGCTTCAAAGTATTGTTTCAGTTGAGAGGGGGATTTTGTGCTATATATAGGAAGAAGAAAGGCAAGTTTTCGGCAAAGAAAATGAGGAGGAAATCACAACAAAATGAAAAATTAAGAAACTAAAAATAATGGGAACCTTCGTCTTTTGGTGTTGATTTTTTTGACGCGTTACGTTTGCTTATTGAACAAGATGAGGGGCAATCGTGTATTAAGATTTAGATCATTTTAAACATGAAATTCTACATTAAAGTATGATTTTAAGTACTCCGTACGAAGTACTTTGAAACAAAAAAAAAATTGTAAGTTAATGTATGATCTTTTGCGTATGCTACCCTATTGTGTCACATCAAATTACTTTAGATCTAGTGTTAGAAATTTCAGAATTGATTTTAAGTACTCCCGGAATATCTCGTGTTGTGTTGTTAGGGCTTACCAAGAATCTCAAAGTCTCAAAGTCACAAGACGTGTTTGTTAGGCATACCTATTCATAGTTAATGCACTTCCCTGCCTGATTCTACCTCTATAGTTATTTTTTTTTTATCTCTCGCTCGGTTCGATTAGTCGGGGTCAATCTACGTCCGAACCGGGTACTGCAAAGGCTCATTGCTGGGGGCGACCCTCCCAATTTAACTTTTTCCATACACGCCGCCAGGAAGATTCGAACTTCGAACCTCCTGTAGCTAGCACCTCATCCCACTAGACCAATAGAAAGTATATACCAAAAAAAAACTTATCGAAAATATAGGTTCATATTTTGGTCTGATAATCCTGGAGTATCACGTTTTGTGCTGAATTGCACTCTGTACACCAACAGTAGGCACAACATTCAACAAAATTAACAACAATAACAAAATAGTAGGCATAATCAAATCCCTGAAAGAAACAAGCTCTTGGATTTGGCATTTACTACAGAAAATTCTAGAAAAAAAAAACGAAGCTGCAAGGAACCTTCTTAGGAATTGACATCATTGTCTTACAATTTGACATAATTTATGCAGTAACAAACAATACCCGTACGGATTTCCATTGTCAGCAAGTTATTTTGGCAGTTTGTAGACATGCTACTACAACCACAGATTACCACTTCTCAGCTCTTACCTCAAACCGTTGCTTGCTGAATTTGTATCCCTTTCCTCTGCAGAGGTGTAAACTCCATTGTGGACGTTTTCAGAGCAGCGGTTATTCATTCTCCGTTGTGGATGGGTCATCACGCTCGCGGTGGCGGTGCAATCTATGGCGACGGTGTAATCTTCTTTGCCTTCGAGTCTGCTGCCTGGTTGGATTCTCAGAAGTGGTGGTAGTGGGATGAAGAACATCTTCATTGACATCTGAGTAACCCAATAGATAATCAAGAGGATCATCTTGTCCAGCATTAGCACGAACAGCCTTCAACAGTAGTGAAACAAATTACATCAGATAAAATGCTTTCAGAAATAGCATTTTTCAATGGGATTTAGGCTTCATAAAAGCAATTTTCAAAATTAGATAGATAGATTCAGAGGGTCAGAAATAGGCCCAGTATTCTTTTTGCCTGCCCATGTCGGATAAACTACTACAATGAACTATTAAAGAGCTAATTGACAGCCAATTAAAGTACAAGTGCATGCTCATTACCCAACTACTACAATGAACTACTACAATGTACCATTAAAGAGCTAATTACTTACAGAAGCTTGCTTCAATTCCATAGCTTTCTTTCTTGGTATTCCAAAATCATTACCCAACCTTTTCTGTGCGCTATCATGTTTTCTGTTTGCTTCAGAATCTTCATGACCATAGGAATCCGGTGATGTCTGAATCTGAGCAGCATTGTCGATGTAACTATTTCGTTGCCGGAACATTCGTTTTGGCTGATCTGAGGCTGAATCATCAAACACTTCTTCTAAGAAGAAATGCTTTGAGATCAGATGCATTTTCCTAGGATCATGCCCATATCTACGCACCATTCTGTTGCCACAAAAAAGAAAGAGATTGAACAATTAAGTAACAATAATGAAAACCACCTCTATATTCAAGCTTTAAATTAAAGGCATCTTAGGTTCTCATTCACCTTCTTTCTCAGAAAATCAAAACAAGAATCTATAATTAAAATAGCAGCAATCAAAGGGTCATTTTATCTTGACAATAATAAGACTTTAGGACATTTATAATGAGGAAGAAATAATTCATTGGTTCTTGTCCATATGAGCAGCAATAGCCTACAAAACACATTCCATTAGGATACATATGCTAACCTATGATCAAAATGAGACTTCTTTTTCTTTCAAGTCTCAAGATTTCAAAGTCAATATACAAAGTCAATGAGTTACATGTAAACCAGGAAGTAGGGTTTATCAATGGAAAGTCATGCTTAGAGATTGAAATTTCACTGGTTCTCAAATTTCGCACGAAGCTAGGTAAACTGAATTGTTCATTTGTGAATTCAAACTAAACACACAGAAAATAACCAAGTAATTTTTTTAAGGCGACAAATTCATCCACCTTCCACTTTACATATCCTTAAAGATCATTCTAAAATCTCTTTTTATTTTACGGAAAAGATGGCCTAATTTGTATATAAAAAGACTCATATTCAAGACATTCAACTTACATTCTTGCTAACTCATGCTTCATTCGTGTACCGTCCATTGCAAGAATATGATCAACGCATGAATCAATAGATCTATTAAGGCTCCACACTCCAGATAAAAAACCAAGACCTGAAGATGGGAAATTTTTTAGAAACAAAATCAACCAAATTTAGAACAAAATTCCTTACCAGCAGTAAATACATTAATGAACAATGTAGTTGAATTGACCTAGTTCAATTCTACTGAATTTCCCCCCAAACTAGACTAAGTAGTGTACATGAAGTCAAATACAAAGATCTCCACTCATGAAATTCAACCCCAACTGATGACTATCAGATTACACAATGCTATTTTGGGTTAGGAATGGATATAAGTGCCATTGAAGACAAAATTCAATGCCAATTGGTGAATATCACTGTAAATAACTGGAGCCAATAAAATATCAGAGACAGTTTGAGTTACCTCCAGCAAGGTTGTAACGAAAAAAACTACTCACTTTACTCAGCCTTCCAGTAGCTACAAAAAAAATGTGGATCATCAATAAGCAAAGGAGCAAGTTGACGAAGAAAAAAAAAGACACACCTTGATTTGACTAAGAAAAATAGGCAATTGCAAAACTCAAATGCTTGTCCTTCAATAGATACAATTTGTTTGTCAGTTAAATCACACATTGAACTCAATTAGTGCAGCTTTACCCTGTCCTAAATCAGAAAGAATCTGCTGCTTTTAAAATGATGGCTTTGTTGCATCATTTTACTCGTTTGGCTTCACAAGAGAGATAATATGCTTCTAGTTTCATAGTATAAAATTAAGAAGTAAAAGAAAGAAAAGAAGACCTAATCAAGCATCAATACTAGAGTAAGGTCAATATCAGGTATTAAATAGATGAAATAAATAATACAATTTCCGCAATGCAGTGGTTTACGAGCACAATTTCATCATTTACTCATGAAATGAAGCATAATTCACCTTGATACCCAATTCCGGGATCTAAATATCAAGCCATATTATAAAAACGGACATCCATGATTCAAAATGCAAAGTAATTGAACTGAATAATACAAAGAATTTCGCAGAAGTAGAATCCATACTCATCCAGACAAGGCCACCAGCAATAGCACTTCCCACAGTGGCATCCCTAAGAGCATTTGACCGGCAAGCTATAAACACCTCAGCTTCTTGTTTGGTGACTTTTGCCTGCCACAAAGTAAATAACAATGGTCATACCAAATTTGAGCCTCATTGTGCAGATGGTTTATGATTGGAATGAAACTTCAAATCCCTAATTAGCAAATGAGTTCGAAAGTCGTCAAATGTAGAGGGAAAGGAGGAATTACATCTTTTGAGTAGAAAAGAACTTGAGCGAGTTCCACTAGAGCGTCCGCCATGATCCGATTTTGCGAGATTAAGAGCTTTGAGTTTGGAAAGTCCACTACCCTAGCCGGGAAGAACGACGAAACCCGACTCGAACTAACAAATTGGGGTTTTAATTTCATCTCTCCTTTTTCTTTCGTTTTATTAACAAAATTTTAATAAATGAATTTCATTTTATTTCTATTACATTTGCATATTTTCAACTCAAATTTATGATTTAATTTCATTTATTGGAATTTTACAATGAAAACTAAAGGCAGAATTAGGCATTGATTTGAATCCTTCAATCAAATATATGTCCCTGAATAACTAAACTAATAAACAACTAGCTGCAGTTTCCATAGAATTCTAAAGGCAATGGATATTTAGTTATTTACAAATATGGAATTTTGGTAATAAAAAAATAAAATTCAAAACTAATCAAATTTATGTCAAAATATGTTATGTGTTCACAACTCATCAATAAGAACTAGCAACAAAGGTATGGTCTTGTGATGACATTTATCTTGATTTAATATATTGTCCGTACCGTACATAAAGTCAAAAAAAAATCGACCTCTCTCCATTGTATAATATGGTTAACAAAATTATAGCATTTCTTTTTCTTGGTTTGAAAATTTTACAACATTGGTAATTGCTAGCATTACTGAATTGCATTACCCACCCGTCCACTTGAAATTTATATCATTGCGTCTACTTACCCACCATCATGACGCATTTGATTGCTTTTCCTACGACCAAAGTATACAAGAAAGTTAAGTGGATGATCCATTCATTTTTCTTCATACTTAATTATTTTCTACCCTTTTTTGCTTCTTAAACATGAAATTTTGTTTGTTCGATTGCTTTCATCTGACTTCAGTTTCTTGCAGTATACCAAAAGTTGCTGGAGTGCGATTAAAATGTCAAACCTCTAAAAAAATCATGATAATTGACAGGGTCCATATCTGTACTAGCCTATTGCTTTTGATCCGATCAAATGATCTGCATCATAGTCGAGTCACACGCACCGTAATATCAATTTCTTAATAAAAAAGGAACCCAATATTTGCAGTAATTATCTTTATAAAAACACATTCATTAATTTTTCTTAGTTGCAGCAATCATTGATATCTGGTTCAGTGGAAATTTGACCATGATAATGGTTAATGTGTTTTAAATCTATCGTTGATTTTTTTGCCATTAGGAATTCTAGGGGCCTTGGCAGGAGGTTCGGGGAGGCAGTATCCCTCGATGGTGGTCTCATTGGTAGAGGCAGCGTTCTCCGGTAAAATGGTATGTTATGTATTCTATTATTAGGCCTATTGTAAAAATAATTTTTGTTGTAAATCATTTCTATAGTACTCCCTCCGTTAAGGTAAATTTGTTATTCTATCTTTATTTAATTGTTAAATAAAAGTTGTCATTTGACTTATTTTAACTCATTTTTTTCTATAATATCCGTATTAATTAAAAATATTTACATAAATCTACAAAATAAGGTGAAAGATCTTAACAAGATTGAAAATATTTAAGTCAATTCAAATGATTTTTTAAATTTTTAATACAAACTCTAAAACGATAAATTTACCTTAGCGGAGGGAGTATTATAAAATCATTCAGAAATTTAGGCATAGAACCCAGGAAAATCTATAATCTGAAACAAGCCAGCAAATTTGCAAAAGATTATTCTTTTTCCCCCCTTTATCCTCTACTATGGTTTTATTTAGGGATGTTAACGAGTGCAAGTCAAGTTGCAAGTCACTTTTTTTTAATTTTCGGGTTGTGGGTTCGGTTTAAATTCATCGAGGTGCGGGTCGACCCATAATTTTTTTTTAATGTATTATATTATTTTATTAAAAATAATTAATGATAGATGATGATGTTGTGCATTTGTGCAATTATTCGAAAAAATCTATCAATTGAGATCTGTTTTACATAGGTGAATAGTTATTGTTATAGACTTATACGATTATAGTGTTATTGAAGTAAAAGTTGAAGCATGTCAATAAAATACATTACAATCATTATATAGATGTTTGAATTGCGGGTCAAACGGGTCGACCCGCCCATCAGTTCACGGGTAAATATTTTTTTTTACGGATCAAAAGGTCAACCCGCAACCCAACTTACAGATCACGGGTCGGGTCGACCCATTAAACACCCCTAATTTTATGCTCTCTTTTTTTTTGTTCGAATCTTGTCATTTGCTTGTATATTTGCAATTTGGCTACGTACTTGTGTTATATTTTAGTCATTTGCTTGTACTCTTCACAAACAAGGGAGCATAACTAAACAAGAAGAGAGAACAAAAATTGTGTAGCAGAACGCAAACTTCCTTTGAAAACGCAACTCCCTGTACATAAAACAAGACCAAAATGAATGAGATCAAGATAGAGACAAAGATAGTCAACATTATCAAAACAACAAAAGATTCAGAAAATCCCCTGTTTTCTTTTTTTATTGTTTTCCTTCTTCTTCTGAGGTATCATCAAGAAAAGGGAGAAAACGAAGATTCATCTCCAACTTGTGAAGTACTTGCAGATCTGGCATACTTCTTTCCTGAAGAAGGAGAAGAAGAAAAGGTTTTGTCACTAGCGGATCGCCTCCTCAGCATCTGCCTCATGCCATCAGCAACACGAAACGCAGGGTTTGACTTGAACTTCCTGCAAAACGACATGTGTGCCTTGACGGCGTCTTCGAGCTTCTTGCCGTCAGCTGAAGATCTGCTGAGCTCATCTCTAACCGCTTCCGAGCACAGCCCACAGAGCCATTTCCCGTTAAATTCGGCCTTGACGCCGTCAATGTAATCCAAAGTGCAATCCTCTTTCAACCCACAGCACTCGCACTTTACCATCTCCACATCCATCTCAAAAAGAGGAGCTTTAATGGCGGAAATCAAGGGAGATAAAAAATTTAATAAAGAGGAGAGGGGTTTGAATTATATTAATGAGAGATTATGGTTGGTTGGATGCTTTGAATTTTGCATATGGGTTTGGTGCCTCCCTAACTCCCTTGATAAATATGTGTTGGAGGAAGAGAGAGAGAGATTAAGAAATTTGGGGTTAAAGGAAAATGGAAGAAAGGATTTTTATAGTGGAAGGGCCATAATTTGCTCCATGTTCTAAGGGTGGATAAAAAGACATTTCTAAATGAGACAAATGTGGTTGGTTGGTTGGTTGCTTCGGGTCAGTTTTCGGTTACTCTGATTGTATAGACCTGGGCAAATCAGTCCCACTTATCCAAGAACGGGCAGCATCTATCCGATTAAATCAGTATCGGTTTTCGGTTTATAATTAAATTATTGGATATTATAAGACATAAGTTAAGAATCAATTTTTTTAAAAGGTTTTCAACATACGATTCTAGTTTAGGGTAACTCACCTCTGATAACATGTTTAAGTAGTCTGTGTGATAGATCTTGCACATAAGTCCAGTTAAATCACATTTTTGCTAGAAAGGGATTGAAAAACGTAAAAAGCAGAGAGAATTGCACGGATTTCAAGATGATTAAAAGTGATTTTTGGATAGAAAGGAATTTTGTGGGGAAAGTGAAACAAGGCATGAGTTAATAGTAACTAGCATGTCACTAACCTTATATACTACTTTTGTTTATCTTTCAACTTGAAATGTGGGATATATATATTATCTTCAAAGTTTTCATTTCAATTTTTAATCAATCAAACACGCCTAGCCTCCACAAAAAATAGATGAATCAATTAATTCAATTTCTGTAATAAAAAATTTCTTAGTTTCCAATAAGCTGGAAAGGGTGAGAATTGGAATTGAAATTTAGCTCTATATTTATCACCCTTGGATTAACTTTAGGGTACGTTATGTTTATTTTATTAATTCATTGGATTCTAATTGTGCATCTAGGAATTGGCTTCTTCTCTTTTAGCTGTTTCGACAACTACTTTTCGTTGAATGAGTAGGTTGATAGGTTTTAGTGTCTTAATTCCTTTTTTAATACATTTTACGTTAATCAATTACTACCATTACTTATTAGATCCCATCTTACTAAAAAAACTGTACTATATCAGTATCAGATGAAAACAAATAATACTCTGTACCAATTAACTTATCATTGATGTATTATTATGATCGAAAAAAAAAGTCGAATGTAAATTGGCGTGTACGTAAATTAATTACTTGATTTGGCAAGCATAAAATTTGTGGGTCACAAGACGCTTGTCGTACGTAGAATGGCTTCAATTTGTCATCTTTTTTTTTCTGGTTGAATTCAATTTGTCATCTTATGGTCTTTGTATATTGCATGTGCATGCTTAATGCCTTCACTATTCTTTTGCCGTTAGGGCAATGCATGCTGACCATTTGACTTTGACTACAATATTGTCTCCAATATATTGCCCAAAAAACAAAACCTATTTATTAGTCTTATCTTTTAAATGTCTAAATTCAATGAATATCTAACTTTAACCTAACCTACATAACTCGATTTGCAATACCAACAAGTATTGAGCGCAGTGGGAGGAGTTACGTTTTCCTTTATTGAGGTTGAGTGTTCGACTCTTAGTGGAGAAGAAATGAACTTGTTGGGAGAGCATATCCCACCCAAAAAATAAAAGGATCCTCGCGAGACTCGAACTCCAGACGTATGCATTTAATGGAGCGAAGCTTCTCCGCTTAACTGGGGTGACAATGACAAACAAAAATAACTCGATCGGCCGTTAGATATCTTTTGTAGTGTTTTTACAAGGCACTTTGTAGTTGATATCGAACACACTTTGTATTTGAATGTAATATGGAGTAATTAATGTAATAAACCCAACTTGCAAGTTGATGGTAATTGATAACAATGACTGCTGGCAAAAGCATATATTTGGGTTGTGACTTGCAAATCTAGAGATACAAAGCTACTCCTTTTTGAAAGTACGTGTTACCTTAGATCGCCGGCCTATATAATTATATAAATGTATAATATCAAAATGAAATAGGCCTATGCAATCCAAACCAAACTATACTCCCTCTAATAAGGGGCTGTCAATTATCATATGAAATTTTAAAAGCATTACAAATGTCGAAATTTCAACCCTTTATTGAGTCTATTTAACACATATATGCAAAGTAAACCACTAATATTTCGACTAATATATATATATATACATATATATACATACATACATACATAAATTTGACTTTGATTAATATTTTTTGTGTATTAATCTACATATTTGAACATGTCATAATTAAAATATTGATGTAATGTTAGGATATTTGTTCGTAATTTTGATTGTTTCAAACGTAAGTGAAGTGACCAACATCAAATATATACGAAATATTCATAAAGTTGTTGACATGACAAGAATAGCGGATTTGAAGATATTGAAGACGCATGAGAAGATAAGGCCACAAAACGTGAACATGCAATACTAATATGTGAATGTACCTATATTATATGTGAAGGTATACTAAATTTTCTGAAGTTAAAATGCGGTATGTGAACAACCCTTGTAATAATGTGAACATGTGTATAAAATCTGTGAACAGAATATAAAATGTCAAGCATCGTGTTTTTGGCAAAAATAAGCGAAAATAAAATAAAATTAATGTTCGTGTTTTTAGCTTAGTTTTTAAGTGTTTTTCTTGGTTGTTTAGCTTAGTTTAGTTGTGTTTCAATGTTTGTTTTGTGTGTTTTTAGATGAGTTTGCATATTTTGAGAAAAGTATGGAAGCTACTATGTTTTTGTGTTTTCTGTAGGTTTTTGGAGCAAAATTGGAGCATTCAGGAGACATCGAGACGGCAAGGAAGCAGTAGAGTATGGCTAGCTAAGGAAGGATTGAAGACACTTGAAAGACCCCGGAAAATCCAAAAGAGGCTATGAAAAAGTACAAAGGTTCAAAGGCAAAACAGGCTCGATACCGACCCTGTGGGCTCGGTACTGAGGCTTGTAGCGAAGACAAAGTCAATAAGAGTTCAACAGGAGTCTACCGACCTTGACAAGGTCGATACCGAGGTGCCCTATGTCGGTAGACGCAACCGACTTCGAGATTTTTATGTTTTTATTCCGTAATCTTTTAGTTTTAGAAAGTTCTATCTTTATAAAAAAACTTTTTAGATAGCTTTTCTAGTATAAATACCTTGTCTTAGCCTTAGTTTTATGAGTTGGTTGGTTGGCGAATTGAGAGAGAGAGAGAGAGAGAGACGTGAGAAGAGAAAACACGCACCTTTCTCTTGGTTTGGCTAATTTAGTTTGTTTTAAGATTACTTGGAGAAGAAGTTGGTGATTTCTGGTTGTTTTCTAAGACAAAGAGTATTATTAGTTCAAGTAAGCCTTTAAGTTTTATTCGAGTCATCTTCTCTTTTAATCTCTTTGTTTGTTTTTCTTCAATCATGTGTGAGTAGTCTTCTATTCTGGGATCGGGGTTGAAAACCCGATATGATTGTGCATGAATGATGTGTGTTGAATGATTGAATGCCTTCTATCTTTTCTCTACTTGTTTGTGCTTATGCTTTGGCAAAAGTCAAGGTAATTCGAGTTGGTTTCTTAATCGAATTGAAAGAGAAAGTTATGAACTTGAATGTTGATATTGTTTAATAACGAAAGTAACAAACTTTAATTTGGATAAAAAATAAGTAGAAAGTGAATTGATTTATGAAAATTGATTGATTTGCTTGCTTTAATCAACGAAAGTTAGTGACTTTACGTTCAAGGCATGAATTTATGATTCACACTATCTCGATTGCATGATTATGTCGTGGTGAACCCTTGTCCAAGATCCTTTTATCTTGTTTGAAGTCTCGTACTACGTTTTGTCAAAATTGCATCATAATTATATAAATGTGTTGCTTTGCTTCGCTTTAGTTCAAAGACCAGCATCGATACCGACCTTGACAAGGTCGGTACCGATCAGTTCGAGCCGTTACTTGGATAATCTTCCTTGTTTTGTTTCCGTTTTGCGTTCTTTTGCTTTCTAGAATAGTAGTTAAACACAACTTTGCTTCTCGTGGACGATCTTGACCTCCCTATACACAGCGGGGTCTTGACTACAAATTTATTTGTTGTTAAGTAAATCCCTATCAACAAAAATAAAATTTTTATTATTATTTTTGTCAAATTTTTTTAAGCAGTTTAACGCTTGTATGATGATTTAATCGAACATGAACATGTGACCATAAAACATGAACAAACAATACTAATATATGAACACACTTGTAATATATGTGAACGTATTATAAAATCTCTGAACTGAAATATGTGATAATATGTGAACATGTCTTATAATAGTGTGAAAATATGCATAAAATATGTGAACGTACGTAACGTAAAAAATCAAATGTCGTGTTTTTGGCAAAAACAATCGAAACTAAAAAAATAAAAATAATAATTTTTTTATTTTTTATTTTTATTTTTTGTCAAAATTACCATTTTGCTCCTATCTCTTTTAATCTTAGCTATCTATTTCTCAAATCCAAGAGTCCTCATTTGTTTCTATTTTCATGATAAGCTAGGCTCATTTCAATGTGAATCAACCTCTACGAACGAGTTATGTTTCACTTAAGATAACACGTTGGACCCCACACATATCAGTGCAAATTATCCGTTCCACTCTCGATGTATGTGAGTGGATAAATTTTAATAATTACATATTTTTTGCTAAGAAAAAGTATTTTTATTTATTATACTATTCTTTTTTTTAAATAAGGTATTTATTGTGGTAAGCTTTTTTCTTCTTTATTTTGGTAATTAAATCGCTATAGTGGAAGATTCTATCTTAGTCGAAAGATAGAATTTCCGCGTAGATTGGTGAACAAGATATCGTTTGCTTGGGTGACAAAGCATATGGACCAACCCTATGGGAGGATTTTTGACCCCTACTCCTTTTCTTCCACTATAAATTAGGGTTGTCAATAAAAACCCGAACTGAAAAACCGATTATTTTTTAGGTTAACCAAACTGTTTTTTTTTTAAATTTCGGTTTGGTTAACCGAACCGAAAATATTATCGGTTTAGCGGTTTGGTTTTGTTTCACGACTTTACATGTAACGATAAACCGAAAAAAAGAAAAAAAAATTAATTTATTTTTTCAAATATTAGTTCTCTTTGATTTATTTAGTGGTTAAACTCTATGATATTCAAGATGTTAATGTAGTTTGAGTCTATTCATCTTCAATTTTAACAATTTACACACTATTTTTGCACTTTTCATTGATGTAAGAGTTGCTTATTAAATTTGATGGGATAAAAATTAATACACACAATGTTTGATTCCACGCAATATAGTATATACTCTCGATATTTGATTACAACAACCAAAACAATATGATATAAGTACATATTTAAAATAAAAGTCTTGCTTGATCACTTTTTTTATTCAAATTTTATTATTTTAGTCTTAATTATTTGAGGTAAAATTATATAAACGGTTATCGGTTAACCGAGAAAATCGAACCGAAAAATTGGTTAACCAAACTACGGTTAACCGGGATTCACGGTTCGGTTTCGGTTCATGATTTTAAGCATATTCAAAAATTGTTGAACTCGCTAGCAAGTCTTACCTTTTATTTCGACGTTCAATCGACAAACTGTTCTTTTGACTTAGGCATCAGAGCTGGATTAGGGGGAACACGCCCCCTGTGTCCATTCTTTTGCAGGTTTTAGGTTGAAGAAGCAGTTTGGAACGGAAGATCAAAGGACAAATCACGAATTTTTGTGCACTAACAGTTGGCGTCGTCTGTGGGAATTGAGCAATCAATCCACACCATTATGGTGTTGGAGTCTATCCTTGAAGAACAAGAAGTGAACTTTCGTGGTCCTGAATCACCTGCACAAATCGAAATCGCACACGGTGCTCTCAGCGACCGAAACCGCGATCGCGGCCAAGAAGACCGCGACCGCGACCCCCAAGGCGATCACGCGAACTCCAATCTTCGCTCAGAGGATCGAACCCTAGCACGCACCGAACAAGGCGCCTTGCTTGAAGATGACCTAAACCGTGACCCGGCCTCACCCGCAAGCACGGCCGCTCTTCGCGTGAGCCGTCAAGGACCCGGGTCAAGCGAAGAAATTGAGGGTCGTAATGTTGTGCGATCCAAAACTGATAGGTTCGACCATCTATGGGAGTTAGCAATGCGCGTTGCTGAATCCGAAAGCAAGCAAAGTCTACAAGGGCGTGGACAATATATCATGCGAGCCAGGCCGAGGAACTACGGTCAAAATAACTCAAAGATGTATCTGATTTATACATGTGCATCAAAATTAATTATATGGACATCAATAACTAAATGCATGTGCATAGATATGTGTAGGTGTATCAAAACTATGTATATCAAAACTATGTATATCAAAGTAAAAAAAAGGTATATTTTATGTATGTGCATCAAAATTGCTTTATGAGCATCAAAATAGCTAAAAATTGCATCATATTTATGTATGTGTATTAAAAGTTAAAACTAATGGTATGCACATCTAAACTTGTTAACTATAGTTGAAATTGACGCAGAATGTACATCAAAAAAGTGATTTACAAGTAACTAGTTTTCATGCACATGAAACAAATTTTTATATACATCTAAGACGAAAATAATATACGTAATGCTCGCATCCCCATATTTTTTTTTTCAAATACATAAATAATACAAAAAAATATTCTTGTATTATTTCTCCTAATAAAAATCTAATCTAAACATTATGTTTTTAAAAACGAATGAAATTTATCCACATATTATACATAACCATATTCATTTTAACATTGTCCTTCCGTGATTAAGCTCATGCATATTTTTTTAGATAATTAAGGAAAGGAATTAGACCAATCACCTAGTAAATAGGTGCTTGCTCTAGGGCATCCTTACGGATGAAATTCCAAAGACCTAAATCAATTACAAGTGGGACAAAGGAGACGTGACGAAACGAGCCGGCGATGAAGTCCGCCAACGTATTGCATTCCCGAAAGACATGAGACACGCTCCAACTCTAGAAACGGGCAAGAAGGCAGTGTATATTCGACCGAATCAGCTCAACCTCCCACGGGTAGCACCAATCGCCAAGAACGGCATTGACCTGTTGTAGACTATCGCACTCAATCATGAAATTCCACATCGAATTGCCTCAAGAATTCCTGTTACAGATCAATAATCTCATTGATCAAAATAGATTGTTGACCAATCAGTCCACTATTAAATTGGATGAATCTCACCCATAATATACATGACCCATATCTATCATTCTATCCATATTAAATGTATTCTCTCCTCTCTTTTTTCCAACCAATCCCATATCCGTCCACATTATTAATAAATGCCTTGTTTCATGGGGAGTTTTCAATAATTTGTCACATGGTACTAGAGATGAAGGTGGGGAATCCTTCTTGTAGTTTGCATTTTTTTTTTTGTATGACTTTACCATATATCTCCTATACTTACCGGTTGGTGCATGTCCCTATATAAGTTAAGATTTCCTTATAATAAACGGTTTGTTATAGAATTTATGTATTTGTTATAGAGTTTATGTATTAATTATAGTAGGAAAGATTATAAAAAGTATTTAATTAATGTTGCAATCAGATCTATATGTTTTTCTTGATAATGTTTCTTTTCAAATATAGCTTTATACGAGTAATATATATGATATATATCCACAACAAGTATTTTCAATCAAATATAATACGAATACTCTTCATCTTTGAGAATTTATGGTATACATATAGGCCCGTAATATGCATACATATTTTTAATTTTTAATTAGAAAAGAATAAGGCTGGTCTCGACGTCCTATTATTTATATTTATTATTAATACTGGAGTCGATCTCACATGGGTATAGTCCATGCACATGCATTTAGTCTTCCAATGGGATCATTTCCCTTAACAATATTGTTTTTCGCTATCTACCAAAACAATGATTGGGATAAATTGAGATAGTATTTTCAGCCATCTCGTTGAATCTGTTGTCCATAGAGCTCTCAAAACTTATCTAATTCGTAAATCTGATTCGAATCGTCCGATAATTTTATGGTCAATATTCGAAAATTTAAATCCGAAATTCGAAATAAACCGAAAGTAATAGAACCCGAAACTTGTTGGGTGAAAACCCAAAATCCGTTGATTTGTTCGATTTAGTATATTTATAAAATTTATAAATTTTATTTTGAAACTTATAATATTTTTTATTTAAATTACATAAGAATAAAATATTATAATTAAAAATTATTATATAATTAAAAATTAATTTTAATAATCATAAAAAACGATATTTTAGACCCACTAGTCAACCCGATCCGACCGAAAATCCGCAACAATCCGATTGACCTGTGATCCGTAACGAAACCGAACCCGATTTAAACTTAACCGGAAATAACTGAACTCAGCGGTCTTATTATCGTTATATATGTTCATGTTCAGTAGGTCACACATTAACCAGGTGGATAATATCCAAACATTGAGTTTGAACTGGTGCTTTCTAAAAAAAATTGAACATTGAGTTTGAACCCAATCCTTTGCTTTTTCTTTTAACGTATGTTTTCATGTATTGCTTGACCCGTCAGATGATGTTATTTCTTTATTGTATGCTGATATTAGGGGTCAAGCTATTCCTTGTTTGCTTACTACTTAGCCCATTTTTTATTATTAATAAAATGCCCCTAGAAGGCTCGGAGAGTACTGTCTCTCCTTCCACCAAAAAAAATACAAAAGAAAAAAGGTGTATATGCATGTAAGTCTAATAATATACATAGGGTTGAACATGGTTTGGTTGAACATGGTTTGGTTTAAACCGAAAATTAAAGCTGAATTGACCGAACCAAACGAAACCGATATTAGTTGGTTCGTTTTCGGTTCATGAATTTTTCAAATTTCGGTTTGAGTTTGGGTTCGCTTCGGTTCAATTTGTTTTCAAATGATTACCTTCGTTCATGACAAACTGAATAAGTTCAAACCGAAGTGGCCTGAAAAAATCTAGTTCGGTCTTCGGTTTGGTTCCACTATCAACACGCCTCCTCAAGGGGCAACTGTCTGGGCTAATTGTCCCTTGGACACAATCACCTCATAACCTCAAAGTTGAAGAACCGTCACATTTGGATAGGTCGCTCCTTTTTTGGGTGGATTGCCTGAACATGTTCATGGTTAGGAAATTCAACTCCTACAGTTAGGGGAAGACGCACTTAAACTCACAATAGCCTGAAAAATCTAGTTCGGTCTTCGGTTCAATTTCGGTTTGAGTTTGGGTTCGCTTCGTTCAATTTGTTTTCAAATGATTACCTTCTTTCATGACAAACCGAATAAGTTCAAACCGAACTGGCCTGAAAAAATCTAGTTCGGTCTTCGATTTGGTTCCACTATCAACACGCCTCCTCAAGGGGCAACTGTCTGGGCTAATTGTCCCTTGGACACAATCACCTCATGACCTCAAAGCTGAAGAACCGTCACATTTGGATAGGTCGCTCCTTTTTTGGGCGGATTGCTTGAACATGTTCATTGTTAGGAAATTCAACTCCTACAGTTAGGGGAAGACGCACTTAAACTCACAATAGCAGAATTGAAACGAATAAGAACAAAGGAACAAAAGAGATTTGTTAACCTAGTTTGTCAAAATGACCACGTCTAGGGGCACTACCAAGCCAGGTACTTTACTAGAATTGAGGACTCAAGGATTACAAGGACTTGATCTTCCTGATCTACACTGATCTGATCAACCTAACTTAATCTCTCAATCTCACTCTGAATTCTCCCTCGAGATTTTTCTCAATATCACATCATAGTACACAATTATAATAATCAATTATTGGTTTAAATAAATAATAAAGGAGTGAAAGATAGAAACAAGATCTTCAAGAATAGAAATTCTCAATCTCTTAGATACATTTCTTTCCTAAATCTCAATATCTTTTCATTCCTTACTTGGCACTCAAGCAACCCGACTTCTTGCGGATACACCCGATTGTGCGGACTTGTCCTAGAAAAGCGCATCCGTGCTTTTCCCTTCCTATACCGTGTTTCACATTTTGTCGGAATTGCTCAGTTTCGTCCGACAGATCGCAAAACGCAACCGCGTTCTTCCTGGCCCAGCCCAAGTTCTGCATACTGCGACCACAGTATGCTTGACCACAACTGCGGTTTCGCCTGTTGCCGTCTTCCCTCGCCTTTCCTTCTCCTTTCGCCTAATCTTGAATCAAGCTCTAAAAAAATCCAACAATCTACTACCTGGACACTGATTCCAATTGTAATTGTCTTATTCTTCAACAATCCTTCAGTTTTGGTAGTGTCGTGCCTTCAACTTACGTAAGCCCGTTTGAAGCCTTTTCTGGCTTCAATTCCTTCATCGAGCTCATCTCCCTATCCATGTCCTGACTTTGAGACACTTGTACATGACCTTCTGGTTCAGGCGTTCAGCTATTTCGGCAAATCTCAAATAGAAATCAGAAAGTGAATCCCTATCTAGTTCTTCAATGATCTTTTGATCTCTAGTACGTGATTCTTCCTTCAAGGCCTCCTGCATACTAGGAACCACTGACCCACATTCAAAGTTAATGTAGATGTAGAATCTGACTCCTTCCTACGAATCTCCTCGCTAACCATCAAATCCCTCACATCATCAAACTTAAGCTTCCCCTTCCCCCATTGAAGCACTGACAACCGTGACAGTTCCACTCCAACTCTCACGCAAAGAAGAAAGTAGAATAAGGGCTTGTACCTCGTTATCGAAATCAATCTCCACCGACTGTAGTTGTGCAATCATCATGTTGAATTCACTCAAGTGATTGGATACCGTTGTGTCCTCCTTCATCTTCAGGTTAAACAACCGTATCATCAAATGCACCTTGTCACCGTTGATGGCTTCTCATACAAGGCAATCGGGATTGAAAGCCATCCCCTTATTGTTGTAGCCTTCATCGTGTGGTGCGCTACATTCCTGGACAACGACAAGCGAATTGTGCTCATCGCCTTCTTGTCCTTCAACTTCCACCCTTCGTCCTTCATGTCCGATGGCTTCTCTCCCAAATACAAGTGAAGTTCTTTACTATACATGTAATCTTCAATCTAGATCTTCCAAAAGCCAAAAGTAGTCCCTTTAAACTTTTTCACATAAATCTTTGTTTCCTCATTACAACTGTTTGCTCTGAGTTGATTAGTAAATTATACGCTTACGAGTTTTATAAATAGTTCATTTTTGTCATACATTCTAAGTTGGGAGACGCTCGATCATATCGATAGTAATGGGCCCATTTAGTATGTGGTGTACTGGTGTTTAACTAAACAATAAACTACACCAAGATCGTTGAAAAGAGGTAAAAGGGCAGAACTCCAATTGTGTTTCGTGTTGTAGCTTTAGAAAAACTGTAGAAGTTGGGGCAGTTGAAAAACGTATATATGAGATTCTCAAGCTATAGAATTTAATAATACAATGATCATGAGAAGCTTTCTTGACCATGAAACAATGATTCAAATTCAGAATCTAGACTAGATAAGGCTACAAGAAGAGCATGCTAGCCAATAATTTCACCAAATCAATGAATCGTTCAAAATATAGACTAGTATGTATATACATGCATTAATGTATATAAACTCAATATAATTGATTTGTTGATCTTTATATCCTAACTTGTATGTATTCGGCTTAAGCAATTCTGTGGTCGTCGGACAAAGAGCTAGAAAACTATCCATGTTGGGCCCAGACGACCGAGTGAATTGGGCCCATATTCCGGGCCGTGGCCCACTTTGAGAAAGGATGGTTGCTTGGGCCCACCATGTGACCCCTCCTCAGGGTCTGTGCATTCCGCTAAAAGGAGTGACAAGAACCCCCACATGGCCACATGTGTCTGTTTTTGTCGCGACGCGCGGGACCTACTTGCCACATGTGCTCATCTCTGACGTAGGTGGACCCCATACTGTTTGTTACAAGATTTACGAGAACCATCAACCATGGTTGCACGTAAACTATGAATGTTTGTAGTCGATTAATCAACTTTTTACTTGATAGGACTTAGGAGTATAGGACGATCGATTAATAATAAGTTTCGTTAGTAAATATCATTAGCACTGATCATGCCAAAATCTTGGTTAACCTTCTTTTGGTTGGTTTCACTTGACTAGTTGTAAATTTCAGTTAGGTTCGGTTAATCATGCCAAAACTGTAATCTTGAACCGTCGGTAAAATCTTGGTTGGATTACCAACATTTTGTACTTTTCTCCGCTTGTTTTCTCATGGATACATTGTGATTTGGAGGGGCTAGACCGTACCAAATCATATTATGATATTTAATTAAACCGATTCTCAATCTGTTGTTTACGACCACCGATTTTAGATGTATCCAATAAAATATATACCAGACCAGTGAAACTATAAAGTAGAATTTCTTGTATTTTGAATAAGAATTTTGAAAATGAATTTCACTGTTTGTGTCAAGAGATCCGATATACGGAGTATCATCGTAGGAAGAAATTATTAAGGCGATTGCATTTGAAGCTTTATTAAGTAAAAAGACAAAGCCCATCAAAGTGTGTTTTCCGGTTAAAATAACATCTTTTTTTTTGGTAGAAGGTTAAAATAATATCTTTATTCTTTAGTCTTGACATGAAATGTTTTATTGATTTTCAGTCCAAAATTAGGCCAAATTTGCAAATTGGCGCTATTGCACGTTTGCTACCCCTACCGGCTACCAGTAATTTCAGTGCAGACCAAAAAGTAAGGTTAAAATAATGGAGTATACTTTTTCATTTCCTTTTTTTTTTATTTGTAGAATTGATGGATAAAGGTTGTTAAGCATGTAATGTTGCCGACAAAAATTGCAAAATGCAACTTGCTATATTCAATTCGTCCATGTAGCTTGAAACTGCCCGATCCGACCCATGTATATTCCCAACTCCAACCTATCCAAAACATTATTTGTCCCGATTAGCACGTCACTCATCAATTATTTTGGACACCTAATTATTTTTTTTCCAATCTGGGAGTAGACAGTTGCAGCCGGAATTTGTCCCGCCCTTTTCTATCATATGATTGTGTTCATTTTTGCGAGTAATCTTTTTTGTTTCCTATATACAAAACCCATGGTCTAGTTCCATAAAACACGCCCCAAAAAACAAGGTCAGCGAGTGACACAAAATTTGGCACATTGTTGGCCATTTGTTAAGAAATAGAAACACAAATCGAAATAGGGGTTATGGAGCTTTGCTTACACTAGTCCGGACTTTCTGCTACAAGATATGATACTGACATATGTTACCTCATCATACTACACGTTATGAGCCAACATCGATAGCATATCTTGTATCGGAATATCTGAATCACGTCCTTTCTTAGAGACAAAAATAAGACAGAAATGCAGAGACTAGAAATCCTTGAACGGCAAAAATGGAAGGAAATATCTGTACATTCCAGAGTTATTCGGCTGATGAATTCTGAAATTCTTGGGCCAAGATTCGTTGGGTTGTTAGGTTATTTGGGCCAAGATCCAAAGAGGCATGTTTTGGGGCCTGCTGCAAAAAGCAAACAAACAAACTCGTTCCCTCCAAATCTTACCGATTCAAAGATTCCAGACTTCCAGTGCATTCCAGAGTTCCAGCAGTGCATCAGACTATCAGAGAAATTGAATCACATGGCAACAAAACTCCATTATTTCATTTTGATTCCACCATGCCACTGATCCGATTACTTTTATAAACAAAATTATTGGCTTTTTAATCAAATTATATATGGTCCAACCAAGCACACACCTGTTCTGAACCAAAATACAGTATAATACTGTATGACAAATAGTTTTCCAATTAGTTCACAGTACCTTACATGGACTGTAAAGAATACGACCTGAAAAGGGAGGGTCTAAATGAGAAAGAGTCCGATTATTCTCTCCCAAAGGTAATTAAATATCATTATTAAAATACCAACATAAAAACTTCTTGCAGAAATTATTTAGATAAATTAATCTAAGATAATAATATATATTCAGTAAAGAATTCCACCAGTCTGATTTAATAAGAAAAAAAATTGTATCTCAATATCCAATTTAACCATTCTAAAATCAAATACTATTTGAGTATGAAATTGTCAAAATTAACACAAACAGTAAGCATCTTGTAAAGTGGGATTCAAATGGGTCAAGTTGAAGAATCCGTCCACAAACTAAAGTCTGAAGAAAATAAATTCACTCATTTTTATGATTTAAATTTCACCTACAAGTCAACTTTTTTTGACATGACTAATGGTGAATATATCAGGACTATAATGGCAAAAGAGATGTACCACATAATAAGATCATTTTGACCTTATGAATATGTGCCCCAATTTATAACATATGATTAACATTCATATCATTTTTTACAAAAAGTTTATTATGATGGAACACAAGTAGAGAAATACTCCCTCCGTCCCCATTTGTTCGTCCTAAAGGACGGTTTTTGTGCTTATTAAGGAAGGTGTAAAGTAGTATTGGTAATTGGGAAAGTGGGTAAAAGTGAGATTGATTGGGGGTATGTTTGTAATTTTATAGGGATAAAAGGTGTAAAGTAATATTGGTAATTGGGAAAGTGGGTAAAAGTAGGGGTAATATTGTAAGAAAATTATAGATATAAAAGGAAAGTGGACAAACAAAAGGGGACGTCCGAAAAGAAAACTGGACAAACAAATAGGGACGGAGGGAGTAGCATATTGCCCATATAATCATTTTCATAACCCAGTTGGGACCCATCTCCCATGACCCCAAAACTTTGTTCAATGCACAGAAAGCAAGTAAACACTCTCCATTTCATCATCAAACCACTCCACATTAGCCACAAATCCAACTCCACAATATTATTATCAGTGCCCTTCCAAAGCTAATGCAAAATTTTCTCTATAAGGAGATAAATTTCTTAGTTCTGCAACAATTAAACATCCAAAAGCTACTTGATAAAAATTACAAGTTGGTTCTGTTTTATTTTATTCAGTTCCCTATATTTTTCATGTGCAAAACCAACCCACAAAAGGCTCTTGAAATCTTGATTGATGAGCTCAGTTACCATGAACCAGAATCTTTCACACCAGTTGATCCATATTTCCCTTCCCGCCTCTCCTCCATTAGCATCCCCTGGCGTCGACATTCGTCGCTACAGAACGCTTTCTCCCCTCTGAAAATATAATCAGCATAATTCACACCATAATCAGAACAAGCTTCAAACTACATAACATGTCATAATACTAGTAAAAAGGAGAATTCTTTAAAAGGAAAAGGAACAAGGATATTCAATTTGACCCCTAACCTGTACATGTAGATGTCTTTGCCATGATCCAGATTCTTCTTGCAAGTGTGACAGAAACTGAGAAAGCTTTCAGATGGGAATCTAATTGGCACATCAGGTGAAACTGAAACCATGTTCTCATCATCCTTTCTAGCAAAGCAGCTATCAACAACACAATTATCGAATATTCGAGTCGTCTTCGTGACCGGCCCTCCACGGGAAATAACACAAGTATAATCCTCAGAGAGCTCCATTTCAGCAGTAGAAATCGACCCGTTTAGGCTCCAGGGTGACCCGGGTGTTTCAGGCCCCAAATTGGAACATTTCACCCCAGATTTGGATGGTGAAAGAAGACCCAGGTGAGAATTCTTAGTCTTGATCCCAAATTCCATTGGGGAATTGGGAGATTCCACAACAAAATTAGTATTTGGGTTTGGGATTTGAATCTTGAGCTGAGAACCAAACAAGAGCAATTTGCTGTTCTCAGGCTTTTTTGCTACTATAAGCTTTTCTTTTGTTGTTTCAGCATTATCAGTGAGGGAATCAATAATGCCTAATCCTATCCCTCCAGTGTCAAACTTGGGGCATCCATTTCTGTGTTTGGTGTCAAAACTGGGATCTTTAGGGTTTGATTTGGGTGAGTTAGATTCGGTCCAAAACGGGTTCTTGAGCGCTAAAAAGGGCTTCGTGTCAAGGATTGAAGTTGGACTCATCACTGGTTCAGTATCTGACAGAGTCTTTGAAGCAAAAGCACTGAATCCAAACAGAAAAGAAGTGGTCTGTTTCTTATGTGGGCAGGGAGATGAAAGGCCAAAATCCGCCATTAACAGACCTTATGTAATTATGTGTTTGCTATGCTTCTTCCCTGTAGTCAAAACCGTGATTCAAATTGCAGAAACTGAAATAATAAGGATCAAAACTTTGTTACAATGTTAATAGAAAGAGAAATACAAGGAACAAACCTGAAAACCAAATTTATGAGAAGGGTGAAATCAATCACAAATTCCATGAGGAAAACACGAAATCTGGAGATGGGGGAAGAAAAAATTTGATTTGGGTACAGTTTTTTAGCATTGAAAATCCAGTAATATAGTCAGAAATGAAAAACCACCGAAGAGGAGGCTCCATATAAAACAGCCTCTCTCTCAATAAACCTCTGTAACCTCCATTTTTAAGAAACAAGGAGAGAGGAGAAGAAAAGAAGGGGGCTTTTTCCCCGAATTTCTCGCTCTATTTTTCTTTTGCCCTTTTCCTTTTGCTCTGTGCTCAGGAAAATGTAATAATCCTCCCCCTAAATAACCAACATTCATACAAATGGCCAAATGGGCTGATACGGTTCAGACGTCGACACAATCTGGTTCGATAGAGGACGACGGACCATGGGAGACGCCTAAGCCGAGGAGATCAGCTCGCGTCAGGAAACCCCCAGCAAAGCTGCGGGGTTAATTTATTTTTATAAAATAATTTATTATTTAAATTAGGGTTTTTCATGTTACCGTGTACGGACTAGCTGTTATCGGTCTTCTCGGGTTTTCTTTTAGGGTGATTCTTTCCCGAGTCGCTTTTTATTGAATCATCCTTGGGCTATTTATACACCCTGTAAGCTATCAGGAGGATTATCATCTAATAAGAATTTTCCTTTAGCCCTAATTTTAGTCTTCTCTTCCAAAGTTCTCTGCCAAGCGTTAGGGATCCTACCCGGATTCTTAACAACTGGTGCTTTCATCTACGAACACCATGACCAACACCTCGACGCCCGAGCCGTCGACCGTCACACCGGCGGCGCACGCCTCCCTTTCCGACACCGTCGCTAAATTGAGCGATATGGTGTTACAGTTGACGGATGATCGACAGCGGGACCGTTCCCTCCTCGACGAAATCGCGGCGTCGCTGCGCAGCCACACGACTCCCACCGCGTCGAGTCTCCCGCCGCCCGCCGCCACCTCGGCTCCCGCAAACCCTAATTTCGGGGTCCGTCCGCCGCCGCCAATGGGATCCGCGCCTCCAGCCGCCCCGCCCTTCGCCTCGTTTCCGCCACTGCCCAGGACAACGACGGCTGGTGGAGATCCGGCGCTCCACGCTCTCGCCGGTGCGCCATTGCGCCCACTCGATCGGTGCCTCCGCGGGACGCGTCTCGCACGAGACCGGGCCGCCTGCGTTTTGGCCGCCTCCGCTAGGGTTCGACGGGCCCCAGCCGTCGTTTCCCTTCGGGTCCAGCCCGTTCGACGGCTACCACCAGGCCGCCGCGTCGCCTTTCGCCGATCCACCGTCCGCTATGTCCGGATACGCACCCCCTTACGGCGTTAATGGCGTCGGTTTCCGCGCACCGCATGGTCACGATTCACAGCCTCGGATCCGCGTTGACGCACCTCGTTTCAACGGATCCGATGCCCCAGGTTGGATCTTTCGCATTCAGTCTTTCTTTGATTATTATAATACCTCCGACTATGATCGTCTTCGTCTTGTTGGCATGTTTATTGATCACCCGGCGTCGGATTGGTTCCGCTATCAACGACTGAATCGGATGGGCGAGACATGGCAATCATTTTTACAAGCGGTTCAACAACGTTTTGATCCCACATACTATGAGGACTACCTCGGCCTCCTCTCCAAGCTTCAACAGCGTACATCTGTACATGACTACCAATCCGAGTTTGAGGCGCTGCTCAACAAAGTTCGGAACGTTCCCGAATCCATGCTGATTTCTTTATTCACATCTGGCTTAAAACAACCGGTGCAACGCGATTTGCGGTTACGAAACCCGACGTCGCTGCCGCAAGCTTTCGCTCTAGCCAAGGAGTTGGCCGCATCCTTCACCGAAACAGCCGCGGCGTCTACAGGATCTCGTCGGCCATGGCAGACGCCCGCTCCCAGATCCGGGCCGTCCTTGAATTCACCTCCAGCAGCAGCTCCGGCACACACGACCTCGCCTGCACCAGGAGTACACACTCCCGCCAATCCTCCCGGTAATTACTCTAATCTTCCAATTCGTCGTCTTTCTAAAGTTGAGCGTGACGAACGTTCTAAGAAAGGATTGTGTTTTAATTGTGACGAGAAATACACAAGAGGCCATCGTTGCACTCCACGCTTTCTGGCCGTGCTTAGCTGTGATGACAGTGATGATGAGGGTGAAAGTGCGGACGACGCGCCGGATGAGACTGCAGTTACAACTGACATTTCATATATTCATTCTTTGGAGGGTTTACCGAATCCGCGCGCAATTCGTATGCCGGGCACTATTCGGGACACGCAGGTTCAGGTTCTCATTGATGGGGGCAGTACACATAATTTCATTCACCCAAGCATCGCCGAGAAGTTGCAGTTGCCACTTACAGCCGTGACACCATTCCGAGTATTTGTGGGTAACGGTGCATATCTCCTTTGCGGACATCAGTGTGCCGCTACAGTTCTTGAGTTACAGGGTTATTCTTTTTCTGTGGATCTTTTCGTTCTGGCCGTGCATGGGCCGCAGGTTGTGCTGGGTGTTCAGTGGTTGTAGACATTGGGAGTAATTGCACATGATTACGCTCAGCTGACGATGCGTTTTTCCTGGAACAACAAAGAGGTCTTTTTGCAAGGAGTCCGACCGGCCCCGAAACAAATTTCGGCTCATGCGCTTCATTTATTATGGGCAGCAGAATCAGTCTCTGAGTTCTATGAAGTGGTGCGTGTGCCGGAACCACCGCCTGCGCACCCATTGGAGATTCCGACCAACGTTCCCAACTCAGTACGCACTATACTTGAGCAGCATCAGGCCGTTTTTGCCGTTCCGTCTGACTTGCCGCCGCCTAGATTATGGGATCATCGCATTCATGTTCAGCCGGGATCTAAACCAGTCAATGTCCGGCCATATCGTTATCCGTATTTTCAGAAGACTGAAATTGAGCGTCAGGTTCAGGGGATGTTAGATCAGGGTATCATTCGCCCCAGCACGAGCCCTTTCTCTTCTCCGGCTCTCTTGGTCAAGAAGAAGGACGGCACCTTTCGGTTTTGCATCGATTACAGGGCATTGAATGGCATTACAGTCGCTGATAAATTTCCTATTCCTACAGCAGATGAATTGTTTGACGAGCTGGGCCGTGCCGTGGTTTTTACTAAGCTTGATCTACGTTCCGGCTACCATCAGATTCGGATGCATGAGTCCGATATATACAAGACGGCCTTTCGTACTCATGACGGCCACTTTGAATTCTTAGTGATGCCTTTTGGCCTGACAAATGCGCCATCCACCTTTCAAGCAGCAATGAACAGCATTT
The DNA here is from genome assembly GCA_964016875.1 of Fallopia convolvulus. Classification (NCBI taxonomy): domain Eukaryota; kingdom Viridiplantae; phylum Streptophyta; class Magnoliopsida; order Caryophyllales; family Polygonaceae; genus Fallopia; species Fallopia convolvulus. Next base: position 55,673,666 of record OZ024723.1, read on the forward strand.
TTGCTCGTTTCCGACGTGATTTCGTGATCGTATTTTTTGATGATATACTGGTCTATAGCTCCTCCTTGGCAGCACATGCTCAGCACCTCGACGTCGTACTCCGTACCCTGCACGACAATAATTTTTTCGTCAAGGGTTCGAAGTGTTCATTCGCTACATCTCGCGTCGAGTACTTAGGCCATATTGTCACACAGGGTACGTTAGTTGCCGATCCGACGAAGCTTGCCGCTATGGCCGAGTGGCCTACTCCGAAATCTGTAAAGCAACTCCGCGGTTTCCTGGGTTTGACCGATTATTACAGGAAATTCATACGGCACTACTCCATGTTAGCCGCTCCGTTGACTGATTTGCTTAAGAAAGAGAAATTTGTGTGGTCTTCGGAGGCTCAGACGGCTTTCGAGCAGCTTAAGAATACAATGATGTCCCCTCCCGTTCTACAACTCCCTGATTTCGACAAAGAGTTTGTAATTGAGACAGACGCGTCAGATGAGGGCGTCGGTGCGGTATTGATGCAGAGTGATCGACCATTGGCCTTCTTTAGCCAGAAACTTGGCATCCGCCGCAAAGGGTCTTCGGCATATCACCGGGAGTTGTTTGCTATTGTTTCAGCTGTGCAGAAGTGGCGACAGTATTTGTTGGGTCGCGAGTTCTTGATTCGTAGTGACCAGAAGAGTCTCAAGGAACTTCTTACACAGGTCATTCAGACGCCGGATCAGCAGTTTTTCATGCGGAAGTTGATGGGTTATAAATTCCGCATTGAATACAAGTCCGGCGCCAGCAACAGAGTGGCTGACGCGCTCTCCAGATGCATGATTGACGACACCAGCACGTTGCATCAATTTCTGTCCTTGTCAGCTCCAATTCCAACACTTCTGCAGCGTGTGCGTTTGGAGAATACGCAGCTTGAGGACTTCCAATCGTGGCACCAGGCCGCGGCGGCCGGAACACTGTCTGCACCATTTCAGATACACGACGGTATTCTGTACTACGGCACGCGTTTGGTGACTAGTGCGGCTTCTCCGCTGAAAGCCGAAATTCTTACAGAGTTTCATTCCACGCCATCTGCCGGCCATCCGGGCATTGATCGTACTTTCTGCAGAGTTGCCACTGTTTTCTATTGGTCCGGGATGCGTAAGGATGTCAAGCGCTTTGTTGACGCTTGTTTGATCTGTCAGTCCACCAAGTACAGTACACAAAAACCAGCCGGTCTGTTACAGCCGTTGCCAGTTCCGCAGCAGGTTTGGGACGAAGTGTCCATGGATTTTATCATAGGGTTGCCTCCGTCACGAGGTTACACGACTATTCTGGTAGTGGTGGACCGTCTTTCGAAGTATTGTCACTTTGGCGCGCTCGGTTCTTCCTATGACGCCCCAAAAGTGGCGTCGGTGTTTGTTGACATTGTAGTTAAACACCACGGTATTCCATCCGTTATTCTTTCTTATAGGGATCCGATCTTTCGGGCCGCATTTTGGGCAGATCTGCATCGTTTGAGCGGGACTAAATTACATTACACTTCCGCTTACCATCCGCAATCAGATGGCCAGACTGAAGTTAAGAATCGAGGGCTAGAACAATATCTGCGTGCCATCACACAGGATCGGCCTCGGCGTTGGGCTGATTACTTATCTTGGGCTGAGCTGGCGCTGAATTCTATGTATCATGAAGGCCTCGGCATGTCGCCTTTCAAGGCCTTATATGGACGTGATGCGCCGCCATTAGCACGCGTGACTTTGCCGACAGGACCTCCTTCACCCGCCACAATGGCAATTCAGGACCGCGAGCAGATGTTGGAGTTGATTCGGTCTAATTTAGCTAAAATGCAACAGCGCATGATATCTCAGGCTAATCGTCACCGCCGAGAGGTGGTATTCCAAGTGGGTGATGATGTTCTCCTTAAACTACAACCCTATCGGCAACATTCTGTGGCTCGACCTTTATCTGCAAAATTAGCTCGCCGATTCTATGGACCATTTCGGGTCATTGAGCGTGTTGGACCTGTCGCCTATCGCTTGCAGTTACCTGAGTCGGCACGCATCCATAATGTGTTCCACGTATCTTTACTTCGTCCTTTCATCACAGATGGCTCCAGGGTCGTTCCGACGTCATTGCCTTCTGAGTTCTTGCAAGGACGTCCCGTATCACGACCCGTGCGTGCAATAGCCTCTCGTGACATCCTGGGTGATGGTACGGCCCGTACTGAGTGGCTGGTTGAATGGGCCGATGGCTGACTTACGGCTTGAGGACAAGCCTGATTTGATCGGGGGGGAGATTGATACGGTTCAGACGTCGACACAATCTGGTTCGATAGAGGACGACGGACCATGGGAGACGCCTAAGCCGAGGAGATCGGCTCGCGTCAGGAAACCCCCAACAAAGCTGCGGGGTTGATTTATTTTTATAAAATAATTTATTATTTAAATTAGGGTTTTTCATGTTACCGTGTACGGACTAGCTGTTATCGGTCTTCTCGGGTTTTCTTTTAGGGTGATTCTTTCTCGAGTCGCTTTTTATTGAATCATCCTTGGGCTATTTATACACCCTGTAAGCTATCAGGAGGATTATCATCTAATAAGAATTTTACTTTAGCCCTAATTTTAGTCTTCTCTTCCAAAGTTCTCTGCCAAGCGTTAGGGATCCTACCCGGATTCTTAACATGGGCCTTCACGGGTCACAATCAAACCCGAAACGTATGTATTTGGAGACCCTTTCGTTCTTTCTTGCTCAGCTGCTCTGATTTGTACAGGTCCGAAACAATTACAAAGATTGGCCATAAAATACATAGAGCTATCAATTTTCTTTTAACAAAAAAAGGGAAATAATTAAAAAAAAAAGGCCCTGCCCTTAATTTGGGTAGAAAAAGACTACTCTGACGGGCTAGTGGCTTCAATTCACCATCCCCATGACTCAGTCTCCTTTATCTGCTCTTTTTTCACTCACTTTAACTTTTTCTCTCTTTTGGTGGATTTCTTTTTTTTTTCGCTATTATTTGTTCTTTGTTTGTAATGAATGATTCTCTTCCTGCCTTTAAACTTGCCCATGAATCTCACACGTTAAAAACAGAAAAAGAAGTTTTGATCTTTGATTGGTGGGTGGGAGACATTGGGGTGATTTTATTTTCCCATTAAAGTGAGACTTTATTTTTAAAAAAAATACTACAGTAATATAAATGCAGTAAAAAAATGTGTTACCCAGGAATGGTAGCCTTGATTCCAATGGTGGTTTTTGCCAATTTACCACTAACACTAGCACGTTGTTTGCACCCCCTTTACTGTTCTGACAAAAAATTTCCTCTTCCTCCATATAAATCACAATAATTCACTGAACAGAATTTGTCAGAGATGTGGAAATTTGATGGGGATGTGCATTTTTGCCCAGAAGGGCCACCGTCTGCGTCAACATCAGTAATAAACCTATCTGCTGCTGTAAGAGAGAACTTAAGAAAATGATTTAATTAAAATAAAGGATTTTTTGGGATTGGAGGGATTAATAAAAATTAATTAAAAAAGATTTTCTCTGATTGGCTGACGCATATGGCGACACTATAGCTTCGTAATTTTGGTGTTCCAACTACAACCCCTTCAACTCCTCACTTAACCAACGCAACTCCTACCTACCACTCTACCAGTATATACTTTTTCAGTTTTTCTCTGCGTAATGGGTTATTAATCTATTAAACGGAAATTCTACATGATAATTTTAGGGTTCGATATTATTCATTAGGTGTACTAAAATTTAATATAATTCGCACTCTAATTTTCAGGTTAGTACGAAATTCACCATATATTCAAGAAAAAGTTAAAATTAATCTTTTTCCTAAACTTTGATTTCATAAAAAAAAAATGAAATTAAAATTTTAAAATATAAAAATAAAATACGTACATTCATCCCTGTGAAAGACTGACTTTTGCTTTCTAATAATGAATCACTGGAATTCCTTCCTCGACGAAGAACAAAATTGATGTTGTACATCTAAACACACATATGACATATAGTTATAAGTTGTCCTCTGGGTATTGTTACTATATAGAGTAGTAATGCTCGACAAAAAAAATATAGAGTAGTAATGAATATGTCGAATTCATTGATCGTTTACAACCTTCGGTTCGTCACTCTGCATACGAATAAATTTGACTTGTAAAGCAAGCACAATTGAAAGAAGAACAAATTTGTACATTGAAAAGACCATAAACACTACTCCCTCCGTTTTACAATAGTTGTTCTTAAAGTTTTTTCATTTTGTTTCAAATTAGATGCTCATATAAAAATTTTACCCATCTATACCTCTAATAATTATACTGCCTCACATTAATTATACATACACTTCTCCCAAAAAGTACAAAAAAGTACAAAAAGAAGAACATTTAATAGGGATAATTTGGATAAAAAAATTCCTTAATATGTGTGCAACTTTGTCCATGAACAAGTATTTTAAAACGGAGGAAATAATTCATAAATCTCTAATCCAATTCACGATCTAATGCCAAAATAATTTTCTAAGCTCAAAAATTTTTAAAAGCACATCGTACCTCAGTTTGGGTATTCATTTGCAGTGCGTAATTAATCGTTAGAGATTAGGGTTCGTGGATGTGTTTTGTTTTTTGTTTTTTATATTTTTAATTTTTAATTTCCTTTTTCTTGTAAAATTGAAGTTAAGTTAATTTTAATTTTTTGGATACGAGGTGAATTTCATACTAACCTGAAGGTTACTGTAACATCCCCAATCAAAGTGCATACATCATTCTTCATTCATATAAGATTAATAGTATATACATAATATATTGGCATGAGATATAATGCATTTTTAAAAGTAATATTTATTTTCAAATTAATTTTATTATATTTTAAAAAGTATTTAAATAAAAATTAATTATTAATTATTTCAAGGTAAAGTTTGTAATAAATCAGATTTGAGGGTGAAAAACTTAATTTTACTAAAATAATGTCGACTTTGCAAACCGACTTCAATCTCCTATATATCAAAGTTCTCATTTATAAATGTTAAGCTTCGTACAGAGAAGAAGAATTAGAGAGAGAGAGGAGAGTTGACTTGTTAAGAGAAATTGTTTGATTTTTTTGTTATTTTTACTGGATCTGGTACAAGATCTCTTCAATCGGGTTTTAATCCTGAAGTACAAGCTTGATTTGGTAAGTTTTTAATTAGTTAATAGTTTATCTGGATTTTCCTAATTTTTCCAGATCTAGATCAACCGTTGATTTTGATTTGAAAATCGGTTGATCTCTAGTTCTCAGATGCTGTTTTCGATATCGGATTTATATTTGGTAAAAGATTTCAGAGTATTTTTAGGGTTTCGTTTTGTAAGGATATAAGGGAGCACTTTGCTCAAGTTTTTCAGAAAGGTTTAAACTAGAAAAATGTTCTTCTATATATATAGTTTATTGTTGTCAAGTTTTAAAGAATTTGGAATTATGCACAAGAAGTTATAATGCATTTTGGCATTTCATTGCATTTAGGGTTAGAGTTTGTAAGAGTAAATAGCCTAATTTGCATTGGGTTATATATAGGAGCACAAGTCATAGATCGTGGTCAAAGAGAAAGGGAAGAGATATAGTATCTGTCTTGAATAGGTGAGTATAGACCGGAGATTCAACCCTATGTGCTTTATGTGAAATATGAATATATGGATATATAAGCTATATGTGCTTTATGGATATATGTGCTATATGAGCTATATGAATATATGTGAGTATAAACCGGAGATTCAACCCTATGTGCTATATGTGAAATATGAATATATGGATATATGCGCTATATGTGGTATATGAGGTATATGAATATATGAATATATGTGCTATATGAGCTATATGGATATATGTGTTAGATGGATTATATGGATAAATGTAATATTTCTGAAATTTCCAGAGTTGTTTGCACAAAAGGTATGTTAACAGATGACATATGATATATGATTACAGGATGCACTTGATTGCATAGCATATTGCATGAGATTAAAAGGATCTGTGACTGTCTTGCCCTGAATTTGTATACAAAAGAGACCTACGGGTCATGCATGAGGCCTGAGATGCCTAAGAGATGGTAATTGAGCAAATGGGGCCTAAGATGTCTAAAAGTCGGTAATGGCGGTAATGGAAAAAAAAGGAAAAAGAAAAGAAAAGTTGGTATATGGAAAAGAGTTGGTAATGGAAACCCGGGGCAGATTCAAGCTTGAACAGTTCACAGAATAAAGAATCGGAAACATCAGCATTTGCATTTGCATAGTGAATTCATACATGATATATATAATATGTATGAATATGTATACTGACCAATTGTTTGGCTTTGTGTGAAATAATTGATGATGGTTTATATTCACTGAGTATGCGACTCACGTAAATCGCAAAACAATTTTTCAGGTTCAGCTAGTTCTTACTGACGTATGTCTCTTTTAGAGGTCACATTCATACAGGTCGGCCGGTTGAAGCTCAATGCAACCTTCTCCTCCTCATTTTGCATCTTAGACATATGGGTTGTAATAGAAGTTAGAGTAATATATGTTTTAGTATGAGAAGTAATGACATAGATGTGTGTGTGCAACCTTTTATGGTTGTTAATATCTGCTATATGCTTACATGGATAGTAAATATATGTCTATTATCTCTTTATATAAGAGATAAGTTATTACTAAGCATACGTCATAGGGTATAAGGGTGTCACAGTTACTTTGTGAATTACGTTAACTTCGGTACACCTCATGAATAATGTCAAATCTTAGGGTTACCACGTAGAATTTCCGTTTATTAAACGTATACTATATTGATATGAACTTTATGTGTTCTAATTTTAAAAATTATAATGTCTGTATATTCTTATAGTGTTATAATTTTAAAAATTGTAAGGTTTATAAAAACACTTTTTATATAATGTGTTCTAATTTTGAAAATTAAAATTAAAAATAATAATAAACTTAAAAAATCAAAATTAATTTTTTTATAACATGCCCTAAGTACACATTATTGACAAATACTTATATAAAATTAACAATTTTCTATTCCATGTGTGATTTGTTTGTGAATGTTAATCTATCTTACTATCGTCTTGTATAAGGAAAAAGGTTTGATGTAATCAAAATCGGCATAAGACTAGGAAACTAGATAAATGTACTGATGAAATTCGGTGAACCGATAATCTGGGGGTCGTGTGGTAATGGGCCTATCATACAAGTTTAATAAGAGCTTGTTTGGTATTGATATCATATATCAGATATCGGTATCGGTATCGGATATGGGATATCATTCATACCTCATACCTTCTTTTGGTATATTAAATATCATGCAAAAGAGATTGTTTTGATATCAAGGATATGACCCGATATCCATATACTCCCATACCAAACACAAGATATGGCTCGACACCGATATCTGAATCTATATACTCCCATACCAAACACAAGATATGACCCAATATCAATATCTGATATTAGGATATCAATAGCAAACGGACCCTAAGGTTCCAACCGAAAATCATATGAAAATGGATGGAGTATCTCATTGGGTTATATACTATGCAAGTTTAGTATCAAGTTTTCCATCTGCGATAACTCTCAACACACACTTGAAGTGCAATTGCTTGGGCCAATTGTGACTTGGAAAGAATTCCTCAAGGTCGGCAAACTGTCTCTATTTTGGATCCGTCGTTCCTTTATTGAGTGGGCTGCCTAAATGATGCTTATAAGGCCGACTAGTCCGAATAATCCCTCAAGGCTCGCGAACCGCCACTTTTTGAGACTCGGTCGCTCCTTTATTGGGCGGACTACTTGAACGAGCCCATGAAGCTGGCAAGCCCGAAAGACTACAAGAAATGAACCCGCTCTAATACCATGATGAACTTCGGTGGACTGATAATCTAGGAGTCGTGCGGTAACGGGCCTAACATACAAGTCAAAAAAGGTTCCAATCCAAAACCATATGGTCAATGGGTTGGGTTATGGGTGGGTGGAGCACTTCCACCACCCGACCTGCAAGTTAAAACGCCCCACCCGACCCACCCATCACCCGTAAAATGTAGTACCTGTCACCCAAACCACCTGTCACCCGCTGGTTATATGGGTGACCCATTCACCCGTATAACAGTTGTATAACCGTTGTATTTTATGTCTATAAATTAAATAAGTTGTCATACATAAATTAAAATAAATATCCATAATCCATACATAAATAAAAACAAATCCCATAAAGAATAAATATCAAAATGGAGTCAAAGATGGGTTACAAATGAGCATATTTATCAAAGGTCTGAAATGAACTATATGGGTGACTTCAAAGACCCATACATATTAAAAATTATAGGTCGAAACGGGTTATATGAGTGGTTTTGAAACGGGTGATGGGTCAGTTGATGGGTCGAGTTATTGGGTGATAAAATCTCACCCTTACTCGACCCATAACCCGTTTCACCCGTCACCCGAACCGTTAGTCACCCGCTTTGATTGGGTTTTCACCCGTTTATTTCGGATGGGTTAAAGGGGTGAGTTGGTCACCCGTGGATAATTGACAGCCCTATATGGCAATGGTTGGAGTAGCTCATTGATTTATATACTAGACAATTTTAGTCTCAAATTTCCCATGTGGGATAAATCTCAACATATAAAAATTGGTAAAAAAAAACATGCATCAAATGAAAGGAGAAATAACAATGTTGTATCTATTCAACACTACGTAACTGCATTTCAATCAACAGTCATGTAAAATAAAATGGGTTAATTTAACTTTGATAGTAGAGTGGGTGAAATATGTATAATTTATTGTTAAGATAGTTGTTATGAACTTCTAAACCTTATTATATAATCTATGTGACATAAGAAAGTGGCATGATATAAAACAATATCGTGAGAAAAGTTGGAAGAAAGGAAAAGTTGGGTTCATGACATTAGGTTATGTTGGGCCCTCCTGAATCTAGCCCAGGAAGAGTCTCAAAAGCCCCGAATGTCTAGCCCAAAATGGTGGTTAAAGATGAAGGCCGAGGAATTATTCAACGCATGGCGAAGATCTCGGGATCGGCATTCACTCACCTCAACGGCTACCTCATTCATGCCGGTGGCAAAATCTCCGGGATATGATGAGCACCCCACCAACGGTCCAAACCAAGGAGAGGGGTATAAAACAAGGCTGAAGCGAAAACAATGGCATGATCTACACAAGCACTCTGAACGAAACTAGAAGCTAAATTCACCTCTGTTTATTCATTCCATTCCCATTCGAGTGTTCTCCGATATTTTAAAGAGATTTATCTGTAACTACGATCGCAATATACGCATTACAACTGGATTGCTCTTTATTCTTTATCTTTTACTTGATCCTACATCTCGTCTATAGTTCATAACGTGTTACGGCTATTTTTTGGTTAGGATTTCCTTTATTTTAGCAGGTAACGCGTTAGTGCGATTATCCTGCCCAAAACAATTGGCGCCCACCGTGGGGCCCTAGCCAAAAAGAGGTCACGATAAAGCAACAACAGAATCTCCCAACGAGATGGACGAAATCCAAACTACATACAGTCACGTAGGAGATCTCGACAATCATGAGGTCAATGAGGAGACAAACAATCAAGGCGCTGGGAACGTAGATGGTACTGGAAACGCAGATGGAGTAGGGAATGTGGATGGAGTCGAGCAAGGCTCCGGAAACACCGATGACAATCTTGGTACTTCCGAGCAACGAGGAGTTGGGGTAGGCGATGCCGATGTCATTATGGAACTTCGATCAACAATGATTGCTCTCCAAAAAGACCTGGAAAGCCAGAAAGAGGCCAATACCAAATTCACCGAGGTATATGAGAAACAAATTGAGACTTTAACTAATGAACGCAATTTGCTTCGATCACAGGTACAATTAGCTCCAACCCGCCCCCGAGGAACCGATGTGGTGGAAGGAGTCGCTAGGCGATTAGACATGGACGATCCGAGTCTCGTAACACCCGATGTCGTTAGGCCAGTAACCGGGTATCAGGTAAATGGTAATTCTTTAAGGGTGATAAGGGAATATACTGAGGTTTCCCAATTACGGGAACGTCTTCGAGCCTTGGAGGACCGAATCACTCAGGTCCCAGGAGCACCTCAACCGATAGCGATGGAAAGGAGGGACGGTTACACCGATTCTCCCTTCGTGCCCACTATCGCGAGGGTTGATATCTCCCGGAAGTATCATGTCCCCGACGTACCTAATTACGAAAGGGTAACAGATCCCGATCAACATATAGTCACATTCAAACAGGCTATGAATATTAGTACAGTCCCTTTCGATATGAAGGAGATTGTCATGTGTTGTTGGCTCGGGAACACGTTATCCGGACCCGTTCTCAATTGGCATTCGCACTTACCTCTTGGAAGTATCTCATCTTTTGCCAAGTTAATTAACAAGTTCAGGATTAGGTTCGTAAGCAGTAGACATGCTAAAAAACGATCAAGTGATTTATACCGCTTGGTCCAAAAACCGGGAGAATCTTTAAAAGCTTTCCTCAACCGCTACAATGAAGAACTGGTGACCATTGAAGGATGTGATGCCGCCACGGCTGTGGACGCATTCCGAAGAGGCATATCGATGTGTAATCCTAAGTTATATCGTGAATTAACTAAATACCCTTGCTCGAATTTTGATGAAGTGCAGGTAAAAGCGTTAGCTCATGTTCGATTATTGGAAGATGACCTCTTCGTCGAAAAGGCAACAAGCCCTCATCGACCTGACCAGAGACAGGGAAGACGAGAAACAAGATACGCTTCGTACTCTATCGCACCTCATACTAAGACCACCGTTAATGCAATGATGGCCAGACAAGGTGAAAGATATGAGAATCCTAGGCTGCCTCCGAAACTTTCTCACTACAACTTCCGCGTGGATGCAACCGAAGTGGTCCGAACCCTCAACACTATTGGGGATACCGTTAAGTGGCCTCGAAAGAGTAATGTGCCCGCACATCAGAAAGACAAGTCTAGATGGTGTGATTTCCACTTTGATCATGGGCACCAGACCGATGAGTGTATCGAGTTGCGAAAGGAAGTGAGCGAATTGTTACGAAGGGGGCATCTCAGAGAATTGATATCGGAAAAGGCGAAGGAGCAGCTGGAACGCAACAGAGAGAAAGCTAGTCCGCCACCTCCACTGAAGCACACCAGAGTAATCAATGTCATCACAGGGGGATCGGAAATTTGCGGTATAACATACTCCGCAGCCGAAAGGATCGCAAGGGATACAAGAAGAGAATGCCCTAAAGCTCCTTCACGAACAAGTCTTGCCATGATGCCAATCACCTTCGACGATGTCGAAGAAGAGGAAGTTCACCATGATTGCTTAATAATATCTTTAACGATAGCTAATTTCCTTGTCAAAAGAATTTTAGTTAATAATGGAAGCTCTACTAATTTGCTCATGTTGGATGCCTTATACAGCTTAGGTTTCGGGATGGACGATATTGTCAAAAAGTCGACGACTTTAGTAGGCTTCAGTGGGGAATCACGCAACACGTTAGGGGAGATATCCTTACCTACCGTCTCAGGAGGAATTAACTACCAGGTAAAGTTCCAAGTGCTTGATTGCCCTTCACCTTTTAATGTCATTTTGGGCAGGCCATGGATACACGGGATGAGGGCTATCCCCTCTACCTATCACCAATGCGTAAAGTTCCCGACACCATGGGGAGTTCAAGAAATCAAAGGAGAACAAAAATTAGCAAGGGAATGCTATTCCATAACAATGAGAGCAACGACTTCCAAAAACGTACAGCTTGAAGCAGGAAGGAAGGCGTCAGATTAGCAATTAAAGGACTGTAGAACCATCACTTACTATGTAAAGCCGGAGACGCCAGAGCTTGAAGAGGTGGCTCTTGATCCACTGGAACCATCCAAGAAAATCAAAATAGGAGCAGATCTGGAACCAACTTTACGTGAACAATTAGTGGAGTTTCTACGGTCATATAGTGATTGTTTCGCCTGGGCAAACGAGGATATGGTAGGTATTGATCCTGACGTAATCACTCACACCTTAAACGTCAACAAGAAGGTGCCACCGGTGAAACAGAAAAGGCGTAAGTTCGCTCCTGAACGAAATCAGGTAATCAATGATGAGGTAAAATCCTTACTTGAATCTGGAAAGATTAGAGAAGTAAAATATCCTGATTGGCTTGCGAATGTGGTTGTCGTTAAAAAGAAAAATGGTAAATGGAGCGTGTGCGTAGACTTTACCGACTTAAACAAAGCATGCCCTAAAGACTCGTTCCCCTTGCCTCATATTGATGCAATGGTGGATGCGACGGCGGGGCATGAACTCTTGACTTTCATGGATGCATTTAGCGGATATCATCAAATAATGATGCACCCTGACGATCAAGAAAAAACTGCATTTGTAACCAATCGAGGAACTTATTGTTACAAGGTTATGCCTTTCGGGTTAAAAAACGCAGGTGCTACTTATCAGAGATTGATTAATAAGATGTTTCAAGAAAACTGGGGGATACAATGGAGGTATACTTAGACGACATGTTAGTCAAGTCATTGAAGGCGGAAGACCATATTACTCACCTGAAAGATGCGTTCGAGATCCTGCGGAGTTACAAGATGAAGTTGAACCCAACCAAGTGCTCTTTCGGGGTGACATCAGGGAAGTTCCTCGGATACATAGTGACGCAGAGGGGAATCGAGGCGAGTCCAGAACAGATCAAAGCTATAATGGAATTGCAATCACCGAAGTGCGTCAAGGATGTCCAGAAGTTAACAGGACGAGTAGCTGCATTGAACCGGTTCATATCACGATCTTCAGATAGAAACAAGTTGTTCTACGACATTCTGAAAAAAACAAGTCGTTCGAGTGGATGGACGAACATGAAAAAGCCTTTGGGGAATTGAAGAATTATCTTTCTAATCCACAGGTATTATCCAAACCCAAGCCAGACGAGAAGTTATATGTGTATTTGGCCGTGACCGAAGTAGCAGTGAGTGCCGTCTTGATCCGAGAAGAGAATGGAGACCAATTGCCCATTTACTACGTAAGTAAAACTTTGCTCGATGCGGAAAACCAGGTATTCCCCCATGGAGAAACTAGTATTATCTTTGGTAATGGCTTCAATAAAGTTATGTCCTTATTTTGAAAGTCATTCTATCATCGTGAGAACTAATTATCCAATGAAGAGTATTATGTCAAAGCCAGAATTGTCAGGTCGGTTAACAAGATGGTTGATCCACTTAAATGGTTACGACATCATGTACGAGCCTAGAACAGCAATGAAGTCTCAAGCGTTGGCCGATTTTGTGGTTGACTTCACTCCTACCACTTCAGAGCATGAAGACCAAGATGTGCTGCACATGACAAGGAATGGCAAATGGTTGATGCATACAGACGGGGCGTCGAACCAGATTGGCGTAGGATTGGGGGTAGTCCTGAAGTCACCACAGGGGGATAGGATAGCCCAAGCTATTCGATGTACATTCAAAGCTACTAACAATGAAGCAGAATATGAGGCGCTTATTGCAGGGTTAGTTGTTGCTAAGGATTTGAATGTACAAGAGATCGAGGTAATTTGTGATTCGTTACTTATTGTAAATCAAGTTACGAACTCATATGTTGCCAGGGATTCAAAGATGAAGGCGTACTTGGAAAAAGTTCAAGAGATCGTAAAACATTTCAAACATTTCGAGATAAAACAAGTTCCCCGAGATGCCAACACGCAAGCAGACGCCTTAGCCAACCTCGGATCCGCAATTGACCCAAGAGAGTACAACAAGATACCTTTCGTGTACCTTGACGCGCCATCTATAACCAAGGAGGTAGACATGTTTGAGATTCGAGGTTCTGATGAAGACAGTTCATGGGTAACCCCTTATCTAAAGTGGTTATGAGATGGAGTTTTGCCAAACGACAAGGAAGAAGCCCAACGACTTAAGGTAAAAGCTTCCACTTTCACTGTTAAGAATAACATCTTGTTTAAGTGGATGTCGTCAGGAATATACGCCCGATGCGTAAAGGAAGAGGAGGTACAAAAGGTGTTATAAGACATACAAGATGGATAATGCAGAAATCACACAAGAGGTCACAATTTAGCAAGGAAGGCGAGCAGGATGAGTTATTATTGGCCTTCCATGAACAAAGACGCAATAGAGTTTGCTCGCAAGTGTGACGCGTGCCAGCGTCATGGACCTATACCACATCAACCTTCGGAGCTATTACATCCTATAACTTCCCCCATGGCCATTCATGAAATGGGGAATGGACATCGTGGGAAAGCTTCCTCCAACTTCAGGACAACGCGTCTACATTTTAGCGATGACTGACTACTTCTCCAAGTGGATTGAAGCCGAAGCCTTCAAAGAAGTCAAGGACACCCAGGTCATTTCTTTCATAAAGAGAAACATCCTGAGTAGATTTGGAATACCGTCCACCATAGTGTGCGATAACGGGTCACAGTTCATCAGTGACAAGACAAGATCATTCTGCCAGCAATACAACATTCATTTGGTGATGTCAACACCACGTTATCCTCAAGCCAATGGTCAAGCAGAAGCAAGTAACAAAGTAATCATCAGCGACTCAAAGAGGCAAAGGGGAAATGGGTAGACGAGTTACCCCTTATCTTATGGTCAGATCGAACAACCCCTAAGACTGCCACAGGCCATACACCTTTCTCCTTAGTTTATGGATGTGAAGCCGTGTTACCAGTAGAGGTAACTTTGCCCACAGTTCGATATGGACTCACCACAGAAGAATCAAACCTACCTAACATGTTACACCATTTAGACACGGTCGACGAGTTACGAGATGAGGCATCGGTTCGTATGGAAGCATATAGACAAGGGGTAGCTCGGAGTTACAATAAACGCATTAATGCAAAAGCGTTCCAAGTGGGAGATTGGGTATTGAGGAAAGTCTTCCAGAATACGCAGGAATTGAATACTGGCAAGTTGGGGGTAAACTGGGAAGGACCATATCAGATCACGAAGATCGTAGGACAAGGAGCCTATGAATTGATGTCACAAGATGGGAAGACGATTCCTAGAAGTTGGAACGCGATGAACTTGAAGTTGTATCACTTTTAAAATGCATGAATCGCGATAAGGTATACTTTACAAACTTTTCCTTTTCACATTATATCATTACATCTTTATACACACATAAGACAACAACGGTTTCGAAAAAACTAACAAGGGACGCCTTGTGACGTTACATGCCAAAACAAAGGCCCTCGCCTTATGATCAGGCAACGCTGTGCACACAACGACTAGTCAATAAGATGCAAGAGACGAGAACATGTAACAAAGACTCTAGAGCAAGAGGAATTTTCATCAAATATTTGTAACACGATTCACAAATTTACTGCAAGTATTTACATTCAGACAAGTACATTATTCTCTCTCTCCCTTTGCATCTTACATAAGAAGCGTTGTACAACGAAAAGTTTACCACTAAACTATACATTTTTACAAACAAGATAGTCTGTCACAAATGTGTCGATCTTCATTCCTCCGCAACAAACCTGTTTTACCTGCAAAAAAGACAACAAAAGATCCAAGACCATGGCAAATATCAAAGCATCAATTAAACATAAACCCCTAAAAACCAACAAGGGGTAAAACATGTCCACACCAAGGCCCTAGAACGAGCGGCCGCACAAAACAAGAGTTTAAAACCCCAACACACTGGGGGTAGGAAAATGTTCAGAGTTTAACGAGTACGAAAGAGTAAAAAAGATCATTCTTTGGACTGGTTCTCCATTTCCACTTGAGCAACTTCCTTGGCAACAGAAGCAATATCGTCAATAACCGAAGATTTCTTATCTGCAATCACTTCGTCAAAGAACAAACTCTCGAACAGCTCTCTTTCCTTCACCGCATCCCAAGAAGTGTGCTTCCCTGCTGCGAATTCCTCCATCATCTCTACTCGAGCTCGGCATGACCAGTAATCCGCAGTATCCTCGATTTCCTTAGCTAGAGCGGCTTCTTTACCGGAAGAGACTGCGAACTTTTCCTTCCACTTTTTGGACTCCTTCGAAACCCTCTCGAGGTTATCCACCAATTCGCGCACTTTCTTCTCTAGAGCAGCCTTCTCGTGTCCCAAGATAGTACTCCTATCCTTTTCGAGTTGAAGGCTGATCTTGCTTTGAGCCAGTTGATCCGGCAAGTCCTTAAAGGCTTCGAAAACGGAGAGCGAAAGTTGCAAGCCCTGCACAGAAAAGCAGAAAATCAGGCAAAGAATGGATCATGGATTAACAGCAACTAAAGAAAACATACCTGCCATTGTGTCGCAAGAATTTCGCCGAAGAATTCCGGGAAAGAAGGTGGATTTTCCCTGCCTTGAGAATAGTCCACGTGAAGAGGCGCCAAGGAGTTCAGACATTTTTCCGCGGCCATGTCTAGAGACATCATCATCTTTGGGAGATCGGAAAGGTTCGATTTGGTTTTCTTCTTAGGAGAGGAAACCCGAGCCTCGGAAGACTTCTTTGGGTCAGAGACCATTAATGAAGTATCCGCAGTTGAAGTTGATTCAGCCTTCCTCTTCTTCCGAGCTTCTACTCGTTCCATGGTGGTAAGTGCAGTAGTGGAACGGGTGGTCCTGGAACCTGTTAGCAGAGAGACAAAGAGGTTACAAGGGAAAAAAACAATAACGTAAAGGGTAAAAGAGAGACGTAGCGTACTCAACATCTCAGTGTCTTCTGAATCAGCAAAGCACGCTTGTACCAGTTTAGGGTAAGACCTCTCCTCCAATGGAATGGATTCAATGTGAGATACTACTTGCACCGACACTGAGCGTGGTTTAGGGGAAGACAAATTATCTGCATGCAGCATAGAAGTGATCAACGGTTAGAAAGAATCAAACAAAATGGAAGAGAAAGAAAGAACCGCTACTTGTTGGCCTCCATCGAGTTTTTAAGAAAGTTGTGTCAATCCCCATGGAAGAAAGCTTTACGAAGAAAAATCTGTCGGCCCAGCCCCGATCAGACTTGGAAATGTTGAAAATTAGGTCAGATCTGTCTTGGAAGGTTTTTAGAGTCAATCGACCCGGGCCACCTTTGGAAAGGCGGAGACCATGGGAGGAATACAGCAGGTCAACCAACAGTAATAATCTCCAGACTTGTGGGAGTATTTGACCAGGGGAGACGTTAAGAGTAGAAAGGAAATCGGCAACTAGTGGGGAAAAGGGAAAGCGATGTCCGATGCGGAAAAGGTACTTGTTGGACCCAAAAATAATCCAAGCAGGAGGCAGCCCATTACCAGGGAAGGCCTAATGCCTTGCAGCTACAAGATATTGTTAGACCCAGATTTTAGGCAAAGACGCGTCAGCCTATAGTCAAGATATCTCTAACGCGTCTAGAGCTACGGAAGATCTTCGGGGTTGGTTAATTCGGTTGGAGGAGAGAGGGTCCGAGATATGTTTGTTACAAGATAGATTCTTCTCCAGATTGTATTCATTATAAGATAGAAATAAGCAAAGATTTGTTAGTTAGAGATAAGATCATATCTTTTATTAAGATAGAATATGTTCTAAGGGGCTATATAAGTCGATGTAACCCTTAGGCAAGGGGGACGCTTCATTCATACAATTTCTGGTGATTTCTACATCAATAAAAACTCATTCTCGTTCATATTCTTCTTGGTTTACTTGATCAAGGCCCGATCTAGGTCAAAGTTTCGCCTTTGGTAAATTTTGGCTCAAACAATTTGGCGCCCACCGTGGGGCCGTGATCGATACAACCATCAGAAGAATTAGCATTCTACTTCCTTCCGGATCAAGGAACGTGATGTCTCAAAACGGGGAAGAAAGCCCTAAAACTCCGATCGCCGAGGACGACCAAAACCTTGAAAACCAAGGCATTCGGTCTCAGGATGAGGAGATGACGAACCCCCGAGACAAGACACCCGCACAACCAGACGCGACTCCGGATCCCATTGGCCGTGTCCGCCGCGGAGAAGTCTCCCACGACGATAATCCTCCAATTAATCTCCGGTTAGCGGCTAACCAACGCCGAGCGCCATCTCAGGAAATCTGGATCGAAGATGATGACACCGATGGAGAGGATCGAGAACGCAACCCATCTCAAAAGGTATTAATTCTAAACTGATTCATTATCATGTTTCATCTCTAGACATTTCTTAGCTTAAGCTTGGAGAATCTTTAGGCCAGTTTTGACTTTTTCGAATAAACGACTCAGGGCACTTGCCCACACTGTCGAACAAAGTTTTTAAATTTCGAGTTTATAAAGTTTATTTCACACATTTTTACATAATGATTTGCGAGAAAATATTCTCCCATTCTTGCACACTCTCTCATTGCTCATAAACGCAAACATGCGCTAATCAACGTTGCATACAACATGAAACGCGCTGAACACAAAAAACCACTGTTAAGACACATGGTTATACTGTCTAGAAACGACGAAGTCGTCACAGACACAACGTCGACGAAGTAACCCATAAGATGGTTACCCATGCGCTAATCAACGTTGCATACAACATGAAACGCGCCGAACACAAAACACCAATGTTTAGACACATGGTTATACCGTCTAGAAATGGCGAAGTCGTCACGAATACAACATCGACGAAGTAACCCATAAGTTGGTTACCCCCTATCTAAGTCCGATCAAACAAAACATCCGATTAGTACCGGAAGGGGAAAGCTATAGCACTTAACCCAAAATGGCCATATGCGCGGGACGCCGCGATGACATCACATCCTGAGTTCTAAACTTAAGGATCCATTGCCCAAGAACGCGTCAATTCCTAATGACCCTTGGCAATGGCCAAAGGAAGCCTAATCGTAACTAATTACACACGACCCTTTGCAGAAAATTAACACTCAAAACGCGAAATGTGAATCCACACAAGATTCATAATAACTCGCTAAACAGAGGAGCACCAAAACTCCCTCTTAAAACGCTAAACTTTAACGCGTACCCTATCCACGGGCAACAAATTCCTGGAGATTTACCCTATCCACGGGCAACGAATTCCTGGAGATTTACCCTATCCACGGGCAACGAATTCCTGGAGATTCTCCAGGAACCTACTCATGCTAACATATTATGCAAAACTGTTTTTCAATGCAGACAGGTAAGCAGCAAATATTATATTGCGCCATTCACGGGGCGTCAAAACCATCCAAAAAGGACGCCACAAAAGTTTAGGCCACCGAGCCAAAAAACTACCAAGTCCTCAAACAGACCCCAAGGAGTATGATAATATACCATTAGTCCACTTATTACAGTCGGCTATAACGGAAACATCGGTGACGCAGGCGGCTGAACCACCACCAGAGCAACTCGCCCCGGATATTCTGCAAGCATCCACCAATCCAGGGGTCAGTTTGGGCGACCATTGGACCAAGCCATACCTTGATTGGTTCCTACGCGGCGAAACACCCGAGGACAAGATCGAAGCCAAAGCAATAAGGTCAAAAGCGACGCGATTCTCCATCTTAGATGGGATCCTCTTCCACAAATCTGCCTTAGGCTTTTCACGCGTAGAGAAGGAAGAGGCTGAGAAAATCATGTGCGAGGTGCACGATGGAGATTGTGGTAACCATACTGGGGGTCGTAGTCTTGCTAACAAGATCCTTAGGCAGGGGTGGTATTGGCCAACCATTCGCCAAGATGCCACCGTATACGTTCAGTCATGCGAAGCATGCCAACGGCATGTACCAGTCCCACATCAGCCACCAGAGATTCTCCACCCCTCCATCACTCCCTGGCCTTTCATGCGATGGGGGATGGACATCGCCGGCAAGCGCTTGGTGAATGCATCTTGTGGAGGCAGTTACGAGAACTTGACTCCCGCGCAGGCGTTCAAGAAGATTGAGATCTTGGCTGAGCAGGCTCATAATCAACGAGCATGGACCAATGTGAGGTCCGTAAAAGTGGTGAATAAGTCCCTGAATGCTGAAGTAAGGAGGCACGACAACGAGAACGATTGAGTTGCTCAACGACTCTCAACACCACCGGTCAACATGAATTCAGTCTTCCACCAGAAAAGAAGATCCTAATGTTGGGGTACCGAGTGAATAGTACTTGACAAAGGTATCCTACTATGCCAGTAAGTCCCAACGATCGTTCTTCTCATCAACAAAGTCTTGAAGAATCTCCAGGCGAGGCTTTATCGAAAACTAAGCAACCACGCTAATTACCATGTTGACCAAACACTGGGTCACCTTTTTGACAGCTTCTCACAGCTTCTCTTCCCGAGCACAGTATAACTCTTCAAGTATTCGCTTTCTTACGTGGAGAATCTCTAATGCAGACCTACAAAACCAGCCGGGTGTACTACCTTAAGAGTCACTTCGGAACACAGCTTCCAAGACATAGGTTCTCAATCTGAAACATAGACCTCTAGTTTCTCAAGCATCACCTTTGCACGACAACGAGTGTAAGCTCCTGGTTTGTGACTTGATTTGATTCCATGCTATGGACTAGCGACTTCGATCAGGTTAACGCCCAACGCTCACGGTTTTCATCAAGTTAAACGCCCAAGGCTACACAACTTCGATCACACCAACGCTGGCGACAAGTAGCTTCGGTCAAGTCCGTGTCTATAGCTGACGACTTCAATAGAGTCTATGCCTCTAGTAAACACTTTTGTTCAGTAAACATCTATTGGCCAGAAACTCGATCGCTTATATCAGTGGACAACTCTTGCAAATGATGAAGGATCCTATCGAAGACATGAAATCCATCTAGCCCGTCTCGTCGCCTCAACGACCAAGATGAATTTGGGGTATTGTTGGACCCAGAAATAATCCAAGCAGGAGGCAACCCATTACCAGGGAAGGCCTAATGTCTTGCAGCTACAAGATATTGTTAGACCCAGATATTAGGCAAAGATGCGTCACCCCATAGTCAAGAAATCTCTAACGCGTCTAGAGCTACGGAAGATCTTCGGGGTTGGTTAAGTCGGTTGGAGGAGAGAGGTCCGAGATATGTTTGTTACAAGATAGATTCTTCTCCAGATTGTATTCATTATAAGATAGAAATAAGCAAAGATTTGTTAGTTAGAGATAAGATCATATTTTTTATTAAGATAGAATATGTTCTAAGGGGCTATATAAGTCGATGTAACCCTTAGGCAAGGGGGACGCTTCATTCATACAATTTTTGGTGATTTCTACATCAATAAAAACTCATTCTCGTTCATATTCTTCTTGGTTTACTTGATCAAGGCCCGATCTAGGTCAAAGTTTAGCCTTTGGTAAATTTTGGCTCAAACAGTACTCATACAAGCAAACCCAGTCATCACTGTCAAAGTCAGGCCAAATCCCAGGGGGAGGAAGAAAGATTTCCGCGGAAGAAGGAAAACCCACGGAAAACGCAAAAGTGCGAGGGTCTTCTGAAATACTACTCCTATGATGAAGTGGAGTGAGAATTTTGGATAAAGTTAGGGAAGGAGGTACATGCGGATCAAGAAAGCGAGAGATAGGGGAAGAACCAGAAACCGCCATGGCTGAGGGAAGAAGAGAAGTTGAAGACGAAGAAGCGAGAGTAGGAGGAAACGTACCTGAATACCGAGAAGCACAATTGAAGTCTTAGAAGCCATCATGACTGCTATAAATAAGAGTTGATGGGACATGCCTTTACACACTACAACTTCCAAGAAGCCAAAAATCAAAACCCCTAGAAAAGCGGTGGAGGGAATTTTCCCGGGTTTTTGATGGGGGTATTGTTGGGCCCTCCTGAATCTAGCCCAGGAAGAGTCTCGAAATCCCAGAATGTCTAGCCCAAAATGGTGGTTAAAGAAGAAGGCCAAGAAATTATTCCACGCATGGCGATGATCTCGGGATCGGCATTCACTCACCTCAACGGCTACCTCATTCATGTCGGTGGCAAAATCTCCGGGATATAATGAGCAACCCACCAACGGTCCAAACCAAGGAGAGGGCTATAAAACAAGGCTAAAGCGAAAACAATGGCATGATCTACACAAGCACTCTGAACGAAAATAGAAGCTAAATTCACCTCTGTCTATTCATTCCATTCCCATTCGAGTGTTCTCCGATATTTTTAAGAGATTTATCTGTAACTACGATCGCAATATACGCATTACAACTGGCTTGCTCTCTATTCTTTATCTTTTACTTGATTCTACAACTCGTCTATAGTTCATAACGTGTTACGATTGTTTTTTGGTTAGGATTTCCCCTATTTTAGCAGGTAACGCGTTAGTGCGATTATCCTGCCCAAAACAGGTTAGCTCTAAAACCACGTTCATTACTTCTGGCTTTCCTAATCAATCGGATAAGGAGGTAGTTGTAGAAGTATGTGTATGCTGTAATAAATAATGAAATAATGAGTTGTATAATTAGTTGGCTAATAGAAGAAAGGTGTAACAAACACCCTCTATAAATAGCCAGATACAATGTACTTCCCCGCTTAATAAAATGAGAAAACAGAATGCTCTTATCCCCCTTCTTTTTCTCCTCTTTTTTTCAAGGGATTTTCCTTTTGGTTCCCTCGAGGTTTGGCCTTTTTCTCTTGGTGCCCAGAAAAAAAAACTTATTCTTTTTCGTGCCATTCTAATTTTACAAAAGTCCCAACCGTGACCTAACTAAACTTAAACCCAAATTCCATCCCATTTTTACAAATTTCCGTTAAAAGTTTATAAAAAAAATATTAAAAATCCACTCACCTCTATTTTTTAACCTACCTTTTAATATATTTACTCCATTTCAGTATCATCAATCTATATGCACTCAAACGCAAACATCATTTGAAGAGTTTTAATGGACACCATATACCACCATTGCCATTGTAAAATCCGGTTCCATATAGTGCAAAACAGGCAACAAGATTACAAATATCCATATTCCTCAAGCTTAAAATACCAAGAATTCTTCACAAGAAGCCAATTGAACAAATAACATTCAATCGAGAAGCAATTTATACAAACAACAAACAGGGGCAGAAACACAAAGATGACAATAAATGAGAAAATTTACTTTTTAAGAGTCTGCAACAACTCATCCACCACGGTTCCATCAATGTCGGCATACATCGCAAACTCCTCCGGTTTCCCACCCGGACCCGACCCAGTTTCATCGAGCTTCTTGTCGAGTCTGATTGGTCTATACAGAAAGATATCGCATAGAAACCACCCCTGAGGAGTCAGCATCGTCGCGACGATGCCGTCGGCATATTCGTCGTCGGAGTGGTGGAGCTCAAATTCTCATCGAACCTCCGCAAATCGTTGGTCAACAAACCTTGTAGGAATTTCATGATTTCGGGGCCCAAGAGGCTGATTATGGACCTCAATTTGAGCCGGGAAGCCATAAACCTGCATTTTCGAGGGGCGTTTGAGGTTGCGAAGAGAGAGGCCTCGTCTGGATTAAGAAGCCAAGGGCGGCATTGCTTGTTGAATTGTTCCTCTTAGAGTTGATTAGCAAACCGAATAGAGGATCTACAAGACGAAATTGATTATCCAGACGGGTGATAGGTTTTTGCGAATGAATTTTTGTAGGATTGTTGGTTTGATGTTTGTTTGTTTCGATGGTTTTGAGGGTTCCGGCCAAGTGTTCGACGAAATGGGAGTAAATGTAATAAAGAATGGTTAGAAAACAGGGCTGGGGGGATTTTTTTATAAAATTTTAACGGAGTTTGTAAAAATTGGATGGAATTTAGGTTTAAGTTTACTTTAGGTTACGGTTAGGACTTTTGTAAAACTAGAAGGGCACCAAAAGGAATAAATTTTTTTTCTGGGTACCAAAAGGAAACGTCCAAACCTCGAGGGTACCAAAAGAAAAATCCCTTTTTTCAATGGTTTCAATCTACATTTTTCTCGTTTGATCCTGGTTTCTTCATGGTATCAGAGCGAGGTTCCGATCCTTGGTATTGGGATTTATCTCATGCTTATAGACATGTATTGTTTGGGACAAATCACTTGAGGCACATATCCTTGCTTTTTTGATGGAGCATTGATCATTAAGAGGAACGACGTCGTTGGAGGCATTCGCCTTTAACCTTAGTGATGAGGTATTTTCAGTGGTCGTTAATACCTATCACAGAAACCTAACTTAACCAACTCAGTAGAGCGGTAAGCAAGGGTCGATCCCACAGAGACTCGTGTAAATGTGTTATTGCTTAAGTGCCAAGTAACTAATATGGGGGGTTTGTAATTGTAAATTCTAACCTACTATGCAAGAATAAAACTAACTATGAATGCAAATTTGATTTAAATATATGAAAGACAATCGTGTTCAACTAGTTAAATCCATCATGATATTGATTCGTTGATCATTGATTCTCTTGATTCTCTTCTCACTTGAATAATCTATTGTGGATAATGACCCTACTAAGGATTAAGATCCAAACTTCTTATATAGTTGATAGAACTACCAGTCTAACAACCCTAATTAAATAATAACCTAGAAGACCTTCTAGATTCAATTAAATAACAGCATAACGATTCAAGTTATCAATAGAAACAAACACTTAGAGCAACCAAACATCTAAGTGACTTATGAATTTATTCCCTCCTTCAACCAACTAGTCCAACTGGTACTAATTGATTAAAGTATACTCTTGATCTAATTAACTCCAACCGGTAATTAATCAGATTCAGTTTTAACTAGAAATTCAATTAGGTGATCAATCTAACAAAACCCTAGTTTAGATTCAATTAAGCACAGGGAATAATTTCTATTCAAGTTTGTTGAGAATCAATCAAACCTCACAACTACATACAAATCATGACTTCAATAACTAGCCAAACACAAGAGAAATTAGCAATGCATAATTGAATTATAATCAAACTTACAAAGGTTCAAAGGTTTTTCCTTGAGAGAAAACCCTAGCCTCCAAAAGTATGATAAAAAAGTTATGACAATTAAACTAACATAAAGTATTTATATGTCTTCTAAAAATAACCCTCATAAGATATATTAAATCATTCACTCGGATTTTATCTAGCCCAAATAACCCAAATATCAAAGCCCAAAACCAAAGCTCGGCCTAAATTCTTGTCCGCTGAAAACTCCAGATTGCACGGCTTGACAAAATTGCACGGCCGCGCAATATTGCTACCCCGCGCAATTGGCTTTCAGTTTTGATTGCTCGGCCAGATTGCTCGGGATGCAAGCCGAGCTTTCTCCTTAGCTTCTTCTTGGCTTTTCTTGCCTTGGCTCTTCTCCATCTATGCTCCCAACACTCCTAGCTTCCTTTAGCTTGTCCACCACCACTATGGTCGATCTGTACTCGCCCCGCTGTTGCTCCTGAACCTAAAAACCTGTAAAACCGAGCAAACCAACGCATAATACCCGACAACACAAAAACCTAAAAACTACATAAAAACTAACCTAAAACTAACTAAACATATATAAAACATGCATCTAAACTACTCCTATATGCAAGCTATCAAATTCCCTCGTGCTTAACCCTTGCTTGTCCTCAAGCAAGACATAAATCCAAATCACACCACAGAAATGCAATCATACATCCATCTCAAGTCAAACAAGCATTTCACAAATAATTAAAAACCCGACCAAGACTTCTCAACATGCATTATGATAAGCAACAAGTAAATACCATTCATTCATTCTAGACCTCACCAAGGTAATTGTGTTTGCTCTCCAACTCTCAAGTGTTTAAGGACGTGTTTCACTCAAAATCAACCATGAAAACTAGACTACCATATGCTTGCATCAGAGTTCTAAATCTCCACCGCTGGGGATCAAATACATAACAAAAATCATGAGGTCTTTTTAAGGCTTGTAATGGGGCCAAGGTAAAGAGAAATTAGGAAGGGATCTTATTTGGCTTGTGGTTCTAAATCCGGGAGAAAGAACTAATCCTAAACCAAAATTCAACACTTTTTCATAACACTTTCAAAACTTCCACTCTACCAACTCCTTACATTTACACTTAAGCACTTTGCTTCTCTTTCTTTTTTTTCCTTTTATTTGCCTCTTCTTCAACTCTTTTCTTACTTTGTTAACGAAGACTACAAACAATTTAAGCAACTTTTCTTTTGCTTTTCTTTTGCAATCAAACTTTTCATCTTCATTTTTTTCCACTTTTCTCAAACAAGAGTTTTATTTCCTCTTTTTCCTCCTTTTCTTTCAAAATCCCCCATACTTACATCAAACTCACACAAAACACAATCACAACCTAAAGTCCTAAATCTCGGATTATGGGTCAAGCTTATTAGGCTAGGAAAATTTTGTGGAGCTAATAAAAATAGGCTTAAAGCTCAAAAAAATAGGGGTGTCAAGAACATGGATCTTGTAAGGTAGGAAGGGAAATAATAGGCTATAAAGAAGCATTGCCTCAATCATTTTAATGTCATGCATTCAATCATATAAGCAGCCTTGAAATAGAGTATTAACGCAAGTTCTAGAGCTAGATAATCATGGTGATACACTCAAGAAATATAGAGAACAAATATATCATGAAAGGCCAAAAATATCTCACAAGGCTAATTTTTGTCTAGAACTTCAGAATGAATCTACTACTCAAGCTAAATACATGCTCCATCCTATAATCAAGGTAATCAATCAATGATCATGCTCATATCATATCAACTTCAGTAAATCATGCAAATTATGGGTTAGAACTTATACTTAGCATTGAAAAACAAGAGGAATCAAACAATGGGGAAATAGGAACCTAAATGCAATATTTTTGTATATATTTTTTTTAATTTTTCTATTTTTTTTTTCATTTTTCAGGATTTTAATCAATGCATGCAAAAAATTTTAAATATGACCTAATCTAATGCAATTATATGCAATGCAAAAGTAATTCCCTTCCCCCATGCTTAAAACATACTTTGTCCCCAAAGTATAGTAAAAAGTAAAGAGAAGAGAAAAACTCAAAAAAACCTAGTTGTCTGGCAGGTAATAGGGCGGAAAATCCTGTGGTGGTGGCGGCTGGTACTCTGGGTGATACTCTGGATGCGGTGGCTGATATGGCGGAAACTCCTGTGTTGGTGGTGGCTGGTATGGCGGAAACTGAGGGTACGGAGGATCGGGAAAGGCATACTGAGGGTAAGATTGATGAGGTGGATAGCCCGTTGAACTCCATCCATCCAGTCTAGTGTTGAGCAGTCTGAACTGCTCATCCTGGCGGGCCTGAAAAGCAGCAAGCTGTTGATCCTGATGAGTCTGATACGTTGTGAACCTCTGATCCACATATCCCCTCATACTCTGGAAGCTCTGATCAATGTGAGACGACATATCATTGTATCTCTGCGTGTTGTCCAGCTGCATTTGTCTCATCATCTCCATCATCTGATTTTACTGTGCATCAGAGTACTGGTGACCCCCTCCAACAGGTATAGACGGATCAAACTGTCTCTGCTGATCGTCTTCCTCAGATTCCTCATCCTCATCAGTGTCTTCATCCTCAACAGATTCTTCTTCTTCTTCTTCAGCCATGATAAAATCCTCATCCATCTCCTCTTCATCAAAATACTCAATAACAACTAGAGCCGTCTTTTTACCCCTAAACGGGCCCTTTACAGTATCTACATCCAAATCTTCAGCCTGAACCTTAATGAACCAGTTAGCTGGACTGTTCCCAATCTGCACTCGATGTCCATCAGGAAGCTTCATTACTCTCCCAGAATCACCAATCACCTAGAAATAGGAGTTCCTGTACTTATAGAGAGCACCCATCTTCTTCAGCATGGTGAAATCTATAGGCAAGGGCGGAATGTCTACCTGTAACCTACTAAGATCGACTCCAAAGTGCTTGGCTAGGAAAGTTACAATCCCACCAATACAAATAGCTCCACCGCCTTTGTTCCCAACATGAGCCATGTGGTGCATCAGCATAGCACCCACATTCAACTGCTTCCTCTTCAAACTAGCAGCCAACACAGTGACATCCTTCTTGGGACAGTTGTTTCCACCATCACCTCGCCCATTTAGGGAGCTAGCAAAAAATCTCTGGAAAACCTTAATAGCGGGATGAGTAATGGGAGAAGCTTTTTCTTTAGAAGGCTCATATTTGGGCCTCCTTGTGATGGCTCTCCAGAAGTGCTTATCAGCCCACGTAGCACCTGTCTCAATAAGCACTACATCTCTACTAGGAGGGAAATTGTAGAAACCAAACACTCGGTTGACCTCTTTCAAGGTCATCTTCCTCCTTACTCCTCCTAGACAGAACTTGATCTGTCCTTCTCCTCTGAAATCAGTGGACAAAGTACTCAGAAACTCCAGTGTTAACCCCTTGAAGGTGGGTTCACATAGCTTCAAGAACTCGCCCATATGCAAATATGCCCCTATCTCATTAAACAGATGAGCTATCCCGATCTCATTCATCAGGTTCCAGTCTATGAACCGAGTTGCTTTCCATTCCCTTTCCTTCAGAAGCTCAAACCGGATTACGTGATTGTTCTTCGTCAGAGTGATCCCAAAAGTCTCTTGGGTGGTCTCTCCCACCACAACAGGGGGGCTAAAGCAGCTCGGGATGATGAAGCTCCATCTGTTCTACCTCTCTTGTTACCCATGATTTCAGATTTTCAATTAAACCTGTACAAACACCACAACCGAACCAAACAAACGCAATTCCGTTGTCCCGGCAAGGACAACCACAACAGTATATATAAAATTAAGCAGTTAAATCACTCAATCACTCTCTTCCCCCACTACCTAGAACAATTTAATCAACATTAAATTAAAATTCTAGGTCAAATTCGGATTTGTAGAAAAAGCTCAAATAAAACACGAATCTAGGCTAGAATCATGCAATAAACGAACTTTTGTGTAGAACTTAAGCCTAAATCCGAGCCTAAAGGGGTGAAATTCGGGTTTTATGATGCTAAAACTAGATCTAGATTCAACTTAAAAACCGAAAATAAGAGGGATTTGGAGTAGACTTACTTGATCCCCGCTTGAATGTGAGTTCCTTGCTTGATTTTGGATGAAAATCCGGCTTGAATGGAGCTTGGGGTCTTGAGTAGCTATGGAGTTTTGTAGAGGAGAGGTAGAAGAAGGGGCGGACTTATGAGAGGATGAAGAAGGGCTCGTGTTTTATTAAAAGGGTTTTCCGAAAAAGCGGCCAATTGCGCGGGATCGGCCACAATTGCGCGGCCGCGCTTTTTCTATCCCGCGCAATCATGCTTCAGTTGCAATTGCTCGGTTTCGGGTTTGGGATTGCGTGGCCGCACTTTTAGCAGCCCAAGCCGCGCAATCTCTTCTGAGCTTGCATTGCTCGGGTTGGCTCAGATTCCTTGACCACGTAATTTTTTGTCCCCAATGCCGAGTTTTTAGCTAATGTACTTCAAAGCTTGCCCGAGCTATCTGTAATTTTGAGGATTATTTCTACCTAAACTAACTAACAGAACCAAAAACTGTAAAACAGAAAACAAAAATCAAAACAAATCTATCCTAAACCTTGGGTTGCCTCCCAAGAAGCGCTTGTTTAACGTCTTTAGCTTGACGTAAAAAGGATATTAAGGCTCTTGCTCCGGCTCTTGGAGAGCCGTCTCTTCCAAAGTAGCACCATTGAACCCTTCATAATATGGCTTCAGCCTCTGACCATTCACCTTAAAGACGGAATGAGAAACTCCATCATAGATGTCTACTGCACCATGTGGATATACACGTGCTACCACAAAAGGTCCTCTCCATCTTGAGCTTAGTTTTTCGGGAAACAGTTTGAGGCGAGATTGGAACAAAAGTACTTTGTCCCCAACCTTGAAATTCTTCCTCCAAATATGCTTGTCATGCCAGGCCTTTGTCTTTTCCTCTTATATCACTGCATTGTCATAAGACTCAAGCTTGATTTCTTCCAATTCCTGGAGTTGAAGTTTCCTGAATTCGCCCACCTCATTTTCTTGCATGTTGCACTTCTTGACTGCCCAGTATGCTTTATGTTGAATTTCCACCGGTAAATGACAAGCTTTCCCAAACACCAACCTGAATGGTGACATCCCAATTGGTGTTTTAAAAGCGGTCCTGTATGCCCATAGTGCATCATCCAACCGAGCACTCCAGTCTTTCCTGTTCGGTGCAACTGTCTTCTCCAGAATGGACTTGATTTCCCTGTTAGACACCTCTGCCTGGACATTTGTCTGAGGGTGGTATGCTGTAGAGACTCTGTGTGTGACATGATATTTTCTCAATAATGCACTCACCATCCTATTACAGAAATGGGATCCCTTGTCACTAACTAAAGCTCTAGGGACACCAAATCTAGTAAAAATGTTGGTCTTCAAGAAATCTGTCACCACTTTAGAATCGCCAGTTCTGGTGGCCTTCGCTTCCACCCATTTGGAAACGTAGTCCACCACAAGCAAAATATAATAGTTCCCAAAAGAATTAGGAAATGGACCCATAAAGTCAATGCCTCACACATCAAAGATATCACAAAAAATAATAGGAGATTGAGGCATCTCATTCTTTTGGGACATATTCCCAACTCTTTGACATCGGTCACAAGATTTACAAAAACCATGAGCATCCCGAAAAATGCTCGGCCAGTAAAATCCTGCATCCAATACCTTCCTAGCTGTTTTGTTAGAACTAAAATGGCCCCCACATGCATAATTATGACAGAAAGTTAAGATAGAAGTTACCTCATTATCTGGGATACATCATCGGATTACCTGATCAGCGCAGTGTTTCCACAAATATGGATCATCCCAAATGTAGTATCTAGCTTCACTTCTTAACTTGTCCTTCTGAGCTTTTGTGAACATTGGTGGGAATTCACCCATAACTAGGAAATTAACCAAGTGTGCATACCAAGGTTTTACGACCTTAATAGCAAACAAGGTATCATCTGGAAATTCCTCCTGAATGGGTGAACTTGTTGGCCTTTTCTGTTCTTCCATCACCAGACGACTCAAATGATCAGCAACCACATTCTCAGCGCCCTTTTTGTCTTTGATCTCAATGTTGAACTCACTCAACAATAAGATCCACCTGATTAACTTGGGCTTGGCCTCTTTTTTCGTCAGCAGATAGTGGAGTGTTGCATGATCTGTATAAACAATCACTCTTGTTCCCAGCAAGTAAGAGCGAAATTTCTCCAATGCAAACACAACTGTCAGGAGCTCCTTCTCTGTGGTGTAGTAGTTCCTCTGAGCCTCATTCAGTGTCATAGAGGCGCAGTGAATTACATGAGACGCCTTGCCCTTCTTCTGTCCCAAAACAGCCCCCACTGCATAGTCACTAGCATCACACATAATCTCAAAGGGTAGAGACCAATCTGAGGCTTGAATAATGGGAGTTGTGGTGAGGCGGAGTTTTAGCTCATCAAATGCCGTCTTACATGCATCACCAAACTCAAATCCTGCTTCCTTCTTCAACAACTCACATAAGGGGGAGGCAATTTTTGAGAAGTCTCTGATAAACCTGCGGTGAAACCCTGCATGGCCTAAAAAGAACGCACTTCACGCACATTAGTAGGATAAGGCAAAGATTGAATTACTTCAACCTTAGCCTTATCGACCTCAATACCCCTAGAAGACACTACATGGCCTAATACTATACCTTGCTCTACCATAAAATGATATTTTTCAGAGTTAAGAACAAGATTAGTATCTTCACATCTTTTAAGCACTAGTGTCAAATGAGTTAAGCATGAATCAAAGTCATTCCCATGGACGGTAAAATTGTCCATAAATACCTCAATAAATTTCTCTATGTACTCAGAAAAGATACTAACCATGCACCGTTGGAATGTAGTTGGGGCATTGCACAGTCCAAAAGGCATCCTTCGGTATGCAAAGGTGCCAAAAGGACAAGTGAATGTTGTCTTCTCCTGATCCTCTGGTGCTATGGCTACTTGAAAATATCCAGAATACACATCCAAGAAACAATAGAATGAACGACCGACAAGTCGTTCCAGCATTTGGTCAATGAAAGGTAATGGGAAATGGTCCTTTCGGGTTACCGCATTCAGCTTGCGATAATCAATACACACCCGCCACCCGGTCTGGACTCTGGTGGGAATGAGATCACCCTTGTGATTCTCAGCCACTGTGATACCACCCTTTTTAGGGACAACCTGAGTTGGGCTGACACATTTACTATCAGAAATAGGAAAGATCATACATGCCTGAAGGAGCTTTAGCACCTCCTTCTTTACCACCTCCATCATCGGGGGATTCAGCCTTCTTTGGGGTTGTCTAGACGGTGTAGCTTCATCTTCTAATAGAATCCGATGCATACATGTTGAGGGACTAATCCCTTTAATGTCTGCAATGGTCCATCCTATGGCCGTCTTATGCTCCCTCAGAACTGCCACTAATCTTCCTTCTTGCTCATTGGTGAGCTTGTTAGATATAATTACTGGCAAAGTGTCCCCTTCACCTAAGAAAGCATACTTGAGATGGCCTGGAAGTTGCTTCAATTCTACCACCGGTGCCTGCACAATAGATGGCAAAAGCTTCTCGCTTGGCAAGGTTAGTGGTATGGGCTTTGAGCCCGGTGGCATAAGCGGGCGCTCATAGTAAGCATTCAACTCTGCCACCACTTCCTGCAGGTCAGTCTTTAAATCCAAATCTGAAGTATCATTAATAATAGCATTTTCCAAGGTGGATCTCAAAACTTCAGATTCATGCATATTGAAAAATTCTTGAGCAAGTGGCTCTACCACATCAACTAAGCACAGCGAGGAATCTTCGGGAGGGTATTTCATTGCATCATAAATATTATACTCTACCCTTTCCCCGTCGAATTCCATAGTCAGAGAACCACTACAGACATCAATCTTAGTCTTAGCTGTTTTCAGAAAAGGTCTACCTAGCAAAATGGGTGCAGCATGCTTATCATGGTCCATATCTAAGATATAGAAGTCAGCAGGAAATATCAGATTATCAACCATTACATGAACATCTTCAACTATTCCTCTTGGGTAAGCATTTGACCTATCAGCTAACTGTATAACCACACCAGTGTCTTGCAAAGGACCCAGTTCAAGCATTTTGTACACAGAGTAAGGTAAAACATTAATTGAAGCACCTAGATCTAGCATGAGTTTATCAATTTTTGTATCACCAATAATGTAGGGGATAGTGAACATGCCAGGGTCACCACATTTCTGAGGCATACGCCTTTGAAACACAGCTGGCACATGCTCACTTACAGAGATTTTCTGTTTCCCTTTTAGCTTTTGAGTTCTTTTTATGGTGCACAATTCTTTCAAAAACTTAGCACATCTAGGAATGCTTTTAATCAGTTTAAGTAAAGGAATGTTTACCTCACACTTGTTGAACGTCTCGAACAATTCCTTGTCATTCTCCAGATTTCGGGTCTCTTTTAGTGCCTCTGGGAAGGGTGGAACATGTGCATAAGACTTCAGAGGGGTTTCAGACGAATCCTCGATAGCGACCTGATTTCTGGGGTTATCCCTCAAAAGTGCGAGCGCGCTTTGAAATGACAAGCCGCGCAATCCTGACTGAGACGTGATTGCGCGGCTTGGCAATTGCGCGGCCGCGCTTTCTGTCGTTGCGTCCCCGTGCAATCTTGACTGAGATGGCATTGCGCGGGGTGACAATTGCTCGGCCGCGCTTTTAGCAGGCAAGCTGAGCAATTCGTCTCCGGGTGAATTGCTTGGAATATCCTCGGTCAGTTCAAATTTTTCCTCGGTTTCGCCCTTGGCTTCTTCTGTCACTCCCCTTCTGATTGGTACGTGCCCGTCCCTGGGCTCTACTTGAAGCTCTCGCCCACTCCTCAAAGTAATAGCATTAACGTTCTGTTTTGGATTGAGCTCGGTCTGAGACGGTAACTTAGTTGATTCTCTAGCTTCCAGTTTACCTACAACGTTGGAAATTTGAATGACTTGAGTCTCTAGATTGTGGATGCTAGACTTTGTCTCTTGTTGAAATTGGCTCATTGAGCCTTGCATTGTAGTCACAGTCTGTGCGAGAGTCCGAAACATATCCTCAGTAGACATAGCATTCTGATTGGGCCTCTGAGGACGGGGTTGAAAAGGTGGCTTGTATGGAGCTTGGCCACCCTGCTGATTGAATTGCTGATTGTTGGCATTTCCGTACCTCAAATTAGGATGATCCCTCCAGCCTGGATTGTAGGTGTTGGAGAATGGGTCATACCTCGGCCTAGGTGGTCCATATCCTCCCACTGCATTCATCTCAGCATTCGGATCTTGAAGTGTAGGGCAAGAATTAGTGGGATGCATGTTATCAAAGCAAATTTCACAGGATTTCACCTGTTGTCTTCCACCTTGTTGCAAAAGCTGCTTTATCATCGTTTTCAACTCAGTGACTTCGTCTTGGATTCTTGAGTTAGCCACCACAGCATTTGCAGCTTTCCAGCTAGTCTCTTTTCTTAACTGTCTTGTGCCCTCAGACAGTTGTGTGAATAGTTCAAACGCAGCAACAGGAGGCTTGTTGAGAATGTTACCTTGGCAAGCTGCATTGACCATTCATCTCTCATCATCCAAGATGCCATTAAAAAGATATAAATCAGATCTTGATCAGTGTAGCCATGGAAAGGACAGCTGGCTATCAACCTCTTGAATCTTTCATAGTATGCATACAAGGTCTCATTAGCTTCTTGCTCGATGTTGCTAATCATCTTCTTCAGTTCATTGAGCCTTGTAGCAGGGAAGTACTTTTCTAGAAAAGCTTGCTTCATCTTAGCCCATGTATCAATACTTCCCGAAGCCAAGTAATAAAACCAGTCTTTAGCCTGATCCTTGAGAGAGAAGGGAAAGGCTCTCAGCGCGATCTGGTCATGAGTCACATCAGTAGGTTTCATGCTTGAGCACACAACATGAAATTCAGAAAGATGTTTGTTGGGGTCTTCACCACTAAGCCCATGGAATGAAGGCAAAAAATGAATCAACTCTGATTTTAGCTCAAACTTGACTCCTTCAACAAGAGCAGGAAATTGCACCGCCAACGGTTGTTGCTCCAGATTTGGTGCAGTTAACTGTCTCAGTGTTTGATCAGCCATCTCTATTGTTTCAGGAATGCTCTCAATGTCAGAATCAGATGAGGAAGACGCCAGGTTGAGCTGTAATTCACGAGCAGTCGCACGAGCTTGCCTGCGCAACCTAGAGAGTGTCCTTTCTATTTCTGTATCAAAAATAGCAAGAGATGGATCAGTAGCACGGGTATGAACCATATAACAAGTCCACACCCAAAACAGCACGAAAGTAATAAACACAAATAGAAACGAATCCCCGGCAACAGCGCCAAATTTGATGAGGTATTTTCAGTGGTCGTTAATACCTATCAAAGAAACCTAACTTAACCAACTCAGTAGAGCGGTAAGCAAGGGTCGATCCCACAGAGACTCGTGTAAATGTGTTATTGCTTAAGTGCCAAGTAACTAATATGGGGGGTTTGTAATTGTAAATTCTAACCTACTGTGCAAGAATAAAACTAACTATGAATGCAAAGATGATTTAAATATATGAAAGACAATCGTGTTCAACTAGTTAAATCCATCATGATATTGATTCGTTGATCATTGATTCTCTTGATTCTCTTCTCACTTGAATAATCTATTGTGGATAATGACCCTACTAAGGATTAAGATCCAAACTTCTTATATAGTTGATAGAACTACCAGTCTAACAACCCTAATTAAATAGTAACTTAGAAGACCTTCTAGATTCAATTAAATAACAGCATCACGATTCAAGTTATCAATAGAAACAAACACTTAGAGCAACCAGACATCTAAGTGACTTATGAATTTATTTCCTCCTTCAACCAACTAGTCCAACCGGTACTAATTGATTAAAGTATACTCTTGATCTAATTAACTCCAACCGGTAATTAATCAGATTCAGTTTTAACTAGAAATTCAATTAGGTGATCAATCTAACAAAACCCTAGTTTAGATTCAATTAAGCACAGGGAATAATTTCTATTCAAGTTTGTTGAAAATCAATCAAACCTCACAACTACATACAAATCATGACTTCAATAACTAGCAAAACACAAGAGAAATTAGCAATGCATAATTGAATTAAAATCAAACTTACAAAGGTTCAAAGGTTCTTCCTTGAGAGAAAACCCTAGCCTCCAAAAGTATGATAAAAAAGTTATGACAATTAAACTAACATAAAGTATTTATATGTCTTCTAAAAATAACCCTCATAAGATATATTAAATCATTCACTCGGATTTTATCTAGCCCAAATAACCCAAATATCAAAGCCCAAAACCAAAGCTCGGCCCAAATTCTTGTCCGCTGAAAACTCCAGATTGCGCGGCTTGACACAATTGCGCGGCCGCGCAATATGGCTACCCCGCGCAATTGGCTTTCAGTTGTGATTGCTCGGCCAGATTGCTCAGGATGCAAGCCGAGCTTTCTCCTTAGCTTCTTCTGGGCTTTTCTTGTCTTGGCTCTTCTCCATCTATGCTCCCAGCACTCCTAGCTTCCTTTAGCTCGTCCACCACCACTATGGTCAATCTGTACACGCCCCGCTGTTGCTCTTGAACCTAAAAACCTGTAAAACCGAGCAAACCAGCGCATAATACCTGACAACAAAAAAACCTAAAAACTACATAAAAACTAACCTAAAACTAACTAAAACATATATAAAACATGCATCTAAACTACTCCTATATGCAAGCTATCACCTAGCTCTATAAAAGCAAGGGAGCTCCTCTAGTGAGCTCATTCCGAGATCTAGCGTTGCTAAGATAAAAAAAATAAGAAAAGAGAGAGAAGAGAGACATGAAGAGAGAAAGAAGAAGAGGGCGAGTCCGGTGGAGAAGTCAGTTTGTTATGTCTGCGGCGAGTTATTCTCAAGGAGATCTGATCGCCTCACCATCAAAGCTTTGACAGCTTCATAGGGGAGCGAAACCAACATGAATAATCGCCCAATACCAAAATGAATAAATTTCAATTAAGCAAGCATGTTTTTTTATTCGATCGCCCAACACCAATGAATAAAAAGAAATAGTTTATTAAAAGGAAAAATTACCTCCACTTGTATAAAAAAGGGAAAGAACATCTACTCTTGGATCAAGAAGATCAAAGGGTTTTGAACACTCCTTATTTTACAAGATAAGAGTTTGTTTTATTTGAACCAAACTCTATGAATCAAATGGTTGATATTTCATTAAAAATGATCTTAACAAATTAAAATTTAAATTCACTTTTAATTGTGCAAGAGGGTGATTTTTTAAAATAAAAGTAATTTAAAATAAAGGAGTAATATGTATTGCTTATTTTAGGATAATATTACAATCACCATAAATAAAAAAAATAAAGTATATAAGAAGATAAGGTTTTTGTAAATATATTTGTAATCTTTTAATAAAATAAATGAGTTATCTATGTCTTCTAAATATAGCCAATATAATATTATTATAAGCAATATAAGGAATGTAAAGTACTTAAAAAATGAAGGGCAAAGAGGATACCTATGTGTCGCAGCAGGCTTGAGATGTGGAGGGAGAAGTTGGAATCTAAAGGCTTCAAACTGAGCAAAACCAAGACAGAATATGTAGAGTTCAAGTTCGGGCAGGGAGTAGATGACAGTGGCGAAGTTCGTTTAGGGGAAGATATCGTTACGAAGAAAGAGAGTTTCAGATACCTGGGTTCAGTGTTGTAGAGTAATGGAGGCATCGACGAGGATATTACGCATCAGATTCAGAGAGGTTTGCGAAAGTGGAGGGCAACTTCAGGGGTTCTTTGCGACAAGAAGGTACCGCTAAAGCTCAAGGGTAAGTTCTATAGGACAGTTATCAAGCCGACCATTCTGTATGGGACAGAGTGCTGGCCAATCACGAGGGCACAAGAGCAGTGAGTGATGGTAGCGGAGATGAGGATGTTGAGATGGATGTGTGGTCACACGTTATGGGACAGGATCAGAAATGAGGAGATCAGGAGCAAGGTGGGGTTGCCAGTATAGGGGGTAAGTTGAGAGAATCCAGACTACGATGGTTCGGACATGTGCAGAGGCGGGGTATAGGAGAGCCAGTCCGTAGGTGTGAAAGCTTGGACCTTGGAGACTTTCGGAGAAGTAGGGGATGACCTAAGAAATGCTGGAGGGACAGCATAAAGCAGGACATGGATCAGTTGAGGATCTGATACGGACCCGGTGTGGACCGCGTATCGAACCCTTGTTGGTCAAGGGGTTTGAGCCTAATCCGATGTGGACTCCGACTCGGAATAAACGTGGTTGGTAGCCACGGGAAGCAGAGGAACTAATAAAATTAGGGCAAACTATTTCTTGGATAATATTATGAGAAAGGGAAACCAAGAGTATTTATACCTAAGCCCTAACGGTTCAAAAAAGTCGTTCCGGGAAAGAACCGTAAAGAAAACCCGAGAAGAGAGCAATGCTCTAGTTTAAAAAAATTACATAAATTAAATATAATACTAGAATTATAAATTACTAATCTAAAATTATAAAATACTAATCCTCATATCGCTTTGGGCGACGACGGATTCTTGAAGGTCTAGTAATTGAAATTCCCTCCGTATCATTCTCTCCCCGATGAGAATCGGCTTGTCCTCAAGCCGTAAATCAGGAAAAGAACGACGGATCACGTCAGCAGGCTCCCAAGTTGTTGTAGAAGGAGCGCCATCTGACCATTCGACCAGCCATTCAACTCGTGGCTGTCCGTCCACTAAGATTTCCCTCTCAGCTGTGGCACGAGTGGGGTATGAAACTGGCCGATCGTACAGAAATTCGGCAGGCAGCGAGGCTGGCGCAACTGACGACCCATCATCAATAAACGGTCTAAGCAAGGAAACGTGAAACACATTATGTATGCGTGCTGTAGGCGGCAGCTCTAGGCGATATGCGACGGGTCCGATACGCTCAGTAATAGTAAACGGACCGTAGAAACGACGAGCTAACTTAGCCGAAAGAGGTTTACTCACCGAATGCTGGCGATATGGCTGAAGTTTCAACAGAACGCGATCGCCAATCTGGAACTCAACATCTTGCCTGTGCTTGTTCGCCTGTGAAGCCATACGTTGCTGCATTTTAGCCAAATTCAACCGGATCAATGCCAAAACGTGATCCCTGTCTCTAATAGCTTCGGACGCTGGAGTCGGCGGCCCAGTCGGAATTGTGACACGCGCAATAGGCCGGGCGTCGCGTCCTTACAGAGCTTTGAACGGGGACATGCCCAATCCTTCATGAAACATGGAATTTAAGGCAAGCTTAGCCCATGGAAAAAAATCAAACCAGCGTCGGGGTTGACCCTGTGTAAATGCGCGCGGATACTGTTCCAGGCTACGGTTCTTGACTTCGGTCTGACCGTCAGTCTGTGGATGATATGTTGTACTGTGATGCAACTTAGTACCACTCAAGCGATGCAATTCCGACCAGAAGGCACTACGAAAGATAGGGTCCCTGTCGGACAAAATCACGACCGGGATACCATGCAGTTTAACAACCAAATCAACAAACAAACTGGCTACCCGAGGGGCATCAAACGAAGGACCGAGGGCGCCAAAATGTGCATATTTCGACAATCTGTCAACCATCACGAATATCGTCGCGTGGCCCCGAGATGGTGGTAACCCCGTAATGAAATCCATGGATACCTCGTCCCAAACTTGTTGAGGCACGGGTAAGGGCTGAATTAAGCCGGCAGGCTTACCTATGCTATACTTGGTGGATTGACAAATAAGGCAAGAATCAACAAATCACTTAACATCCGCTCGCATGCCTCTCCAGAAAAATACCTCAGCAACACGACGGAAAGTACGATCCACGCCAGGATGACCAGCGCTCGGTGTCGAGTGAAATTCGGTCAGAATAGTGGCTTTGAGAGGAGAAGCCGCGCCTACCACTAGGCGATGTTCAAAATAGAGAATACCATCATGCACTCGGAATGGCGTCGTGAGGGTGCCGGCATCTGCGACATCGTGCCACGCTCGGAGATCCGGCATCGTCGCGTTTTCAGCCCGGAGTTGGGACAATAAATCTGGAAAGGGAGCCGAAAAAGAGAGGAACTGGTTCAGAGTCGCGTCGTCCTCAATCATGCAACGAGATAACGCGTCGGCTACGCGATTGCTAGCGCCCGTCTTGTATTTAATGCTAAATTTATAACCCATAAGCTTTCGCATGAAGAACTGTTGATCCGGGGTTTGTATTACATGAGTGAGGAGTTCTTTCAGACTCTTTTGATCGCTGCGAATCAAAAACTCGCGACCCAACAAATATTGGTGCTACTTCTGAACGACGGAAACAATAGCAAAGAGTTCTCTATGATATGCGGAAGACCCGCGTTGTCGGATGCCCAATTTCTTGCTGAAAAAAGAGAGTGGTCGTTCATCCTGTAATAAGACGGCTCCGACACCCTCATTCGAGGCGTCTGTCTCAACAACAAATAGCTTAGAAAAATCTGGGAGCTGCAGTATAGGGGGAGACATCATAGCCTCTTTCAGACGCTGAAAAGCGGACTCGGCAACTTCAGACCACTCGAATTTATCTTTCTTTAATAAGTCCGTCAGAGGTGCGGCTAATAGAGCATAGTGACGGATAAATTTCCGGTAATAACCTGTCAGGCCTAAAAATCCATGGAGTTGCTTAACAGATTTAGGGGTAGGCCAATCGGCCATGGCAGACAGTTTGGCCGGGTCGGCGACGAGTTGTCCCGCTGTCACAATGTGTCCCAAATACTCAACTTTAGGCGTGCCAAAGGAACATTTCTATCCCTTCACAAAAAATGATTATCCTGAAGAATCTGTAACACGTGTCGAGATGAGAAGCCTAAGCATCAATAGATGGGCTGTATATCAGAATATCATCAAAAAATACGATTACAAATTGGCGCAAATATTGAGCAAAGAGATGATTCATGACAGCCTGAAAAGTAGACGGTGCATTAGTTAAACCGAACGACATAACCAAAAATTCAAAGTGGTCGTCGTGGGTACGAAAGCAGTTTTATAGATATCGGAAGAGTGCATCCGAATCTTATGGTACCCGGATCGTAGATCAAGTTTAGTAAAAATAACAACATTCCCTAATTCATCAAATAACTCACCAGCAGTGGGAATAGGGAACTTATCTGCGACTGTTTTGTTATTCAGGGCCCTGTAGTCTATGCAGAATCTAAAGTTGCCATCCTTTTTCTTTACAAGAAGAGCCGGAGAAGAGAACGGGCTAGTGTTGTGCTGAATAATGCCCTGATCGAGCATGGCATTAACTTGTCTTTCAATTTCAGACTTCTGAAAGTAAGGATATCTGTATGGTCGCACATTTACGGGCTTAGAATCTGGCTGTAAGTGGATCCGATGATCCCATGTGCGAGAAGGGGGCAGTCCCAACGGCATGGTAAAGACCAGTAAACGCCGTTCGAGAACGGTTCTGAGTTCCAGTGCTAAATCCGCTGGCCATTCAAGCGATGCAGTGGTGGTGTCTGTCGGTAAACTGAGGATCTCGAAACATTCAATGACGCTATCCGACGCACAAAGTGAATACAATGCCGACATAGAAATCGGTTTCAGTGCTGGCCGGTCACCCTGCAGAAATACAGTTTTATCGTTCCATGCGAATTGCATAGTAACTTGGCATAATCATGGGACACAGTGCCCAAAGTCTGAAGCCATTGAACGCCTAGGACAACTTGCGGGTCATGCACATCAAGCACAAAAAGATCTATAGCGAAAGAATGCTCCTGCAGATCAATACTAGTAGCCGGACACTAATGAGAACATACAAGATATTCAACGTTACCAACAAAGACGCGGAACGGGGTGATTTTCACAAACTGTAGCTGTAATTTTTCGGCCAGTTCAGGATGAATAAAATTATGAGTGCTTCCTCCATCAATCAGAACCTGAACCTGTACACCATTAATCAGACCGGAAAGTCGTAGAGAACGTGGATTCGGAAGGCCTTCCATCGAGTTTAGACTTGAAATATTGCCCGTTACGGCCAATTCATCCCCAGATTCATCATCGTTCTCGTCATCACTGTCCTCACAGCTTAATAACGCCAGAAAACGGGGATTACAACGATGTCCCCGAGAGTACCTCTCATCACAATTCCAACATAACCCTTTGTTAGTACGTTCATCACGTTCAGCTTTAGAAAGACGACGAATTGGAAGAGATGACGAATTGGAATGCTCCTGCAGCTTTAGAAACCCGAAGTAGGTATGACGCCGGCTTTCGGTTGGGACGGCCCTTGGCGTGGCATTGTGGCCTGCCACGGTCGCCTAATGAT
The DNA here is from genome assembly GCA_964016875.1 of Fallopia convolvulus. NCBI lineage: Eukaryota > Viridiplantae > Streptophyta > Magnoliopsida > Caryophyllales > Polygonaceae > Fallopia > Fallopia convolvulus. The sequence continues at coordinate 55,715,709 of OZ024723.1, forward strand.
AAGCCACGACGATGTGGTTTCTGTGTAGGAGGCCGCTAATTCACGGGCTAAGGCGAAGGCTTGTGCTAGTGTGGTCGGGTTCCGTAGATTCAATTCACGACGCACAGGTTGTTTCAATCCCGCCTTAAAGAGAGAAATCAAAGTGGCCTCAGACAAGTCAGTTACTTTATTCAGCAATGCTTCGAATTCCGTTTGGTACTCGAGCACAGAGGTTTTCTGCTTCAAGTTAGCTAATAGCCCTGTATAATCTTCATAGTACGTCGGGTCAAATCGTTGGTATCGAAACCAATCGGAAGCCGGGTGGTCAAAAAGCATGACTACCAAACGAAGACGATCATGATCAGTTGTCTGAAAATAATCAAAATAAGCCTGTACCTTAAAAATCCAGCCATTAGGGTCGGTCCCGTTGAAACGAGGCGGATCGACCCTTATCTTCGGAATATTATCCTGGCCCGGGGGCTGAAGCAGGCCGACCCGATTGTCTCCAACAGCGGCCTGCTGAACATGTTGTGTCGCCGGCTGCAGTTGTGTCGCAATTGGCGTGGCCCGTAGGGCTGACGCCGGCGGTGGCTGCGGGGTCGGATTCACCGGTGGTGGCCAACCCGTGAACCTCAGCGACGAATTGCTAGGGTTTGCGCCGTGCGCTGGCCAAGCGACGAACGAGGTCGAGGGACTAGGGTTCCCGAACGGTGGCTGCCAGCCCGAAAACATGGCGGCTGAGACGCTAGGGCTTGCGATCGGCGGGGTCCATCCGGTGGCAGGCGGAAGTGCGGCCGGAGCAGACGAGATCGGGGTTGCGGAAACTGAAACATTAGGGTTCCTGTTCGTCTGCATGAGATCGCACATTGTGTCGGAGCGAGACGCTGTTCGTCTGCACGACGCTTGAGCGTCTCAAACTGGTCGGAAAGTTGTAAGATCAAATCACGGAGTTCCGATTGATTGCCGGTGGTGTTCTCGGCATTGTCGTCGACTGACTTGGACATGGCGGTGGTTCCGGATGAAAGCACCAGTTGATACGGACCCGGTGTGGACCGCGTATCGAACCCTTGTTGGTCAAGGGGTTTGAGCCTAATCCGATGTGGACTCCGACTCGGAATAAACGTGGTTGGTAGCCACGGGAAACAGATGAACTAATAAAATTAGGGCAAACTATTTCTTGGATAATATTATGAGAAAGGGAAATCAAGAGTATTTATACCTAAGCCCTAACGGTTCAAAAAAGGCGTCCCGACAAAGAACCGTAAAGAAAACCCGAGAAGAGAGCAATGCTCTAGTTTATAAAAATTACATAAATTAAATATAATACTAGAATTATAAATTACTAATCTAAAATTATAAAATACTAATCCTCATATCGCTTTGGGTGACGACGGATTCTTGAAGGTCTAGTAATTGAAATTCCCTCCGTATCAGGATCTCAGCAGAGCTAGCAGTATGTAGGGACAAATGGAGGGAGAAGATTAAGGTGGCGGACAGCTAGTTGCCAGGACAGACGGTCTCACGTGCTTTGTTCTGTTTGCTGTTTTCGTTTTAGTGTTTTGTTAGTGTGTTTTGTTGTGTTTGTCTTTTTCTGTGAATCTGTTGAGTTGGTGAGTTGTGGTGAGTTGCTTAGTTTGGATGTCGACTGTGGTATTGTGCTCTTAGGGTTTCTAGTTGGTGATCCTATTCGGACTTTTTAGGGTACTCTCTCTCAGCTTTAAACTAAGGGTGTTCCTATCCTAACCTCCTTGCTGAAGCGGAGTACACTAGGTCATTGTTGTTATTGTCATTATGATTATGAAAATTAGGACAGAGATAGGGATGACCGGCCAAAAAATGACAGTTTGGAATCGTCAAACTCCGGAACATACTCGACAGTTCAACCTATGTTGTGTGTAGATATGATTCAACTTAATGAAACAAATGAATTGTGACAATAATGTCATTCTAATTAATTTACTCGACCACTCCAATTATATAACATTTTCTCTATCATTATATTCAAAAAATTCGGAACGAGTCAAATCAAGTGCAAGTTGTACGTATTATAACAATGGTTTAATTGATCATCAGATAACTTAGTCCTAATAAATCATTCACCTTCTGTTTACGCAATTTTGATTGTGTTTGAAGGTCCAAAGAAAATGAAGATTACTAGACTTATCAATTAACTAACCATTAACTGTTGTTACTGAAAAAAGCCTTATCCTGAACTCTGATTACATAAATGACGAGCATTACGTTTTCCCATATATAATTACGTTTCTACATCCATGAACACCATACACCCTATTTTTTCCATTTTCAATATTTTTCTCTCTCCATATATAATTATTAGTATACCTTTTTTTCTACTAAAAATTACATATATACCCCTCGTTATAAAAAAAAATATACAATATTTTCTGTTTGTGGGTTTATTGTGATCTATATTAGCCTAGGACATATAATTAGAATAATAAATAATTTAGTTATGTATATTCAAATATATACAATTATTAAAAAGATAATTACACAACACTCTAAAAAGACCTAACCAACCCAAAAATATAATTTTAAATTTAATATAGCCAAATATATACAATATAATATTGGTGTCTATGGAAAGATAAAAAAATATTATGAATTTTGGTATAAAAATTTTAATTTTTTTTATGTTTAAATTGCCCATTTGGGCAATTTAAACAAAGGGCACGTGTCGCCCACTGAGCGGGCCGCTCTTGCCCACTGCGAGCGCGACACGTGGCGCCCATTTATTTCTTTTTTGGCTCAGCAAAGCCTCAAAACGTGGCTGGTTGGTTGAATTTTTACAAATACGATACGTTTTGTTTCAGGGGAGGTGCACACACGTGTTTGCACTGGGGTGCATTAATTTTGTCCTAGGTTCATTTCATGCCTCAACTTTTCTCGGGACAAACAAATTGGGGTATATTTTATATTAATTTTTACACCATGCACCGGGACATTATCTTGTTGTAGATGCTCTAATTAACATTTCTTATCTTGAAAATACATATCCAAAACATAAAAACACAAAATAATTGGTGATTTAAATCCAAATATATAACGTGTTTACCTGTTGTATGTTGTGTAAAACGAGATCGACCTAGAACAATCGATGATCCGACAGATCTGAGTCAAACAATTTCGCACAAGAACCAATCAAGCAAAATAAAGCAAGAGAACACAAGAATTGTTTACCTGGTTTGAGTTCAAAGAACTCTACATCCGGGGGATCTCAACAGGTGAGATCCGGTCCCAATCAAGTGCACTAGATCAAAGCAAAAAAGGTTCAACTACAAGCGAACGATAGACGGTAAAGTTAAACATCCAAAGCTGAACATCCAGAAACAAGAGAAGACGAAGAACGAAGAACAGAAAACAAGAGCAAAGGTAAGGATTGAGAAACGAAAGGGTTTCGGCCCCCTTTCACGACCGCAAGACTAGATCTGGCTCTTCTAGACTCCAAGGATCACTGGAGGTGAGACGTCGCCGGAGAACTCCTTCTTCTCTCTCTCTCTCTCTCTCTCTCTCTCTCTCTCTCTCTCTCTCTCTCTCTCTCTCTCTCTCTTCTTTGGAAGCTAGGGTTTGCGCCGCGTAAGGAATGAGCTCCCAAGAAGCTCTCAAGCCTTAAAATAGCTAGGTCACTTCAAGGAACTTCTCAACACAACGTTTCAGCAAGTGAGGCGTCTCCAACATAAAAATGGACCAGAGATAACCAATTGGGCCAAGCCTCTCTTCTAAACCGAAATTCATCAATGCAATAATTTGATTTGGTTAAGGAATGAACCCGAGTTAGTTACCACCAACCAGTTTGACCCAAGGCGGCCAATTAGCCCGGTTCACCCTTTTAGTCAACCCATAAAATGATGATGAACCCGGTTCTAAACTAGTCTAACTCTACCTAGTCTATCTACATCACTTTTATGTACATGAACAAGGTTACATCGCTACTAGAAAACTGTGCACAATCCGACGCTTTTTAGGCATTTTTCGACGCTTAAAAGCGTCGAGATTTGCTTCCTCGACACTTTATAAAAGCGTCAGTATTTTCAGCGGAGAGATTTTCCGACACATAAAAGCGTCGAGATTTTCCGACGCTTTTTAGCGTCACAAACGAATCTCGACACTTTTTAATGTCAAGACTTTGCTCACAAAGCAAAATCTAACCACCGCACATGACACTATAAAGCGTCGAGATTTGTACATATCTTGACACTTTATAGTGTCGATACTAGTTTTGACAGTAATAAGCGTTGAGATTTGCATAATAGCTAAAATATTCACCCAATCGAGACATAAAAAGTTGTCGGGATGTGTACTAATCTCGACACTTTTTTATGTCAAAACTTATGATCGATACTAAAAAGCATCGACTTGTGTTCTAATGGCGCGTAATACACAACCAATCCAGACAAACAAAAGCGTCGAGTTAGCTTATGGACGTTCGTGTGAATATATGCATATATTTAGGTTTCTTGTCAAGTTGCCAAATAACATAATAAAGTACACAAAAGTAAGATTTCTCAAACATATAAAAAATTATAGATATATATTAATATTGTTAGGAACAAAATACTACACACAATATTGTTGATTAGTAGTTGTACAAAAGTTGTGCAATACATGTAGAGGATCCAAAAGATTAGTACTAACTAGTTTTGTATCTAAAGACATTTAAGTCCAAAAGTGTGGAACACAAAATATATGTTCATAAATAATACTCTAGTTCGAATTCGACATGTTTTAGGAAGGGAGATCACCCAATCTAGTCTGAGCGCTCTTGCCATTCCAACAGAACCAACCTACATAAATATAATAATAAAAAAGAACTAGTGAATAATGAAAAAGAGAAACAAAAAACCTAGTGATAATCAAAAAATTTGATCCCTAGCATGTGATATTTTTATATAGGAAAGGCATTTCTTACACCTATTACAAAATATATTTTCTTCTCTAGTTGTTTTGACAGTGAGCGAGAATGATGAACTAACATGGAGTGCGATTCAATTTGAAAATTCTCTAGTTATATTTTCAGTGGAGCTTACGCTTGTGGTAAGCGAGCAATTTCCATGCTTCTAAGAAATCAGACATGATTAAGCAATAGTAAATAGCATTGTAGTACTAAATTTAGTAATGCCGTGTTCCTATCTAACAATTAACAAAGGTTCAGGCTCCTCATACACGAGTTGAGACTTGTAGTTATTTATTCAATTTGGATTGGCAGAAAAGGCAATAAAAAATGCAACTAGCAAGATTTTTAAATTAAAATAATAAAATTCAGCTTCTAAGATTCAGCCATATCCTACTCTCTTCTTTCCCCTTTTAGGAATCTAAGATTGAGCTTCTACTCATTGTCAAATACAGATATTAAGCAGAATGTACAATCTTTTTAAACATTTTTTAGCTATTTCAGTGCAAGCAGCGAGAGAAAGCATATAATGCCTCATAGAAATATCAAATTATGATATTGAAGTGTAGTTTGAACTTACATTTTCATGATTCATGTGGCACAAAATCTTAATTTCACGCAAAGTTCTCTTGGCATCTATCTGAATGTCAAAGCGACACTGAAAAGCCAAAAAAGTTAACATTCTTGATAATTTATCACAAACAATGGATCAGAGTAGATATATAAGTACTCTTGAAATCTAGCTTTTAATAAGAATACCATAGTATTTCAGAATGTCCAACCGAGATGGCAGCATAATAGCAAAATTCAAAGAGCATTCTTTAATAGCATGTATAATTGTATAAATACACAAAAAACTTTACAATCAAGAGAATGAATGCCTTTTTTGTATAATTATGTAACAATTAGGAGTTGGTGCTTGCAAATTTATTTTCTTAAAATAGAATAATTTTTTTTAGATGGGCTGGGCCTCGCCCGGTTCGACACTTTGTGCCTACGTCCGGACCGGAGTTGGGTTGGACCCCGTTAGGGGTGTTGCTCCTCCCAAGCCTCTCTGCTGCATACACACCGCCAGAGAGTCTCGAACTCGAGACCTAATCAAACAAGATTAATCATTATTAGAATAATGACTATTGCAACCATTATTAGAACAACTAATCAAACAAGATTAATCATTGTGCACATACTTTGCCAAATCAATAATGGAAGAAAAAACTATTGTTCTATTCACAAAAACCATTCTACATTTGAAAGTAACTAACTATAGACAGGGAGAACCTCACAAAGCCTAATACATGCAAATATATATCAAACCCGACCTTTATGATGAGGTGAAACCCAAAGGTCTTAGAGAATGTTTTAGTATTTCCCTAGGTCTTACACTTAAGTAAACAAAATGTGAGCAATATAGGGTGATTATCAACAACAGGAGATCGAACTCAATTAACAAACTACAAAGCAATAATCAGTAACAAGGTGGGTAGAGCAATATTTGGAAGGAGGGACAAGATGTTCTTCTCAGGGATAACATAATGCTTGTGAAACAATTCAAATCATACCAAAGAAACAACATGTTCTTCTCAGGGAGTCCTTCCATGAAAATAAGGCCATTCTTTGAAGCCTTTATAATATCATCTGCAGTTCCCATCATCATCAACTTTTGACCCTGAATAAGTCAAGGAGATATTAAGTAATAGTAATAACTAATGAACTAATAAAATTATTCACATTGGAGTAGTATTATCGTTGACCAATTTCTCACCATACATGTGGCATATGTATCCATCATCCAGAAGCTGAACTTAGCTTCTTGTATGCACAATGATTTTATGAGCAATCACTTTTTCAGAGACAACCTGCCAACCTATGATTTCATCCTCTTCTCCCTTTGGTTTATGTTCACCTAATAGAGGGATAATAATGTGCCCTCGAATCCTATCACATTTCAAGAATGAATCCAGGAAAATTGTTCATGTCAATGGAAAATGAGAAAATTGGTAAAGCAATTGTGAAGTGTGGACCCAAAAGTGTAGGTATTTACCACATATACATGTTGGTTCATATAAATCGTCACATTATCTGCTTAATCAGGTATGCAAGTTGGCATATGATGTAATTAGCACAAACCGACCCAATCATCAGAGTTAGCCAAAAAAGAGTAATTTGGTTAGAAAGTGCTTTTAACATCAATGTGAATACAATATGTGATAAATTTACAGAAGTTGTTTAGTCACCGAAACTCAAAAAACATTAGACCATGTACATTCGTGAAATCCGTGAAACCCAAAAAATACCCACTTTTTTCATTTCTCTCTCTTCTCTATCATCTTAAACTCTCACAATTTCATTCCATGAAACTCACTCCAATATCAATGAAACCCATGAAACCACTTTTATACTTTTCTCATTTTCCAACAACCATTTATTTATCTATACACAATTACAACTATACCCTTCATTTATTAATTTTAAATATTTCTTTATCTCATTAAACAAATTATAATTTGGCTAATTTTATTATATTTTTGAGTTTTGGGTTTAGGGTATAGTTGTAATTTAATTTTAAACAAAGTACAATTGATTAATATGTGTTTGTTTATCCATAATCAACCCCAAAAAATAATTTAATTTTAAAGTGAATCAAATATATACAAAATTGGTATATATGGATAGATAAAAAAAATCATTACTTATAATATAATTTATTTTTATTATTATTAATTTAAAATTAGTTAAAATAACCAAATACTAACCTATACAAATTTATATTAAATTAGCCAAAAGAGAGTGCCAAGTGGCACTTCCCCATTGGCTCACTCAATTAGTGGGCTGACATGAAACTCATTTCATGAGTTTCGAATTCCGAAACCCACACGTAGAGTTTCACCAATTATTTTTTTTCTTTTAATTGAAAAGGGCGTGAAATTCTGGTGAAACCGATTTCGGTTTAGCCATTGCCCATGCTCTTACACAAAACTATGAAACTATGAAAGGGCTACTACCGCTAGCTAGGTTGGCGCCAAAGAACTTTTTCCCTAGGCGCCAAAAAGTTCAAACCTAAATCCACGATTTCGAAACCCGAGATTCCGAGAGCTAGAATCAAAGCTCCAATGTTCAATCCCCTTTCATCAGTTGGGCCATTGATTTGTGAAAGGTCGACGCAATGAGATCTAAGCATACGAAGTCGGCGATTAGGGCAGTTGGCCAGCGTTCCATTTCTTCGACTCTCCTCTTTCGTCCTCAATCCCCAAATCAAATCCGGTAATCGCAATCTCTCTCACTTCTCAGGCGAAATCCCTAGGGTTTTTGTTTTGACGGCATGGTTTTGTGATGTTTCAGCCCCGGAGATGCCAAGGAGGGAGCGAAATTGGGGCCTCCACCGAAGAGGGTTTCATTCTCCGATTACCTCAACCGAAAGCTACAGACCGATTCCGTGCTTCCCCGTGCTTTTCAGGTTCTGCTATCTCCTGTACTCCCAAATTTTGTGAATTCCGTCGTTTGCTTTCTGAGGCTAAAGAAGAAAGATGTTTCAGTATTCCTTGTGTAAGATGCTTGTCACAGAAGGGTTTGATATGTTAATCTGACATCATTGCCAACATTTAGTTGCTATCGTTCATAATAAGAGCAAGGGAGAATTGGTTTATATGGGCTTGGTTACTAAAGAAATGCAAAGTTTGTGAATTGTATTTTTCGGAGAGAGAGGTTGCTTATCGATCTCTATTATTGCAATCAGAGTGACAGGAGCAAGGCCATTGAGGGGCCAAATCAATCCATAAGAAACGAGCAGCCAAAAAGAACAAATGCTGTAATAGAGTCATCGATGTTTAAACAGTTCAATCTTGACAAAGCGGGTCAAGAAAATGAACAAAGCAATACAATACATGCTAATGATGATGATGTGGTTGAGGAGCTCAGCACGGACAATGCGATGCAACAAGGAAGGAAAAGAAGGCATGCTTTTGAAGGTTGGTTTGAGTCATCCTAATTGTCTTTGTTTTGTTGCAATGTGGAAGTTTGTAGAGTCATCAGTATTTTGCAGCATTTTGGTTCTTATGAGTTGATATATCAATTGCACGAGCAGCAAACTTATCATCTCAGCTCTATTTAACTTGGCTGGGTTAGAAAATGTCAAATGTCTCTCATTATACTTGTGGAACAATCAATTATATTATCTTGCCTTCTCATTTCTACAGTTTTTTCGTATCTACAGTCATATAAGGACTCCTGGGAAATAATAACTGTGCGGATGAATTCTGAATTACTTGTAAAGCAAGATATGCTTATTGCACGATAAGTAAACTAAAGATCAACAAAGCTTTTAGTCTTAGCTGTAACCTGTCATGGTTGGTGTCGTTTGAAAGATCACTTTCCCTTGCATTTTCTTGAAAGGGTAAGCCTTTCATTTGAATTTTCGTTAAAATTACCTGAATTGGCTTTTTTAAAATCATTATACAATATCCAGTTACATTGTTATCTGAATCGAATGCCTTATTACGTCAAAATAATCTGAATTTGCTCTTTCTGTGCGGAATTTTGTCCAGGTGATGCAAGGTCTAGTGTGCGGTCTCACTTGTTGATTCTCGGAGATGATGTAAGTAAGCGCAAGGAATCTAGTGCCAACAAGAGGTCAAAACAACTATGTAATGAAGGTAAGCTTGATCCTTGAAGCAAAGCATATGGTCTCCCACTACTGCATTACATGTTGCTTAACACAATTTTTTTCAAGAAAACAGTGTAAATGATACCTCTTTAATTCATATCCTGGATGAAGAAGTCAACAGCGACTGCTTTTATGAGGACATATCTTATGACTTACGAGGATGTAAATCTTGATTAGTTAGATAAGCTCAGTTAATCTGCGTGGTTTTAGCCCAATCTTTTCCCGGTAAAGCATCTACTTATATCACCAAACTTTCTTAACAGGTAGCACTGAAAGTAACCAGACACAACATGCTATCAAAAAACATGTGGTAGTACTTGGAGATGACCCCAAACCAAAGCGAGGTGGCAATAAACGCAGTTCTTTCAACAGCGATCAGCCAAAACCTCAGTATAACCACTGTAAGTTATAGGCTATTGCGGAGTGCAATTCTTTCATAAATGCCATTATAATATCTATCTGCAGATCGTCATGTATGAACGACGGAACAGGATGAGAACTCACCTTTTTTATTTCCTTCTTCGTATTAACAGATGAAAATGGAGCTGGTTGGTGGGATTATGAGAGGGAAGGTGTTGATAACGACGAAGTTGGGGCCAATGAAGTATGGGAGGGTGTGGGTTCTACAACGTTAGGAGAAATTGTTGACTGGCACTGAAGTTTGTAGCAAATATTTGCAAATTGTCTTAGTTCTGTGATTTTGCACTGAAAAAATGAACACTTGTATTAACCTCTTTATAATATTTCTCAGTTCTTGGATTTTCTGTGAAATCTCGTGCCCTCTGTTTTATGTAAATAACTTTAGCCATGAAAACTTCCTATAACAGTTAAAATCAATAAACAAGCTGAAAAATTTCAGAACATCAATCAGTCTCAATGAACTTTTTGTTAATGATAACATCAGCTAATACCTAGGTCTCTATGAACTTCAGCTATGAATTAATGCAATTTCACTTCTTGTAACAGTTAGAATCAATTTCACGGGCTACAAAATCTCCAAGTCGAGCTAGTATCTTAAAAATGTTTTCAAGCAATCTTCAACAGTTAAATTTCAGATACAAAGAGATCCGGTTTCCTTGTTGCAAACTTGCAGAGCAAAAATGGTACATCTCATATGTTGATGACATCACTAGTAGAATGGTCTTCCAGGAACTCTATATCCCACATCGATTGTCAAAAGAAACACCAAGCATAGAAGAGGATATAAAAGGCCCAAAGAACTACATTACAAATCATACCTTTCTCGGCCTTTTGGCTAAGATCAAGTGTAGTATCTGTTCTTATCAGTTTAATATCTGATATGTGGACCATCGGTCCACTTCGATATTAAATTTATTTTTTAAAGGGGAAGGCCCAAACGAGATAGCTTGCTATCTTGGGCCTTCACTTGTCGCCCAAGCGTTGCACTACATCTCGGGCCTGGCGCACCCTACCAATTCAGTCTCAATTGTCTACATCTCGGGCCTGGCGCACCCTACCAATTCAGTCTCAATTGTTACTGCTCGGGCCTGGCGCACCCTACCCACCAGTAACTATCATGCAACTCAGTAATCGTAAGAACTCACCTGTGTTTACGACACCAATTCAGTAATCATAAGAACTCACTGCTTACAAATCTTAGATGGTTAGAAACACGTATTGGAGGGTAGATTAATTGAGTAGTTTAAATGAATTCAAGTCTAAAAATGAAATACAATGAAATACTAAGCAACAAGTGAAGGCCTCTCAACCTCAACCGCACAAAAAGTAAGCAAGTGACGCTTGTCGCATCTATCTATAACGCAGAGGCACTGAGATAAAAGTAGGAAGTTTTGCAAGTTAAGGGGTAAAAGTAGGTAGTTTTGCAAGTTTAAGGGGAAAAGAGGACAAAAAAAATTTGGACCATTTCTCGATTTGTGCGTGTCATCCTTGCGCAGGGGCCATGCTAATCTTCTCTGTATCGTTCCAATTTTATCAGATGTCTCCGAAGAGACAATCATTGCTTAGTCATCTTACTATATACGCTAGCATCTTATGTTACTGAAAACCGATGTGGGATAGAATAAGCAATCCCCTATATATACTGATGATGTCCTAGTTGCCCACCTTTTGGGACCACTGGTACTGGATGGTAGATTTAACAAACATCAAATGCTTTTTGATATGCATTCCAGTCAACACAAATCCAATGAAACACAAAAACTTCACAAGAAATAAGAATTAGCAAGAGAATTTATCTGCTTCATTTGCTAGCATTCTGCTAAGTCTAGATAAACAAGTGATCCTCAAGAAACAACACTTTGAACCGAAAAAGGTTTTTGCTCATTCTCATATGACCTTTTGAGCACCTAATGTTAATCAATCTTTAATCACATTCATATAGCACAGCATCACATTCATATAGCACAGCTTAACGTACCATATATACATGTCAAGTCACATAAATACAATCTGCAGAACTCCTTTGTTTAGTAGATATTATATACAGTTACAAGAAAGGTAAATACATCAAAATGATTAACGATGCGAAGGTAGTGGTACTTCGATAAGTACTGTACACAAATGAGTTTTGTTTGGGGGTTCAATTAGAGATACAGTACGAGTTAATCGTGCATTTTTATGATCTATTATCTTTTACATGAATTAGAATGTCAAAGGTGTGAGTATTTGTTTACAAATTAAGGGTAATTGAACTAATTAAACATATCAAGTTCAAACGGTCCTGTAGTTCAAGTTTTTTTTGATGTAGGTATTTAATTAAGTTGTACTTCAAAAAGACAATTAATATTAAGTTAGGTAAAATTTTGTCATATGCATATGGGCATTTACGTACGTAGGATAATTGATGGACATTTGGTTGTTTTACACAGACTTTGGCCTTTTTTTTTTGAAGAGGAAAGGAGTTAGGGGGTATGAATTATCGAGAAGTTGTCTGCCTTAGAGCATCCCGATGGATGAGATCTCGAAGATCGCTATTTGTTGTCGGATCCGGGATGTGTTCGGGAAGAGCCATCTATCTTCGCATTAAAATCCGCAAATTTGTTAATCTCCCTGAAGATGTGATGCACATGTCGTGACTCAAACCTTTGCAAAGAGATCAGAATGTCAGACATAATGATCTCGACTTCCCATGGACAGCTCCATACGCCATTGATGGCATTCACGAGGCACCAGTTATCCCCTTTAATTTGGCTCACATATCCTCCTTAAGTGCGTTGTTTCTGGTGGAATATCAATCGATCGATATAACATCATCATATAACAAAGGAAAAGAGAAGATATATAAATAAGATTCAACTCATCAAGGAATAGAATCAATTTTTCTTAAGATGAAAGAACGTTTCTTGTTGTGGAGTGCCGTGAATTAAGCACCTAGCTCTATGATGTGCTTATATATATGTAAGGACTGAGCGTCTTGATGGGAACGGCCAATGAACTCCCTTGTCCAGTCTTGAATGTTGCTTGCAGTCTGCGAGGGAACAATCAATGATACCTGTACTCGGATAGATTTGAATCGTGTGAACACTTTCCGAAATCAGAATTTCGCCCCTTACAAGCCTTAGGGAATCCACGAAATCTGAAGTGAGATAAGACAAATCTTCTAGTTCTCTCCAAGGCTTTTGGAAAGAACTAAACTATAGAATAATGTAATAATAGATTGTGGCTTCGGTTTTGATTTGATCTTCAGAGAGATCTTGTTCAACAACCACGACTCTAATCCCCTTTGCCTTTAAATAGGACGTGAGAAATGATAGGGATTCATTTCTGGTCGTTTAACAGAAGTTACATGGCGGTTACCAACGGTTACCAACCCTTCCTTCTATCACCAACGTCTCTCATCAAAGAGACACGTGTTTAACTTCAAACCAGTCATAAAGGGAAGTTACTAGACGTTTAAACATCAGTTATCAAGGCGGTTATCATCCACTAAGCACGTGGCGAAAATTCCGCAAGACTGCTAAACTGTTGTTCCCTACAACACAGTTGTTGTTCCCTACAGTACATCTGTAGTTTCCATTGTTCCTTAAGGAACAGTGTAACTTAACCTTTATATATCCCTCTAGACCTCAAGTATACTTACACAAGCGTGTACTCCACACCCCCAAACTTGTGATATAGCTAAGTGAGATCCCATAGCGTCGTATGAACCCCGATCACACTAAAAGGCACTGTTCCCATATAGGGAACAGTCACTTGATGACACTAAAATCACCAACAATCCTCCCCCATTTTAGTGTAATCCTTGATTCATAAAATAAGTAAGCTTTCATCCCAAACTCATGCATAAACACAAATATCGAAATGATTGAATTTATGTCTTAGTGTAATTACACATTTCAAACACCCTAGAATCATGGTATCTTAAAGATTGAACCAATCAACCACTTTGGATGCATGAAGATAACACACACATAAGTTACTTTACAATCTATAGTCTAACTTGACTCCATTTAGGGTCTTGAGTCCTTATCCATTCATGAGCGTTTTGAAACCAACCCAAACTTCATGGAGCGACCAAACCCCACGCCCATATAGGTAGATCCTTTAGTCGTACACCTACAATTGCACTTTTTCAAAGGAACTATTAAAAAGAGTAAATCTTTAACCTCCAACTTGTAGGAATAGAGCACACATTCGGGGACTGTTACTGTTCCTTTGTGCTCACAGTTTCTAGGTGTGGGCTTTCCACATTGAATTCTGTCCCTAATTTTCATTAGGTAGGAATTGGGTATCCCACCACTAGAAAGCTTATACGGGTCTTAATCCCATCCCCTTAGCAGACTTGGAGACCAAGTCCCTAGCCAACCCCTTCGTCAAGTGATCAGCCAAATTTTGTTGTGACCTAACAAAATCCACCGAAATCACCCCATGCGTAATGAGCTCTCTTACCGCACTATGCCTCACGCCCAAGTGATGTGATTTCCCATTGTATACATGGCTATATGCCTTAGCCAAAGTTGCAACGCTGTCACAATGGATCGATATGGGTGAAATTGGTTTTTCCCACAAGGGAACATCATAAACCAAGTTCCTCAACCATTCGGCCTCTTTTCCAGCCGCAGCCAAAGCAATAAACTCCGATTCCATGGTAGAACTTGAAATGCAAGTTTGTTTCTTGGATGCCCAAGATATAGCTCCTCCACCAAGAAGGAACACCCATCCACTAGTAGAAGAATGATCATCTTCATTCGTGATCCAACTTGCATCCGAATACCCCTCTAATACCGAGGGTGATCCAACAAATGTAAGACCAAGATCTACTGTTCCCTTCAAGTACTGAAGTACTCGTCGAACTGCTTGCCAATGATATGCACTAGGATTACTAGTGTAACGGCTAAGTTTCCCTACTGCAAAAGCAATATCTGGTCTTGTACTTGTCATAGCATACATTAAGCACCCAATTATCCTTGAATACTCAAGTTGCAACACTGCTGTTCCCTCGTTAGGGAACAGTTTGACACTTGGATCATATGGAGTTTTCAAAGGAGCATAATTGCCACAATTAAACTTATTCAACACTTTCTCAATGTAATGAGATTGTGATAATGACAATCCTCCTTCAACCCGTTTTATCTTTATCCCTAAGATAACATCGGCCTCCCCCATGTCCTTCATGGAGAATTGTGATGACAAGAACTTCTTAACAAGATCAACTTGTTCTTGATCAGTTCCAAAGATCAACATGTCATCCACATATAAACAAATTATGACCCCATTCATGGAATCATCAAATTTGCTATATACACACTTGTCCACTTGGTTCAATTTGAATCCATGGGACAACACAACCTCATCAAACTTTTGATGCCATTACTTTGGTGCTTGCTTCAGCCCATACAAGGATTTGATCAATTTGCACACCTTATGCTCTTGTCCTTGCATAATAAATCCTTCAGGTTGTTTCATATAAACTTCCTCTTCAAGATCCCCATTAAGGAACGCGGTTTTTACGTCCATTTGGTGGATAACCAGGTTGTGTATCGCCGCCAAGGCAATCAACAACCTAATGGTGGTGATACGAGCAATTGGTGCATATGTATCAAAGTAGTCGGTTCCATACCTTTGTATAAAGCCTTGGACAACCAATCGGGCCTTAAACTTGTCAATAGTACCATCCACTTTCATCTTCCTCTTGAAGATCCATTTACTTCCCAATGGTTT
The DNA here is from genome assembly GCA_964016875.1 of Fallopia convolvulus. Lineage (NCBI taxonomy): Eukaryota > Viridiplantae > Streptophyta > Magnoliopsida > Caryophyllales > Polygonaceae > Fallopia > Fallopia convolvulus. Next base: position 55,731,401 of record OZ024723.1, read on the forward strand.
ACATCCAGGTGAAAGATCAGCCAAAACCCATGTATTGTTCCCCATGATGGAATCCATCTCATCATTAATGGCCTCCTTCCAAAAGGATACATCTTGAGACTTCATTGCCTCATCAAAAGTTCTTGGTTCATCCTCAATATTGTAACAATACAAATATTGGGATCCAATCTCGTCCCTAGTTCCCTCTACCAAGTAAACTTGGAAATCAGGACCAAATGACGTTTTCTTCCTTACTCTTTTACTCTTTCGAATCTCTGGTTCATTGTTCCCTAGTGAGACGTCACAGTCGCTGTTCCCACTAGAACAGTGAGTCGTGTTATTGTCTCCACTTGAACTGGGAATAAGATCTTTTGGTATAGGTGTCGATGAAAATCTGTTTTCATCAAATATGGCATCTCTTGACTCTATAACGGAGTGAACCGAAATAGATTTGTTTGGTTCAATAACATAGAACCTATATGCCTTGGAATGCTCAGCATATCCAATAAAAATGCACTCTACACCTCTTTCACCCAAGGTTTTCCTCTTGGGATCGGGTAGTCTTACAACCGCCCTACAACCCCAAACTCGAAGGTAATTCAAGTTGGGTTTCCTTTTGAACCAAAGCTCATATGGAGTAGTCTTATTCCTCTTGTTTGGAACTCTATTCAATAGGTAACAAGCCGTTAACATGGCTTCTCCCCAAAATCCATCATTTAATCCTGAGTAGGAAAGCATGGAATTAACCATCTCTTTAAGAACTCGATTCTTTCTCTCTGACACACCATTTTGTTGTGGTGTATAGGGAGCCGTAGTTTCATGAATGATACCTACGGATTGGAAGTATTCTGGGTCAAAATATTCACCACCTCTATCGGTGCGCAACCTTTTGATCACTGTTCCCAACTGTAGTTCTACTTCAGTTTTATAAAGCTTAAATTTTTCTAGGGCCTCATTCTTAGCATGCAACAAAAATACATAGCAATAACGAGAATAATCATCAATGTACGTGACCACATATTTCTTATTTTCCAAAGAAGGGAAAGCATGAAAATCACACAAATCACTATGTATTAAATCAAGCACGACACTGTTCCTTTGAACACTAGGAAAAGGTTGTCCAGTTATCTTAGTAAGCATGCATGTTCTACACTTTTCTATATTTATGTCAAAAGGTGGAATTAAACCAGTCCTAGACATATCAAACATACGTTTATAATGTACATTTCCCACCCGAGCATGCCATAAAGAAGACACTGTTCCCGAGGGAACAGATTCATGTGTACAAGTCATGTAAATAGAATTTAAAACTTTATTAATATTCAACTTAAACATTCCATTACATAGGTAACCACGACCAACAAATACACCGCCTTTCGATAATATAAACTTGTCGGCTTCAAACACCAAACGAAAGCCTAATTTATTAAGGATACTTCCTGAGACTAAGTTTTTTCTTATTCTGGGTACATACAACACATTATTAAGAATTAAAGCCTTCCCAGATGAGAACTCTAATTCCACTTGGCCTTTGCCTAGTACGGGGGCAGTTGACTCATTTCCCATATGAAGGACACGTCCATCATCCACAAGAGTTAATGACTTGAACATAGACTTGTCCCTACACACATGAGTGGTCGCATCTGAGTCAACCCACCATGATATCTCATCATCCTGCATAAAGAAAGCCTCAGAAATCATAGAAACAAAATCCAAACTAGGAGATGTAACTATACTGGGAACAGTCACTGTTCCTTTCTGACCTTGATGAGATTTCTGCCCCTGTTCCTTAGAACCGTGAGCAGTCTGGTTAGAACCATTGTCCTTCTTCCCCTTTGGAGCCGTACAATCCCTTCTAAAATGTCCCGGCTTACCACAATTCCAACATCCAACTCCTTTTGGGGAGCGTCTCTTGTTGGGACCGTTACTTGTGTTGTTACGTGGCCTCTTCTTGCCTTTGTTCTTATTCCCTTTATGGGAACCATCTTCCACCATATTAATGGATGAAGATCCTGGAGTCTCTTTCTCTTTTCCTTTCTCTTGCGTACGAAGGCCCTCCTCGATACGCAAATGGCTTCCAAGTTTCACAAGGGAAATATCTTCCTTCTTGTGCTTCAACATGTGTTTAAAGTCTTTCCATGATGGAGGTAACTTATCAATTACACTTGAAACAGAGATGGACTCGTCCATCTTCAACTTGTGTTGAGCAAATTGCCCCAAGATACGAAGTATCTCATTGAATTGTTCCATCACCGGTCTTGAATCGACCATCTTGTAACTGTTGAAGGTACTCACGAGGAACTTCAAACTTGAAGCATCCTCAGCCATGTATTTGGACTCTAACGAATCCCAAAGTTCCTTGGCGGATTCAACATTTTGGTACACATCAAAGAGAGAATCAGACATACCATTTAAGATGTGGCCTCGACAAATGTAGTCATCGTTCTCCCACTTGTTCCTCTTCCTTAGGGCTTCAATCAACACTTCATCATCGGACACCTCGGGCATCGGAGTGGACAGAACATACACCACTTGGAGCGTGGTCAAGAGGAAATGCATCTTCTTTTGCCAACGACGAAAATCCATTCCCTCAAACTTCTCCAACTTTTGGAACTTTGTCGTCATCTCACGTACAGACGTCATTGATTAAAATTCTGATTTCGATTTTAAGGACTGAGCGTCTTGATGGGAACGGCCAATGAACTCCCTTGTCCAGTCTTGAATGTTGCTTGCAGTCTGCGAGGGAACAATCAATGATACCTGTACTCGGATAGATTTGAATCGTGTGAACACTTTTCGAAATCAGAATTTCGCCCCTTACAAGCCTTAGGGAATCCACGAAATCTGAAGTGAGATAAGACAAATCTTCTAGTTCTCTCCAAGGCTTTTGGAAAGAACTAAACTATAGAATAATGTAATAATAGATTGTGGCTTCGGTTTTGATTTGATCTTCAGAGAGATCTTGTTCAACAACCACGACTCTAATCCCCTTTGCCTTTAAATAGGACGTGAGAAATGATAGGGATTCATTTCTGGTCGTTTAACAGAAGTTACATGGCGGTTACCAACGGTTACCAACCCTTCCTTCTATCACCAACGTCTCTCATCAAAGAGACACGTGTTTAACTTCAAACCAGTCATAAAGGGAAGTTACTAGATGTTTAAACATCAGTTATCAAGGCGGTTATCATCCACTAAGCACGTGGCGAAAATTCCGCAAGACTGCTAAACTGTTGTTCCCTACAACACAGTTGTTGTTCCCTACAGTACATCTGTAGTTTCCATTGTTCCTTAAGGAACAGTGTAACTTAACCTTTATATATCCCTCTAGACCTCAAGTATACTTACACAAGCGTGTACTCCACACCCCCAAACTTGTGATATAGCTAAGTGAGATCCCATAGCGTCGTATGAACCCCGATCACACTAAAAGGCATTGTTCCCATATAGGGAACAGTCACTTGATGACACTAAAATCACCAACAATATATATATATATATATATATTGTTGCTGAATCTGGTAGTGAACAATTGAGCGCCAGTGGGAAGTCTGACACTCCTCTCCCACACCGTTTGTCAGAAGAAGAGTAAGTTGAGAAGAGTGTATAAATGGGACAAAGATAAACATCACAAATCATACCTTTCTCGGCCTTTTGGCTAAGATCAAGTGTAGTATCTGTTCTTATCAGTTTAATATCTGATATGTGGACCATCGGTCTACTTCGATATTAAATTTATTTTTTGAGGGGAAGGCCCGACTAAGGTAGCTTGCTATCTTGGGCCTTCAAGCGTCGCCCAAGCGTTGCACTATTGCTCGGGCCTGGCGCAACCCATCCAAATCTAGTCTTAATTATTTGTGCATGTGCCTAAGTATAGACCCATGTAGTAAGATCAAGTTCGGTTAGCTACTCTCAAGTGAAGTTGACTGGTTTTAAAATTTTAATGTCTTTTTGTAAAAAAGTTCAAAAGAATACTTTCCGGCTATAATCGGAGCCTGGTCGGTTCCGCGATCATGGTCTCAATTTCGAGGTTGATTCCTCCTGGCTTTGGTCTCGGAATCGGCCATAACAAAAATAAAAACTGTCCAGCCAAGAACTCGGCCACATGCTTATTTTGAAAAATCGCGATTGCGGTATCACGTACTATTGAAAAGAGATTGTGTGTGGTTGTTTTGAATTGGCAAAAATTGTCGGTTCTATGGTTCCAGGGTGGTGGAATCGGGACCTTAACTGCCCCAGTTCCGAACCGACAGTTCCAGTTCTGAACTAGCCGGTTCCCAATTTCAATGGAACCGACCCAAGTCTAAATTTATCATGCCAACCATGACAAAACTTTGCCTATGAATTCCATCCCAAACTATTTCTTGCATCCATTACTATCTGTAATGAATCTCCCACAATCTGCCCTAACTCCAACATGATTTTTCTCTTGAACTATGCCAAAGCAGTACTTGTAAGGGTGTTTTTTCACTCAGAAGAATCAATTATATGTGTTTGATATATCCTTTGAGTACTTGTAGCTTGTAGGGGCATGCATAATTTTTCTTGCCCTTTTAAATATTCGATCTGTTTCTTCATATAGTTTTTAATTCTTTTGAAGAACTTGCCTCTTCATATATTTTGCCACTGATTAATTTCCAAAAGCAGTCCAATTCATCCCTTTTCATATCTTATAATATGCTCAATGTTTTTCTATGCGAGTGATTTCAGTTGATACTTTTGTCTCAAAAATGTTTTATAGGGATAGCTTTTGGTGGGAATCCTGTTATAATGTGCAGTAGAATCAATCCCACATCGAGTATATTACATAAGCCTTTGCCAAGATTCAATATATAAAAGCACCATTCTCTCCTGTAATACTTGTGGAGCCATGCAATAAGCACAAAGCGAACTATTCTTTCGCCTTTTACTAAAGAATACCGTGTGCTTGTTGTGATAAAGTGGCATACCTCTATTTTTAGAAGGTAGTCCTCCTTGTGGAGGGCTCCTACAATTTCAGGTCTAAAATTGTTGCTATTGACAATAACTATTTGACAATTTTATCTTTGTTTTCAATGTTTAAGATCACGACCAAGTGTAGAGATCCTTCACAAGTTTTATAATGTTCTTCATGGATCTCTTTTCCTATATACTTTCGTCTCTTATATACTTCCTAGTTTTTTTTAAAGTGAATTTATTCATTCTAGCTGTTTTGTGGTAGAAAAATGTAGTGTTGGTAGCATTTTATGCTTTGTATTTTGTCTTTCCTTTTTTGCTCGCTTCTTGATAATTTTTTACTGGAATTTTGAGCGGCAACTTTCTCAAAGCCTTGTTATCTTGTTGTGAAGACTAGAGTTTTGAAAGAGACTTTCCATTGATTGGACACTTTGAACCATGTTAATTTCACTCTACGTGCTTTATTAAATCAAACGAAGGCTTGTTTGTAGTGATTGTGCTCAGGTTTCTGAATCAAATAATCAGACTATGTGATGTTGTGATAGCTATAACATTAAGCAGATGATTAAAGTTCAGCACTTGCCAACTTCTTTCCTTTCATTTTTTTCTTCTAAAAAACTATTTATGTAGAAAGTGAATATTTATACATCACTAGCATCAGTTTTGGGGAAAACAAGACAAGATAGAAATAAAGAGAAGAGTACTCGGAAGGATCATCTCTTTGATTTTTGTTACTAGTTTAGGAAGGATCCTCATAGAAATAAAGAGAAGAGTACTCGGAAGGATCATTTCTTTGATTTTTGTTACTAGTTTAGGAAGGATCCTCGGATCATAAAAATTTGGACCATTTCTCGATTTGTGCGTGTCATCCTTGCGCAGGGGCCATGCTAATCTTCTCTGTATCGTTCCAATTTTATCAGATGAGACAAATCATGGAGGTTCATCTCCCTATATAAACAATTTAATCTAGTGCAGAAGTACCGATGTGGGATAGAATAAGCAACACCTTCTATTCATAAATACTATCCCAGTTGCAAACCTTTTGGGGACCACCACCTCATCTGACAAACATCATAATGCATTTGCTTGATCAGTGTAATAACTCTCTACCTTTCATTGCTTCCTCTTCAGTCAACTGAGAAAAGAAAACCAGTGTACTGTTAGATTGAGAATAAACACCAAAAACAGGCAGTCAAAATAATTGAAGAAAAATCCATCCAAATTTCAGTCAATACATGACTAAAACAAAGGAGAGAACAAGAAACCCAGGGGAGCGCAAAATTAGCAAGCCATGGCTTATGAGATAGCATGCATTAGCCCTAGCTTCTTGTGTCACTAGTCACTTCCAAGCTTAGAAAAACTGTACATGAAAACACATTGGAACAAAAAATTATAATCTAGCAAAGGAACTTGAACTAGAAAAGATGTTGCAGCCAAAGGCGGGTAAACACAGTTTTTGCACATGTCCATATGTTCTAAGTTCACCAGATGATGCATATGGGCACAAAATCTATGAAACTTGACAAGCTATGGCCTAAGGAAGTCTCTTGTGTTTCAGTCAGAAATATTTAAATTCCATTGTAAGGAAATTTAACTATGCACTTTTAATTTCGGAAACATGATGCATATGGTCAATCACAAAATCTATGAAACGTCACATACTATGGCCTATGGAAGTCAATATTTAAATTCCGTTGTTAGGGAAATTCAACTATGCACTTTTAATAGCTCTGTCGATCAACTTGCAGACAATATCAATATAATTTTTTTTCTGCAATTACAAAATTAAACAAGTTAAGACATACAAAATGAAAAGAAGTTTAGACTAGCTATTATAAGGAGCCACCCTCCACAATCAGAAACCATCAACAACACAGACTAAACACTTCCTGAAATACTAATCTCTATTGAAACTTTTACTGTTTTTGAGCTATTCTCCATTGTGATTCAGCCTCCACAAACCATAGAGGATAATGACAATGCTGCAAAGAGCAGCAACCTCTGCATATTCCTGGTGCCTCATTAGCACTAAACAATGCAAATGGCTCGAACAAAATCTTGCGGGTACATCGCTTTTTCAAAGAGAATTTGAATGAATCATCTTACCTAACAAAAAATCCCATGTTAAGATTAAATGTCTTTTAAAGTATAACTTAAGAGCTTGAATCATACTATACCAGAAATATTAAACTAGAATTACAGGATTCCTTGAACTTATGTGACACTGTGATGATAACCATATACTATAACTTGATTACCAATACCTATACGTTGGAGTAACGTTAAATGTGGTATGATATATGTTTTTCATATGTGTGACTTGTGACTTGTGAGCATTCATATCATATAGCAAACGAAAAGGGAAGTACAGATGTGCAAAATAAATCAATTAATTAATTGAGGAATTAAATCAAATTTTCCATAAGATGAAAGAATGTTTCACCTTTTAGAGTGTCATAAATTAATCACTTAGATTATGACGTATTAGTTTGCATCTGGTGGTTGAGCACTTGAGCCCAGAGAGAAAGTCTGACACTGCATTCCCACATCGGTTGTCAGAAGAAAAAGCAATTTAGAAGAATGTATAAATGGGCCAAATAAAGACTAGGAAAAGCATACCTTTCTCGGCCTTTTGGCTAAGATCAAGTGTAGTATCTGTTCTTATCAGTTTAATATCTGATATGTGGGCCATCGGTCCACTTCGATATTAAATTTATTTTTTAAAGGGGAAGGCTAAAATAAAATAGCTTGCTATCTTGGGTATTTGCGTGTCGCCCAAGCGTTGCAATACTGCTCGGGCCTGGCGCACCCTACCAATTTTAGTTTGTGTACATCCAAGCTTAGAATGGTCCAGTTTGTGTAGGCTTAGAATTACATCCAAGCTTAGAATGTACATGAGAAGAGTAACATACAGAACTAGAAAAGATGATGCAGCCAGAGAAGGGTGGCAACCCCACACTAAATTTAATCCAAATGTTCAACAAAAAAACAATTTAATGTTCAACATAAAAACAATTTTTGCTCCCCTAAACTCACTAGATGGGTATAAGTCTATGATACTTGACATCAATTAAAAGAGGGTAAAAACGTTTCCTTGCCATTGACAATTCATTACGAAAGTTCCTAATTTAGTTGCAACCACGAGTCTAAATAGAGTTGCAACTTGCAACCATAACTAACCTAAAGCTACCAATAACCAATTGATCTAGTGGGATGAGGTGCTAGAACAATGGGCCTCTGCAGTACCCGGTCCGAACGTAAATTGGCCCCGGCTAACCGAACCAGGCGAAAGACCTAAAAAAAAAACTAACCTAAAACTTAAAGGTTTGGAAGATTGAAACTAAAACTTAAAGGTTTGGAAGATTGAAACTGAAATTGTAGGAGCCTTCCACAAGAAGGGCTGCCTTCTAAAAATTAGGGTATGCCACTTTATCACAGCAGGCACACGGTATTCTTTAGTAAAAGGCGAAAGAATAGTTCGCTTTGTGCTTACTGCATGGCTCCACAAGTTTTGCTACAAGGGAGGAGGGTGCTTTTTTATATTGAACCCTGACTAACGGATGTGTATGTACTCGATGTGGGATAGCTTCTACTGCACATTATAAGAGAATTCCCAACAAACTGACTCTGAAAACAAAATCTGATTTCACTTACAAATAAAGACACTGAACTTGTAAATTATGAAAAAGGACGAATTGGACTTGGAAACAAATTGGTTGCATAATATAAAAAGAGGCAAGTTTCAAAAAGAAAATAATATACAAGATGAAACAATATAAACAGAATAAAAGGGGAAGAAGGGGTTTCTTTTCTTCTCTGGGCTCATTAATCTCCTAGCTACCAAATCTCTTCAGGTGCTGATATTGTTGGGATCCATGGATGAGTAATTAGAGTGCAGCTAAGGAGAGAAAGAGCATTTAAAAGTATAAAATTATAGAAGAGAGAGGGATTTGGTCATCAATTTAGGTATCATGATGCCTAAAATTGTTTTTGGTCATTGCATGTGCTTTTGACAAGTGTAAAGTTAACTTATATTTTATTCTCATCAATTAATTAAATAGAAACAATAGAAAAAAATATACTTTTATAATATGATGATCAAAAGTTTTGGATAACTATTGAACATGCTCTTAGACTATACACATTGGTTGGCCAATTTTTTTGGTCATCCTATTAAAAAAATATATTTGCTTTTTTTCTTTTTTTTTTTCTCTCTTCTTTTTCATGTGACACATGTCACTATACCCTTCAATGACCAAACTCCATTTTGGTCATAAGGATGACCGGTCATCAACCCTTTTTTCAACCTCTCTCCACTTTTAATATTATTTTATTGCATTTCTCCTTCTATGACCATTGAAATGGGCAACCATTGGGTGTGTTCTTACCGTGGATAAAAAAATGCCACCTTGAATTATTTCCTAAAATTTAAAATAGGGAAAGCTATAATTTATGTATAAAATCCTTAATTAGAGGATAGAGAGTAGCCTTGTAAAGTTAAGGGGTCTCTCCTCTATATACAGAGAAGACCTAGCATGTACGTATTGGATCATACACATTATAGACTTACATTATGGGGTGTATTCTCATGCCCATTTGGCTTCTGTACAGTATTTGAGATAGATAAAGTCTCTATATCAATTATTATTATCACATAGCTGAATTTCAATTATCCTTAATTTTTCGGACGCATTCTCATATGTTCAGGCTATAGATGCCCCAATTTTGACCCCATATGCCATATCAGGCGTTGATGCTTCCAAACTCCAAAAAAAAGCGAAAAACACTAATGGTGAATTTACGCTAGCTTGCCCATAATGTTGTGCATGATCTGAATTATAATCGAGGCACTGTGTTGCTTGGTCATATGTATTTCTCCTCTCAATAATACAAAGTTAAATAATGATGTTTTCCCGGCGTTTTGATGTTAGGATATAATACATTGTATAAGTTGTGCAAGTTGCACAACAGAATAGCACATGTCATACACGTGGATTAGTTAGTTAGAAGAGCAAATTCTTGTTGAAGCTAAAGCTAGCTTATAAAAACACTTCTTGTAAAGATCGATCACAATTCAATGAATTCAATTCAGTTTTCCCCTCTTTTTTCTCTTTCAAATCTAGCATGGTATCAGCCTAGGTTTTTTCATTCCCCTTTGATTTCTTCTTCCGCGCTTCATGCTTGATCCGATTCCTTCTGCAATGGATCCATCCAATCCTCTGTATTTGCATCCCTCTGACCATCCAGGTTTGGTTTTGGTTTCCAAATCCCTTGATGGAAGGAATTTCGGAGATTGGAAGAGGTCTATGCGTAGAGCTTTATCAACGAAGAATAAATGGAGTTTCATCACCGGATCTACACCAAAACCAGCGCTTGGCCATGTCGATCTTCCTACTTGGGAGCGATGCAACAATATGGTTGTCGCTTGGCTTTTCAATTGTCTCTCCTCCTAAATCCAGAGTTTTGTGAATTATACTGATCTCACTAGGGACGTTTGGGAGGAGCTTGAAGATCGATTTGGACAGTTCAACGGTGCTCAATTGTTTTCCTTGAAAAAGGATTTGATCTCGTTGTCACAAGGCGCTGATTCTATTGCTTCCTACTATACCAAATTGAAGACAATCATGGATGAAATAGCAAGTGTTTGTCGCTTTCATCCTTGTTTTTGTAGTGATGCGAAGGCGATTCTGGATTGTGAGGATGATGTTCATGTTTTTAGTATAGTTTTTTAGTGTTTTTCTTAGTTGTTTAGCTTGAGTTTAGTGTTTGTTTTGTGTGTTTTAGGATAAGTTTACATATTTTGTGAAAAGTGTGGAAGCTACTCCATTTTCGTGTTTTTTGTAGGTTTCCGAAGCAAAAAGGGAACATTCCGAAGGAGTTGAGATCGGGAGGTTGATGGTGGAGCATGGTCGAAGACAAGAGGAGAAGAAGACGCTTTAAAGATCCCGATAAATCCAAAAGAAGATGTGACAAAAGTACAAAGAACCAAGAAAACAAGACCTCGACACCGACCCTGTGGGTTCGGTATCGAGCTATGCAACAGAGTCCAAGTCGTAGAGTTCAGCAAAGACGCCTAACGACCCTGATAGGTCGACACCGAGGTCACATGTGTCGGTAGACGGTGCCGACTTCAGAATTTATATCTTTTATTTCGCAATCTTTTAAGTTTGGAAAGTTCTATCTTTTAGAAACTTTATAGATAGATTCCCTTCGTATAAATACCGTGTTTTTAGCCTAGTTTTTGGGGGACGTTTTTTAGTTTTTGGATTGGAGATCGAGAGAGAGGAGGAGGCGTGAATTGAGCTCGATTCTTCTCTTCTGTTTCTCTATTTCGGGTTTGATTTGTGATCAAAGACAAGTTTTCGAATTTTTAATTCAAGTAAGCCTTTGTTTTGTTTTGATTCAATGTTTTCGTTCAATCTAATTGTTTTGTTTTGTTTCAATCATGAGTGAGTCGTTCACTTTTCTAGGGTTGGGGTTGAAAACCCGATATAGTTGTGCACGATTGAATGTGTGATGAATGTTTGACTGCCTTCTATTTTTTATCTACTTGTTTTGTGCTTATACTTAGACGAAAGTCGAAGTAATTCGAGTTTATAGCTTGATCGAGAGAGAAAGTTGTAACCTTGAATGTTGATATTGTTCGATAACGAAAGTTTCGAGCTTTGGATAAAAAATAAGTAGAGAGTGAATTGATTCAAGAAAATTGATTGATTTGCTTGCTTAATTCAACGAAAGTTGATAGCTTTATCTTAAAGACATGTTATTTATCCTTCACACTATCTTGAATGCATGATTATGTCGTGGTGAACCCTTATCTTAGATCTTTTCTCCATTAGAAACACATTCATAATTACTTTGTTTAGACTCGATACCGAGGTAGCCAGGTCGGTGTCGAGTCTGCGTTTTTGTCTGCACTTCTGTCTTGTTTGAGCCAAAAGTCAGCGTCGATACCGACCCTGACAAGGTCGCTACCGACGTGATCGTAGCCTCGTTTTCACTTTCATCTCTGCTTTACTTTATTTCTGTGTTTTCTTGTTTTCTAGGATAGCAATCAAACATAACTTGCTTCCCGTGGACGATTCTGACCTCCCTATACACAGCGGGGTCTTGACTACAAATTAATTTGTTGTTGGGAAACCCTTCCAACAGAGGACAATCAAAAGCTCCTGCACTTTCTTACGTGCCTGAATGATGAATATATGGCTGCTCGGGGGAGTATTTTGATGTTGGATCCTCTCCCACCTTTGAGCATTGCATATGGCATACTGTTGCAAGAGGAAAAGCAACACTCTGTTCATAATTCTTCTCAGATTATTGCTGAATCATCTTCTATGCACGTCAATGCTCAGACCAGTGACAAGAAGCATTCTGGTTCCTCATCTCAGAAGAATGAAAGAGATTTTGCACGAATTGTAAGAAGACAAATCACAATGTTGATAAATGTTTTTTATCATTGGCTTTCTTGACAATTACAAAGGCAAAAAGAACTTTGAAGAGAAAAATTCTGGTGATGGATCTTCTTCCAAGATCTTTGCTGGACAAGTTGATTCTGGATCACCTTCATCATCCAAGACTTCACCAGTCATGACTCAAGAGTAGTATCCCAAGTTGCTCGCCTTGATTTCTGACAAGAACAAAGCTAAAGGTCCTTTTGATGATCAAGAATTCTCTGCCTTTGATGGTAAAGTTCTTTCTTCATCTTCAACAATATCTTGGATTCTTGATTCTGGTGCCAACAACCATATGTTTGGTACTTTGTCTCTATTGCATGATATTGTTCTTGTTGCTCGTGTTATATCTGTTACTTTTCCTAATGGGAATGTTGTGAGTGTCAACAAATCTGGTTCAGTTTAGATATCAAAAGATATATTGCTTCGAGATGTTCTTTTTGTGCCCTCATTCACTTGCAATCTCATTTCTATCCATAAATTGGTTTCTGATCTGCGCAGTCAAGTCATTTTCTCACATGAAAGATGCTTATTACAGGACTCAGTCTCGAAGAAGAGTTTGATGATTGGTAAAGCACAACATGGTCTCTACATTTTGCAGAAGTCTAAACTTCATGACTCCAAGATTTCACAGTCTGTGTTTTAGTCTATTGATCATTCTGGTCATTTTGTTGATCATAGTAGTTCTTTTGTTAATAATGTCATCTCTTATGATGTCTTGCACGCAAGGTTTGGTCATTCACCTTTTTCTAAATTCAAACAAGTTTCTTGTATTGAGTTAGATGACAGTTTTAGAACTAAGCCATGTACTCTATGTGATAAAGCAAGAATGCATCGTTTGTCATTTCCTTCTAGTCACATCACTACATCAAGACCTTTCCAACTCATTCATTTGGATGTTTGGGGGCCCTATAATCAATCAACATATGATGGCTTCAAATATTTTCTAACAATAGTTGATAATTTTTCTAGAACTGATGAAACCCGAAATAAAACGTCGCTAAAAGACAAGAAACGAGATTCCATTATTTGATTGTGCAAACGCTTGCTCTTTATTTATTGTTTTCTTACAGCGAGGTTACAAATAAACGAGGTTTACAAGCCAACGAGGTTTACAAGCAGAACGAGGTTTACACCTTAGACCTCCTAAGAGTATTTAAGATCTCGATCTAACAGGGTTCGAGATCTCCTAATCACTACGAGATTCTACTATCCACAAGCCGCTTGACGGACTCCGGTAGCGAGGTTGAGCTTCGAGTTCGAGTGTGGTGATGATGGCTTGCGAGATTGAGCAACGAGGTCTTTGGTGTGAGCGAAAGCTCTGTGTGACTTGAAGTCTTTTTGGGGACTTCACTTGTCTATAGCGAGGTCTTTTGACGATGTTTCAACACGTCGATCTTCAACGAGAAAGATAGTTCTTGAGTTCAAGATGTTTTTCGACCCCCTTCGACTTACGAGGTTCTTCTCCTTTTATAGAGAATTGAGGAGCCGAGTTTTGGTTATTGCGCGATGTGGGACGCTCGAGATCAGGCTTCTGATTGGTCTGGAGGTGAGGCAACCGATGATTGGTTGGGAGGAACGGCGACAACTGAGTGGTCGAGCCGGGCGGGGATGTCAGCTAAGTCGGCGACGAGGTTTGGACCTCGTCGCCGAGGTTCAGACCTCGTGCGTATAGGGATTTTGTTAAAATAAAAAGGGGGGCATGGTTGTGGGCCCCGGAATCCACCTTGGGAATCCCGTCGGGCCCGCTTGTTCCTCGTTCCCCGGGCCCACTTCCTGTTCTACTATTTTGAGCACCATCACAACCCTATGGCCTGGGGACCTCGTCTCGAGGATCGCAGGTCATAAACACGAGGTGTAGTTGGTTCATTGAACCCGGGGTGCGGGGTTCATACTTCCTAGGATTGCGAGGTGCGAGGTCTAGAGGTTGGGTGGACACATTGCGAGAGATTTTCTTGCGAGGCCTGACACTTAGGCGTATTTGGTTCATCAAACCCGTTTATGCGTGCGATGCTTCCTGGGCCTGCTCCCCCGTATTTCGCTTAATGGGCCGTCGAGGTAGACCAGGCCAAATAAGCTTTTTGGGAGCGGGGAGAGGCCCAAGTTCGTTCTTTATAAGAGGCGTCTCTCACACGCCTCATCTCCATCTTCTTCCTTCAACATTCTCTCTCTCTCTCTCTCTCTCTCTCTCTCTCTCTCTCTCTTGCCCTTCCAGTTTCCGACGAGCAGTTTTCGAGACGGTTACCGACGATCTTCCGACACTCTAGGAGCGCCACCACACCATCCGCGTCAATCTTCAAGCAAGTAAGCGTCTCGACCCTCCCCTTTTTGTGTCCTTGATGCTATTCGTTTTATGCTCTAATGGGCGGCGGTTGCCCTCTGGCGTTTCGAGCCAGTGTTATGGTGGCAAAACGGTGGGGGTGAGGGCGGCGCTCGCATTTGAGCGACGCCCTCGAACCTCTTCTTCTCGCATTTTATCTTTCATGGTTTTGTGCCCTAGTGGGCGACGGTGACCTTTCGGCGGCTCGCGCCAGTGTTACGGCGGCGAAACAGTGGGGACGAGGGTGGCGATCGCCATGCCCTCGAACCTTTCGTTTGCCAACCGACGGTTGGGTTTCTGCGCCCCCTTTGCTGTTTCGGAATTCGAATTCCTCAAAAACCCAAACGTCATGATGCCCGACTGACGGGATGTTTGGGTTTCCACCGCTGGCTTCCATTCCGTCTTCTCTTTCCTCTTTTTGGCGCTTCAAATTCTTCCCTAGCCGTCCTATATGTCAGAGCAGCCCTAGGGTGCCACGTGTTTTCTTCCCGTCTTTACCTCGCATATTCTTTTTATGGCTTGGTTCGATGTCTCAACACTCTTCTTTTCCAGGTGCTCGCCTCTCGTGGCCTGGACGTCGCTCTTTCATGCCTAGAGGAGCTTATTTGATCCCCCCCCACCAGGCTTCGTGTTCAAAGTTCAAGAGAGATTCTACGAGGAGGCTTCCAAGATCGTAGGGAGCGTAGAGACTAGTGATTCCCAGAATCCGAGGTCTCCCTCGTTGATTTTTAGTGAGCCCTCTTCCAGTGATTCCGACGTCTCCGTCAACTCGCGCTTTTCCCGACTTCGTGCTTCGTCTGGTGTCGAAATGGCCTCGTCCTCGATTTCTAATGAGGAGTGGCTGGTGTTATTGCGAGGTCGTCCGACTCCAACGACCCGGCGAGCTTTTTTACCGAGCATATTACCGACGCCGTGTCCAACGCGCCGCCCGTCCTCGAGGAGCGGATTCCTATGTCCCCGGACTCGAAAGGGACCTTTCTATCCGAGGAGCAGCCTACGATCCTGGAGCCGAAAGACCTCGCGAAGATCGCCAAGGACTTCGCCTGGCCTGAGGGGGTTGAGCTAGAGCTCCCCGAAGGCGAAGGCTGCACCTTGGCGGCCTATGACAGATGCGTGGTTGTGCACCAACCCAGCCTCCAGGCTACCTCTGGCCCCGCACATCGTCAGCTTCTTGTGGTCCATGCATGTCTGCCCGGCGCAGCTTTTTCCAAATGCGTGGAGGCTCCTGTGTGCCTACACCCTTCGTAGCCACGAGCTCGGGGAGGGGCCTGAGCTCAACACCATGTCGAGCCTATTTCTAGCGAGGAGGGAACACGAGTCTTGCCTCATCAACCTCAGCTTGCCCGGCCTTAAGATCACCACGGCCCCCTCGAACGTCGGGTCGTGGAAGAAGAAATGGTTTTTGGTCCGAGATCCTACCAGGAGGTATCTCAACTTCCCCACGGCGCCGGACAACTTCGTTCGGCCCAAGGGTACACAAAAGGCTGACGAGATCAAGAAACGATACGTTCCTGAGTGCCAGGAACCGTTCCAAGAATACCTGGCACAGGACCGGCTTGAGCGGGCCGGCCTGAGTCTCACTCTTCCACCCCGTGAGGGCGAAGAGGGTACTCACTTTCCCTTTTGTTGCTTGTTTTTGTTACTTGCTTTTGGTTCTGGGCAACGCATGGCCCCGAGGGAATACCTCGCTTGTTTTGTGCTGACCACGAGCCTCGCTCGGGTTGTAATGCCTTGATTGTTTGTGATATCTCGCTTCTTGTTTTTTATCTAACTTATTTTTTGACGTTTTTTTTGCGTTTTTGACAGTGGATCTTTTCAACGCTCTGACCTCGAGGGCGCAGGGAAAGAAACCTGCTACCTCCACCTCCACCTCCCAGGTCCCACAAGATTCTAAGAGCCTCGGGATAAAGGAACCAGCCCCCCAAGCGAGGCCACCGACCTCGCAACCGAAGGCAACACCCCCGCCGCCGAAGGCGCCCGGGGTGAAGATTACCGAGGGGGCCTAGTCTAGGGGGACGTTGCGAGAACGTCCTCCCAAGCTGCCCGAGGATCCGGCGATGGAGCCGGATCAAAGAGGAAAGAACCCGAGGATCCCTCCCGCCAAGACAAGAAGAAAAAACAGAAGGGGACGACCAAAAGGGGACCTCGGGAGGAGAGATGGCCCAACGCTCGGGCCTTGCGAGCCGGGTTGTGTCCGGCACCGGGCCTCCTACCGATAAGTTTCACTGCCCTGGACCCGCCCGGTGCGTGCCCAAGGATTGGGACAGGGCGGACTGGAAGGAAGAGGTTGTGTGGGCAAACAACCTCTCGGAGGCTGCCCTCAACGACGAGATCCTCCGCTATTGGCGATGGTATGCCCTACTTCTTCGAGGTTGTTCTTTTTGTTGGTTCCATCATTATCATATTTGTTTTAACACGTTTTTTGGTTTTTCAGCATCACTTCTTCGAGAATTACAACTGCAGTCGCGTCAGCCTCCTTCACAAGAAGATGGATAAGATGGAGGCGAAGCTTAAGGCCCGCGACGCCGAGATCGAGAAGAAGAACAAGCACCTCGCGGAGGCCGAGAGACAGATTCGAGCCGCGGAGGTTGCGGCGGCGGACGAGGCCAAGGCCGCCGCCAAGGCAAAGGAGGAGGCGAAAGGGCTTAGGGGGGAGGTGGAGAAAGCTAAGGAGGAGGCGGGGAAGGTTAAGGGGGAGGCGGAGAAGGTTAAGGGCCATGTTGGGGATCTTGAGGCCGAGATTGAGGAGATTTGAGGAAAACTCTCCGCGGAGCACAAATTTTTCAAGGAGAAGGAAGCGGAGCTCCAAAAGGCCGAGGAGGAGATCAGCAGCCTCCGACAGCGCGTTATCGAGCTCAACGAGGAGGTGGAGGTTGCGGGGCCCAAGTATGTGGAGTCCACGGAGTACAAAGAAGAATTGCTGGGCAGTGTGAACAAGATGTTCCGCCAGGCGGTCGCGAATTACGGGCCCATGGATCCTCGCATTACCTTCTTCAACCCCAACTACGCACTAACTATGGGGGAAGAGACTGGGGAGGAGCCCGAGGGGGGAATGCGAGTTCTTCCTTAGAGAAGATGGGACCGTGGCTTCCGAGGAACCCCCGCGGAGGACCTCGGCCAGGGAAGCCCGAACCCCGTCGTCGCAGATTCTCATCCCGCGACCGACGTGACGAGCTCCCAACCCGTTGTGATCTCTGACTCGGTCGTCCACCAAACTCCCACGGAAACCGCCGCCGAGGCCCCGAAGGAAACCACCGCTGAGGCCCCGAAGGACTGAAGGATACCCTTGACTCTTTAATGTGTTTTTTTATTTTTGCTGTTTTGGTGGCCCCGCCGGGGTCTGTAATTAAGATACTTCGGCCCTTGTGGCCTTATTTTATGCAACTTTCCTTATTTTATGGTTGTGTTTCTTACTTTAGTTTACTTGTACGTATACATCCCGATACAACCCCATGGCCCGAGTGTCACAACATTTGTGGCAGCCTCGGGCCACATCGGGCGTTTGCCTTATGCCGCAATCCCGAGCCTCGCTCGGATCGCGAATGATGGTTATTATGCCAAGGTCACGAGCCTCGCTCGGATCTCGCATGATGGTTTTTGGTTGTTTCCAACCCCAAGCGGGAAGCGAGGGGTGGACTTCGCAACTCAAAACCGAGAATCTCCAACCCCAAGCGGGGAGCGAGGGGAGGACTTCGTAACTTAAAAACCGAGAATCTCCAACCCCAAGCGGGAAGCGAGGGGTGGACTTCGCAACATAAAACCGAGAATCTCCAACCTCAAGCGGGAAGCGAGGGGTGAACTTCGCAACTTAAAACCGAGATTCTCCAACCCCAAGCGGGAAGCGAGGGGTGGACTTCGTAACTTAAAACCGAGAATCTCCAACCCCAAGCGGGAAGCGAGGAGAGGACTTCATAACTTAAAACCAAGAATCTCCAACCCCAAGCGGGAAGCGAGGGGTGGACTTCGCAACTTAAAACCGAGAATCTCCAACCCCAAGCGGGAAGCGAGGGGTGGACTTTGCAACTTAAAACCGAGAATCTTCAACCCCAAGCGGGAAGTGAGGGGTGGACTTCGCACGACATTTTTATTTTTGAGACAGATTTGAAAATTCTACAACCCTTTATTCACAAAATTTGTAGGAAATAGCGATGTTCCATGTTTTGCTCACGGTACGTCCCTCGCTGTCTTTGAGCTTGAAAGCTCTGGCGCGACCTCCTCCCCGAGGAGATATGGTCCCTCCCAATTAGGGTCCAGCTTGGCACCCTCGGTACGCCTCAAGACGAGGCTACCCGCGGCCAGGAACCGGGGTCTGACCCTCTTGTCGTGATACACCGCTACGCGCCGTTTGTATCTCTAGAGCGCAGGTCGGCCACCTCGCACAGCTCGTCCCTAAATAGCAGCTCGACCCTGAGGTTGGCCTCGTTCTCTTTTTCATCGTAATCAAAAACTCTCGCCGAAGGGACCAAAGTCTCTACTGGGACTAGCGCTTCCGCCCCGTAAGTTGGAGCGAAAGGCATTTCTCCCATTGTGCGATGCGCGGTGGTGCGATATGTCCATAGGACGAGTGGGAGAAGCTCCGCCCAGCGACCCTGCGTCATGCCCAGGCGCTTCTTCAGATCGGATAAGATGCGGGCATTGACGTTTTCCACCTGGCCGTTGGACTGAGGGTGGGCCACGGAGGAAAACTTGAGGGTTATGCCAAGGTCGGAGTAGAAGGTCCGGGTCTCCTCGCAATCAAATTGGCGGTCATGGTCAATCATGATGGTCATGGGAACGCCAAAGCGGCAAACGAGGTTCTTCCACAGGAAGTCGCAGACCTTTGTCCCCGTGATCTTTTCCATTGTTTGTGCCTCGACCCACTTCGTGAAATAGTCGACGATGACCAAGATATACCGCACCTGGCCAACAGCCTTGGAAAGGGGTCGAGGATGTCTATCCCCCACATCGCGAAAGGGCATGACGCGTGGATGGAGCAAAGACGCGAGGTCGGGGCGTGCTGGAGGTTACCGTGCTTCTGACACCCGTCACATCGCTGGACATAGGCCCTCACGTCTTGCCGGAGAGTGGGCCAAAAGTATCCCAAATGGGTGATTTTATGTGATAGGGCTCGCCACCCTAGGTGGCCGCCACAGCCTCCCTCATGTGCCTCATAGAGGATATGCTTCGTAGACTCGGTCGGCACACACAACAGATTGGGCTCAGCATAGCCTCGGTGATAAAGACGGCCGCCGATGACGCAATAGCGTGCCGCCTGCATTTTCAACTTCCGAGCCTCCGCGGGGTCCTCTGGTAGGACGCCGCTTTCCACGTATCGCGTGATCGAGGTCCTCCAGTCCCCAGTGGTGACGGAGAGAACCTTGCTGGTTACACTCCGCGAGAGTTTTCTTTCTACCATCACGCGATTTCCTACCTCCAAGGGGAGGGCGGAGCCCAACCTCGCGAGAGCATCCACCTTCATGTTCGAGGTTCGCGGGATGGACTCTACCGCAAAGGTTTCTAGGCACGACACCAAGGCCTTAACTTTCTCTCGGTACGAAGGCCGGAACCTCGTCCGGGTGTCGTATTTCCCGTTCAGCTGACGTGCAACTAGCTCGGAGTCGGTGTAGACCCTGATTTTGCGGGCTCCACTGAGGAGCGCCATTTCTATCCCGACGATCATGGCCTCATACTCGGCCTCGTTGTTGGTGGAATCGAAGGCAAAGTTAAGGGCGTACTCCGTCTCGATCGAGGGACCGGCGAGGAACACGCCAGCCCCGCCACCGACATCACATCGTGAACCATCAACGAATACCTTCCACTCCTCCGAGCTCGCATCAGTTTCGGGGAAGGTGACCTCCACCATGAAGTCAGTGAGGGCCTGTCCCTTTATTGCGGTTCTAGGGAGGTAGCTGATGTCGAACTCAGAGAGCTCGTCTGCCCACTTCGTCATTCGCCCGGAGAGGGCGGGTTGGTGGAGGATTTGTCGAAGTGGGAGGTCAGAGAGGACCTGAATGGGGTGCGCGTGGAAGTAAGGGCGTAGGCGGCTGGCGGCGGTCACGACGGCCAGTGCCATCTTCTCTGTCGGGGAGTATCGCTGCTCCGCGGGCTGGAGCACGCGACTCGTGAAGTAGACTGGGTGCGTGGCTTTTCTGGTTAGCACCGCGCTGACCGTCTCCGGGCTCACCGCCACATATAACTGCAAGTCCTCGCCTGCCATCGGAGGTGACAACGTAGGGAGCTTTGATAGGAAGGCTTTTAACTCGGAAAAAGCGAGCTCTAGCCCCTCGTCCCAAACAAACTTGTCGTTCTTCTTGAGGGCAACAAAGAAGGGCAGAGACTTGTCCGCCAAGCGGGAGCAAAACCTCCCCAAGTAGTTCACGGCGTCGTTGATCCGCTGTACCTGTATGCAAGATCGCGACGACCTCATTGAGAGAATCGACTCGACCTTGGCGGGGTTGACGTCGATCCCGCGCTCGCTGATCATGAAGCCTAGGAACTTCCCCGACGACATGCCGAAGACGCACTTCTCGGGGTTCAGGCTAAGGCGATTGTGCCTGAGGGTCACAAAGACCTCGTGGAGATCGGCCAGATGCTCTTCGGGGCTTTTGCTCCGCACCAAGATGTCGTCGACGTAGGCCGACACGTTTCTCCCCAAATGGTTTTTGAAGACCCGGTCAACGAGACGCTGGAAGGTCGCCCCTATAAGACTCATAAGAGAGCTAAGAATCATCACTCAGGTGCATGGACTTTGTTATTTTTGCAACTTATATAGAAAAGCACACCAAGGTCACCAACCATTCGGGAAGCAACCCATCGACGTACAGACAGTTGAACCACAGAGGCATTAATGCATGAGAATCGTAGTTTTGAAGCAAGGAAAATGCAACAAGATCTTCACCATGCCAACATGAGAGTGACCACAAAACACCCCTCTCCCCATGCTCCAATGTGTGTACATGCACACTAATAACCCCTCTCTTCGCTGGCTATGTTCAATGATTCGTAATATAGTTATCTCCCTATATATATGCATATGATCACTATATCGATCAGCAGGCCCGGCCCAGGGCCCAGGACAACCTGGGCGACCGCCCAGGGCCCAGATTTTCTTGGGGCCCAATATATTTTTTGTATATTTATTATATTGTATTATTATTAGAATATCAGTAAAGAGAAATGAAAAAGAAGTACTAATCTATGATGGGTCATAATAAAAGACAGCCCATTTATTAAAGCCCAATTGCCCATGTCTTGAAAAGATAAAAAAAAAATCAAAATTAATTTGTACTAGGTTTAGGGTAATTGAGCAGCAAAGAATACGTGCTCTTTATCAGTTTCCTAGACCACTATTTGCTTCTTCCCAATTCAACCTATTCAATTTCTATCAACCTCCATTAATTCCATTAATTTCATAAGTTGAAGAGGCAAAATTGCACGAAGATGAAAGCCTATCTATTTGCTATTTTGCTCCTATCTCTTGCCCCACTTCTGAAGCCAATTTTCTTATTCTTTCTCATCCCCCAATTTCCCCAATTTCTCAATTAGGTTATCCAAAAATTTCGAAAAATCTTTGTTGTGGTGACAAATTAACACCATTCTTGCATAGGTATGTAAATTTCTTGCTTTTTCTATGTAATTTCTTTGAGCTTTCAATATTATAAGTTTTCAGTTTTCTATTAACTATTTACAAAGACCTAACGAAAAAATTGGGGTATTATTTGAATTATAAAATTGATTTAATAATTGAATTGTAAATATCAGGATTAATTTATGTGCATTGATGATTGTTTTTGTATTTAGACTTGATTGGAGTTGTAGTCATTAGACTTGTAATTTTATATTGTCTGATTTTTTGATTGTCTAATTGGATGGGGATTTGGATTTGTTTCTAATCAAATTCTGCTCAATATTTGTTATGTTTTTACAGATATTTCAGAAGTAATTCAATTTTGGAGTGGTTAATTTAATGGTTTTTGTTGCAGAATGTTACATTGCTACTATGCATCATTAGAAGCTAATTATATGAGATTAAAGTAGTAAAAAAAATTATACAGGTAAAGGGCCCTCAATTTATTTTTCACCCTAGGGCCTCTGAAATGTTAGGATCGGGCTTGTCGATCAGCATATGTTTTATGAACTATGCATATGTACTATGTGTGATTTTCTGACCAAGTAAATCTGATAAGAAAAAAAAAAACACTTGTGGAAGTTATTGCAAATAAAAGAGATCATTATCCACTCATTTGCTATTTTGTCCATTTTCATATAATTCATGAGGTATAAAATAAATTTATAATTAAATGCTTTTTTCTTATATACATATAAGAATGAGTTTTGCCCCCATTTATTGCACTCATTAATCATGATAAAAAATATTCTTATATAATTATAATTGCATAAAGAAAATCAAATAATAGAGTGTATCATAGTGGTTACGACACATTTATGAACCTATAGGTCATGGGTTCAAATCATTTGATTGTAATTTTGTAGAATTTAAATATGTTTTTATTAAAATGATATTTGAAATAAAAGAAACAATAAAAAAACATCAATATATTAATTGGATTTATTCATAAATTTTTTCATGTAATCATATTTACAAACCTACCTATATAGTTGCAATCATTTTTTGGATCTATGACATTTATTATACATTATTTTTTACTACAATAATGTGATTTTAAAATATAAAATATGATTACATAATTGACATTAGGTTAATCGATGGACACTTTCGCATTGTTCATAATATATATAATACCAAGTTAAAAATCTAAAATATGCAATACATAGTGAAAATATATATTACATTAAATTAAGGATATTTTTAAGAGTTTCAAGCCATGAGAAAGTATTTTATCAAACAATACATACTAAAAATTTACAAAATTACTTGATATGCATAAAAAACATCACTAATATTTTCAAATGATAATATTAAAAATTAAATTCTAAAATATAGAGCATAGATAATCAAGTGAAAAATAAAATTAAGTTGAAGATTTTGTGAACCAAAAGATCTAAGTTGCAAATATTTTAATCAGGTAATTAATAACTATAACAATTCAAACTTAAAGAGACAATAAAAACATTTATACGTTTTAAGATCGGTCAAATTTATCATTGTGACAGAGGTAAAATGATTATTTTGGTTTACCTAATTTATTGTATACTTTTTCTCATCGATAACTAAATATATATACCATGAGAAATGATAAGCATATGTAAAATGATCATTTTGGTTTAATTAATTTATTGTATACTTTTTCTCATCGATAACTAAACATATATGTCATGAGAAATGATAAGCATTTATGAAATAATTATTTTCGTTTAATTAATTTATTGTATACTTTTTCTCATCGATAACTAAATATATATATCATGAGAAATTAAAAGCATAAAAAGGCCATGCTAATCAATTGATGGAAAAGAAACAAAATATATTGTGTTGGTTAAGGGATTGTACTGCTCTATTTATCCAAATGAAAAATTAAAAAAATCTTTTGAAAGTATTAAAGTAAATAACCTAAAAACCTAAACTATTTAGTTTAAAACTTTATATATAGTTATTATTGTTAATTACAATTACAAAGATTATAGTATTTGGAAAGAATTATAAGTGAGATACTTTAATTAGTTACATGAGCGGTTTCAAACAAAATTACATTAAGTATATTGTTTAAGAAAAATGAAATATACTTCATAATATTAATATTGGGACCATGTAATCATTTTGTACGTCAATTTTTAACTAAAAAGAATATTAGATGAACAAATAAGCAAAGAAAATGAAATAACTTAAGAATGTAAAAAAAAACATCAATATATTTTTACGAAAAACTTGCCCCGTGCATATGCACGGGCATCACCACTAGTTCTGGTAATGAACACATTGTAAGTAGACACAAAGTGATTTCAGCAATATTGTAAGTAGACACAGAGTTATTTCAGCAATAAATAACCACAACCTCAGTATCTAAGAGGGTCTTCAAGCAATTTTCTACCATATAAAATGAGACGTTTTGGTCGGCTGGTCATATTCACTATGCTTATCTATATATCTATAATACATATATAATTTTGTGTACAAGACCACATTTAATGCACTTAATGAATAATAATAATTCCTAATAATTTTTTTCACTTTCACTATTATAAATCATTTGAAGTTTATCTTAAATAGGTTATGGTTGCAATATAAAGGTTTTTAAATATTATTTTACACATTGAATATTTTAGATCATTTTTCCTTTACCTTGAATATACCGTATTAATTATTATTCTAAATTATAATTGTTAGATAGTACAATATTAAAATAATCCACTTAAATATGTACTAGGTGAATGTATTAAATTTATGAAAAACATCTCAATCATATTATATTGATTTTATTATATGTCAATATGAAATTTTGGCTCAATGGTTCAAACTTTGACAATTATATTGGAGGTTTAAGGTTCAGTTTTCAAATAATCACTTTGAATAACCTTTTTACCACAATCAAAAGACCTCATACAAAATAATAAATTCAATTTAGATTTGATATTATAAGTATGTGAATGATATATAAGAATTTTATTATGCTGATAGTTGCACACAAGTGTATGAAAAATGATATATGATTTTGATAATTAATTAATTATACATCAATCCATTTGATTAATTTAGTTATAAGGCGACTCATATTTTTTTCAAATAGTTAAAACGTTTTGCTATAACTAATTTATAAAAAAAATTATAGTTTTTACTAAACATAGGAGCTAAGTTGTATTGAAAAAACACACAAAGCAATGTAAATTAATGTGTTAACTAATATATGATTTTGTTAAGTATACACCAATCTATTTGATTACATATTGTTATAAGATGATCCAAATTCTTTCAAATAATCAAAATGACTTTGCTATATTTTTTTAATTCAATACAATGTTAGTAGATATAAGAGTACGTGCATTTAAAAATTTAGATGAATCTCTTTTTATTTAGCCTACACTTGCTAAAGGATCAAATTCAATTTTAGATAGGTGGATATTAAGAGAATGTCCAATGATACAATAAGACTATATATAATAGACTAAATCATTCATAAAAAATAACTAAATAGATTTATTATACCCCTATCGTGAATCTTAATGGTAAAATTTTGAAAGCATCACTAGACTAATCCAAATCACTAAAGCTATAATTGATGATGCTCAAAATAGCGAAGCAAGAGGTGGGCCCGAGGTATGAGGGTCAAACCAGGTCAAAGGGACCCCCGAGGATGATCCTGGGGCCCACAACCATACCCACTTATTTAAACAAAATTCCTACCCCACGAGGTCCCCCTCGACCTCGGAGCGAGGTCTCGACCTCGTAACCGACTCTAATTGCGCCCGCCCACCATGACCACTCAGCGAACGCCGCTCTTCGAGCCAATCACCGGCTGCCTCGCCTCTAGGCCAATCAGAGCCCTTGATCTCGGGCGTCCCACATCGGACAACGACCAAAACTCGACTCCCCAATCCTCTATAAATAGAGGAGATTCTCGAATGGAAAAAGGGTCGAAAAACATCTTGAACTCAAGAACTTTCTTGCTCGTTGAAGATCGACGTGATCGAAACACCGTTAAAAGGCCTCGCTATAGATAAGTGAAGTCCACAAAAAGACTTCAAGTCTCACAGAGTTTCCGCTCACATCAAAGACCTCGCTACACCACCTCACAAGCCTCTTACACCTCGCTCTACCTCACATCAAAGACTCCGCAACTCAACCTCGCTCAAAGGGACCGACAAGTGACACTTAGAGCTAGCTAGCAACTAGGAGATCTCAGACATTGTTAGGTCGAGATCTCGGATAATCGTAGGAGGTATAGGGTATAATTCTCAAATAATCTGTTAGCCTCGTTGGCTTGTAAACCTCGTTGTAAAGAAAAACATAAATAAAGAAGCAAGTGTTTGCACTTTCGAATATAATAATCTCGTTTCTTGTCTTCTAGTGAGCCTTTCATTTTGGATTTCATCACTGGCGCCGTCTGTGGGAACTTCTTCATCCTAAGTAGTTCCTCGATTCGTGCAAACCTTAGCTTCGATTCCCTCAAAATGGCTTGCCAAAACAATTTCTTCCCTCAACACCCCGACATCATGCCAGAAACTACGCAATGGACAACCGCGGGACCTCCGGGCTGCCCGTTCGTGGTCCCTCCGGGATGGACGTACGCCGCCCCGCAAAATCCATTCCCATTCCAAGGCCTCGAGCAGGGCGGCGCGCCCCCGAACCCATATCCCTACCCGGCTTATGGGCAATACCAGTAGGGCTTCGCCCCTTCGTACGTCCCCTATCCCCCCCCCCCAGGGTGAGCCGAACTCCGAGTACGTCCCCGCGTACGTCCCTAGGCGTGCGCATGAGCCCGAGTCCTCCACCAACGGCTCGTCGACAGAGAGACCTCCCCGAGATCCCATGCAGATCTCGCGGTCTCGATCGCGTCGATCGAGGCTGCAGGAGCCAGAGTTGTCCGAAACAGCGGGGAGCGCGATGCACTACCCGAGGTCTCGATCGCATAATTCGAGGCCACCGCCCCAAAATCAGGAGGAAGCCAAGATCACCTCTCCGTTCATGGACGCGATCCGGAACACACCCATGCCCAAGGGCTTCTTGAGGCCGCAAATGGGGCTTTATGACGGTTCAGCGGACCCCGAGGAGCACGTAAAACACTTCGCGGTCCAGATGAACGTCAATGCCTACAATGACGCAATATTCTGCAGGGTTTTCCCCACCACCCTGGAAAAGGCCGCGTTGACATGTTTCTCAAGCAAGAAGGTCGGCTCCGTGACCTCGTTCGCCCAACTGTGTGATTCCTTTGTCACGCACTTCAGCGGCTCCAGGAAGCGCAAGAAGAACATGCGGGACCTCCGCGGGATCGAGCAGGGGGAGAGCGAATCCTTAGGCACTTTCTTCACAAGGTTCACGACCGCGGTGGCGGAGATCGCGCACGTCGACGAGTCGTCGGTGCGCGACACCCTCATGGGCAACCTGCACATCGGGGAATTCAAAAACCACATTTTTTATAAGAATCCGGAGACGTACGAAAGCCTGTGCGCCCGGATCACGGCCCAAGTATACGCCAAGGATGCCGCCAACCAGAGCTCGCGACCACGAACTGACAAAGAGATCGTCGCCGAGGCCAAGGGGAAGGCAAAGGTGGCCGCGCCGGCCGCGTGCGATGCGTATGTGACGCAGGCGCATAACCCCAACAACAACAACAACAACAACAACAACAACAACAACAACAACAACAACAACAACAACAACAACAACAACAACAACAACAACAACAGAAACAACAACAATAGCCGAAACAATAACAACAACAACAATAACCGGAAGAACAATCGTGGAGGCGGTGGCGGAGGTTGGAACTGCTTTGGCAGGAGACCGCGGGGTTACCGAGGCAAGGGAGGTCCCGCATATGACCCAAATGAAAAGGGCCGTGCCAACCCCGCGTCGGGAGCCAACCTCGAGCCGCGAGGCCCAAGTCAGACCCAGGCTAACAACAACAACAACGTCGAGCAACAGGCGCCCGCGAAGCAGGCCCGGTCGGGACAGGTGATGGCGCTCGATGGGTACATCCATACCATCTCGGGCGGACCATCACCGGCTGGGTCAAGCCAGGCAGAGCGGAAGAGATACGCGAGGGAAAGCCATCATGAACCCTCGGTATTCAGCGTCGCATAAACCTCGTGCGCCCACGTAGGTTTGTCCTTCTCGTCAGATGATGCCGAGGGGCTTCACATGCCACACTCCGACCCCCTGGTGGTCCACGCGCAGATGGGCTCAAAGATGGTTAAGCGAGTACTGGTGGACACGGGATCCTCCGTGGACATCATGTACTATGGCGCGTTCGAGCAATTGGGCATCTCCGAGACCTCCTTGAAGCCCTACGCTGGGAAACTCACCTCCTTCTCGGGAGACGAAGTCGACGTGGCCGGACTCATCGACCTCTGGATGACGCTCGGCACCGGGTCCACCAGGAGGACCGAAATGGTGGAGTTCATAGTGGTGCGCCTGCCTTCGGTGTGGAATGCAATCATTGGGAGGGTCTCCTTGATGAAGTTCCAAGCGGTAGTTTCTATCTATCACCTGAAGATGAAGTTCCCCGTCGATGGCGGGGTTGGAGAGGTAAAGGGCAATCAAGAGGAAGGGCGTGTTTGCTACGCAACCTCTGCAAAGCAAAAGTGCCCGGTGTTCATGGTGGAATCTCCCGACGAGGCCGACCTCGAAGTCCGGGATTTCACAGTCCCCACTCCAGAGCTGGAAAGAAGGGTGATATCCCCTTTCGAGAGCGAGTCCGAGAAGATCTACCTCGGGGAGTGCCTCTCGGGGGCATCAACGACGTCGCTAGAAGCCTTGCTCGCTGGGTCCCGCGACGTGTTCGCTTGGACTGCGAAGGACCTCCGAGGTGTCCCGCGGACCGTAGCCCAGCACTCTCTGAACGTCGACGTCACCACTCACCTTGTGGTGCAGCGACGAAGAAAAATGAACGAGGAAAGGGCAAGAGCCGCAAATGACGAGGTGGCAAAATTGCTGGCTGCGGGGTTTATACGCGAGGTCCAATACCCCCGGTGGTTGTCCAACGTCGTGCTTGTCAAAAAAGCCAGCGGGAAGTGGAGAATGTGCGTCGATTTCAAGGACCTCAACAAAGCCTGTCCCAATGACAGCTACCCCTTTCCCTTGATCGACGAGCTCGTTGACTCAACCGCAGGTCACGGGGTTTTGAGCTTCCTCAACGCGTACTCGGGTACAATCAGGTCCTGATGAACCCGCGAGAAGAGGAGGAGACATCCTTCATCACCCAGCGAGGCACTTATTGCAACAAAGTCATGCCGTTTGGGCTGAAGAATGCGGGGGCAACCTTTCAACGCCTCGTCGACCGCGTTTTCAAGAGCCATCTCGGACGGAAGGTGTCCGCTTATGTCGACGACATTGTTGTCCGGAGCAAGACCCCTGAGGAGCATCTGGTCGACCTCGCTAAGGTCTTCGCAACTCTCAGGCACAATCACCTCAGCCTGAACCCCGAGAAGTGCGTCTTCGGCATGTCATCGGGAAAATTCTTGGGCTTTATGATTAGCGAACGGGGCATCGATGTAAACCCTGCCAAGGTCGAGTCGATCCTCTCCATGAGGTCACCACGGTCTCGCACCGAGGTGCAACGGCTTAACGGTGCTGTCAACTACCTTGGGAGGTTCTGCTCCCGCCTGGCGGAAAGGTCCCTCCCCTTTTTCGCGGCTCTCAAGCAGAATGACAAGATCGTATGGGACGAGAATCTGGAGCTCGCCTTCCCTGAGCTAAAGGCCTTCCTGACAAAGCTCCCCACACTGTCGCCCCCGCTGGCGGGTGAAGACTTGCAACTTTATGTGGCCGTCAGCCCCGAGACGGTCAGCGCGGTGCTACCAGAAAGGCCACGCACCCAGTTAATTTCTTGAGTCGTGTGCTCCAGCCCGCGGAGCAGCGATATTCCCCAGCAGAGAAGATGGCGCTGGCAGTTGTGACCGCCGCAAGGCGTCTGCGCCCTTACTTCCATGCGCACCCCATCCAGGTCCTGTCTGACCTCCCACTTCGACAAATCCTCCATAGCCCGCCCTCTCCGGGCGGATGACGAAGTGGGCAGTCGAGCTCTCCGAGTTCGACATCAGCTACCTCCCAAGAACTGCCATGAAGGGGCACGCCCTCGCTGACTTCATGGTGGAGGTCACTTTCCCCGAAACAGAAACAAGCTCAGAAGAGTGGAAGGTGTTCATCGACGGCTCACGATGTGACGCCGGTGGTGGGGCTGGTGTATTCCTCGCTGGGCACTCGATCGAGACGGAGTACTCACTTAACTTCGCCTTCGACGCCACCAATAACGAGGCCGAGTATGAAGCCATGATCGCGGGAATCGAGATGGCGCTCCTCAGTGGGGCCCAGAAAATCAGGGTCTACACCGACTCCGAGCTGGTAGCGCGCCAGCTCAACGGTCAGTACGACACCAAAACGGGGTTCCTGCCCGCGTACCGAGAAAAGGTCAAAGCCTCGGTGTCATGCCTGGAAACCTTCGCGGTGGAGTCCATCCCTCGAACCTCGAACACCAAGGCAGACGCGCTGGCGAGGTTAGGATCCGCCCTTCCCCTTGAAGTGGGGAACCGCGTGATGGTAGAGCGAAAACTCTCGCGGAGTGTGAACAGTGAGGTTCTATCTGTCACCGCGGGGGATTGGAGGATCCCGATAACACGGTATGTGGAGGGCGGGGTCCTCCCAGAGGATCCTGCGCAGGCCAGGAAGCTGAAAATGCAGGCGGCGTGGTATTGCGTCATAGGTGGCTGCCTTTATCGCCGAGGCTACGCCGAACCCAATCTATTGTGCGTCCCGACCGAGTCTACGGAGCACATCCTCTATGAGGCCCATGAAGGGGTCTGTGGCGGCCACCCCGGATGGCGAACCCTTTCGCATAAGATCGCCCACTTGGGGTACTTCTGGCCCACCCTCCGGCAAGACGCAAGGAACTATGTCCAGCGATGTGATGGATGCCAGAAGCATAGTAACCTCTTGCACGCCCCGACCTTGCAGCGTCGCTCCATCCACGCACCGTGCCCCTTCGCGATGTGGGGGATGGACATCCTCGGCCCCTTTCCCAAGGCCCCCGGTCAGGTGCGGTATATCCTGGTCATCGTCGACTACTTCACAAAGTGGGTTGAGGCATAAGCAATGGCGAAGATCACGGGGACTAAGGTCTGCGACTTTCTGTGGAAGAACCTTGTCTGCCGCTTCGGCGTTCCCATGACCATCATGATCGACCATGGCCCCCAATTTGATTGTGAAGAGACTCGGACATTCTGCTCAGAACTCGGCATAACCCTCAAGTTCTCCTCCGTGGCCCATCCTCAGTCCAACGGCCAGGTAGAGAACGTCAACGCCCGCATCCTGTCCGATCTAAAAAAGCGGCTGCGCATGGCATAAGGTCGTTGGGCAGAGCTTCTCCCGCTCGTCTTATGGACGTACCGCACCACCGCGCGCCGCGCAACCGAAGAAAAGCCGTTGGCCCTAACCTACGGGGCAGAGGCCCTAGTCCCGGTAGAAACCCTGGTCCCATCAGCGAGGGTGTTCGATTTTGATGAAAAGGAGAACGAGGCCAATCTCAGGGTCGAGTTGCTCTTCCGCGACGAGCTACGCGAAGTAGCCGAGCTTCGCTCCAGGGAATACAAGCGCCGCGTGGCAGTTTACCACGACAAGAAGGTGAGACATCGGTTCCTGGCCACAGGCAATCTCGTCTTGAGAAGAACCGAAGGTGGCAAACTGGACCCCAACTGGGAGGGACCATACATCCTCGGGGAGGAGGTCGCTCCCGGAGCCTTTAAGCTCAAAGACAACGAGGGGCGAACCCTCAGTAAGACGTGAAACGTCGACCGGTTAAAGAAATATTTCGTGTAAACTCTCTGAATTCCGTTACTGCTTTTTGTGAATAAAGGGTTGTGGGACTTTCAAAATCTCTCTGAAAAATAAAAAATCCGGGTTAGAAGTCCATCCCTCGCTTCCCGCTTGGGGTTGGAGATTTTCGTTAAGTCCAAACCTTGCTTCCCGCTTGGGGTTGGAGATTTTCGTTAAGTCCAAACCTCGCTTCACGCGAGGTGTTGGAGAATATCGTTAAGTCCATCCCTCGCTTCCCGCGAGGTGTTGGAGAATCTCGTTAAGTCCATCCCTCGCTTCCCGCTTGGGGTTGGAGATTTTCGTTAAAAGTCCAAACCTCGCTTCACGCGAGGTGTTGGAGAATTTCGTTAAAAGTCCAAACCTCGCTTCACGCGAGGTGTTGGAGAATCTCGTTGAACCCGAACCTCGCTTCCCGCGTGGTGTTGGAGAATTTCGTTAAATCCATACCTCGCTTCCCACTTGGGGTTGGAGATTTTCGTTAAAAGTCCAAACCTCGCTTCACGCGAGGTGTTGGAGAATCTCGTTGAACCCAAACCTCGCTTCCCGCGTGGTGTTGGAGAATTTCGTTAAATCCAACTCTCGCTTCCCGCTTGGGGTTGGAGATTTTTGTTAAAGTCCATCCCTTGCTTCTCGCTTGGGGTTGGAGATTTTTGTTAAAAGTCCAAACCTCGCTTCACGCGAGGTGTTGGAGAATCTCATTGAACCCAAACCTCGCTTCCCACGTGGTGTTGGAGAATTTCGTTAAATCCATCCCTCGCTTCCCGCTCGTGGCCTCGGCACAGTCGTTGTGCGAAGTCCGAAAAAGGCTCGGGACCTCGACGAATTGTTGTGAAAATCCGAGCAAAGCTCGAGATCTCGATACATAATCAGAAACACCCGATGTGGCCCGAATACCACAATAATTGTGACACTCGGGCCATGGGGTTGGGTAGATAATATGTGCGAGCATATACGAGAAAGCTAGAACAAACAAGCAATCATAAGGTAAGGAAAATAACATAAAAAGCTGGGGCACGTGTGCCCAGATGTTTAATTACAGGCCCCGCAGGGCCACCAGCAAAACAACAACAACAAAAAAAACAGAAGCAGACAACGACATCCTTTACATCTTCGAGGCTTCGGCGGCAGGGTCGGAGGTCTTCGAAGGTCTTCGGAGGATCTTGAGGGGCTTGAGCAGTAGGTCCTCGGGGAGTCTCCAGGGCAGGGGCGGCGATGGCAGAAGGCTGGGAGCTAGGCGCATCTTCCTGAGCGATGGCTGCCACGGTAGGCGCCTCGCTAGCCACAGTTCCATCCTCATTGAGAAAGAACTCGCACTCTCCCTCAAGCTCTTCCCCTTCAAGTTCTCCCATAGTCTCCTGATAGTTGGGGATGAAGAACTTGATGTGGGGGTCGATGTGCCCATACTTCGCGACCGCCTGCTTAACCCTCATCCTGACGGACTGCTGGAACATCTTCCTCACACTCTCCACCATCTCGGCCTGAAAGGCCTCGAACTTCACATACCTGGGCCCCTCGAGATCCAGCTCCTTGCTAAGCTCAACAACACGCCCTTGGAGCCTGGTAACCTCCTCCTCGGCTTTCCGAAGCTCCGCCTCCTTCTCTCTGAAGAATTGGTGTTCTTCGGATAGCTGGCCTTTGAGCTTTGCGACCTCGTCCTTGAAATCCCAGTTCTCGTACTTCAAATCCTTGTTCTCCTCCCTCAGCTCCTCCTTGGCCCTCGAGGCGTCCTTGGCCTCGTCCGCTGTCGCGATCTCCGCGGCGCAAACGCGTTTCTTGGCCTCTGTGAGGCTCTTTCCCTTCTTCTCGAGCTCGGCGTCCCGCTCTTGGAGCCTCGCCTCCATCCTGCCCAGATTCCTATGGAGAAGGATGACGCGGCCGCAGTTGTAGTTCGCGAAGAAGGTATTCTGAAGCAATAAAAGAGCACGTAAAAACAAGAACAAGAATAATAAAACCAATAAAAAATAATGAACAAAAAAGAGCAAGATATACCATCGCGGAGTAGCGGAGGATCTCATCGTTGAGGGCTGCCTCCGAGAGGTTGTTGGCCCATGCAACCTCGTCGGGCCAAACTGTCCTATCCCAGTCTTCGGACACGCCCCGGGAAGGACCAGGGCAGTGGAACTTCTCGGCAGGAGGCCCGGTGGCCGAGAATACTCGGCTCGCGGGCCCAGGGCGTTCGACCGTCACGCCCCCCGGGGTTTCCCCCTGCCCATCCTCCTTTCGTTTCTTCCTTTTCTCCCCCCCCGAGGAGAACCCTCTTCCTTCCTTTTGGACCCGGCCTTATCCCCGGATCCTCGAGAGTGATGGGAGGACGTCCTCGCAGCGTCCCCCTTGGACGCCACCCCCCCGCTCGTCTTCGTCGCCGGCGCCTTCAGCGTCGGGGCTGTCGTCTTGCTTTGCGGGGCGGGAGGCCTCGCCTGCGAGGTCGGTTCCTTTATGACGACCCCAAGTTGGCCCTGGGGTCTCGGAGCGTTGGAGGAAGAAGTCACAAGCCTTTTGCCCTGTGACTTCGAGGTAAGAGCGCCGAGTAGGTTCACTGTCAAAAAAAAAAAAGGACGAGAAAATTAGATAAGAAAAGCAAGAAGCAAGTTAATGACAGTAATAAGACAAAATAAGCCAGCGAGGTTATAAACCTCGCCCCTCAACTTCAAAAAGAAAAAAAATCGAATCAAGGAATGTTAGGAAAGAGATTGAGTACCCTCTTTTCCCTCGCTGGGAGGGAGTCTCTGAGGCTCAGACCAGCCCGCTCAAGCTGGTCCTGAGAAAGATACACCTGAAACGGTGCCTGACTCGCTGTGGCGTATCGGACCCTGAGCGCCTTGAGCTCATCAACCTCCAGCGGGGTTACGCACCGAACGAATTCGCCCGGCGTTACCGAAAAATTGAGATATCTCCCGGTGGGGTCGCGAACCAAGAACCAATTCGACTTCCACGGCTCGACGTTCGAAGGGGCCGTGGTGATCTTGATAAGCGACGTGCTAAGGTTGATAAGGCTTCGGGACCGAGTGTCTCTCCTCGCTAGGAATAAAGCCGACAGGAAGTCATGTCTCGGTCCGTCCCCAAGTTTGCGACTGCGAATCGTGTAGGCACACAGCAACCGCCAAGCGTTCGGAAACAGCTGCGCAGGGCAGATCTTCATGGCCCACAGATAATCAACAAAATGCTGGTCCAAGGGCAGCCTGAAGCCCGCCTGAAGGCTGAAGAGGTGCACAACCACGCACCTGTCGTAAGACGCCAAGGAGTGGCCCCCCTCCTCGGGAAGCGCCAACTCAACCCCCTCGGGCCAAGCAAAGTCCTTGGCAATGTCTGTAAGGTCCTTCAGCTCAAGCTCGGTGACCACCCCCTCGGATAGACGAGCCTCGGCGGAACCCGGGGTCATGGGGATCCGTTCCTCCAGGACACTCGGGACGCGGGACACGGCGTCGGTAATATACGCCGCAGGGAAGCTCGGAGGCACGTAAGGAGGCGGCGCCGAGGTCGTTCCCACAACCGGCCGCGCTTCAACCTCAGTAACAACCTCGTCTGGGGTAGAAGACAAAGCCATTTCAACGCCCGACGACGTTCGAAGATGGGAGAAGCACGAATTAATAGAGACCTCGGAGTCGCTTGAAGAAGGCTCGCTGAAAACCAGCGAAGGGGACCTCGGATTCTAAGAGTCGTTGAGTTCTACGCTTCCCGCGGACTCCAAAACCTCCTCGTAAAAAGCCTCTTGGACTCTGAAAGCGAAGTCGGGCGGAGGGCTAGCAGAGGCTCTCCTAGGCATGAAAAGAACGATGTCCAGGCCGCGGAAGGCTAGCACCTGGAAAAGAAAGAAGCATTGAGACGTCGGGCACTATAACCAAGAAAAAACAATGCGAGGCCGCAACCTCGGAAGAAAAGCAGTGCGAGGTCGTAACCTCGGAAGAAAAGCAGTGCGAGGTCATAACCTCGTGAGAAAGAGAAATTCCGGATCATAAGAGGCGAGGAGCCACGTGGCACCCTAGGGGCTACTCTGACAAGATAGGACGGCGAGGGAGAAGTCGAAGCGTCAAAAAGGAAGAAGTCGAAGTGCCAAAAAGGAAAAAGTCGAAGCGCCAGAAAGAGGAAAGAGAAGATGAAATGGAAGCCAGCGGTGGAGAACGGCGGTGGAGACCCTAACGTCCCATCAATCAGTCGTCAGGACGTTTGGGTTTCCAAGAGCTTCAAAATTCAAAACCGCCGAAAAATATAAAGAGACAACCGTCGGTTGGAGGGCGAGGAATTCGAGTGCATGGCGTTCGCCACCCTCACCCCACCGTTCCGCCACCTTGTTGCCGGTGCGAAACGCCAAGGGGCAACCACTGCCCGCTAGGGCACAAGGCGAAACGAAAGAGAAAAGAAGAGAAAGGAGAAAAGGGAAAACGGCGAGAAAAAGCAGGCGGAAACTCACGCCGACCTCACCACCGCTGTTTCGCCACCGTGATGCCGGCGCGAAACACCAGGCGACACTCCATCGCCTCTCCAAAACACGGCACACAAAACAAGCAGGGAGAAATCAAAAGCAAACAAGAAGCGGGAGAAGAAAAGTCGAAGACTTACTT
This sequence comes from Fallopia convolvulus, assembly GCA_964016875.1. Lineage (NCBI taxonomy): Eukaryota > Viridiplantae > Streptophyta > Magnoliopsida > Caryophyllales > Polygonaceae > Fallopia > Fallopia convolvulus. The sequence goes on from OZ024723.1 coordinate 55,768,070, forward strand.
GTTCAGAATCGACGAGGAGGAGGCGGTGGTGCAACCGGAAGATGGCTGAGGCTCGCCGGAAACCGTTTGAAGAAACCGTTCGTAGGAAGCCAAAAAGACAGAAAGAGAGAAGGCGAAAATCTGGGAAGAAGAGATAAATGGGGAGGCGTGTGAAGTACGCACTTATAAAGGGCAGGCTTGGGCCTCCCCTACCCAGTTAGGCTTATTGGGCATGTCTCTCCTGCGCGGCCCATTAAGCAAAACACGAAGAGCAAGCCCAGAAAAGCTTTACCTTTGCCAACCAAAGAAAAGCTAAGTGTAGAACCTCGCAAAGGGAGGTCTTCGCAAGATGCTCCCCAGGAACCTCGGAAACCCTTGAAGCCTCGCAAAGTGCCTACCCACCTCTCGGAGCCTCGCACCCCGCAATCTTTGAGAACTTATGCCCTGCGACCCTCGGGGCGAGGTCCCCAGGCCATGGGGTTGTGATGATGCTCAAAATAGCGAAGCAAGAGGTGGGCCCGAGGTATGAGGGTCAAACCAGGTCAAAGGGACCCCCAAGGATGATCCTGGGGCCCACAACCATACCCACTTATTTTAACAAAATTCCTACCCCACGAGGTCCCCCTCGACCTCGGAGCGAGGTCTCGACCTCGTAACCGCTCTACTTGCACCCGCCCACCATGACCACTCAGCGAACGCCGCTCTTCGAGCCAATCACCGGCTGCCTCGCCTCTAGGCCAATCAAAGCCCTTGATCTCGGGCGTCCCACATCGGACAACGACCAAAACTCGACTCCCCAATCCTTTATAAATAGAGGAGATTCTCGAATGGAAAAGGGGTCGAAAAACATCTTGAACTCAAGAACTTTCTTGCTCGTTGAAGATCGACGTGATCGAAACACCGTTAAAAGGCCTCGCTATAGACAAGTGAAGTCCACAAAAAGACTTCAAGTCTCACAGAGTTTCCGCTCACATCAAAGACCTCGCTACACCACCTCGCAAGCCTCTTACACCTCGCTCTACCTCACATCAAAGACTCCGCAACTCAACCTCGCTCAAAGGGACCGACAAGTGACACTTAGAGCTAGCTAGCAACTAGGAGATCTCGGACATTGTTAGGTCGAGATCTCGGATAATCGTAGGAGGTCTAGGGTATAATTCTCAAATAATCTGTTAGCCTCGTTGGCTTGTAAACCTCGCTGTAAAGAAAATCATAAATAAAGAAGCAAGTGTTTGCACTTTCGAATATAATAATCTCGTTTCTTGTCTTCTAGTGAGCCTTTCATTTCGGATTTCATCAATAATCTTACAACATGTGAAATTATATATCATCAAAACCAAATAAATATTTTTTATTGATGTCTTGAAATATTCAAAATCCTTTTATTTAAAGTTGGAGGATTTACGCAACAATTGTCTATCTTAATAAAACATCAACATTTGATATTACACATTAAATTATGAACCTTTGACATTAGATACAAAACACAACATCCAACACAACTGTTAGCATTATAGCTAACCTAACATAATATAGAATTCAATTCCTACCTTTTTCTTTCTCACTATATACGTCTTATTTTTGTATGAACGCATCACAATTTCATCCACTATGAAGCGAAAAATAGAAGACAACCCTCATATTGCAAAAAATATTAATTGAATCGAAACACGAATTGAGATGGGGGAGAGTGAATGTGAAAATGTAAGACATTAAGGTTTTTGGTGGATGGTAATTAGGTTTGCACAAAACAATCTTTTTAAAGTTCAAATTTCGATGATTTTTATTAAATTAATTATTTTTATTGTGATTTGTATTATTTTTGTAAATATTTACAAACATATATGTATTTTAAATATTAAAATATAAATTTTGCCCCGTCCAACGGACGGGCTTGATCTGGCTAGTAACATTAAAAAGTTGTGTACAATGTGCATTTATTGCACTTATCAAAAATTTTAAATATATTAAATTAATTGTATTATATGTTAAGATGAGCACCATAGCTTAATAGTTTAGGCTTTGCCTTTTTCAAGGAAGGTCTAAGGTTCGAGTCTTCAAATAATCATTTTTAGCCCTTTTTCCATTTTTGCATAATCAACTCATTCTAGCTAAAGGTTAAAATTCAATTTGTAATTTTTGATAACACATAAAAAAATAAATTTATTTTGGGTTTGATATTAACATTATTTATATTTTAAAATTTTAAAAAGTATTCCAGTTTGTATTAACGTAAATGAATGTTTAAAAGAAATTTTCACTTTCGACCAAAAAAAAAGAAATTTTCACTAGGAGATTACAAACAAAAGGTTGAACCACTGCATATGAGCACGTTCACATTTGGGTAATTTATGGGCAATCAATTTTCCCTATCCACTTTATATAACAAATGGAAGGTGGAATTCTTAGAGGTCTTGTAGGTTATCTCAAATTCAATATTGCTTACAATCAAGTCCTCATCAAGACACCCTGTAACGTTCAAATAAATTGCCCATGGTGCAATGTTCAAAATAAAGATGGAGTAACTCCCAAAATTAAACCTCGTTTGATTAGCTTGGGTTGAAAGTCTCATAATTAATCCTCACTATATATGTTCATGGTTGGTGAAACGAAAGAGGCTACGTCAAGTCTAAATTTCACAAAGAAAACACACAAAAACTCAACAAGCGTACAAAGGTACACAAATTTAGAGAGCAAAACAGCAAGTTGGAGAAGTCTTCCACCAAGCCTCACGATCAAGAACACAAGATGAATTCAAAGACCATTCTCATATCGATTCGATTGGTTCGGTATCACCATGAAGGCCTACGATCAGTCTTCTCATAACATATATATATATATATACCCGAGGGCTTGTTTTATACTTTTATGACTATCCTCGAAGGCCATAACCTCCACGTACAAAAAGCATGTGTTTTTCCTTGTACAAAGGCGTTACCATAAACTAATCTCTGCAACATTTTGATCATGATCACTATGCTTTAAAGATTAATTTATCTTGTTGTTTGTGATAGCCATGTATAATGCCCAGTTTGTTGTAATATGAGTATATTATGCCCTTGATTTGAATTTGATAGAACAAGTTCGATCAAGAATTGTTTGTCATCTCCTCGATCTTCACTGTACGCAGCCACCATGCATATGTATCCACTTTATATATACTGTAATTGGTTTCTGATACGAAACCGTATAGATCTCGTACCGAATTTAATGAACAAGGTAACCGGGTGAAGGGAAGAAGGGCCGAAGCCGGGGATAAAGAGTGACTTAGATGAGATAGGGGAGAAGATAGAGAGAAGCGTAGAATGAGAAGGAGGAGATTAGGATTGATATAATTGTTTTCTTATTGATCCCTCCCTAAAATACAATACAAGAGTATATATAATAATAATCTCTAACCCTAACAGTAAGCCCTAACGGTTCAAATAAAGCGTCCCGGTAAAGAACCATAAAGAAAACCCGAGAAGGACTATTATAAAACTCTGTATAAAAAAGCATTAATTAAATACTATAAATAATCTATATAATAACGTATCAATTCTCCCCCGTTGACAATCGACTTGTCCTCAAGTCGGAAATCAGGAGGATGAATCATGCATTGCTATGGAAAATGTGTCCCTCCAGGATCAAATACCCACACAAGAGCCTCAATCTTTTGCATACGCCTCAGATGTAGTGGTTGATGTTTACCTCCTAATGCGAGTACCCTTGGGCCAAATCTCCTATTACTACGATCCTTCCAAACATCACCATCCAACCACTCGGTGATGCCCAAATATTTCTTCATTGGAACATCAGACGGAAACAACTGAAGACCCTTTGACAAGCTCATGCCCAAAATCCCTAGGTCAAAACCCAAGTTGCCTTCCCACCATATCGACTTGTCCGGAATGTTTAAGATGTCCAAAAACGCCATGGAGTCTGACGCTTTCATCTCCCGTGTTTCCGTATCGACGCCAAGACTTTTAGGATTTAGATTTGTAGGCGTCGAGCAAGGGAAAACGAAGGCTGCGAAGGACAAAACCGCGGGTGCCGGAGGGCTGGTCGCGGGTGCCGGAAGGCTGGTCGCGGGTGTCGGGGCATTGGCCGCGGGCGCGGGCTGGTGGGCCGCGAGTGCTCGCGGTGAAACTGCTGTCGTTGGCGTCAAAACTGCAGCCGCGGGTTTGGTAGCCGCGGGCGCCAGAGAGCCGACAGTGTCGACCAGAACTTCCACTTGACTCGAACCCGAAAGAATCACGGAACCTTGTGACGATCCTCTTAGTTCTGTAGTCTCCTCATACTTCAATACTCCAAGCCACAACTCCAATTTACAATATCCATCATAGATGTATCTCCCATAGAGGGACAAGGCATCCATGGCTGATCTTCTATTCTTGAAACGGATTTTGGCATGAAACCCTGCTTCTGGCCTAGACATCTCAAGGCCCTCAATAATTCCAAATGCCGAAAACTATTGCTCCAATATCGTGCAAGAAATTGGGTAGATTTTCCGATAAATCTTGATATACAGAGTTCGACTTTGAACCTCACGCTTTTTCAATAGATCTCGAACGTCGCGAAGAACCGCGTTATTGCCTGTAACGGCAGACATGGTGATTGTAGAGTTCATGGATGAAAACACCAATTGATACGAAACCGTATAGATCTCGTACCGAATTTAATGACCAAGGTAACCGGGTGAAGGGAAGAAGGGCCGAAGCCGGGGATAAAGAGTGACTTAGATGAGATAGGGGAGAAAATAGAAAGAAGCGTAGAATGAGAAGGAGGAGATTAGGATTGAGATAATTGTTTTCTTATTGATCCCTCCCTAGAATACAATACAAGAGTATATATAATAATAATCTCTAACCCTAACAGTAAGCTCTAACGGTTCAAATAAAGCGTCCCGAGAAAGAACCGTAAAGAAAACCCGAGAAGGAGTATATTATAAAACTCTGTATAAAAAAAGTATTAATTAAATACTATAAATAATCTATATAATAATGTATCAGTTTCTGCTTTAATTTTTTGTGCTTTTCCACGTACCAGTGGTCATTAATTTGAAGAGTAATTTGAATGTTGCTTGTCTTGACTTGCAATTATATCTTTCTCCTTGTGTGGCAGGAGTCTACAGAGGATTGAATTTTGGGAACTCCTCTTCTTGGTTGTTCCCAATCGATACTCTTTGCAATTCTTTATCTTGACGCTCCAAGACTTGAAGGCAAGGTCCGTTGTATATATCGAATTATCGATCACAACTCAAATAGTTTAGACTATACAACTGCGATATCCATGACTTTTTAATGAGGTGCCCACTTAGCTGCAACCATCGTTTGAACAATCGAAACTCCGATAGAGTCTGACCCTCTCTCCTCTTTAACAGTAGGCCTTTACTTCTTTTAGTGCTATATAACACCAAAACATGCCTTTGATTCTCTCCATTGAAATAAATATATATACACACATATATGGCACATCACCATACACATGCTGACATGCATGGCATGTATATACATACAACCCTCACCATAAATTTGTTTTTTTTTTAACTATTTCAAGATAATTAATTATCCTAATTGTTTTCTAATTTTCTTCCGGGACAAGGGCTTTTGGCTTAGTTGAACTTAGCATTGTTACTTATTTTTTACCATATAAAATAAATAATAAAACTTATAGAGAATATGATGGAGAATTCCCTATATTTAGGGAGGAGGAGATAGTTTTTGGAGTTTTACTCCATTATGGAGAACGTAATGAAGAAACTGTTGGAGCAACTTTCTAGATCATATTCTTCAAAAAAACACTTCCTTATAATATGGGGAAGCTGTTGAAGATGGTCTTTGATTTAAAAACATATTCAAGGTATCATTAGATAACAAAAAATTTAACATGTATATATATATGGTGTAAGCATGAAGAATGGGAAGATGAGGAATTGGGTATCATGTGTGTTCGTTTCGGTGCAAGTTCAGAGCCTACAAACGTGATCATCTTGGTTCAGTGAAGCTTAGTTTTTTGTGGTAGATTTAGTGAAAATCAGTTAATAATATGTATTTTCTTTTCTTACATCTATAAAATTCTAAAAACACTTTTTGCATTTTAATACATTTATCGTTTTAACTAATAAAAGAATATTTGTTGACATCTTCTATGTATTATAAGGCGATTGCATAAGGTGAATGATTGGAGTACTAAAAGCTATGTGTGCTTGAGAGGTCGGTATTTTATATTTATCGTCGAAATCATAATTAAGCTATTTTTTTAATTTTTTTTCCAATGACCATGAGAATGACTATTTTTGAAATTAAATGAATAAAGTTATTGTTTGTGTTATGTGATAAAGTTATAAGATATATCTGTTTTATTTTATTTTATTATATTTTTTGGTTTAGGCATAATTAATCTCATTTGTTTCTTCATTTTTTTTGGTGGCCATGTCATACATGATACATCCATAAGAAGATAAGAACTAATTAATATGAAATATTTTGGTCAATTGGAAAAAACCGTTATAAGTTTTTTAATATACAGTTAAAACCTAATTAATTGGATAGAATGAAGACAATGAAATTATTTATTGCACATTTGCACATGAAAAGAGCATTACTAAAAAAATACACATGTAAAAAACCCGCCCCGTGCGTATGCACGGGCATGTTCCACTAGTGTGCAAAAAAAGGGCACATCTCATTTAGTGTAGTATATCTCTATTATGACTATGAGACTGCAGTTCCCACATTGATTATTAGAAGACACTACGATATTAAAAGTATATAATAGAATATAAATGACTCAAAGAAAATCATTACAAATCATACCTTTCTCGACCTTCTGGCTAAGATCAAGTGTAGTATCTGTTCTTATCAGTTTAATACTCCTATCTAATATGTGCGCCATTGGTCCACTTCGATATTAAATTTATTTTTTATCCCAACTAGGATAGCTTGCTATCTTGGGCCTTCAAGTGTCGCCCAAGAGTTGCACTACTGCTTGAGCCCGGTGCACCCCACTAAAGCTCAGTACAATTTAAAGAACATAAAATTAGGTGCCGTTCAATGAAGACACTTGTAGCATTTGGTGGAAACATTTAAAAAGTGACCTCAGATGAAAATTGCCCTACTATTTTTCTTCACGTACAAGTCTAGTCTACAAGTACGATTTCTGACTGTAGACTTCTGAAAATCCATAATCATATTTAAGGAAATAGCAATAAAATGCTGAGTTACATATATAGTCCACATGCTTCATATGAGATCTCCTTGACATCAAATATCACTATCTGCAGTAATTACCTACGGAATTTGATGTAACTCACAACCAAAAGTGGTAAATTGGTCAGTTTTTCAGGTTTCAACTACCATCAAGTTGTAATGGACTAGATAGTAAAAATAATTTATTAATCCTTCCACCCGTCTGACCATTCATCTTCATCCTTGACAGGCTTAGGAGTGTCTTCAGTGACTCCACCCCATTCTTCTCCTCCATAACCACAATCACCCTCATTGACAGGCTCAGAGGTGTCTTCATTGACTCCACTCCATTTTCCTCCTCCAGAACCCCAATTACCCTCCTGAGGATCACAGTTCTCTGTTGGATGACTTGAATAATCCATTACAGAACCATCACAAGGATCCTGCTGCTTCACTGGAAGAGCACAACCTTTATAGGACCCATTGTCAATACAATGGCATAACATTTGATCCCAATGACAGTCCTATCAATAGCCAAAACACACAGTGACACAACAGTTTTACCAGATTTACTAAGTTAACAGAAAATGCACAAAAGAACATAACAACTAAGGGCTTGTTTGGTTAATTTTTAGTTTTGAAACATTTTTATTTTCTTATAGTTATCAAGATAATTGTTTCAAGCTATGCTATATCCAAGTAATTACCTTAGTTTATAAATTGACAAGAATACTGTATCACCGGATTAAGAAGTTTCAAAAAAATCCGTTTTTAGTTCTGAAAAAAACTGAAACTGGAAATTCAAAGTTAAACCAAACAAGCCCTAAGTTGATTGTACCAGAAAATACCTTTGAAATGATATGTGGGTTTCCAACAATGATGAGCAATGATCTGGCACGAGTCATGGCAACATTGAACCTCTTGGGGTTGCTCAGAAATCCCAAACAGAAAGTTTTGTCAAATTCATTGTGTTTCACAGTTGATCTGACGGTGGATACAATGATTACTTCCCTCTCTTGACCTTGAAATTGCTCCACACTGCCTATCTTAGTATCAAACACATCTAGAGATTCGAGGGCGTTCCTTATCTTGCTAACTTGCTGCCTGTAAGGGGTAATAACCCCAATGTCATGCTGAGAGACATTCTTTGACATGAGTTCCTTTATGAGCTCCGCCACCTTGCTAGCTTCAATCCTATTGAACCATGAAGGGTTGCTCCCTTCCCTTTCATCAAATCCTTGAATGCCAAAAAACAGTACAGGGAACTCACTGTTTGGAAGTAGATCAGCCCAAGGTAAGGAAGCCGCCTCACTTTGTTCTCTAGATGGAATCAATGCTCCCCTGTAAAACAGTCTTGAAGGAAGAGAGAGGATTTCAGGATGGCTTCGGTAATTCTTCACCAACATTGTCACATAATTTTGATCCTCAGAGCTGTAAAGTGCAGATTCAAATAACCTTTCTAGATAAGACCTTCCCAACCCATACCGCTCAGCATCTTTAGAATGAATAACAGGGCCAAGTTGCATTGGATCACCAGCAAGCACAATCACCGTGTTGTCTTCACAAAGGGTTGATATGGGGATCATTGTCTCTGGCTCTGAAGCTTGGCCTGCCTCATCTAAGATGATGTGGGAGAAGTGCCCACGGTTAACTCCTGAGGCATATAGGGAAGATGCACTCATGTATGTAGTTATTATGATCTTGTACTTGCAGAGTGCTTCCCGACAAGGGCATTGGAATATATCATCTTCATACAAACAAAATCTCAAGTAATCAGAGTTGATTTCTTCCAAGGGACGGCTTGTGGCATTCAACCTGAAAATATCTTCTTCTCTAAGTTCCATCCCCTCAGAAAGGATTTTCTCCAATACATGATCTGCTGCACAATTTGAAGAAGCACATACCAGAATCCTAGGATTCTGTCTTGTTTTGTACAGTTGAAGGATAACCTCTACCAGTGTTTTTGTCTTTCCTGTCCCTGGAGGTCCATGAATCACATAAGGAGCTCCTCCTTTGCATCCTAATATCAAGCGAACAGCATTCGCCTGCTCCTCGTTAAGAAGACATGAAATAGGCTTCAGATTTCTTGCCGTAATCCTCCTCCTCCTATCATACTCAGTTGGAAAGAGGAACTTTTTGTGCAAGTCCTTTGCAGATTCAATGGCTTGATAGAGCCGTCTGAAATTTACTCTGTTGTAGGCAAAACGAACATCATACTGATTTCCATCTCTGTGCATTCTGTGGAATACATCAGCAAATTGCAAGAATACTTCATCAGCCTCAACACGGTGGATGCAGCCCTGTTTAAAACAACATTTGGGGGGAAATTAGAGCCTTGTAGAAGTTAGAGATAAGAAAAAAAAAAAAAAAAAAAAGATTCGATAGTATGGAAATGCTACCTCAAGATGCTACACTGGTTCATATCAAGATGGAACGTCTATGATTTAACTAATTCTAGTCCAAGTAGAAAGTAGTCTATACAAGTAAAGAACAACTTATTGGGATTTAATACTACAGATTATGTTCTTTATGTAAACATGTAACATGAATTCTTATCACTTATCAGCAAGTCATAAACATGTCTGAGGCAACCAGATCTTATCAATTAGAGTGATATGCACTAGGATGAAGCCTAATACTAATTTCACATACTATGAAGCCCAATACCAATTTTACATGATGCTTCAGCCACAATTAACATCTTCCCAAGTGCACTCGTACCTCATATGCTTTACCAGCATTATCATTGACAAGTCTAACAAACACTGCATCTCCATGGACAAGTGAGGGCCTCCTTTCAGCAAGTCCTGGAACCTCAAGTGCTAAGAAATAACGCCCCTTCTGTCTCAACGTGACATGCTCCATATAATAAGCTTTCATGTCTTCCTGTAAACAAAAAAAATAAACAAGAGACATTCAGCAAGTTAATGCTTAGTAGAAAGGGATTACAGATGGATTTCACAAATCACGGCATCACAATATCCCCTCAGCCGAAAACACCTCAGAAAGAAAAAATAATAGTTACCTCAATACGTAGTTCTTCCATAATCAACAATGCCCTGAAATAAGATGCATAATTTCTTCTTGTTAAACCTTCCAAGACAGGTTCAGGAATCTCCTTATTCTCAATCACTTCCCTAATCTCCGGTGGTATGTTATATAAAGGAAGTCTTTTTTTGAAATTAAGCCTTCCTTGTTGGGCAGGGCGAACACCGGTGACATAAGAATCCATAGCAAACGCATTCTTCCTCCGCCCCCTTTGATATGGTTTCTCAGATGCCAAAGCTTTGGAAACTTTATCTTCAACCAACAGGAAGACAACACGCTCAATTACATCTTCCGCAATGTTGATATGCACAATAGATGTGAAAACTCCAATCTCCTTGGGCACACAGGACAGCCAAATAGTCAGGCTACCATGTGGCTTCAAATTTCTGTCCTCAAAAGAGAAACAGCCCACAAAATCTTCCTGAGGTATGTCATCTGGCTGGCCAGATGGAGGTTTCATCAGTGACAAAACAAATGAATCTTCAGGGTTCGAAGCATGAATGTTCACATTCCAAAGCGTCACTTCTTCTGCAGTGGTGTTTTCTATGGTAATTGAGGCGGCGGCAACCTCATTGACAGGCACTGATTGAGGCTTCCCTCCAACAAATGGAAATGGCACAGAGACAATGATTGGACCTTCCTCAGCAGGATTGTAACTGGTGACAGACTGATCATCTGCAAAATCAATGAAGCCGACCTCTCCCTTGTCTCCAATGACGGAGTATTCTTCCCACTTACTATCAGCCATACTTGGTGAGTAAAGAAGCGAATGTGCCTATCTCACCAAAATGTGTTGATGAGTACTACAAACAAGCAACGCCGAGAAGTTAAAGGAAGTATTTAACCCTCAAGCCCTTAGGGTTCACGTTCAGAGCAAACTAGGGTTATAAATTTCACAAGCGATTTCGAAAAGCAGAAATAGTGCTACTAGAAAGAAATTAACAAACAAATATGAGAATCCGTGATCAGGAAGAGCTTCGGAGGAGAACACACCTTCAATTTTGCTCGGAAGAAGCGAATACGACTCAGAATCGAACAGAGAGAATGGAATTCGAGCTTTGTTTTCGATTTCGAAGGCCTATTAGTTAGCGATCATTTTCCTTGACGAGAATGGTAAAGTGAAAGGGAGTGGGGAGAAATGTGGGCACTGAAGTACTGAACCCTCCTCACACTCTTTGTAAAGATCGAACAGCGAACTTCGAAACGCTACCAGATTCTCATAGAGAAGGTGGAGAGAAGACCCGTTTATGGTATTCTAATCACAACGAAAAAATCAAAATCAAAGGTTTTTGTTTTTGCAATGGCATATATCGTATGCGAATCTGCCCTGAAACTGAGAAACATGAAATAATGCCGTGCATAGAAGTGACATGGCTTAAATGCATCACTAGGAAAGTATTCAATTGTTTTCTCTTTTCTTACGTTGCTCATACCAAAAAGGCCAAAATCCATCACTTTACCATACTTTCCTAGTCACCAATATTTCAAAAATATGATTATACACCTTTTCCTCTCAAAAAAAAAAAATATTTCAAAAATATGATGAGATTTGTTGTTTCTCTCAAGGCAAGGAAAAATATGATAGGGATTTGTTGTTTGTCTAAGGCAAGAAATAGAGGGAAGGATTTGTTGTTTCTCTCATGGCAAGGAAATAGGGGTTTAGTTACAGTGGAGTTTTACAAAAACTCTATCAGTGCATTTGGTTAAACATCAACCATCCAAATATAATTTAACGGTTAGATTTAATTTTTTTTTATCTCCACATTTATTAATGATTTTTTCCTTTTTAATTTTTCTTCTTAGGGTTCACTAATTTACAATAGGGTTTTAGAATCTGCTTATAGAGTTTCTAAGAAACTCCAACGGAACAAGACCAAGGAAATAGAGGGAGAGATAGTGTTGTTAATTTGTCATTACTCCGAGGGTGGTGGCCCTGGTGGGTGATGATTATAACCTGGTGTATAAATTTGAATAATGGGTGTCATGAGTGGTAAATAAATATTAAAAACTTTAGAAGGGTTGAAGGCATAGATTAAAAACATTGATTGAGGCACATTGTGTTAGAGCAACCCCAAGAGTTTCCCTATATGTATTGATATTTGTGTTTTTAAAGAATATTATACTTTTTTTAGTCTAATAAATTCTCTATTCCATTCTTCAAAATAGGGATGGATGAAATGCTTTCCCTAAATTTAGGGAATTCTCCAAATGCATTTGGGGAATGAATTAAATATATGTGTTATACATGTAAACATGCAATTGATTATATTAAATTTTTTAGTGTTTTGAAAAATATTTTATATATAAAATAATAAATATTAAATGTTAGGTTCCTCAAAATAAGGAAACTGTTAGAGTTAAACTAATTTTTTTTAGAGAATTTGACATTATATTCTGCATTTTAAAGAAAATTATAGAGAAACTGTTGATCATACTCTTAAATGTTAAAAAGTTTTTTCTTATAGGGTTTACCTATTCTTGAGGCTTTTCAAAACAACATTCTTAACTTCTGCCCTAATAAAGACCGAACTCCACGCTTAGCAACTCAACCGTCCTAGCAATAAGTTGGATTACTCAGCGTTCTCGTGTTTTTGGGTCTTCATTGATTGAAATATCGGGCTTGCCAACTACTGAAATCGTTCAAAGAGTTACCACACAAGTTCCACAAGCAAATCAGTATCATCTCCCTAATTTAAAGTTGGCAAAAACCCAAATGCCATAAAATTAAAACAGAATAAGACAGAAAATGGTGGGCTTAGGCAGCAGCAACTGGAGTATCTTTGACAGTCTCACGCCAGGCATACTCACGAGCTCCGTCCTTGTCAACAATCTTGATCACAAAGTTTGGAGGCGCCACAACAAGCCTTGATCGGATCTCCACTATGCACTTGTCTACCAAGTCAACGGCCTCTTCAACTGACATGTCACTGCGGTAGTGTCTATCCATCATGGCGAGGGAGAAGTAGGCCCCATAACCAAAGGCACCCTTGTCTACCTTGTGAAGGGTGGCAATGTAGTCAATGAAGTAGAGTGATGGCCCTGTTTCCTTGTCATAGCCGGCCATGAGGATGTTGACAAAATACGGGTTCTGTAGAATGAGACAAGGAAATAAGAACAAATGCTCACACAAACCCTGCTTAAAATCCCATTAGAGCAAGGAATTTTAATCTAGTCTGAAAACCTAATAACAGTAAAGTATGAAGCTCGGGAATATCTTTTGGATCAAAGTTTAAAATACTGGATGTCTTTGAAGAGACGATACAAGTTCAAAAGGCAATAATTCGGGATTAAAAAAGTGTTAAGCAATGGCAGATAGACAAGAGAGCATATACTTGCATACACATTTTTTTTTTGTATTTAGGTGAGCTCCATACATTTATAGCTGTGATTTAACATGTGGACAAGGCTTATATCTTACCTCAGGCTCAGGAAACCAATCAACAAGATGGGAAATCTAAGGCTAATGTCCTAAATATACCACAAAAAATATTGGGCACAAACAATCCAAGTCCATCCTTTTTTCATTAAAAAAGACAGTATAATAATACCTGAAAGCAAACAAAAGTTGAATTCCACAGGTGACACATAATAGACAGTAAGCATGACTCTAAGACCAACTATATAGCATAAACCCTAAGCCTCGTGACTTAATAGCACGTCATTCATCCTCTCAACCTTTGGATTGGCAAAATGCAGGCTGTCAAGCCTATTAAAGTGAAGTAGGCCAGGTACTAATGATATGAAAGCATCCAGTTCGACTCCACAAAATCACTGATGAATAAGATCACAGTTACACTCACTGATTCAGTTCAAAACAAAGACAGAAAAAAGTTTAACAAGAACCTGCCCTAGAAAATAACAACATACTACCAACAAACCATTAAAAAATTTTCAACCATTCAGGTGCAAGACTGCACTCAAACAAGGATTCTATTCACATATCATAAGAAATAACCTATCTTACAGAGGAGTCATCGATACATGCAGGGAATAAAACCAAAATCATAAATGTCTCCATTGTTCTATGGAACAAAGTTATTATGAAGAGCTTAACCTTAATACACCCCAACTGATTATTATATTACCAACAATCCACTGCAACCACCAAACTACATATACTCTTAACAGAATTCTCGGACAGAAGTTGAAGGGAATAACATACATATTGGTCAACTACAAACAGCACTTCTAGAAGTGACCTATTTCAAATTGTGACCTGAAAACTATTAACTATTTTCCTGAGCAATAAGCACCGGAGGAAACCCAGGAAGGTAAGGGGAGCTAGCCCAAACACATTCATGAGTAATTGACATAGAATACCATACCACCAGTCTTTGCCTTTGTTATCTACTATGAGAATCAATTACTTCACCTCTAATACCAATCACTCTTAACTAAAAATTTTAAATTCTGTGACCGTGATTCTGAACCCTAAAACCCCAAAATTTCACAAAATAACCAAAAACAAAAACTATTCAGCAAAATAAATTAAGGATCCACACCTTGCGAAGGGCAACGGCGAGCTCGCCACGGGTGAAGTTGGCCGCGGCAGCGGTGGTCAGAGGAATTCCATTTCGGAACTGGTAGAGCGACACGTTCTTCTGTATGTATTCGGTGAACTGAGCTCTGAAATTAACAGCAAAAAGGGAAATTTAAATCCGGCACAAAAGTGAAGATCGATCAGCCGGATAGAAGGGGAATTGAGCGTCACAGTGCCAACCAAATTGAAGAAGAGAAGAGAGAAGAATACCTGTCGCCTGCCTCGCCGCTGGCGCCCAGGAGCTTGTGAGAATCGAGGATCATGACCTTGTCCTCGTTAGATTTGTGGACCAGAATGCTGTGCACCGCCGACGAGTCGGCCGCTATCAGCGCGAAGCCGTTTCCTACTAGACCAAAAACGCACTCCATTGTCGTGATTTCTCTCTCTTTTCTCTGCGATTCTGAGATTGATAAATGGCGTCAGTCCGGGAGAATGGGGAAAAGAGGGGCATAAGCAAAGTATTCGACTTGAAGAACAAGTTTAGATCAATTAGACAAGTTAATTGGGCCTACTTGTTGCTTGACCCAATAATATGATGGGCCTTTTTCCTCAAAAAAATAATACGATGGGCCACAGTCCACGTGTTGTACTTGAGCCCAAGCCCGTGATTTAAATGTGCAAGCTCTTCGGAATACATTTTTTTTTTTGTTGAATGAAGGGGTGATTTCATTCATGGGACAAAACTTACAAAAAGATCTAGGCAAGCCTAGATGTTACAATTTCCATCTAGTCCAATCTTAATAACCATTTGCTCGATTCCCTAGTGTGCTTCTTCCATCTCGCCTTGACACTATTTCTAAAGTGGTTAACCACGGTTCTACTACATTCATCCATAGACCATTCCTCACATTGGAAGATTTTCCTATTTCTAGCTAGCCATACATAATACGACTGCACAGTAGCATGCTATCCATAAACTACAAGTGAAGCTGGATTTCCCCGATATGTTGTTCAGTGCACTTATCCATCCCTCAATGGTGTGATGTCTCCTACCAATCCTTGCCCAGCTCAACACCTTGTCCAACAATGTCTTGGAGAATTTGCATTTGAACCATAGGTGTTCCTAACTCTCTTGAGTGTTGTTATCACATAAGACACATATATCCTCTTCTAAGACACCATAAAGTTTCAGCTTGTCTTTTGTCTGAATTCCCCTGCTCATGATCATCCAACCTGAAAAAGCTATTCTAGGAGTATTGATCCTCCCCAAATCCAGTTGTTCCATGCGACTTCTAGGCCTTTTGCTCTTAAGCTGTCATTAATAACCCTCTAGTCAAACCAGCCTCTTCTAGTAGAGACAACAACAACAATGTTGTTATCATTCCTTTCGAGGGTGTCTTTAATTTCCTCTCCGATTGCAATGATTACTTTCCACATGGCACTCGAGGTGGACTTGCCGTTTATGCTCCACACAGATTCTCCTTTAAGCAAGACTATCCTGGCCCATTAACTCCAAATGGTGTTGTTCTCAGTTAGGATGTCATATATGAGCTCCGTGTACATTGCCTTGTTCCAAGAAAGGACTTCTTTGAGTCCTAGGCCCCCCTCTTCTCTTGGTAGGCACACCTTGCTCCACACTATGGGTTCTTTCCTACTCTCCTCATTGCTTGACTAAAGAAAGCATCTTAGCAACTTTAACTATATGCTCAGCCACTCCTTTTGGGAGTATACAGATTTTGCACCAGTATTGCAAGATGCCATACATGACAGCCCTAACTATTTCAAATCTCCCTGCATAAGACAGTTTCCTCGAAGCCCATGCATTCACTTTGGAGGTGATTTTTCCAATGAGTGGCATGTAGTCTTGTTTTGTTGCTTTAACACTGCACAGAGGAACCCCCAATTAAGTCACTGGAATCTCTCCTAACTCCATATTCATGATGTTGGCCAGCTCATTAGCATTCTGGTTATTCAAACCAGCACAAAAAACCTTGGATTTGTTGTAATTGATTCCTAGGCCTGAAATGCTGCAGAAATTCTCAAGGGTTTGTTTCATGGTCTGAAATGAAGAGGAGTCCCCATGTGCAAAGAGGAAAAGATCGTCAACAAAACAGAGGTTGGTGATTCCCATCCTTGCACAGTTTGGATGATATTTGTAGCCTCTACACTTGCTCATTCTTTTCATCATTCTACTCAAGTATTTCATAACTAGGACGAACAAGTATGGGGAGAGAGGGTATCCTTGTCAGATTCCCCTTCCCCCCTTTGAAGTAGCCCTTCAATTCCCCTCCAAAGTTAATAGAGTATGAGCAGTTTACCATGCCTTCTTTGATCCAGTTAATCATCATAGGGTGGAAACCATACTCCTCTAGCAGATGCAGAAGAAAGGACCAATCTACTGTATCATAAGCCTTTTTGAGGTCAATCTTTATTGCACATTTGGGGCTGATGTATTTCCTTGCATAGCTTTTGATGATCTCTTGGTAAACAACTATGTTGTGCTTGATACTTCTTCCCTTGATAAACGCTCCCTGATTCAGATAAACAATAGTAGGCAGCACGCCTTGTAATCTCTTCACTATTAACTTAGAAATGATCTTGTACAATACTGAGCAGCATGATATTGGCCTATAGTCATGTATGGTGGAAGGGTTGTCCTTCTTAGGAATGAGACACAAGGCAGTGTTCCCTAGTTCTTTCAATATTCGTCCACAATTAAAGAAGTCAAGGATAGCATCAACGACATCCTCTCCAATCACTGACCATGCTTTTTGGAAGAATTTAGAATTAAACCCATCAGGTCTCGAGGCCTTGTTGATACCAATCTCCTAAATAACCTATTTTATTTCATCTCTTTCAAAAGGACGAATCATTTCTTATCTATCTTCTTCTGTGAGTCTTGGACCTTTGTTGAAGTAATTAAGACATGTCACAAGGTTGGCAATTTCCCGGCTGACCTAGCATCTTCTCAAAGTGTTCGATCACATTCAGTTTGGTCTTTGTGTCATCTGTGATAACATTACATTGCTCGTCTTGGATGGAGTTAATAGCATTCTTGGCATTCCTAAGTTTTATTGAGTTGTAGAAGAAGCTGCACTGATCTTGAAATTTTAGCCAGTGAATTTTTTCATTGTAACATTGAGTTTCTGCTACCAATCACTTCCTCAGTTCTTCCAGGGTGTCCTTCTCGAGCTTTAGGGGCCTCTCCTCATAAGGCCTGTTTTGAATCTCATATTGAATGAAGTGCAGTTTCCCATGCATATCTTTAATGGCATGTTCTTCACTATTAATACTCGTTCCTCTAAGTTTCCTTAGAGGTTTCTTTAAAGCTTTGAGCTTCTTCAGTAAGATAAACATCTTCACTCCTGTACAATTTCTCCAGGTATTTTCCACGGTGGGAAGGAAAAGTGGGTGGTCGCCCCAGATGTTGTTGAACCTAAAAGCTGGTTTCTTGTCTGGCAAGGGCCCTTTGATCTGGAGCAAGGCTGGCGAGTGATCCGAGCAGTCAGGTAACTCAAAACTGGCAGTATACTCAAGGAAGTCATCAACCCACTGTTGGTTAGCCACAATTCTATCTAACTTGCATTTTATTTTTGTGCCATCAGTGTTTTTGTGAGGAAAGCTCCAGAAAAATTGATATCAATTAGTCCATTTCTATCCAGGCAGTTGCACAGGTCTTTGTTGAATTGAAACGGTGCTCCATTTTCTACTACTTTCTCATTATGCTTTCTGATGTCGTTAAAGTCCCCGAGAACAATCCAGGGTTCTTGGTTGACTTGAGCAGACATTACAAAATGATCAATAGTTTGCCAGAGACTTATCCTATCCTGCACTTGGTTGAAGGCATACACAAAAAGACACTAGCAATGGTTTGCAAATTCTGGCAGAAGTAACAAAAAGATGCATCAGTTGTGGTTCTTCATGCAAAAAATCCACTTTGGTCACTGAGTTGGCCTTCCAAAAGATCCAAATACGGCCATTATGGCCTAGACACTTAGTATTTCTCAACCACCCCTTCAAGACTAAAGACGAAATTGTCTGAATTTTGTTCTCTCTAACTCTATAGTCTCCAAAATAGCAAAGATATCCACATTGTGTTTATAAGCAAAAATATTAACAAAATCACATTTAGAGGCCTTATTGAACCCTTAATGTTCCAACTAGCTATAGAGAGCTTACTCATTAGGAATAAGGATTGTATCCTAATACATCTTCCTATAGCTAGCATGCATGTCATATCGTATCCTAAATTACTTAATTACTCCACGGAGTGAGCATGTGTCTTAAAATGTTAACAGAAATTGACAAATCATGCATAATAAGTATTTATGATATGATATAAAGTATAACAAAAAAGACTAAAAATTTGACATATAGTTTGTGATAGGTTTCTTTTTTTTGGTAAATTGTGATAGGTTTCTTTTTTTTGGTAGAAATTGTGATAGGTTTCTTTTTTTTGGTAAATTGTGATAGGTTTCTTTTTTTTGGTAGAAATTGTTATAGGTTTCTTTTTTTTGGTAAATTGTGATAGGTTTCTTTTTTTTGGTAGAAATTGTGATAGGTTTCTTTTTTTTGGTCAAGATTGTGATAGGTTTCTTGTCTACACGCGATTTGCACAAAATTGGGCCATTTTTAACCTCAGATAAAAGTAACAGTTGGCTTGGCTGAATGAGTAAGTAACAAGTTGAAAAAGCGCCCCTAACTAAGAAATTCAAAATTATACACCGTAGATTAGTTAAATGTAACTAGTTGAATTCCCGTGATACTCACAGAATAATTTTACTAAAGATTATACAATATTTTGATATTAATATAAAATTTAAAACATTTGTATATAATATCGTAATAAAATTATGTAATTTATAAAAAAAATCTTTAAGATTATGCCCCATATTTTATCAACATGTAGATAAAAAAAAATTATACTTAAAACCCGAGTCTTGTTAAAAGATAAAAAAAATATTATGCATAAAATAAATATAAAAAATATTAGATCAAATTATTATCAACATATAGATAAAAAATTATATACTTGGAAACCAAATCTTGTTACTATATAAAAAAAATATGCATAAAAAATATCAACATATAGATCAAGTTATTATCTTATAGATATATAGAAATAATGATACAAGTAATTATAATATTTATTATTAAAAAAATATAACATTATTTTATTCAAAAATGTCATGTGGCTTAATTTTTTCAACAGACATGATTTCCGCTTTATAATGTATTAGGTAGATATAGAGAAAATTATTTATGTATTATTTTTTTCCATACTAAATTTACATAACGAAGAAATAAAATATAAAGGAAATTAATGTATATGAAAATCTACAAAATTCAATGTATTAATCAACCTATCATCCATATTAAATTACAAAAAAATATAGAGATAAAAAAATGTAAGGTGGGGCTAGATAAAAAAATATATTCTATATTTACATAAATAAAATAAAAAGAAAATTAAGAAAAAAGTAATATAAATTTTTATCAAAATTCAATTTATGCAAGTATTCATCAAGATTTGTAATTTTCTTATCAAACTTTGATTTAAGAAAAAATCTTTAATATAAATGCATAAAAAGATACAGAAAATATAATTTTATTAATTTAAATTAAAATTCGAATTTTTATTTTTATTTGACATTTACATATAATCTTAGTCATCAACATAAAATTATATCTTTTTCTCAAAATAAAAATATATCAATATAACGAAATTTATTATTTAAAATTATATCATTATATAAATATAAATTTTATACTTGAAGCTCAAGCCTTGTTAAAAGATAAAAAAAATATATTAAGACCCTAAATCTTGTTAAGAGATAAAAATATTAAATTAATATGGAAAATATCATCTCATAGGAATTTATGTATATAAATATTATATAAATATGTTATCTAATATCTATTGTAGTAAACTAATACATAATCCATATATAGAAAATTATATACATAAAAAATTATATAAACATGTTATCTATTTAGTATATATAGCAAGAATACTATAAGTGGTTATAAAATTTATTAAATATAATTTTGCATTAATTTATTTAAAAATTCCACGTGGTTTAAATTTTACAACAGACTTAGGTTCTGCTTTATAATGTATTAGGATAGATAAGTGCCAAGTGTCATGTATCGCATAAGGTGACATGCAGGTGGACGTGTGTACACATGCACATGCAGTGCGCGGCGTCGGTTGGCCGCATCTACAATGTCCTACCTTATCGACTTCTTGTTTTATTCTATACATGATGAATTTTATTCGCACGTTCCTAGGAGTCCTAGCTAGCTAGCTAGTGCAAGCTATTATTTACAATTATAATTGCATTGATTTGGGTACGGTGCAATGTTGCAAGCTGAATTAGTCTGAAATCAACCACGATGAAACGCATGCATGCAGTGCCAAATAAGTGATCAGGCATATGAAAACACGTCGATCCGATTATCCGAGCACTGAACGCTGCGTCACACACCTCACATATCCCACCAAAACGACACGTAAGGGTTGATAAAAGTAGCTCCACACCCGTCCCTCTGCATGGCACCAAGTCGCCAAATGTACACTCCCACATTCACTATAAATTAACCAACTCCATTGATCGATCTCCACCACCACACTCAAAACAGTCTCAACAACATGGGTATGAAAGCTAATCTCCCCATCCTCCTGGTTCTCTTCTCCGTCCTGGCCTCCTCGGCCTTCTCCCTCCGCCTGATGGGAGACGACCTGATCAACCCTCGGGACCCCCGCACCGAGATCCGGCGTTGCCGCCAGCGATGCCAGGACCGGGAGCAAGGGTTCCGCCAGATCCACCGATGCATGGAGAGGTGCGAGAAATCACCAAGCCGCCGCGACATTGATGATGAAGATGTCGTGGACGTGGTTGAGGCAAGTCGTTATGATGACCCAGCTGAGCGTCAACTCGAACGATGCCAGCACCGGTGCAGGAGCCAGGAAAGCGGCCGCCAGCTGCGCCAATGCCGTGATCGGTGCGAGCAGCAGTACGAGCGCCAGACCCAGAGAGGTAGCCGCCAAGGTACGTACTATTACTCATGATAATCATGATGTTATATATATTATTCTTTATACTAATTAATTGGCACGTATTGGCTTTCCTTAAACAAAGCAGAAGGAAGCCGAACTAGGCATGAGTCATACGACGAGGATGAGGATGAAGATGAGTCATCATGCAACCCACGTCGCCAGGATGCACAACAACAGTACCGCCAGTGCAAGAGGAGGTGCCAGACACGAGAGCAAGGACGCGTGTGCGAGGAACGTTGTGAGAGGCAGCTAGAGAGGCAGCAACAACAACAAGAAGGTGGCCGAAGGAGCTACGACGAGGACAGCATGGACGAGGACTCAACCAACCCGCGCCGCCAGGAAGCGCAGCAACAATACCGCCAGTGCAAGAGGAGATGCCAGACACAAGAGCAAGGCGGGAGGCAGCAGCGCGTGTGCGAGGAACGATGTGAGAGGCAGCTAGAGAGGCAGCAACAGGGTGGCCGAAGGGGGAGCGAGAGCGAGGATGATGATGATGACGATGACGAGTGCAGAGAGAGATGCGAGCGCCGATTCCAGTACCGAGGACAG
Source organism: Fallopia convolvulus (assembly GCA_964016875.1). Taxonomy (NCBI): domain Eukaryota; kingdom Viridiplantae; phylum Streptophyta; class Magnoliopsida; order Caryophyllales; family Polygonaceae; genus Fallopia; species Fallopia convolvulus. The sequence continues at coordinate 55,790,355 of OZ024723.1, forward strand.
GAGGGACAGTTGCAGCAATGTCGGAGGAGGTGTGATGATGACCAGGAACGTGGAAGCGGCCGCCAGGGAGTGATGGAGAGGCGTTGCCGCCAGCAGTGCCATCAACGCGGTGCTGGGCCTGAGTGCCAGAGGAGGTGCCAGAGCCAGTACGGCCGTGGCATCGAAGCTTAGATCAAGAAAGTGTGGTTGCGTCTGATGATGAATAAAGCTTGAGCCATGCATGTATGCTGGGTTTTTCTCTGTTTTTTTTTTTGGTTCGAGGAGTTTTCTAGTTCTCTCTTTTTCTTTTCTTTTTTCCTGTACGCAGTTCCTGGTATGTGACATGTATGGATATGAGACGTCGATGTTTTTTATAATATAAATAAAGTAGTAGTACGTATGGATCGACTGGGATCGACCCATTGTAGTACTTTTCCTTCTGATTTATGATTTGAGTTATTTAAAACTGCATGATTGTTTAATTTCAGCTGCACATCAGCTCGATCACAAACTATTGATCGATTGAAAGTAAGATCGCTATAATAAATTAATTAAGAAAACTAACTAGGAGGTGGTCCTGGTACGTGGACCAATTTGACCTGGTACAACCATTAAACCAATAGAGATGCCTGAATGGGTGAGGAGCCCAGTCGGGCCTTGGGAAGAACCTCGAGGTTACAGGTTCGACACCCACCGGTGACGAATCCACCGGTGACGAAATCAAAAACTTTAATTTCTCTAGAACTGTATCAGTTCTCACCCGTTCAAAGGTGCTCTAGGCTAGTCCAAGTGGTACTTAGGCTATCCTAAATCTTACCAACCGGTGACGAATCCACCGGTGACGAAATCAAAAACTTTAATTTCTCTAGAACTGTATCAGTTCTCACCCGTTCAAAGGTGCTCTAGGCTTAGTCCAAGTGGTACTTAGGCTATCCTAAATCTTACCAGATAAAAAAAAAATTAGAGATGCATGAATAGAGATACTTCAAAAAACATATATAGGGCAACGGGTTATTCTTTTTCTAAAAGTTGTAGATTAAATATCTTCTATAGTTCGTATAAATTCTGATGTTCGAAATTCACATTTCATTCGATAAAAAAAGAGTAAGGGCAATAGTGTTATTATCATAAAATTAATTTAATATCAATATATCATTCTTGGACGAAACTTAGAACACTTGTACTTGTGACAAAAATAAGAAATAAAGATGATTTTTTGAAAATTTGATAATTTCAGAGTAGAACTGTATAATACGTGTGGATAATTATTTTCCTGAAATTAACCCTTCCTTGTGTAGGTGAACATTGACATATCATGTGTGGATCGGAGGGCAAAAGTACCCAAATGCAGAAACGTTAGTGTTTAATAATACACTTTCATTACATCTTTATTACTTTTTTTAAAAATAAATCGAAACAATGAAATGCTGGTTCGGTCAAAGATTCAGCCTTTCAAACAAAAACACTTTTTTTTAAACATGTCATCTTAGGTTTTCATATACAGAAAAGAAAAGCGCATAGCGGCCGGTTAAGTCCTCAACACTTGTGCATAAGGTCTCCGATTCGAATCCTTAGGACGGCATGCCGCTTTCTCTTTAAAATTGGGTAGTAACTAGTTTTCACCTATTTAAGGGTGCTCTAGGTTAGTCCAAATAGTACTTGTACCACCCTAAATCTTACCAAATCAAAAAAAAAAAATATAGAAAAGAAAAGCTTATTAGTATCTAAAAAAAATTGAAAAGAAGAGCCAAATCCAGTAGTACGTTATAAGATAATTCCAACAATAAGCCACAAAATATTCAAAACGAAAAAGGAAACGCAAATTAAAGTATATCATCAGGGAATCAGGGTGGTAAAGAAATAGCATCTCTCTTCTCTAGCTAGCCTATCCAGATTGATAGCAACGTGATGCCAAAAGTGTAAAGTTAAAGCCCTAGCCAAGTTCAATGAGAAAGCACATTCATCTGGATAAACTAACCCTACTCACCAGTCTTTTCCAGCAAATATATACGCTTAATTAAGAAAAAAACTATAGAGACCCAGCAAATTAAAAGAGGGTTGCATGCTGAGATGATTAAGGCTTCGTTTGTCAAACAATTATTCACTATAAGAACCTTGTCCATGCAAATAAGTATTAGCTATAATTACCTACACTCTGAAACTGTTGGAGTTTCGGTGCATGAAATTGATCAATGATCATGTAAGGTGATCAATGATATTTTGGCATCCGTGATGATGATGAATGCTATAGGGAAAACACATACAACTATGTGATCTGATGTTTTATCTTCCAGGATGATAAAAAACCAGACAAAAGGGCAATGTGGCAATAGTTTGTGGAGTGCATTTTGCAGAAAAAAAAGAAGTGGGAAATGAATAAAGTTTGAAGTTGACACTTCATAAGACGTACACAAATTACCTCCATTTTATATAATTCATATTTATATTATGATCCCCAAGCAAGATTTCAAAATATTTTTCCTGACATGATACCAGTAAAAATAATTTGTCTACTGGCTTTTGTTTGTAATTGCACACCTTGCAGGGCAAAAGTGATGCCAAAGCAGCCCCGGCAAACATGCTTTGAAAGGACGAGTAAAAACTCACATCCACTTTTCCAGTAAATATCAATATATCATTGCTAATCACTATCAAGAATTTTTCAGTGTTTCTTTTTGTTACTTCTTTTGTAAGCCTTGAATTGAATTGCTTTGACATTGAATTTCTATCATAACTATAACAAGCCTCTCCCTTTAATTCAAGAAAAAAAGAAATGATCTTTCAAATGAGATCAAGATTTAATTTCTACACACTAAAACTAAAAAAAAATTAGTTGAGACAGACAGAATTCCTCCTCTGACTTGCATTTGATTCTTCTTTCTTCAGATGGGGTTAGTTCATCCTGCAACATCCAAAGTTAAATTCTTGTTAGAAGATGAGTAATTTTTGTTGTACATGTCAGTTGTCACTAGCCTGAGGATTCAACAAGAAAAGGAGGACCATACCTATAATGAATACACATGGCATTGAACGCTCACGAGTAGCTTGACATTGATCATCATCAACTTGTGAAGCGGTTGGGACCAACGGAATCTAATCATTTATAACATACATGCACAAGAAGGGGAAAAAAAGTTCCTGAAGTGTTTGATGCGGTAGATCTTTGTTGGGTTAGCTGTCAAAATTGCAAGGATTTACACCTGAAAAGTGCATATGATGGATCAGTAATGAAAACATGTGTGAGCTCAACATGGAGCAAGGATTTACAGAAAAGAAAAGGCTAACCTTTTACGGGTTTTCAGGTAAATGAAACGTCGTCTTCCAAGGCATCTCATACCAGCCTGTAACAAAGGGGACCATATCAAGGATGAGAAATTTTAAAAACATGCTTCTGGATGAGATCTGCAAGATATTATGTTTATGTCTTGGAGTAACTTTTACAATGAAATGTGAATTTACCATCTTCAAAAGAAGCAGAGCTCAGTATAGCCATGGGAGTAGGGCAAGAAATCTGCAACTTCAACTCTGGAGCTTGAACAACTCATGCTTCTCCTTAACCAATCTTGAACCGATTCAACCTCAGCCCAGAACATACTGCAGACCGGCCTGTGGTCTGAAAATCTGGATTCTGCACGAACGTAAGACACTTGATGGAGTCCTCTTCCATGCCACAATATTCTATCACACCTTCAGAAAAGAAACATACAAAAAGTTATTTTCGCTACCCTATTAGAGTTTCCGGATAACATAGCAAGCAAGACGGAATTATTTTCACTAACCAGGCAGGTGTTCTGCGTTTCTCCTTCGGGTGCATGTCGTCCCCTGCATATCTGTCAGAGTTGTGTGAGTATTTGTATGTTGGTGGGAAATAGATATTCCCTTCATTCCATCCAGCAAAGGCACGGCCTTTCTTCTGCTGTATACACAGCTGGAAAACCGAAGCAATTATCAATTGAGCATGCTTCAATGAGAGTAAATTTGAGTAAATCAAATAAAAATGGCAAAGATGGTTGAGTCATGAGTGGACATTATACCTGGTCTCTCTCTAATAATGCCCTCCAGTTTTGCATCTCAACTAGCGCCCTGACTGACCGATAGGATAGAGATATTCTGTAATTTAAATCCCCAAGCCAAATGATCCGACTGCATTTAGAGAAGCAACTAGATCAATCCTTTGTTAAATGAGAATTTATTTTGTCATCCATAAAGAATAGTGCATAATTTTTAAAAATACTCTTTTCATACTAAGAATTAAAATTTAAAGATATCGAGTGAAAAACATACTCATGCTCGCCTATTGTCTCTGGAGACTTCTCCTCAACCATGCTACTAACTTTAGGAAACCTTGTCTTCTTAAGAATCTCCATGACATCAGAATTCCTTCTTAACTCGTCGCCCTCCTTCTGACCTGAGGTTAAGTGGCTACAGACAAAGCAGAAGCTTGTCTCATGCAATAGCATACTGACCGATATAGAGCCCTGCAAACCAAACAACAAAAAGCAGTTAAGTTGCTAGACTTCTACAGGTACACAGAATTGAAACAAAGTAACAAACAAAATGAATGACAAAACAGCTATACCTTATTTCCAAGGTAACCCATTAATCCCCTTCCAACACAAGACACTTTCACATTCCTGACATGTTCCCTCAAATCCTTCCTGATCCAGACTGTGAGAAAAACACCAACCATTTGCTTGCTCACCACTAAACAGTATCTTGATCGCCTCGGTGAGTAAAGTACGGTGCTTGGTGAATCGCCTTGTCCAAAATCATCATCAGAGGAACCCCATCTTGAAAAGTCACTTGGCCTAGAGTTGCTCAGCCTATAGTCACTTGATCTAGAGTTGCTCAGCCTATAGTCACTTGGCCTATAATCACTTGGTCTCGAGTTGCTCAGCCTATAATCACTTGGTCTAGAGTTGCTCAGCCTACTATAGTCACTTGGCCTATACTCGCTGGGTTGATAATCACTTGGCCTGTAATTACTAGCTCGATAGTCACTTGGCCTGTGACCAAACATAACCCGGTCACAAACACTGTAACGTCTATCAAGGCGAGGCTGTGGGATTGAAGAAGACTCATTCTCCATTTTCCAGCTACTAGTTGCTTGAAATGACCTCCTAGGAAGAACAGATGCTGATCTGAATCTACTTGAACCTTCAAAGTCAGCATTCATTTCAACAATGGGTTTGGGAACAGGAGACGGTGTGTGTGAAACACCACTTCCACTTGTCCCAGGAGAATTGTTTAGGGTTTTTCTAATGAGAGATATCCATTTTTTAGCAGGACCATTATCTTCCGCCCCCAAGATGTTAGTTGCATTTAGGGGAACAATTTCTTGAAATCTGAATGCCAAAATAAAGAAGACAGAGAGATTTTGGTCAAAGGCTTGTTCTTTGAGTCTATGAAGACAGAGTTTATGTACAAAGTGTGGTTAAATACATACCCAAGAACATATATATCTGCTTGAGGAGCGCCGTGAAGCCATTCATCAAGATTCATGTTACTTGGAGGGGATCTTCCACCCACATTCCACGTAGCGACAAAGATGCTGCATCAAATTGAAGGTATACGCACATTATTCATCTAAAGAAAAAAGTGGTTTTGCAGGCATGAAGAGCATATGCTAAAGCCGAAATGTACCTATGATTTTGTACATCTATGATCCGTGGGTGTTCAAGATACTCTCTGCTTTGGCGACGGGAATCCGTGAATTTCTCTGCAAATAGCCAAACTTAAGTGAGTTAAAGATCAGCTCATCATAGATGGAAGAGAGAAGTAAACAAACTTCCAACATATCTAACCTGTTTTGCTCTTCTTGATTGAGCAAGGCTCCCTCTCTGAGAAGCTGGTCCTCCTCCACTCAGCCTCAACTCCTGAATCAGTTACAGAATACATAAGTTCAGATTTGTGTTGTTCTATCACACTCAAAATGATCAGAAAACGTAAAATACCGACTCTGGCAACAAGTTTAGATAAATTTGTTGCAGTAAACTTAAATTAACTCAAGGTAATAGTGACTGTGTGAAACGGCCAAAAACAGATTCAATTGATACAACTTAATAGTATTGCAAAGACCAATAGGATCAAAGTCTGTTATGTTTCATTCATCATTCTTTTAAGCTTGATGTTAAGAAAAAATAAAAGACCTTCAATATGAAAGGGTCCAAGAAAGGCTACAGAAAATATCAAGAAAACAAAGTGGCTGAAGAGACCTACCTCCACGGGAAACCTCATCAGCCTCATAATCTTCATTTTTGCTCCTGATATTGAACCACTTTCTGACTAGTGACTTTGACCAAGAGAGCTTCATGAAAGAACCCAAAGAAATGCAACCAATCAACACTTTTTCATTGCGGAGAAAATCAGAGAAAATAAAGACAAAAAATCAAAATCAACATCAACATCTTATAAAAAAAGTTCCGCACAAAATTTGGCCAAGGGGAAATTAACAATGGAAACCAACCTTGCTTTTCTTAGAATTCCCATCTCTCATTGTATCAGACCTTCTTCATACAGCACTCAGATTTCACTGATCCCACCCACACTCCAGAAATTCCGAGTTTAAAAACACCCCCACCCAGAAATTCAAGTCAGACAAACACCCAAATTTCCGGGTCTTTAGCTAAATTGAATATGAGAACTGGAGCCGCCCAACACCAAAAGTTCATAGGAGGGCAAAAACCGAAATGGGTTCAAGATTTTATCTTTCCTCTTAACCGTTAGATGAAACACAAAATAAAAGCACAGGAAAGAACATAGAGAGTAGGAAGTTTTGCACTTTAATGCGTGGAAGTGAGACGAGATTCTGATGGTTTAAAACAAGACAACTCTAGCAAGCATTTTGGGGGAGAGGGGTCCTCGATAATGGTGAACAGGAAAGCATTCTCATTTGAGTAGAATATAAAGCATAGAGTTGTATAGAGAGAGAGAGAATGGAAGCTTTTGCTTTTTGATTCAACCCAGAACCGAAGGAGTAGGAGGAGGGCCAGGTAGAACAGAAGAATGATGGGAAAAGGGAGAGAAATTGGGTGTGAAGAAGAGGGTGTCGTTTTGCTTTAACCCTTTAAAGCAAAACGACGTCTCTGACCGGTGTCCTCCTCGCCATATAAAGAAAAAAACAAGTAGTCTAGGCAACTCTATTAAGCTTTAATTTTTTTTATTCTCTTTTGCCAAAACAAGATCTTTTGATTCCTTTCTTTAATTTCTTTTTTGCATCTCTATTCTCATTTACAGTTTGTATATTCATTCTTGGGCTTGTGGATTGTGTAAAAGTTAAGAATCAATTAGGGAGGTCTTTAGCCTATTAGGGATTGTGTAAGAAGAAAGGGATTCTCTTGCCATATTAATATTACCCTAATATCTAATCCTTGAAGAAGAAAAGAGATTTAGAACATGGAAAAAGGAAATGGTTGATTTGGGTTTCTTCTAGGGTATGAAACAAAAGCGTGATTCTGTCCAATGATTAGAAGAAATTGGCATGTTTTTCTACACACTCCTTCAATTAAAAGTTAAAACCCATCATCATAGCTAGTAATTTCCTAAAGGTGAGAGAGTTAGGTGGATCTGTAGACTGAAATGTCATCAAGTTATGTAAGCCACTCCGAATCATTCTCGGACAAGCATGCACTCCGATCGAGCAAAGAGCAGATGACAAAACTTGGAAGTTTTTATTCCTATGATGATGCATTTTGCCAGTAATAACAAGAAAAGGTTAATGTTAATCAAAATATTACTTTTTGACACCATCACTCGATCTTGTGGGCTCTATTTCAACAGTCAAGTTACATAAAACAAAAGTTAGCCTCACTCACTTTACAGATTTAGGGGTTGTTTTTCATGAAGAAAAAAACATTGCACATCGAGCCAAATGAGTACTTAAAATAGTTTTGTTCCTCAAAGTTGTATACCAATATTAACCCTATCCAACTTGGCTCACTTGACATACGAATTTGATACTTTTGAGTCTTATTACAATGCACAATTAACCAAGATTATCTTAAGTGGCATTTTCCTCTATACAAGAATGACATGTTGTTTTGAGAAAAAGAATTATTAATCAATTCCTTTGCATTTGTAAATAAACAATTATACCATCATACCTTATAACTTTACTTTTAAGAAAGATCAATTAAAGCATTGTTTTTTTAAGTACTTCGTATTGTTTTCTAGTTCAAAGTAGAGTGTCAAATGGCAAGCCAAACTATAAAAGGATCAAGGGATGCCTGTTTGGCTATTTTATATCCTAGAATGAGAGGAATTCATGAATGTAGGGTTATGTTGGAGAGCAATTTGGCAAAGCTTTTAGCAGTTTGGCCCGTTTTGGTTGAAGAAAACTGTCGTTGGACTCCATGACAAATATCCCTGTTTTGGGGGTGATTAGAGGCTAGCTGCTTTAAATGTTTCCAGAATTTTTTATGCTCTGCAGCGTACTTCAAAATGCAACTTCTCAAGATATACGGATTATACGTACATAAGAATAGTTGCAACTTGAAAAAAAAAAAATTAATAGTTGCAAACTGCATTTGAAGAATTTTCTCTCTGTTTGAAAGCGTTTTTTCAGGAAAAAGTGACTATTTTAGATTATGAAAATATATAATATATATTTTATAAAGAAAGTAATTAGGGAATCGTCTCAACCAAAGGTCGGTCGTCCTAAAATGCAATTCTTCCATTATGATCGATTGATCGCCATAAGCACCATGCTACCAATGAAGGATATCCTACTGTCATTACTCGTTGGTTGCATTTTATAAATTAGACAATAGTTTTTTTTTAAAGTTGAGTATATACCCTATTTGTTCATTGATATAACCTTATTTGTTTATTATTATACCCTTATTTGTGAATTGAAATAAACTTATGTTTTGTGTCAATGCTATCAACTTGTACATTTAGAACTATTAATACCATCAACTTGTACATTTAGGACTATCTATTTATGCATTTATTTTGTGCTTTAAGGCTATCTTGAATTCAAAGTATAATACGAATGAAGTGTTTTAAGGCTAACTTGTCAATACGAATGAAGTGCTCAATATAGTACCAAATTAAGATAAATTTTATGTAGAAACTTGAATGCAAAATATAATAGATAAAGAATTTGACTTTGCAATAATATGGTGTATGCTAAGAGAACGAGATAGCAACAAATCGAAGAGGAGTGCTTGTGCCTTATTTAGCTATGAACAAATTGATGTTATTAATGAACAAATATGCATATAGCAATGAACAAATTGAGGTTACTAGTGAACAAATATGCATCTAATAATGAACAATTATATAAAAAAGGCAATGAACAAATATGCATAAACCAGTGAACAAATTGATGTTACTAATGAACAAATATGCACAAACCGATGAACAAATATGCCAAAACCAATGAATAAATATTTTCCTTTTTTATGAACAAAATCACAATGTTGATGAGTATATTGCATGTAATTTTGATATACATTTGTTCATTTTTTATGTACAAACAATAGATTTTTGATGCACAAACAATAGTTTATTCATGCACAAAATCACAGTTTTGATGAACAAAATCACAGTTTTGATGAACAAATCCACATTATTGATGAACAAATCCACAATACTGATGAACAATCTGGGCGCGTTTCCTATTTCCGTTTTTTCAAAAATACACGAATAATTCGCCCGTGCCGTTTTTTCCCCTTTTTAAGTGAAATGATCAGCGCCTTTGATTTTTCTTGATCCAAAGGTTCTTGTTCTTTTTTAGTTCGCACATGAGCGCCCATTCGCACGTGAACTTGACTCTAACTAATTATATATCTTTTTATATTAGGACTGAAAAAAATAATTAATATGACGACAAACTATAAAGTATATATTTAGGCAAAGATAGACAAATCTATTAAAGCTCGTGAACTAATACCGATGGAGGGAGATGATACAATATATTAAGATTATCGTAACGAATTAAGTAGAACAATGGTGAATTTGAGGGAATAGAAGAAGAGATTAAGATTGGGGTAGAATTAGACGAGACAAAGAATGACAAGAGAAGGAGAAGACAGAAAGAGAGATTTAAGGTTTGGGAATAATTAATTCATTCTGATTGATTGATTCCAAAACATAACAACTTAAAGTGTATTTATAATAACCCTAATATTTAGCTAACAAGCTAAACCTAATTGCCGAAATATTAAAAAGATATTCTTACTAAAGATAAAACTAAATACCTAAATAAAAGGAAAACACAATATTCTAAATAAGACTAATATAACTAATTATCTAATATAATTATTATTAGCGTATCAGGGACCGTCCCAACTTACATGTTTTTATGAACCTAGTACACAAGTTTAATGATGTTCTAGGCAATTCTTTTCTCAATTCCCATGTGGCCATGTGGGATACTATTTTCACATGCCCTCTCAAGTGACAATTGGTCTATTCCAGATGACACTTGACAATATCATGATCTTAGAGTTGACAAATCATTGCCAAGGCCAAGCAACTTAGTCCAAATAGCGCAACGGGCAAACCCAATATAACAGGTGGGGAGCATCATGGCCGACCCAATTTAAACAAACTAGGAACCCAAGATCAAACATGCTTTGATATCATATTAAAGTTCATGGGTTAATACTGACGGAGGGAGATTGTCCGAGAGCACATGCGCTTATGGGCCTAGTACACGCATAAGTTCTTATGGGTTCCATCCTAATTAAGTTTCTCTTAATTTGATCTTAAGCTTATCGTTTAATGGTACTTTGTTGACACCACCCTTCTCAGCCCGCATGATATGAAGCGGGGGCTGTCCCTGTCTGGAAGAGTCCCTTTCGATCGATTTAGTTGCTCAGTAGCTGCTTCAAGAGGGGCCCAATTCATTACTAATCGAACAACACATCGATCTCTAATCACTATAGTAATGTAATCGAACAACACATGCTAATGGCACTTTTTCTTCCAATTTATTTATGTTCTTTTTATCGGTTATTGTATGCTAGCTTGTTTTTTTTTTTTTTTTTGTTTCTTGTTTGTTAGCTCTATAGTTGGTTGTTTGAATGTCGTTTCTCGATGAATTTTTACCCTCTTTAATTAAAAAAGAAGTAAGACATGATAAAATATAAAGAGGATTATGGTTAATTGACTTGTCAAAATTAAAGTTATGCGTTATGCATGTAGTATGTTGAATAATTCAGGAACTCTTATAAGCAATGTTCTAAAAAACGATAGGCGGATGTTGGGCGTAGAGAGACCGCCTAGTGTCTAGACGAAACGGTGGCATAGACAGGTGCTTAGGCGGTCTAAACGGCTAGGCGGGCTGATGCGACCCTGCCCTAGCTCGGACCCAGCTCCGACGGACCCGAGACGGCCTAGACCTTGGAGACCCCCTTGGCTTAGGACTTAGTCTCGTATTATGTTATTATTTATATTTCCGTCATTTCCATTTTAGGCGTGTTTTCCATTCTTATAGAATGGGCTAGCCTTGTTATTTCCCTTTCTAGCTAGTTTCCATATTTAGTATGTTGTTATTTCCCTTTCTAGCTAGTTTCCCTTTTTAGTAAGTTGTCTTATTGGGTCAGGAGTCGTTGGGCCTTGTTTGTATACAAGCCCTAGGCGCCTCTCCCATTAGGTTTAGGGTTTCGAGTGGCCTCCTCCTCTATATAAAGGAGCCACGCCCCATTGTACTTCTTACGTCATAATGAATTAGCCAAGATTATAGTTGAGTCGAGAATCCTCCTAGTTTTGGCCCGACGTCACCCCGGTTCCTTTTGTCGAGTCCTTTGGACCGACGTCCTAGTCCCTTACCTCGACCCACCCTCGTTCCGACGAGCATTAGAGGCCCGCGAGTCCACTTTTGTGGTCCCGTATTTATCCGGTTACCCTTGTCGGAGAAAATCCGGACGTTTCGAGCCTAGATCCGCCCCTTGCCAAGCGAGGAACACATCACGGGCTAGAACCTTCGAGCGCCTAAGCGTTGTCTAGACAAAATTTTTAGAACATTGCTTATAAGATGAATACATGACGCGGCATGTTATCCAACTGACGGCGCTAGTGTTCCACTATGCCCTACTCGTGTCAATTTTGCATTTTTTTTACAAAGGCATAAATTTTGCATTTGTAATGGCTATATAAATACTATTTTGTGCTAATCAATACTGAAAAGTCAAGTAAAAGAAAGTGCAAGTGGGTTTTGTTAGGAGAACTAGCATGCCAAATAATGGGCGTATTAGACAGGGAAATCATTGCATTTGACTAGGGGTGTCAATCGGGCAGATCGGGTCGGGTTTGGATCGGGTCAATTCGATTTCGGGTAAGTTCGAATTCGGGTCAAATTCGGATATTTTGAAAATCGGGTTAAATTGGGTTGGATCATTTCGGGTCGGGTGCTCAATTAATCGGGCAAAGTCGAGTTTCGGGTCAATTTCGATTGGGTCATTCGGTTTTCGGTCCAACTTGATTTCGGATAAGTCTGGCTTCGGGTTTAGTTAGTTTCGGATTTAGTCGGATTTCGGGTGAGTCGGGTTTCGGGTTTTTCGGAATTTGGGTGAATTGGATTTCGACTTTGACCGAATTTCTGGTTAATCTGATTTCGAGTAAGCGGATTTTGATTCAGACCATATATCGAATGATGATTTTTCGTAGTTTAACTACTCTAGGGTCTAAATATTTAATGTAACATTTAAATTAAAAACATAATTATACTAAATATTCACTATCATTAATATTTTAAAACATAATGAAATTTTCGGATGCTTTCGGGTCGGGTAACTTCGGATTTTCGGATGGTTTCGGGTTGGGTAACTTCGGATTTTCGGATGAATTCGGGTCGAGTAGCATCGGATATCGGGTTGCATCAGGCTTATTCCATTCGGGTATAATCGGGTTTGGGTTAATCTCGAGTTCGGATTTTTTCGGATTCGAGTCAAATCAGTACGGGTCAAACATGTTTCGGATATAAAACTTTTTATCTTTTTCTCGGGTCGGATCGGGTTCGGAGTCGGGCGGATCGGGCGGATTTCTCGAGTCGGGTCAAATTTTGACAATCCTACATTTGAGAGTAATTATGTAGAAAGGGGCCAAATTGAGAAAGCAACAGGCAAACAGGATTGACAACTTAATTACTTAAACATATGCATAGCATAAAAGAAAGAGGATTACGTACTAGTAATCAATACAACTTTATATAACCATTAGCAAGCAAAGAGAGGGAGGTGGGACATGTTTAATTTGCAAAATATATATAGAACTGCTTCTGAATTCGCCCGCCCGCCCGGGCTCAATAGTACAAAGCATAAGCATGTATGTAAGCGGGTAAGCGGGTTTAGGCCAGAATTGGGTCGGGCTTGACCTATAATATTTTAACATACCAGCTATGCAACACACCACTTTTTTAGTTTACAATTCTCTATTTTCTATTTGTTACAAAATAAGCCCAAATTAAAGCATCGTTTTAAAGAAGACTAGGGTTTCACGATTCCCCCTATCTTCACTCAAAACTCTTTGAATCTCCATTCAAAATCCTCTTTTAACGTTCAAACTGCTCTCGCTCACTCGCTCGTCGATTTCGACCTTCGTCGGGCATTTACGCGATTCATCCTGCAACGTTCGGACGGATCACACAAATTTTTCGCGTGCATACAAATTTTGCACGCAACAATTTGATGTGCATTTCTTATATGCACACAATCTTTCTGCGTGCACTGCTTCTTTGCACACAAACTTCCTGTGTGCACTGCTATTATGCACACTTGCAAATTGCGTGCACAATTGTTTTGCACGCAATCCGCGCACGTGCATGTACAACTGCGAAAAAAACGCTTATATGAATGGTGAACATACCATGTAATCTCGATTATGTAACTCATATTCGGAGTTTCTTTCATTGTTACTCGATATTTTTTAAACAATAAGACTATGAAGAGATTTAGATTTGAATTAGAGTTGTGTATAATAGAGAATGAGAAGGGAAGGAGGAAAAAGTAAATTTGGACTGATTTTATAATTTTAGAAAAATTAAAAGTTGCAAACTAATTTTAAGAATGTTGCATAACATGACCCTATTTTAATTTTGGCCTATGAACTCGGATGTTAGAGCAGCTAATCCAACCCGGAATTGGTTCCGGTTCAAAGAAACTGGGAACCGAACCGGAAAAAACCGGCGGTTTCGGAACCGGTGAAACTGAGGGTCGGCCGGTTCTGGTCCTGGTTCCACATTCCTTGGAACCGGAGAACCGCATCCGAAACTGCCAGTTCCATCTCTTTAAAAAAAATATCGATGGAAACAAAACTGCGATCGCGGTGTTGCATCTTCAACGTTTATTTTTATTTTTTATAGGTTCGGAACCAAGCCGGAACCGCCTCGAAACCGGAATCGAATTGAAACCGGGAATCGAACAGAGAAATTATATTTGAATGGTTGAGATTTAGCCAAATCCACCGATAGAGTTTTTGTAAACTCTACAGTAACTGAACCCCATTAAAAATCCATCAAAATAATTAAGGATGACATGGCTATAAAAACAATATGTATTGAAAAGAAAGAACCAATCAGAAAATTAATAATTGATAAAACTCATGATCTAAGGAGAAACTAATTCATGGGAAGTACAATTTATAGAAAATTAATAATTGATATACATATTAATAGACAACCAAACAAGCACAATTAGTGTAGATTCAACCTATGCAAAAAATGATTTTTGCCCAGGGATATAGTTTAAACAATTTGATAGTAGCAGATGCTTCTTAGGAGATAGAATCAAGCTGCGTCATCCTTCGATTATTAATTAAGATTAGGATAATAATTATGACAATAAGCAATGCTCATCAAGTGCACTACTCTTGGGAATAATAATGAAAATAAGCAATGCTCAAGTGCACTACTCTTATGAGTTGAAGTTTGCATTTGCAGTGTGAGCCCAGTATTCCCTTACCAGTTGCCCAAATAGTGAGCCCTCTAGTGCCATCAGCTTGACTGGATCATCATACTCTATCAATTTCCCTACACATAGTAAACAAAATCTTCATCTCAAATCCCAACCATTTCAATTGATACTCTATATGTTTGAGTAATGTATCTCATGGAGTTCTAATACAAGAAATTACTCCAATTTTATGAAATGTGAAAAATAGAATGAGAATTACTATACCATCACTCATGGAAAGCACCTTTGTGCAATCCATCACAGTCGGTATCCTATGAGCTACCGTGATCACAGTAGAACTTGCAAACTCTGTTCTTATTACTCTCTGAATGATGACATCTGTAGAATTGTCAATGGAAGCTGTGGCCTCATCTAGAACTAGTATTTTCCTTCTCTTAAGCAATGCCCTTCCCAAACAAAATAGTTGTCTTTGTCCCATGCTCCAATTTGATCCATCTTGTACAACTGCAAATCACCAAAACCATATATAGTAAGTTTTGGCTTCTATTGAAGTCTCGTTCGGTGGTTAATACATGTTTTCGGTATGTTAATTCATTACCCAGGGAGCTGAGGCCTTCTGGTATCTTTTGAACCGTTTCTTTGAGCTGGCATTTTTCAAGAACCTCCCAAATCTCTTGATCAGAGTGCACAGATAAGGGGTCGAGATTGTATCTCACGGATCCACTAAACAACGTTGCTTCTTGAGGAATGACCCCAAAATGAGATCTTAAATCATGGAGCCCAATAGTGGAGATATCTAACCCATCTATAACTATCTTCCCTTCAGTGGGCTCCAATAGTCTAAACAAGGTGTTGATGAGAGTTGTCTTTCCACTTCCCGTCCTTCCAACTATTCCAATCTTGTACCCTCCTTCAAACACACAACTTATTCCAAATAGAACAAGAGGCGAATTAGGTTGGTACCTAACCTACAAAACAACACATCGTGTATTTTGGGTAATTAAGTTGAAACAACATTTTGCTTTAGTTAGAATATTAGTACATGTACCTTCAAATTGCATATCTCTACTCTACCCTTGTCTGGCCAAGCAAGAGAAGGTCTGTTTTGTTCTATTACTTGTGGAGCTTCACTAGGGATATTCATGTATTGCTCTAGCCTTTCGACAGATACCATCATATTTGATAGCATGCATTGGCTCTTAACTGAGGTTATTAGTGTCATGTTTAATGATATACCATATGAAAGTGCAATCCCAATATAGCCTGCATTCCAGAACACAGCGTTATGTTGTAAGAAAATGAATGAATAATAAACATGCTTCATTCTTTACAATTATTGTCTCTTTGCAGTTTATGTGATACTCTTTGGTGCTACTAGCTAGGTTGGTATATAAAATATAGTTTGATCAAATGTATTATACAAAGAGATGCACTAATTTATTGGTAATGTATAGAGTGAGGATATAAACACATATTATAAAACAATTAAAAAAACAAAATAGAGGAAAAGAAGAAGAACAGAAGTTTCTTAACCAGGTGCTGACTTAGAATGAGGCAATGCAGTCATCAACAAAGTTGCTCCAGATACCACAATTGCACATATTATCTCCAACCTTTGGATAAACCACTCATTTGCTACAAAGTTGTGGAAAAATGGACTTGCATTCTTGTCAACAAGCTCAAGATTTTTTTCAAAGAATTGATGTTCCTCTCCAAAAGCTCTAATTGTCATAACTCCTGTTGTAGTTTCAGCAACATGGCTGACGAGAGATGACTTTGATGTTCCGTTGATTCTCATTAACTCTTTTGCAGAAGAGTAGTAATACCGCTGCTCAGTAAGAAGGAAACACACTCGGTAAGCCATATGACTTCCTAATTGACATATTTCAAAAGCCAAATTTTTACTTATTGCGGTAAGACATATTATGTATGATAACTAACACTAAGGTTGAACATAGAAATCTCTATAAAAATAGAGTTGTAGTGAAGATGTATTCGTGTAGCATATAGCAAGGAGTGGACATATCTAGAGCAAAATAACACACAAAGGAAAAGATTTATAGTTATAGAGTATAACATAATCATAATGGTCTTCATTAATACCTGCAGGAAGATGTTGAGGAAGATCATTGGGATGATGAGAAAGAGAACTTCCCAAGCAAGAATGGTAAGCACTCCTATTCTAAAGTACGTGTTTAAAGTTGATGCAGTAGTAAGAATCAATTTAGTAGGTAGATCAAGGTCAATGATGTTTAGATCGTATGATACCTAAAAGATAAAATCAGAACACCTTATCAAACAAAGGAAAAGATTATATTTTTTGTAATCTACATTATATTTATGGAAAACTCATTTTCTTACCCGACTTAGGATCCTTCCTATAGGAGTTGAGTCATAGAAAGACATAGGAGCATGGAAAAGGGACGTGATGAGTGATGAAAAGATGGACTTTGAACTTCCAAGAGAGAGCAAAAGTATAAAAACAGATCTGAGAAACAAGAAGATGAGCAAGGGACAACCAATAATAGCATAAACTACAACCAGGGTTAATTTGCTGATGTTGGAGTTCTCAAGGTTAATAGCTAACCAATAACTTTGAAGAAATTGTCCAACCACGAATAGAATGTGAAAAATGTTTGACAGAGCTAAATGCAAGAATCCCTTCCCATGTTTCATGTATTGAATATAAGGCTTGAAACCACTATCTCCATTCTCTTTTTCTTCCTTTTTAATCAACTGATCTCCCAAGGCGAACTGCTTTGTAGTGTTCACCTTTTGAATTTCTAGTTCGGAATTTTTCCTCTTAGAGATATCATCGTCTAAATTCTTGGATGCATTGCCGCTATGTACATGAACAAGAGCATTAAACTCTTCACTCATTTCCAGAAGCTCATGGTAAGTACCTGCTCTTAGAACTTCACCTTTTGACATTAACTATCAAGAAAATGAATAATTTGTTTCAAATTGGCTTCAACCTTTGATATAAGTAGTAAAAACTAATATACATTCTAATAATACTCACCAAGATGGAATGAAATGTAGGGAGAAAATCAACTTGATGGGTTACAAGTAAGACAGTTTTTCCTGCTAGTGCTTCCATGACATATCCCTATCAAAATTAAGGTTAACTTTTGCATTTAGCAAAACTGCAAAAACAATAACTAAAGATGAATTTATGTTAGAGGGATCTAATCTAAGTTACATTGAATAAAGTTGTTGCAGTATGTGCATCCAAAGCACTGAATGGATCATCAAGTAGATATATATCTGCATTTTGATACAACGCACGCGCTAGTTGTACCCTTTGCTTTTGTCCTCCACTAAGATTGACCCCCCTTTCTCCTATCAATGTCAGATCACCAAAAGGAAGCATCTCAAGATCTTTAGTCAAACAACACTTGGCAATGGTGTCTTGATATCTGCTTGAATCCATGGTTGATCCAAACAAAATGTTTTCTTGGATTGTTCCTGTTTGAATCCAAGCTGTTTGGGAAACATAAGCTATCTTCCCATTCACTTCGACCTGTCAAAAAATCCAGGTATTCACTAATGTTGTTCGTAAAAAAACTACCTTGCCATCCTTGTTGATTGTTTTTACTTTCATTGATCATATTATTCAAAAAAAAATGTTATCCTCTATTTTTGTTCATTCAATTTTTTCTTTGTAAGCTTAAGACCTATTTTCCTTGGCAGAAGGTTTTAGAAGAGGAGAAGCTTGACTAGATAAGAGTTCAGTCCAAAAAGAAAATATAATTGTTGGTGAATTTCCTTTCAAACAATATTTTAATTTTGCATATCTTTCATAGATTGTTTTACAATTGAAATATATGATTTTATATGAACAAGTGGAAGATGACTTACTTCTCCATCAACATATGGAACCTCTCCTAGAATGGTAGCTAAAAGAGTTGTTTTGCCTGCACCAACCTCTCCACAAATTGCCACCTTCTCCCCAACATTGGACACAAAATCTATATTCCTCAAGTTGAGGTTTTCACAACTATCATCCCATGAAATCCCTTCCGCTTTGATATAAATCACACACCCTTCCATCGCTTTTTGATTTTGTATATCCTTTTTGGCACTTTGTGGTCTTTGCAACTCTGGTGCATCAAGAAACCTCATGATTCTCTTCAAGGCAATTTTGGCATCTATATATGCTCCCAAAATATCAGGAATTGATCCAATAGGCTCTTGGACGAGCGTAATCGAAGCAAGAAACGTGAACACATTTGCAGTTGTCAATTTTATCCCTAGGAAGTAACAAGTCCCAAATGTTGCTATTGGTACTATGACTGGAGCTACCCAAAAAAGTGCAAAATTGTATCCCTTTTGAATCTGGACTTTCTTTAACCACTTGTACTCTTCCTTCCGTAAACTTTTTACAATCTTCTTAAAATGCATTTCCCATGCATAAAGCTTCAAAACCTTCATTGTAGAGAGAGAGGCTGAGATGAATTGCACCATTTTGTCTTGTTCCTCCATGAATTTCCTCTGGCACTTTGCTTGGATCTTTGCAACCGGCGTGTTTCCAATTACAGTCAGTACAATGACCAAAACAGCCGCCAAAGATGCCAAGCCAACACAATAGTAAACGACGAGTAATGAAAGGCAGAGCTGAAGAGGAGTTGCCCATAAATTGTGGATCAAATTAGTGAATTCACCTAGCCTATAAGAGTCAATCGAAACTAAGCTAACTATTTCCCCTGAAGTGAACTTTGCAGATGGTGAAATCTTCAGTTGCTTATTATAAATTGCTGCAGAAAACATGGACCTCACTTGGATTCCTACCAATCTCATTATACAGCACCAATGTCTTTCGGAGAAGGACTCTAAACATTTAACTAGAAAAAGGCTTAAAGTGAGCACGTATCCTTGGTACTTGAAACTTTCTTCTCCTTCCACCACTTTGATGAAGAGGCTGATGAAAAGGGGACCTATGGAAGTTGCAAGGATCTTGAAGAGTGCGAACAATCCTGAAATTAAGATTGATTTCCACTGCCACTGGAAGAGTATCGAAAGAATTGACACTTTTGCTTTCTTCTTTTGAAGAAGAAGCTCCATGAACACCGAGTAACATGTTTGTGCTCGGTCTTGTGTCCTTAATTTTGGAATATCATCATCTTAAAGAGGTTTCTTTCTTCCTTTGTTCATCAATGGATTGAGCCACCAGAATGTCAGCTTACTCAAAAGCCCTGCTCTCGCAAAAGGCGTCAAGTTCTCATTATCATGATTACGCTACAAGGCAGATGAGATCAATGGTATTAGTCTCGGAAGTGATAGAATTAATGTCGAAACTGCTTTAACTTTTTGTTTTTTGCTAACAACAATCAAGAGGGAAGTTATATAGAGGAAATGCTTTAAAGAAAAGGGCAAGGAAAAAACACAATTTCGTTGTAATGGATTTGAGAACTAGCACTTCATGAAGGTAAGTCAATATAGAGGTTTGAGAGCGGGTAAAAAAGTATAGCTACCGTATTATTATTTTTTCTATCGTCAAAAATGTATTTTTAATTATTACGTATTTATTATTTTTTTATCTATTTTCCTATTATTTTAAATATGGTGGTTATGCAACTTAATGCGATATTTTATCTTTCATTAAAGATAGAATTAAAGTTAGTGAATGGGTAGAATATTCCTTGCTTAGGCTTTAAGGCAGTTAGTCAGCCCTAGGAATATAGGAATTTCGGCCATACAGAGATAATTTTCGGCCCCCTGCCTCTCCTTCTTCCATTATAAATACACGTCATCGTCGTGTAGGGAAAGCATATTGATTGATATATAGATTGATATTCGCTGAAAACAACTATTGAGAGCTTGAACAAGCTAATATTCGCTTAGCTTGATTGTTCAAGGGGATTCATATTTGCTGGATCTCTAGCTTTCTCGTTGTACCTCGACGTTCGATTCGATAACTACTCTTTTGACTTAGGCATCGGAGGTGGATTCGGGGGTCCCCGCCCCCTGTGTCCATTGTTTTGCAGGTCACATGTTGAGAGAATCAGTTAGGACCAGAAGAGGAAAGGAGCATTCAAGTAGTGCATTGAAGGCGGAATTTTTGTGCACTAACAAGGTTATAATAGACTATATGAACTCTTGGAATATAACTACAAGTCACTCATGTATAGGTCACACAATTTTGTGATTGTTGAGTTTCTTAGAAAATAATCAAATCCCAGTGCCCTAAGTAAACAAGACCAAGAACACATTTGAATGAAAGGCTGCCAGCATTCATTTTGAACTAAGACAGCATTAATTTTCCAAGATGGTTGTTTAACCAGAAGCATGCATAAGGATATGAAAATGATATTAAGAATAATTACGAAGGCATGAGTGAGTGAGTGACACATGCATGAAAAAGGATTGAAGATGGCTAAGAATTTTATTACTTGAATTGAAGACTTGGAATCCTCCCCACGGAATATATCCCAGAAGCTCTTTCCCATTTTGTGGAACTCCCTATGTAATTTCCAAATCTTAGAACTTTGATGCGGAATACTTAATTTAGAAACGAAGCTTATCAAGCATTTAAGGAATTAATGCATCCCGTACTAATGACGTGGAAGCTAGGAAGAGTTTTCCACACTAGACATCTTTATTTAATTTCCACGTGTTTAATCCATTAATTTGTTGAATGTTGCCTAATTTGTTGTGATATTATGCTTTGCAGCCTATGCTAACAAGTAATTGTATTGTAGATTGGATTTCAAAACTTGATCCGACTTGAAAAATCTGACCCTACTCATCTTTTTTTTGGTAGAAGGAGAGGCGGCACTCTCCGTCCCTTCAAGAGGAAGTTTTATTAATAATAAAAAAGGGCTAAGTAGTCATCAAACGGGGGATAGCCCGACCCCTAACATCATAAGACAGGAAAGATAAAACACCCTCCGGCGGGTCACACAATACAAAAAGACCTAAACTAAAAGAAAAAGCATAAGAAGCTAGGAAGTCTGCAACCGCGTTAGCTTCTCTATAGATATGACGGATCTGGACAGACCAGTTCCTTTTGAGATAGCCTTGGCATTGAGATACCAGGCTGAAGAGGGGGTGATAACGATCCATAGGTTTTCCTAGAAGTAGAACAACAAGTTTGGAGTCCACTTCTAGCAAAACCCTCCTGTATCCCCGATTCCAAGCAAGCCGTAAACCCTGAAAGACACCCCACAGCTCTGCCATGGGCACAGTGCACATACCAATATTATGGACAAAACCTACCTGCCAGCGCCCATCGCTATCCCGAACAACTCCTCCAGCAGCCGCAAGACCTCCATCTTTAACTGAACCATCAGTATTGATTTTCACCCAACTCTCCCGCGGGCGCTCCCAAGCAATGTAGTTCTCAACCCGGTTCCTTTGAAGGTCTAAGGGACGACACGTCATTTGGTACTCCATCACTTGACGGCGAATAAAATCCAGGCAATTTCCTACAAAGGCATCATTATCAAAAACCAAATTATTCCTCCATTTCCAAATCCACCAAATAGAGGTAGCAAACACACTAGCCCAAGGTATATCACCATAAAAATTAGCATCACAAATTAAATTGGTACGAAACCAAACTGAAAAGCTAGAATTATTAAAAACTTCCCTTTCAATAGGATAATTCAACTCTTCCCAAAGAGCCCTGGTGGTAGCACAATTCCTGAACAGGTGGTCCAAAGTCTCATTTTCAACACCACAAATAGCACAAGTAGCAGACGTTGCAAGATGTCTCCTAACTCTCTCTCCATTGGTCATAATTGCACCCTTGATCACTTGCCACATGAAGAACTTCACCCTTTCTGTTGCTTTAAGTGCCCAAATACATCTATAAATAATTCGGTCAAGACATTGGTCTTCAGTGCTTTTGTGCAGCATTTTAAAAGCCGAACCCACAGTGTAATCTCCACATGAAGAAAAGTTCCAACTAAGAGTATCAACCATGTCATCCTCGTCCGTTAAAGCAACTGACGCCAGCTTCAGAAGACACGAAGAAGGGAGCCTATGAGACAGCAAGCTCCAATTCCACCCGCCAGAATCCAACCAGAAATCACGCACCACTGCCAACCGATCAAAACCAGTCACAGGAATCACCGATAAATCAGCCAAACAACTCTGCATCAGCCATGGATCAATCCAAAAGCGGACAAAACAACCGGATCCAACAATCCATCTTGATCCCGGAATTATGACTTTGTCAATCCCTTTTTTGAGACTCCTCCAAATGTGTGAAGGGTTGGCACGGTCACAAACATATTCGCGGACATATTTCGCCCGCAAAACCTCAATCCACAGGCTTTGATGACCCGTAAGAAAACGCCAACTCAACTTCCCGATCATAGCTAAATTGACATTACTCATGGGCCGGAAACCAAGGCCACCACAATCCTTCGGCTTACAAATCTCCACCCAGCTCACGAGGTGCATAGCTCTTCTATTATTCGGGCTGCTCCATATAAAATTACGAGTTATGCAATCAATCTTATTGCACACCTCCTGAGGGATATTCACCGAAGCCATGGAATACACGGGTAGAGAGGAGATGACCGTCTTTGCAAGTGTAACCCGCCCTGCGAGGCTAAGAAATCTCCCTTTCCAACCATTGAGCTTGGCCGAAATTTTCTCCAAGAGAGGCTCAAAGGTTTCGGATTTAACCTGCTCATGGAAAATGGGCAGCCCAAGGTAAGATCCAAGGTTTGTCGTTGCCCGGAAACCGCTCACATTCTGAATAGCATCAGCTAGCTGCGTCGAAACATTCCCTGAGAAGAAAAGTTTGGTCTTACTCGGATTCACCTTTTGACCCGACACAAGGCAGAACTCGTCCAAACACTTCATGATGACCTTGACTTGCTCAACCGAGGCTTCCGCAAAGAGGATTATATCATCCGCGAAAAACACATGGGATAACTCCGGGCCATTCCGAGAAAGCCGGATGGGTTTCCAAGACTTCAACGCAACCATATGATTAATGAGGTGGCTGAGACGCTCCACACAAAGCACAAAGAGGTAAGGCGAAATCGGATCCCCTTGACGAACTCCTCTAGAAGGCGAAAAACTATCCATTGCCTCTCCATTCCATAGGAGTCGAAACGATGTAGATGACACGCACTCATGTATCCATTTAGTCCAAGAATTTGCAAAGCCCGCATCCAACAAAGAATCCGTAATAAAATCCCAACGAAGACGGTCGTAAGCTTTTTCAAGGTCCAACTTGAGCAACATCCACCCTTTTTTTCCTTTCTTACGCTTCATTGAGTGCACAACTTCTTGAACAAGAACGATATTATCCGTGATGAGGCGCCCCGAGAGAAAACTACCTTGGGTTGGGCCAATAAGATACGGAAGGACCCGTTGCATCCTATTAGCCAACACCTTCGATATAATCTTATAAAGGACGTTGCAAAGACTGATGGGGCGGAACTGGTTGATTTTACTCGGGTCTTCCACCTTGGCTATGAGTGCAATAAGGGTGTCATTGAGGCCTTCCGGCAGCACCGAGCTAGAGAAGAAGTTCAACACCGAACTAACAACAGAGTTGCTTACTGTTGGCCAACACTTTTGATAGAATATGGGATGAAAACCGTCGATACCTGGTGACTTGAGACCTCCCATCTTCCTGACAGCATCATAAATCTCCTTTTCCTCAAACGGTTGCTCCATATCTTGCCAATAATTACGTTCCATAATCGGGAACCCCCCACGAAGGAAGCCTGACCCGACTCATCTGAATCTAACAAGATTGGTATCCGTAAAAAAAAGTGTATACCCAAGGAATCCAAAAACAACCTGAACTTGAGATTATTTTAGAACCAATTTTATTTGAATGTGCGAGCCTAACAACTCGATACTAGCTTTTTAAACCGAAATCATCCTAAAATCCAAAATTATTCGACCAAATTCATTCGAAAAAACTAAGGCACCCTATCCGAATACGAAGGCACTCAACCCGCAATGATCTAAAACACTTATAGCCTCTACTTTATACATATGTTTGGATCATGCATTTTGTGTAAATCACTAAGTAGTTTGAACTTGAAGTGGAGTATATGTAATTACTAATTTTTTCAATAATTTTTATTTAACAAAAAATTATATTTTATTCCCTTAACTTGTGAGATAAAATTCATTCAACTTACAACAAACTCATCATCGGTTGAGAAATGATATGTAATAATATTGCAAACGTATTAAAATTATAGTATTAATAATTTATTATACAACTTAGATATAGATATATGCATATACTTTTAATTTAGAGAATTTTCTCTTACAATTTAATAAGTGAATATTTATTATACTTATGTATTTAGCTAGCTTAAATGTTACATTGGCTATTTCATCATCCAAATCTAATTACTCTGACTCAACCGAATTTCAAATAAAGCGCCATTCAGCTCAACCGAAATATGACTCATCCAGCATCTAATTTGATAAAAATCTAAACTAATCGTGATTAAATTTGACTTGAAATCCCGACTTCGCTTGATTAAATGAACACCTGGCCCGCTCGGCCCAACCAAATGTGGTTCGGTTAATAAAATAACCGAAAGCCTTCAGGCATAAGTATTAAGGGTAGTACCCAGAGGTCCCTGGTTCGACTCTCATGGGGAGTGTTGATCGAAATCGATCCGAATCTGAACGGACCCAAAACTAAAATGCAACCCAAATCCAAACATGATATGGCCCAATCGTGTGATTGACACCCCTAATTAATTAGAGGCGAAATTGCATATATGCCCCAAAAAAAGTTGATAAAATTGTAAATGCCCCTTTCTAGGTTAAATTACGTGGAGTGCCCTTTTGGACATTTTTTGCAATATAAACTTTTTTTTTAATTTTCTACTAAATTATAAAATAAAAAACATTCCTTAAAAAAATAAAAAAATACATTATAAATATATTAAATATAAAACGGTGAATCGAATCCAATCTAATGTAATCTACGGACCATATCAAAAACTCACATTTGTAATCTTAATATTAAATAGAAAATAACAATAAAAAATAGGAAAAAATATAATCATAACAAATGTTATCTTTGTTTACTGTTTACAGTTAGAATATAAAACCTAAAACCTAATTGTTTTCTCGCGTCGTATCGTTGTCATTCTTCTCTTCTGCTGTGGAAGAACATCAAGATCGAAAAACATCGGGATCAAAGAATCGGCGGTGATCGTGCTGGTGACATGAGTAAGTCGTTAAACGTTGAACAATTTCTTATTTAACTGTTGATAGTAAAAAAATGCATCAAAAAGAACTAAGCATTAGTTCAATCAACAAGGTCGATTAATTGGGGGGAATATTCCGTTAAGAGCGCCTACCACACCATTATGCATAACTCTAGTGCGGCTTTTCCAGCCTCTAGCCATGTTGATGTCTTAGTTTAGGCCAAAATCTGGTTAGCCGAAGTCACCCCAAGGATTAAGCTGCTGAAAGAGTGTGTTTACAGCAAGGCCATTTGAGAATTGCTTGAGTTGAATGTTGATTCTGCTGCTAGGAAAATGCACAGTCAAGTTCCATTAGTTCTACTGATGCAACCTACTATAGAGTAATCTTAGAAAAGACTATACTTTGATCAAACAATGCAAGCTTAATGTCACTAAAGCATGTCCACAAAGCAATTAAACAAATTATGAGAAGGAATTATCTCTCTTGTCATTCAGATTTATCACTAAAGCATGTATAAACACTAATCTTTCATGTTTTATTTTGTAGCTAAGTTTTTGCTCACTTTGATTACTGGTGGTGAATGGAGGAAGAATGGGGACAATTGGTCGTACGAACGGGAAAGAACTCCAAAAGCAATGATGGTGTCAGATACTATAAAGTTTGATGTGCTAAAAATAAGATTTTCGAGAAGTTGGCGGTTGATCATGAAAGGTACCAACTTTGCATGAAATACTTGTCACCCTCGAACCGAAATCTTCCACCTTTCGATATTGATGATGATGATGATCTAGCTGCATTTATGTTTTTGAGTATCAAATCTGCTAGAGATGGTGTGTTGGCTGTAGAAATCTACACAAGCCTCACATTAAAGCACAATAACTACATGGATGAACAAGAATTCGAGGAGAAACCCTTCAATTATGAGGTTGTCAATAATCGACAGGAAATGGATGTGCCTCTAACTGCACCGCCTACAACACAAAGTCAAAATTTTATGGTGGAAGGTGACACAATGAAGGATGACATGACAGTGGAAGAAATGTTCGAGGATGAAAATAACAGATCATCAGTAATGGGTGACAGGATAGGAAGTACAGTTGGCACGAAAAGAAAAAGTGAATCATATAGAAAATGGTTTTGTCAGAAATCTACCAAATCAAATGTTGTGTCATTAAGTAGCGATGATGAAGAAGTTATTGTGTCTGCCACAAAACATAAGGGTAAAGAAATCATTGTAGTTACTGACGATGATGAAGAGAATTATGTTGCAACTAATGAGTCCAACCTTGGAGATGGTTTTGATGAGGATGATCTTGATTCCGAGTTTGTGAGCGCTGCAGAAGAGGTTGAACTAAGATATTACCAGAAACATGGGAGGAAAGATGAGCGGTCTAATTTTGAGGATGTAAATGTCATTGGTGGTGTTAGTGGTGGAAATGAACTACGTGTTGGTGATATTTTTCAATCAAAAAAAGAGTTGCAAGATGTTGTAACTGCAATAGCATTGCGAGGTTGTTTCGAATTGAAGGTGAAGAAGTCAGACAAAACAAGATATGTGGTAGGTTGCATAGACAATACATGCACGTTCAGTTGTCGTGGTTCATTATATCGTAGCACTAAGATGTTTACGGTGCGAAAGTTTGTGGGAGCTCATAGCTGCGGAATGAGATACAGGCACAACCACAACAAACAAGTCACTGCAACCATAATTGCCCAAAAAATGTTGCCGAGGTAAATAGGTCTTTTATTTTCATCTATAGTATAGAAGTTAGATAGCTAGTTTTATTTTCATCTTAGTTTATACAACTGCTGTCATGATTAAGCTTCTTCTCTTTTCTTCAGTTATTAGTGACTTAGTTGTTTCTTAGTTCTCTGTTTTTTAGTTGTAGTGTTCAATTTCTATACACTATAATCATGTGAAGCAAGTACTAATGCATTTGTTGTTCGATTTCTGGACACTATGATCTGGTTGTTTCTTAGTGCTAGAAGTTCTTAGGAATGCATTAGTTTTCTGTATTTGAACTAGACCAAAGTTATTAATTGGACTGAATTTTCAGTTCTTCAGTTACAACATCTGTTTTTGAACTGGACTGAATTTTCAGTTCTTTAGTTACAGCATCTGTTTTTGAACTGGACTGAATTTTCAATTCTGTATAGTTAATATTCACTTCATACAAACTGCAGAATTTGACTGAATTAGACTTAAATTTGATTGAACTAGACTTAAATTAGGTTACGTTCTATTGAATTTAGCAAAGTTGATATTCAATTTTGTTCGGTTGTAACATAAAAACTAAGTTTTGTGGTATGCTAGGTTTGGAGGTCGCAAACATGGGCCAAGAGCTAGAGAAATACAAACAGCTATGAAAGATATGGGAATTGATGCAAGTTACCATAGGTCTAATCGGGCGCGTTGTATTGCCCAAGACATAATAAGAGGTATTGCAGAGCAAAGTTACAGTCGGCTATACTCATGGATGTTCATGTTAGAACGGTCAAATCCAGGCTCTCGCACCACGATTATTAGAGATGCTAATCAACGTTTCAAGTATGCCTTCTGGACTTTAGGTGCATGGATAAACGCAGTTCCACATTTGAAAAAGGTACGTATCTTGTAGGAATTTCAATTATGAACAATAATAATAAAACTTCGGCCAAAATATTAATCGAGCGCGTTCTATATATTATTCTTGTAGGTGATTTCAGTGGATGGAGCGCACATGAATGGAAAGTTTGGTGGTCATCTCCTTATTGCGACAGCTCAAGATGGAAACAAAGGCATTTATCCTCTTGCATTTGGAGTGGTGGATAGTGAGAATGATGCATCATGGTCATTTTTCTTCCAAGAGTTCAAAGCTGTTGTACCAGATACTTCTGAAGTAGTTTTCGTCTCTGATCGCCATGCAAGCATTTCTAAGGGCTTGAGAAGAAGCTACACTTTAGCGGGTCATGGTAATTGCATGTTTCATATTTACCAAAATTTCAAGGCAAAATACCACAGGGGAGACTTGTTGAATCTATGGGATAAGCTAGCTAAGGCCTATACAGTGAAAGAATTTGATAGCCACTTTGCAAAACTCTCTAATGATGCACCACAAGTGGCTAAATATGTCAAGGACGCTGGATTTGCCAACTGGGCAAGGGCACACTTCCCAACTAATAGGTTCAACATAATGACCACGTACAACGCAGAATCTATTAATTCAGTGTACAAGGAAGAGCGTGGGTGGCCTATTGTTGCTATGTTTGACAAGATATTAGAGACTTCTGCATCATGGTTCTGTAAAAGGAGAGAAAAGGCAGCTAGATGGAATGAGGTGGTAACAGAGGAAATAATGTCTATCATTGATTCGAGATACTTGATTGCTTTGACAATGGTAGTACGTAGGCTCAGTCAGTTTGAAGCTGAGGTATCTGATGGTAATGATAGGTTCGAAGTGAATCTACATGCTGGCACATGCGACTGTCAAGTATTCCAGATTGACAAAATTCCATGTGCCCATGCAATTGTTGTAGCAAAGGATAGAGGTGTGGATGTTGCGGACCTTGTGAATCCCGTTTACAAGAATGAAAAGATGAATGAAGTTTATAAAGAAACCATTCATCTTGTGCCTCCATTTCATCGTTGGGAGGTTCCAGATTCAGTTTCAGCTATGGCGTGTCTTCCACCACTAGTAAAGAGGCCACCTGGAAGACCTAGGATTAACAGGTTCAAGGCTCACTGGGAGAAGAATTGGGCAAAAGCAAAGCGATGCGGAAATTGCGGAGTGAGGGGACATAGCAGGCTTACTTGTTCAAGGCATCGTCCTAACTCAAGGCCAATGTCCTGATGAAGATTATTTCTTAGTAGATTACTATTATTTTCGTACTAGAGGACTATCTAGAACATTTATGTTTCTTATTTTGAACCATTAACTTTTGCTTCTATGTTTTATATTTGGGCTTGAACATATTTCCTTTAGTTTTGTTGAACTAAGTTCATATTGTTATTTGTTTGAATATTAGTTATTATTGAAGTAAGAAAGAAGATTATAGCCCTCTAGTTTTTGCTTCTGTTTCTGATTAGAACACATCCTATTTTCTTCTTTGATCTGTTATATCTCTGTTTTCAGCTAAAAAAGGGGGCTGAAACAAAACAAAAAGGAATTCGTTTAGGTCTCCTCATATTTGGATAATTATGTTGCAAATTCATGCGGATTGGTTTTTAGATTTCTACATATATTTTTCTAGCTTTAGAAGAGAAAAGAGCTATTTTTGTTTCTAGTATTTTACTTTTGTTGGACTACAAAAGTCATTCACAAAGAGAGAAAGTATGTTGAAATACACTGTCACCCTAGTATTGTTACCTTCCAGCAGTTGACTCCACAAGCTTCTTTTGTACCTTCCATTGTAAATGTTGTAGTGTCCTCAAACACATCAGCTGTAGGGGAACATACATCAAATACAAACAGGTCAGAAGAGGAAACTGACTTAAGAGGCAACTGAAATGTGAAATTGCATAGCTGGTCCAAACAAATCACCTAATTTGCCTTGGACTGAAGAAATTACATAGCTGCTCCAACATCTTTCTCCATGAGTTTTGCACCTATCTTAAGAGGCAACTGAAATGCGAAATTCCAAAATTGAGAAGCAAGTCTGTATCTTTATTCAAAATAGAAAAAGAGAATCTAAGTATACCTATCCAATCTCAAAAATAAACTGACACTCACTTGCAGTATACCTCAAAGATACATGCAGTATACCAAAATATCATGAAGGTAAGAAAATGAAGGTAAGAAAGCAAATCGAATACAATCAAAAGTGTGAAAGTAGAAGTAAGAAAGAGTTGACAAAGTTTTTGTCAGGAGTTACCTTTCAATGTCATCAAGGATTATAACACTCAAAGGAGACCTGTAAGCATCCTCGAAGACCTACAAGAAAATGTTTAAGCAATTAAACCAACAATGAGTGTGCCAGCTAGTAGTTATATTTAGAGTCTATGACAAGGAGAAGAGAACTTACAATCTTAACATATGAGAAGTCTCTATCAATACCAACTGTAGCAGCCAGTGCAGTTTTTATACTGTTAAATTCATACGATTAGTAAAGGAAAGAATTATTAGTCAAACACAACAGGAAAAAAAGCAAGAGAAACAATGCCTACCTGCCACTTGTGCCTTCTAGAAGACAAGTCATTAGTTTACTTCCTTTGCTCAATCTTACTTGATCTGCCAGTAGCATGACTCTTTGCCTGATATGCACATGGCGAGAGCCACAATCCACCATGCCATTAAGCTTGCATCAAGCATCAATCAGGAAACAGATTAGTATGAGATAAACTTGGACCAATCGTCAGCATGGATAGCTGGACATCTAAAGCATCGTCAAAAGTGTCTTGATTAAATGAAATTAGTACCCAATGTTTCACAATACATTCCCTACAATCAGTAATACAGATTAGGTCACTGAAATACTACATAATTGGCGAGAAACATTCAAAATAGGATCCAGAGCATAACCCATATGTTAAGTCATTGCATGCATTTAACTAAATGTGCTGAAAAGATATTATAAGCCACTTGGAAAGAGTGATTTGGTCTAATAAGAGGCAAAATGCTGTAAGAAATTGCACCAGCAGAAAAACTAATCATTGTTGTATAAAAGAAGATGAAGGGCCAACATTACCTGGCACGTTCAAGGTCATTTATGGAGGCTCCAAATGCAGTTTAACTTCATGCACAACATTCAGAAAGTCCTCCATTGTTACTTTTATATTATCTTCATCAACTTGTTGAGTCCGATTATCCATGCTTACTTGACGGTTCAAAGCATACGAAATTGTACTTTTCACAACACCTTCAAGCTCTGCTCCACTGTAGTTCTTTGTTAAAACAGCAAGTTCTTTCAAGTTTACATCGGGAGCTCAACTTTGATACCACTGTGCTCAATTTTTTCCCCTTAAATTGGCTCCATGGATATCTGAAAAATAATCACAACAAGATGGATCTTTGAAATTATCACCAGACCCTTCAAATCCAACAATTTTCTATTTTGAGGAAAACAGTCCGAGCATAAAAGTAGATCACATTACCTTCCCAACAATATTTTCTTCACTTTGAGCGAGAAAGAGATTGAATTTGTATAAGAAATTGACATGAAAAGGAAGTATATATACCATCCGAAGAATCTTGAGTTCCTGATAAGCATTCCACTTCATCTTCTTGATTGCAAACATCTGGCCATCAATAACTCCTCTATAAACAGACCCTTTAATCAAACACTTGTCATCAAACCCATCAGTTGCAGCCCTCAAATCCCCAATCTCAAAAACCCTATACTTATCCAAAGAATCAGAAACATCAGCCAACAAATTCACCTCCATATCCTTCCAATGCTCCCTCCCTTCCACCATTCTATCACTCCTCACTCTCCTCTCCAAATCCCCCTTTTCTCCTCCCTCCATCTTCTTAACCTTCCTATTAAGAACACACAAACCAGCAATTAAGCCCAAACCCAGCAAAATCAAAGCAAATCCTAACCCAACACTTAGCCCTATAACAGCACTCTTGTTCTTCTCAATTTTTACAATAGGCACAGAAGCATTCGCCACAATCGGCTGATTGAACACCGGAAGCTTCGAAACGAGGACGAAAACGGCATCAGAAGGTTGAATCGAGCTCGCATTGAACCCGAAAATGTCCGCTCTATTCGCGCCGAGCTTCGTCGCGGTCGAGCTCAGAGAATCGGAAGGCTGAACCACATAAGAAATCACCCATTTAAGCCCCTTTCTCAGTTGTGTCGAATTAGGGCACTTGCAAAAGATCGGAAAGATCGCATCTTGCCCTACCGTGAGATTCGTCGGATTCACCGCCTCAACCGACTGATAAGTGGTGAGATTCCCGTAATAGTAAGTCGAAACCCGCCAGAACGTGTCGCCGGAGACGATTCTGTGAGTCAGATTTGAATACGAGAGGGAAACGCTGAGATTCTGAACGAAGTTGCATCCGCAAGAGATGGGAACGAGGAGGGATTGGCCTCCTCCTCCTTCACTAGTGCCGATTGTTCTTCATGTTTAGCTTCAGGGAACTTTTCCATTGTTGTGACTTGTGAGGAATCTGGAGGCAAATGTTGTCGGGAAATGCCTATAATAATCGAGATTTAGGATTCCACAATATAGTTTTTTAATAGATTAAACTTTAATTAAAATAAGAATTTAGTTTATTTTTAAAAAAAATTAATCTCGAATCCGGGCATGAGTACAATATAATTGGGCATTTTGTTATTTTTTTCGGGCATTCATACAATTGTAAAAAAATGAGGGCATTTTTGTTATTTTGAACTTTTTTTGGGGCATATATAGACATTAACACTTAATTAGAAAGATCACGACAAGAAACATATGTTCTTAAATTTTATTTTTTTTTGGGTAGAAGAAACATATTTTCTTAATTGGAAGTGAACTCGATCAGCTAGCATTCAACGTGCGTTTCATCTCACATCATAAAATTATGCAAAATTGGATAAACAGTCGGAAAAAAAATCACAATAAAGCTAATAATTAGACTTTTATGCTATTGAACTTGCCTACAACAAAAGTTTGTATAATTTAATGTAATACAGAGTATACCCTAAAATTAAAGTAATCTAGAATGATACGGAGTATTTAGCTAGACAACTCTAGGAATAATCTTTAGACTGTATCTTTAGGTGCTATCACATATATATTGGCAATATTGCGATCGAATATAGTCAACTCTAGGAATAATTTTGACAAATGCGAGAGGAGGAGGTTCTTGGGAGTAATATTAACAGTTTTTATTAAAAAGAATTTAAATAGAGAATAAAAAATTATACATTTTACTTTATTTAATTTTTTAATCAAATAGTTTCTCCATTTTGAAGAATTTCTAATATAGAAAAATTCATGTTTTGTTTCTCCTCTTTTCATATTTGGGAGAATGAAATAGAGAATCTATTAGACTAAAACACACCCCCAAATACCTTAAAATTCTCAATTTTCTCTATTTTAGAATATTGGTTGAAAATGCTCTTAGCTTCCTTCGAAAAAGTAACAACTAGTAAAGTTATCCTTGGTGGTTAATAAATGTCCCATTATTTTTTAAATTTTCTACCAATATTGAAATATAATAAGTATATAAAGGCTTTTTTGAAGAAAATAAAATAATAACATTAAGTATAATATAAAAAAACCTATGAAAGATACAATATCATTGCAGTTATTCACAGTTTAATATACACAAAAAAACATATTAATTTAAGTCTAAAAAATTATAAAAAAAATATAAACTTAAAAACCAATGATAGATTAAGTAATTAAAGTGAAAATAATACTTAAAGTACTAAATTAAAATGAAAAAACTTTCATAAATCTTAAATTGATATGCAGTGATTAAGTGATCAAATAATTTATCTATGATTTTTGATTTTTTTTGTACTCATTTTTTTTTATCGGATTTTTTTGTACTCAATTAATTATGGTATTTCATAATGAAATTATTTAGTACGTTTAATCACATGCCATAATTTCCAAAGACTTAAACATTTTTAAAAAATGAAAAAAATATAAACTTTGTTTTGTACAACGAATGGGTTAGGAATTCTAGTGGCTAATAAAGTTGTTAGCTAAGATAGGTTTATAGCATTACGTTTTTGTATTTAATTTTGCTAGTCAACGTTTCTTTTGATATTCATCATCTATTCGATCTACTTGGATATTGCTTTCATTTCATTTCTTTTTTTAGCACCACTTAATTAAGAGGCCAAGTTATTACGCAAGATCAGACAATTCGAAAAAAAAAAAGACAAAGAACCAACTAAACAAAGAGGCTTCGAAGGCCAACATGATGCCAAGTAATAAGCAGGCCTTTCTTCGTGCATACTGGAAAGAACAACAAATTAAAATTAAAAAAACAAGCTTCCATTTCGATCTTTTATTAGATAAGAGTTATATCTATGAATCTATGATGTATAGAGTTAGTGTCAGTACTCACTAAATATGTTAAAACGGGCCGGTTCGGTTGGGATCGGGTTAGGGTTGAGTACGGATCGAGTCAATCGAGTTACAGTTCAAATCGAGTCAAGTTATAGCATATTATCGTGCGGGTTGATCGGGTCAACTTAACAAGTTAAGAGTACCAACTTTTTATAATTATTAAAATAATATTTTAATTAAATGTGATAAATTTTTCAAAAACAATATTTGTGTCCCTTCCATTTGTGCAAAGGACAATTTGGATAATTGCTCGGCCAATTGAATGTCATCAACTAGTATGTTGGAGTACGTTTACATCAGGTTGTTGCCGAAGAATTTCAAAGGTTGGATAGCGGCTTGACGTATTACTCCATACGTTTCCTTTATTGCAAGTTCTGGTTTTGGTTTCATGGTGCAAAATTTGTAAGCCAAAGGTTCAGCAAATATTTGTCTGAAGTAAGTGGAAACAATACAATACGGAGTACTAATCATGGTTGATGCTGACATTCAACTAGATGCTCGTTTTGTTCTGCTTGCTGTTGTGGGTTATTGTTGGTCAGCGTTGCACTACTCGACAACTACATTACATACTACATACAAGCAAGTGAAAATAAGAGATATATACATTGGAGAATGGTACCTTGCTTAGATCATTGCCTAGGCTATTGCAACAGTGTGAGTTTGTGCTTCAGGGGGGGAGCTTGCTTGCTCTTTTGTTCCTTGTTGATTTGATGAATTTGTTGATGTTGTGAGAAGAACCCAAATTTAAATGGTTATGGAAAAGTTTCGCTGGTATGCAAAAGTCATTTGTTGAATTATTTTTTTTCACCTGAATTTTGAGGACAATCAAGATTCTTTAGGAGAGGGGGAGTAATGTCATAGATGAATTTGTCCGTTTTAACCCGAATGTTAGAGGTGTTTGTTTTCTCTAGCCCTTCACATTTCCTTTATTCTTTTCTTTCTAGCTCCGCTTCTTTGTTTGTTATACTTTCTTTACTTGTTTGTTGTGGTTGTTTCAGTCTCCTCTAGTCGGGTTTCTGGCTGCCGTTTTCACGGCCTCTTGATTATTGGGTTTGTCCGGTATACCGAATTTTTACCTAATCAATATATATATATATATATATATATATATATATATATATATATATGGGTTTGAATCTATAATAAGAGGTAAGTTAGGTCATACTTGTAATTAGAGGAGCATATGGGCTAAAATTGTAAATAAGCCAAAGCCTCTAAAAGACAAGGCATTACTCAGTTGCAGAACCATCAAATGAATAATCAAAACTCCTATTAATGATGAGACTAATGTGCCGTCCAGAGTGCAGCAAGCGAGGCCACGCAAATGCAAAAGAAAATGGGAGAAACCTCAAAACGGATATGTAAAAATAAACTTCGATGGATCGAAAAAAGAAAATGGAAAAACAACTGCAGCGTTTATCATAAGAGACCAGTTTGGAAATACTATAAGTATGAATGCAACGAAAAATGACTACTGGACAGTGGAACAAGCAGAGGAAATGGGACTATTTCAAGCTATACAAGATGCTCATAGAAGGAAGCTTTGGCTCATAGAAATTGAAGGCGATAGTCTAATTGTGATCAATGCGCTCAAGGGCAGTCGATCCAGTCCCTGGACAATTGACATGCTAATAGCGAACACTTTGGTTTTGTTGCAGTCTTTCGAGGGGGTCATTACCAAACATATCCCTCGAGAATGCAATTCTGTGGCTGATTTGATTGCGAAGCTACACCACCATTGTAGTATCAATCAGATTCTCAACCATGGAGGGGTCCTGACCCTCATCCGTAATGATGCCCTAGGCTGACCTAGTATGCCTAATTTTTACCTATTAAAAAAAAAACTCCTATTTTCTTCTCTTTCTATCTTCTTCTCATCCTTTTCTATACTTTTAACTTCATCTTTCCCTCTAATCTAATTCTTTTCTATCAATTTCCCTACTATGTGTCCTTTATGTCCTTGGGACATAAATAAGTAGTATAAATGAAAGGTTAAGGACCAATTTAGAAAAAGTGTGAAAGGTCAGGGACTAAAATATAAAAATAAAAGGTTAGTAATAAATCTAGATTAAAACCCCGTTTGGTTACAATTCATGAAAACGTAAACGAAATGGAAATGAATGTAGTCTATTTTAATGTCATGATACATTGGCAAAAAAAAATCAACTTGTTTTGCACAACCTCTTATCCATTGTAAAAGGGGGTTTACTCCACTTCAATCATTCCTCCACCAACGGGGTGGGGTAACAAAATGGTGGAATCACTCCCTTCTATCTCACTTTTATAATGGACAACTTGTTAGATGATTTTCTTATATAGATGTATTATGACACTAAAAATGGTCTAGATTCATTTCGTTTCCGTTTACGTTTACGTTTCCATATGTCACGACAAACCAAACGGGGCCTAAGTGTGAAAGGTTAGGGACTAATGGTGTAATTTACACTTCTTAAGTTCATAATTTCTTACACACCACCCAAAAACCATTGAATAGCCTTGTTTGATCTCCTAAAAATTATTCCTTTATTCTCTGGTGATGTTAGAGGTAAAACACCCTTAGCAAGCTTTTGCGTAAGAGCTCGAACACGTCTCAAGACTGTTGGAAAGCTCCGCCCACGGGCTGGGTTAAATTGAATGTAGATGGCGCTTCTAAGGGAAACCTGGAGAAGGCAGGTGGAGGTGGGCTCGTTCGCAATGTTGTTGGGTCTACTTGGGGTAGTGTACTGGCGTTCACGTTTTTGGTTTCTACTGCACTCACTGCTGAATTGTTGGCTCTCCTTCATGGGCTATACCAGGCAAAGAGTTTGGGCCTCACGAATCTCATCCTTGAATCAGATTCTGAAATTGCTTGTAAGCTTCTCAAGACGAGGTCATTAACAACCCATCCGGATTTCCACATAGTTAAACAATGTTGGGAGATATTGGACGAGCTATCTTGGACCATTCAAATCTTTCATGTCCGGCGTAATGCCAATAAAGTTGTGGATGCCATTGCACAATGGCCATTGCTCTCGATTCCCCCTTAATTACTTATAATGTTCTGCCTTTTCCTATTTTAAGTATTGTTCAAGCTAATTATGTAGGCCATACTGGCCATAACTCTCTTTCTAGTTGAATAAATTCAGCTTCCTTTGGACAAAAAAAAGCAAGCTTTTGCGTAAACCATTTTTATAATTAATAAAATATCGAAAAACA
Organism: Fallopia convolvulus; assembly: GCA_964016875.1. Taxonomy (NCBI): domain Eukaryota; kingdom Viridiplantae; phylum Streptophyta; class Magnoliopsida; order Caryophyllales; family Polygonaceae; genus Fallopia; species Fallopia convolvulus. The sequence continues at coordinate 55,828,530 of OZ024723.1, forward strand.
CCTCACCCCTTTCTACAGAAAAAATCGTATAATTTAGCAGTTGTTCTAATTAAATAATTTACTCCCTTCATTACATAATAGTTGTAACATCCCCGACCAAAAAGTATACGTCATACTGCATTCATATAAGATTAATAGCATATGCATAGCATATTGACATGATATATATAGTAAATTTTCAAAAGTAATATTTATTTTCTAATTGAGTTTATTATAATTTAAAAAGTTTTTATTTAAAAATTAATTAATAATTATTTCAGGGTAAAGTTTGTAGTAAAGGAGATTTGAGAGTGAAAATAGTAGTTTTGGAAAAAATTTGCCGACTCTCATTTTTTTTTTTGGTCGAAAAATTTGCCGACTCTCTCGGCCGACCCTTGCTGAGATTTATATGTGTCTTATCTTCAAAGTTAAACATATGAAATGAAAAAAACAAACAGAGAGGTCGTAGGTGAGGAAAAAAAAAGGTGGAAGTTTGTGTTGTTTTGATCGATCTGGTCCAAGATCTCTTCTATTGGGTTTTAATCTCGAAGTACAAGCGTGGTTTGTTAAGTTTTAATTAGTTAATGATTTATCTGGATTTTTCTAATTTTTTCAAATCTAGATCCACAGTTGCTTTTAATTCAGAAATCAGTCGATTTATAGTTCTCAGAGGGTGTTTTCGATATCGGATTTATATTCGGTAAAAGATTTCAGAGTATTTTCAGGGTTTTGTTTTGTAAGGATATTAGGGAGCCCTTTGATCAAGTTTTTCAGAAAAGTTTGAACTAGAAAAATGTTCTTTTATATAAATAGTTTATTGTTGTCAAGTTTTAAAGGATTTGGAATTATGCAGAAGAAGTTATAATGCATTCTGTCATTTCATTGCATTTGAGGTTGAAGTTTGTAAGAGTAATAGGTTGTTTTTGCACTGGAATATATATAGGAGCACCAAGCATAGATCGTGGTCAAAGAGAAAGGGAAGAGAAATAGTATTTGTCTTGAACAGGTGAGTATAGACCGGAGATTCAACCCTATGTGCTATATGTGCTAGGTGGATATATATATATATATATATATATATATATGCTATATGATCTATATGGATATATGTGCTTTATGGATATATGTGTTATATGGATTATATGGATATATGTGTTTTATATGATACCTCTGAAATTTCCAGAGTTGTTTGCACAGAAAGTTTGTTAACAGATGGCATATGATATATGATTACAGAATGCACTTGATTGCATAGCATATTGCATGAGATTAAAAGGACATGTGACTGTCTTGCTCTGAATTTGTATTACAGGACCTACGGGTCATACAGGATCTTCGGATCATACAGGACCTACGGGTCATACAGGATATACGGATCATACAGGACCTACGGGTCATAATTCTTACAAGGACCATAAGAGTCCATATACAGTAAACCCGGGGCAGATTCAGGCTTGAACAATTCACAGAATAATGAATCAGATAATCCGCATTTGCATTTGCAAAGTAAATTGATATTTGACATATATAATATGTATGAATATGTATAGTGACCAATTGTTTGGCTTTGTGTGAAATAATTGATGATGATTTATATTCACTGAGTATGCGACTCATGTAAATCGCAAAACAATTTTTCAGGTTCAGCTAGTTCTTACTGACGTGTGTCCGTTTAGAGGTCACATTCATACAGGTCGGCCGACTGAAGCTCAATGCAACCTTCTCCTCCTCATTTTGCATCATAGACATATGGGTTGTAATAGAAGTTAGAGTGATAGATGTTTCAGTATGAGAAGTAACGACATAGATGTATGTGTGCAACATTTTATGGTTGTTAATATCTGCTATGTGCTTACGTGAATAGTTGGTATATGTCTCTTTTGTGTTTATATAAGAGATAAGTTTTACAAAGTATATGTCATAAGGTATAAGTAGGGGTGAGCAAAAAATACTCGATCCGTTGATCCGATCCGCGATCCGGTCTATCCGATCCGAAAATATCCGGATCCGAATGGATCACAAATTTTTTTATTCGTATCCGATCCGATCCGGGGGTTTTTTCCGGATATCCGGACCGGATACGGATCGGGGTTTTCAAGCAAACGGATATCCGGTATATCCGGTATTATTTATATTTTTTAGAAAATACACATTATACTAAGTAGAATAGATGTTTAAATGAGTATTTTGTAAAATTTGAACATATCAAGTGTTCAATTCTCCTCAACCGTGTAAACTTTTAATTAAAATTTAAACGGATCGACGGATATCCGGTTCCGATATCCGTCAATCATTCATATTAATTGGGCCTAAATCAAAAATAGTAATAATATTTTTTTCAAAACGGATAGTTTGGATATCCGCTACCGGATATCCGTTCCAAATGGATATTTCTTACCGGATATCCGACAATTAACGGATCGGATACGGATCGAGGTTTTAAGGAATTTTTTTTCCGGATATCCGGTATACCGGATCGGATCGGATCGGATAATCCGTTTGCTCAGCCCTAGGTGTAAGGGTGTCACAGTTAGTTATCATTGTAGACAATTTCATACTTTGTAAGAAAAATACTTCTTCCGTTCAGAAATACATGTCGTTTTAGAATTTGTCTTAAAAATTAAAAAGTCATATGATTTGAATTAAATATTCTTAATACTGTTGAGATCTTTCCCCTTCTATTATATATTTTTGTAATTATTTTTAATTAATGATGATAATATTGGAAAAAAATGTGATAAAATTTATCAAACGAGAAATATTATTAAGAAAAAATCAAGTTAAGACGACATATTTTTTTAAAAGAAGGGCATAGCAAATAGATATATGCTCTCATTTATTACTCTTTTTTATTTGAAGGGAGTATTTTCAATCCACCTACAAAATATAGTACTAATGGAGATATCTCAAAAAAAATGAATTAAATTGATAATTGAATGAACCGGAAGTAAATAGCACGCACATATCGAGTAAGCGTAAAGGCTGAGATCTATTGTTGAAGTAGGACAAGGATGATGTACATCACTCATTTCATCGTTGGATTTCAAGAGTTAGTTTGAAGTATATTTTCGTAACAATTATTTGGAGTTTGATTATTTTTGGCGTAGTGCATGCATGTGTATATATATATATAGAATAAGGATCTTGAGAAACACCTTCTTATAGAAAAATTAGTGTCATAATAAGAGCCATTGGAAGGAAGCTTTATTTTTTCATGTCTATGTAATGCCTTGATTGAACCAATTAAGAAGGAGGCAGAATACATCAACAAGCACCTGAACTTGTACGTTTTTTTCAACCAACCCACTCTACTTTGAAATGTTCAAATAAACACCTAAACTTGACTAAATTTGTTTTTTTAAACATATCTCCTTTGTGTGAAACATACGCGCGCTGATGTGGCATTAAATTGTGTAATTTATGTGCCAACTATATAATTTTACTAATTTTATTTTAAATTTTAATTAGTCCATTATATGAAGTGGCATTTTCTTTTTTTCTTTCTTCTTTTTGGATCTTTTTTTTCAATTGAAGAAAGAAGAATCCATGAACCAGAGAAAATTGGGAAAGAACGATGAACTTGGCAGAAAGAATTTGAATTCTTCACGGCCTATCTTCTCTGCCTCTACAAATTCTCCATTTGAACTTGTCAGTTCTCAATTGAATTTTATTTTCTAATGTCTGTATATTCTTATTTATTAATTGAGACCTCAAACCGGTGGTGAAGAATTCCAGAAATTCTCGGTTTGAACTTGTTCTCAACTCGAATTCTTCACGGCACATCTTCGAATTCGAATTCTTCAGGGCACATCTTCGAATTCGAATCGGGACAGGCCTCCAGATCTGAGTTTCAGGATCCTTCCTATTCCGCCGGTGAAGAATTCAAATTCTTTTTCCAAGTCGTTCCGTCCTGACGATTTCTGGTTCTGGTTCCTTGCATAGACGACAATGCCTTCGAATTCTTTCTTCCTAGTTCGTCGTTCGATCCTGATTCCTTGTTTGTTGTCGTTCCGTTCCATGTCTATCGGAAATCCAGATCTGCAATATTCAGATCTGGAAGATGAAAAAAAGTAAAAAATGAAGGAAAAAGATGGAAGAAGATAATAAAAAATAATTTTTTTATATTATTGCATTATTAAAAAATAAACAGGAAAAAGAGAATTTAAAATAAAATCCAAGTCACCGAACTAAAAACACTAAACGCGCTAAAATGTTGATTGGGGTTCACGCGCAACGCCACGTCATCATAGAGTGTCAAGTTATACAGATTTAGTCAAATTTAGGTGTTTATTTGAACATTTCAAAGTACAAGGGGCTGGTTGAAAAAAACGTACAAGTTCGGGTGTCTGTTGATGTATTTTGCCTTAAGAAGGATGGTGTTGGTGCTTCCATGTCTTATCATAAGTTGCCTCCCACACACGGCGCCATTTTAACATGTCACTTTCAATTTTAATTTCATCCACCTACTTAATTATTTTAAATTAGGTTACCAAAAACTGTATAAAATGTTACTATAACGTATTATAAAAAGCGCGAGTGACTTGTTAAATAAAAATAACTACTGCACATAAAAATTAGGATAATTGTAAGCGTGGGTAATAGGAGAAATGAATGATTATACATTATCATATGTTGGACTGCGCATAAAAATTAGGATAATTGTAAGTGTGGTATTTCCCGGATCCAGATTGAAGGCGATAATTTGCAGTTGATAAATGTCGTGCTCGGTGACTGGCGCTGTCCGTGGGAGATTGAGTTTCTGCGTGCGGATATCCATTGCTTGCTTGCCCGCTTCCAGGATTGGAACATCTCTCACGTTGTTCGGGAGTGCAATTCTGTGGCGGACTTCATTGCTAGATCTTTCAGGCGTGTCTCCTCCCTCCCACTTGCAGTTAATTCGGGGCTCCTTACCCTCATCCGCCAGGATGCTCTAGGGCGACCACTATCTTATTAGTAATCACCCTAATTCCTTTCCTTATGAAAAAAATGAATGATTATACATGAAAATTAGGATAAATTAATGAAAAAAGAGAAAATTGAAATAATTAAATACGTGAGAGATGGAAAGTTGGAAGTAGGAGAATTGTAAGCGTGATTCGCTCTTAAGTCTCAACTAATGTATTTAAGTGTGATTTACTGATTTGTAATATATATTAAAAAAATTGGGCTCATGTATTTTTGAGGGCTTGTGTTATTGGGCCTTTTGCATACCTTTATCTATGGGTCTGTCTTGATGCATGCTTTGATGTGTACGAAAGAGATTCTAAAATGTAGGTTACCATGCATACGTTGCACGATGGAAAGTTGGAAGTAGGAGAATTGTAAGCGTGATTCTCTCTTAAGTCTCAACTAACGTATTTAAGTGTGATTTGCTGATTTGTAATATAGATTAAACAATGTATTTTTGGGGGCTCTGTGCTATTTGACTTTTTACACACCCTTGGACTTGTCTTGATGCATGCTTTGATGTAATAAAGAGATTCTGAAATGTACGTTACCATGCATACATTGCACAATCAAAGCCTAGTTGTTAGATAGACTAGGAAAGTTGCACTACACGGAGAATGTGCCTCACGGACATCAAAGTGACTTGTGTTCGCCACCGGCCAACCCTTTCCTCGTCGGGCCCTATGCATGGGTAGGAGCCGCTCCAAAAAGCTCTCATCCCTTTTCCCAAGCCACTCCACTACCCTCTTCCTCTTGACTTTGACAACCCCTTTGAAACTGTTCCAAAGGACCTCATAAAGAACATTAACTCTAGAATCCTCAAATCCAACCACCCTCCCCTTCAATTGAATGCTTCAGCTCTTGATCTAGAGTCTTCTTCTACTACTTTCACCAAAATCGCTAAATCTTATTCCCTCTCTACTCAAAACTCTCACGTCGTCCCTCCTTTGGAAACCTTAATTTTTTAAACCCCCTTTCTCCGCCCGCTAGCGCTGCCCCATTGACGCCACCTACGACGTCATCGCTCCAACGACGCTACCCCTCCCTCTCACCCCCCGATAGCCATGACGGTCGTGATTTCTCCTACTCTTCAACTGTCGGAGCCCCAATTCTACCGCGCGCTCCTAGTAATGGACCCCACTCGACCCCTTCCTTTACTGAAATCGTCGGAGGCTCCGTGCGACATAAGTCAAACCTCACCCTCCCCTTTGTTGAAGGCATTTTTGATAGAGAATTCCACTTTAATGAGGACGCCCTCGCTAACCAAGTTGAGCGATGGAATCTTACCCTTGTTGGAGCCCCCGTTGGTGACAAAATGCCCTTTCGAGCCATGGAGCGATTCCTGGTTGCAAATTGGACCAACATTGTCTCGCCCAAAATTATCATCAATGAAAGAGTATGGGTAAATCCCCCCTTGGGGTTCTCTTCTCATTATCATAATATATATATACAAGAGTGTGCCTTGTGGTACAAGCTAGGGTGATATAATACAATATAAATATGTGCTAATACTCCCCCGCAGTCGAAATTGGGGGTTCCCTAACTGTAAGACTGTCTCTAAAATCTAGAAACAATTGCCGAGACAACCCTTTAGTAAAAATATCTGCATATTGATAACGAGAAGGTACATGACGAACCCGAATATGACCCAAAGCAACCTGATCCCAGACAAAATGTATGTCAAACTCAATGTGCTTAGTGCGCTGATGCTGAACCGGATTTGAAGCAAGATACATGGCCGATACATTATCAGTATACACAATAGAAGCACGAGAGAGCAGAACATGGAGCTCAAGCAGGAGATTATGAAGCCAAGTGCACTCTGCAACAACATTGGCGACCCCAAGATATTCAGGCTCAACACTAGACCGAGATATGACTGATTGTCGCTTGGCAGACCAGGAAACAAGTGTATCATTGAGAAAAACACAGTAACCTGAAGTAGACCGCTGAGTTGTAGGACAACCAGCCCAATCAACATCTGTATAAGCAACCAAAGCCGGAGTAGGAGATGCAGAAATGGTCGTACCAAGAGAGGGAGTGCCATGAATATATCGAATGATCCGCTTAAGTGCTGACAAATGACTCTCCCGGGGGTCATGCATAAATAAACACACCTGCTGAACCGCATATGAAATGTCCGGTCTAGTAAAAGTAAGATACTGTAACGCATCAGCAAGACTGCGATACATCGTAGGGTCAGTGATAGGGGGGTCGGCGTCTGCAGTCAATTTAGTGGCCGTGTCGACAGGAGTGACTGCTAGATTACAGGATGACATGCGAGCACGATCAACAATTTCTCTGGCGTATTTTTCTTGAGAGAGGAAAAGGCCAGTCATAGTGCGTTTTGCAGAAACGCCAAGAAAATACGATAGAGGGCCCAAATCGGGCATAGCAAATTCCTTTCCAAGCAAATAAATGATGTGAGACCGTAGTGAATCAGAAGACGCGGTGAGAATAATGTCATCAACATATAGCAGAAGAAAAGATGTGGCATCCCCTCTACGAAATATAAATAAAGACGAATCAGAGCGACTGTTGACAAATCCGATGCCAAGCAGAAAGTTAGCAAAACGCTGGTACCAAGCCCTTGGGGCCTGCTTGAGACCATACAGAGACTTTTTCAGAAGACAGACATGTCCAGGCTTGCTAGAATCAACAAAACCAAGAGGCTGAAACATGTATACAATTTCCTGCAGAGTCCCATGTAAAAATGCATTCTTAACATCAAGATGATGAATAGCCCAAGAGCGCAAAACAGCAAGATGCAAAACTGTCCGAATAGTGGCCGGTTTTACAACCGGACTGAACGTCTCATCACAATCAATTCCAACCTCCTAAGACCGACCATTAGCAACCAGTCGGGCTTTATACCTCTCTAAAGAACCATCAGAGCGAAACTTGTGTCGAAACAACCATATACAACGGACCACACTAGCCTTTGCAGGCCGAGGAACCAAAACCCAGGTTCCATTACTTGTAAGAGCTCGATATTCATCGTACATGGCAGCGTTCCAATTCGGGTCTAAGAGGGCTGTTTTGTGGGAGGTGGGAATGGGGGATAGATGTGGGGAAGGTTTAGTTTGGACATTAAGGTCAAACAAACGGCGTGGTTTATGAATACCGGCCCGTGCCCGAGTGGTCATCGGATGGACAAACGGGGCTGGGGGAGGTCGAACAGGTGAATTAGCGAGTGCAGGGGACAAACCCGCGCCCGCGGGTGGTATGGCCGCGACCGCGGGGTGTGTGGCCACGCCCGCGGGGTGTGTGGCCGCGCCCGCGGGGGTGTGGCCGCGCCCGCGGGGGTGTGGCCGCGCCCGCGGGGGGGGGGGGGGGGGGCGCCTGCGGTTTGTGTCGTCGCGCCCGCGAGGGGTGTAGTCGCGCCCGCAGTTTGGCTAGCGGTGGCGGGGTTTGAATTTTGAGCCGGGGGAGAGGGCACCAATATCGATTGAGGTGCAGAGTTGGTAGACGAACTCGGGACATGGTGGAGGTAAAAAGGATGAGTAGGGTCGTCGGTTTGTAGGAAATCAAATCCGATGGCCGAGGGTGGTTTGACTTTGGAGAAGGGGAAATCATCTTCATTAAAAGTAACATGACGGGACAAAATGATCTTGTGAGTTTGAAGGTCAAGGCATATGTAGCCTCTATGATCGGAACGGTATCCTAAAAAGACACATGGAGTAGACCGGGGCTGAAGTTTGTGAGATGTGACAGATGAAAGTTTAAGAAAGCAGAGACACCCAAAAACCCGCAGATGATTATATGTGGGATTGACATTATAGAGGACTTGTGTTGGACATTTATTTTTGAGGATGGAGGTGGGTAGAATATTGAGAAGATATGAAGCCACATTAATGGCGTAATGCCAAAAACGAGGTGGAAGAGAAGCATGAATGAGCATGGTCCGAGCCATATTGTTAATGGTTCGAATAATGCGTTCCTCTTTGCCGTTTTGTGATGATGTATGTGGGCAAGAGAATCTAAAAGTTATGCCATGGGTACGAAAAAATGAATGGAATTGGTTATTGTCGAATTCTTTTCCCATGTCACATTGGAATGATTTAATTTGAGTATGAAATTGGGTTTTGACGAAATTGTGGAAACGCACAAAATGCTCAAATACTTGAGATTTATACTTAAGCGGAAAAACCCATAGGAAGTGAGAATAATCATCCAAAAACAATAGATAGTATTTATGCCCATCAATACTAGTAATATGAGACGTCCATAAGTCACTGTGAATAATATCAAAAGGCGACATAGTAATCGTAACAGATTTATGAAAAGGTAATCTAACATGTTTTCCTAATTGACATGACTGACCGAAAAACTGCGGCAATTTGCCTTTATTGACTCGAGGAAAAGAAAACTGCTGAACATGACCAAAAACAGGAGCACCGGGGTGACCGACACAAGTATGCCAGATCGGCCCGGACACGGCAGACAGAGATACTGAAGATGACTTGGATGGTTGACTCGAAAAAGGGTAGAGTTCGCCAGAACTATTACATCTCATTCGATTGGTGCCCGTTTGAAGATCCTTCACAGAAAAGCCAAGAGGGTCAAATTCAACGGAAACATTATTGTCAGTGGTAAACTGTCGAACAAAAACAAGTTTTTTGATAATTTGAGGTGTAACAAGAACATTACGTAGATGCAAGGGTGATGGGTGGGCTGGGATTGAGACATTTCCTAAACCCGAAGTTGGAATCCGATGACCATTTCCGACTATTATCGAATGTAAAGGACTCTTAGAAGTAATAGAGGAGAGTTTACCCGGATTGTTGGCCATGTGTGAGGAGGCTCCTGTGTCCATGTACCACGCATTGTCCGGCGGGTATAAAGTCATAGTACCATAGTACTGTAAGCCTGAGCGAGATCATTCGGGTTTGAGCACCTGAACCCCGGTGTCATAAACATGGCGTTAGCCTGTGGTTGTTGCTGAGGCGGTGCGGCGCCAAGAATGCCGACATTAGGTGTGTTCGGGTAAGGGCAAGGAGGCTGGTTCCATGCCCCGAAGGGCCATTGGTTCTGATTTAGGCCAGCCGGAACCGGGATCCAGCCGTAAGGAGTTCGCTGGAAATTTACGGCGCCCGCGGTGCCACACCCGCGCCCGCGGCCACCTCTGCCGCACCCGCGGCTTGTGCCAGACCCGCGCTCACCGGTCTCCTGCGGAGGAGAGGTTTGCGCTGGCTTTTCTGGCGGTGGATTGGAGGAGGTCGAGGCCGTTGTCAGAGCCTTGACGTCAGCGGCAAGAGCGTCCTGCTTTTCACGCCGGGTCTCTTCGAGTAAGACCATCGATCGTGCTTGAGCGAAATCCGGCAATGGTCGTGTTTGTTGGATGAAACTAGCGACCGTATCATATTCAATTGACAATTCGACAATCATCTGAATAACCATCTGATGTTCAGTAAGAGGAGAATCAACATTCTTTAATTCATCAGCAAGATCCTTGAGTTGTTGACAGTAGGCCGAAACAGAGGAGAATGATTCCAAACGACAACGGGAGAATTCATTCTGAAGATAGACAGATCTGGTCTCTTTGTTATCTTGGAAGAGGTTTTGCAACTTGGTCCATGCCGAAAGAGCAGTGGCATCGGACTCTAGGATTGTGAGGAGTAGATCCGACGATATCGTAGCATAGATCCATTGAAGAATGATTGCATCCAATTGATCGATCCCAGAGAGCATCATCAACATCAGCGGGGCGAGGGATTGACGCGTCGATATGATCGAGAACGCGATAAGCACGAGCAGCGACTTTGAACAATTCAGCCCACGAGTTGTATTTCGTATTGGACACATCCAAAGCGATGGGAATGATATTTTTTATGTTGGAAATGGCTAGAGCTGAGTGAAACGCCTGTTTGGATCCATGAGATCCGCTTGTCTCCGTGTGTTCCGGGAGAGCGGGAATCACCGGATCTTTGTTCTTGGGCGTTCCATCGCCGGAAGAGCCGTCTCCTATTTTGCTAGACATGGCAAAAGGCGAATTTTTGTTAGGGTTTGATGAGTTGAGGGGAGCGGCGTGAAGGACAGGCAGCGACCGGTTCTAGGATCGGTCGGTAGGAGAGGCTGGGGATGCGGCACGCGACTGAGAGCGGCCGGTGGGGCTGCGCGGAGAGAGGGTCGGTGGCAGCGGGGGGTGGGGGGGGGGTCGAGGATTAGGGTTAGGTTGCTCTGATACCATGAAAGAGTATGGGTAAATTTCCCCTTCGGGTTCTCTTCTCATTATTATAACATATATATACAAGAGTGCGCCTTGTGGTACAAGCTAGGGTAATATAATACAATATAAATATGTGCTAATACTCAACAATAATGGGTTTTATATCTTCCGCTTTTCTAAAGAATAGGATGTGGCTTCAATTCTTAAGCGTGGCCCTTGGATGCTTCCGGGGATGAAGCCGCTTATCCTTCAGCGATGGTACGCAGGCATGAGTCTTGACTTGTCTTGCCTCGAATCTATTCCTATTTAGGTCACTTTGCCTAACTTGGATATTAGATTTTGGAGTGATCATATTCTTAGTAGAATAGGCTCTTCACCGGAAAAACCCATCCAAATGAACAAGCCCACTGCCTATGAGGATCATGTTTCTTTCACCCAGCTCGCATCCTTGTTGAAGTTTTGGCGAACACTGACCTTCGCAGGGAAATTTGCATTCATTCTGTTGACAACGTCATTGTTCAACCTCTCCTCTATGATTGGATCCCCTCACATTGCCCCAAAAGCAAAACTTTTGGCCATAAAGGCGACAACTACACCTTCTTGGCCAAATTGTAGGCACCGAGACCTCCCCCATGACCAATCCTCCTTCCAGAAATTCTCCTCGATCCATATGCAATCTTCCTCCTCCCCCACCCCCTTCAAATATGCCTCCTCTACTCCCTGCCCTTCCTTCTTCTAAGGCCATTGAAACCCCCTCAACATCCCATCCCCCTCTGCCTCTAATTAATTTATCAACCCCCTGCCACTTGTATCCCCATAACTCTCACCACAAAAAGCTCCTCCCCACCTTCTCTCCCCCCTCTAAGCCTACTCCCTCCTCCAACCCCACTAATATTCTTGTTAGCAAAAAACTTCAATCCTCCTCCTCTCTCCCAAACTCACAGAAATCTCCTCCCCCAATAGCCGCTCAAGGAGCACTTCCCCACCGCCATCAACCTCTAATGTACGTGTAATCTCAATCTAGCTTGTTGGAATATACGAGGCCTAAACCACCATTAATTGTAAATATAATGCGGTTAAGGACCTCATATTTCATAACACATGGGATCTTGATAATATTAACCTCATTGTCAACAAGCTCATGGGATCTTGGCTCAGATACTCCAACGCTCATTTGGCAAATTATGCTCGAATTTTGATCCTTTGGGACCAACAAAAATCTCCCTCTGTCCTACATAGCTCCCCGCAATTTGTTCATTGCTCCATCAATGACATCTCCTCTTCCACCACTTAACTAACAGTCTCCCCCAACCTCTGATTTATACATATTTACCTTTACTTCAAAAAAAGGCCCAGTTGTTCATTAAAGCAAAGCCACAATCAAATGTAAGTCCAGATTCTATCATCACACTTGTATCGATTTGATCATTTAGTTGGCAAATATTGTGGCTCTCCGTCGACATTAGCAGATTTGAAAAGCTTATAGTTATTGCAACTACCTTTATGTTATGTCCATCAAGGCATCAACATACGCACATTTGAACAAGAAGTGAATACATCTTATGTAACACATGACGTATCTTTTATTCTAACATTATAATATTAATTGTACTAATAATTAGTGCATAACATTGACGAATATAATATCTTCTAAATCAATTGGTGCTTAACATCGTAGTGGTCCTGAATTTCTTCTCCTCGAGCGAGTGCTTGTAGATATGATTGCAACTGGATATCTTCAATTGGGCCATCATCATAATGGGCTCTCCTCCAGAATCCAGAATCGTAATGCCAATTGCCAGTTTGCAATAGTTAATAAGGTATTGCTAGTATCCCCACATCGAACAATCACAGAAGCCCCTTCCGCAATACATAATATAAAACCCTAACAGCTATATACATTTCAATTTGTGGAGCCATGTAGTAAGCACAAAGCGAACTATTCTTTCGCCTTTTACTAAAGAATACCGTGTGCTTGCTGTAATAAAGTGGCATACCCTTATTTTTGGAAGAAGTCCTCTTTGTAGAGGGCTCCTGCAATTTTAGTTATAAGAAAGAGGTAGTTATAAGTTTTAGTTTTTTTAATCGGTTCGGCTAATGTGTGCCTAGTTTTCTACAAAGAGGGCTCCTGCAATTTTAGTGTTCGGCCGGCCTCTAGTTTTAAGTTTTAGTTTAGTGTTCGGCTAATGTGTGCCTAGTCCTCTAGTTTTAAGTTTTAGTGGGCACACAATAAAAGTGTTAATTTGAAAAATTAGTTTAAAATTATTCCCTAAATTGGAATTAATAAACCCTTTTAAAAAAATTAAAATTAACAAATAATATGCAGATTTACTAAGATTTGAATTCTAATTGTGATTGTGTACCCATGGACACGTTTAGAAAAATCCTTTTTTAATTGCATTTGTGACTGCTCAGAAATTAGACAGTTTTTATGTTTAAGATTGCAGTTATTCCGTTGATAATAGGCATGTGTATGAGTGTATCGCTTGGTTTGGTTCCACACTACAGATGGGAACCTTACAGTGAAATCAGCTTATCATTTGATCATGGATATTGAAGATGCAAAAATTAAACGTGGTGAACAAGCAGACAATAGTGGAATGAAGCGCCTTTGGAGGTGGGTTTGGAGTAGAGAGGTCTGCCCTAGAATGAAAGACTTCCTTTGGAGAGCGTGTAAAGGGGTGATTCCGTGTAAGCTGAATTTGATGCGAAGGAGGGTAATCAAGGAACCATTTTGTTGGAAATGTGGAAAGACTGAGTGTTTTGCACTGTCTCAGAGATTGCGTTATTCCGCATCAGGTGTATGTGGCTTGCTTTCCACAATTTAAATGGCAAGGTGGTGCTGGAGGGGAATTTTTGGACTGGGTTGAGTACATTGCTCAGTCGAAGAGTAAAAAAGATCAGGATCTATGGACCAGCATTATCTATTATTTGTGGAGAGCTCGAAATGTGGGTGTGTTTGAAGGGAAGGAGACAGACCCAGCAAGGATTGTTGAGGATAGCACTCTTAGATTGGAGGAATTTACGAATGCCTGCAAAGTGTTATGTGATGAGAAGGAGAGGGCTTCTTCGGTGTTTAAATGGAAAAAACCTCAGCTGGGATGGGTGAAGTTTAACTGTGATGCCTCAATTCAAGGGAAAAATTGTGGTATTGGAATTATTGGTCGTGATTCTGCTGGAACCGTTGTCTGTGCAGGGGCAAAAAGAATACAATCAGGTACTGAAATTGCAGTGGCAGAAATTGAGGCAATAAGGTGGGGTGTCCAAGCTGCTGAAGCTGCAGGTTTCACTAGAGTGGTGTTTGAATCAGACTGCCAGAAGGTGATCAATCTGCTAAAAGGCGGAGTGCTGCCAAGAACTGTGCTGGGCACTTTGGTTGCTGTTACTGCAGAATTAAGTTATGGCTTTGAGATGTGCAGCTGGGAGTTTGTGAAGAGAGATGGAAATAAGGCTGCTCATTGGCTTAGCCGAATGTTGCCGGCTAGTTCTTTCTTGCTGTTTGAAAATTTTGCTTTTCCTTCTTGTTTCGTCGATGTACTAGCTACTGATTTGTTTGATGATTAATGCATTTTCTTGGCTTCTGATCAAAAAAAAAAAAAGAATCGTTCGAAATATCAATAATTCAAAAGTGGAACTTTTCTAGCTATGGTCAGATTCGTTTAAAAAAATTGATGTGGATTTTGTACACGAATCAATGGAAATAAATGTTACGGAGTACTATTTTTGCTGAACCTTTTGACTAAAAACTTGAAATGTCAGTGACTTAGTGTGCTTGATGTTTTCCCGTTGCCACCCTTAATTAGTTCTTTGCTTCGTCTTTTCTAGTTCTTTATGTTCCTGTTTTCCATGTACAACTATTCTATTTCTAAGCTTGTAAAGTGAACCACTGTATAGGATTAACCAATTTTGAATTATTTGGACAGTCAGTTTGTGGCCTAAATCTTATGATAAAGTAACCAAGTGACTGAATAAGTAACCAATTTTGAGTTATTTGGACAGTCAGTTTGAGGTGCTGCTTTTGATCAATCATCTCACACTGGTTGTATAAAAATTTTCAATCCCAAACTGTAAACAGTGCATAAAAATTTTCAATCCCAAACTGTAAACCGTAAACAATTGAGACTAGAATTAGTAGGGTGCACCAGGCCCGAGCAGTAGTGCAAGCTATCTTATTCGGGCCTTCCCCTTTTAAAAATAAATTTAATATCAAAATGGACCAATGGCCCACATATCAGATATTAAACTGATAAGAACAGATACTACACTTGATCTTAGCCAAAAGGCCGAGAAAGGTATGATTTGTAATGTTATTCTTTGGGCCATTTATACACACTTGTCAAATTACTCTTCTTTTGACAAACGATGTGGGAGAGCAGTGTCTAACTTCCCAGCTCCCACTGGTGCTCAGTTGCTCACTACCAGATTCAACAACAAAATATATGTAAGCACACCATAGAGGTGCTTAATTCATGGCACTCCACAACTTGAAACTTTCTTTCATCTTAAGGAAAATTGATTTTATTGCTTATGTATAGGCCCTTTTGAAAACTTTGATCGGTACATCCTCTCCCTCTTTTGATATATATTTTACCTTCCTTCAAAAAAAAAATCGATTTTATTCCTTGATGAATCTTATTTTATATCTCTTCCCTTTTCCTTCAAAACAATCCAGAAATATTTGCATCTCTTTTATGAACCCAAAAGAAGAGAACCAATTCACAAATTAGTTAATGGGTACTGTTGTACTATGGTCTGTGGGATGGATGCGATGTCAGTTTAATAGGTTTCATCTCAGTTAAAATCTCAAGAGAAGTTGAGGACTTGTTAGTAGATTTATTTTTGGGTTTTGCGATTTTGACTTACTGATATTCTTAGGATTTTCCTTTTGGTATCCCTGTGGTTTCGACATTTTCTTTTGGTGCCCAAAAAAAATTCCTATTCCTTTTGGTGCTCTCGTGTTTTTAAACAATTCCTTTCCATAACCTAAGGTCCTAAACACATTAAAATGTCAAATTCCATCCATTTTTAACATTTCCGTTAAAAAAAAAAAACAATTCCTTTCCTTTTTTATTCTTTTTTTTGTCAAAATCCTCGTGTTTTTAGTAAAACTTTTTTTTCACTGTTTTTTTAAACTTTCTCCAATAAGTTGAAGTCACCAGATACCAAATATGAACACCTTCCATACCCTCATTATATGAACCTCTCGACTCATGTCTGACAATTAACAATACTTTATAGTCAAATACAATTACTGCTTAATTGTTGTTTTTGTTTAATTGTATATGATTGAATTGCTAATTAACGGCTTGCTATTCACACGGATCGATCAATTTGGCAAAAAAGTAGAGACAATTAGTCCGATTGGGGATTTTGAATTTGAACATTGATTTGGCCCCAAAGTCGTTGAAATGGACGAAAGGAAGGATGAATTTATCACCTTCTCGATTTTGCGTTCTATGTGATGCCGGAGTCGTAGTTATCACCTTCTCCGAAGAAGGCAAGTGACGTGGAAAAACAGAGTAAGTAAAGATAGAAAACGATCGAAAGAGGTTAACAACCTGGTTTCAATCTACTCAAGCCCTGAGGTGTGCGGCGGAGAGGCCTAACCTGGAGAAGCGAAGAGCAAAACAAGGGTTTCTAGAAAGGAGGAGGATTGGAGAGGAATAATTCTGAATTTCGTTAGCGTTTTCTGACAATTGCGATCGTGCTTTAAGCATGACACGACGCTACAGGACAAAGGCCGTTGAGGCTCTAGACCGGGACAAACCGGCTTCAACATTGATTTAAAATATTGTTCAGAGAACCGGAACAAACCGGGTAGTTATTAAATTTAAACTTAAACGATAGAAATTAGCCATAACCAGCTATAACTAGATGAGGATGAAATCCTGCATCATTGCTCCGTTCTTCAGATGATCCTTGTCCTCAAGGATCGATATGTGGGAATTTGGACACGAGATCCGAGTAGAACTCCCAAGTTGCTCTCTCGACAGGTTCCCCCTTCCATTTGACTAGTACTTTGGTGGCCACAGCATTCCTCCGTTTTGTGATCTTTTTGTCCAGGATTTCTTCTGGTTCTTTGTTGTACCCAATGTCAGACATAAATTGCGGCAGAGAGGATGGTTCAGATGGTGGGTTAGGGCACAGTTTGAGTTGACTTACATGGAAGGTGTGGTGAATTGAGGCATTCGCTGGCAAATCAAGTTTGTATGCTACATTGCCTATCTTGTCGAGGACTAAGAATGGACCATAGTACTTTGGGGAAAGCTTGTGAGGGGTCCGAGTCTTGAGCGAATTTTGCCTATAGGGTTGGAGCTTGACATAAACCCACTCACCAGTAGTAAATGATCTGTGTGAGCGATGCCGGTCAGCTGTTTGCTTCATCCTATTTTGAGCTCTCAACAAGTGAAACTTGAGCATATTGATCACCTCCTCTCGCTTGACAAAGCTTTTGTCTATCACCTAGGAATTGCTTTCACCGGGAAGGTAGGGCATGTGTACTGGAGGAGCGTACCCATACAAGACTTCGAAAGGGGAGGTCTTGATAGCTGAATGGAAATTAGTGTTGTACCACCATTCGGCTAGAGGCAACCATTTACTCCATGAAGCTGGAGCGTCAGAACACATACATCTGAGGTATGTCTCAAGGGTACGGTTGGTTACTTCGGTCTGGCCGTCAGATTGTGGGTGGTAGGCTGAGGAAAAATTCAGATCAACCCCTTGTACTCGGAAGAGTTCACTCCAAACTTCACTCAAGAAGATGGGATCTCGATCGCTAATGATAGATGTTGGCATGCCATGGAGTTTAAAAACTTGATCCATGAAAAGCTGAGCGACTGTAGATGCTGTGTATGGGTGAGACAGAGAAAGAAAGTGGGCATATTTGCTCATTCTGTCGATGACGACTAGGATGGTGTGTTTGCCATGGGATGGAGGCAAACCTTCGATGAAGTCCATGCTGATGGATTCCCATACACCGTTGGGAATTGGTAGAGGTTGTAATAAACCCGGGGAAGCAGCAGGATCGTACTTGTGCTTTTGACAGACTGGACAGTTGCGAACATAAGCCTGTATTTCCCTGGACATTTTTGGCCAGTAAAATAGGGATTTGACCCTTTGGAGGGTTTGATCTCGGCCGGAGTGGCCTCCCAATGCCGAATCGTGCAACCACGTGAGCAACTTCAGTTTGAGTGCATCCGAGTTTTCAATCATGAGTTTCCCTGCTCTCCTCAACTCTCCATTGATGAAAGTGATTTTGATGTTGGTGGACTGCCCTTGTTGCAGACGAGAGATAAGCTGTTGTAGGTGAGGATCTGCGTGCCAGGAAGCTTGAATGTCTTGATAGAGATTGGGATAGACATTGGTGAGGGTGATTTGCATCAGTTGAGCACCATGAACTCGAGACAGTGCATCGGCAGCTACATTTTCCTTCCCTTGTTTGTATTCGATTTTGAAATCGTACCCCAGGAGTTTTGAAAGCCACATGTGTTGGAATGGCGTTGTGACTTTATGTTCAAGCAAATACTTCAAGCTCTTTTGATCGGCTCGGATCACAAATGGACGATGAGATAGATAAGAACTCCATTGTTGGACGGCGTAAACAACGGCCATAAGCTCTTTCTCATACACTGACAGATTTTGTTGTCGTGGCCAACGAGATGTGGGGCAAGTTGGCAGAGTGCATTCGCAGAGCGGCGTGTGGCGTGTTGGGTATGTCGAGAGGTATTTCTGGGAACATGAGGGCGGTAGCCTGGTGGAATGATAAATTTCAAGAGAAGGTCAGGGAGATAACAGTTAGCCTACAAAGCTTGGCTACGATGTACGGAACCAGAGAAGGAAAGGAAGTGGGTTGAGCTCAAGGCAGCAAAGAAAATAGCGAAGAGAGTTGTGGCGGCCGCTAAAGAGAAAACATTCGAGGACATTTATAAGGCGTTGGAAGAAAAGGGAGGGGAATGTGTCTTGTATAGGTTGGCAAAAGTAAGGCAAAGGAAGAGTAGAGACATAGACAGGGTGAGATGTATCAAAGATGAGGCTGGACAGGTGCTAGTGGATGACTCACAGATCAGACAAAGGTGGGAGAGGTACTTCTGTGGGCTTCTAAATGAGGGTTATGAGATAGGGGAGAGACGACAAGACTCAACGGGACGTGAAACCCAAGAGTACCCAATATGCTTCTATAGGCGTTTTAGCAAGGAGGAACTTAACGGTGTGATCCGCTATATGAGTAACAAGAGAGCGGTAGGGTCGGATGAAATTCCGGTAGAAGTTTGGAAGTGTTTGGGAGTGAGAAACCTAGAGTGGTTGGCAACACTCTTTAATGTTATTTTTAGGACAACCAAGATGCCAAATGAGTGAAGGCTTAGTAAGTTGATCCCAATTTATAAGAACAAGGGAGATGTGCAGCAGTGCAACAACTATAGGGGTATCAAACTGCTTAGTCAAACAATGAAATATGGGAAAAGGCTATCGAGATGAGGTTGAGGAGGCTTGTTAGAGTGTTAGAGAATCAGTTTGGTTTTATGCTCGGGAGGTCTTCTATGGAGGCGATTCACCTGTTGAGGAGGTTAATAGAGGCGTACAAATAGAGGAAGAAGAATTTGTACATGGTTTTCATCTACTTGGAGAAAGCGTATGACAGAGTGCCGAGAGAGCTGCTCTGGGATTGTTTGGCAGCTAAGGAGGTGTCTAGCACTTTTATCAGGGTAGTCAGGGACATGTACGAGGGCTCGAAGACCAGTGTGTGCACCTCAGGCGGGGACACAAAGTTTTTCAAGGTGGAGGCAGGTCTGCATCAAGGCTCCGCCTTGAGTCCCTTCCTTTTTACGCTGGTGATGGAATTTCTGACAAGGGAGATTCAAGGGGAGATCCCGTGGTGCATGTTGTTCGCAGATGATATAGTGTTGGTGGACGAGTCTAGAGAAGGGGACAACAGCAGGCTTGAATCTTGGAGGGAGAAGCTAGAGTCCAAGGGCTTTAGACTGAGCAGAACTAAGACAGAATATGTTGAGTTCAGGTTCGGCCAAAGTGCAGCTAGCAATGAGGAAGTGCTTTTAGGAGGGGAAGTCGTAACGAGGAAGGAGAGCTTTAGGTACTTGGGGTCAGTTTTGCAGAGTGATGGAGGCATCGACGAGGACATTACACATCATATATCCAGAGGGGCTGGCAGAAGTGGAGATCATCGTCGGGGGTCTTGTGCGACAAAAAGGTGCCGCTAAAGCTAAAAGGAAAGTTCTATAGAACAATGATCAGACCGGCCATCCTCTATGGAGCAGAGTGTTGGCCCACCACGAAAGCACATGAACAGAGGCTGATGGTAGCGAAGATGAGGATGTTAAGGTGGATGAGCGGGCTCACGATACTGGACAAATCAGAAATGAGGAGATCAGATGTAGGGTGGGGATGGCCAGTATAGGGTATAAGCTGCGAGAATCAAGATTGTGATGGTTTGGACATGTTCAGAGGCGGGGCCCGGAGGAGCCAGTTCGTAGGTGTGAGAGGCTGGCCTTAGGAGACGTACGTAGAGGGAGGGGACGACCGAAGAAATGTTGGAAGGATAGTATAAGGCAGGATGTCAGTCACTTGAGAATTTCGACAGAGTTGGCAGTATGTAGGGATAGCTGGAGAGAGAAGATTCGAGTGGTGGACTGCTAATCACCTGAACAGACTGGCTCACAAGGCCTTGAGGATCCAACGTTTCGTTCCTTTTTATGCTTTGCCTTGCTTCTATGCTTTCTATGCCTTCTATGCTCTCTATGTTTTTTCTTCTCTTTGCTTCTTTTTTGTTTCTGTTTTGTTTTCGGCTTCGTTTTTGGTGGATTTGTTTTCCTACCTTTGGTCTGTGGTCTATCGGGTCTTTTGGTCGCTCCCCATTACGTTAAGCCAGGGGTGCCCCCAACCTGAAACCCCAGATTCTCTGTAAGGGGAGATACATTGGGTCATTGTTGTTGTTGTAGCTCACACATGTGTAAATCTTTAATTCCATGCTTGTATTATTAACTCTTATAAATACAGCACAAAAGACAGTGCATGATATTAAACTTACACACCTAATCAAACTGATAAAAGTGTTTAAAATCAGCTTCACAACTCACAAGGGAAACGTGTAAGATAATGCTCATTGCATCATCATTCATCAATCATGTTTCTGTAATATACTTTTTATTTTTTGCATTATCAAGAGGAGAAGGATTCATACATTATAGGAGGCTAATAAAACCAGAGAAAATGAAGCTAGAACTTAATCCCAAGGATACAAGCTCAAGTTTTTGTCCTTTCATTCTGCTTATGTTGTCTCTTCTTATATATAAAATATAGTTTTTGTTGTTTTCAACACTTGCATCTTTTCATGTTATGACACCAATTTATTTCAAGAAACACTCCAATTCATCCTTTTTCATATCTTACATATTCAGTATCTTCCTTTGAGAGTGACATCATTTGATAATTTTGTCTCAAAAGGTGTTCGGTTAGACAGTTTGGTGGGAATTCTCATATACTCTGTGCAATAGAAGTAGAAGGTATCCCACATCGATTATATAGAAATGCGTTTGTCAAAGCTCAATATTTAAATCCACCGTCCTCCCACCTTGATTTACTTGTGGAGCCATGCAGTAAGCACAAAGCGAACTATTCTTTCGCCTTTTACTAAAGAATACCGTGTGCTTGCTGTGATAAAGTGGCATACCCTTATTTTTGGAAGGCAGCCCTTCTTGTGGAGGGCTCCTAAAATTGTTAGTCCAAACTTCTTTTCATTTTGTATGTCTAAACTTGTTTAATTTTGTAAATATCTGTGTCAGTTCAGATATGGTGCAGCAAGAAAAATTATAGGGAAATTCCGGATGGTACCCCTCAGTTTTGTACTTTTTCGGATGGTGCCCAATAATAAAACTTAATCCGTGTGATACCCCTGAGTTTTTATTTTAGTTTGCTCTGTGCCCTTTCTTATATTTTCCTTCAACTTCCTTGATAATGTCACCGGTTTACATTACTTTTTGGGGAAAAAAATTTACAATATAAACCACACAAATTGTAATTAAACTATAAGCATAAAAAAGAAATTACCTTGAATTTTCCCTGTTTACCTTTGCTTCTGAGTAGAATGGACTTTGATCTAACAAATTGATTTTAGTTCAGTTCTAAGTAATTGCTGCTGGAAAAATAAACTGAAATGATTTTGATTTTGGCAGTGAATCCCCAATCTTCACAAATCACAACCGAAAATATTCGATGTTGGTGAAATGATTTTCCAGCTCTCTCTCACTCTGTGTCGTGTTCGAAGAAATTGGGGAGTAATTTTTTTTTTGTTGATCTGGCGGTAACATCTTGCTGGTCTTCGGCCCATGACGACACTTGAATCGGTGTAGAACCCAGAGGAGGAATTCGGCTGAAGGATGGAGACCTGGGAAGTAATTTTTTTTTATGTTTATAGTCTAATTACTATTTGTGTGGTTTTATATTGTAAAAAAAAATTTCTTCCAAAAAGCAATGCAAACGGAATTGGATGAAATTTTCAAGGAAGTGGATGGAAAATATAAGAATGGGCACGGAACAAACTAAAATAAAAACTCGGGGGTACCACACGGATTAAGTTTTTTTTTTGGGCACCATCCGGAAAAGTACAAAATTGAGGGGTACCATCCGGAATTTCCCAAAATTATATTGATACTGCAAGTTGATAGAACTATGAACAAAAACCATGATGTCCATTGTCCAGAAATTAAAATTGCCTTGTCAAGTTTCATAGATTTTGTGCCCATGTGCATCATCTGGTGAACTTAGGACAAGGACATGTGCAAAAACTGTTTCACCAGCATTTGGCTGCAACATCTTTTCTAGTTCAAGTTCCTTTGCTAGATTGTAATCTTTTGTTCCAATGTGTTTCCATGTACAGTTTTTCTGAGCTTGGAAGTGACTAGCGATACAAGAAGGGCCAATGCTATTTCATAGCCATGTCTTGCTGATTTTGTGCTCCCCTGGGTTTCCTAAATCTATATATGAGAGCATCCAAGTGTCTTGTTCTCCTTTGTTTTAGTTATTATGTATTGACTGAAATTGGATGAATTTTTCTTCAATTATTCCGACTGCCTGTTTTAGGTGTTTTTGCTCAATCTAACCTTACACTGGTTTTCTTTTTTCTGCAGTGAGGAGGAAGCAAAAGCAAACTGAGCGAAAGAGAGAGCAAATGCAATTATGTTTGTCAGATGAGGTGGTCCTCAAAAGGTTTGCAACTGGGGATATAGTATTAATAAATTGAGGGTGTTGCTTATTCTATCCCACATCGGAACTCCGGCACAAGATTAAATTGTTTATATAGGGAGATGAACCTCCATAGTTTGTCTCTTCGGAGACATCTGATAAAATTGGAACGATACAGAGAAGATTAGCATGGCCCCTGCGCAAGGATGACACGCACAAATCGAGAAATGGTCCAAATTTTTTTGACCTTTTTTTGCTCGGTTTTTTATTTCCATGGTTCTTTGCTTTTGTTATATTTTTTGCTCGGTTTTTTATTTCCATGGTTCTTTGCTTTTGTTATATTTGCTCAGAACTTGTAGATTTCTAATTTTTCTTTCCTATTGTTCAATCTGGCTCTTCAAAAAATAAAAAATCAAGAATGCTTGCACTTCTTCCTTTAAAAATATGATTTTGTCTATTAGCAATCTATTTGCTTTAAATGGTTACAAGTATTTCTAGTTGTCATTGTTTTGGTTGCTTCCGTAGCACAGTTTGAAGAACCATCATCACAAATTCAATTCTAGGGTGGTTATTGATAAATTTTCAAGTAATCTGAAAAGCTAACAAAATTTTTTAAAAGAGATGATCCTTCCTAAACTACTAACAAAAATCAAAGAGATGATCCTTTCGAGTACTCTTCTCTTTATTTCCATCTTGTGTAGTGCATATGATGATATGAATGATGAAATATGCTGGGAAGTTAATCCAAAAAGATAAATTAAGTCTTCATACTATACATTTATACATGTAGACTAAATCAACACATCAAAACCAGAATTACACCTTAATCTTACAGATTATATGTGTGCATCGGTATCAACTTACCTAACCTTAATTAATTTGTTTTCCCCAAAACAGATGTTAGTGATGTATAAAGTGGCCAATAAGACTATTATGGGTAACAATTAAGTATGCTAGTTATAATAATATTGCCCAAGCTAGGATAAATATTCACTTTCTACATGCATAAATAGTTTTTCAGAAGAAAATGAAAGGAAAGAAGTTGGCAAGTGCTGAACTTTAATGTTATAGTTATCTCATGTCATCGGCTTAAGAAACGTGTGCATCATCACAGCATCACAAAGTTTGATTATTTGATTCAAAAACCTGAGCACAAACACTACAAACACGCCTTTATTTGGTTTAACAAAAAATTTGTCCAATCAATGGAAAGCCTCTTTCAAAACTCTTGACAACAGGAAAACAAGGCTTTGAGAAAGTTGCAACTCAAAATTCCAGTAAAATATGCTACCAAAGCATAAAATGCTACCAACACTACATTTGTCTACCACAAATCAGCTAGAATGAACAAATTTTACTTTAAAAAAACTAGAAAGATCTAGTATAGATATGCCAGAAACATTATAAGCTTGTGAAGGATCTCTACAGGTTCTGTAATGATGCAGTCATAATATGCCAGAAACGTATCAAACAACACTTGTTCGTGATCATCTTAAACAGTGAAAAATATCTAGTGTAGATTTATCATAAACAAAGAGAAATTGTATGATGTATGGATGAAAAGAGCAGGAACAAGCAAGATGAACAATATTAAAAAGGGATTTTGTAATGTGTGCCCATGAAAATATTAATTTTGGGCAATTGTATTGTGTGTCCATGGTCACATTAACTAGACCCTATTAAAAAAAGCTTCCTAAAGTCAAAATATATTGTGCAACTGTTAACATTAATAGTGATTAATCTGAACCATGACTAACCTAAAGATTAAAACTAACCTTACAAACCAATATTTGGAAGATTGAAACTGAAATTGTAGGAGCCCTCCACAAAGAAGGCTGCCTTCTAAAAATAAGGGTATGCCACTTAATCACAGCAAGCACAC
Source organism: Fallopia convolvulus (assembly GCA_964016875.1). Taxonomy (NCBI): domain Eukaryota; kingdom Viridiplantae; phylum Streptophyta; class Magnoliopsida; order Caryophyllales; family Polygonaceae; genus Fallopia; species Fallopia convolvulus. Next base: position 55,853,702 of record OZ024723.1, read on the forward strand.
GGTATTCTTTAGTAAAAGGCGAAAGAATAGTTCGCTTTGCGCTTACTGCATGGCTCCACAAGTTTTGTTACAAGAGAGGATGGTGCTTTTATATATTGAACCTGACAAAGGCTTATGTAATATATTCAATGTGGGATTGATTTCTACAACAGAGTATAACAAAGTTCCCACCAAAATGGCAAAAATTATCCCTATAGAACATTTTGAGACAAAATTATCAACTGAAACACTCGCATGGCATAGAAAAACATTGAGCATAGTTTAAGATATGAAAAAGGACGAATTGGAATACTTTTAGAAATTAATCAGTGGCAAAAAATAAGAAGAGGCAAGTTTTCCAAAAGAAGAAAAAAAACTATTTGAAGATATAAACAAAATAAGAAGAGACTTGTATCCTTTGGATTAAAGACTTTTAGCTTTGTATTCTAGGGTTTATTAAACTCCTACAAAATCTCTTCACATCTTTAACACTAGCTAGAACAGAACAAATTATGCATGCCCCTACAAGTACTCAAAAGGATAAATGAAACACATATAATACTCAAAAAGGATAAATGAAACACATATGACTGATTCTTCCGAGTGAAAAAACACCGGCATAGTTCAAGAGAAGTGTTTTTCAGTTTGTAGAGCCCACGTTAGAAACTTGAGGCAAATTATGCCTAAATATATAACTTCAAATTGCACTTAGACCTGGTCTTGCTTATCACCTTGCGTGGATACATTGTATAAGTTTCTACATAGCATAAAAAAAGCATAAAAAATTTGAGACTAGAATTGGCAGGGTGCGCCAGGCATAAAAAATTTGAGACTAGAATTGGCAGGGTGCGCCAGGCCCGAGCAGTAGTGCAACGCTTGGACGACACGCAAAGGCCCAAGATAGCAAGCCATCTTATATGAGCCTTCTCTGGCTTAAATTTAGTGTGGGGTTGCCACCCTTCTCTGGCTGCATCATCTTTTCTACTTCTTTATGTTACTCTTCTCATGTACATAAGTACATTCTAAGCTTGGATGTGACTAGTGGCACAAGCAGGGTCAATGTTTTATTTCATTGAAATGTGCTAGTATTTGGCATATGATAACAAGTGTCCTTAATGTTCCACCAAAAAAAACAAGTGTCCTTAATTATGTGACTGGATGGAATTCTTCACTTACATGGACCATCCATCCTGTTTGATGCGTTGGTGCGTTTTGCTAAATCTACCACCGCCTAACTACAGACCTACAGTGCAATGTGATGTAGGGTAATATTGAGACTAGATTTGGTAGGGTGCGCCAGGCCCGAGCAGTAGTGCAAGGCTTGGGCAACACACGAAGGCCCAAGATAGCAAGCTACCTTAGATGGGCCTTCCCCTTTAAAAAATAAATTTAATATCAAAGTGGACCGATGGTCCACATATCAGATATTAAACTGATAAGAACAGATACTACACTTGATCTTAGCCAAAAGGCCGAGAAAGGTATGATTTGTGATGCTTTTCCTTGGGTGATTTATACACTCTTCTCAAACTACTCTTCTTCTAACAAACGATGTGGGAGAGCATTGCCAAGACTTCCCACTGGTGCTCAGTTGCTCACTTCCAGATTCAACAACAATATATATATATATATATATATATATATATATATATATATATATATATATATATATATAAGCACACTGCACACCATAGAGGTGCTTAATTCATGACACTCTGTGACATGAAACGTTCTTTCACCTTAAGGAAAATTGATTTTATTCCTTGATGAGTCGAATCTTATTTATATATCTTTCATTTTTCCTTTATTATATGAAGATATGAAATATATATAATTCATGACACTCCGTAACACTCCTTCTCCTTTATTCAATTTTGGAGTTTTACATATGGGGGAATTTAATGGGTGTGTCGATGGAAGAAATGGAGAAAAATAATGGAGAAACCTGTTGGGACGGTGTTGGGACCTCTGGTTCTAAACATCGGAACAACGATACCATTCTCTAGTTTTGAAGATGACAAACATCATATGGGAACTAACGTACTTTGTCCAAGTATTTCTAAGGAACACAGGTCAAGTAAAGAATCTTCATGAACGCTCAAGGAACACTAACTAACATGATGAAGAGTTCCTCTCAAAGGAACTCTGAAGAAGACAGAGATGGGAACTCACATGTGCAGACAAAGACAAGTCAGCGAGATTTGCAGGATCTTGCCTTAAGACAAAACAAACGCTCAGCTGAGGAACAGACTGAGGCATTTGATCCAACGGCCCGATCAACTCTCAAAGTTGACTCAAATTCAAATATTGTCACATGTGAAGGACAACGACTTGGCATACAAGACAAGGGGCATTTCGGACACAAATGAAAGTCAAGATTGAAGCCCAAGCATCACAAGTATAAAGCCAAGTGAATAGTGCTCGAAGAGTGCACTTCTCCCAGAACACACACATACTCCCAGAAAGAAAGAAAGAGAGAAAAGAAGAAGAGAAGTCCCCGGCGGCGAGTGTCTGATCTCGACGACGGCGAAGCTGAAGTTCCCAGGAGCAAGGGAACTGTGATAGTCAAGGTGTAAGGTTTGATTTTCTTGTTTTAGTTGAGTTGTTCGCTTGGGAACTCAGCTGAGAAGATTCATTAGTGTTGCTAGAGTTAGGTAGAACTCGTAGGAACAGAGAAGTTTGAATCTGGTTGTTTGTAACTAAGGAACAAGCAATAATACAAGTAAGTCATTCAAAATCCTCCAAGCGGAGGTAGAGGTTTACCCACGCAACTAGTTGGTTGTTGTGGGGTTCCTCTATAAGGGAATTGTGTTCTTTACTGTTTGCTTACATGCGCTCATATACTTCCGCTGCCTTGGGAACAGCTTAACTGTCAGTTCCCAAGCTCTCGCAAACCCCTTACGATCCAACAAAACCTGTCAATTAAGCCAGTCGGTAGTCTAAGATGGGAAACCTGGTAATTTCGGTAGTTTTTTTAAAAAACGAGGGGCAAAATGGTAAAAGCACGCTTTTTAACGGGAAACCTGACAGACTTGACGGTTGAATGGTTCTCCGCAACAAAATGACATTTAATGGGTGTGTCAAAATAAATAGTGGTTTAACGGATGGTATTTTGCAATGTCGACCATTATTTAGCGGGTGGTTGTACGTAATAAAATGCTACCAACAATACATTTGTCTACCACAAATCAGCTAGAATGAATAAATTTTACTTTAAAAAAACAAGAAAGATCTAGTGTAGATATGCCAGAAACATTAGAAGCTTGTGAAGGATCTCTACAAGTTGTGTAATGATGCAGTCAAAATATGCCAGAAACATATCAAACAACACTTGGTCGTGATGATCTTAAATAGTTAAAAAAAATAGTGTAGATTTATCATGAACAAAGAAAAAATGTATGATGTATGGATGAAAAGAGGAACAAGTAAAGAAACAATATTAAAAAAAAGCTTCCTAAAGTCAAAATAGATTGTGTAACTGCTAACTTCGGTACCAATTAATCTAAACAATTTAGACCTGAAATTGTAGGAGCCCTCCACAAGGAGGACTACCTTGCAAAAATAGGGGTATGCCACTTTATCACAAAAAGCACACCGTATTCTTTAGTAAAAGGCGAAAGAATAGTTCGCTTTGTGCTTATTGCATGGCTCCACAATTTTTATTGCAGGAGAGGATGGTGGTTTTATATATTGCGCCTTGGAAAAGGCTTCTGTCATATACTCAATGTGGGATTGATTCTACTGCACATTATAATAGAACTCCCACCAAAAAGGCAAAAACTATTCATATAGAACATTTTGAGACAAAATTATCAATTGAAAGTCTGAAATAGTTCTTCCCTCTTGTTCTTGAGTTTGTATCCTCGGGATTAAAGATTTTTAGCTTCGTATTCTTTGGTTTTATTAATCTCCTACAAAATCTCTTCAGATCCTTAACACCAGAACAAATTATACATTACAATTGATATTACATTGTATAAGTTTCTACAAAGCATATTACATTGTATTAGTGTAAAAAACTTGAGACTAGATTTGGATGGGTTGCGCCAGGCCCGAGCAATAGTGCAACTCTTGGGCGACGCTTGAAGGCCCAAGATAGCAAGCTACCTTAGTCGGGCCTTCCCCTCAAAAGATAAATTTAATATCGAAGTGGACCGATGGCCCACATATCAGATATTAAACTGATAAGAACAGATACTACACTTGATCTTAGCCAAAAGGCCGAGAAAGGTATGATTTGTGATGCTTTTCCTTGGGTCATTTATACACTCTTCTCAAACTACTCTTCTTCTAACAAACGATGTGGGAGAGGAGTGTCAGACTTCCCACTGGCGCTCAATTGTTCACTACCAGATTCAGCAATAATACTATATATACTATATATATATATATAAGCACATCATAGAGCTAGGTACGTGCTTAATTCATGGCACTCCACAACAAGAAACGTTCTTTCATCTTAAGAAAAATTGATTCTATTCCTTGATGAGTTGAATCTTATTTATATATCTTCTCTTTTCTTTTGTTATATGATGATGTTATATCGATCGATTGATATTCCACCAGAAACAACGCAGTTAAGGGCCAAAGTCTGTGTGCTTGCTGTGATAAAGTGGCATACCATTATTTTTGGAAGGCAATCCTCTTTTGTAGAGGCTCCTACAATTTCAGTTTTAATGTTTTAAACTGAACTAAAACAAAACCTGATCTTAGCATTAGCCTTGCCTCCAATATTAGCCAAGTTTGTTGCTTCCTGAAAGAAGTGGGAGAAATGGAAGAAAATAGCAAGATTCTTCTAGCTATAACAACTGAGGATGAGTGGGTCTTATTTGACACTAGAGATGGCTGTGTTACTTTGATGAGTGGAGATGATAAACATTTTTTTGACGGATATATGGCTTATGACTTTGTAGAAAGTCTTGTTTTCCCTTAGGGATATATATATATATATATATATATATATACTTCTTATGACATTGTTAACTCCAAGAATGTGCTTATTATGTCAAAGTCTGTCTGAATTCTTGCTTTTGCTATTGCTTATTAGCAATTGTGTTAAGGAATCCTTGTTGCTGTTCAAAATTTCAATTTTGCAAACATTAAAGATTTTTATTTTTTGTGAGAAGTACTCTGCTGTTTAGCATATATTATGAGTAGTAATCTATGCGGGCTAGAAGACTTAGATGGGCTTGACACATCCCACTAGTCCTAGTATGAATAAGACTCTCCTGATATGTATTCCTTGAGTTGTCTTTATTTGTCGTTTGATGAAAGTGGGCAATTTTGCTTTGGAAATCTTTGGCAGGCATGATAAGCTTTCGCTATGTTGGCCACTCTGGGCAATTTCAATTGGTATAAACTATCAAGTCCCTGTCAACTCCGTAATGTTTCCCACATCAGAATCCAACATGTGGGATGGGAAGCAATTAAGATAAGATTGACCTAATCAAGATAAGCATGGCCTCAAATTCTTCACCAAAAGAGACAAAAGATAAGAAAGGAAAAACAACACCACATCAAGTTTTTCTCCATTTTATTAGATCATATACATAATCAGTGATTCAGTACAACCCATTAAGCACAAACCAAGCAGAGCATGATACAAGGGTTATAACTTATACCCAAGGGAAAACAAGATGTGGGACAATTCTCCAATTCTTTATGTTGATTGAGCAGATTTCTTGGAAAGAGTCTTGGCAATGGCTCTGATTGTGTTGGGAGTTGTCCTGCAACAACCACCTACTAAAGACGCCCCGGCATCTAACCACTTGGAAACATAGGACACAAAATCTTCATCTGCAACCCCACTTGTTGTCTGCCAAACATAAGTCATTATCAAGACAGAATCTTCAGAATCACACATTTTATCAAGTAAATGCTGAATTAACCATGTAGATATATTATGCACTTACCACCCACTGCTTTGTGACACCGTCGTATGTTTCACCGCTGTTTGGATAAATCACTATTGGCTTGTTGGTTGCCTGTGATTAGCAATTTAGCTAGCATAATTCAGTTCATGATCAAGGTGGTGATGTTAGAATGGACTTTTTTAAATCAATGCAAGTTAAACCTTCTTGATTGACTGAATCAATCCATGAACATATCTAGGAGCGGTACAGTTAATCCCAACAGCAGCTACATTCTTGCAAGAATCTGCAACCGAAGCACAATCCGTGATGGAATCGCCACTCGAAACTTTCTCATTGTCCTTGCAACTAAAAGAAAACCAAACAGGCAGCTCAATTCCTTCTTCCTCAAGAAGCTCAGCATAGGCCTGTTTATTAATAAATTACAGTTTAAATCATCAATTCTTTAAAAAAAACACCCTAAACCATAAATGTAAAAGAGATCATCAATTCATCAACTAGGGTGACTGATGTATACATATATACCTTGGCTTCAAGTTTATTCGGGATGGTTTCAAAGGCGATTAAATCCGCGCCTGATTCCGCAAGTACTTGAACCCTTCTTCTATGGAAATCCTTGAGTGTCTCCACAGTAACTTCTTCTCCATAGTCTCCACTGCAACATTATTTATGCCAAAATTTCACACAAAGAACATTTTACAATATACAGCAAAGTTAATATTGAATGTGATCAAATCAGACCTGTACTCAGAGCCATCAGCCAAATACGCGCCATAGCTTCCAATGGAAGCAGCAACAAGGGTTGGCCGTTTCCTTGAATTATGCGTGTCATCACCATAGTTGTCAAAAGAGCCCTTTGAGCATCTCTGGTTGTAGATATCACGTGCCTCACGTGCAGTTTCCACGGATTTTCTTAGCAAGTCTTCAGCTTCTGCTGTAGGAATGCCCCTGGATTCAAAACCCTGAATTGTCGCCTGCACACAGAGACACAAGATAAATTATTACGCAATCCAGCTAACAATCTTGCTAATTAAGATGAACATGTCGGCAAGAAATCACATGGTTATGCATAAAACTGACCTGATAGGAAGCAGAAATGATGATATTAGCACCAGCATCAAGGTAATCCAGCTGTACCTGTCATTGATAATCAAGTTTTCTTTTTGGGTTAGCTTAGCAGATTAAACCGATTTAAAAAATATATATCTCTGATTACCACTTTCTTAATTTTAGGTTACCCACACATCATATACGTACTAATACACATGACCAGCGAAACCAGGATCAAATTTACACGCCATCAAATGCACTTGGAAGGATTTGATTTCATCATCAACTTAATTTTAATTGATCCATATAACTCATAATCATCATTATCATTAGTGTTCACGCATCATAACACAACAAAAAGACGATTAAAAAATTAAAACTAGCAAGTAACAGCTTAGAAGGTTGGAAAAGTAATTGAAACAGAGAAAACAGAGCACAGACGTGTAACAACTGAAAACCTAGAAACAATAAGATTGATATGAATCATTACTCTTCGGATGAGATTGGTAGAGGTGACGAGGCATTTGGCGCTCCATAGAGGATCGTTGAGGTCGGCGCCGTGGCGTTCGAGCTCAGTAGCCAAGCCGCCGTCCACGACTCCGTAGCCGCCGCATCTCTCCAGAAAGCGGGAGAGGAAGGAGGAAAGATCGGCGCCGGTGGTAGAATAATAAGCCATACTCCGTATTTATACTTTGACAAGTGTTTTTGTGTTGATCGAAATGTTGTTGCCTATTTTTTGGATGAAGAGGATATACGAGACGCGCTGACGCCTGTGCTGCTATATCAATCCATTCAATCGCTATGGCCCAGTTTTATAGGGAAATAGCAAGCGAGTGCGTGTGTAAATTAAGTCGCATGAATCCGGACGGATAACGGGTTCACATGAGTTAACGTATCCAGACTTTATAATAAATTAAACTTTACCCACCATTTTATTGGTTATGCTTTACTAAAATGTCTCTTAAACTAGAAATATATATACACTACATTATGGTACGTCTTACTGTATTTTCCTCAATAAAGCTTAACTTCTCTACGTGCGGTGCTAATGCTCTTGGATAATTACGAACGATATCTAGCTACCTTATCAATGCTATGTGACTTGATGTCGTATGATAAGAGTAGACGAACACAAGTCTTCAGGAATGGAATTAATCATCACTCGTCGTCTTATCAAGCTGTCATTTTCCATTCATTTTTATCAACAATCAACGTCAGATTTTCTTCCACACACGGCTTCTCGCATTTTTGTCTTTCGTTTCTCATGACATGTATATTTTCTATTCTGTTTATTTGTCACTAATTTGAGTCATTTTCTTCCAATCTAGCTAATATTATGCATAAACCTGCTCCACAAATTTTGAGTTAGAGCACAATCTATAACTATATATTAAAACTATACTTTTTCGAGCTATCAGAACGATTTTGACCCCACCTCATATTTAAAAAAAATTATTTCTATTATTATAACTTTTTTCTTAAATTTTTTTAAATATTTAAATTTATCTCTGACATCAAACAAATATCTATTTAGTATAACAATATCTTTTAAAAGCTTCCTTATACAAGTATTTAAAATTAAAGATAAAATATATAAAATATTTTAAAATAAATTGTATAAATCTTTTAGAATATATGCTTTGACGAATTTATTTTTATATATATTGACTTTCTTTTATAATAAAAATTAATGATATATTTATAATGTTTAAAATTAATATAAAATAGATAATAAAATATTTAATAGATATTTTGAACAATTTGATAATCTCTAAATTTACATACATGGAAAGTAATAAAATATGAATAATATAATATTTAATCTTATCTAATCTTTACTTTATCAAACCACAAAATGATTTTGGTCCCATCTTAAATTAAATTAATTAAAAATTAAATATTTTACATAATTAAGTTATCTGTATCTTTCATATTTTATTATATCTTATTTATTAAGTTAAATATTATTTTTTTAATTTTTTATCTCTTCCATATTTGAATATATAAAAAAAATTATTCATATTTATCTTCTTTTTTAATTAAATATCTATGAAATATCATCAAGAAAAAAGAGAATGTAATTATTTTATATTAATAATATATCTTCATTTAATCATTTATATTGATTAAAAAAATTATACATTTTATGAGTAATAAATTACATATATTAAATTTTATGTTATATTTTTTTTTATTAATATCTTATTTATAGTATCTATAAAATACCGAATCGTAGTCGTACATGGTACGACGGGTACAACTAATTTATCAATTAATATTTTAACCTCCAAAATTATGCACAAGCCAGATTTTTCGTTTTGGGTAATATATATTAAACTTTGGTGATTGGGAACAATTTCTCTGGGAAATTTGAGATTATGAAATTTCAACTTTTTGAAATGTCATTATTACCCTTTTTTATGAAACATATATATAGCTTTTTTTTTTGGGTTAAAAGAAACATATATAGCTACCTTAGGGTAGTATGAGGATCCGGTAAAAAGTACTACTCCGTATTAGAGTGAAAATGAGTGTAATTTTAGACCATTAGATAAGGAGATTTGAACGTTCTAGATTTAGTGAAAATAAATGCATGCTAAAATAATAGGCATGTTTTATTAAAGCGTTTCTAAATAATGATATCACAAGATTTTTTTATTTTACTTTTATACCTTTTCGGTAAATAAATCTTTCATTTTCTCATTCATATCTCTCTCTCCATCAGAAGCATCGTCTCTTTCTTCTCTTTCTATGGTGATTGAGACGATTGATTTCCATTGAACAAGTTTCTCAATTTTATAGGTATGTTTTCTTCCTTCTTTGTCGTCCTCTATCGTGTTTAGGTAGATCTATCGTCGCTGTGTTTATTAAGATGAAGAGCACCAAAGAAAGTTTTGTTTTCTACCAAGACCGCGCCATTCTTTGTCGTCCTCTATCGTGGTCGTCACCAGTTTGTTACCTGAGTGCCCACCAATCCCAAATAGTCGTTAACCATTAGTGATATTTATGTAACTTGGTGGCCATATTCACCGTATTAGCCGATCATATTCATGTAATTGGGTGGTTAAATTCATGTAATTGGGTGGTCATATTCACCCTATTAGCAATTGATATTCATGTAACGAGGTGATCATATTCGCCATATTAACCAGTGATAGACATTTAGCTGGATGGTACCATATTAGCTAGTGATATTCACGTAACTAGGTGACCATATTCATCGTATCAGCTGATGATGTTCATGTAATTAAATGGTGACATTCTTATCAATAAATAGTGATATTTATGTAGCTTTTCGATTCAATTTATGTGTGTATTTTTATGTCGACTGATATTCATAATTATATATATAGTAATATTCATTGAAGTTGACATTGTTGTAACTACGGTCATTCTAACTATGGCCATAACTAACTGTGCATCGATAAAGAATCCACCATCCATACTATGAGCGAGTAAAAATTAACCATCATTATTATTTTCTCTATCAAATCGCCATAAAGGTATTTTATTTATTACGCTTTTTATATCTTTTACAATTTTCTTATAAAATTAAATATAGTAGTTATATGACATAATGGAAGATTTTATCTTAACGAAAAGATATAACTTTTGCTTGGAGTAAGGAACAAGATATTGCTTGCTTGGGGGCTCTAGGGGTTGATTTTTCAACCCCCTGCCATATGTCTTCCATTATAAATACACGTCTTCACCGTGTATGAAGAGCATATTGAAACAAGCATTCAGAGATTGAATAGGCTAATATTCGCTTAGCTTATTTGTTCTGAAAGACTCATACTCGATGAGTTTTCTAGCTTTTATTGTCTTTACATTAACGCTCGATCAACGACTGTTCTTTTGACTTGGGCATCGGAGGTGGATTAGGGGGTCCCCGCCCCCTTTGTTCATTGTTTTGCAGAGCAATCAATTAGTACATTAAAGGCGAAATTTTTGTGCACTAACACATATAATACTCTTAATGTATTTCAGAAAATACGTACATCTAACCAAGAGCTCGGATCGAATGGGACTTATTCTGTATCATAATATGATGAATCATCTCTATTGTTTGCCATTATGGCTCAAAATAATAATGATTTAAGAATGACTTGTAGTAAAAAAAAAGAGAAAATATTGTGTATATAATTAACAACATAGAGGAGATTTAAATAACCGGAAACGAGTTTGATCGGTAAAACTCTAGAGGAAGCGAGGCGAGAAGACCGGTATGGGACACCTCTCCACACAAACTGTACGAGTGAACATCTGCGCCAAAAAATTGCGTGTTACACTTAAATATAACAATGAGTTATGAGTGCAAACCGAATCATCCTTAAATACATGTGCTTGAGCCCAATCGTTCGACCACGAATCCACGATCACTCACACAGCATGACCTCGTCACGCATACATTGAATCCTCACGCCAAACACAAGATTTTTTTTTTTTTAACTAATGTGCGTACACGTGTAAAAGTCGTATGAATATCATACAGCAGAAGATTGAGGTTGTCAATACATTTTATATCGTGAGGAGATTGAGGTTGTCAAGAATTCTCAGTCCGTGGAAACAAAGCACCTGATTTTATATCGTGGATCATACACACGACAATACATTTTATGTTATAATTAATCAATTGACACTTATCCAGTTATCCTATCCTATCCTACAGTTAAGAAATGTATTAAACATATATTTAATAACATAAATGCTCCACCTTATTAGTTTATTATGGCCAAAGCTAGCGTCAAGTATACGGTGTGATTTTATGATTTCAATATTCATTGACGTACGCATACTATATAGTTCTCCTTGTATCCATCTTGGATTAATCTTGTATATTTAATTACTATGTCTACTAATCCAATTAACTACTAATTAAGGATCGATGATCCAATCTAATAGCAGATATAATCCGGATCGAAATAAAGCACCAATTCACAAGTAAAATTAAATTCTCTCTTATACTCCTTCCGTTTTATAATAGATGGTCATATAGGTTTTTTTTCTTGTTTCACAATAGATATTCATATAAGAATTTTATTCATTACTTTTCATTTATACCCCTTATAATTATACCATATTTTTTTTGATAGAATAATTATACCATATTACTCCTATATACTTCCCCTAAAAGCACAAAACAACTTTTAGGAGTATGAATCTAGAAGTACTATATAATAAGGGTAATTTTGGGAGATTTTTTTTTCCTTTAATATATGTACAAATTTGTCTATGATCATCTATTGTGAAACGGAAGGAGTATTGTTTATACTTTCACGTAAATTAAGGGCTTGTTTCACTTGTGGGTAAAAAAGTAGTTTTTTGGTGAAAGGTTATTTTTAGTATATTGAAAAACGTAAAAAGTAGAGAGATGTACATATTTCAAGAGTATTAAAAGTAGTTTTTAAGTAGAAAGTAGTTTTAGAAAGGAAGTAAAACAAGCCCTAATAATATTTCGTTTAAAATACGGACAAATTTAACATAAGCTAGTAGAATATACTGTTATGAAATTTTGTAGCTAACCCAAATAACAGACGGTGACATTTCAATCTCTTTATAACCAACTTAACCCATACAACGGGTGGTAGCATCAACCGCTAAACCCAAGCTCAAACAAACTAGAAAACGGGTCCAAAATTAGATCATGATCTTTGATATCGATCATATAAAAATTCGTGAGCCATAAATAAAGAGTCATGCATACATAAGCTTAACACACAAGCAAGTTTCATCCTAAATCAACTGGCAATAGAAAAGGTAATTCATAGACTTCTATACTAATCTAGTTTTATCTCCCAACTTTCGATATAGCAATAGATATTCCAACATCAACTTAATTTTTTTTTGGGTAGAACAAATCAAGCACCTGTTTGAAGTATCGTCGGATTTGGACTCTTTGTTGAAGATATGAATACGGGTGATTTAGGTGATGCAACATGATACTATCATGGGTATCAATACCTATATCAAAATGAAACAACCATTAATGCTTTATAATCCTACCCATATTTGATAATTTGGTTTTTCTATGAGCGTAGGATAAAAATACCGAATATGAAAATTAAATCCTAAGAAGGAAAATATAAATTCTTAGAAAATAATTTTTAAAATGTTAAACAATCAAAGCGCACTTGAAAATTTCTAAATAAAGGTTCTTAATCTATACCCTAAGGACATATGTTAGAAAAATCGTTGATAATTAGATATTATCAAAACACAAAACTAAGCTAGTGTAATTCTCGGCCGTAAATTTACGGGTAGTTTTAAAAATTATACTATATAATATATTATCACAAATTAAAGAGAAAAAAACAAAGATAATGTATATTTTAATAATTATTAATGATATTTATATAAAATTTAACATTTTTTTTTGTTTTCTAATCTTTAAGATAAAAACAAATAAATATGGAAAATATTTTTCTATTCACACCTTCTACATTCACTTTAAAGTATAATAAATATAAATAAATAAATAAAATGAAAGAACATATTGGTTCCTTAAGTGCCATGTAGCACAAATCTATATATAACATTAAAAAGTTGTGTACATAGAACATTTATTGCACTTGATCAAAATTTTCAAATATATTAAATCAAATGTTTTATATGACAAGATGAGCTCCTTGGCACAATGGTAAAAATGTTGGCATTTGTAAAGAAGGTCTAAAGTTCGAATCTCTAAATAATTTTTTTCCTCATTCTAGCTAACGTTTTTATGCCTATTGCCTAACAATTGTTTATGCTGCATAAATAATTTAGATTAATATCTATTGATTTAGCCTATCGTTTCTAAAGAATAATAATCTTTTTTGAAGAGAAAAAATAAAATAATGATTTATTTTTAATAAATCTATCGATAAAAAAAATTGTACGAGAAGAAAACCATTTTTTCTCATTGTACATTCATGTATTAAGTTCATTAAAATCTTTTTATAAAATAAATAATCTCTTTTTTTTGTTGAAGGAATAGTAATAATGATCTAATTCTAATACATCTATCTATATAAAATTATGTATATCAGTATATGAGAAGAATTTATTACAAATATTACTTTATTTTTTTTTATAAAAGTTTAAGGTTCAAGTCTCTTTGTGAACATCATCATGTCTAATTACTTTAGTCCTATTTAAATTGTTCAACCATCTCAGCAAAAGATGATATAAGGAATAGTCATATTTGATTACTTTAGTCCTATTTAAAGTTTAAGGAATAGTCCTATTTTTTATACGTCTATTATTGTATAAATGTTATAAGTATTTCAATGTATAATATGGATGTATAGCTGCACATAGAGATACTCTTAGGATACTTATCCTCTTAAAGGTGTACTTATTGTCCACATTTAACACCTTTAATTACATCCTATTTATTTTAATTTATAATATGGATGTATACCTACACATAGAGATACTTTAAGGATACTTATCCTCTTAAAGGTGTACTTATTGTCCATATTTACCACCCCTAATTATATCCTATTTATTTCAATTTATAATATGGATGTATACCTACACATAGAGATACTCTTAGGATATTTATCCTCTTATATGTGTACTTATTGTCCACATTTACCACCCTTGATTACACCATTATTTATGTTTATGTATTTTGACCAATTGTATTCCATGGATTGGCCTATATATACATTATTCTACAAAGAATTCCATTGACATGCACATTTCTCCCTTTCTTGTGTCTACAATTCTCTCCATGGTTACAATTATAAACATGAATAGCTCAAGATATGTATAAATTATTTTTTCTCTATGCATTATAGGTTATTGAGATCTTAATTCTATTATATATTTGTTCAAATCTCTTCTTCGATATTATATTGGAAGCCTATTTTCATTTAAAATTTAAACCAATTTCTATCTAATATTACTATTTTTAATACTATATTATAATTGATATTTATTATCTAAACTAAATTGTTGTCAACTTAGATCAAACAAACTTTTTGTTATATATACAAGAATATTATTTCAAGCAAATATATTTTTGAGAGTTAAGTTTGTAAATTGATTTTTAAAATTTTGAAAGAATATATAGTCAATGTGAATTTTTATTGTGATTTTTTTAAGAAACATTACTTCTAAAAATATATAATCAATTGAATCGTATGAATTGACTAATTATGATTCATTTCATCCTAAATTGTTTGAAATTTAAAATATAAACATTAGCAAAGTTCTTATTTGTCTCACGGTATGTAAATGCATACACCATCTAATGACAATTAAAAAAAATTGTAGCGTGTGTGCAAAGTTTTCATATTGGGTGACAAATTTCAAGTACTAGGTGTGAAAAATACACATTTTTTCATAAAAAATTCGAACGTACTAAATTTTATGATTTTTTAGATCAAACAACCCACATGTGCTTTCAATTCTTATACAATTATAAGTTCCAAATGTTTTTACAAACTCAAACGACAAAAATATACTTTATAAAACGTTAAAAATTACAAAAAAATAAACGAATGCATGTTAAAAACGTGTCCCGTGCGTATGCACGGGACTGCCCTCCTAGTTTTATAGATAGTTTGTTTCTATTTTATAATAAATTAGCGTAAATATAGATAGAAATTTATATCGTTAATTTTTTTTTTCAACAATCCGATTAAAATATTTTAGCATAATCTTAAGATAGCATATATAATATTTCTTATCAATCAATATCAATAAACATAGATAGAAAATTATATAGATAAAAACTTATTTTGATACATTACTTAATTTTACTTATTTTATAAAATCTAAAATAGCCATTTTTTATATTTAGGATTTTTTAAAGAATAAAATCAATATTTACATAGATAGAAAATTATATATATACACATTATATATTTTATAGGATCTAAAATCTTACCCTAAAAAGCCTTTACTCTTTATAAATTCATCTTTTATTTAGTAATATTTATTATTTAAATAATTTTTTTTAAAATATGTGTATATTAATTAAATTTTATTTTTGTAGTATGTGATACTATATGAAACAATCTCTACTTATACAATATGGTATCTATCCATTATCTATTTTATAAAGTGGTTAAGATAAATCGTGATTTCTAGAATTATTATTAGATTATAATATGAAGGGGACTTTCTAGAATTATTATTTATTTTTTTAAGTTAAATTTTTTTTCCATTATTTTTTCAAGGTATGCCACGTGGCACAAATTTTTACACATACTTGGTTTCTGCTTTATAATGTACTAGTTGTTCCCGTCGTACCATGCACGACCATGACTCGATATTTTTTAGATATACTATAAAAAAGATATTTATGTATAAAAATATAATGTAAAATATAATGTAAGTAATTTGTTGCCCATAATATGTATAAAAATTATTTTTTTTAAAAATGAAATAAAATAAATTAAATTTTGATTATTAAGTTTAAAATTGAGAATAAACATAGATTATTAAAATAAAATAATCTACATAGCTCATTTTCCCTAACAATATTTCATAAATAGGTTTAATTTAAAAGAAAGAGATAAAATATGAAGAAAAAAAGAAAAAAATATATATTTTAAAAATATAGAAGAGATGAGATTTTGAAAAATAATAATTAATTTAATAATAATATATGTAATTGAGTATATTTATCTTTTAATATAAGAGAGAGAAAGACACAACTAAATTTTTAAAAAGATTAAGCATATATATTTTATTGACTTATAAGGAAAAAATTTGTTAAATTTTTTCAGTTAAGATATTATCTACTACCAAAAATGAAGAGATTATCTAAATTTGGGAAATAATTAAATTTTAGTTAAGTGGAAAAAATTTGCCATGTGGAATATAAAGTGGAAAGAATAATTCATATATAATTTTTATGGAGCAAGGATTAAATGACATGTGGCAAAATCATATGTTGATTAATAATAGAACGACATGTGACAAAAGCTGACGTGGTACAACGTAGAGACTCCAAACCTTATTACTTTTTTATATATATATATATAGTAGATTAGGGACTAAGGGTAGATTAGGGTAGATGTGCCATTGTCAATAATCGCGTTTATAATCAAACGAGTTATCCCCACATTTATCTTAACAGACTTAACATTGGGCTTGATTTGTCATACGGCCCATACCGAATTGTATCTCCACCACCACATTTTTTTGGACAAAGGAATAAAAAGTATGCAAGATCATTAATTAACGGGCTGTCAATCTGTGGACTTTTAAAACTGGATGGAAAACTTGATTTCCGAGAGCATTGGGCTTGATTTTGGGCTTTCCGTAAGCATATATGTACTTTGAGCGATAATGCAACCGTTTTTTTCCTCCACAATTTTCTCTTGCTAATTGCTACAAAGTCATGTATTGATAATTAACATGTTTTACTAGATGCTAAGTGAAAATGGTTGGTAGTCAACATATTCAATAATAGAATGGATCCACAAAAACAAAGAGGAGTCTTCCTTAAATCTCGATTGACCCAAGATTAAAATTTTCCTTTGAAAAAGTGTCCAAGATGACTAACCAATAAAAATGAGACTCGCGGAAAACCATATTGTTGTTCCACAAGGCTACATCATGTTTGATAACCCAAGTGAAGATACTACTCACCTCTTGATTAGATGTCCCACATAAAACAAATTTTAAAAACCATCAATGCCGAAATGACTTAATTGATTAACCAAGTCAGCCCCGAAAATAAAAAATCATAGCAAGTCATTGTTACTGGTCATTAGCCAGATATAACCCTTAAGATTGAAAGGAATATTTAGGTATCATTGAGATTCTTGGTTTAGATGTATGATACCATGTAAAAGTATGATATTCATACCTATTTGTAAAGATAATTTTGCGCAATGTAACCTATGTTGTGTTTACCCCCTTGGTTTAGACGGCATACATGATTCTAGCAACGGAAGACCGGGTAATAAATACGAACGACACCCAAAAGATTAAAAAGCGATTTTTAATTCTAATCAACACGATCGAAACAGTAATTTAGAGGATCAAGGAAAGTATACGTTACTTTTAAAAATGCCCCCCCCACAAATATAGTACTCCATTATTTGTGTTAAAAATAATTGTAGAAATTGGAACCCGAAGTTCACCTCGTTCATCGGGTCTCAAGAGTCGTCACCAACCAATTTTCCATACACATGACCAAATGACAGTATATATAGTATATGCTGGGGCCCCTTATCGGGTCGGGTCGGGTTATACCCACGAGAAAAAAAAGCTTATCCCGCCTTCCCGCTCCTACTTGAATCCCTCATCCTCCTCCATCACTCTTCTCACGCTCTTTCTCTCGCTCTCTCTCTTCTGTCTTTACTTCTCAGGGCTTAACACCTGTGACTCTGAAGCGGTGCTGTGTCGGAAGAGAGGGAGAGCGGCTACAAATTCTTCAAAGGTGAGATCGCGAGAGTGAATTTTTCAACGGAGGGTCGGTTGGAGGTTTGATTCGGTGATGGATACTCCACAAAAGGCCCAGATCGGGAATCCTGGCTACAACTTTGAGGTTTTCTTCGTTTCTCAGTTTTGATGCTTCAATTGCGCTCGATTTTATTATTTTTTTTTTCAATTTGGGTTGGATTAGTACCGTTCGTGCTTCAACTCCTCCCCTTTTCGTCTGGTTTGGCGTTTAAGGCTGCTATTGTGTTGAATTGACTTTCTGTGAATTTGGTCTTTGCTGGCCGGTGCTTGGAGTTTGTCGATTTGGTTTCTAATTTTGTCGTGCTTTCATATTTTTTTTCCCAATTTGTTTGTAGGGTTTCCTTAGGTCTGGAGTATGAATCTACCCGTGTTCAATGTTGGGTTTGAGACGCTCATTCTACTTGTATGAGGTCCCACTTTCTCCAATTCATGGCTCTCTATTTCGAACTTAGCATTTTGGTCGCACGCCTTTAGGGTTTCCTTAGCCTTCTCTTCTGAGATCACTTTGAATCATTTTTTCGTTGATGTTTTGGCTGCATCAAACTTGTGATTTGTCTGTGGAGATGTTTGTTTTGGCGTAAGATGTCCACTGCATAGCATTTGCCTTTTATGAGTCGTCTCAACAAATCCATTAGGGTGAATACGTTGTTCAATTCAATCTCTTTCGATCTGCCTACAGTCCACCATAACTTCTTCCATATTCCCTGGTTCAATTGGGGCTTCTGTTTTTCAAGTATAAGTTGCTTTCTTTTTTTGAAAGGTATTCCCACTGTGGAATGTGGTTCTTTTACATTATCTGGATGTCCTTTGATTTGTTGCATATGACTTTTCCACGACTCATTTTATAGATACACTTGAATTTTGATTCATGATTGTGTCAAGCCCTCTTCCAGTCTCATTGGCATCCCAATTCCATGGAAATGGGCCGAAGGAGCTAACCCTATTCCGTTACTACGTATTTCTGTAATTGCTGTAGCTATTTACTGCATTGGTACCTTTTCAACATATTGATTGTCTGTGTTCTAACTTGTGTTCTTACCTGCTTCTTAATTTCAGGAGTCGCCCTTTTCCAACTTCATCAACAGTCTTTCTCCTATCAACCCTTCAAAGAACATAACCATTTCTCACACACTTGGGAGTCTTAATTTTACATCTCCTCCATCTGTTTTCACTTCGCCCCATGTCAACATTCAAAGGGAGTCTACATTTCTAAGAAGGTAAAAAGCATTTTTCTTTGATCTTATCATCTTGAATTGTTCACCTCCTCATCCTTCTTATTTCACCCTTTTTTTTTACGTGGTAAAATTCAATGTAAATTTATTCTTTTTCAGACATCAAGTTTCAGAGTTGGCAAAACCTGACTTCTCATCTGACATTGACAATAAAGATGTTGCCCATAAAGATGCTGGTAATGCTGCTAATCCGCCTAGCAAAGCCTCACAACAGGAAGATAATGAAGTGGATCCTTCTAAGGATGAAGTTTCTGCAGATGCGTCACGTGAAACTTCAAACCTCACTATTGAGCTGCCACGAAAATTGAAATATGATTGTGGAAGCCCTGATTTTCAGACAGGGTCGTCTTCTGGGTCTGAAATGAAGAGTGAAGTAGGTGCATCCTCTTTGGTTCCAGTATTTCAGGAGGCCTCAAGAAGCGAATCCTTTGGAACGCAGTTGGCAGCTGTTGAAACTGACAAGAATGTGGATGGATCAAGAAGTGATTGGGGTAATTTGGTAGATGCTGCTGATCTTTTAGTTTTTGAATCACCCCAAGTCCAAGAACCCCCAAAAGACTCCGAAGAGCAATCATTAGATGAACAAATAGATCTTTTTGCTTCATTTTTGTCACACTATCCTGAGGACAATGCTGTAAATGATTCGGAGCAGGAACATGGTCTTGACCCTTTAAGTTCTGATGTACTACTTCAAAGCAAAGACCAGATCAGTCAACCAGCTCTAGCAAACAAGCTGCAGCAAATTTACCAAGGGCAGGATAATATTAGAAGTTCATCTCTGAATGGAAGCTTAACTGGCCAAACCAGCAATAAACTGGAAAATAAGGTCAGGAAATATTTTGCTTTTTTTTTTTCCACATATGATCATAAAATAGATTAAACACTGCTTTCATCATAAGTTTTTTTTTTGAATGAAATTTTCAGTCATGGTAAGCCGAAAGAAAGTTGCATATCCTAGACACCTTTTTTCTTCATAAGTTGAAGCCTATTCACTAAAATTAATTATGAGCTGCCAGCTAAAATGTCTTTATATTATGTAGGCTATTCTGCACCGTGGAACTGGTGGAAGGCGTTGCCTTGTTTTCGAGATTTCAGGAGCTACGAAAAGTATAGATCGCGGTCTGGTTTCTACTTCCTCCTCATCACAAGATGAGGCAAACATATCGTCCAACAGTACTCTATCAGTAATTAGCCAGGGACAATCTTCTTCAATGCGCATTCGTTCAGGGATTGGCCTGCTGCATCTGAATACTCTTTCAGTAGCTTCTAATGGTGGCAGAGTTCTCAACCTAGAGAACCATACTTCTGAAAAGCAACTAATAACAGAGTGTCCAACAAATGGCTCTGAGAACTATATTATATCTTCAACTTCAGTATCTTCGGAGGACCCTGGTAATACTGAAAATGAAATTCAGGTTGCAGAGGATGCTTCTCATGCATCTGCACATGGATCTAATGAAGATTTGAATCCAAGCAGTCCGAAGAAAAAGAGGCATGTCTTATATTTTACCCTAGCAACTGGTTGATGGTGCTTGATTGAATGCTTATTACTTACTGTTTGATTTGAGGCATGACCGATGAATCCGATTTTGCAGGCGTCGTTCTGAAAACACTGGAGAAGGCGAGGCCTGCAAGCGCTGCAACTGCAAAAAGTCCAAGTGCTTGAAACTGTAAGTTGTCAGATTGACTTCAAACCTAGAACCTCAAATTTTGATCTCATACTTGTCGTTTAAATTTTCTTATGGCTTTGATGTTTGCCATTGAAGTTATTGTGAGTGCTTTGCTGCTGGGGTTTACTGTGTTGAGCCATGTGCATGCCGAGACTGCTTCAACAAGCCTATTCATGAGGAAACTGTTCTGGCAACACGCAAACAGATTGAATCTCGCAACCCACTTGCTTTTGCTCCAAAAGTCATCAAATGCTCTGATTCTGTAAACGATCCTGGAGTAAGTACATATGTTAAATGCCGAAACGAACCTACTTGTTACTTTGACACTTTGCCGTATGTCTAATGTAAATTTTCAACTCCTACCAGAATGAGTCAAACAAAACTCCTGCTTCATCACGGCATAAACGAGGTTGCAATTGCAAAAAATCCAACTGCCTGAAGAAATATTGCGAATGTTATCAGGTTTATCTCTTAACATAATCTGAGGAACCCATTATTGTTATCTACAAAGATCTCATGCAGATATATTCTTTCTTTTTTATAGGGTGGTGTTGGATGCTCCATTAACTGCCGTTGTGAGGGGTGTAAAAATACATTTGGAAAGAAAGATGGTAAGTGTGCTTTCTCATGCTCCTTACCCAAATTGTTCCTTATGTTTATGATCCTTATTTCTAATGGTTTTCTAACCACATGCTCTTATGAACCAGGACCCACGTTTATGCGAATGGAGCTTGAAGTAGAAGAAGACACAATGGCTAATGAGAATAGTGCAGGTGAGAGGAGCTCAGTTCACATTGAAGAAGACCTCAATCCTGAGTCTAGGCTTCTTAAGACCCCGCTCCAACTTTTCAGGTCTAACATTATACTCTCAAGACTATGTTTTTTTTTGTGTGTGTCAATTCTTAAATCTCATATACCGAAATTACCCGGTTTTGTTCCAGATCATCTGTGCCACTCCCAAGTTCCTCAAAGGGCAAACCCTCAAGATTTTTCGGCATGAATTCATCCTCACTGCTGAAATGTGATGGCCCAGGAAGATCAACCTACTTACGAACCCAACTCACGCTTGATAATAATAAGCATTCCCAGGAAACTGCTTCTGGTGAAGAGCTACCTTCTCTTCTGCACAACACTTCTCCAAGCAGAAGCACCATTAAAACTCTGTCTCCAAACAGTAAGAGAATCTCTCCTCCTAGTCTTGAAAACTCATCGGGTCCTAAGAGCAGCAGCAGTCGGAAGCTCATTCTCCAATCCATCCCGTCGTTTCCTTCACTCACTCCTCGCCGCTGAGCCTCTGTGACGTCAATCTTAGCATAAGTAGTGTCTTGTCCTGGGTAATGCTCTTCATTACCTTGAAAATTCCCATCGCCTGTAAAATAGTTTTGTATGGTGTTATTTTAGTAGCCTTGTGACGTATTTTATGTAGAACAGTTGATATTAGCATAATGTAAAGATCGTAGAAGTGTTCTGAGTGCAGATGCAGCCTTAGTTTGTGTTTAATCTGCCCAGGCTCAGAGTCAGAGCTTTTACTAGTTGTAGTAGCCAACAAGATTGAGATCACCATGATGACAAACTGATCGAATATGGTCAGTTATTTCGGGTACGGGGATGTCAGTTATAAATGTTGGCTTGCTCAGGCTGAGTAAATTCTCAACTGCAATGTTTTGAGCTGCCCACATTGCATTTATGTTTGTAGTTATTGTATGTTGTCGCACTCAGCTGGCGAGATGGGCAAGCGTAGATAGCAGACAGAGGACTGAGAACCAGCAGAAGCTCGTCCTAAAGACCACGGTAACTCATGCGTCAGCATTGCAGCAGATTGGGCCCAAACGTAATGCCGTGTGTCCACCATGGTGGTGGTTGGGCCCCGCGAAATCAAGACTAAATCGTGAGGCCTTTATGGGAGTTTTTAGGGCCTTCTTTTCCTCCAAGAAAAGGGTGCTGGTGCTTCCTTTTTGTTGCTATGCTAAAAGTTTGCTGAATTTGACCCCTTTTGGGTGTACAAATACCAATTTCTAAGCTAGAAGCGCTCTTACGTTGGCTCCTTTTCTTTTGAATACGTTACAAAAGAATTCTTAAACATGAAACATGATTGAAAATCTTTTGCTTTACTCCCTTAAAGACCCTCTTCAATTGGAAAAGAAGCTTTTCCTCTTCTGCAGGGATGTTTATTGTCTTGTTAGAAGAAGAGTGTGGATGTAAGCAAAGGATGCGGTTTAATAGCATACTATAATCCATCCATGTGAGTATAGTATGACTATATATGAATGTGGTGGCACATGGGATGCCCCAATTTCGCTCCAAATTGAAGATAAGTGTGAAATTGGTTAAATAGCAGTTGTGGGGTAGCAAAACCCTAATAATTGAACCTCTATTCTTGAAAATACGTCGGACAACTAGCTAAAAGTTGAAAAAGAAGTTTTGGAATTTAATTAGAAATCGAAGGGACTGATTGTCAAAGTTTCTTTTTGTTGATGAGCTGGGTTTAGGTACCCCTAACCCTAAGCCTGCTGATTTAAATTTTAAACAATGCAAACAAATTTTGGATCCGGAGAAAACAAAGGGTGTCCAATGATGGGTCCATAAAAAAAGCATGTCTTTGATCCTTAACGCCTTTCCTTTGATCCCTATCTTTTGTGGGTGTTGGGCTCATTTGCCTTTCTGCTTTCCACACCCTCTAGGATTCATTGGAGTTGGTGGGTGGCAGGTTTTTTTTGCTTGAACCTAAGCCAAATCTGGATGACATACTATTGCAATTGCTATAAGCCTATAAGCTATTATTCGTGTCACGTCGTGTTTCTCGTTTTTATGTATCATAGTCATAAACAATATAGTCATGTATGCCCATGCTCTTCTCTCTATATTTTTGCATATCGGTGTGGTACCCGAATTTGCGTCGGTATAATCGTACTGAACCCTAAGAAAAATGATGCATGATGAGAAGAAGGGGGAGGAAGCCGGGCGTGTGTATGATATTGTGATGTGATACCACCAAAAAGAAAGAAAGTGTCGGTAAGATGTGGATTTCACAAAAGGTAAAGCTTAAAGCAAATCATAAATAAATACATATATGCTTAAAGGAATGGGAGAGGTGAACACTACAGTCTACAGAGAGGGGGTGAAATGTAACCATCACAACAGCAAACCAGCCTTTGTCTTGTGCTGTGCTTGTGGATCCCCTGATCTTGACATTTCATCAAATTAGGGATTTTCATAATTTTCAACTAGCTCTATAGCTCTACAATATTGTTCCCACTTGCTGCCAAATGCCAATATCAAATGCATGCTAACTTTCAATCGTCAATATTATATATGATTAATATAATTAGTTTTTGATGCTTTGTTTGATATAAGTTGTAATATATTATTGTACCATTAACTAATTAAGTTCCTAACAGTTTAGTTAACTTGTTATATGTCTTGATCCAAATTCTATGGATAACTTGCACTTCTCGATCTTATGATTTATACCAATCGACTTGTGTATTTAATATGGAATGTACCCCCCACCAGCTCCTTATAAATGTATAGGATGCCTCATCATCATCATCGAAGCAATATTAGGTTGATGATTAGATTAGTATATATTGGTTTATACAAAATTGAATGAAGAAATTAATTTCATTTCAAACTTATAGTTCAGCAATCATGCAATCATTGATTTAATCTTGAAATTAATTAAATATGCCCAAAAAATAAAAATGAAAAAAAGACGAACTTCAAACCTTCCATTGACTAACAATAATATGCATATACCTTTCGTGTCTATGTGTTCAAGTATTGTTTTTGGTGTAATTCATTATTCTTGTTCCCTCTTTTGTTCTTCAATATAGTACAAGATCACCAACTTTGTTTATGATTAATTACTATAAACTGATCATCAATCAATGACGTCATTGAAAACTTAATACCTTATACTACAGCTTATTCCAGTGTATTAATAAAGTTAATTGTGGAAAACCATGCCTAGCCTATTTCAATTTTGTATTAAACGTAGCTTTTTCAATAAAACTACCTCCATTTCTATTTCTTTTAATAAAAAATATAGTATGCCTTTTATAATTTCTTGTCAAAAAAATCCTTAATTGATATGGGCAGTGAAATAATTTTTAGTTAATTTTTTGCACACTTGGACGAAAAGTTAAAACTAAATGGGATATATATCCAAAAAAAAAATCAGAAAATATTTCTCTCAAATCTCAACGTTATTAATAGAAATTTCAAACTTTTCCTCAACGGTAATCTTGCATCAGCATCCACAAAGGTGGTGGTGATGATGTTGGGACGTTGTTGGGACCTCTGGTTCTAAGCAACGGATCAACGATTCACTTCTCCTTAAGTTTTGATAATGACAAATACCATAGGGAACTAATGTGGTTTGTTCAAGTATTTCTAAGGAACACAGGTACAACCAAGAACTCCTATGAATGACAAAGCCACTACTGGCCACAATGAAGAGTTTCCATCAAGGGAACTCTGAAGAGGAAAGTTCCCATGAAGTGGGAACTCCCAGAAACAAACAAGAAAACACAAGCTTACAACGATGAAGAGTTTCCATCAAGGGAACTCTGAAGAAGTCAGTTCCCATGAAATGGGAACTCACATGTGAAGACAACGACCGTTCAGCGCAGATCGCGGGATTCTGTCTCAGACAGCCAGAGGGAACAGTCTGAGGATCAGACTGTCACGCTTCATCCAACGGTCCGATTGATTCAAGAAGTTGACCTAGTTCAAACCAAAGTCACATGTGAAGAAAGTACAACTTGGGCATCAAGCAAAGGGCATTTTGGACACAAACGAAAGATGCGACTGCCCAAGACAAATGGACTATAAAGCCAAATGAATAGTACTCGGTCTGAGTACTTCTCCCAGAACTTACAAACACCCACATCAGAGAAAAGAAAGAAAAGGAAGAGAAGTCCCCGTCGGCGAGTGTGTGATCTCGACGACGGTGAAGCTGAAGTTCCCTGGAGCAAGGGAACTGAGAAGTCAGCGTAAGGTTTGAGTTACTTGTGTTTTGCTGTTGTGAGCTTAGGAACTCAGTTGAGAGGATTTACTAGTGTTGCTAGAGTTAGGAAGAACTTGTAGGAACAGAGAAGTGTAAATCCGGCTGTGTAACTAAGGAACAAAGCAATCAATATAAGTAAGTCATTCAAAATCCTCCAAGCGGAGGTAGAGGTTTACCCATACAACTAGTTGGTTGTAGTGGAGTTCCTCTATAAAGGAACTGTGCCTTTCACTGTTTTTATTACTTGTGATTATTTACTTCCGCTGCCTTGGGAACAGCTTAATTGCCAGTTCCCAAGCTCACTGCTAACCGATTACGATCCAACAATTGGTATCAGAGCCAGCGCTCTAGATTTGTGGTAGCATCGCAGGTGCCAAAATGGCTCAGGAACTTACTCAGGTGGGGAACAATACCAGCAAGCCGCCAAGGCTTATAACAGGAAGATTTGAAAGCTGGCAACGCGACATGAAAGATTGGATGCGTGGCCAAGACTACCAAGCCTGGTGCGTCATCGAAAGGGGGAACTTCGAAATCGATCCAGCTATTGTCAACGATCTCTCAAAGTGGGGTCCCAACGAGTACAAGTGCATGGAGGCAAACTACAAAGCAAAACAGTATCTAAAAAGGTCCATGTGCGTACAAGATTGTGACAGGGTTGCCAACCTTGACACAGCCAAGGAAATGTGGGAAGCCATCCAACAAATGCACGTTGGGAACTCAGATCTCAGAGAAGATCTTCAAATGAACGCAAAGAGGGAGTTCTACAACTTCCAAATGGAGATGGGAGAGTCCGTCGATAGCTACCAATCTCGGTTTGAAGGACTTTGCACTAAGATGGAAGGATTGGGGATCACAAAAGAAGAAATCACCCACAAAATGAAGGTCCAACAGCTCTTCAATGGATTGACTGGAGAATGGGCAAATGAAAGAACGATGTTCAAGGAAAACCCAGAAAATCGAACGCTTATGCTCCATCAAGTATTTGGAAAGTTAGTGGGACATGAGAAGAGGAAGATCGATGATAAGGAACAAAGTCGAGCTCATCGAGGGATTGCACTCAAGATCGAAAAAATGCTCAAATCAACCCAAGAACAACATGAAGACTCCGAAGAAGAAGAGGATGAAGAGCTAGTCCTTGTGACAAGAGCTCTTCGAAATTTCTACAAAGGAAAGTCTCAACGGAACAGTGGGAACTGGGGAAAGGGACAGAGTTCCCAAAGAAAGCCCACAGAGAAGGATCTCTCAGAAGTGACTTGCTACAAATGCAACAGGAAAGGACATTTTGCGAAGGAATGTCCACAAGGAACTGAAGGCAGAAAGCAAGGAAAGAAGGCCTACATCGCTACTTGGAGCGATGATGAAGACGAAGATCCTGAAGCATGGGCACTCCCAGACATGTGTGGCATGGCCATAGGAGAAACCACTGGGGAACAACCCAGTGAGGTAACCACTGAAACTGTTCTTGATTCCTTGAGTAATTATGAAAAACCTGAATTGTTGAAAATTCTTTCAAGTCTTGTTAAAGATAACATAAAACTGCAAAACAAGTTGGAAAAACAGGAACACATAAATTCTCAATTAGTTGGTCTTGAGCCCTGTCCCAACTGCATATCCCTTCTAGAAAAACTCAAGTCCCATGTGTCTCACATCGTAGATCTAGAAAGAGAAATCAAAACTTTAGAGAAAGATGAGAACAACCTCCTGCAAAACCTGAGTAAGACTCCCGAACATCCTGAAGCCTCTAGTTCCCAAATTAAGTTTGTCCCAGCCAGACATGGCATAGGATACAAAGGTGAGTGCTCCAAGAACAGAAAGTCACCCCTGAGCGAACATGAGATCCATGAGTGTAGGGCCTTAGAACTCCAGTGCGAGAAACAGAAAAATGCTCATCTCGAGGAGAAAATCAGGGTCCTAGAGAGTGGAAACAATGGTGAGAAAGACTACTATACTGGGAACTCTGGACATAGAATCTATGTCAAAATTGCTAAGGGAAATGGGTCTCGAGTGTACAACAAAGAAACCATGGATAGGAACCGTATCCAGAGACCACACCCAAAATACTACCTGGGAGAATACTACAAGACATGTTGGCACTGTGGTGCTCATGGGCACTACAAGGATGCATGTCCCAAGAAGAGAGCCCAAACCCCTAGAAGCCATGAGTTCCCAAACAGACAAAAACGTCATGCTCATCACCAAAGTAACTCCAACTCTCAAAATTCCAAAGACATCAACATTTCTGACTATATCTTGAATGAAAATGTTTTCCCTTGCAAGGGACCTGGCAAGAGTCATCTTGCTTGGGTCTCAAAACACTAACTTTTCCTTGTAGGTGGCTGTGAGAGGGAACAGTACATGGTTCATAGATAGTGGATGCTCGAACCATATGACAAGAAACAAGGATATCCTCATCTCACTCCACACTCATGCCGAAGGAGGCCACGTCTCATTTGGCAACAAGAACAAAGGAGAAGTTATTGGAAAAGGAGAAGTGTTGCTCAACAAATCCATCAAAGTCAGCAACGTAAATCTGGTAAAGGATCTGGGATATAATCTGTTGAGTGTCTCCCAGATGTGTGATCAAGGAAACAACATCGTTACTTTCGACTCAGATGAATGTCTCGTCATCAACAAAAAGACCAACAAAGTAATTCTGAGAGGAAAAAGATACAACAATGTGTATGTGGTGGACACCAACTTTGAACCACCAATGAAGCTGTGCCTTGCGAGTTCCCAAGATGACACGGAACTCTGGCACCGAAGACTGGGACATGCTGGTGTGAATCAAATCCTAAAGCTTTATCTACAGGATCTGGTCATTGGTCTTCCACGAATCAATCTCGAAGGAGTCAAAATGTGCGAAGCATGTGTTCGAGGGAAACAGACCAGGATCTCCTTCAAACCCAAGAAGGTGGTAAGCACAACCAGGTCCCTGGAGTTAATTCACATGGATCTCTGTGGTCCCATGAGAACAGCTAGCTACGGTGGAAAAAGGTACATGTATGTTTTAATTGATGATTTTTCAAGATTCACCTGGGTTATTTTCTTGAAGGCAAAGTCACAAGCGCTTGAAGAATTTGAGCCCTTCATCAAAAGAACAGAAGTAAGCTTGGGGCTGAAACTGAAAGCAATCAGATCTGATCACGGAACTGAGTTTCAAAACTCGGAGTTCCTAAACTTATGTGAACAGAATGGGATCTCTCACAACTTTTCAGCTCCCCGTACTCCTCAGCAAAATGGAGTGGTCGAGAGAAAGAACAGAACTCTGGAGGACATGGCTAGAACCATGATGATCGAAAGTGGAGTTCCTGAGTACTTCTGGACTGAAGCAATCTCCACAACTACATACATCCTAAATCGAGCCATGACAAGGCCCCTGATCAACAAGACCTCCTATGAGCTCATCAAAGGGAGAAAACCAAACATCTCACACTTGAGAACATTTGGTTGCACGTGTTTTGTTCATAACAACGGCAAGGACAATCTTGGAAAATTCGACCCCAGAAGCGACGAAGGAATCTTCCTGGGATACTCATCACAAAGCAAAGCTTACAGGGTCTACAATAAAAGAACCAAGAAGATAGAGGAAAGCATTCATGTCGTCTTCAATGAAAAGTTTGTAAAGATGGGAACCGAGATCCAAGGGAAGGGAACTCTGTTCAAGCTAGTCAGACATGAAGACGATGATGATGACGAGGATGAGCCAAGAAAAAGGGATGAAGACTATCCAAGTGCAAGCAATATCCCGCAACCAGGGAACAACGACGAAGGTCCAACCCTCACTGATCAAACCTTCCTCGAGGCTCCTTCCTCAGAAGAACCACAAGACACCTCCAACTCACTCGAGGTCCCCTCTTCAGGGAACAACTCTGCTGTTCCCCAAGACAATACCTTGCCAGAATCAAGTATTCAAGGGGAACAAAGAGGAAACCTGCCAGAAATCTCTGAAGAAACATCAAATGAAGAAGCTGGAGATGAGAGTTCCCATGACAAAGCAACATCGACTGAGGATGATACACATGCAAAGGAACTCACTCATATAAGAACCTTTCAACAAAGGAAGGACCACCCTCTTGAGAACATCATCTCCCATCTTGTTAAAGGTGTGCAGACTCGTTCCTCTCTCAATAATTTTTGTGCTTTTAACGCGTTTGTTTCAATGGTGGAACCCAAAAATATCAAAGAAGCATTAAAGGACCCAGATTGGATTCAAGCCATGCAAGAGGAACTCCACCAATTCGAGAGAAACAAAGTTTGAAAGCTAGTTCCTAGGCCCAAAAACAAGAACATCATAGGAACCCGATGGGTTTTTAGGAACAAGCTCGATGATACTGGAGCTGTAGCAAGGAACAAGGCTAGGTTAGTAGCACAAGGATACAGGCAAGAGGAAGGGATTGACTACGATGAGACCTTCGCACCAGTTGCCAGGATCGAGGCAATCAGACTCCTCATCGCCTATGCTGCTCACAAGGGATTCAAACTTTATCAAATGGATGTGAAAACAGCCTTCCTAAATGGACATCTCAAGGAAGAAGTGTATGTGGCCCAACCTCCAGGATTCGAAGATGAGAAAATGCCCAACCATGTCTATTTCCTGGAAAGGGTCCTTTACGGACTCAAACAAGCTCCCCGAGCTTGGTATGACAGGTTTGCTCAATTCCTCTTGTCCCATGGATACATTCGTGGTTCCATAGACAAGACTTTGTTTTTAAAGAAAGAATCTAAAGACATTTTGATTGTGCAAGTATATGTTGATGACATTGTGTTTGGAGCAACTAACGAAACTCTTGTAGAAAAGTTCAAGGACCTCATGAGCAATGAGTTTGAGATGAGTCTCATTGGGGAACTCACGTTCTTCTTGGGACTTCAAATATCCCAAACAAAGGAGGGAACAAAGATCCATCAACAGAAATACATCAAGGAAATGCTCGTGAAGTATGGGATGGAACATTCAAAGCCCATTGACACTCCCATCTCACCAAATTCAAGGCTAAATGCAGATGAAACAGGTATCAGTGTGGACCAAAGGAACTATCGAGGTATGATCGGGTCCCTTCTCTACTTAACAGCTAGTAGACCTGATATCATGTTCTCCGTATGTCTTTGTGCTCGTTTTCAAGCTAACCCTAAGGAATCACACCTGAAAGAGGTGAAGAGAATTTTCAGGTATCTCAAAGGGAACAATAACTTGTGCCTTTGGTATCCAAGGAACAGTTCCCTTGAGCTCATTGCATACACAGATGCTGACTTTGCAGGGCACTTGGTTGACAGAAAGAGCACTTCAAGAATGGCCCAGTTCCTAGGGTCTTGCTTAGTTTCGTGGGGATCTAAAAAGCAAAACTCAGTGGCACTCTCCACAGCTGAAGCTGAATATGTGGCTGCCGCATCATGCTGTTCCCAGGTTCTATGGCTTACGTCACAACTCCAGGATTACGGTATGTCTTTTGTCCCAGTTCCCATACTCTGTGATAACACTAGTGCCATAAACATTTCCAAAAATCCTGTGCATCATTCTAGAACTAAGCATATTGATATAAGGCATCACTTTCTACGTGACAATGTTGAGAATGGGAACATTTCGATGGAACACTGTAGAACTGAAGAGCAAATTGCGGATATTCTTACCAAAGCTTTAGACAGACGTCCCTACCAGCGTTTTCGAATGCTTCTAGGGATGATAACTCTAAACTAAACAAGTCCCTGTTTATCTCTCCCTCAATGCCTGACTAGTTTATCTAAAATTGCATGATAATGAACTTGGATTCATTGCTTTCACTATGCCATGATTACTAGTCTAGAGAAAAATGTGTACAAAGGAACTCTATTTCTTTTGGCCCAAAATGATCAACCAGAGTTCCCTTTATCCCTCATTACAAGCCACCATGACGGTTGATCATATGACCCACCTTAAGCTAGGGACCAGACAAATGCTTCTCATGAGCCAAAACATTTCCTTTATCGAGTTGCAAATTGTCTGGTTCCCTTTGAGTTCCCTAGCCTCACAAAAAGATGAGTGTGAAGTTCCCTCAACCACTTCACTCTCCCTGACCTTGAAAAGATCATGGGAACTGCTGCATCTACAAAGAGAACACTGACTAATCTTCAAAGAAAAACCGTCACTTGGGAAGCGGACTTTCGTGTCAGAAGCTCTGAAGCGTTACAGGCCAAGTATTCAAAATTTGAAAAGGACTTCCCAAGAGATTGTGACGCGTGTCCAGAAGCGTGCTTGAGAAGTTGAAACGGCGCCCCACGTTCATTGGGCAACGGTTATCGAGGTTATTCCACTTCCCTTTCTACCCTTCACCTCCTCTCTCCTTTAAAACCCTTCTTTGCCATTTTTAGGCCCTTTACTCCATCTTACATCCCTGTCATTCGTCTTCCCCAAATCCTTTTCACTCTCTTTTCAAGAAACCTCCAAAGCCTCCCAAATTCTTACAAAAATGGCCCCTCAACACACATTCGCACAAATCAAAGAGTGGGTACTTGCCAATCCTCGCACTCTCTTCATCACTCAACTGAACGAGATCGAGCAAGAACAAGACCCAACCATGAAGGATGTCCTCATTCAAGGGCTATACAATCAAGTAAGCCCCTTCTTGCCCCCTCCTCCTTCTCAGGTCGACGAAACCGTCTCCTGGACCTCTTCCTCCTCCGAATCTCTTCCTCTTCCACCTCCAACCACCAACACCTCCTCCGGAGTTGTCATCGTTGACAACTTCGGAGATGCTCGCCCCTCCATCAATGAAAAACCCCATAAATCCAAACATCGCCACTCATCCAAACATCGCCATTCATCAAAAGATACCTCAAAATCCAAAAAATCCAAACACTCCCACGACCCCTCCAAATCCAAAAAGCGTAAACACTCTGAGGCCTCTGAATTCTCGGAGCCCAGAAAGAAGGCTTTCTTCCGATTTGAGGACTACCTGAACTGCTCCAAGGAGAGTTCTTGTGCTCCCAAACCTCCCTACCCTTTTCCTTCCGACGATGGAAACTCCGAACCCCAGAGTCTACTTCCCTCTTCCTCCTCCATCCCTCCTCTTCAAATCGAGGGACCTCCTCCGCCACCTCCTCCAGTTCCCGCCACGATGGGAACTCCAACATCCCAACCTCCTTCACTTCCTCTCGTTCCCATCATTACGGGATCTCCAACTCCACCCTCACCTCACAAAACGCCTTCTCCTTCCTCACCAAAACACATTTCCACCACTCCCATCTCCGCTTCGGGGATCTCTCCTCCACAGGACCGCAGATCCCTTCCTCCTCCTTCCACTCAACTCACAACCCCTATTCCTTCTTCTTCTCTCCCCTCTTCCATCACGTCTCCCACCACCACCAAACTCCCCTCTCCCTCACCATCCAAAAGTACCGTCGCCCTCTCCTTAGACGACGACGATCTTCCTCTTTCTGTGGTCATCGGCAAAATGACCAAGGACCCTCCTCCGATCATCATGGGATCTTTGGAGGAGGAAGCCCATCTCAAGGCCATCGAGGAAGAACTCAACAGGGGTCCCTCTGAGCACACAGTCTCCCAAGGGACAAAGTCCCCAGAAAAGGTTGCCCCTCAAGAGCCCACAAAGACAAGGGACCTCGCACCAGCTGGAGGTGCTGAGACAACAACAAGTCATCCTGGAGATAACGCGGAGGGCTCCGGTTCGAGCTCCTCCGAGGAAGAAGGGACCTCCCGTGATGAGGTCGAAGAAGAAGAAGAAGCTCCAGCTACAAAGGAGCCAGCACGTATCCCTACACCTGGACACCAAATGTTGGTGTCCGCGAGTTCCCCACCACCAAGGGACCGCGTGCTTATGATCGAAGCGGCTGCACCCCCTCAACAAAAAGGACCTCGCACGGTCTCTAGGGGGAACAAATTCAAAAGCAAGTCAAGGAAGGGGAAGGGGACCACCAAGCATCATGTCAATGAGCGCCGAAAGCTTCTCCCTCACCTCATTGTTTCCAAAGAGGTGCTAACTGAAAATGGTCTGGAGGAACTGTGGGAACTGATCAAGGCCCAGGGCTGGGAGAGACTCTGCCAAGAAACTGTGAGAGTAGATCCCTCACAAGTGCGTCAATTCTACAACAACTTCACTATCACCAACGACGGCACTCAGGGAACTCTCTCCCACGAAGGCGACGAGTTCATTTTTACAACGTCTACGATCCGCCTTCAACTCCAGGTCCCTGGTCAAGGGCTTAGCGAGGTGCCCAGCAAGCTCTGGGGCGACTTCAACAGCGCCTAGGTGTACAACACAATTTTTGAGGGTCGGGTTCCCTCTAAGGTCCTCTCGACGCATCATCTGTCCTTGGTCGCCAAGCTCGCTCACCAATTCATCATCAACGTGGTGATCCCACGCCAAGAAAAGCGCCTGGTCGTCAACATCCCCGATGCCATCATCCTCTACCACTTCCTCCTCAAGAAGCCCATAAATCTTCCCCGAATTATCCTTGGGCACATGGAAAAGTGCATGACCTCCAAGTCCCACTCCCTTCCCTACTCCGGGCTGATCAAGAAGCTCCTACAAAAAGAGGGTCTCTACGATGCCTCTAAAGACGAAATCGAGCTTGGAAGGGAACTGGACATTACAGTTGCCCAGAAGATGAGGCACTCGGAGCCTGTAGAGGAGGCGGCTCCCCTAGAGTCTGATACACAAGAGGGGAACTCTTCAGTGTTGCTCCGCATCGCCAACACCCTCGATCAGATTGCTAGGGACCAGGCAGTGTTGGCCAGAGGACAAGAAAAGCTTACACAAGTCCTTACGCGCCTTTGTGACGCCTTGTTCCCTCAGAGCCCATGATCTCTCCCTTCTTGTTCCCTTAATCCAAAAATGACCACAAATTGTACTTGGGTTCCCATTGTACATATTCTCTTAAGTAATGAAATGGTCTTTATTTTGATTGCGTGTCCATTCTTTCCTAATATTGCTTTGCTTATTTTTCGATGATGTCAAAAGGGGGAAAGATAAAAAATGTGAGATGAGTTAAAAGTTTAAGTTATCACAGACCACGCATAAGCTAATGGGGAACAATTGCATAAAAAGCCTAATAGGAACTATGTGTCTCACCAGAAGTGGCTCCCTAAATCTAAATGTCTCACTAAGAGTGACTTCCCAAAATCATACTTAGGAACTCATCAGCATATCATTCATTGAAATACTTGCATTTTTGTGATGGGTTTGTCATCATCAAAAAGGGGGAAATTGTTGGGACGTTGTTGGGACCTCTGGTTCTAAGCAACGGATCAACGATTCACTTCTCCTTAAGTTTTGATAATGACAAATACCATAGGGAACTAATGTGGTTTGTTCAAGTATTTCTAAGGAACACAGGTACAACCAAGAACTCCTATGAATGACAAAGCCACTACTGGCCACAATGAAGAGTTTCCATCAAGGGAACTCTGAAGAGGAAAGTTCCCATGAAGTGGGAACTCCCAGAAACAAACAAGAAAACACAAGCTTACAACGATGAAGAGTTTCCATCAAGGGAACTCTGAAGAAGTCAGTTCCCATGAAATGGGAACTCACATGTGAAGACAACGACCGTTCAGCGTAGATCGCGGGATTCTGTCTCAGACAGCCAGAGGGAACAGTCTGAGGATCAGACTGTCACGCTTCATCCAACGGTCCGATTGATTCAAGAAGTTGACCTAGTTCAAACCAAAGTCACATGTGAAGAAAGTACAACTTGGGCATCAAGCAAAGGGCATTTTGGACACAAACGAAAGATGCGACTGCCCAAGACAAATGGACTATAAAGCCAAATGAATAGTACTCGGTCTGAGTACTTCTCCCAGAACTTACAAACACCCACATCAGAGAAAAGAAAGAAAAGGAAGAGAAGTCCCCGTCGGCGAGTGTGTGATCTCGACGACGGTGAAGCTGAAGTTCCCTGGAGCAAGGGAACTGAGAAGTCAGCGTAAGGTTTGAGTTACTTGTGTTTTGCTGTTGTGAGCTTAGGAACTCAGTTGAGAGGATTTACTAGTGTTGCTAGAGTTAGCAAGAACTTGTAGGAACAGAGAAGTGTAAATCCGGCTGTGTAACTAAGGAACAAAGCAATCAATATAAGTAAGTCATTCAAAATCCTCCAAGCGGAGGTAGAGGTTTACCCATACAACTAGTTGGTTGTAGTGGGGTTCCTCTATAAAGGAACTGTGCCTTTCACTGTTTTTATTACTTGTGATTATTTACTTCCGCTGCCTTGGGAACAGCTTAATTGCCAGTTCCCAAGCTCACTGCTAACCGATTACGATCCAACAGATGATATTAATGCACTAATGACGATTTTATGTTTCTTACCTTATACGGTGCACCAAATATATATGATATGTATTTACTTACCTTATACGGTGTACAAGTATTTCTCTCAACGGTTAAAAATAATAAATATTCTCCATATAATTTACAAAATCTATTTAGAAATGTTTTCCTCACGAAGAAACATCTAGTCACACTTTTTGTCCTTCTCCACTCCATCCAATTTCGACGTTACGCTTCAACGCTCGAGGCATCAACGGCACTGGAGTTGTGTGAACTCATCGAAGAGAGAATACTAGAAGATTATACACTCCGACTCCGAGAGAGAGAACAACAGATCGATCGAGCGAGCGAGCGAGCGAGATGGATTGAAGGCTTCGCAATGCAGCTGGGAATTCTACTGTCGCAGCTGCAATTCAGAGAGCCTCCGTTTCTTTTTTGGCCATTGATTAGTTCTCTGGTATGTTTCTAATTGCAACGAGTTATGGATATTCACTGATTTTTAATTTCTGTTCATAACCTAGTTTTTTATGGTAATTCTTCCCGTTTAGCGTAATTGATGTTCTTAAATTTCACTGAACCGCTTGAATTTCTCACGTCAGTTTGAGTGTGTGATCTCTTGGCATCTTAAAATTTGCGATTTTCGTGGTTTGTTTGGATTTTGAGGCTTCGAATTGATCTCTTATCTGTTTTGCAAAATTATGTTCCTTTGCTCCGTCGACAGGGATGATTTCAGCTAAAAGCAACGTTTTCGACAGGGAATTGATCTCTTCATCATGATGCATGAACTTTGCAACGTTTTCGCTTGTCTCTCTGCCTTCTCCATGATTCATTGTTTTTGTGCCTTTTCATGATTGAGAGAGAGGGAAGAGTGGACCATGTTCTGGTCTCACTGCTGAATACTTTTTTGTCTTGTCTCTGTGATTTCATATCATCATATGGTCATAGTAGGCTAGTGATGACTTATGAATAAAATTCGAAAGTCAGCTTCAGTTAATTAGTCTTTTAGCTCTTTAGTTCTCCTTCATCTTCCTTGAATTTCTCCCACATGTTTATGCTACATATGAATGAGTGGCAATTCCTTTGCTTGTTAGTTATTACTTTGAAAGATCTAAATTCTAGCTCACATTGTTACCTGGATCAGGGCATCTGTTACTTTCTTTCGGTTAGGTTGGGGCAATGCTTGTGCAAGTGATTGTGTTTGTAGACAAGTTCTTGAATTGAGTAAAAAGGTACTGCCGATTCATCTTCTAGCTCCATAATCTACAGATAGAAAAGCTTTTCTTCTATAAAAGAAGATGGTTCTATTCCTAACTGATTACTTCCTATTGTTCTCACTGTCAGTGTACAACTATTTCTGTTGAAAGTACAAGTCGATGCAGTGAATTATACTCTTATGCTTGCTTATTGAGCCCCTGCTTCTGCTGAAAGGTAACTACATTAGGGCAAAAACCTGTATTGGTACCAATAGGAATTTTTGCTGATGCATAAGCATTCTTTTCGGTACTCACTGATTTGCGTTTTGATTTTTGTATGGAAAATTGACAGAAGGCTGCAAGATATTTCCCACAAGTTCTTAGGAGGGGTCAGTACTGTACATTGCTTTTAAAAAATCCTGGCCTGGGATTGTTTCCCCAATCTTGATAGCTGGTGAATTAATCAACTAGCTGGTCCCTTCAAAGTCAAACCCAGCTTTACTGTTTGCAGCAGCCATGTCAAATTCATTGCATTCTGAGACAAGACACTCGTACTCATGGTGGTGGGATAGCCACATTAGCCCCAAGAACTCTAAATGGCTCCAGGATAATCTTACAGGTGAGTTTGTTCGCCCTATGGAACAAAACCTTTGTTCTTTGGCTGCTGCTCCATGGACCAAAATATTTAGTTTCAGCAGTTGTGCTACTCATTACTTTAATTTAATATCCTTTTATGCAAAATTCTTGCTTGAAGGTATTTGGTTGTGTATTTTCTCCATTGCATATCACAAGCTCTAATATATACTGTTAAACTAAACAGACATTGATGGAAAAGTAAAATCAATGATTAAGATCATCAACGAAGATGCTGATTCATTTGCAAGAAGGGCAGAAATGTACTATAAGAAGCGACCAGAACTCATGAAACTAGTTGAGGAATTCTACCGTGCCTACCGTGCATTAGCTGAGCGGTATGATCATGCAACAGGGGAACTTCGCCTGGCACACCGAACGATGATCGAAGCATTTCCTAACCAGGTTTCTTTTATGCCGGGAGATGTTAAGCCACAGTCTGATGCAATCTTTCATCCAGATGACTTGAACAAAGATTCTGATGTTGGGCTGTGCAAAAATGGTTTAAAGCAGCTTAATGAGATTTTTCAGACAGGGGAGGCCATGCTAAAAGAGTTGAAGACAGCAGAGGAAAGGTTGAGGAAGGGTAATCTCCATGAAGAGAAAGACAAAGATTCAAGTTCAAAATATGGGTCATCACTATCATCTGATAAAAATCATAATCTTGATCTTAGGACTATGATACTGAATCAGTCTGCGCAAGCAGGAAAAGTTGAAGCGGAAGTGCAAAGATTGAAGCAAGCACTTGCTCAGATGGAAGCTGAGAGAGATGCCACTCTTGTTCAGTACCAGCAGAGTTTGGAGAAGTTGACAAATCTAGAGATAGAGTTGAATTCAGCTCAGGCTGATGCCAAGGAACTTGATAAGCATGCAATTCAAGCCCGGATTGAAGTAAAAGCATTGAAAGAGTCCCTTCAGAAACTAGAAACTGAGAGGGATTCTAGTCTTTGTCAGTTTAAAGAGGCCTCCAAAAGGCTAGCCTCTTTGGAGGCCATGGCCACTGCAGCTCAGGGGGGTGTCACACACTGGAGGGAGCAAGCAGTTAAAGCTGAAATCGAGTGTCAGAATCTCAAGCAAGAGCTTTCCAGATCAGAAACCGAAAAGCAAAGTGCCCTTGCCCAATATCATGAGTGTTTGGGGAATATCTCTGCGCTGGAAGAAAAGCTTCGGCTTGCTGATGAAAATTCCAAAAGGCTTTGTGAACAGAATGAAAGGGCTGAATGTGAAATTAAGGGCTTGAATGGAGAACTTTCTAGATTAAATAAAGAGAAAGAGAATGCATATCTGCAGTACCAGCAGTGCTTGGACATGATTTCAAAGCTTCAAAATGAATTAAAGGAAGCAAAAGAGGTAGTCGAGGGGCTTAAACGTGAGATTTTGCTTGGATCGGAAAGGTTAAAAGGTGCTGAAGACCAATGTGCTTTGTTGGAGAAAATGAACCAGTCATTGAAGTTAGAGGCTAATGATCTGGTCCATGAAATCGCTGCAAAAGATCAACAACTTTCAGAGAAGCAGACTGAGTTGGAGAAGCTTATGAACGGTTTACAAGATGAACAATCTCATTTTATGCAAGTCGAAGGGACCCTCCATGCTTTACGGAATATGCACATCCAGTCTCAAGAGGAGCAGAGATCTCTTGCATTGGATCTTAGGAACGGGCTCCAAATGTTGAGAGATTTAGAGATTTGCAAACAAGATTTGGAGCTAGAGATCCAGGGATTAAGGGAAGAGAACCGAGGGTTGAATGATCTCAAGTTGGCTTCCTGTGTAGCTGAGAAGGATATGCAGCATGAGATCAAGAGTTTAAAAGATATCAAGGAGAAACTTGAAGCAGAAGTTAAGCGACAAGCAGAGCAAAACAAAGTCCTTCAAAAGCAGTTTGATCAGTTGAAAGAAGAAATAGCAGACTTGTACAAGAAGTATCGAGATTTACTTCAGCAGGTAGAGTCTGCTGGTATCGATCCCAAGTGCCTCAAGTCATCCATCAAGAATTTGCAAGAGGAAAACTCACAGCTAAAGCAGATATCTACTGAGGGTAAAATTGAAAAAGAAGGCCTCTTGAGAAGGTTACAGGACATGGAGGGCCTTTTGCAGAAGAGTTCCATGTTGAAGAGTTCCTTCATTGATGTGAAAGTTGAGCTGGAAAGTTCAAAAGAGAAGATGAAGGTATTGCAAGAGTCTTTCAATACCCTGAGTGGAGAAAGGTCGACTGTCGTGGCTGAAAAAACAGCGCTGCTTTCTCAGTTAAAGATAATCACTGATAGCATGCAGAAACTTTTGGAGAATAATGTCACACTAGAAAAATCACTCCAAGGTGCAAATATTGAACTTGAAGGCTTAAGGGTGAAATCAAAGGGCTTAGAAGAATTCTGTCAGTATCTCAAGGATGAGAAATCTAACCTTGTAACTGAGAGAAGTGGCCTTGTTTATCGACTAGAATGTGTGGAGAAGAGGTTGGAGGATTTTGAAACGAAATTCACAAAATTAGAAGACAAGTATGCTGGTCTTGAGAAGGAGAGAGATTTGACTCGTAATCAAGTAGAAGAACTGAGGATTTCCCTTGATGCTGAAATGCAGGAACGTAAATGCCTGGTACTAACTAATGAGGCAAGATTATCAGGCTTGGATGAGCATATACATCATCTTGAAGAAGAAAACAAGTACAGAAAGAAGGACTTTGAAGAGCAAATCGAAAAAGCTGTGAATGCCCAAGTTGAGATATTCATCTTGCAGAAATTCATGAAAGACATGGAAGAAAAACACAACAGTCTTGTAGCTGAATGTCATAAACATGTAGAGGCAGCAAAGTATTCAGAGAAGATAATTTCTGAATTAGAGAGTGAGAATATGATGCAGCACCTTGAAGCAGAATATCTGCTGGACAGAGTTGATAA
The DNA here is from genome assembly GCA_964016875.1 of Fallopia convolvulus. Taxonomy (NCBI): domain Eukaryota; kingdom Viridiplantae; phylum Streptophyta; class Magnoliopsida; order Caryophyllales; family Polygonaceae; genus Fallopia; species Fallopia convolvulus. The sequence continues at coordinate 55,894,893 of OZ024723.1, forward strand.
GCTTAGGAGAGGAATCTGTCAAGTGTTGAAGGCCCTTGAGATTGATCATGTGAGTGATGGTGATCCGGAGATCTTTCTTCCACGTGTACGTGGAAAGATCAAAGACATCGGAAGAAACCTCTCAGATAGAAAAGATGAAAACCAGCAGCTTCTGATTCAAAACAGTGTTCTCTCAGCTGTAATTATACAGCTGAGTTCAGATGGACAGGAGCTCACAGCAAGAAAAGAAACTGCTGATCATGGATTCTTTCTCCTCAACCAGCAACATGTAATGTTGGAGAACGAGAAAAATGAGCTTCTTGAGCAAAGCAGACAGTTAGATATAGTAGTGGCTGAGAAAGAAAGAGGGCAGGAAACACTGAAGGCTCAAATGGATGGTCTTAATTTAAAACAGGAGACTCTGGAAAAGGAATATGTTATTCTTCAGCAAGAGCACTCTGATGTACTCAGAGCAAACCACTTTCTGCAGGAAAAGTTATTTGGCCTTGAGGGGGAAAAACATAAGCTAGAAGAGGAGAATTCAGGAAATATTCTGGAAGCTTTAAGCTTTGGTTATCAATCTGTGGTTTTCAAGAGCTCATTGGTTCAGACAACTTTGGAATTGGAGCGAGTTGCTCATGATATGCGTTGCCTTCAAGAATCTTATAGTGATCTTGAGAATGAGGCAAGATCACTGGAGGAAGAGTTGGCTATGAAGGAAATTGAAAACATACAGCTACGGGAGTTTATTCAACAGTTGGAGGAGAAGAACAAGGAGCTCAATGTTTGTAATGATTGGTTGTATGAAAAATGTTCCATTGAGAGAGAGCGGTATAACCAGAAGGAGGCAGAACTTCACAAAGCAGAGCAGAGAATCAGAGCCACACAAGATATGAACACAGAACTGCATACAACTATAAAGGGCCTGCAAGTGGGATATAAAGATTTATCTGAATGTAGAGAACAGCAGGAGAAGGAAATAGTATTGCTTAAAGAGGCTAATGGAAGTTTGGAAAGTGAAGTGATTGTATTATGTGAAGAAATTGAAGCATGTAGGATTAGAGAAGTGTTCCTTAGTTCTGAGCTGCATGAGAGAAGCTCTGAGTTTGAACTGTGGGAGGCTGAGGCCACGTCATTTTATTTTGATCTTCAGATATCTTCTTGTCGGGAAGCTTTGCTTGAAAATAAGGTTCATGAAATCACTGAATTGTATGGGGATCTCGAGGATGTAAGCAGCAGAAGAAGCATGGAGATTGATAAGATGAAAAATAAAATTAGCTTTTTGGAAACTGAAAGGGAAGATCTTAAAAGTCAGATGGCTGAATATATCCCTGTTATAGCCAGTATCAAAGATAACGTTGCATCTCTGGAGAGAACTCCTGTACTGCGGACAAAGCTTCCTTGCCCTAGTACTCGAAAACAAAAGGTAACGTTCCTCTCTTTTGCAAGTTTTTATAGGCATCAATGCCTTTCAGTTTCATTTTTTATTAATTAATTGTTTCAGTGATAAATTGATAATAGGCTGTTTTCCTGAGTGGTTCTACTTCTCTCAACAAAATCTGATTTCTTGACCATTTACTGGTTCAGTGCTTTTTTGTATGGAAGAAAAGAAGCTGCTAAGGATATTTACGCATCTTGTAAAGTTTGTTATATTATTTAGTAAATGGTCTAACTTATAAGTCGACTACTGTACTAGTTCTGCCATATAGAGATTATATGTTATGATTAAAGATCATCTCATGATAAATACATGCTTTCTGGGCATATATGTTTTCAGATTGTGAAATCTAAGGTGCTGGACATCAGTGACAGCAATTTAGCCAATGCAAGGGGACAAACTTCTTCACTCCCAGATGGCCTCTCAGAGTTGCAGGACTTGCAGAGTCGCATCAAGGCCATTGAGGGCATACTACTAATAGAAGAGAGATCTCAGCAGGAGTGTGTGAATGCCAACATCAATATCGAAGCAGCAAAGAAGAAGACTGAAAAGCTGCAATCCATTACTAACTCACGGCCAGACATTATGATTCATGATGTAGAGAGGAAAACCGGGAAACTTCATGACAAGTCCTTGGATTTTGGACTAAGAACTCCCAAGTTCAGAAACAAGTCACATATGAAAGACATTCCACTCGACCGTGTCTCTGATGCCTCATCCTCCAGCAGCATGAGGAGAGAAAATTGCAGATTATCTGATGAGATTCTTGAGCTACGCAATTTGATTCCTAGCAAACTGCGAGCACAAACTTCTCCACCCAGGAGTGAGGACAGCCCGTACGTTGAGTTGGAGATAGGAGAGCTCACTGACTTTTGCCCTGGTGAGATTGAGAAGGAACTGGGTGTAGACAAGTTAGAGGTGCCCAAGAAGTTGTCTGAGCCAAAGCAAGGAGGAAACAGTAAATCAATTTTAGAGGGACTTGCTTCTGATGCACAGAAGCTGGCAAGCCTGCAGATGTCAGTCCAAGAATTGAAAAGAAGAATAGAGACCAACAAGAAGAGCAAGGCTACCAAAGATTTTGAGTATAAAAGATTAAAAGGCCAATTGCAAGATGTTGAGAATTCTGTTTTGCAGCTAGTGGATATGAACACTGAAGTGGCCAAGACAATCAAGGAAAGTTCATCATCTTCAGGTTCAATGGACCCAACAGAGCCAGTTGAAGTGGAGCAAGCCGTGAGTGGGAGTATGTTGGAACAAACAAGAAGAGATTCAGAGAAAATTGAAAGTTTACAGCTGGAGATGCAGAAGATTGAATACATCTTGCTTAAGCTTGATGATGAGAATACCAGTACCAACATAATTGGGAAGAGCAGATTCTCCCGGATTCGCACAGGTATTATTCTGAGGGAGTTTGTATATAACCGTGGAAGGAGGAGTAGGAAGAATAAGAGCTCACGCTTCTGTGGATGCTTCAGGCCCTCACATAAAGAAGTTTGAGGTAATTAAATTTAGGCAGTTTTATTAGTTTGTTTGAGTTGCAATTTTTTTCCCCTTGGAATGGCTTTCTTTTGTAATTTTTCTGGAGGGCTTTTCTTGGGTTTGTGTAGTTTGGGAATTTGTAGTTGCTGAATTTATGCTGATCTAATGATAATAAGCTCCTGTCTTTTTGCTTGTTCTGTTTAATGCAACTTTTACAATTCATACTATTTTAGATGGAGTGACATTCATGTTGAGGCAACTATTTGCCAGAACGTAACATGTTCAATTGATTTTGAATACTAGCATTTCATTATCAGACAGACAGGCACTGCAAAACATTCAATTATTATAAAGTAGGTTTCACTTTCACATATCTGGTAAAGCTGGAATGGTTCTTCATTTATGCAGTTGCTTATATGATTTTAAAAATTACTGGCAGAATATTTCCAACTTTATTCTTATCCTTTTTTTTTCCTGTAAATGGTAACACTTGCATTTAGAAACCTTTCTCTGAAACTATCAAGATTATTGAGTTGGATACACGTTGATCAACATTCCGTATGGACAGCAAGATTATCGAATGGAATTTTTCAGCTGAATGTAATTCTATTGCATTTTCAATCTTGTTAAAAAACACACTTCCTAAAAAAAATTAAGGACTTCTTTCATAGAAACAATCTGTCACAAATGTTAATTTTCAAAGGCCATTCAGATGCCAAACATGCAATGATCAATACGATGGTAGTTGAGACAGGCAATAAAAAAAATGTTACATTAATTACAGGAATAAGTAACACAAAACTTATAGGATGGTGAGATGACATGGAACTATGTCTTCCTTCTGAAATGTAATTCTTTTATTCTTATCAAAGACTCTATGTCCACAAACAGAAATTCAATACTTCAATTATGACATAAATGCAATTACATTACACAGACAATATTCTACATAAGGGAGAATTTCAGGTCAAGATCAACATAAGAAAAGTGGAAGCCACTAACATGCTAACTTTGGTGTATCTCCATGAAGATGCTAATAAGCATCTAGTATGCATCTACAGTTACACAGAACAATCAACACGACGGCAGTCCTCAGGATAAGAAAGGAACGCGTTACACTGCTGTGCTGGTCGTTGTAAGGGCCTGTTTGGTATGCAGTTAAACTTGTCATCTTTTTCTTTGATCTTCAAACACTTTGCAGGCTCGCCTGTGAAGAAGTTGAAAGAATATTTGAAGCTGACCAAGTTAGGCAAACTGCAAATGCTAGCAGGTATATTCCCACTGAACTTGTTATGAGCCACATTCAACTGCTCCAGACTCTTCATGTTTCCAATACTACTAGGCAATGGCCCAGAAAGAATATTAAAGCTTACATCAAAAACAGTAGTACTCTTGAGCTTTCCAACCTCAGAAGGCAAACAAGACTTTAACCCAACATTTAAAAGAACAATCTCATCCAGAGTATTCGCCATCTTGGACACAGTAGGAGGAAGACATCCAGGTAAATTGTTGTTAGCCAAGACTGCAACTGAAACTGGCGAGTTGCCAATGTTTTGAGGAAAGGAAGACTTAAATTTGTTGTCATTTATGAATAAGGCGTCGAGTTTCATGTTGAAAAGGCTTGATGGAACCGTGCCATTGAACTTGTTGTACCTGATGTCAAGGAATTTGAGAGAAGGGAGAGATAGGACTACAAATGGGAAGGACCCATAAAACCGGTTGTTACTGAGGTCAAGCTCAAAGAGGAGATGGAGATTGGAAAAGGTTTTGGGTATTGAGCCAGAGAATTTGTTTGTGTTGATATGGAAGAGAGCTAGGTCTGTGAGAAGGCCAAGCTCATTTGGTAAGTGGCCAGCAATATTGGCATGGTTGAGATCAATTCCAGCAACAGTTTCAATGTAGGAATTATCTGGTGCGGGTGCACAGAAGACTCCGTTGTAGGAGCACACATTTGGGCCTCTCCAATTCGAAGTGAAATTGGTAGGATCAGAGAACATTACCTTTTTCCATGCTTGAAGAGCTTTGAAGGCATTTTGAAGCCGGGGATTAGAGAAGGAAGAAGGAGAGGGAGAGTGTTGATGAGAAGGTGATATGAAGAAGAGAAGGAGACATAGAGTATTGCACCAGAAGACGAGGCTTAGCTTGGGGCTCTTCATTGTGCATATGCCATAGATTGTGGAATGATCTTTTGTATCCTTAAAAGGGTTGGGGTTTATATAAGAAAGAATGGATTAGATAGCTGTTGGGAGATTGTTGGAATTAGTCTTTGATCTCCATTTTTATTAATTCGATCTCTTCAAAATCATGGTAGTTGCTTGCACATTGGTATTGGAAAAGGTAAATGATTCGGACTACAGATTGTCCTTGATTTTTTTACACTGGTCAGAAAATGTTCAGCTGAGAGAAGAAGGATTCATAGCAAACACATGAAAATATAATTATATTGCAAGATACTTTTGCAAAACGTTCAAGTAAACAACAATTAATGCTATGCATTTTTGGTCAAAACAATTACAACTAGTCCTTTTATAAAGCACCACCATAGAAAGAATTTGTACACATGCTCGATCAGTATATATATCATTGCTAAGGAAACACAGATACCTCCTGCCCCAAGAAGAGGGCTTGCATATAGATTATAGACGAACCAAAAAAACATTCAGACAACAATGTACGTAGGATGTACGTGTTCAAACTCAAATCAAGAAAATGATTGAGGTTACAAATGCGTTTGGTAGACATGTACTTGTAATACTAATATGGTGGTTGATAATAATGCTTTTCAGGAGGAGGAGGAGGAGGCGGCGGACGGCTACAGCCCAAAGCATAGCAATCAACAGGAGGGTAAGAAAGGAAAGTCTGACACTCATGCACGGAGCGTTGAAAGGGCCTATAAGGAATACAATTAAACGTGTCATCTCTAGCCTTGACATGATGATCATTAAAGCAACTCTTGGGCTCATCACAGAAGAAGTTGTAAGAGAAGGTAAAGTTCTGTAGCCTCGGCAGACTACAAACGGAGTCGGGGATCTCGCCCGTGAGCTGGTTGTGGGCGACGTTGAGCTGCTCGAGGCTCTTGAGCTCGCCGATGCTATCGGGTAAGGTGCCGGATATCTGGTTGAAGCTGAGGTCCAAGACCTTCAAGTTTGTGAGCTTGCCGATGTCGGAAGGGAGGCAGGTTTTGAGGCCGACGTTGATGAGGAGGATCTCCTCGAGGGTGGGGCCCATGTCGGTGATACTCGGAGGGAGGCAGCCAGAGATGGGGTTGTTGGCCAGGACCAGGACGGAGACGGTGGAGTTGCCGAGGTTGTTGGGGAAGGTGGAGCTGAAGTTGTTGCTGTTTAGGAAGAGTGCATCTAGCTTCTTGTCGAATATTTCACTCGGTATCGATCCCTGCACAAAACGTACAAGTGATGCTATAAATTAAAGCTCCCATCATGATCTAAACTCACGTATAAATCTTATAAATTTAATTACACTAAACAGTGATACTATAAAGTTCAACCTTGCTCCTAAAATCATATCCTACTTCGGATACCCGGAAATTTGCCTATCCCAATAAGTTTTAAGTTGCAATGTTTTACTCTTTAAGTGTACGGTGTATATGATTTAACGAAAAAAAAGTTCAAAATTGAAGTTAATACATACATTCAACTATTCTAGTAACGTACGTACCAATTTGTCTAACAGATTCAATTAATGTTGCAATAGAACTATAGTAATATCATTTATTTATGTGCAACTCATCCCTTTGTTTGAAATAGTCAATATTCAACTTAAATATAGATGACTTTTTATTTGTATCTATTTATATCTATATTACAAATTCTATTAATTAATCAACATACTACAAAGTCTAAGACACATCATGATAGCTTAAGGAAAACTAAAAACCAAAGGCAATGATATGAAATGAAAATAAATTTTCTTACAAAAAATAAAAAAACGCATGAATGCAATAATACCTGAAAGTCATTGAAACGGATGTCCAAGAACTTAAGAGAAGGAAGCGATAGAATCACATTCGGAAACTCCCCACAAAACTTGTTATTACTCAGATCCAGCTCATGCAGCCGCCGGAGCTCACAGAAGCTCGCCGGAACTGACCCCTCAAACCGGTTGGAGTTGAGGTGGAAGAGGGCGACGTCGGTCAGAAGCCCGAGCTCCTCCGGCAAGTATCCGGCTACGTTGGCGTGGTTTAGATCGATCCCGGCGACCGTGGTGATGTGAGAGTCATCGGGTGCGGGTGCACAGTAAACTCCGGTGTAGTTGCACACATCGTAGCCTTCCCAATTGGAGGTGAAGTGGTTGGGGTCCGAGGTTATGGCCTTCTTCCATGCTTGGAGTGCCACGTAGGCGGATTCGAGGCGCGGGTTCGGGAATGGAGGGGTTTGTTGGGAGGAGGAGGAAATGAAGAAGAGGAAAAGGAAGAAGAAGAGTGTGGAGCAAGTTGAATAATTAGTAGTGTTAATTCTCTTCATGGTGTATGAAGAGTTGTGGTGTACGTTTTGAGGCCGGGTAAAATGTTGTATATGGTGTGTGTATATATAGATAGAGAAAGTTGATGTGGTAGGAGAGAAGATTTGAGATTGTCAAGATTAAATGTTTTTGTAGTGCTATTTTAGGTTGAGAGTGAGATTTGAGCAAACAAGATAGATGACCATGTCAATTCAAAGTATACTTTTTGGCTTGATTGATTTCCTTGCCATCTTCCGTGGAAGGCCAAGCTAAGGGACCATATTTATTTGTACCCTTTGTTGGATATATATGTTATGATAAGGTTATACTCCGTATATATATATATATATGTAATATGTGTGTGTAGCGCGCAGTAGGTGGGAGTTTCAACTGTGTGGTGTGCCGGTTTTGACTTTTTAACAATAGGGGTTAGTACTTAGCATGCATGTATATTTATAGAATGCCTTGATAATTTCTTTGATAGTAGATCGAGAGACAATTAAGCTTCATTTTGCCAATGTCATATATATAATATATTATATGTATCCCTATGTAAACTAATTAACAAATGTATGAAATCACCAACAAATACAAGTTATTATATTTCGAAACTTAAGATAATTAACAAGGATATAAAGTATGGAAAGTAAGAATAATATTAGGACTTGTTTGTAATAAAGTTGGTTAAGTGGGCTATCTTTGTAATAAGAGGAAATACTCTATATAAGACTGCATCTGTTAGCAGCTTAGAGCAACTCTCTGTAACAACTTTTCTCTCCTATTTTCGTCATTGAGATCACCTCAGTTTGAGGCTTCTCTAATGGAGATTTGATGAGTGTTACTCAATTCTATCCTTGATTTCTGAGTTTTCACATGGTATCAGAGCATCGAAAGCTCAGATTTTGTTTTTCATTTCAATTTTGCTTCCACTTTTAGAATTTTTGAGAGTATCTTGATTCTTGAAGATGGGTGATCAATCGACGAACGCGAATGCAAACGCGAATCTGCAAAATGCGCAGAATGATCCGTTGAGTCTTTCTAATTCCGATCAGCCAGGAGCACAAATCATTTCGATTCAACTGAATGGCGGCAATTTTCTCAATTGGAGTCGTCTTGTGCGAATGGCGTTGGGTGCGAAATCCAAAATTGGATTTATCGATGGAACGTGTAGAAGACCGATTCCTGGATCTGATGATGGTCCAAGATGGGCAAGAGCGGATTACATGGTTCGATGTTGGTTGCTTAATTCCATGGAGAATAGCATTTCTGAGACTTTCATGTATGTGGAGTCCGCGCGACAGCTGTGGGAAGAGCTCACTGAGAGATTCGGTTAGACAAATGGCCCTTTGCTTTATCAATCAAAGCGAAGTCTGAGTTCACTGGAGCAAGGTAATCAGTCTATTGGAGAATATTATTGCAAATTGAAGAAGCTATGTGATGAGATAAGTAGTCTCGAATGTATGCCAGAATGTGAATGTGGTGCTCTGGCAAGATGCTGTTGTGATTTGGTTAAAAAGATTCAGGAACAAGAAGCGAGAAACAAGCTTCTTCGGTTCTTGATGGGTTTAAATGGAGAGTTTGATCATGTGAGGAGCACTATTTTGTCGATGGATGTCTTACCTTCTGTAAACAAGGCATTCTATCTTGTGCAACAAGCTGAGAAACAAAAGATGGTTACAGGAATGACGAGTTCTGGAAAGGATGAGCTAGCTTTCTCAGTGAATAGTCTTTTTGGTAAGGAACAACAGCAATTACGAAAGTTCTTTTACAATACCAAAGATTCAAGAAACCAGGATCTTAGAGATGGATCAAGGTCTTATGGTCAGAAGGTTGGATCTCGTGATGGATATAGAAGAGATAAGTCAGGAAAGAAATGTGACTTTTTCTATGTAAAAGGGGATACTAGGGAGAAGTACTACAAAATAATCGGTTATCCAGAAAACTGGAAATTCAAAGACAGAAGGGCAAATGCTGTAGAAGTTGTTACTGATAATCCTCTGGAGAATGACAAGGATCAGAAGGTTGATTCTGCTTTGGTCAATGTTGTCTGTCAACAAATGGCTAAAATGTTTGTTGGGAAAGAAGGTTCTGCAAATTTTGCATCTGCTATGACGAGTTTCACACCTGAAGATGAAATGTCTACCAACTTTGCAGGTGAAATTTCTAATTCATTCTCATTTGCTATGGTTGCTACATGTAGTTCAGTTGTGAATTCTTGGATTGTTGATACTGGAGCGACAGATCATATGGTGTTTGATTCTAGATTGTTGTGTAGTCAAAGGAAGTTAGATAGAACTGTTAAAGTAGCTTTGCCTGATGGGTCCATAAAGTCTGTTGATATGGTAGGATCTGTGAGAATAAATGACAGGTTGACAGTTGAAGATGTTCTCTTGATTCCTGAATTTAAACATAACATGTTGTCTGTTACAAAGATTCTTGATGAGACTGGATTGTTGGGAGAGATTAGGTCTGATAGAATTGTTTTTCAAGACCCTACCACTAAGGAGATGGTGGCAGTTGGGAATATAATGGGAGGTTTGTACATTCTTAAGTCTGACAAGAAGATGGATACAAGGCTCAGTATGGATGCTGGAGTGAAGACATCTTATTCTTGTGAATCTAGTATTACAACAAAGAATAAAGCATGTAATAAAGAAGCTTTGGCTAGGATTTTACATGCTAGACTAGGACATTGTTCAAAAGGAAAAATGGAACATTTGTCATATGTAAAACTGTTTCTTGTGATTACTTTTGTGAAAGTTGTGTGCTAGCCAAGCATTGTAAAGACTCTTTTGACAGAAATGAATCAGTTGCTCAATTTCCTTTTGACTTGGTTCATATTGATGTCTGGAGCCCTTACAAGACTCCAACCATGACAGGAGCATCATACTTTCTTACTGTTTTAGATGATCATACTAGATACACTTGGGTGTATTTGTTTAAATACAAAACTCAAGTTAAGGAAATTATACAATCTTTCCTAGCCTATGTAGAAACACAGTTTAAGTCCTTAGTGAAGATAATCAGAAGTGATAATGGGACTGAGTTCATGCAGTATAGTTGTCAAGAGCTTTTTAGAGCTAAGGGTATTTTGCATCAAATGAGTGTACCTGGGAATCCACAGCAAAATGGCAGAGTGGAAAGGAAACACATGCACATATTAGAAACAACCAGGGCAATGAGGTTACATGTTGGTCTTCCTATCAAGTTTTGGAGTGAGTGTGTTACTACAACTGTGCATATTATTAATATGATGCCTAGTTCAGTTTTGAAGTGGAAGATTCCTTATGAATTACTGTTTAGAAAACCACCAGATTTTGAAGAGTTGAGGGTTATGGGTTGTTTGTGTTATGGAAAGCAAAGTTCTGCTAGAAAAGATAAATTTGGGAGTCAATCTAGACGTGCAATTTTCTTGGGCTATCCTTTTGGACAAAAAGGGTACAGGTTATATGATCTTGAATCACATTCAGTTTTTATTTCTCGAGATGTGGTTTTTCAAGAAGAAACTTTTCCATATAAAGCTATCCAGCCTACCCTAGTACAACCAAAAACTTTACCTCTTGTAAACCCAGCTTTTGATGATATGTCTCTGTTAAAACAAAGTTACCCTGCCCATTTTTCACCTTTTCCTTCTCTTATAAACCAATTACCAGAACCTATAGGAGAAAACAGTTCTTCTCCTATTCAGTCTATTTCACCAGCCTTGTCTATTAGTAATACTCTTCAAACAAATGACAATAATGTCCCCTATTTTGAGACATTCTACACGAGTTAGACATGCTCCTATTCATCTCAAAGACTATGTTTGTCATCCATCTTCTTTTTCCCCATCCTTATCTACTTCTTTTCAAGCTTCCAAAATTTTTGACCTTTCTGAATTCTCATCCGAGTTTATTACCTCTTTTTCTAATGTTTGCACCCTTACTGAACCTACAGCCTATAATCAGGCTAAAGGTGATCCTCGTTGGGAACAAGCCATGGCAAAAGAAATAGATGCCTTAGAGTCTAACCAAACCTGGATTTTGACTACTTTGCCTGAAGGGAAGAAGGCAATAGGGTCTAAATGGGTTTTCAAAATTAAATTCAAGCCAGATGGAAGTGTGAAACGATATAAGGCCAGATTGGTTGCAAAAGGGTACACACAAGTAAAAGACAAAGATTACAAAGTGACTTTTTCTCCTGTGGCTAAGCTAGCAACAGTAAGGGTCCTCATAGCTTTAGCAACTGCAAAGAATTGGAATGTCCATCAATTGGACATCAATAATGCATTTCTTCATGGTTTTTTGGAAGAAGAAGTATACATGACTCCTCCACAAGGTTATATGAAGGCACAAAAGGGACAAGTATGTAAACTGCAGAGGTCCTTATATGGGTTGAAACAGGCTTCAAGACAATGGAATTTGGAGTTGACATCCTTTTTGTTAAACATGGGGTATGTTCAGTCCAAAAATGATTACTCATTGTTTATTCATGAAGCTAATGGTTTGATGGCAGTGGCATTGGTTTATGTGGATGATTTGCTCCTCACAGGAAATAATAATGAGGTAATTGTTCAGACTAAGCTTGCTTTGGATAAAAAATTCACTATCAAGGATCTTGGTCTTGTCAGATTCTTTTTAGGAATAGAAGTGGCAAGGAGTTCTAAAGGAACTGTTCTTAATCAAAGAAAGTATTGCTTAGATATTATCAATGATTCCAGGTTGCTTGATAGTAAACCTGCTATGTTTCCTTTGCCCAAAGGATTGGATCTGTCTATTGATGAAGGAGATATTTTAGCTGATCCTGAAACATACAGACGACTTGTGGGCAGATTGTTATATCTTCATATTACTCGTCCAGATTTGTCTTATGATGTTCAACATTTGAGTCAGTTTTGAGCTGTCCAAGAGAACCACACATGAAAGCTGCACTACATGTTGTGAGATATCTGAAAGGTACATTGAACTGGGGTTTGTTTTATCCCGCACAGTCTGATTTGTCTCTTACCAGTTTTAGTGATGCTGATTGGGGAGCTTGTAAGTTCTCAGCAAGGTCTTTAACTGGATATTGTGTATTTCTGGGAAGTTCTTTGGTATCTTGGAAGACGAAAAAGCAAAAGACAGTCAGTAAATCCAGTGCTGAATTAGAGTATCGGTCCATGTCAGCTACTGCTAGTGAAGTTGTTTGGCTTCATGGGCTATTATCAGATCTCAAGATTGGTATTCAGCTGCCTATTCCTATGCATTGTGATAACAAGGCTGCACAACATATAGCTGCTCATCCAGTGTTTCATGAGCGCACAAAGCATTTGAATATTGATTGTCACTACATCAGAGACAAGGTTACTGAGGGTTTCATCAAGACTTTGTATGTCAAGTCTCAGCTGTAATTAGCTGATATTCTAACCAAGCCATTAGGTGAAGCATAGCATAAGTTTCTTTCCTTCAAGCTGGGCTTGTTGGATTCACCACCAAGTCCATCTTGAGAGGGGGATATGGAAAGTAAGAATAATATTAGGACTTGTTTGTAATAAAGTTGGTTAAGTGGGTTATCTTTGTAATAAGAGGAAATACTCTATATAAGACTGCATCTATTAGCAGCTTAGAGCAACTCTCTGTAACAACTTTTCTCTCCTATTTTCGTCATTGAGACTGAGGCTTCTCTAATGGAGATTTGATGAGTGTTACTCAATTCTATCCTTGATTTCTGAGTTTTCACATAAAGTTTAAATAACTTTGCTCATAATTACTAAACTAGTTGTACCCGTCGTACCATGTACGACTACGATTCGATATTTATAGACATTATAAATAAAATATTAATAAATAAAAATATAATATAAACTTCGATGTAAGCAATTAAAACTTATTTTGATATATTACTTATTTTATATTATCTAAATTAGCCATTTTTTATATTTAGGATTTTTTAAAGAATAAAATCAATATTTACATAGATAGAAAATTATATATATTTATATATATACACTATCTACTTTATAGAATCTAAAATCTTACCATAAAAAGCCTTCAATCTGTTAAAATTAATTTTTTTTATTTAGTAATTTTTATTATTTAAATAATTTTTTTAAAAAATTAAAATTTATTTTTTTAGTATGTGATACTATATGAAACAATCTATACTCATACAATATGTTATCTATCCATTATCTGTTTTATAAAGTGGTTAAGATAAATCGTGATTTCTAAAATTATTATTAGAGTATAATATGAATGGAGCTTTCTAGAATTATTATTTAGTTTTTTTAAACTGAAAAAAGCTTTTCCATTAATATGAAGGAGGCTTTTTAGAATTATTATTTAGTTTTTTAAGTTGAAAAAAACTTTTCCATTATTTTATTCAAGATATGACACATGGCGCAAATTTTTACATAGACTTGGTTTCTGCTTTATAATGTATTAGTATAGATATAAAATATTTTTAAAATTGAAAATTGAAATGACCTAGTTTTTTTTTTTTGAATGAAGGGTAATTCTTTCCTGGGTATAAAATTACAACTGACCTAATTGCTAATATATTAAGTGTGTATATATGATGCATGGGTCAAATTTTCAGATAGTTTTCAATAGTAATGTTTTTTCGTGCCGTAGTAACTTTTTTTTTTGTGGTACTATATATATTGTAGCAAATGTATTAGCGTCTGTTTTTTCCATCTAATTATGATATTGAGTTCAACTCTCAATTAAAGCATCAACTGACAGAAAATTTTATATATTTCGTATCGAATTTAATGAATAAAGTAACTGGGTGAAGGAAAGTAGGATCGAAGCCGGGGATAAAGAGTGACTTAGATAAAATAGGGAAATTGGGGAAATAGAAGAAGAGATTGAGGACAGAGAGATGAGAGATAGAAGATTTGGGTTTGAGATAATTATTTTCTTCATTGATTGGTAAACTTTCTAAAATACAAAAGGAGTATATATAATAATAAGCACTGCCACTAAACCCTAATTCTAACGGTTCAACAAATGCTTCCGAGAAAAAACCGTAAACCCCCCCGAAAAAAAGTATTATAAATTCTGTATAAAAATACATTAATTAAATAATATAAATAATCTATATAATAACGTATCGGGTATTATAAATTTTTCTTATTACTACTTGGATTTTATTTACAATGGAAAAGAAAAAGCTAGTGGGAATGAACTGGCACGATGAAGATAATATAGTAAGCATATGTATCATCATCGTTGAATTAAAGGAACTTCATTCTCACCCAAAACACGGCTTTTACCTGGGTTGCTTCAACTAATTCATTTGTAAAATTGATTTAGATTACAATAAAAAAGGTTTGTTAATTTCATATTCATAATAAAAGTGACTATATATATGTACAGTGGTATTTTATGATGATGCTATTGTTCGCCAAAGTAACAAAACTGTACAACCTCGATCTCGACTATCGTAACAATCGTAGAATCTTACTCTACCTTTACAAATTAAATTTATAACCATTATGTATGTATAACCAATATTTGCATATTAATTGTGTTGGGCTCCAACTTGCAATTAATTAGCTTGTAGAAAGAGACTGATCGACGATCGATAAACTAAAATAAAAATTAATACGGAGTACATATTCAGGTTCAAGCTTTCCTTGATATGATTAGATTTTTTTTTACTTAGCATCTTAGCTTTGAAAGTAATTAATTTCATAATCTTCACTGATTTCATGGAAAGCAAAAGGTAATCCTTTTCTTTCTATAATTTTCATCATACGTTACTGTTGGAACGATGTTGGGACCTCTGGTTCTGAACATCGGAACAACGATACAGTTCTCCGAGTTTTGATAATGACAAACGCTATAAGGGAACTAATGTGTTTTGATCAAGTATTTCTAAGGAACACAGGTTGAGCAAAGAACTTCCATGAATGAGCACACAATGAAGAGTTCCCATGAAATGAGAACTCCCAGGAATGACCAGATCACACAGGCTTACACGATGAAGAGTTTCTCTCAAAGGAACTCAGAAGAGGACAGTTCCCACGACATGGGAACTCACATGTGAGGACAAGGACCGATCAGCGCATATCACGAGATCCTGTCTTGGACAGGATGAAGGCACAGTCTGAGGAGCAGACTGTCACGATTGATCCAACGGTCCGATCAATTCAAGAAGTTGACCTAGTTCAAATTGAAGTCACATGTGAAGAAAGTACAACTTGGGCATCAAGCAAAGGGCATTTCGGACACAAATGAAAGATGCGATTGAAGCCCAAGTTCACTCGAGTATAAAGCCAAATGAATAGTACTCGAATTGAGTACTTCTCTCAGAACTCACAAATACCCACAACAGAGAAAGAGAAAGAAGAAGAGAAGTCCCCGGCGGCGAGTGTCTGATCTCGACGACGGTGAAGCCAAGTTCCCAGGAGAAAGGGAACTGCGATTCGGTGTAAGGTTTGAGTTACTTATTTAGTGATTGTTGTTCGCTTAGGAACTCAGTTGAGAAGATTCATTAGTGTTGCTAGAGTTAGGTAGAACTCGTAGGAACAGAGAAGTTTGAATCTGGTTGTTTGTAACTAAGGAACAAATCAATAATATAAGTAAGTCATTCAAAATCCTCCAAGCGGAGGTAGAGGTTTCCCCATACAACTAGTTGGTTGTAGTGGGGTTCCTCTATAAAGAAACTGTGTTCATTTCGTCTTTCTAATACTTGCGATAGTTTCTTCCGCTGCCTTGGGAACAACTTAACAGCCAGTTCCCAAGCTCTAAGCTAACCGGTTACGATCCAACAATTGGTATTAGAGCAAGGTTGCTCTAGATTTGTGTTAGCATCGCAGGTAGCAAACATGGCTCACGAACTCACCCAAGTCGGTCACAACAACAGCAAGCCACCAAGGCTCATGACTGGTAGATACGAAGTCTGGCAACGCGACATGAAGAACTGGATGCGCAACCAGGACTACCAAGCTTGGTGCGTCATAGAGAAAGGGAACTTCAAAATTGATCCAGCAATTGAGAATGACCTTTCAAAATGGGGACCCAATGAGTACAAGTGTATGGAGGCCAACTTCAAAGCCATCCAGTACCTCAAGAATGCCATGTCGGTGCAAGACTGCGACAGAGTGGCAAACCTAGACACGACAAAGGAAGTGTGGGAAGCCATTCAACAAATGCACATTGGGAACTCAAACCTCCGAGAAGATCTTCAGATGAACGCAAGGAGGGAGTTCTTCACCTTCCAAATGGAGATAGGAGAATCCGTTGATAGCTACCAATCCCGTTTCGAGGGACTTTGCACCAAGATGACTGGCTTTGGGATCACTAAAGAGGAAGTCACCGACAAAATGAAGGTTCAACAACTCTTCAATGGGTTGACTGGAGAATGGACAAATGAAAGAACGATGTTCAAAGAGAATCCCGAAAACAAAGCTCTTATGCTCCACCAAGTCTTTGGGAAACTGGTGGGATATGAGAAGAGAAAGATAGACGACAGGGAGCAAAAGCGAGCACATCAGGGGATAGCTCTCAAACTTGAAAAAGTGATCAAGGCAGTACAAGAGCAACATGAAGAATCTGAAGAAGATGAGGACGAAGAGCTAGTCCTTGTAACAAAGACTCTTCGATCTTTATACAAAGGGAAGTTCAAGAAGAACTATGGGAACTCAGGAAAAGGACAGAGTTCCCAAAGAAAATCTGCCGAAAAGGACCTCTCGGATGTGACATGCTACAAGTGTTACAAGAAGGGACACTTTGCCAAGGAGTGCCCTCAGGGAACGGACAACCGAGGAAAAGGAAAAAAGGCCTACATAGCCACATGGAGTGATGATGAAGACGAGGAGCCTGAATCATGGGCTCAACCTGACATGTGCGCCATGGCCTTAGGAGAAACCACTGGGGAACAACCCAGTGAGGTAACCCCCGAATCCGTTCTTTCTTCTTTGTCAAATTATGAGAAACCTGAACTGCTTAAAATTCTCTCAAGTCTGGTCAAAGATAACATCAAATTGCAAAGGAAGCTAGAAAAATCAGAACAAACTAATGCTGAGTTAGTCGGTCTTGAGCCATGTCCCACCTGTGTACCCTTATTGGACAAGGTTCAATCTTATGTGTCCCACATCGTAAAGTTAGAGGATGAGATTAGGACCCTAGAAAGTGACAAGAATATCTTTCTGCAAAAACTAAGTGAAAAGGTTGAAAGCCCTAAAGCTTCTTGTTCCCAGACCATATTTGTGCCAGCCAAACACGGCATGGGGTATGAGTCAGAGAGCCCTAATAAAGGGAAGTCCCCCTTCAGTGAACAATAGATTAATGAATGTAGGGCCTTGGAACTT
The DNA here is from genome assembly GCA_964016875.1 of Fallopia convolvulus. Classification (NCBI taxonomy): domain Eukaryota; kingdom Viridiplantae; phylum Streptophyta; class Magnoliopsida; order Caryophyllales; family Polygonaceae; genus Fallopia; species Fallopia convolvulus. The sequence goes on from OZ024723.1 coordinate 55,912,523, forward strand.
CAGTGCGAGAAAAGGAACAATGCCCACTTAGAAGAAAAGATACGTGTTCTGGAAAGTGGAGTGAATGGAGAAGTAGAATACTACACTGGGAACACTGGACACAAGTTATATGTCCAGATAGCCAAAGGGAACGGGTCTAGAGTGGTTAACAAAGAAACTATGGATAGGAACAGGATACAAAGACCGCATCCTAAGTACTACCTAGGAGAATACTACAAGACCTGCTGGAACTGTGGTGCTCATGGGCACTACAAGGAAAGCTGTCCCAAAGCTAGGGCCCAAACTCAAAAGAACAACGAATACTGGAAAAGGCAAAATCACAGATCCAACCCTGCTAGAGTTCCCACCCGTAGAAACACACATAGGAACTCTGCCCTTAACTCTAGGGATCCTTGTGACGTTAATATTGCTGATTACATGTTGTTCGAGAATATCTTTCCTTGTAAGGAACCAGGCAAGAGTCATCTTGCCTGGGTCATCAAAAACTAACTTTTCTTGCAGGTGGCAGTGAGGGGGAACACCACATGGGTCATCGACAGTGGATGTTCAAATCATATGACCGGAAATAAAGAAAACCTCACCTCACTCCACACGAAGGCCGAAGGAGGTCATGTGTCCTTCGGAAACAAGAACAAGGGAGAAATCATAGGAACAAGGGAAGTACTACTCAACAAGTCAGTCAAAATCAGCAACGTCAATCTGGTAAAGGATCTGGGGTACAATCTGTTGAGTGTGTCCCAGATATGTGACCAAGGGAACAACATAGTCACATTTGACTCAAATGAATGCCTAGTCATCAACAAAAAGACCAACAAGATCATTCTAAGAGGAAGAAGGACCAACAACGTGTACGTGGTTGACACAGAGTTTGAACCACCAAGGAAACTGTGCCTTGCAAGTTCCCATGACGAAACGGAACTCTGGCATCGAAGGCTAGGACACGCAGGCATGAACCAAATCTTGAAGCTCTACCTCCAGGATCTCGTCGTCGGTCTCCCACGAATTAACCTTGAAGGAGTCAAGATGTGTGAAGCCTGTGTTCGAGGAAAGCAAACAAGGAACACCTTCAAGCCCAAAAGGATGGTGAGCACGACCAAGTCCTTAGAGCTAATTCATATGGATCTTTGCGGTCCCATGCACACCGAAAGCTATGGAGGAAAGAGGTACATGTATGTTTTAATCGATGATTTTTCACGATTCACATGGGTGCTATTCTTGAGATCAAAATCAGATACCTTCAAAGAATTCGAAGTCCTAATCACAAGAATGGAGGTCAGCATGGGACTCAAACTCAAGGCTCTCAGATCTGATCATGGAACCGAGTTTGAAAACTCACAGTTCCTAAGATACTGTGACAAACATGGGATATCTCACAACTTCTCGGCCCCTCGCACTCCTCAGCAAAACGGAGCTGTCGAAAGGAAGAAAAGGACCTTGGAAGACATGGCTAGAACTATGTTGTTTGAAAGTGGAGTTCCAGAGTACTTTTGGGCTGAAGCTATCTCCACAGCTACCTACATCTTGAATCGAGCCATGATCAGACCCTTGATCAAGAAGACATCCTATGAGCTCATCAAAGGAAGAAAGCCCAATATCTCTCATCTAAGGACCTTCGGATGCAAATGCTTCGTCCACAACAATGGGAAAGACAACCTTGGCAAATTTGATCCCAGGAGTGATGAAGGGATATTCTTGGGATACTCTTCCCACAGCAAGGCGTACAGGGTCTATAACAAGAGGACCAAGAAGATAGAGGAAAGCATCCACGTCATCTTCGACGAGAAATCTGTAAAGATAGGAACAGAGGTTCAAGGAAAGGGAACTCTGTTCAAACTAATCAGACAAGAAGAAGACGACGACGAGGATGAACCAAGAAAGAAAGATGAAGACTATCCAAGTGGGAACAATGCCCCGCAATCAGGGAACCACGAAGGAGATCAAAACTCCACAGATCAAAGCTCCTTTGAAGTTCCCTCATCAGCAGAAGAACCACAAGATGGCTCCAACTCTCTTATTCCCCAAAATGAAAATGCACCAGAATCTAGTGTTCAGGGGGAACAACGAGGGAACTCCGAAGAGAATCCTGACGAAAGTCCAAGCAAAGAAGCTGAACACAACTGTTCCCCTGAGGAAGAGGAGGCTCAAGACACAGATGAAGAAGTGTAAAGGGAATAGGTTGACGTCTCACACATTCTAACAAGAAACTACCACCAAAAGAGAGATCACCCCATCGACAACATCATCACTCCATATGAAAAAGGTGTTCTAACTCGCTCTTCTCTCAATAACTTTTGTGCTTTTAATGCCTTTGTTTCAATGGTGGAACCAAAAAGCATCAAGAAGCTCTAAAGGACCCAGACTGGATCCAAGCTATGCAAGAAGAACTACACCAATTTGAGAGAAACAAGGTGTGGAAGCTAGTTCCTAGGCCCAAAAACAAGAACATCATAAGAACTCGATGGGTCTTTCGGAACAAGCTAGATGATACTGGGGCCGTAGCTAGGAACAAGGCTCGTTTGGTTGCTCAAGGCTATAGACAAGAAGAAGGAATCGACTATGACGAGACCTTCACACCAGTTGCAAGGATCGAGGCCATCCGTCTTCTCATAGCCTATGCAGCCCACAAAGGATTCAAGCTATACCAGATGGATGTGAAGACGACATTTCTCAATGGGCACCTCAAAGAAGAAGTATATGTAGCTCAACCCCCAGGATTCGAAGATGAGAAGCTACCCAACCACGTCTACTTCCTGGAGAGGGCCCTCTACGGACTCAAACAAGCTCCTCGAGCATGGTATGACAGGTTTGCTCAGTTCCTTCTGTCTCATGGATACCTTCGAGGTTCCATAGACAAAACTCTTTTCCTTAAGAAAGAGTCTAAGGATATCTTGATTCTTCAAGTTTATGTTGATGACATTGAATTTGGAGCAACTAACGAAACTCTTGTAGAGAAGTTTAAGGACCTCATGAGCAGTGAGTTTGAGATGAGTCTCATAGGGGAACTCACGTTCTTCCTAGGACTCCAGATATCTCCGACAAAAGAGGGAACAAGGATTCATCAACAAAAATACATCAGAGAAATGCTAGTCAAATATGGGATGGACCACTCAAGGCCCATCGACACTCCCATCTCACCAAACTCCAGGATAAATGCCGATGAAAAAGGGGTAAGTGTCGATCAAAGGAACTTCATAGGTATGATTGGCTCTCTCCTATACTTAACTGCTAGTAGGCCTGACATCATGTTCTCAGTGTGCTTATGTGCACGTTTTCAAGCTAACCCCAAAGAATCACACCTGAAAGAGGTGAAGAGGATTTTCAGGTACCTCAAAGGGAACGACAACTTGTGCCTCTGGTATCCAAGGAACAGTTCCCTTGAGCTCATTGCTCATACAGATGCAGATTTTGCTGGACACCTCGTTGATAGAAAGAGCACATCAGGAATGGCACAGTTCCTTGGGTCATGCTTAGTATCATGGGGATTCAAGAAGCAAAATTCAGTGGCACTCTCCACAGCTGAAGCAGAATACGTGGCTGCCGCATCATGTTGTTCCCAAGTATTATGGCTCAAGTCCCAACTTCAGGATTATGGTATGTCTTTTGGCCCAATTCCCATACTCTGTGATAACACTAGTGTCATTAACATATCCAAAAATCCTGTGCATCACTCTAGGACTAAGCACATAGACATTAGACATCATTTTCTACGTGACAATGTTGAAACTGGGAACATTTCCATGCAACACTGTAGAACGGAAGAGCAAATTGCGGACATTCTCACCAAAGCTTTAGACAGACGTCCCTACCAGCATTTTCGAATGCTTCTAGGGATGATAACTCTAAACTAAACAAGTCCCTGTTTGTCTCTCCCTCAATGCTTGACTAGTCTAACTGGAAACGCATGCTAGGGAACTGTAGGACTCATTGCTTTCATTTTGCCATATTACTAGTCTAGAGCTTGATTTGTATGGAGGAACACTATTTCTTTTGTCCCAAAATGATCAACCAGAGTTCCCTCTAACCCTCTTTACACGCCACTATGACGGTTGATCATAAAACCTACCCTAAGCTAAGGACCAGACAAACATTTCTCATGAGCCAAACTCTTTATCCCAAAATCGAGTTGCAATTGTCTGGTTCTCTTTTGAGTTCCTCAGCCTCACAAAGAAAATTGAGTGTGAGTTTTCCTTAACCTCTCCACTCAATATGACCTTTCCAAAGATCATGGGAACTGATAGGCAAAAGCAAGGGAACACTGGATCTGAAAAGATGACACTTCACTAGGGAAACAGGAAATTGTGTTAGACTCTGAAGCGTTTTGGGCCAAGTATTCAAAAATCAAAAGGACTTCCCAGGAAAGAAGTTGAAACGCCCCTCCGATTTCATTGGCCAACGGTTATCGAGGATACCAACTTCCCTTTCTACCCTCGTCTCTCTCTCACATAAAACCCTACTTTACCACTTTTGGGTTCCTTCCTCCTCATCCTTCCCTGTCATTCTCCTCCTCTGCAACTTTGCCTCCTCCCTCTTTCAAGAAAACTTCCAAAAACCTTCTCTTTCCCAAACCTTTCTCAAATGGCTCCAGCCCATTCTTATGCCGAGATGAAGGCATGGATTCAAGAACATCCTAAAGCCCTTTTCCTCTCTATAATGGACGACATCGAGAACGAGTAAGATGAAGCTCTTCGCGATGTACTCATCGAGGGACTTTACAATTATGTAAGTCCCTTTCTTCCTCCTCCTTCGGCGGCGCAACCTCCAGCACCGCCGACCTCCACTCTTCCACCTCCCTCTTCCTCCGTAATTGTCATCGTCGACAGTTTCGGATCCGAACCCCCTTCCAAATACGAAAAACCCAAACAATCCAAACACAAACACTCTTCCAAAGATCCCTCCAAATCCAAACACCACTCCTCAAAATCCAACCACAAATCCTCCAAATGCAAACACTCACAAATCTCCACTTCTTCTTCCCCCTCTCTTCCCATGCCAAAGAAGAAATCCCCCCTCAACATGGAGGAGGTCCTTAATCTGTCCAAACCCGACGCCTATGCCGTCGTTGACCCATCCGAGGCTGAGAATCTCTTTCGCCCTCTTCCCAAACCACTCTCTGAGACCTCTGGTCCCAGGGACTCCACAATAATCTCTTCCTCTCCTGTTCCCATAGTTGAGGGAACTGCTAACCCTTCTCCATCTTCTCCAAAGACGACTCCTCCCTCCTCCTCTCCCAGAGTTCCCCCACCCACTTCACCCATTCCCAAATCCCCCATCACTTCAAAACCTGCCTCTGGGACCTCCAGTCCCAAGGCTCGAACTCTTACTCCTCCTCCTTCCACTCCCAAGGTCCCAACCCCACAAAATTCTCCTCTCCCTCCCTCTTCTCCCAATACACTACAACTCCCCTCCCCACCTCCTTCGGCCCAGAAAACAATCGACCTCGATTCTGACGAGGATGATCTTCCCATTGGAGTCATCGCTCGCAAAAAGGCCATGGAACTGCCACCCATATTCATGGGAACTGCTGAAGAGGAAGCCCAACTCAAGGCCCTCGAGGAAGAATTCGAAGGCGCACTCAAAGACCCTTCCGAGAGCCAAGGGGACAAGCTCCCCGAAAAAGGGAACCCAGCACCAACTGACGGTGCTGGGCCAAGCAGTCGTCATCAGGAAGACGAGGAGGAGGAAATAGGGCTGACCTCCTCCGATGATGAAGGGACCTCCAGTGATGACGCTGAAGAGGAAGAAGAGGCCACCACTGACAAAGAACCTGCCGGCATCCCTGCTCCTGAACACCAATTGGTGGTGTCAGCACAGGTCCTAGAGGAAAGGACCCGTCCACTGATGATAGAAGCGGCTGACCCCCCCTCAGCAAAAAGGAAAGACTACGGTCTCTAGGGGGAACTCCAAGAAGAAAGGGAAAGGAACTGTGCCCAAGAAAATTCATATCTCTGAGAATCGCAAGCTCCTTCCCCCACTCATCCTCTCTGAAAGACAGCTCGTCGATGAAGGGCTAGGGCAACTATGGGACCTGATCAAAGCCCAAGGATGGGACCACATGTGTAGTGAGGCCGTGAGTGTCGATCCCTCTCAGGTGCGCCGATTCTACAACCATTTTGTGGTCCATGACAACGGCACCAAGGGAACTCTCTCCCTCGAAGGCGATGACTTCATCTTCACCACATCCACAATCCGCCTTCAACTACAGGTCCCCGTATAGGGACTCCAGGAACTGCCCACCAAGAGCTGGGGCGACTTCAATAGCGAGGTGATCTATAACACGATCTACGAGGGCCATGTTCCCACCACTGGCACCTCTACTCATCACCTATCCCTCATAGCCAAGTTGGCTCATCAATTCATCATCAACATGGTGATCCCTCGTCAAGAGAAGCGCCTTGTCATCAACATCCCTGATGCCATTATCCTCTACCACTTCCTCCTCAAAAAGACCATAAATCTTCCTCGCATAATTCTGGGGCACATGGAGAAGTGTATGGCTTCCAAATCCCACTCCCTCCCTTATGATGGCCTCATCAAGAAACTCTTGCTCAGAGAGGGCCTCTACGACACATCCAAGGAAGAGGTCACCATAGGTAGGGAACTGGACATCTCTGTGGTCCACAAAATGCGGCACTCTGATCCAGTGGAGGAACAAGAAAGGCTTCCATCTGGTGAAGGCACTCAGGATGGGAACACTCAAGTGTCGGTGCACATTGCCAACACTCTCGACAAGATAGCCAAGGAACAAGAAAAGATGGCAAGGGACCAAGAACAAATTGCTAAAGGCCAGGAAAAGCTTGTACAAGTCTTGACACGGCTTTGTGATGCCCTGTTCCCACCAAGCCCATGATCTTTTCCTTCTTTTTCCTAGCCTCAATGTTCCCACAAATATTGTCTCTTGTATTCCTATGTACATTTTTTTGCTTAAGTAATGAATGGTTTTTAGTATGATTGCGTGTTCTTTTCCTTCCTTATCTATGTGTTTACTTGTTTTCGATGATGTCAAAAGGGGGAAAGACAAAAAATGCGAGATGAGTTAAGTTGAAAAGATATCACAGAATACACTATAGCTAAGGGGGAACAATTGCATAAAAAGCTAAGTACGAACTCAGTGATTCACAAGAAGTGGCTCCCTAGGAATACGCGTAGGAACTCATTTGCATATCATGCTTTGAAATACTTGCTAATTTTTGTGATAGGTTTGTCATCATCAAAAAGGGGAAAATTGTTGGAACGATGTTGGGACCTCTGGTTCTGAACATCGGAACAACGATACAGTTCTCCGAGTTTTGATAATGACAAACGCTATAAGGGAACTAATGTGCTTTGATCAAGTATTTCTAAGGAACACAAGTTGAGCAAAGAACTTCCATGAATGAGCACACAATGAAGAGTTCCCATGAAATGAGAACTCCCAGGAATGACCAGATCACACAGGCTTACACAATGAAGAGTTTCTCTCAAAGGAACTCAGAAGAGGACAGTTCCCACGACATGAGAACTCACATGTGAGGACAAGGACCGATCAGCGCATATCACGAGATCTTGTCTTGGACAGGATGAAGGCACAGTCTGAGGAGCAGACTGTCACGATTGATCCAACGGTCCGATCAATTCAAGAAGTTGACCTAGTTCAAATTGAAGTCACATGTGAAGAAAGTACAACTCGGGCATCAAGCAAAGGGCATTTCGGACACAAATGAAAGATGCGATTGAAGCCCAAGTTCACTCGAGTATAAAGCCAAATGAATAGTACTCGAATTGAGTACTTCTCTCAGAACTCACAAATACCCACAACAGAGAAAGAGAAAGAAGAAGAGAAGTCCCCGGCGGCGAGTGTCTGATCTCGACGACGGTGAAGCCAAGTTCCTAGGAGAAAGGGAACTGCGATTCGGTGTAAGGTTTGAGTTACTTATTTAGTGATTGTTGTTCTCTTAGGAACTTAGTTGAGAAGATTCATTAGTGTTGCTAGAGTTAGGTAGAACTCGTAGGAACAGAGAAGTTTGAATCTGGTTGTTTGTAACTAAGGAACAAATCAATAATATAAGTAAGTCATTCAAAATCCTCCAAGCGGAGGTAGAGTTTTACCCATACAACTAGTTGGTTGTAGTGGGGTTCCTCTATAAGGAAACTGTGTTCATTCCGTCTTTCTAGTACTTGCGATAGTTTCTTCCGCTGCCTTGGGAACAACTTAACAGCCAGTTCCCAAGCTCTAAGCTAAGCGGTTACGATCCAACAGTTACACTGCAATTTTTTTACTAGCTAATTTCAGATATACGCGTATGTATTGCAAAGGACAGACCATATATGTACGTACACGTACGTATATTACGTGCATCCAAAAATGGTAGCTACTTGTTATCCAAAAATGTTATGATTTTAAGGTCTTCGTTTCAATTATTATGGATTCCGCCCTTTAATAAAAAAATAAACATAAAATAGCCTCACATAAAGTGACTTATTAGTAAGAGACACGGGGATATAGGAGGTTTCAAGTTCGATCCTTACATCTGTTCTTCACTTACATGAAAACCAAGTTTTACAATTCTTCTTTCCATTAGGTTGAGCCGCACCGGTCAATATAAGCTGATTTACCTGATTCGTGCACTTTATCAATTAGTTCATAGATCTAGAGTTTACCACCAAAGATAAATCCTTCATTAAAAAATGAAATAAGTAGAGGGAAGGTGACTAAGTGAGAGATGCGGTGGCCGGTGGCTTCCATTTGCTTATTAATGAACGAGTAATTACAATCAAATTAAAGTCAACCACGATGTAAAAAAAGAGAGAATTAAAAGTCAATTACCTAAACAAAGTTGACCAAATTAATCTTATAGTAGTAATTAATTTATGTTATAATTGTAACCAAAAAATATATTATAAAAAAGAATTAGAGGAACAAATCATCTAGAAATAGATTGATTTTACAAGCCTATTTCAACTGTTAGAATAATGGTCAAGTTTTACAATGTATGTAGCCATGGCATTAATTTTTCTGAAAATGTGAGTAACACGACAATAGTCTAGATATCATATCTCAAAATGTGTATCTATTAGTGCTTGTTTGGTATAAGTTTAAAATCACATGATTTTAAAAATCTCAGGAAATAGCTCTTAATATATATGTTTGGTTGGATTTTTTTATGAATTACAATTCCTCCATAGGGGTGACTAAGATTATTTTTTCTTTCCATGAATTACATGAATTACAATGAATTACAATTCCTCCAAAATGGGGGAATTGCAAAGGGGTGACTAAGATTAACTTCCTCCATTATTATTTAAATTATTTTTTCTTTCTTTTTCTTTTTAAATTATAAATTTCGTATTTACCCTTGAGTTACATTATTATTTTTTATGGATAAGGGTTCTTATAGTAATTTTAAAAAAATTCCTATGATTTTTCTCCTTCAACCAAACAAGTTGTAGTAATTTAATTATTGGGTAATTAATTATAACCAAACACATTTTGACAAATCGCATGAATTTCAATTACGGGAAATTATATTTCCTATGAATTAAATTCCTAGGATTTCTACTTCACGCGTTTAACCAAACGAGCACTTAGGACTATTTCAATTTCCTATGGGCAGTAATCTAGTAGACCAAAAATAACATTAATCAAGCACAAGTACGGAGTATTTGCTTTCAATCTCAAACATGATAATTCCCAGCCTGATCGCATCTCATACAAAAGAACGAGAAATTCTGTAATCAAGATCATTTGCTTGTGTCGAGCAGTTCCGGTGACGGTTTACCGCCGATTTTCGATGGTTTTTGATCGATTTTGTGACGTCGTTACTGCCAAATCTGAATTGTGTCTTGTCGGAAAGTCTTTGTGTCCAAGCAAATGAACTTTCATGTCTTATGGAACGCTTTGCACACAATTTGGTGCCTGGCGGTTCGAGATTTGGAATTAAGAATGCAAAACGAGTGAAAACGATCTTGGTGAATTCATAGTCTTTGTTGGCTTGTTTCAATGAATTTCGACTTTGTATTTGCATTGCGGGTTTGGGTTGCTGTGGATGTTTCTAGTGCACTGTTGAGAGGTACAACCGTACAAGAGTACTAATTGGTTAAAGCTTTACATGACGGATTTTAATTCTTCATCTACATTCAATTGAATTAGATCAAAACCATCCTCACAACTACTCGTAAAAGACCGTAAGAAACAACAATGTGAAATCTATTGTAAGTTGACCATTAAATATAATGAATTAAGTTTCTCTCTTTCGCGTGAACAGTAGTATTATTCTATTTGATTTATAAAACTCTTTTAAGTGGAAAGGGAATGTGAATGGAATTTTATAGTCAATTGATATTGAAAAATCTGATGAATTGAATTGGTAAATCCAAATCATTTGAAACCCTAGCAAAGCCCCAAAATCTCATAACCGTCACAAGGAAATTAAGCAGGGGAAGCTTCCCTTAAAGATCAGGGCAAAAAATTCTTCGAAGCTAACAACCACTACAACAAAGCCACACCATTCTATAGAGGTACTAATTCTTTTGAGTAATTTATTTTCTTTCCTAATTCTTTGTTGAAAAAATTAGGGTTAAAGTGTGAATCTTTGGTGGAATTTATCCAATTTGAAGTTTTCTTGGTTGTTGATGTGCTGCATTTGCGAATTATCTCCTGTAGAGTTGTCAACTCACAGGGAATAATACGAGCGAAGAGATTATTTTGATAGAAATGATCAGGATTTAGGTTATTCTGTGGTTAGAATGTCAAACAACAAGTTATCTTCAAATAGCAGAAATCTCTAATACAGTGAAACATGAATAAGATCTTTGATCATTCCATTGCCTCTCCTACAGGAAACATGAATACGTAGGGTTTTTGGTGAGAGTTTGATGCCTTACCTATAGAGTCTATCTAGATACATTTATGTTGCTTGATTCGACCAAATAAAATGGATCTAGTTTTTAGTTGGGCTTTCTCAAACAGATTAACAGAACAAAGAAAAAGAAATATGCTGGCCCAACTTAACGCTGTGGTGATAATGAGCACAATGAGATGCTTGGACTTTGGACCAGCAAAGAAATTTTCAGATTTCTTAGACAGAATTTGCTTTTATTGAAATAAGGATGAAATTATGAAGGTTCCACCGCCTGTCCAGGGTTGAGCCCTGGGATTTACTCATTAGACTAACAACAATCTCATAATTCCTTCTGAATTCTGGATGCAAATTAGATTTTGATTTTTCTGAACACCCTGCCTGGTATAATTAGATCATACACACTGAATAACAAAATGAAATCACAAAGAGAAACTCTACACCAAACAAAATGAAAAAAATGCTTTAATAACACCACTCTCACACTTACAATAAGAAAATGTCAGCAGCTTCTAAAACATGATCTTCTTTTGTATACTGCTAGCTCAGTTGAATCAAACTCAGTTGCTAGTATCTGTTTCCTTGAGGCTGCATTGAGAAAACAAGAAAAACTCAGTTCAAATATAATCTTGTTGCATAGACAAGCTAACTGAAATCTAGTAACTCTTTTAAGATTGATGAATCACTCACATCATAAGAAATGACGGTTCTGCAGTAATTGGCGTTTGTGAGCACAGAGCAGTTTGAACCACACTCGCTGTCAATAAGAGAAACCGTTGACTTGTCGAGCTTGATTGAACACGGATACTGGTAGTTTTGAGCAGTGGCACCTACATGTGAAGAAGAGCGTTGCATACGAACAGCTCTAGGAATATTCCTGCCCTCCACAGACGGCCTCCTCCTACTCAATTGCCTCTCAAACGTCTCTGGCCTCTGCTTAGGCGCGCTCTGTGATCTAGCCTTGGCTCTTGAAGATTTTGTGTTGGCCATGTAGTTTGGATAATCATATGATAATGATTCTGGGTAATCTTGCTTAGGGAAAGCAAAAGGCGTCTTTGATGGATCGGGTCTTGATACTGCTGAGTAGTAGCATTGTGGGCTGCTCTGTGCTGTCGCAAATGTGTAGTCCTCAAAATGGCCGCTGCAGGTTCTTGGACTTATGTCTGTGATAGCCGATGGAGCCGGCGAGAATCTTTGGTAATCTTCCTTTATGTAGTCGAATTGTGGCGCATAGTGGTAGTTTGAGTAGTTGTTCTTGATGTTGGTTTCTCCTCGGTCCATCTCCACTATTTTAATGTTCTCTTCCATCATCCCGTTTCCCATATCCTGCAAGATACATAAAACAATTCATGAATCTTAAGAGGAATCAATAACACTTTTGTAAGAAGAAGAAGAGGGAAAAGTTGAAGGATTTTACATGGTAGGAGGAATTGGTGAAGTTGAAGTCTTGGTTTTTGATCCTGTGAGCGCGAGCTCGGGCCTGAGCAGTGACAAGAGCCTGCATGCATCTGAGAGTAACAGTGGCTTGCTTCCTCACAAGGTGACCCCTCACCAATGCCTGTATCTTCACTAGGCCTCTCAATGCTCTCAATGCCTTCCTTGCCTGTCTCAAAACACCATCAAACTAAACTTAAAAAAAAGAAGCTTTTTGACAAAAATATCCTGCATTGATTGAGATATGAAACTTGGTCATTAATTGAGCGAGTGTCCATACCAAGTAGGATCTGAATATTGATTGAATCTTGGTAGCAGCAGCTGCCTCTTGGACGAAGATCGCCTTCTCGGTCTCATCAGCCGTGTCAGCAGAGTGATCTGGTGATGTCATTGTGACATCAGCTACTTGTGCTTCAACTGAAGCCGGCTCAGGTGATGTTGAGGTGGCAGGAGGGCCGGGTTTGGTTGGAGAGGAGTCGTTAGAACTCGAGTCCTTGGGGGCGGTGGCGGATGATCTTCGGAAGCTCCATCTCTTCTTCTCCTTGGGAGTTGCTGGTGGAGGAGGGATCACGACTTTGTTTGTTGTGGTTGAGGTTGAAGTGATCTTCTCCTTTTCCTTGTCTAGTTTGTCTTTCTTTCCTCCTATGATGAAGCTTTTGATCCACTTGCCTGCTTTCCCCATCTTCTTCTCAATCCACTTGTGCAAAGAAGAGATTTTTAGAGGCTTTCTTCTTTTGCTTATTGCTGGTCAATCTCTTTTTCTGAAGCTAACAAACAGAATCCTTAAAAGCCATTTCTTCAAGTCATGATGATGATCATTCTCTTCTTTTTGTGTCCAAGTGGAGTTTGCTTTTGTTTAATATAGGATATAGGAAATGGGCAAGCATTGGAGAAGACTAAGCTAAGCTGAAAAGGAGGAGGAAGCTGGATGGAAGCACGTAGCCTTGTCTGGTGAGCTTTCTTATTCTCTGAATATATTTCAGTTAAGCTAATAATAATGTATCATCCACTTGAAAGATGGATAAATCAAGAAGAGATACAGATTAGCATCATTCAATTCAATTGGGAACTTCTATTAACATGTTGAATTTGTCTTCTTTTCATGGGTGGGGGGTGGATTGCGAAAGGTGGCATTGTTAAATGCAGTTTGAAGCCAACCCATGTGAGCATTCAACAGCATGTACAAACAATGTACAATCTGTTGATCGATTATAATATTTAGTGTCAGATCACAAGGCTGTCCATTTTGGAGCTATATATTTTTTGGCTAGGATTTTCTTTTAATGCCTTTGATCATTGAAGGAAGAAGGCTGTTTTGGGGGGCCCACTTTGAGATCAAATTGTGATGTTGCGTTGCACATGACATGCCAAATATATATGGTATGCATTCATTAGCTCACACATCACATGGTTAATTTTATCTTTCTCAAGAAAACAACATCTAATTCTTTGTTTACTGATCGATCGACTTCCTTGCAAATTCCACTTCTCAATCCCAATGGCACTTTTCTAGACCCCCACCCCTAATTAAGTTTATCTTCAATATTGTCTCTATGACATGCACCTCACAAAGATTAAGATGGGTTTCATTTTTAAGGAGGATAAGAATGCAATTGAGATATGGGACTCTAATCGGCAAAATAAGGTTTTTGTAGAGGTATGAAAACTCTAATAGGCAAAACAAGGTTTTGAAGAAGTGGAGGTTTTTATGAAAGTTTGCAAGTAGGTCTAGGTTTTTAATTAGGGCATTGACTATATTGGTAGAGACCTAAATAAATCTCTCACCAATTAAATAATACGTATGTTTTTAATTCAAATAGGTCTCTCAAGGTCCCTCAAAGTCTCTCATTTGAGGGGCTGTTCTCACATAATTTCACATTTTATTTTCATTTCTATTTTTTTTTGTAAATGTGAGAGACTTTGTGAGAGCCCCTAATGTATGGGTGCTCTAAGTGTTTTATGAGGTTTTTATATTTAAAATTATCTTAAAAGACATTAAGGAAAACATATGAATATTTATAATTAAAAGACAAAATTTGCAATTTTTTTTAAAACGTTCATAAATCTTTTGACCATAATGTTTTCATTGTGGCTCCAAAAACTTTGAGTAGAGTATTTTTTTTTTTTGGCCAAATACTATTACCTCAAATCATTGTCCAATAACAAAATGTCACAGAATTCTGCAGGGAAATAAAAATTGTTAGAAAGCAAGAAAGAATTCGTCATAAAATGAAAGATTCGTTAAGCTTGTAAATAAACACCTAGTTCCGTGATTAGTCCTAACTACTACCTATCTACCTCCAATTTATGACTCCCCGAGGTGTAACTTGTCTCTAATGTCGGTGCTCTAATGCTCTTGGCCGGTATTTTGTTTTACTTAAAGAGTTCGTCATAAATTTACCCTTTTTTATTCATTGACATTACGTGTCAACTCAATTATGATTTTCTACATTACAATACTATATTCTAAGGTTCAATTATTAAAAGTTATAGAATCAAAATATGGGAATGTCATGCTGTAAAACGTGTATGCGGTCTATTGAGGGTCGGGAGAGCATCACACGTTATGCCCCTTTGGATTTAATTTGTTTATAGTAATTTAATAAATTTCACATATATTTGTAAATGTAATTCATTGCATATATAGTTTATTTATAACATAAACTAGTATTTGTGTTTTTTTCTTGGTCAAACTAATGTTTTTATATGTGGAAGTGGAACGCACTCCAAGGAGTCCATGTCATTACAATGTTTATGAGAATTGAGGCATACTTGCGACTAAACAAAATGAATAGCTCTTTTAAGCTAAGTTTAAACTTAATGTTAGACTTGTATAATTTTGGGCTTGTTTAGACTTCAAAATAATGTGTTATTTTGAATTAAATTAATTATATTATATCTTAATTTAATGTAGTTTAATATAAAAAATGTACTCCCGAAATTATAGAGGGAGAATTAGTATTGGAGGATACCGATTTTGATTGTCACAGGCAAACCTAACGCCTAGAATAGTAAGGACGCGTATAGCTCTTCTAGCACACCATTGACGAATCGCTTGTTCGAAATATCGTCTTACAATCCGAACAAAAGTGTATACGAGTTTGAGTTTAATAAGAGAGGTTAATACAAAATTACAAGTTGAAACACATTTTTTATTGTTGGTGGTGAAATTTGCTATCGATCCCTTAATTAATCTTTTGATGATGAAATCGTCAATATTACGATCGACCATACTGAAATTAGTGTTTATCAATTAAGTTGATATGCGGAATACAAATGGAGAACTCAAGCAAATGGAACAAAACGACGAACAAAGACAAACAAACAAACTTGTGTATTTGGCTTTGAGCCTCAATCGAAATGTCAGAGATCCAAGGGGAATACAAGAGGGCAAAGAGAACTGAAATGTAATGCAAGTAATCGGAGAGAGTGAAGCAAGTTCAGAGAAGCACAACTCGAACAAGTCGAACAACCACAAAGGTCTCCTTGGTGCTCTCGTCTTCACTCTTTCTTGTTTGGATTTCAGATGGAGCTCGGGTCGCCGGTGTCGAGCTCAGGCAAGCAAGGCCGAGAAGACACAACAAGCTAGAAACCCTAGAGAGCTCTCTGAGAATGATCCAACAAGAGGCAAAGAGGAGAAAACAAGCCTTTTAAATGGCTCACCCAAACCCTAAGCTCCAGACGACGTCGTCTAGCAAATGAGCATGGGTCACCGAGAAAGGGCTGTCTCGGGTGGCATAGTATTGGGCCGTTTGGCCCAATACTGCCTCCAACAAGTAAAAGCCCAATCCGGCAACACACACACACATATACTAGATTTATACATTACAAGCCCAATATCCAAACTTAGGATTACACACATTACATACAACTCTACAATTTGCCCTCCTAATTCCTAAGTTTACATCAATTGTAAATCTTGTATCCTTGTTTTGTTGATCCCTGGTCTTACAGTCTTTCTATCATCGGCCCATTTGTACCCTTCTCAGCTCTGTTCTGGCTCAATCACATGTAGAAAATCTCTGCAAAAATTAAACTTATCAGTTGTGACAATTTTGGTGCCAAAGTCAGCAGGATTCTTCTTACCATCGATCTTTTCTACCAGAATGATTTTCTGTGCTACCTTTTGTCTGATGAAATGGTACCTCACATCAATATGTTTGGTCCTTTCATGGTACATAGGATCTTTGCATAGATATAGGGCACTCTGACTGTCCATATGCAATTTGGACATGTAATTTTTGCCTTCAATCTCCCTCAACAGTCCTTGGAGCCATATTGCCTCTTTGGAAGCTTCAGTAGCAGCTATGTACTCTGCCTCAGTAGAGGATAGAGCTACAATAGACTGCTGCTGAGACTTCCAAGAGATGCAATTTCCACACCAAGTATAGACATATGAGGTAGTTGATTTTCTAGTGTCCTTATTGCTTGCAAAGTCAGAATCAACATAACCATAGAGTTCAGAAGGAGAGGAATGAACACCATAGAGCAAACCAAAGTTGGCAGTACCAGCAATATATCTCAAACAGAATTTCATAGCATGCCAATGTTTCTCACATGGCTCAGACATATATCTACTTAGAACACTGATGGCAAAAGCAAGATCAGGTCTAGTGCAAATCATGGCATACATAACTGACCCAACAGCAGCATCATAGGGGATAGAAGACATTCTTCCCTCCTCTTCCTTGGAGAGAGGCAGCTTGGCTTTTGTTAAGTCAAGGTGCCCTCCTAAGGGCATGGAGGAGGGTTTGGCATTCAAAGCATGGAATCTATCAAGCACCTTATGCATATAATCAGATTGAGTAAGCATGATTTGTTTCTTAGACCTATCCCTAACAATTTTAATGCCTAAAATCATTTGTGCATGACCTAGGTCTTTCATGTCAAAGTTCTTTCTAAGGGCCCTCTTTACATCATTGATTTTAGACATGGATTTGCAAATCAAGAGCATCAACATAAAGCAAGACATAAATGGGCAAATCAGACTTGACATGCTTAAAGTACAAACAAGAGTCATACTTGCTAGACTTGAACCCTAAAGATTTCATGCATTTGTCAAATTTTATATTCCACTGCCTAGGTGATTGCTTCAAGCCATATATGGATTTCTTTAACAAGCATACATGATTAGGCTTAGAAGGATCAACAAAACCCTTAGGCTGTTTCATATAAATGGTTTCATCAAGGTCACCATGCAAGAAAACAGTTTTAATATCCATTTGTTCAACTTCAAGGTCATACACAGCAGACATAGCAAGCATCAGTCTCATGGTTTTATACTTAGCAACAGGAGCAAAAATGTCATGATAATCTTCCCCCTCTCTTTGAGAGAAGCCTTTGCCACTAACCTAGCTTTGTATCTAGGTGGATCAGTGGCAATGGCTCCCTCCTTGAGTTTATAAATCCATTTGCAATCAATAACTCTTGAATTCTTAGGTTTGGGAACCAGAATCCAAGTCTTATTGTCATGCATGGATTTAATTTCCTCTTTCATGGCATTCAACCAAAGATCAGAATGAACACATTTAATAGCATGCTCAAACAGGTCAGGAGTATAAGCATTCAAAACATCAGCAATTATGAAAGAAAACTCATCAACATTGTTCACATACTTCATGTTTGGAATTTTAACCCTAGGGGCCCTATCTCTAGTCAATTGATAATTATTCAGGTTAGGCACCTCATTAAAGGGTAAATCATCAACAGAATCATCAACATCTTGCACAGAGTCATCAATATCATGCAAATCATCATGTGAATCATGCACAGAATCAAGCAGAGGCTCATGCAAAGATGGAGAAGAGGAAGAAGGATGTGAACTAACCTGCCCACCGTGATGGTGAGGTTGCACAGCTAAGTGCTCTTCAGTACTTGTTTGAGCATTCAAGTGCTCATTAGAAATACCAATGCCAGAGTTTTCAGAATTTCTAGAGTTTCCAGAATTTCCAAAATGAGAAGGAGAGTATCCAATATCAAAGTCTTCATCAAATAACTCATTTGGAGGTGGAGCAACATAGAATGGAGTATGAACTTGTTCAGACCTGTCTAAGTGCTCAGGAGAAGATGTGAGAACATTTTTGAAATGGAAGTCACTTTCATTGAAAGTGACATCCCTGCTAACTATTACTCTATAGCCACCAGGCTGTATGAGCAATAGTTTATAGCCTTTTACCCCTTCAGGGTATCCCAGCATCACACACTTTTGAGCTCTTGGGTTTAACTTCCCAGCATTATTAAGAGCATAGGCAGTGCATCCAAAAGTTCTTAGATGTGAGATGGTAGGTTTGGTTCCACTCCAAAGTTCTTGTGGATTTTTGAACCCAATGGCAGAGCATGGGGATCTATTGATCAAGTAAGCAACTGTGGTGACAGCCTCTCCCCAGAGGGAATGTTTCATCCCAGCACTGATTAGCAGGCACCTTGCCTTTTCAAGCAAAGTCCTGTTCATCCTCTCAGCTATGCCATTCTGCTGAGGTGTGCCAGGCACAGTTAAGTGCCTCTTAATGCCATTTTCATGGCAAAAGGAATCAAAAGCATGATTGCAAAACTCTAGACCATTGTCAGTTCTAAGGCATTTCACCTTGAACTGAGACTGGCCTTCAACAGTTTGTTTCCAATATTTGAACATGTCAAATGCTTCACTTTTAGCTTTGAGTAAGTGCACCCAAACCTTCCTGGAATAGTGGTCAATTAATGACAAGAAATACTTCTTGCCACCAACTGTGTCAACCTGGGCAGGTCCCCATAGGTCTGCATGCACATACTCAAGTGGCTTTTGAGCAACAAATTTGGATTTGGAGAAGGGAGTTCTAGAGAGTTTCCCAAACACACAATTTTCACACATGCTCAAATCAGAAGGTTTTTGACTTATATACCCATTTTTGAACAGGTAATGCAATCCCTTGTTACCTATATGACCTAGTCTAGCATGCCACAATTTAGTTGAATCAACACTCATGCAAGCATTCACTTCAGAAGACATAGTCATAACAGGAGAGCCAATGACATGGTAAAGTCCACGTTTTTTAATTTCTTTTACAAGGACTTTCCCATTTCTGGAGACATTTCTGACTCCATTGTGGGTGTGGATATGACACTCAAGGTCATCAAACATGCTTTCAGACAATAAGTTTCTCCTCAAGTTAGGTACCCACCTAACATTTTGGAGAATTCTAACAACCCCATCATGCATTTTAAAAGGAACAGTACCAACACCGTTAATCTTAAGAGAAGAATGATCACCCAACCTAACCTCACCCTCATCACAAAGATGCAAGTAGTCAAAGACATGCTTGTGAGGTGTAACATGCATAGTGTAACCAGAATCAAGTATCCATGCATCATGATCAGAATTTACATGATGAGAGCACATAAGCAATTCAACAGGAATCTTTATACCATCATCTTTCTTCTTTTTAAAGCAATCATTAATCAAATGAGTTCCCTTTCCACAGTAGTGACATTTTAGGTTCTTTTTCTCAGATTTGGGTTTGGAATTCCCAGAATTTGAGCTAGAAGAGTCAGACTCCTTTTCTTTCTTCTTGTAGCTCTTTTTCTGGTTTTTATGTTTTCCTTTAGTGAACATGACTTCAGTTTTAGAATCTTTGTCAGGTTTACACTTAAACACTTTCAATGTCTCATTTTTCTGAGTTACAACATCAATTATCTTCTTCTTAGTCAGATTCTTTATACCATCATGATTAAACTCAAGCACATCCTTAAAGTTATCAAATTGAGGTGGTAAAGAGTTTAGTAAAATCACAACTTGGTGAGATTCTACAACCTTATCACCACACCTTTCCAAGTCCTGATTCATCTTAAGAAATTTATCTAGGTTATCATTCAGAGACATGGAAACATCCATTTTGAAAACAAAGATGCGACCAAGCATGCTAATCACAGAAGGGAGAGATTTTACCTGATAGAGGTCATTCAACGCCTTCCAGAGATTCCTGGAAGAGTCTACTTCGACCACTTGACGAGCAACTTCATCAGATAGTCTAATAATAATCTCAGAATGAGCAATTTGATCCATTTCCTTCTTTTTAACAGCATCAAATGTGTCAGTCCATGATTCATCAACAACAGACCAACACTTTTCTTTAATCAAGATGGCTTTCATCTTTAGTTGCCACATAGCAAAGTCAGAGGAGCCATCTAGTGGCTTTATGCGGACAAATGAATGATCAGACATTGTGAGCTTAGCTCAGAGAGATAGAGATAGCTCAGAGAGAGAGTAGAGACAGAGAGAGTTTCAGCAAGTGAGTCTCACAAGAGAGATTCTCACAACTAGTACCTGCACCTGCAAATGTACGCAAAGCAACTACACAACAGAACCAACAAGTCAAGGCTTTGGCCTGTTGCAAGTCTCAACAGTGATCAAGAGTAGTGGTAGACAAGTAATAGTAACAGACAAGTCACAAGTAAAGATCCAAAGCCCTAAATAGTGAAATTAGGGTTTCAAATCTGAGCAAAGACGCTCTTTTGCAAGAGCTCAGTGTAGGAATCCGACAATGGGATAACACCAGTATAACTGGAACCCGATTTATCAAGGATCCTCCGCCCTCCCTTTCTAGTAAAGAGAGTCGGTTGTTCTACCACTCAGAAGCAAGCAAGCAAGCAAGCAACTTAATCACTTTGAAAAGTTGAGACTACAAAGTTTTAAAGCAAGTTTAAAGCGTTTCCTTTAGGGAAACTACAAATCTGAGTTCTAGAGAGTCACTTGACTCTAGAACTTCTAGATCTAGCCCAGAAAAGTCGAGAAGGGACTCAAGACTTTAGATCCAGAGAGTAAGGAACTCTCAATGGAACGTAGCAAGAGAAGCTTCGAGGGCAAGTGAAGGAAAAAGAAGAACAACAAGTGAGAACTCAAGATCTGGAAGTAGAAACCCCAGATCTAACAAAGAGAGTCTCAGATTTCAAGATCCAACACAAGCAACAACAATCACAAACCCTAGATTCGAAGATCCAGGACTAGAAAGTCCAGAAACCTCGAACCCTAGATCTGTAAGAGCAACCTGGCTCTGATACCAATTTGATATGCGGAATACAAATGGAGAACTCAAGCAAATGGAACAAAACGACGAACAAAGACAAACAAACAAACTTGTGTATTCGGTTTTGAGCCTCAATCGAAATGCCAGAGATCCAAGGGGAATACAAGAGGGCAAAGAGAACTGAAATGTAATGCAAGTAATCGGAGAGAGTGAAGCAAGTTCAGAGAAGCACAGCTCGAACAAGTCGAACAACCACGAAGGTCTCCTTGGTGCTCTCGTCTTCACTCTTCCTTGTTTGGATTTCAGAGGGAGCTCGGGTCGCCGGTGTCGAGCTCAAGCAAGCAAGGCCGAGAAGACACAACAAGCTAGAAACCCTAGAGAGCTCTCTGAGAATGATCCAACAAGAGGCAAAGAGGAGAAAGCAAGCCTTTTAAATGGCTCACCCAAACCCTAAGCTCCAGACGACGTCGTCTAGCAAATGAGCATGGGTCACCGAGAAAGAGCTGTCTCGGGTGGCATAGTATTGGGCCGTTTGGCCCAATATTGCCTCCAACAAGTAAAAGCCCAATCTGGCAATACACACACATATACTAGATTTATACATTACAAGCCCAATATCCAAACTTAGGATTACACACATTACATACAACTCTACATAAGTTCATGAGTCTACATGAATAGCTAGCTCATCTAATTCAATCAAAGAGAAATGATATTAATTGTTTGGCTTTTTGATAATTGAACTGGATTAATTATTATATGTGCGTTGTTATTGCTAACAGTAGTGATCGATTTGGTTAAGAAGAATGATTAGATTAGTAAAAAGCTCAACAACCATATGATTATAGTAATCAATGCAATAATCAATATTTTGTTGAAAAAATAATGGAGTAATTATGGTATGGTGATAAACCGATAAGTATTGGTTGGCAATCACATGTAGTGTCTGTGTAATCAATCTCTTAGATTTACTCCTATTTTGTAAGAAAAATAAGCGCGATTAAGAGAATTGAACATGTAATGCTTTTGGAAATAACCCGGATTTTCACACCATTATTAATACAGCAATTCTTGTGGAAATAACCCGAATCCAGAAAATAAATATGGGTATTAATTAACCCGGAAAGAGGAGATTAAGGCTCTGTTCGGTATTTTGATAGGTGGAGCTTTTTTATCCATTAAGATAGCGAAATGGGAAGAAGCTTGTGAGGAGGAGGTTCTTGAATTCAGCTAGCTGAATCCGCTCCTAATATAATTCCGCTACTGCCGAATGGAGCCTAATTTAAAACCAATTCAATTAATGCGTTACTTAAGTGTACTCCTAAGCTAAGGATAATTAAAGAGAAGCTAATAAACCGACACCGACGTGTGGGCATGCGCACTGGACAAATTCACACCAAAGTTAGTAAACTTATTCACCAGTTGTTTCAATAGATATTGATCGAACGTACCAATATAATTAATTAATCTGACGCAAATCTTCGGCCCAATTGTCACTTGGCTTGATGTCTTGATAGCACTAGCTTGTATGACTAATTAATACTAGTACGTACAACACCTTAAACGTACATACATAATACATTGATGATACATATATGCTCGTGGTCCTGCATTTCATGACAACATTAATACCCATTCGATCAGTACGTGTGCTTGACAATATAACTTAATTTTGTCGAATGCTTAATTTGACATTATATTTGCGCATGCAAAGTTTCATTTCTCAGCCTCTTTAATTTTCGATCATGTTTGGTTGTGGTACCGTGGTACGTGACAGACAAATACATCAAAGTCGATCTTCAATTTAGGTCGTGCATTTGTCTGGACCGACCAATGACCATGCATGCATTCTCCTTTTCCATGACACGCCCTATATTGCACCAATATTTTTCGGAGATGAAAAAGGGAAAATTTATTGAAACCCTTGGATTTTAATTGAGTTTATGTATTTATATATTAACGTGCAAGGTCAAGGGAGCATGGCCATGGGATCGAGTTTATTTGAGTTTACCTGTTTATAGGGGAGGGTTCCGGTAGAAAGGAAATTGTGGTAGTAAGTGAGTGAAAATTTAGGATTCCGGATTTTGTTAAGATGAGTGGTCAGATTTAAGGGTGTATAATTACAAAAACTAAAGAGAGAAATATGAGACAAAATTCGGAGATTTAAATATGGATAGTTTCCTAAAAAAGGAGTGATTGATTTTTAAAAGAAAAAGAAAAAGTAACAAAATTGGGAATAAATATTTAGGTTGCCGATATACACTATAATTTTTTATTTTCTCTACCTATATTTTAAAAAAATTAATATTCAAGTAAATGTTTTATCTCCATTCTTGCAGGAGTCGCGACCTGTAAAATGAATACCAATTTTATATTTAGTGACTATCTGCTTTCATAATATGTCAAATGTGATAACCTAATCTTATTCTATAATATCTCCTTCCTTAAGTACTCTGTATTATTATCTTATGTGATCTCTTGTGTTGTCAATTATCCCTAATTTTCGAAATTATCAACCCTTGGATCAAGGAAATTTAAGGGTTCTAAACGCTCCTTATTTCGTAAGATAAGGAGTTGTTTTATTTGAACCTGCCTATACATCGATCACAAGTTTGGAAGAATTCAAATTTTACCGTGAAATAATATTAAATAATTATATACATGCATGAAATATTGAAGAAAAAGAAAGATAACGAGTCCATTCACTACGACATGGTATAAATCTTTGCTATTATTTTTTAGGAAAAATTGCTCTAAATACCCCAACCTTTGAGGTGGCTGCGCTCTCTACCTTGACCTTTCCGAATTTCATATAATACCCTATACTTTGTTGTTCGTTGCGCACTCTACCCACATAATATCCACACATAGGGTAAATTTGCGAATAGACATATCTTCTTTTCATTTTGGGACAAAAATATCCAATTCGTATACAAACAAAATTTATAAAATTATAAATTTTGTCCTTACAGAATTAAAACATTTAAAAGTAATATTTTTTTTATTTTGTTTTAGCTCTTAAACACTCTTAACCAATACTTGTTCAAAAAAAAGTAATTTTTTTAATATATGTGTAAGGATGATATTAAAATTAAACATATAAGGTTATGTTAATGCTTAAAGTAATAACATAACCTTATATGTTTAATTTTCTCATTTATATTAAAATAATGAAATTAACTTTGTTATTTGGCTAATATAAATTTTAAACTTCACAATTAACCAAATTAATTTTATAAGTCATAACTTCGACTTACAAATTAGTTTTCCATAATACTTTTTTCTATTATTATTATTTTTAAATTTTTTTTTGATAAAAACTAATAAGAATTTTTATAGCCCATTTTATAGTTTTGATATAGTTTCCTTGATAATAACATGGAATTTTTTGAACTTTTATAAATCGGGATGTGAAAATTCTTATTAACTTTTTTCTACAACTATTTAAGAAAAAACAATAGGCAAAATTATGAAAATAAAGTACTTGTACAGTTATGACTTAATGATTAATTTGGTTAATTATGAATTTGAGAATTTATATTAGAAAAATAATAAAGGTAATGATATTATTTATTATACATGAGTAAATTAAACATATAAGATTATGTTATTACTTTGAACCTTACTCAAAAGGTTATTAATCTTACCAATATTTTTATGCATAAGAAATTGATTTTCGGTAAGAAGGTTTTAGAACCTAAAGAAGATTAAAAAATATTAATTTTGAATGTTTAATTCTTTAAGAAAAAAATTTATAACTTTCAAAAACTTATATGTACACAAATTGGGCAATTTTGTCCCAAAATGAAAAGATGATGGGTTGGATTGTAATTTTATCAAAAGAGTGGATATTTTGAGGGTAGAGTGCGCAACGAAGTACAAAATGTAGGATATTTTATGAAATTTAAAAAGGGTTGGGGTAGAGAGTGCAACCACATCAAAGATTGGGGTATTTAAAGCAATTTTTCCTATTTTTTATGAAAAGGAAAGAACTTGATATCTCATATGAGTCTAATAATTTAAGAGACGAAAAATATTTGAAACGGACTTTAACAATGAGAGTAACATTTTTACATTGAAAGAATTTGTGGACTTTTGGATACATGGTTTCCCAAAATATTTGATGTTCGTGTTTTTGGTATAGTTTTTAGTGTGTTTTCTTAGTTTGCTAGGTTTAGTTTTAGTAGTTTTAGAGTTAGTTTTGTGTGTTTTGAGATGAGTTTGCATATTTTGCGAAAAGTATGGAAGCTACTCCGTTTTGTGTCTTTTTGTAAGTTTAAGCAAGGAAACAGTGCTTTTTGGATCTGAATGGAGTGCTATGGTGGAAGACGGAAGAATACGAGGATAAAGGAGTCGAAGTCAAGATTTTTAGAGTTGAAGTGTTGAAGAAATCCAAATCCAGGCTCGTTAACGAGGCTGTGAAGGGTCGTTAACGAGGCTTAGAAATAGAGTTTTTCGAGAGTTCGTTGTGATGTTTACCGACCTTGTGCGGAAATTTATTCCGTGTCGGTAGGGTTTTTAATGAGTTTTAGGGTTATTATATTTTATATTTTAGGTCTTGTTATCTTTTTAGGTTTTATTTCTATCTTTTTAGAGTTAGTTTCTATCTTTTAGGAAAGTTTTTATCTTCTAGCCTTTTTTGTTAGATAGCTTTATTAGTATAAATACCCTTCTTTTCTAGCCTGAGGGGGGTGTTCGAGTAGGTAGACGGATTGGAAGAGCCGAGAGAGAGTCGAGTTGGATGAGAGTGAAGCAAGGTCGTTAATTGTATTTTTCGATTCGATATTCTTGTTGTTTTCGGTTTCTTCTGAATTCTGTAAGACGATAATTTTCTTAGTAATTTGAAGTAGTTTTTTTTGTTTTTAATGTTTTCTCTTGTTGAAGTTATTTTCTTTATAATTATGAGCAGTGAGTAGTTTTCCTATCTAGGGCCGGGGTTAAACCCGACATAGTTATGCATGGTTTTATGAGTAAGTTGATGTGTTGAATGCCTTTTATCTATTTTTAGATTGCTTGTTGTGTTTATGCCTAGATGAGAATCGAGGTAATTTGAGTTTTTAACTTGATTGAAAGAGAAAGTTATAGACTTGAAGGTTGATATTGTTCGATTGCGAAAGTTTCGAGCTTTAGATCCAAAACAAGTGATTGAGTGAGTTAATTTATGAGAGTAGATTGATTTGCTTGCTAGTCAGCGAAAGTTGATGAATTTATCTATCTAAGGCATGATCTTTCTCTTCTTACGAGTTTATATGCATGGCTATGTTGTGGTGACCCTTGTCCTAGATTTTTATTCTTATTTGAATTTCTTCGATTTTATTCGTTACTGAGTTCGTTGCCTCGGTACCGAACCCGTTCTTAGGTCGCTAGTGTGTGTTAGTAGTTTATCCAGGTTCCTTAACGACCCTGAAAAAGTCGTTGACGAGGTTGGTCGTACGTGTGTTGTGTTGTTTTGCTTTGTTTTATTTTTCTAGTAGTTTGATAGATAAACAACCGTGCTTCCCGTGGAATGATCCTGACTCCCCTATACTCAGCGGGGTCTTGACTATAAATTTATTTGTTGTCAATAAACCCTCTCAACAATATTTTAATATATGGATATATTTCACTTAATTTTGCCCTTAAACAATGAGTAAGTTTCTTGTGAAAAGGGGACTTAAGCTAAAAAATGAGGAGTTTTGTGAATCGTTGGATGGAGTAAATAGATGGACGAGATTCAACATTACATCT
Source organism: Fallopia convolvulus (assembly GCA_964016875.1). NCBI lineage: Eukaryota > Viridiplantae > Streptophyta > Magnoliopsida > Caryophyllales > Polygonaceae > Fallopia > Fallopia convolvulus. The sequence continues at coordinate 55,939,518 of OZ024723.1, forward strand.
TAATGAAAAAAGAAGCAAATAATGGGATGGTGGCATTTTTGTAAATACATTATACTTTTTTACACATACCAAAGCAAAAATTGCCCCTCAAAATCACTATTCAGAAAAATCCATCTGAGATTCGAAACCCTCTTCTTTTCGTCTTCAAGCTCGTCATATCAAACTCTCGTCTTCAAACTCCGATTGATCTTACAAAGTATGAATCAAAGCTTTTTACAAGCTTAGCAAATAAGCATTTCGAGCACAATGGCATCTGATAGCAAATAATAGAGAAACAAGGTGAAATCTAAACCCTAAAAATTTATTCTGCTTGATTTTGTATTTTTAGATAAATGTTTGAATTAATGACTGTTGAGAGGGTATTCTTGACAACAAATAAATTTATAAGTCAAGACCCCATTGAGTATAGCGAAGTCAGGATCGTTCCACGGGAAGCACGATTGTTTGTCTATCAACTACTAAAAATAAAACAAAGCAAAACATGATAAAATACCTACGACCAACATCGTTAACGACTTTGTCAGGGTCGTTAACGAACCTAGATAACACTACGAACACACACACTAACGACCTAAACTCAGGTTCGGTATCGAGGCAAGTAACTCGATAACGAATGTAACAAATGCAAGCTCAAATAAGAATAAAAATCTAGGACAAGGGTTACCACAACATAGTCATGCATAAAAACTCATAAGAAGATAAAGATCATGCCTTTAAATAGATAAATTCATCAACTTTCGCTGACTAACAAGCAAATCAATTAATTCTCATAAATTAATTCACTCAATCACTTGTTTTGGATCCAAAGCTCGAAACTTTCGTAATCGAACAATATCAACCTTCAAGTTAACAACTTTCTCTTTCGATCAAATTGCAAACTCAAATTACTTCGACTATCGTCTAAGCATAAGCACAACAAGCAATCTAAAATAGATAAAAGGCATTCAAAACCTCAACTCACTCATCAAACATGCATAACTATGTCGGGTTTCAACCCCGACCCTAGATAAGAAAACTACTCACTACTCATAGTAATAAAGAAAACAACTTCAACAAAAGAAAACATTGAAAACAAAACAAACTTACTTCAAATTAATAAGAGAAATATCGTCTTACAAACTTCTGAAGAAACCGAAAATACAACAACACCGAGCAAATCTGACTAATGACCCAACTCTCTCTCTCGATCGAACTTGGCTCGCTATTTCTCCTACTCGAGCTCGTCAATTTCGGCTCTCCTAGAAGAAATAAAATCGTCCCCCTCCCCTTTTTCTAAGCTATAAAGAAGGGTATTTATACTAATAAAACTATCTATTAAAAACCCTAAAAGAAAGAAACTAACTCTAAAAAGATAACAAGATATAAGATATAAGATATAACAGCCTTAAAATCATTAAAACTCTACCGACACGGAATTATCATTAACGACTTCCCCACAGGGTCGGTAAAAACACAAAATCCTATCCAAAAACTCTATCTTTATGCCTCGTTAACGACCCTTCACAGGTTCGTTAACGATCATGGGATTTGCTTTCTTCAACTCTTCTTCTCCTTAACAACTTGTACTCTTAACTTCTTATCTTCATATTCTTCCGACCTCCACCATAACACTCCAATTCAGCTTTAAAAAGTGCTCTTTCCTGCTCAAAACCTACAAAAAGACACAAAACGGAGTAGCTTCCATACTTCTCACAAAATATGCAAACTTATCCAAAAACACACCAAACTAATTCTAATAACTATGAAAACTAAACCTAATCAAACTAAGAAACACACTAAAAAGTAGACTAAAAACACAAATATCAATGACTTTGTTTGTGTTTGGGTGGAATTTTATGTATGTTTACGCTGATTTGAGCCTTATCGATTTCCTTTGCCAAGCAAATCAATACTTAACATATGTATACACTTTGTAAATAACATGTGGGGCTTTTCTTATGTTAGGGTTTTTTCTCAAGATAGTGCAAACAGAGTAGGTTAGTGTTAATTTGTCTGTCTTCAATCTTCATGACATGAATTTATTGTGAAATCATGGGTCTCATGTTCTAACTAACTAGGATATTGTTTCAATTGACAATATATCAATCAAAACCCCTCATGAATATACTTTTGAGGCACAACAATAACTAAATGCCAAATGCATCTTCCTAATTCTTGCTTGTGACATAACTAATTTTGTTTTTATGTACATAACTAGAGTATGGACTAAAGTGGTTTTGATACTCATATATTGTAGTTTTTGAAATTGGTGAATAACAACTTCAAGGTATTGCAATTTGAATCTATTTTGTTGATTTTAATTGTTCAGAGAATACCATGCACTATAGGTACTTATTTATGCACTTTAAGTACTTAAGGATGTACATTTAATTAATTTTTACTATTGCATATAAGTGGTTTAATATTCCAAATTAGTTAAACACAATAAATACTATGCAATTTATTATGCATTCTTGTTGAGATTTTTGGCATTCTATGGGTTGTCCTTCTAGTTGATAAAAGTGATGTGGAAAAGTCTTATAATTAAGTCAATAAAAAATTATGTTAAATTTTCTCTGATTGTGCAAAAGAACTTTAAAACATTCTAGTAGGGGATTATTTGACATTGAAAAATTATTTGAATTACTTTCAGAAGCTAACAAGTTATCAATATAAGGAAAGCCTATTAGCTCAAATGGAAGAGCAATGTGCATACGTATAAGGATGTGGGTTCGAATCCCACATGGACTAATTTGTTTTAGAAATGCACATGAATTGTCAGTAAAAAACCATTCAAAATATTGCATTCTAAATTAGCAAAAGTACACTCCAAGTAGAGAGAAAATAGTTCATTCTAGAGTAGTAAAATCGAACCCTAAAGTGCAATTTAAAAGTAGTAAAAGTGCATTATAAAGGTGAAAATATGCATTCCTAAATTGTATATAGTGTAAACATGTGGAAGAAATTCATGAATATTTTTTTATATCGTTGGATTCTAGGGTGCATTTTGAAGTAGAAAAGGTGCTTTCTAAAGTAACAAAAGTGGATTATAGAGTTGAAAAAGTGCATTCCAAATAGATATGATAAGTGCATTTCAGAGTAGTGAACTTTAATTCGAAAGTGTATTCTAAAGTGGTTAAAATGCATTATAAATTAGCTAAAGTGCATTCTAGATAGGTTAAAAAATGTATTATAGACTAGTAAAATTCAACTCTAAAGTGCATTTTAAAGTAGTAAAAGTGCGTTACATAGTAGAAAAAGTGCATTCTAAAGTGGTTAAAGTGCATTATAAATTAGCTAAAGTGCATTCTAGATAGGTAAAAAAATGCATTATAGACTAGTAAAAATTCAACTCTAAAGTGCATTTTAAAGTAGTAAAAGTGTGTTACATAGTAGAAAAAGTGCATTCCTAAGAGATAGGAAGAGTGGATTCCAGAGTAGTGAAATTGCATTCTATAGTAAAAAGTGCATTATATATCTTTAAAAGTGCAATCAAAATTAGTAAATGTGCATTGCAAATAAGTAAAAGTGCATGGCGAATTGAGTGACTCAATGTTTAGTAAAGTGTATTTTAATTTAGCCTCCAAAAGATTTCAATTTGGCTAATCTACTTTGTTTGGTATCTCAGCCTCCAAAAGATTTCAATTAATCGCTCCAACAGTTGTTTCGGGAGGCTTTCAATCTCTTGCCTCTATTCCAAATACATTGCGGATTTGATGGAAGACATGGCGCCGTCAAACAAGACTCGCCCTCCAGGTCCAATCCATTAATGTACAGTACACACTCAAAAGGGTTTCTCATGTATTATGACGGAGATTGATATTGGAATTGTTAGTGTTCGACACCTATTATTACAAGCAAAAAATTCAAGTTGATCTGATTTTTGTGACACTTTTTGGTTGACGAATTTTGTCGAACAGTTGGTGGGCGATCTAAGACCGAACCTCTTTATCGTATGAACTCTTTTGATTGTTGATTCTTTGTCAAATTTCAACACATAGGCTTGATTACAACTTGCATATAGCCTATTCCTACATTGTCAATAATATAATAAACATCAAATTCAAATTTCAATTAAAGACATGATCATTCCAGGTTGATATTGATGGTGCGCGAAATAACCGAGAGCAAGGTAGTAATAGAAGGAAAAAGATGATACGCCGCGTTATATGCACGCGTCTAAAGCGATGTGTATGTGCTTCAAATAGGAATGGTTGTTTCCCATTTGACAACAATCTTGATCAGCCAATTGGGCCCCTAGCCCGTCAAAAGAATGAAATGGGTTGCCGACCCATTAAACAAAGTCATGCCTAGCCCATTTATCACGTGACTCACTAGAAAATAATTCCATGCATGAATTATAAGTTCCACGTAAGGCTACAATTGCCCACAAAATCCAAGACCACCATGTATCATCATCATCATCATATTAGCTCATATATATGTGTGCTGTCAAACCTTCGTATGAAAGATTTCTAAATTCCGTCCCACATCGGATACAAGAAGACAAGCAAGCAACTCCCTATTATTATATATAGCAAGGCTATGAGAAATTAATAAGGGTCGAAAACCCCTCTGGCTCAAGAACTATCTCGTTTGTCAAGCTTGACGTGTTTGATCTCCGAGTGAGATCGCGCTATTTACGGTATAAAGTCTAAAGGCTTTATTTGTAAAGAGTACAAAAACAATCAGCTGAAGGGTGGGAAGGAGGAATAATCCACGTACGAAAACCGTTCGGTTGTACGAAATCCCGAAAGTTAGTATTTTTTAATCACGTTTATAGCGCGGTTTATTTCGGGTTTCATCAGATATAGAAATAAAGTTTGAATGGCCTTCATGGATAGTTTGTGATCAGATATGAAACGAAACAAAATTGAAGTTTGAATTTGTATTTATTTTGTTCATGATTACATAGAAAGTTCAATGAGATTGGGATCAAAACTCGATCGAAGATAGGGCGTGGGGGGATGGAATGTTCTCCTTTGTCAAGTTTCACCAGCGTGTAGAAGAAAGAAAGATGTTAGAATTTTAGACATAAATAGACAAAAATACCCCCTTTTAATGATTTTAGAATAAAACAAGAGCCGTTAGATTAGAATGATCCAATGATCCTTATTAATCCTTATTTTTCACTTTAACCTATCTTCTCATGTGATCTCCACTCCTTAAACACTAGCTTTAATTGACCAGTTCTCCTTTTGATTGGGCATAGTATGTGTCTTGATCTTGATGATGGAGGCTTTTTGATGAGTATGTTTTTCTCAATAAGTTTATCCAGTATCTGTATTGTGCATATATATATATATATATATATATCAAATTGCATTATATATACTTTTCTTTATCATAAGGTATAATATTGTACTATGTTTTTGACATTGTCATATTTCAATGATATGTATATATCCATGTAAGTCATCAACCATAAATAACGGCTAACTACTAATTCATGAACATTGAAACTCTTCACACTCTACTATATTAAACTTGTAAACTTAAGTGTCCCACTTAAACAACATTTTTAATGTTTAAAATCTCACACCATCACATGATATTGTATAAGTAACCGAAAGGTGTCTTGCAAAATTCATAGGTGTTATTTTTTTTTATCATTGTATCTTTGATAACTAGAAGTAATGAGCTCATATACAAATGAGCTCTACTCTCTCATTTCTTTAGCTCAAATAATTCTAGCAACAATTATTCCATCACAAAATAAACTAAGAACCATTATAATATGAAGACAATACAAGCTAATTAAATTAAATTAAGCAATTGTGTCCATCTTTTGCATTTTCTATGCACGTGAGAAGTTGTGCCCGTCTTTCTACAAAAATACATTTCTAGTTCGACCAAAACGTTATCGTATTTTAGGGCCCTGTTTTAGTTTATCATTATCACCACCTTGTTATAGTTAATGATTTATATTAATTTTGAGCAAAAATATTTTTAATTTATCTTTAAATATGTGAACTATAAGCATATTTTTCATCGAAATAAAAACACATTTTTAAAGGCATTGATCAGACGATCGGGACGAAGGTATTGTTCCGGAGTTGTAACGGAGGGACGAAGTTAATGCCACTCGTATAACACACATAAAGCAAGTTGTGTGTTGATTGTAGGGATCACAAATGTATAAGATAATTCTCCATGTAGTGTTCAAATGATTGATTTCTGGTTTAGTTAATTCAACATATGGTAATTAATTTATATCTAAATGATATATGGAGTTAGGTCGATGGCGGTTGAAGGCGAAGAGAATTATGATTGTATTTTTCATAGAAATACAATTATATGTTGAATTATAATTTGAGTTTTTTAGTACCTCAAAATTTCTACATACACAATGAAAAAAAATAACATTTTTCATGTTTAAAATCTCGCACCATCACATTGCATAGTGCAAGCAGCCGAAAGGTGTCTTGCAAAATTCATAGGTGTTATTTTTTTTTTATCAATGTATCTTTGATAAAAAGAAGTCACGAGCTCATATACAAATGAGCTCTACCCTCTCATTTCTTTAGCTCAAAAAGTTCTAGCAAGAAAGGCACCCCCTAATTATTGCATCACAAAACAAACTTGCTAAGAACCGTTATAATTAGTAGAAAATACAAGCTAATTAAATTAAATTAAGGAGAAAGGCTGGCAAGCACGCCAACAAAGGGCGCAACAGTGGCAGTTGCGGGCTCAGCTTGCTTGTAGTTATCCCTATAATCCCCATATTCATCGTTAGTACCTGGACCTCCAACTATTGCGCCTTCAACGACGTTCAGGTTGGGACTAGCCGAGTCCTTCCACGTGAACCCTTCTTGGCATCCTACTTTCGCTGGATGCTGCATGATCGACGGTAATGATGCACTTCTATGGTGAACCTTCTCCGGATACTTGAGTCCGTATCCTACCATGTAACTCATTTCTTTTGGATTCTTACCTAGTAGGTAGTCCACCTATATATATATTTACAAATTAATTGATTAGATTACAATCATAATTTCTATTAAGGCATAGGATAAGAACCCAAAATCGTAGATTAACAAATGTATGAGATGCTTTTTAGTTAATACTCATTACCTTATGACCATAAGATATAAAAAAGGATAAGAATATAAGGTACTACTTGAGATCTAGCAATGTCGATAATTATAACAAATATAGAAGAATCGTTTAAGTTATGGTTACTACACTATGAGGCTATGACCCTATGATAGAAAAATCGATAAGAATGTATGATACTACTTGAGATCTAGCAAACTCGATGAATTCATTGGGATTGATAATCTCATCAGGGTAGTTGAGGGTGTTCCTTAAATTGAGATAATATTATCATATGCCTTTAGGATAGAAAGACCGATATGAATGTAAGATACGTACTTGAGATTTAGCGAAGACGAGAATTTCATTAGGCTGCATAACTCCATTAGGGCACTTGAGGGAGTTTTTGGTTTGGGTGAGATAATTGGCATAAATGGTCATGGCAAGCAAAGAAGAAGTGGTGTATTGTAGTGTGGCCCACTCGCTGAACCAAACCAAGCCACCGGGAGTCTTGACCACATTGTCGTTACCCTTTTGAACGCAGTTGCATATAAATCCTTCCAATTGGTCTAGTTTCCTGACCTCCCCACGTCATTTGACAAAACATACTGTCATATAAAATAAAATAAAAGTATATACAAATATAAGTCCAATAAATAATTAAGGTAGTGTAAGAAAGAAACTTTATACATTGTTCTAAAAACATCTGGCTAGGCCGCGTCAAACCCCCTCCTTGGGCTCATTGGGCGCTAGGTGCTCCCTCTCCACCCATAGACTATTTATCATTTTTTGGAACATTACATATTATGATATATATATATATATATGTGTGTGTGTGTGTGTGTGTGTGTGTGTGTGTACCTTGGAAGCTAAGACTTGAGCACCGACATATTTGTCATCCCAAGAGAACATAGTTCTAGTGCCACCTATGTTAGTCGATTTTGCAAGGAGGTCCTTGTATTTTGTGTCGTTAGTTGCTCTGTGTAGCCATGTCGCTGCCCACAATTGCTCGTCCTATAATTAATTAGGCCGGTTACATATATTTTTATAGATAGATATAATTAATTAATTTACATGATTATTACACGTTTAAAGTTGTCTAACAAGTACAAATAGTGTTGGATTAAAACATGACAATTAATGGTTTCAATCTAATAGAGTTTTTCTATATGGGTGAACACTAAGAAAAATTCTAATCTGTTAGCTCTATTTAATTAATTGGCTTTGTTGATTAATTTAAAATAAACCACCCTCTATAGTCAATTACTTAAGATCGTGTATAAGTATTTGTGGTGCATTTAGATGACATATTAGAATGCAAAAATTATAGTATGATACAAGATCTAATTTAGACATTTACATTATATTGCATCATTTATAATTAAATACACTCTAATTACCTCAAACCACTGCTGCTGTAGAACTTGGCCGCCGATGGGACGCTATCAGTATACTTGCCATTGTGACCATTCGCAAACTCAAACAACTATTAAAGTTAAAAAAACATCAAATTTAGTGGGGCTAAAAATATAGAATTGGTTAAATTATAGAAGATATAATATGCTCTGACATGAATTTCCAAACTAAGCAAATCTTAAAATACATTGACATAACCCTCGTATACATACATACCCGAGTATTAAAACCCTCGTATATATAAATCCGAGTATAAATATTTTAAAACCCTCGTAAACATACATACTCGAGTATTATTTATTAATTAGGTTATTATTATCATATGCCCAAAGCCTCAACGTAGAAACATATACCTTAGAAGAACAACCAAGATTAAAAGTCTAGGATCATATTTATTATTTTTATTACCTGTGTAGCATGTTGAAGTAAAGTGGAGGAGTAACGGGGATCAGACTTCTTAAACACAATCGACGTTGCTGCAAAAGCGGCGGCAGTCTCGGCGGCAAGGTCAGAGCCGGGGTGGTTCCCGTCGATCTTGTAGGGGGTCCGGGGGGTGTCCATATCTTTAGGCAACTCCCAGCAAGCGTGGTCGGTATCGGCGTCTCCAACGCCGGCGTAGAATATGTTCTCCTTCACATGAGACTTGAGGAGGTAGTCGGTCCCCCCCAATTGATGGCGTCGAGGGCGTTATGAAGTTCTTTGGTGGCTTCGAACTTGGCCTCGAACTCCACAACTCCCCACGCTAGCATTGTTAACGAGTACGCCATCAGAAAGTTGAATTTTACATTTTCTCCGGCATCGTAGTACCCGCCTACTAAGTCTACCTACAATTGCATTGTTCGGTCGAAAAAGTTATTTCCCATAATCAAGAGTACGTGCTACCATACGTCCAACAACCAAACCGACATATAAGTTGGATTTTGAAGAAAATTTGTTCAAATACTCAAATAGGGTATACCCAAAGTTAATTAGGCATTATGCAAAATCAACTTTATTTATAAAATGCATGTAACCAACGCTTTACTACCCTAGCTAGTTGATAGATGATGCCATCCATGATTGGTATTGTATGTGAGTTTGAATCTCTTTTCCTAGTTGTAATGGCAAAGAAATATGTCTGATGTACGCCTTAAGATATTTTAGAAGTTCAGTGATTTAAAGCCTCTAGAAAATCATTGTTTTAGGCTTCATTAGGTTTCTATTAGGAATGTCGTATCAAAAAAGGTAAAGTGGAATTGTTGTAATATACTAGGCGTGTGAGAAACTTTTGTAAATACTAAAAACAAATCCTCAATATGTCATTACGTTGTTGCATTCATGAATGACAGACAACAACTTCTCCTTAGCTCTCTATTTCCCTTAAAACTTTTCTCACGTAATCTCTTACATGCTTATGTGAAAGCTTGATTTGTCCAAATCATTACAATATTTTTAGAAAGTTTGAAACTAAAAAATAGAAACCTTGTAAAGTAAAAATTATAGGAGATATGTAATATTTGGCTCACTTTGTCAATTGATTTAAAATTATTTTTTTGATACATTTAATTATTCGAGCTTAAGTGACTCCTACAAACAAAAAAATAAGAAAGGTGTTTATTTTTCCACATACACTTTCGCGTTGGCCCTCTGTCAAAGCAGAATCGCCACGCCACTTCACACGCTGGTTAGCGGGAAGTTTTCCCGATCTTTGCGCTTCAAAATAAAGCAAAGACTTGGTCAACGCTTCACCATAATTCAACGATTTTTGCCCACAAACGACTTCATTAGTACACAATAGCAATGCAATTAAGCTCAAACTCAAGACTTTTTTAGAACACATGGTCTTAAAACTCTAATCTCTCAACTCTATTATAACTTTTTCTTGTTACCTATTTCTTACATTTCAATGCCATCAAAGACAAGAAGAATTTATACACATCAAAAGCGTAGAATCACCCTTCATTAATTAGTATGGAGTTTGCCATGTGTCGCCCTCGAGGCAACAAATAAGACCCTTAAAACAGAATCCCAAATCTGAAATTCAAATATTAAAAATAGATTATTTCTAATTTTAAATGATCGGATCTTTGACATATCTTTTAACTCAAATCAAACTATTTTTTGGGGGGAGATTCACACACATTGTTTATTTAGGGTAAAATAAAGTTAGTAACTCCACTTCACACTTTAATTAATTTTATTATTTATAAAAAAATATTTTCATTGATTTAGGATTTCTTCCTCACTTTCCATCATCGATTAACTTAAAACTTCAATGATATTCCCTTTTCTTTCATCGTCTATTTCTACTAAGGGGCATATGATTTTAATTAATGGATTTTGGCTTTTGCATTTCGTCACTAATGATGTACAAGCCATATGATAAATTTGTCCAACCACTCTAATTATGATGATACTAATCACTAATCTCTTGGTGATGGTAAACCTATTTCTATTAGTCACATTTGTTCTACAACCCTTGGTTCCTCAAAATTGCAACTTAAAAATGTTCTTGTTGTTCGTTCTATTGCTAAGAATTTGTAAAGTGTTTCTACTCGTTCTAAAGACAACATTGTGCTAACTGAGCTTCATCGAAGTTGTTTTTTTTGTGAAGGACAACACGGCCGTATCCTCTTGACGAGAAAAGTTGAGCACGGACTATATCGACTGCCTCTTTCAACCACACTCACCCCCGCCTCTCATACATCTATCGATCATCTTATTTGGATATGTGTTCATGTATAAGGGTTATTTATGTCTTCACCTACCAACCGGGCAAACTTATATTTTACATCACGTAGTTTTCGATGAATATCAATTCAACTATACCACGATGTCGGCTTCTTGTCATAAACCATGTCATCTTCCTCAACCAACATCGACTCACACTTGCTTGTTCTTGTTAGCTGTGCCACAATCTAATGTGTCGATGCCAAACATCCATGAACTCCCTTTAAATTTCATCTCTCCAAATTTCTACTTCTCTAAACCATAGCCATGCAACTCCCATGCAAAAACTCCGCCACAAATCCATCTTCCTCCCAAACTCCTACTCCTACATCATCGCCCGTCGATTGTCCAATCTCATTGTCCCAAACAGTCAGACCGACTCCAAATGTCCCACCTACAACAATTGAAGTCTCATATCTGCACCCATCTGATGTTTTTAGTCATTCCATGGTCAATCGTGCTAGAACAGGAAATCTCAAGCCCAAAGTGCTACAAGCTACTAAGCACCCAACTCCACCCAATGTAGGTGACAAAGAGCCTACCACGTTTGCCTCTGCAAATAAGAATCTGTTATGGCAACTAGTTATGCAATGCTCTTCATTTCAATCGCAATTGCACTTTAGTACCTCGAACACCCAACACTAATGTCGTTGAAAAAAAATGAGTCTATCAGATCAAGAGGAAGGACAATGACAAAACTACTATCAGGATTATTTTATCCTTTGCATTTTCAAAAGGGAGGTCTTTTCGGTAGTTGGATCACAACAATGCCTTCTTAAATGGGTATTTGTAGGAAGTTGTTTATTTGGATCAACCTAAGGGTTTTGTTCTCAACTTCTTTCCTAATCATGTCTGTAAGTTTCAAATAGCGATGTATGGTCTCAAATAGGCCCCTCGAGCGTAGTTGAATAAATTGAAGCTTTATTTACTACAAGATGGGTTTCAAGCTTTTCATCTTTCAAATACCGCTTTGTTTGCCTGCTTCTCTGTGCAGACTGTCACTTATCTACAAGTGTATCTATATGATATCGTCATTACATGATCTCATCTTAACTTTATATGCATGTTTATTGAACAACTCCTTGCCACATTTTCCTAAAAAGATTTAGGCCCTCTCCAATTCTTCCTTGGGGTTGAATATTCATATGTGAGTATGTTTGTTCTTTACCTCTCTCAAACCATGTATCTGCGAGATCCGCTTAAAGCCTATGATATAATCTAGGCCAAGACAATCTCATCTCCGACCGATCTAAGCTAAACTCGCCACACCTCTTTCTCTGGGGATGTGTTGTCTAATCCGACAACCTATCGTCGTGTTGTTGGTATCCTGCAACACGCCATAATAATACACAATGAGATCAACTTCAAAGTCGATTGTTCTTGTCAGCACATGCACCATGCCATGCACTCCCATTAGAGTATGGCCATTGGTTTGCCAATTTTTTGGTCATGGGATGAGAGAGGTAATAAAAAATAATAAATATGGCGAGAGGGGGAGAAAATATTGTGTGACCGGTCATTGTGATGACCTCATTTGCATTTTGTCATTTATTGGCATCATGAAAAGTGTTAGAGAGAAAAGAAAATATAATTAAAAAATTAAAAAGATGAAGAATCCAATTTTTTAAAAAATTGAGACCAAATATGGTGGACAACCGATGTATATACTCTTAGCGAGATGTTAAGTGTATATTCAGATATGTTAAAGGAAATCGTGATTATGGTATTATAGTTTATGCTTTTCTCTATCATAATCTGGTAGTATATTCGGATTTTGGTTGGATGACCAATCCTACTAATCTTTTATCTAAACATGAGTTTGTTGTAATTTTCTAATGAAAATCTAATTAGAAGATCTAGTCATAAACAAAAGGTTATGGCCCGTTTCTCACAAAAGTAGAATACACTGCTTTATCATTTGCTACTATGGATATAGTAGTCGGCTTTTTCATTTAGTTTAGAAACTCGTTTAGCTTGTCTATGGATCGTTCATCTTGGTTTGTGACAATCTATTTGCTACCTTTTTTGCAAACAACTCTGCTATCACAAATAAGTCTAAAAAAATTTAGTTGGATTTTCGCTATGTTAGAGAGAAAGTTGATTTTGAGGAACTTGTTTCTCTTCATATTCCAGTTACAAATCAGTTGGTTGATATCTACAACAAAGCTCTAAATGATCACTCTTTTGGTTTTGTTCGTTCAAAGGATTTGGTCACTCCACGCCCATCATCTTGTTGGGGGTAATAGCGAAAGGATATAATATTTGTATTATGGAAACAATATCTTGTATGATATTATGTTATCCAATATACTGTTATTCCACATCTCGGATAAGATTAATTAGGGCCTAAGACATGTAACATTATATATTGTAATCTTTCATAATCAATACAATTAATCAATTCATTCAATATTCAACTCTACAACTAATAGGCTAAAATGACAAGCTACTATACTTTTGGAAATTTGGAAATCCACTTATAATTCTTCATAGGAGGGCATCCAAATTGGAAAAAAAAAAACTAAGCAACAAATCGGACTAAATCAATAACCATGGAACTTGAATTATTATAGGATCCACTAATGATGGATAACTTGACATTGTCTTTACAAGTTCGAGCTAGATTCGCCTTAGTGCTTCCTACCACTATACATTATGAAACAACTACATTCAATGCCTAACGGTTAGTAATCTCCAAAACAAAAGCAACCAAACAAAATGAGATCATGCTTTAAATTAAAATTACAATTTCTAACAAAAATGTCAAAAGTAACCACTGATAATTTTTTTATTTAATGTATTAGGTATATGATAGATGTCATTTGCGTATATGACATAAGTTGTAGGACTTTACGAAACATTTTAATATAACCGGTCGAGATTGCTATATTTTTTTGATCAAAAACACAAGTAGATGACCCAATTATAGTATATGACTCGCATAATAATTTTTAGCATACACTTGAATATTAAGACTCTTGATTGGGGAATGAGAATTCAACCATTCAGAGTCTTTCTTTTTCATACATAGGTGTAATTTAGAGGCGATCACGACAAAAAAATAAAAATGTTTTTTATGTTTAATAGCCAAATTGTGAAACATGAAAGAAAAAGTCAATTTGAGAGTTTTTTTTCGGACCTTCCAATAGTCGAAGTCGCACACTTCTTTGAACAAAGATGGCTTCCTGAATCACGTGGAGTTGTTTGCAGGAACAAGACGCCCCTGGCCGCCGGTCCTGATCTCAGTTTGGTGCGAGGCTTCTCGCTCTTGATGGTGGTAGGTGTAGAGGCGGGTCGATTGGGCTGGGCAACGAAAACCGCTAGTGAAAGCACCACATTCAATCAAAAGGGATACGACCTAGACGATGAGAAGGGAATAAGTAGAATAAGGACGAAACTGAAAGCACAACTCCTTACTGTCGACGAGCCGAGAAGAGTCGGGTGAGCTGGTGGACGACGAGATCCGCTATAACCGGTAAGTCTTTGACTAGACGAGGCCGATTCCCGCGACGACTGAAGCTGGCGACGCTCGATCAACGAGACAGGGGTTATTCAAACAGAGGAGGTGCGACGAGATATAGGGCGATGACGATGGTTGCGAGTGAGGTCGGTGACATCATGAGCTTGGACAAGGCCATTCCTGGGCTGAGCTTCCAGTCGACTCAACACACTTAAAATCCCAACTGAGGGCGCTGAAGAACGATGATGCTGCGAACGGATGACGACGGCCTCGGATCTCCTTCTCGCGCGAGGCTGAAAGAGGGAGGTGGAAGGGGGTGGCTTCACCGGCGGCAACCAGTATACTGGGGTCTCCCTCTCCTTTTGTAAAGGGGCGGCGTTCAACTAAAAAGAAAAGGGAGAGTGGTTGTACTAGGGCAAGGGTAGTTTAGGAAAGGAAGGGTAAAAATGGGTTTGGGCCTTCCATTTTCGGGCTTTTCGGCTCAAATAAAAAAGAAAGTAAGAGTAGAAAGAATAAAGAGGTAGGAATTTGAACGGAACTAGCGAACGGAAATTCGGGTCTTACATACTACCCCCGTTAAAGAAACTTTTGTCGCGAAACTTCCGTGGCTAAAAGTGGGAGTTCTCAAAGGGTCTCGAGGTGTCACAACCTCTCCCCCTTGAAGAGGTTCGTCCTCGAACCCAAATCGTTCACAAGAACTCAAACATAACATGGGAAAAAAAACTTATATCAAGGTACTATAATCATAAAGAACGACAATCAATCCATACTCATGTCAAAACACAAACAAGCAACATCAAACACGCTTAGCAACACTAAGTCATAACAACCGTCACACGTACTCTTGAGCGACCTCTAAACTCTACTCTCAAAGGCCTCTAGTAAAACCAAGTACAGTTCGGGGTAGTTCTCTCTCATCCTATCCTCGGTCTCCTAAGTGGCCTCCTCGACACCTCGTCGAGACCACTAAATCAACCACCAGCTGAATCTCTTTGTTCCGTAGCTTCTTCGTACGCTTGTCCAAAATCTCTATCGGTTGCTCTCTGAACATATGATCGGGCTCAACCTCCAAATCTTCATAGTTGAGCGTGTGTATAGGATCCGGAACGTACTGTCTTAGTTGTGACACGTGAAAAATAGGGTGAACTCCATCCAAGGCGGGTGGTAGCGCTAGTCTGTAAGCTACCTTGCCAACTCGCTCCAATATCTCAAACGGCCCAATGTAGCGGGGACTCAACTTCTCCTTCACCCCAAATCTCCTCACACCACGAGTAGGCGACACTCTCAACCAGACGTGTGCCCCTATCTCAAACTCTAGTCGTCGACGTTGCTTGTCTGCATAGGATTTCTGGCGGCTTTGTGCAGCTAGCATATGCTCCCGAATCAAGGCCACCTTCCCAATTGTTTCCTCTATCATTTGTGGCCTCTCTCCTACAACATCAGACGGGTCATCCCAACACAAGGGTGTCCTGCACTTCCGGCCATACAAGGCCTCATATGGAGCCATCTGAATCAAGGAGTGCCAACTATCGTTGTAGGCACACTCCACCAATGCTGGGTGATCTGACCATTGACCTCCCCGATCAAGAACACAAGACCTCAGCATATCCTCTAGAGTCTGAATTGTCGTCTCAGACTGGCCATCTGACTATGAGTGTTAAGCAGTCGTGAAATGAAATCTTTTTCCAAGTGCCCCATGCACTTATTGCCAAAATCTGGAAATGAAACACCTATCACTATCTGGCATAATCGTCTTGGACAGATCATGCAGTTTGGCTCTCTGATTCAGAAACACCTCCACTAACTTGCTCAGTGGCCAAGTCTCCATACTAGGCAAGAAGCGATCAGTCTTGGTCGGCCTATCCACTATAACCCAGATGGCATCATGACCTTTCTTGAATCGCAACCTAATGACGAAATCCATATAAATGTCTTCCCACTTCCACTCTAGAATAGGGATTCATTAGAGCGTTCCACCCGACCTCTAGTGCTCCATCTTCCTATTGACAAACTTGAAACTTAGCCACAAATCTCGCTACATCTAGCTTAATGCCACCACAACATTGATATTGTCGTAAATCTTTGTACCTCTTACTCGCTCCAAAGGTGAATCGTATAAGGTGTAACGTGGGCCTCTTACAAAATCTTCTGTCTCAACTTTGCATCTCGAGGCACACCAATTCTACCGCACAAACTCAAGATACCGTCTGCTCTCTCCACAAAAATCAGGTGCCTCTCCACGGCTCAACTTTTGCTTCAGATCTTGAATCATTGGACATAATTCTTATTTCAGCCTCACTTCTTCAAGCAAAGTCGATTGACACTCCAAGATACTCCAAGATACTCTGTACCTCAATTTCGTACCTCATCAGCTCTCTCTACAACTTTGGTTGAGCAGTCAAGAGAGCCAACATACGCTCCTAAGATGTCTTCCTACTAAGGGCATTGATGACTACTTTCGCCCTTCATGGATGGTAAAGGATCTCCAAAACATAGTCCTTTAGCAACTCGAGTCATCTCCGTAGTCTCATCTTTAATTCTCTCTGAGTGAAGATGTATTTGGAACCTTTATGATCTGTCATCACTTGCATGCACTCCCATAGAAGTAGTGACGCCAAAATTTCAAGGCATGTACCACCGCTACCAACTCCAAACATGAGTAAGGTAATTCTGCTCATTCGGCTTCAGCTGTCTCGAGGCATAAGCAATCACCTTATCCCTCTGCATCAACACACATCCTAGGCCCACTTTGGAGGCATCACTATAGGTCACAAAATCCTCATTCCCTTGAAAAAGAGCAAGTTTAGGAGCCTAAGTCAACCTCCTCTTCAGCTCATCGCAACTTCTCTTGCAGGCCTCATTCCACTCAAAACGAGTGGTCTTCTTTAGAAAGTTGGTAAGTGGTTGGGTTATATGGGAGAAACCTTCCACGAACCTCCGATAATGCCCTGCTAAACCTAGGAAACTCTGTACCTCCTTCACAGTCCTTGGAGTTTCCCAAGTTTTCACGACCCCCATCTTCACCAGGTCCCTCATAGCTCCCTTAGCGGATACCAAATGTCCTAGAAAAGTGACTTCTAGCAGCCCGAACTAGCACTTGACAACTTAGAAAACAGTCGGTGTTACCTTAACACTCCTATCAACAGCTTGAGATGCTCGGCAGGCTCCTCCTTATCTCTAGAGTAAAACAAGATGTCATCAAAGTAAACCACCACAAATCTGTCCAAGGAAACTATAAACATCTGGTTTACAA
Organism: Fallopia convolvulus; assembly: GCA_964016875.1. NCBI lineage: Eukaryota > Viridiplantae > Streptophyta > Magnoliopsida > Caryophyllales > Polygonaceae > Fallopia > Fallopia convolvulus. Next base: position 55,957,370 of record OZ024723.1, read on the forward strand.
CCTCCATGAATACTTCAGGTATAACGTTCGTTCCGAACGGCATCACAACAAACTCATAATGCTCATATCTTGCTCGGAAAGCCATCTTGGAATATCCCCTTCCCGAATCCTCAATTGATGATAACTCAACTTCAAATCCGTCTTCGAATACACTGTAGCCCCCTTAAGCTGATCCAACAAATCATCGATATGAGGTAGTGAGTTCTTGATGGTGACTCGGTTCAACTCCTGATAGTCGATACACAAGTGATAGGAACTGTCCTTCTGCTTTACAAACAAAACTGGAACTCTCCAAGGTTTCACATTCGGACGTACATACCCCTTCTCCAACAACTCTTCCAATTGTGCCTTCAACTCCTGCATTTCCATCGAAGCCATGCGGTATGGAGCCCTCGAGATTAGTCTCGTCCCCGGCTCAAGATCAATACTGAAGTCCACCTCTCTTTGATGCGGCCATCCCGGTAGTTCCTTTGGAAAAACCTCCTCAAACTCACCAATTACAAGTATATCTTGAATGTGTGGCCCTCCTTGTCCCCTTGTAGAACATAACACCAATACCCTACACACCCTCCATTAAGCAACTTGGCGGCTTTTACCATACTAATCACTGGCCTTGGCCAAACTTGCTCTAACTCCTGACTCACTTGTACAGTCCCGTCATCGACGAACACTATGACTATGCCCTTATGTATATCTAACACTGCTTTGTAACGCCTCATCCAATCCACTCCCAAAATCACGTCGTCATCTAGGGACAACTGCATAAATATAAAATCTGCATACCAGTCTCTACCTCCTATTCTGATAGGGCATTGCAAAATCTTTCTATTCCCACTCACTTTACTACCATCAGGTAGACCCACTACAAAAGATTCTCCTTCTGTGCAAGTCAACCCTAGTCTAGCCACGCAATCAGAGGACACAAAAGAGTGTGTCATACCCGTGTCAAAAAGAGTGTGAATAAGCTTAGACTATATCCAAAATATACATGTATCATTCGGTGCATGTAAGACATCGACCCTCCTTATCTCGAACACTCGAGGCTGGTTGGCCCACGGGGTAATTCCTTTTGTACCACGTCTTTTGTTCGAGCCTCTGACGCTCCCTAGTGCACTGTCTCTGGTGAAGATCCTTGTGCACCAACCCTACAATACTGTCGTACATGGTCAAGCTTCTCGTAGATGAAGTAGTTTTGAACTGGCTCCGGTCACTGGCTCTTAATATATGATCAGTACCTCCACAGTTGAAGCACTCTTCCTGACCCCTAGTAGACTGGCCCTGCTGAAACTCATCCTGACAACCCTATGACTAGAAATCAAATCGGTTCTGCTGAAACGAACCCAGTCGGTTGAATTCTTACCAATCGTAAGCACTCTCTTATAGCGAACTCTACACCAGAGACATCTTCTTCTCCTCTAGTGCCTGAATAAAGTTCCAACGTCGACACCATTCTCCTCAGCCACTGTTCTATACCAGTACTCGAGCCCCAAAGAAGCTTGGCACCCCGGTCTTCTTAACTCCGCAGACCACTTGTCCGGTTAAGCTCATCTTAAGTGACTTTACCACACGACGAACTACTTTTGGTCGTCGTACTTCCAGAAGCCATTCTAGCTGAGCAGCTCTAACAGTACTCTGGTCTAGTGCCTTTATCTTAGTCCTTTGAAGCCCAATATTAGTATTCTGATCATGTAAAATCTAGTGATAACCCAACTAAGGGTGCATTGGCTCTAAACTAGGCCCCATTAGCTAGGGGTCCTCCTCCAACGACATACATCGCTAGCATCCCGCTGGTCGTCAACAGTCAGACCCCCCACTCTAAGCAACTTCTTCATGTAGATAAACGTTTTGATGTTCCTCTACCGCTAGCAACAACAACTCTGACTCTAGTTTGAGGAGCCATCTTCTCAGAAAGTCCAACGGTCAATACTTTAAACTTGATTTAAAAGTTAAGGATTTACTTACTATTCTATGTGAGGTCCTTCTGCGGAGGGCAACGGAGTCGCATCGTGTCATCTACCCCTATATGCAGCATGACTACCCCATTTAAAACTTTTTCGAAAACACCGACCGCTTTATGTTTTTAGTTGGACCTCGTGTACACTCGTTGTTCGGTTCCATGTACCCTTGTTATCAACCTCGCTCTGATACCAATTTGTAACACCCTGCCTTGACGTCGGGGCGTTACTAGGTAGTTTGACCCTAACGGGTCCTACCTGAGCTAGTTTGACAACTAGAATACCTGGACCTTGCAACTCGGGCACAAAATGAAAACTAATTTAAACCATCCAACTGTCATTTGATACGCTGGTTTTAGTACAGTGTAATTCTGTATTTTTATTAGGATTTCTGATTGTTTTAGGCTAGATTAGGGTGTTTATTTATAATATCAAAAGAGCCTACAGATGAAGCTTTTGAAGACAGAGATCCTAAGTTTGAGCTGAAGACCCGCTTTACAGCGGTTGCAAGGAAATACATACTGAAGACTTTACGGGTTTGGACCCGAGCCCGCAGTGACGAGAACATTCGAGAAGATCGAAGTACGTTGGAACCAAATAAGCAACCACACACAAACACAAGAAAAATCATTCACAAACCTATTTGGAAATGCAATTCTTCCTCCCACAGTTGCATTCCAATCTACGACGCTAACTCACCTGCACCCGAGTGCAGAGGCAGGCCCTCTCACTTTTCATATACGTCATCCTTCCAACCCTTGGTCAAGCCTCCTCCGGAGCACTTTCCAAAAACAAGCAATTAATTTTATTTTTGAAGGGGCCCGGCCGACACACGACCATAGCTAGACGCCTCTCGCCACCGACAATCATCGCACATGATCGTGCCGATTACGCTGTCAGCATAGAGAAAACAGTACCATTTCTTTTACGAGAAAACGTTTAAAATTGAAAGCACGCCATATCATACAATAAAACAATTCGCAAGGAAAACATACATTCGAGACTAGTTCCCAAAACCAATCTCACAATCACGGCATGAAATTTAACAAGACTAGAATAGAGCCGAGCAAGTCGAGAACGACTTAACTGGAAGGCGATCCTCGAATGAAGTAAGAAACGCGTCGAAACTAAAGACCTATGAACCATAACATTCACGGTTAATCGACTAACCGCGAGAAGTAGCTTTCGATTCTAGGTAAGCATAACTATAATGGTTTCGCCAAATGCAAGCCACCGTACTACCATGGTATCTAAACACATGCGATGTTGTATAGGTTCTATTATTTTAACCGAAATCAAAAGCACCAACTCGAGATTCGACATCAAACTACTTTTATTAGCAAACTAAGATTCCATACAAATCAAACAGAGACCCAAATACCCATTATAATTGTGATCCAACAATATATAAAACAACACTAAAGCAAAATTAGCACACCAAATCACGCATTCAACAACATATATATATAAAAAACAAAAACCATTCATCAACAACATTAAGGCGGCATTCGAAATCAATACCAGGCATAATAAAAAACAACCCTTCCACAAATTGAAATACCATTCACCATATACTAGTATACAAGGCAAGCACATGATCCAAACGAATAAAATATCAGGTGGAAAAATAAAATGCAAGTCGACCAAATCGAACAAAGTTATCCGACCTTCCAATAGTCGAAGTCGCACACTGCTTTGAACAAAGATGGCTTCCTGAATCACGTGGAGTTGTTTGCAGGAACAAGACGCCCTTGACCACCGGTCCTGATCTTAGATTGGTGCGAGGCTTCTCGCTCTTGATGGTGGTAGGTGTAGAGGCGGGTCGATTGGGCTGGGAAACGAAAACCGCTAGTGAAAACACCACATTCAATCAAAAGGGGTACGACCTAGACAATGAAAAGGGACGAAGTAGGAGAAGGACGAAACTGAAAGCACAACTCCTTACCATCGACGAGCCGAGACGAGTTGGGTGAGCTGGTGGAGGACGAGATCCGCTACAACCAGTGAGTCTTTGACTAGACGAGGCCGATTCCGGCGACGATTGAAACTGGCGACGCTCGATCAACGAGACTTTGGTGATTCAAACAGAGGAGGTGCGATGAGATTTTGGGCGATGACGATGGTTGCGAGTGAGGCCGGTGACATCATGAGCTTGGACAAGGCTCGACGAGGCCAATCCTGGGATGAGCTTCCCGTCAACTCAACACACTTAAAATCCCAACTGAGGGCGCTGAAGAACGATGATGTTGCGAACATACGACGACGGCCCCGGATCTCCTTCTCGCGAGAGACAGAAAGAGGAAGGTGGAAGGGGGTGTCTTCACCGGCGGCAACCAGTGTACAAGGGTCTCCCTCTCCCTCTGTAAAGGGGTAGCGTTCAACTAAAAAGAAAAGGGATAGTGGTTGTACTAGGGCAAGGTTAGTTTAGGAAAGGAAGGGTAAAAATGGGTTTGGGCCTTCCATTTTTGGGCTTTTCGGCCAAAATAAAAAAGAAAGGAAGAGTAGTAAGAATAAAGAGGTAGGAATTTGAACGAAACTAGCGAACGGATGTTCGGGTCTTACATACTACCCCCGTTAAAGAAAGCTTCGTCCCAAAACTTCTGTGGCTAAAAGTGGGAGTTCTCAAAGGATCTCGAGGTTTCGCATTATTTGTTGTGGGTCACATATTGATTGCGGAATGAGAATTCAACCATTCAGAGTCTTTCCTTTTCATACATAGATGTATTTTATATGCGATCACAACTGAAAATAAAAATGTTTTTATGTTTAATAGCCAAATTGTGAAAAAAGTAAGAAAAAATCATTTGAGAGTTTTTTTATCCACTAATAAAGAAGCCTTTTCAAGAACTAATCAGGGATTTCGATAATACATGCATTTTGGATTTTCTATGCACGTGAGAAGTTGTGTCCATCTTTCTACGAACATACATTTCTAGTTTGACCAAAACGTTTTCGTATTTAAGGGCCCTGTTTTAGTTTATCATTATCCCCACCTTGTTATAGTTAATGATAAAATTAATTTTGAGTAAAAAAATATTTTAATTTATCTTTAAATATGTGAACTATAAGTATATTTTTCATAGAATTAAAAACACATTTTACCCAAAAGTACTTTTAAAGTTAAACGAAAATAAATTTTAAAAAATGAAAGCTTTAGATATACAATTATATGTTGAATTATAATTTGAGTTTTTTAGTACATCAAAATTTCCTTCATAGAAATAAAACACATTTTTACCCAAAAGTACTTTTAAAGTATATTTTTCATAGAAATAATAACATATTGTTATAGTTATGGAAACAATTATGATAAAACGTCTAAACTTTCCTTCCGTGACATCATTAGATTTCTTGGAAGGAAAGGGAAGAGTGTTCACCGATCTTGGAACCAACACGAGCTCGAGAGGTGCTTCAGAAGGGTCGGTATAGACCCTTGTGGGGTCGGTATCGAGCTTAGGACTAAGAGTGTAGTCTGGAGGTGAAGACTTACCTTAGTTGGGGTCGATAACGACCAGCTAGGGCTCGGTATCGACCCTGTTAGGGTCGTCGTCCTCGTGACTAGGCTCTTTCTCCTTGGCCTCAATACGGTCCAGTAGTGTCTTTCCGCTTCGGAGGTGGACGACTGTAATTTGGCCTCTCGAGTTCTCTTCAGGACGGCCCGATAATTGCCCTTGAGGTCTCGGAATTTGTGCAGCCAGGTTGTCAAGTTGGGAGTCAACGCTCTTCTTCCATGTTTCTAACTCTCCCAATTGGGCCTATACCCTCTTCATTTGATTGTTTAGGTCAGCCCAGACTCCGTTGATCCCTTCATGGGGTCCATTCACCCATGAGGGGTCTCTTGGTATCCCAGGTGTCGATGCGGAGGAGTCTTCTTTTCTTGTGGTGGAGGTGTTTGGTTTTGATTTTGATTGTAACCTCCCCAACTAGGATAATTGTTTGGCCTATCATAATTATTAGGCGGGTTTCCGTATTGCCCTCTCTTTTATTTTATTTCAGCATATGTCTCAGCGGCTCTAACCTTCTTAATGTCAGTGCAAGCAGAAGTACTATAGCATTGAGAGCCACACTCTTGACAATGTTGACAGGTTTTCAGAAAACTTACTTTTTTTCTTTAAGCGGTTGATCTCATCTTGTAAAAATTGATGTTTAACCTCGGGATCAACTTCATCCTTATATGGATTATAGAGCCGTTTTTTAGGCTGGGGTGGTTGTTGGGTCCCGTACATAGCATCATAATTGGTCAATTTATCCAACAACTCCCATGCAACATTAGGCTTCGTCTCTATAAAACCGCAGGCAGTGTGCAAGTTGATGCGGTTCTTCGTCTCAACATTTATACCATGAAAGAATATCTCCTGCGGGACATATTGCGGTTGACCATGGGTGGGGCATTACCTCAACATCTCCTTGAATCGCTCCCACGTCTCCATGAATGTCTCGTTAGGCAACTGGTGGTAAGAAGTGATTCGCTTCCTTAACTCCGTAGTTTTGGCAAGAGGGAAGAACTTGGTCATGAATAAGTCATGCAAAGTTCTCCATGTCCTTACCGATCTAGGAGGTAAGCTCTCTAGCCAGCTCAGGGCCTTACCTGCAAGAGACCATTTAAACGCTTTTAGTTGGACATATTCAAGAGAAACACCATCAGCAACAATGGTGTCACATAAATGAACAAAATTACGAATATGCTCCATATGGCACTCAGTTGGTTTTCCCTCAAACTGAGTCCTCTTAATTAACGATATAAACTGAGATTTAATTTCAAATACCCTTTCTATCTCAGGAAGCACTATTGCTGATTCTGGCACCCTCAGTTCTGGGTGCATGTATTGCTTGACATTCCTAGGGATAGCATTCAACTGCTCCTGTAATTGAGTACGGTGCTCCCTTTCTTGATCTCTCTCAGTTTACAACACCTCCATCTGTCTGCGGAGAGAAGCCATCTGTTGGGCCATCTCTTCAGGTGTGATAACCATGGTACGATTTTCTCTTCTTTGGCTATGAAGGACATGTTCAGGCTCAGAATAATAGTTGGATTGATCAAATTCAAGTCGACGTTGCCCTGTTGGCATAAGCTGAGAAAACAAACAAAAATAAAAACATATTAGAAACAAAAACGGGGTCGGGCTATTCCCAAACGCACGAGTAATCAAACAAGCATTGTTTCTTTCCCGACAACGGCGCCAATTTGTTGATAGGGATTTACTTAACAACAAATAAATTTGTAGTCAAGATCCCGTTTTGTATAGGGAGGTCAGGATCGTCCACGGGAAGCAAGGTTATGTTTGATTACTAAACTAGAAAGAAAAAGAGAAGGCAAAACAAAGCAAAGAACTAAGCAAAACAACTAAATAAATGCACTGGAAGAGGTCGATATCGACCTTGTCATGGTCGTTACCGAGGTATGAATGCAACAGAAAAACTAAGTAAACAATAAGAAGAAAGGGGAAAAATTGCAGGTCGGTATCAACCTGGGCATGGTCGATATCGAGGCAACCGGGTTTGAAAACTTAACTCAAAAAAGGGAAAAACTCTAGGATAGGGGTTCACCACAACACAATCATTCAATTTCAAATAACATAAATCATAAATATCATGCTTTAACACAAAGTTATCAACTTTCATTGATTTAATCAAGCAAATCAATCAATTTTCACAAATCAATTCACTTAATCTACTTGCTTTGATCTATAGTTCTCAACTTTCGTCTCAAACTTTATCTCGTATTCAAATTCACAACTTTCTCTTTCAATCAAGTTAAGAACATGAAACACATCAACGTTCGTCAAAGCTTTTACACAAACAAGTAGAAGAATAGATAAAAGGCAATCAATTCATTCATCACATCATCATTCATGCACAATCATGTTGGGTTTCAAACCCCAACCCTAGAAAAGAAGACTACTCACTCATGATTGAAGAAAAACAAGGAAAGAGATTAAGAGAAAATATAATTGAATTAAAACTAAAGGCTTACATGAATTAAAACTTCAAACTTGTCTTAGAACACACCTAGAACACAAGAAAATATCCCACAATCTTCTTGCTTGTGCTCCAAGCAACCCTTGTCTTCCAAAATAACGTGTAAAATAAAACCCTAGGAGCGTCCCCTTCAATCTTCCACAGAGAGAGATATTGTGTCTAAGCAAGAATATTTATACTAAAACATCCCTCTTAAAAAGTTTCCATAAAAACAAAACCTATTAAAGATAAAAGATTGCGGAATAAAAGCAATTAATGGGCCTTTAACTTGGGCGGCTGGGCTGAATGCCTTTAACTAGAGGGTCGATATCGATGTTGATCTTGACTTGATTTCTCATGTTTCTTCCTTCTTCCTTTGGATTTTGTAGGGGTTTCTTCCATAACTTTCTTCCTACCTTCTTCCTAGCTTGGTCCTCTCTTCTAAATGTCCTTTGAATGTATCCAAATCCGCCTCAAACCCTATATAAAAACACAAAAATAGCGTAGTTTCCATACTTTTCACAAAATATGCAAACTATACTAGAAAGACACAAAACACTCACAAAAACACAACTAAACTAGACTAAAAGACTTAGAAAAAACATACTAAAACTATGCTAAAAACATGGACATCATATGTGTTCATGTACAAGGATTATTTATGTATTCACCTACCAACCGGACAAATTTATATTTTACAACACGTAGTGTTCGATGAATATCAATTTAACTATACCACGATGTTGGCTTCTTGTCATAAACCATGTCATCTGCCTCGGCCAACGTCGACTCACACTTGCGTGCTCTTCTTAGCTGTGCCACAATCTAATGTGTCGATGCCAAACATCCATGAACTCTCCTTAAATTTCATCTCTTTGAATTTCTACTTCTCTAAACCATAGCCATGCAACTCCCATGCAAAACTCCGCCACAAATCCATCTTCCTCCTAAACTCCTACTCCTACATCGTCCCCCGTCGATGTCCAATCTCACTGTCCCAAACAGTCAGACCGACTGCGGATATCCCACCTACAACGATTGAAGTCTCATATTTGCACCCATCTGATTTTTTTGTCATTCCATGGTCAATCGTGCTAGAACATGAAATCTCAAGCCCAGAGTTCTACAAGCTACTAAGCACTTGACTCCACCCAATGTAGGTGACAAAGAGCCTACCACGTTTGCTTTTGTAAATAAGAATCTGTTATGGCAGATTGCTATGCAATGCTCTTATTTACAATCGCAATTAGACATTAGTACCTCGACCACCAAACACTAATGTCGTTGATAACAAATAGGCCTATCAGATCAAGAGGAAGGACAATGACAAAACTACTATTAGGCTTATTTTATCCATTGCAGTTTCAAAAGGGGAGTCTTTTTGGTATTTGGATCTCAACAATGCCTTCTTAAATGGGTATGTGTATGAAATTATTTATTTGGATCATTAAGGGTTTTTGTTCACAACTTCATTCCTAATTACGTCACTAAGTTTTAAATAGCTATGTATGGTCTCAAATAGACGCCTCCAGCCTAGTTCATTAAATTGAAACTTACTTTACTACAAGATGGGTTTCAAGCTTCTCTTTCAAATAGCGCCTTTATTTGCATGTTTTCTTAATTCAAATTGATTTCACCTCACTCGATCGATCCTCATCAGTATGCCTTAAAACAGAATCGGTCACTTTTAGATAGGCCATTGACAGGGAAGCCTATGATCATTACCATCCTTTATTTAAATTGGTTTGGATGTCAAGGCTTCTTGCATTGGAATTCAGTTGTCTGGCTTTATCATACTAATGCAATTATTGACTACCACGTCTAATGGTATTTTTCTTTTTTTACTATACAATTTAGAGATAACCTTATCCCTACTTAATTCTAATCAACCCAGTTTTTAATTTTAACTAGTTGAAGTCATGTACCATGTACGGATAACATCTCTATAATTTTAAATATTTTATGTATTTTAGTGGGAGAAATCTACACAAAACTTTATATTAAAATAAAAAAAAAAAAATTGTCATAAGGCCCCGATTTATATTAATTCTATCTATATAATTCGATCTATAGGTTGAATATTTCATGCATAAGTTGATATTATTATATTTATTTTTTAAAAATAGAAATTAATCTATTCATGCAATTAAATCTAGAACATAGTTTCTTATAAAAAAATATAGTGTGAACTAAAATATATCATATCTTCTATAAATAAATTCATTATATTAGATAATTTTAACATATAGATAAAAAACTAGTTGATGACCCGAGCCTTGTGCGGGGACTTTTTTAAATAAAAATTGCAATATATTATTTAAATATGATATATGTATTATAATTTATATAATAAAACAATATTATAAACATTTAATTTAATTATAATAATATCTTTTATTATTTAAAATGAATACAAATATTATCTTATTCTTAAAAATTTTATTTATAATATTTATGTAAGAATCATGCAAAACTTGGCGTTCTTAACTCATTGGGTTAACGCGAATCCGCAATAAAACCTCGATGAATTGCCTCAATGAACACGTAAATTTTAATGACATGAACTTGTACTCAACCGAAACTGAACTGACCCAATTAACTGGTTCAATATTATGGGATCAATATTTTTTTATTTTTTTTATTAAGGGATCCATAATATAAAAAATCAACTTACTCATGAGTAGAAAATTAATATATTGTAAAACATAACATCTCTATACCAATATTACTTAAAAAAGTGTCATAATTAATATAAAAACGGTATGAAAATCATCATACTTATGGATAGAAAAATTAAAAGTTATCATATTTGTGAATGAAAAATTAATCTACGAAAATCTAAAAGTTAATATAAACTCAAGAATTAAAAACATGGACCATATTAATCAAAAAAGTGTGGGAATAGTTATGGATGCAATATTAGTATAAACAATTTCGTAACTCGAACTATGCTACTTGAAATTAAAAATTAATGACAATATTGTGTTTAACTATCATATTTATATATAGAACATTAAAATATAAAACCCGACATATTTATGGATGAAAATTTAAGAAGTTATCATTCTTAAGCATAGAAAATTAATATTTAAAAATTAAAAATTAATATGAAAAATATGGTCAATTTTCATTAAAACATTGACATACTTATAAACAAAAAAGCAATATAACAATTCGAAATTAATATAAAAACACATGATTAAAAATATGGTTCATATTAATTAAAAACGGTAGTATAATTTAAAATAAAAAATTAATATAAAAGAATCTGAAAATTTAATATTGAAAACCCGTAAATTTAAAATGGTCCATATTTTATACTTATAGATATAAAAAGTTATCTATTTCATTTAGATATATTAAATTAATTTATTATGGGATTTTGATGTAAAATAGGATAGTTGGGATATGATATTACTATATTATATTTGTCATATTTATGGATAGAAACTTAATATTAAAAATATACTTATAGATAGAAAAGCTATAAAAAATGATTTTATATTTATCACATATATGGATAAAAAAAACTCGGTATGAATATAAGATTATATTTTTGTAAGTACATTTTTAGAGAACGTCGGTATTAAGATCGTTGAAAGAAACCGATTAAATATAAAAATTATCCAAGTAACGAAATCCTATCTAAAACGGATACCATGGTATTACATATACCCCTCCTTAAAATGAAGTTTCGTCCTCGAAACTTATATCAAAGTATTGATAACCATCACATGTATACTAACAACAGTTGCAAAAACTCTCATCAACTTCAAACAGCTCTAGATGCTCACACCAACCTCCACCCCAGTCTAGAACACAAGCTCTCAACATGTCTTCAAGGGTTTGAATTGTTCGCTCTGTTTGTCCATCTGACTGTGGGTGGTAAGCAGTAGTGAAATGAAGTTTTGTGCCCAAGGCCTCATTCACTTTTTGCCAATATCTCGATGTGAAACGACCATCTCTATCAGAAACAATGATCTTTGGCACACCATGCAGTCTGACTATCTGCTTTATAAACACATCTACTAATCTATTCACTGGCCAAGACTCTCTAATTGGAAGGAAACGTGCTGTCTTTGTCAGTCTATCAACTACAACCCAGATAGCATCATGTCCACTGCTGTTACGTAATCCTGTAACAAAATCCATCGATATGTCTTCCCATTTCCATTCCGGTATGGAGAGTGGTTGGAGTTCTCCTGCTGGTCATTGGTGTTCAATCTTGACCTGTTGACAAACCTGACATCGTGCCACAAACTTAGCTACATCAGACTTTAGGCCTTCCCACCAATAATGCTGCTTAAGGTCTTTATACATTTTGCTAGCTCCTGGATGTATTGAATAGAGTGTAGAGTGAGCCTCTTGAAGTATTTTCTGTCTTAGCTCCTGATCTCGGGGTACACATATTCGTCCATGAATTCTCAAAATTCCATCTTCTCGAATTTCAAATTCATGTTCTTCTCCTTGGTGCACCCTCTGACAAATATCTTGAATCATCGAGCAATTCTCTTGCTTTTTACGGATCTCCTCTATTAAACTAGGTTGGTATTCTAAAGTACGTAACTGACCTTGATATCTCTGAATCCATACTTCAATTCCATTCCTTATCAAATCCTTTTGCAGAGACGATTGAGCAGTCAAGTGTGACAACGTTCGTTCCTGGGAAGATTTTCGGTTGAGTGCATCAGCAACAACATTTGCCTTGCCTGGATGATAAAGGATCTCAAGGTCATAATCCTTAATCAGTTCAAGCCACCTACGTTGTCTCATATTGAGCTCTCGTTGGGTGAAGACATACTTAAGACTCTTATGATCTGTTAGAATCTGACAAGTTGCTCCATACAGATAATGACGCCAAATTTTCAACGCATGAACCACAACAGCTAACTCTAGATCATGTGTCGGGTAATTCTGCTCATTCGGTTTTAACTGCCTTGAAGCATAAGCAATTACTCTACCATTCTGCATTAGAACACAACTTAATCCAAGTTTCGAAGCATCACTATATATAACATAACCTCCATCCACTTGAGGAAGAGCTAAGACCGGAGCTGAAGTCAATCTGTTCTTTAATTCATCAAAACTTTTCTGACAAGCATTTGACCACTCAAATTTTGTTGTTTTACGTAATAGATTGGTTAAGGGTTGGGCTATAGAAGAAAATCCTTCTACAAACCGTCTGTAATACCCAGCCAAACCCAAGAAACTACGTACCTCCTTCACATTCCTTGGAGGTTCCCAGGCTGCCACAGCTTCGATCTTTGTTGGATCAACCATCACTCCTCTAGCAGACACAACATGACCCAGAAATGTTACCTCTGGCATCCAGAATTCACACTTTGATAACTTGGCAAACAATTGGTGGTGTCTCAAAACTCCTAAAACTGTTCTCAAATGATCAGCATGCTCCTCGTGGCTTTGTGAATATACTAATATATCATCTATGAACACTACCACAAACCGATCTAAATAATTAATAAAGATTCGGTTCATCAATTCCATGAATACGGCTGGAGCATTTGTCAGCCCGAAGGGCATCATCACAAATTCATAGTGCCCATATCTAGTACGAAATGCTGTCTTTGGAATATCTTCTTCTCGGATTCTCAACTGGTGATATCCAGATCGTAAATCAATCTTAGAGAATACCACAGCTCCTTGTAATTGATCTAGTAGGTCATCAATTCTGGGCAACGGGTACTTGTTTTTGATGGTAACCCGATTCAACTCACGATAGTCGATACACAATCTCAACGACCCATCTTTCTTCTTTACAAACAAAACTGGAGCTCCCCAAGGTGACGCACTGGGGCGTACATATCCCTTTTCTAACAACTCCTCCAATTGAGTCTTCAACTCTTGCATTTCCATTGGAGCCATACGATAAGGAGCTCGCGATGTTGGTCTGGTACCTGGTTCTAGGTCAATACTGAAGTCTACCTCACGTTGAGGTGGTAGCCCTGGCAACTCCTCAGGAAAAACATCTTCAAATTCTTGCACTACAAGAATCTCACTAACCTTTGGAACTTGTCTATCTTCTTGCAAGATATAACACCAGTAGCCTATACAACCATCTTTTATCAACTTAGCCGCCTTCATTGCGCTAATTATTGCTCCCTCCTTCTCCTTTCTTGAATCTTTCCATACATGTTTGGAACCATCATCGGCAGTTAATGTCACAGTTCCCCTATGAATATCCAACACTGCTCGGTATCGCTTCATCCAGTCCAACCCCAAGATTACGTCATCATTTGGTAGAGCCATTACGATAAAATCTGTTAACCAGTATCGATCCCCTATGCGAATTGGACATTTAAGGATTTCTTTCTCCCCACTGACTTTACTACCATCCGGTAAACCAACCACAAAAGGAATACCAGTAGAACAAATCAAATGTAACCTATCTACGCATGCAGTAGCAATAAAAGAGTGGGTAGCACCAGTATCAAATAAAATCTTAACAGGCTCAGATTGGATCCAGATCATACCTGTAGCCGTCGGTGCATTTGGTTCTTCAGCCTTTCTCATCTCAAATGCTCGAGGTGGATTAGTCCTTGAACTCCCAACTGCACTACCACGACCTCTACCTCGACCTTGTCCCACTGAACTGTAAGTCTGCGGAGGTAGTATGGATTGAGATCCTCCAGTTGACCCAAAAGCAGGTGACGAACCTTGAAAAGGAGCAACCCCTTTGTTTGGACAAAAGGTCCTAAGATGACCTTTTTGTCCACAATTATAGCAAGTTATCGGTGGCTTGTTGCAAGTATTTCTCAGATGGTCAGTACTCCCACAATTATAACATTTTCTTGGCCCAGCTGAAACTCCAAATTTTTGAAATTGACCTTTTTGACCTTGTTGGGCATATGGTTGTCCTTGCCTTACACCAAAGTTAGTACCTCCTTGAGGTGTAAAGCTTGGCCTCTTATCATCCTTGAATCCTATTGGGGTCTTTTGCCTCTTGCCACTTCCCTGGGTGACCTCAGAACATCTAAAAGCTGGATTTGCCATCTCATATGCCATAGCAACATTCTGATATTCCCTCAAAGTAGAACATTGAAATCCGGCCACATACTGTCGAATCTCAGGTTTCATTCTTTGGGAGAAAGCTTGAATGCGTTGCTTCTCAGTGGTCACCGTATCTTCTACATAAGTCAGATCTCTTTGAAACTTCTGAGCAGCTTCTGCTACAGAAATATTTTCAGGCTTTGCATTGATGAACTCTTGAGCTCGAGCATTTCTAACAACAGCTGGACAAAACTGGTTTCTTATCATTTGAGAGAATTCCTCAAAACTCGCCTCATGATCGAGAATCTGCAGAGACCACCAGTTAAAAGCATTATCTCTAAGCAAGCTTTGAGCTAGAGATACCTTTCTATCATTAGGTGCCTTAATTGTATTAAGAGCAGAAGTAACTTGTCTCAACCACAAATCCACATCCTTCTCGTAAGCTCCCGTGAAGAAGGGAAGTTTCATGTAGCTGAACTCACGAAGCCACTTGTCAGGCCCTGAATCTTGGTGACCCCTCTCAGCTTGTATTGATCCTTCAGATGCTTCTTTAACTACTTGTGGAGGTCTTGGAACATCTGGCACCCTATTAAGGGGTGGTGGTGACATTCTAGGGGCGGATCCTTGGGAATTTGGCGCCCTTAAACCAGATGGTTGAGAAACAACAGCAGCAGAATTTGGTGCTTGATCACTCCTAAAAAGATTTTGCAAGAAGGACATAACCCTTTTTTCAACCAAGGTCCCTATCTCAGGTAATCCCACAGGCACTGGAGCGGGAGGTTGCCCCTGAGTTTCATTATTACCAAGAGACCTTGATCTAGCTACACCTTGACCTACTGATCTAATGCTTCCAACGTTAGAACGATTGTCATTTTGTCCTAAAGGAACACCTCCAACTGGTCCTTGGCTTTCAGCAGTTTCCTCAACTAGAGGCTCGATAGCAATTCCCCTTCCTCTGCCTCTAGGTCTTCCTCTACCTCTAGGTCTTCCTCTACCTCTTATCATGACTGAAGCACATTAAAGTGTAATAAATTACTTAAGTTACTATAAATATATATTCTACTAAACAAGAAAAATGTTTAAGGAGATCTTCCTGTATGATGATGACGTCTCGACGTGTCTTTCTATCCCAAATGCATAATGCCCCAAAATCAAGTTTTTGTTTAAAATGAACTCTAAGTTGGACCTCACATGCTCTATTGTTAGGACCTTGTGTCCTTGTTGTCAACCTCGCTCTGATACCAATCTGTAACACCCCATCTTATAATCCGGGTTGTTACCTTGTTGTGGACCACACCTGGGTCCACCAAAACAAGCCTGACAACAAATTCACGAATATTGGACCTTGCAACAAAGGCACAGCAAGAAAAGCCAAGAAAACATCCAACTTATATTTACAATCGATTCAAGAAAACATTATGCATGCGACTATTAAGAAAACTAAAACTACATATTAAACTGACTATACTATCGAGTTTCTATATAACACTACCTTCGACTGTCTTACAACCAAAACTGACTAGTTTAACCACAAAAAGACTTAAACCAACATCTTTTCCCTATGACACGTTACGTCGAGAACGAGCATCGTCATTCAGAAATTGATCTCCTGGCACATTTCCCACACCAGAATCTTTACCTAAAAACATTGGAACATAAACACATTAGCTAACAATCCTGGTATGGCCAAACAGGCAAATCAAACATATAGAACAAAACATAGATTACTAAAATAATACAATCAGTCATTTATATACATACCAAACTAATATGTACATCCAAAACACATCATATAGTTATATAAACTAGCATATCATATTCCAAACCAACTCTCAATTCCGCAATAACTCATAAGCACGAAGCTAATCAATAAAATGCTCATGCAATACAACAATTCATCCATAACCCAAGCCATAATCATTCTCCAATTCAGGCAACCCGAACCTGCCTTTGAAACATGGTACACGGCTAGCGCGCACGCTAAACTCATGCCTATTTTCTTTCCCATCACCCTTCTTTCCCCGGCTAAGCCTCTACTAGAGCACTTGCCAAAACAATCAATTTTTGAAGGTGACCTCCACACGCCGCATGACTATGTCCGGGGTCTCTTCTCCACCGACTTGTCCGTGTCCATAGTCACACCCGCAAAGATCAAGTTGCACACAATAAAAATTATTAAACTATTCCAATAGCTTTCCAATATGAAAATATAGTATGGAATAATATTCCAAAATAGAGTTCCACACATTCAATTTACTAGTTTAACACATAACATGATCGCAAGCTAAGTAAGTCCAGACGACTTACCTTAAACGTATAATTCCCAATGATAGCGGAATGGGCTTGGTCACCTAAATACCTCTATGTCAATAAGTTGGTGGCGAAGTCTCAACGTCGACGGTGGTGATCGAAGGCGATCTAAGCTAGCTCCGGCTTATGATGTTCGGTTTACTTGCGGATTCGGCGGATATGTGAGCGGTGTCGGACTATGTAACTATGAACAAGAGGTGGTGACGATGATAGTGTCCGTGAGCTTGATTAAGGAGATGGCAAGAGAGATAAGTGTGGGCTTGTGCATGAAATAGAAGGGAAAAACAAAGAAAAAGGCTAGGTATGGAGCTCCTTACGGTAAAAGGAAGAAAGAAGTTTAAAGATGATAAGCTTATCCATTAACAATGATAGGTTTAAGGCAAAGGCGGTGAAACTTTAATAGAAATGATATAATGTTGATGACATTGCTAAGTAGATAAGGTATACGTGGAAAGAGTTTAACAAGTGATGGTGTCTTGCTAAATAAGTTCACATTATCGAAATGTGACATCTGGACATAGATGAAGATTAATAATCAAAATAGTAATTGGAAAATATAAGTCAAAGCAATGAGTATATATTGTACACTTATCTATAACTCGGTATGAATATAAGATTATATTTTTGTAAGTACATTTTTAGAGAACGTCGGTATTAAGATCGTTGAAAGAAACCGATTAAATATAAAAATTATCCAAGTAACGAAATCCTATTTAAAACGGATACCATGGTATTACATCAGAGCCTTTCCTTTTCATACATAGGTGTAATTTAGAGGCGATCACGACAAAAAATAAAATAAAAATTATGTTTAATAGCTAAATTGTGAAAAAGGAAAGAAAAAGTTAATTTGAGAGTTTTTTATCCACTAATAAAGAAGTCTTTTCAAGCACTAATCAGGGATTTCGATAATACATGCATTTCGCATTTTCTATGCACGTGAGAAGTTGTGTCCCGCTTTCTACGAACATACATTTCTAGTTCGACCAAAACGTTTTCGTATTTAAGGGCCCTGTTTTAGTTTATCATTATCCCCACCTTGTTATAGTTAATGATAAAATTAAGTTTGAGTAAAAATATTATTAATTTATCTTTAAATATGTGAACTATAAGTATACTTTTCATAGAAATAAAAACACATTTTTACCCAAAAGTACTTTTAAAGCTAAACGAAAATAAATTTTAAAAAATGAAAGTTGTACATATACAATTGTATGTGGAATTATAATTTGAGTTTTTTAGTATATCAAAATTTCTACATACACAATGAAAAAAAATAAAAAATTTCATGTTTAAAATCTCACACCGTCACATTGCATAGTGCAAGCAACTGAAAGGTGTCTTGCAAAATTCATAGGTGCTATTTTTTTTATCATTGTATATTTGATAAAAAGAAGTCACAAGCTCATATACAAATGAGCTCTACCCTCTCATATCTTTAGCTCAAATAGTTCTAGCAAGAAAGGCACCCGCTAATTATTCCATCAGAAAACAAACTTGCTAAGAACCGTTATAATTAGTAGAAAATGCAAGCTAATTAAATTAAATTAAGCAGAAAGGCCGGCAAGCACGCCAACAAAGGGCGCAACAGTGGCAGTTGCAGGCTCAGCTTGCTTGTAGTTATCCCTATAATCTCCATACTCATCGTTAGTACCTGGACCTCCAACTATTGCGCCTTCAACGACGTTCAGGTTGGGACTAGCCGAGTCCTTCCACGCGAACCCTTCTTGGCATCCTATTTTCGCCGGATGCTGCATGATCGACAGTAATGATGCACTTCTATGGTGAACTTTCTCCGGATACTTGGGCCCGTATCCTAGCATGTAGCTCATTTCTTTTGGATTCTTACCTAGTAGGTAGTCCACCTATATATATTTACACATTAATTGATTAGATTGCAATCATAATTTCCATTAATTAAGGCATAGTATCATACAAGATCTATTTTAGAAATTTGCATTATATTGCATCATTTATAATTAAATACACTTTAATTACCTCAAAACCAATGCTGCTGTAGAACTTGGCAGCCGATGGGACGCTATCAGTATACTTGCCTTTGTGACCATTCGCAAACTCAAACAGCTATCAAAGTTAAAAAAGATCAAATTTAGAAGGGCTAATAATATCGAATTAGTTAAATTATTGAAGATATAATATGCTCTGACATGAATTTTCAAAATAAGCAAATCTTGAAATACATTGACATAACCCTCGTATACATACATACCCGAGTATTAAATCCCTCGTATATATATAAATCTGAGTATAAATATTTTAAAGCCCTCGTAAACATACATACTCCAGTAATAATTATTAATTAGGATATTTTTATCCTATGCCCAAAGCCTCAACGTAGAAACCTAAACCTTAGAAGAACAACCAAGATTAAAAGCCTAAGATCATATTTATTATTTTTATTACATGTGTAGCATGTTGAAGTAAAGTGGAGGAGTAACGGGGATCAGACTTCTTAAACACAATCGATGCTGCTGCAAAAGCGGCGGCAGTCTCGGCGACAAGGTCAGAGCCGGGGTGGTTCTCGTCGATTTTGTAGGGGGTCCGGGGGGTGTCCATATCTTCAGGCCGCTCCCAACAAGCGTGATCAGCATCGCCATCTCCAACACCGGCGTAGAGTATGTTCTCCTTCACGTGACACTTGAGGAGGTAGTCGGTCCCCCACTTGATGGCGTCGAGGGCGTTATGGAGCTCTTTGGTGGCTTCGAACTTGGCCTCGAACTCCACAACGCCCCACGCTAGCATCGTTAACGAGTACGCCATCGGAAAGTTGAATTTTACATTGTCTCCGGCATCGTAGTACCCGCCTACTAAGTCTACCTGCAATTGCATTGTTCGATCGAACAAGTTATTTCCCATAAGCAAGAGTACGTGCTACCATAAGTCCAACAACCAAACCAACATATAAGTTGGATTTTGAACAAAATTTGTTCAAATACTCAAATAGGGTGTACCCAAAGTCAATTAGGCATTACGCAAAATCAACTTTATTTATAAAATTGCATGTAACCAACGCTTTACTAGCCCAGCTATTTGGGAGGTGATGCCATCCATGATTGGTAGTGTATGCGAGTTTGAATATCTTTTCCTAGCTAGTTGGGACGTCTTAAGATATTTTAGAAGTTTAGTAAATTTAAAACCTCCGTAAAAAAATTGTTTTAGGCTTCATTAGGTTTCTATTAGGAATGGCATATCAAAAAAATTAAAGTGGATATGTTGTAATATACTAGGCGTGTGAGAAACTTTTGTAAATACTAAAGACAAATCCTCAATATGTCATTACGTTGTTGCATTCTTGAATGACAAACAATGTAACTTCTCCTTAGCTCTCTATTTCCCTTAAAAATTTTCTCACGTAGTCTATTACAAGCTTATGTGAAAGCTTGATCCGTCCAAATCATTACAATATTTTTAGAAAGTTTGAAAGTAGAAATAGAAACCTTGTAAAGTAAAAATTATAGGAGATATGTAATATTTGGATCACTTTGTTAATTGATTTAAATTAGTTTTTTTGATACATTTAAGTATTCGAACTTAAGTGACTCCTACAAACAAAAAAATAAGAAAGGTGTTTATTTTTCCACGTACATTTTCGCCTTGGCCGTCTCTCAAAGCAGAATCGCCACGCCACTTCACGCGCTGGTTAGCGGGAAGTTTTCCCGATCTTTGGGCTTCAAAATAAAGCAAAGACTTGGTCAACGCTTCACCATAATTCAACGTTTTTTGCCCACAAACAACTTCATTAGTACACAATAGCAATGCAATTAAGCTCAAACTCACGACTTTTTTAGAATACATGGTCTTAGAACTATAATCTCTCAACTCTATTATAACTTTTTCTTGTTACCTTTTTCTTACATTTCAATGCCATCAAAGACAAGAAGAATTTATACACACCAAAAGCGTAGAATCACCCTTCACTAATTAGTATGGATTTTGCCATGTGTCAGCCTCAAGGCAACAAATAAGACACTTAAAATAGAATCCCAAATCTAAAATTCAAATATTAAAAATAGATTATTTCTAATTTTGAATGATCAGAATCTTTGACATATCTTGTAACTCAAATCAAACTATTTTTTGGGGGAGATTCACACACATTGTTTATTTATGGTAAAATAAAGTTAGTAACTCCACCTCACACTTTAATTAATTTATTATTTATAAAAAATATTTTCATTGATTTAGGATTTCTTTCTCACTGTCCATCATCGATTAACTTAAACTACAATGATATTCCCATTTCTTTCATCGTCTATTGCTACTAAGGGGCATATGATTTTAACTAATGGATTTTGGCTTTTGCATTTCGTCACTAATTATGTAATAGCAATATGATAAATCTGTCCAACCACTCTAATTATGACGATACTAATCACTAAGCTCTTGGTGATGGTAAACCTCTTCAAAATTGCAACTTAAAAATGTTCTTGTTGTTCATTCTTTTGCTAAGAATTTGTAAAGTGTTTCTACTCTTTCTAAAGACAACACACTCACCCCCGCCTCTCATACATCTACCTATCATCTTGTCACTTTGGAAGATTGGTACCAAAGCCTCGGCCATCCTCATCCTACTAAGACATTTTGTTTCTAGTTTTGGCCTTCCTTTTTTCCAATAAAACATTTTCTCTTGTTTATGAACCCTATCAATTAGGTAAATGTCATTGTCTTCCTATTACTTCAGCTCATAAACCAAGTTTTGTCTAGTTTTAATATTATATATGATGATGTTTGTGGGTCTTGTATCAACTTTTCAACACTCTAATTTTGCTTAGTGTATTTTCTCTCTCAAAACTTACAAGTTCTTGATTCATTAAAAAAATGATCCAAACTATTTAACAAATCCATCAAACAAATACAAACAGACGACAAAGGTGAATCCATTGCTTTGACCAAATATCTTCAAGACCGTGGTATTCTACATGGCATTTCTTGTCCCCATACCCCTTCTCAGCATGGTATCAATACAACATTATTCAAGAAAAAGGCCTCGTCCTTCTTTCCCAAGCATCTCTTCCTTTTCAATATTGAATAATTCCTTTCATACTATCGTTTACTTGTCCAACCGAACTATAACACCTCTCCTTAGCTTCGCCTCTCCTTGTCCAATCGTACCATAACACCGATTACAATCGCCTACGGGTTTCAGTTGTCTGTGTTATCCCTACCTTCATCCCTATTACAACACAAAATTATCCTATGAATCCCGCCTATGCATCTTATTTGGATATGTGTTAATGTACAAGGGTTATTTATGTCTTCACCTACCAACCGGGCAAACTTATATTTTACATCGCTTAGTGTTCGATGAATATCAATGTAACTATACCACGATGTCGGCTTCTTGTCATAAACCATGTCATCTTCCTCAGCCAACGTCGACTCACACTTGCTTGCTCTTCTTAGCTGTGCCATCATATAATGTGTCGATGCCAAACATCCATGAACTCCCCTTAAATTTCATTTCTCATAATTTCTACTTCTCTAAACTATAGCCATGCAACTCCCATGAAAAACTCCGCCACAAATCCATCTTCCTCCCAAACTCCTACTCCTACTCCTACATCGTCCCCCGTCGATGTCTAATCTCACTGTCCCATACAGTCAGACCGACTCCGGATGTCCCACCTACAACGATTGAAGTCTCATATCTGCACCCATTTGACGTTTTTAGTTATTCCATGGTCAATCATGCTAGAACAGGAAATCTCAAGCCCATAGTACTACAAGCTACTAAGCACCTAACTCCACCCAATGTAGTTGACAAAGAGCCTTGCTTCTGCAAATAAGAATCCGTTATGGCGGACTGCTTTGCAATGCTCTTCTTTACAATCGCAATTGGACTTTAGTACCTCGACCACCCAACACTAATGTCATTGAAAACAAATGAGTCTATCAGATCAAGAGGAAGGACAATGACAAAACTACTATCAGGATTATTTTATCCGTTGTAGTTTCAAAAGGGAGGTCTCTTCGGTAGTTGGATCACAACAATGCCTTCTAAAATGGGTATTTGTAGAAGGTTGTTTATTTGGATAAACCGAAGGGTTCTGTTCACAACTTCTTTCCTAATCACGTTTGTAAGTTTCAGATAGCGATGTATGGTCTCAAATAGGCACCTCGAGACTAGTTCAATTAATTGAAGCTTTATTTACTACAAGATGGGTTTCAAGCTTCTCTTTTAAATACCGCTTTGCTTGCCCGCTTCTCTGTGTAAATTGTCACATATCTACAAGTGTATCTATATGATATCGTCATTACATGATCTTATCTTAACTTCATACGCATGTTGATTGAACAACTTCTTGCCACGTTTTCCTAAAAGATTTAGGCCCTCTCCAATTCTTCCTTGGTGTTGGATTTTCATATGTGAGTATGTTTGTTCTTCACCTCTCTCAAGCCATGTATCTGCGAGATCCGCTTAAAGCCTATGATATAATCTAGGCCAAGACAATCTCATCTCCGACCGATCTAAGCTAAACTCGCCACACCTCTTTCTCTGTTGGATGTGTTGTCTAATCCGATAACCTATCGTCGTGTTGTTGGTATCCTACAGCACAACACAATAACACACGATGAGATCAACTTCACAGTCAATCATGCTTGTCAGCACATGCACCATACCATGCAGTCCCATTAGAGTATGGCCATTGGTTGGCCAATATTTGGTCATGGGATGAGAGAGGTAATAAACAAATAATAAATATGGCGAGAGGGGGAGAAAATATTGTGTGACCGGTCATTGTGATGACCTTATTTGCATTTCGTCATTCATTGGCATCATGAAAAGTGTTAAAGAGAAAAGAAAATATAATTAAAAAATTAAAAAGATGAAGAATCCCATTTTTAAAAAAAAATGAGACTAAATATGATGGACAACCTATACACTCTTAGCGAGATGTTAAGTGTATATTCAGATATTATAAAGGAACTCCTGATTATGGTATTATAGTTTATGCTTTTCTCTGTCATAATCTGGTAGTATATACGGATTTTGGTTGGACCACCAATCCTACAAATCTTTTATCTAAACATGGGTTTGTTGTATTCTTTAACGGAAATCTAATTAGAAGATCTAGTAGTAAACAAAAGGTTATGGTTCGTTTCGCACAAAAGTAGAGTACCCTGCTATATCCTTTGCTACTATCGATATAGTAATTGGCTTTTCCATTTAGTTTAGAAACTCGTTTAGCTTGTCTATTCTCTCTCATCTTGGTTTGTGACAATCTATTTGCTACCTTTTTTTGCTAACGACTCTGCTATCACAAATAAGTTCAAACAAATTTAGTTGGATTTTCGCTATGTTAGAGAGAAAGTTGATTTTGAGGAACTTGTTTCTCCTCATATTCCAGTTGCAGATCAGTTGGTTGATATCTACAACAAAGCTCTAAATGGTCACTCTTTTGGTTTTGTTTGTTCAAAGGATTTGGTCACTCCACGCACATCATCTTGTTGGGGGTAATAGAAAAAGGATAGAGTATTTGTATTATGGAAACAATATCTTGTATGATATTATGTTATCTAATATACTGTTATTCCACATCTAGGATAAGATTAATTAGGGCCTAATACATGTAACATTATATATTGTAATCTTTCATAATCAATAAAATCAATCAGTTCATTCAATATTCAGCTCTACAACTAACAGGCTACAATGACAAGCTACTATACTTCTGGCAATTTGGAAATCCACTTATAATTCTTTATAGGAGGGTATCCTAATGGGAAAAAAACTAAGTAACAAATCAAGCTCAATCAATAACCATGGAACTTGAATCATTATAGGATCCACTAATGATGGATAACTTAACATTGTCTTTATAAGTTTGAGCTAGATTCGCCTTAGTGCTTCTTACCACTATACATTATGAAACAACTACATTCAATGCCTCACGGTTAGTAATCTCCAAAGCAAAAGCAGCCAAACAAAATGAGATAATGCTTTAAATTAAAATTACAATTTCTAACAAAAATGTCAAAAGTAACCACTGATAATTTTTTTATTTAATGTATTAGGTATATGATAGATTTTATTTGCGTATATAACATAAGTTGTAGGACTTTACGAAACATTTTAATAAAACCGGTCGAGATTTGCTATATTTATTTGATCAAAAACACAAGTAGATGACCCAATTATAGTATATGACCCACATAATGATTTTTAGCATACACTTGAATATTAAGACTCTTGATACAAATTTAGAATTATTAACATCCACCGATTTGGAAGTTTTAGGCATCTAGAAGTTTTAAGGTTCTATATCACTATAATATGTACTATTTGTTATGGGTCACATATTGATTGCGGAATAAGAATTCAACCATTCAGAGTCTTTCCTTTTCATACATAGGTGTAATTTAGAGGCGATCACGACAAAAAATTAAAAAAAATTATGTTTAATAGCCAAATTGTGAAAAAAAAAAGAAAAGGTCAATTTGAGAGTTTTTTATCCACTAATAAAGAAGTCTTTTCAAGCACTAATCAGGGGTTTCGATAATACATGCATTTCGCATTTTCTATGCACGTGAGAAGTTGTGTCCAGCTTTCTACGAACATACATTTCTAGTTCGACCAAAACGTTTTCGTATTTAAGGGCCCTGTTTTAGTTTATCATTATCCCCACCTTGTTATAGTTAATGATAAAATTAAGTTTGAGTAAAAATATTATTAATTTATCTTTAAATATGTGAACTATAAGTATACTTTTCATAGAAATAAAAACACATTTTTACCCAAAAGTACTTTTAAAGCTAAACGAAAATAAATTTTAAAAAATGAAAGCTGTAGATATATAATTGTATGTTGAATTATAATTTGAGTTTTTTAGTATATCAAAATTTCTACATACACAATGAAAAAAAATAACAGTTTTCATGTTTAAAATCTCACACCATCACATCGCATAGTGCAAGCAACCGAAAGGTGTCTTGCAAAATTCATAGGTGCTATTTTTTTATCATTGTATCTTTGATAAAAAGAAGTCATGAGCTCATATACAAATGAGCTCTACCCTCTCATTTCTTTAGCTCAAATAGTTCTAGCAAGAAAGGCACCCCCTAATTATTACATCAGAAAACAAACTTGCTAAGAACCGTTATAATTAGTAGAAAATGCAAGCTAATTAAATTAAATTAAGCAGAAAGGCCGGCAAGCACGCCAACAAAGGGCGCAACAGTGGCAGTTGCAGGCTCAGCTTGCTTGTAGTTATCCCTATAATCTCCATACTCATCGTTAGTACCTGGACCTCCAACTATTGCGCCTTCAACGACGTTCAAGTTAGGACTAGCCGAGTCCTTCCACGCGAACCCTTCTTGGCATCTTATTTTCGCCGGATGCTGCATGATCGACGGTAATGATGCACTTATATGGTGAACCTTCTCCAGATACTTGGGTCCATATCCTAGCATGTAGCTCATTTCTTTTGGATTCTTACGTAGTAGGTAGTCCACCTATATATATTTACACATTAATTGATTAGATTGCAATCATAATTTCCATTAAGGCATAAGCCAAAATCGTAAATTATTAAATGTATGAGATGCTTTTTAGTTTTTACTCATTACCTTATGACCATAGGATAAAAAACGATAAGAATACAAGGTAATACTTGAGATCTAGCAAAGTCAATAATTATAACAAATATAGAAGAATCTTTTAAGTTATGGTTACTATACTATGAGGCTATGACCCCATGATAGAAAAATCGATAAGGATGTATGATACTACTTGAGATCTAGCAAACTCGATGAATTCATTGGGATTGATAATCTCATTGGGGTAGTTGAGGGTGTTTCATAAATTGAGATAATATTATCATATGCCTTTAGGATAGAAAGACCGATACGAATGTAAGATACATACCTGAGATTTAGCGAAGACGAGAATTTCATTAGGCTGCATAATTCCATTAGGGCACTTGAGGGTGTTTTTAGTTTGGGTGAGATAACTGGCATAAACGGTCATGGCAAGCAAAGAAGAAGTGGTGTATTGTAGATCGGCCCATTCGTTGAACCAAACCAAGCCACCAGGAGTCTTGACCACGTTGTTGTTACCCTTTTGAACGCAGTTGCATATAAATCCTTCCAATTGGTCTACGTAGCCTGCCCAGTTTCCTTGCCTCCCCACATCACTTGACAAAACATACTGTCATATAAAATATTATAAAAGTATATACAAATATAAGTCCAATATATAATTAAGCTAGTGTAAGAAGGAAACTATATACATTGTTCTAAGAACACCCGACTAGGCCGCGTCTAACCCCCTCCTTGGGCTCGTTGGGCGCTAGGCGGGCGGTCCCTCTCCACCCATAGACTGTTTAGAATTTTTTTGAACATTACATATTATGATATATATGTGTACCTTGGAAGCTAAGACTTGAGCACCGACATATTTGTCATCCCAAGAGAACATAGTTCTAGTGCCACCTGTGTTAGTCGATTTTGCGAGGAGGTCCTTGTATTTTGTGTCGTTAGTTGCTCTGTGTAGCCATGCCGCTGCCCACAATTGCTCATCCTATAATTAATTAGGTCGGTTACATATATTTGTATAGATAGATATAATTAATTAATTTACATAATTATTACACGTTCAAAGTTGTCTAACAAGTACATATAGTGTTGGATTAAAACATGGCAATTAATGGTTTGAATCTAATAGAGTTTTTCTATGTGGGTGAACACTAAGAAAAAAATTCTAATCAGTTAGCTCTATTCAATTAGTCGGCTTTGTCGATTAATTTAAAATAAACCATACTCTATAGTCAATTACTTAAGATCGTGTGTAAGTATTTGTGGTGCATTTAGATGACATATTAGGATGCAAAAGTTATAGTATCATACAAGATCTATTTTAGAAATTTACATTATATTGCATCATTTATAATTAAATACACTTTAATTACCTCAAAACCACTGCTGCTGTAGAACTTGGCAGCCGATGGGACGCTATCAGTATACTTGCTTTTGTGACCATTCGCAAACTCAAACAGCTATCAAAGTTAAAAAAGATCAAATTTAGAAGGGCTAATAATATCGAATTAGTTAAATTAGTGAAGATATAATATGCTCTGACATGAATTTCCAAAATAAGCAAATCTTGAAATACATTGAGATAACCCTCGTATACATACATACCCGAGTATTAAAACCCTCGTATATATATAAATCTGAGTACAAATATTTTAAAGCCCTCGTAAACATACATACTCCAGTAATTATTATTAATTAGGATATTTTTATCATATGCCCAAAGCCTCAACCTAGAAACCTAAACCTTAGAAGAACAACCAAGATTAAAAGCCTAAGATCATATTTATTATTTTTATTACCTGTGTAGCATGTTGAAGTAAAGTGGAGGAGTAACGGGGATCAGACTTCTTAAACACAATCGATGCTGTTGCAAAAGCGGCGGCAGTCTCTGCGGCAAGGTCAGAGCCGGGGTGGTTCTCGTCGATCTTGTAGGGGGTCCGGGGGGTGTCCATATCTTCAGGCCGCTCCCAGCAAGCGTGATCAGCATCGCCGTCTCCAACGCCAGCGTAGAGTATGTTCTCCTTCACGTGACACTTGAGGAGGTAGTCGGTCCCCCACTTGATGGCGTCAAGGGCGTTATGGAGCTCTTTGGTGGCTTCGAACTTGGCCTCGAACTCCACAACGTCCCACGCTAGCATTGTTAACGAGTACGCTATCGGAAAGTTGAATTTCACATTGTCTCCGGCATCGTAGTACCCGCCTACTAAGTCTACCTGCAATTGCATTGTTCGATCGAACAAGTTATTTTCCATAAGCAAGAGTACATGCTACCATAAGTCCAACAACCAAACCGACATATAAGTTGGATTTTGAACAAAATTTGTTCATATACTCAAATAGGGTATACCCAAAGTCAACTAGGCATTATGCAAAATCAAATTTATTTATAAAATTGCATGTGACCAACGCTTTACCTAGCTAGTTGGGACGTCTTAAGATATTTAAGAAGTTTAGTAAATTTAAAACCTCCGTAAAAAAATTGTTTTAGGCTTCATTAGGTTTCTATTAGGAATGGCATATCAAAAAAATTAAAGTGGAAATGTTGTAATATACTAGGCGTGTGAGAAACTTTTGTAAATACTAAAGACGAATCCTCAATATGTCATTACGTTGTTGCATTCTTGAATGACAAACAACGTAACTTCTCCTTAGCTCTCTATTTCCCTTAAAAATTTTGTCACGTAATCTCTTACAAGCTTATGTGAAAGCTTGATCCGTCCAAATCATTACAATATTTTTAGAAAGTTTGAAAGTAGAAATAGAAACCTTGTAAAGTAAAAATTATAGGAGATATGTAATATTTGGATCACTTTGTTAATTGATTTAAATTAGTTTTTTTGATACATTTAAGTATTCGAACTTAAGTGACTCCTACAAACAAAAAAATAAGAAAGGTGTTTATTTTTCCACGTACACTATCGCCTTGGCCGTCTCTCAAAGCAGAATCGCCACGCCATTTCACTCGTTGGTTAGCAGGAAGTTTTCCCGATCTTTGGGCCTCAAAATAAAGCAAGGACTTGGTCAACGCTTCACCATAATTCAACGTTTTTTGCCCACAAACAACTTCATTAGTACACAATAGCAATGCAATTAAGCTCAAACTCACGATTTTCTTAGAACACATGGTCTTAGAACTATAATCTCTCAACTCTATTATAACTTTTTCTTGTTACCTTTTTCTTACATTTCAATGCCATCAAAGACAAGAAGAATTTATATACACCAAAAGCGTAGAATCACCCTTCACTAATAAGTATGGATTTTGCCATGTGTCACCCTCGGGGCAACAAATAAGACCCTCAAAATAGAATCCTAAATCTAAAATTCAAATATTAAAAAATAGATTATTTCTAATTTTAAATGATCAGATCTTTGACATATCTTTTAACTCAAATCAAACTATTTTTTGGGGGGAGATTCACACACATTGTTTATTTATGGTAAAATAATGTTAGTAACTCCACCTCACACTTTAATTAAATTTATTATTTATAAAAAATATTTTCATTGATTTAGGATTTCTTCCTCACTGTCCATCATAGATTAACTTAAACTACAATGATATTCCCATTTCTTTCATCGTCTATTGCTACTAAGGGGCATATGATTTTAACTAACGGATTTTGGCTTTTGCATTTCGTCACTAATTATGTAATAGCAATATGATAAATCTGTCCAACCACTCTAATTATGACGATACCAATCACTAAGCTTTTGGTGATGGTAAACCTATTTATATTAGTCACACTTGTTCTATAACCCTTGGTTCTTCAAAATTGCAACTTAAAAATGTTCTTGTTGTTCGCTCTATTGCTAAGAATTTGTAAAGTGTTTCTACTCTTTCTAAAAACAACATTGTGCTAACTAAGCTTCATCGCGGTTGTTTTTTTATGAAGGACAACACAGCCGCATCCTCCTGACGAGAAAAGTTGAGTACGGACTATGTCGGCTGCCTCTTTCTACCACACTCACCCCCGCCTCTCATACATCTACCAATCATCTTGTCACTTTGAAAGATTGGTACCAAAGCATCGGCCATCCTCATCCTACTATACTTAGTCATTTTGTTTCTAGTTTTGGTCTTCCTTTTTTTCAATAAAACATTGCATCTTGTTTGTGAACCTTATCAATTAGGTAAATGTCATTGTCTTCCTATTATTTCAGTTCATAAACCAAGTTTTGTCTAGTTTCAATACTACATATTTTGATGTTTGTGGGTCTTGTATCAACTTTTTCAACACTCTAATTTTGCTTGGTGTATTTTCTCTCTCAAAACTCACAAGTTCTTCCCGCATTCATTAAAAAAATGATCCAAACTATTTACCAAATCCATCAAACAAATACAAACAGGCAGCAATGGTGAATCCATTGCTTTGACCAAATATCTTCAAGACACTGATTCTCTACATTGCATTTCTTGTCCCCATACCCCTTCTCAACATGGTGTCAATACCGCATTATTCAAGAAAAAGGTCTCGTCCTTCTTTCCCAAGCATCTCTTCCTTTTCAATATTAAATAATTCCTTTCATACCGTCGTTTACTTGTCCAACCGTACCATAACACCTCTTCTTAGCTTCGTCTCTCCTTGTCCAACCGTACCATAACACCGATTACAATCGCCTACGGGTTTTCAATTGTCTATGTTATTCCTACCTTCATCCCTATTACAACACAAAATTATCCTACGAATCCCATCTATGCATCTTATTTGGATGTGTGTTCATGTACAAGGGTTATTTATGTCTTCACCTACCAATCAGGCAACCTTATATTTTACATCACGTAGTGTTCGATGAATATCAATTCAACTATACCACGATGTCGAATTCTTGTCATGAACCATGTCATCTTCCTCAGCCAACGTCGACTCACACTTGCTTGCTCTTCTTAGCTGTGCCACAATCTAATGTATCAATGCCAAATATCCATGAACTCCCCTTAAATTTCATCTCTCCAAATTTCTACTTCTCTAAACCATAGCCATGCAACTCCCATGCAAAAACTCTGCCACAATTAAAGTTTGGGTTTTTTTTCAGTTTTTGAAAACACTTAGTCAACCAGAGATCCACATTCGTATGACAAGTTGATCATAGATTCACTCAATATCATATGCATATGGAATTCCGATTCCTTTTCAAAGATAATTAATAGCATAACTAGATACTATCAATGCTACCTAATTGAATAACCCTGAAACTATCAAGATTCAATTCAAAAGCAGCATGAAGAATAGGAATATACTTAGGCTACAAATCTAGCATAAAACAACCAGCTTTTATACTAGAATGCAATTTAACTCTCTTCTGCAATAGACTAGCACAACCAGATACTAGTACAATGCAGTTTGCTACTATGAAATAGAGAAACTTAACCAGTAATTTCTCTAGATCTAGCAATTGAGATTCAATAAAAACAACCCTAGAAATTGTTGAAATCAATCACATAAACAATTCAAACAAGAGAGTAAAATAATTCCATGCAATAGATAAAGAGTAGAAATCTTATAACTGAAAGTCACACAAAGCTTCAAACTGTCTGACTAAGCAAAAGGGCTTAGTTCTCCATGAAAGGCTAATAACTCAAAGTCTGAAAGAAAATATGATAATGATCGAATGAGAGGTGCAACTCTCATAACCCTAATTATATCAAACTAGGTCTAATAGACAATTATTGCCTCCCCGGCAATGGCGCCAATTTGATAGCGGTGCAATGGTCGTGCAAATCTCGGCTATGCAAAACAGTCTTGACAAACCTAAAGATTGTAGTCTTAGGGAAGTAAGGATCGAATCCACATGGAGGTTGGTTTATCTTTTTATGTAAATTTTATGTCAATTAAAGTAAAAGGGGTTTATGACTTAAACTACTATCTAGTATGCAAAAACTAATAAAGCAATTAAAGTTTGGGTTTTTTTTTCAATTTGAGAAAACACTTAGTCAACCAAAGATCCACATTCGTATGTCAAGTTGATCATAGATTCACTCAATATCACATGCATATGGAATTCCAATTCCTTTTCAAAGATAATTAATAGCACAATCAGATACTATCAATCCTAACTAATTGAATAACCCTGAAACTATCAAGATTCAATTCAAAAGCAGCATGAAGAATAGGAATATACTTAGGCTACAAATCTAGCATAAAACAACCAGCTTTTATACTAGAATGCAATTTAACTCTCTTCTGCAATAGACTAGCATAACCCGATACTAGTACAATGCAGTTTGCTACTATGAAATAGAGAAACTCAACCAAGTAATTTCTCTAGATTTAGCAATTGAGATTCAATAACAACAACCCAGGAAATTGCTGAAATCAATCACATAAACAATTCAAACAAGAGAGTAAAATAATTCCATGTAATAGATAAAGAGTAGAAATCACACAACTGAAAGTCACATAGAGCTTCAAACTGTCTGACTAAGTAAAAGGGTTTAGTTCTCCGTGAAAGGCTAAAAACTCAAAGTCTGAAAGAAAATATGATAATGATCGAATGAGAGGTGCAACTCTCATAACCCTGATTATATCAAACTAGGTCAAAAAAGTCTATCCAAAAATACATAAAAACGGAATAAAGCTGATAGAAAAGGAGCCAATAGAAATAAAACACGTGGCGCACAAAAGATCTCTCGGTTGTCGGGGGCGGCGGGTGCCGCCAGCATCAAAACGCAAAACTTCATCTTCTCTTCAATACAGCTTTAAAACTCCAATAATATACATCTTCGGGTCTTCTTCTTCTATGTAAATAAAGTCTTCAAAACCACCTAAAAACATCATAAATATATGCTAAAACTCCTCCTAAATACACAACATATTTGTGTATATCAAAATCTCAAGCCTAGAGTGCTACATACTACTAAGCACCCAACTTCACCCAATGTAGGTGACAAAGAGCCTACCACGTTTGCTTCTGCAAATAAGAATCCGTTATGGCGGCTTGTTATGCAATGATCTTCATTACAATCGATATTGGACTTTAGTACCTCGACCACCCAACACTAATGTCTTTGAAAACAAATGAGTCTATTAGATCAAGAGGAAGGACAATGACAAAACTACTATCAGGATTACTTTATCCTTTGCATTTTCAAAACGGAGGTCTCTTCGGTAGTTGGATCACAATAATGCCTTCTTAAATGGGTAATTGTAGGAAGTTGTTTATTTGGATCAACCTAAGGGTTTTGTTCTCAACTTCTTTCCTAATCACGTTTGTAAGTTTCAGATAGCGATGTATGGTCTCAAATAGGCACCTCGAGCATAGTTCAATAAATTGAAGCTTTATTTACTACAAGATGGGTTTCAAGCTTTTCTTTCGAATATCGCTTTGTTTGCCTACTTCTCTGTGCAGATGTCACTTATCTACAAGTGTATCTATGTGATATCGTCATTAAATGATCTCATCTTAACTTTATACGCATGTTTATTGAACAACTTCTTGCCACGTTTTCCTAAAAAGATTTAGGCCCTCTCCAATCCTTCCTTGGTGTTGAATATTCATATGTGAGTATGTTTGTTCTTCACCTCTCTCAAACCATGTATTTGCGAGATCCGCATAAAGCCTATGATATAATCTAGGCCAAGACAATCTCATCTCCGACCAATCTAAGCTAAACTCGCCACACCTCTTTCTCTGGGGATGTGTTGTCTAATCCGACAACCTATCGTCGTGTTGTTGGTATCCTGCAACACGCAATAATAATACACAATGATATCAACTTCAAAGTCGATTGTTCTTGTCAGCACATGCACCATGCCATGCAGTCCCATTAGAGTATGGCCATTGGTTGGCCAATTTTTGGTCATGGGATGAGAGAGGTAATAAACAAATAATAAATATGGCGAAAGGGGGAGAAAATATTGTGTGACCGGTCATTGTGATGAGCTCATTTGCATTTGGTCATTCATTGGCATGATGACAAGTGTTAGAGAGAAAAGAAAATATACCAAAAAAGATGAAGAATCCCCCTTTTAAAAAAATTGATGACCAAATATGGTGGACAACCGTTGTATATACTCTTAGCGAGATGTTAAGTGTATATTCAGATATGTTAAAGGAAATCCTGATTATGGTATTATAGTTTATGCTTTTCTATATCATAATCTGGTTGTATATTCGGATTTTGGTTGGGCCACCAATCCTACTAATGTTTAATCTAAACATGGGTTTGTTGTATTCTTTGGCGGAAATCTAATTAGAAGATCTAGTCGTAAACAAAATGTTATGGCCCGTTTCGCACAAAAGTAGAATACCCTGCTTTATCCTTTGCTACTATCAATTTAGTAATTGGCTCTGCCGTTTATTTTAGGAACTCGTTTAGCTTGTCTATGGATCGCTTGTCTTGGTTTGTGACAATCTATGTGCTACCTTTTTTGCTAACAACTCTGCTATCACAAATAAGTATAAACAAAGTTAGTTGGATTTTCGCTATGTGAGAGAGAAAATTGATTTCGAGGAACTTGTTTCTCTTCATATTCCAATTGCAGATCAGTTGGTTGATATCTTCAACAAAGCTCTAAATGGTCACTGATACGCTCTAGATTAGTATGGTTATCTCTTGTATTTTAGGCATGATTTGAGTGTGTTTAGGTTAGTTTTGAGCATAATTGTAATATGAAGACCGAAGACACTATTTGAAAAATTCCAAGAGTTTTGAAGACAAGTGTTGATTTGGAGTTGTTTTGACGACATTTTCTTGTGACGCATTGTTTGGGAGCTACGGTGATCGGATGAAGCTGAAATTGGTATCATTGGAAAGCTAACTCAACGAGATACAATTTATGTTTATACTGCGAGTTCAAATTCCAACTCTAAAGTGGTCAAAACCACCTCCGAAGGTAACACCAAAAAGCTATAAAAAGAAGACCAGCGAGCGCGGAATCCTACCGCCCCCGCGGTTTTCTACCGAGCTCGCGGTGGCTGGTGTTCCGCGCTGCGATCGTCTTTCCTTATTTTTATGTTTTTATTATATTTTTATTATTAGTTTTTTTCGGTTGTTTTAGTCTTTATAAGACCTAGTTCGTGAGAAGTTTTGGAGAGCCTCCTTTTAGTTTTTACCTAAAGTTTATTGAGTTTTGTATTTCATTGATGGAGACTTAAACCTTGGAGTTTATTCATCATTGAAGCACTGATTTTTATGATTTCGTAAGGTTTTCGGTATTGATTTCTTTCCCTTGATTAATATCTTTTCTCTTTGTGCTTAATTTCATGATTATCAATTGTTTTCACTTGGTGAGCAACTTGTTGAATTTGATTGATATTCTACAGTTTGATTAGGTTTGAATCATTGTCTATGTGATCTTACTTGATCTATGAAACAACTTAATATCTAGGACCGTGGAGTAGGAATTGAGAAAGAGATTTGATTGTTTGTTCTTGCAATTGACTCGTAGCTTGATTGCTTGAATCGATATCTTGTATATCCTTGTTCTCAATGCTAATTCTAGGTTAAAGCGTCCTTGCCTAGGATTAAAGAATTGCTTGGACCGTGGACTTGCGATTGTTAATGATAGGATAGGAATTAATCTTGGGTGTGAATGAAATCAAAGGAAAAAACCAATGATCGAATGACTTTATCAATGTGAATCTGCTAGATAAACTTGTTTGCTTCTCTTAATTTGAATACGTGTTTTGTTTATTAGTTTGTTAGAAAGTTTAGATAGATCAAACTATTTCCAAAACCCCTTTTTCCTTAAGTTGATAAAAAATATTGAAACTAGAAGCCTCATTTCTCTTGGGTTCGACCCCTTGCTTGCTTACTATAATGGTTAGTAAAATAGGGTTAAATTACTTTTGATCTCGGCATAACGACTTTAGCCGAGTCAGTCATTCTTTTGCTTTTGTTCGTTCAAAGGATTTGGTCACTCCACACCCATCATCTTGTTGGGGGTAATAGTAAAAGGATAGAGTATTTGTATTATGAAAACAATATCTTGTATGATATTATGTTATCCAGTATACTGTTATTCCACATCTAGGATAAGATTAATTAGGGCCCAAGACATGTAACATTATATATTGTAATCTTTCATAAACAATACAATTAATCTATTCAGTCAATATTCAACTCTACAACTAACTAGAAGGCTTGGCCCGTCTGTTGGACGGAATATAGGTAATAATTTTATAATTGAGCATAGATAATTGGATATGTTATATAAATTAGAATAAAAATATTAATTATATGATTTAGTTGTTGGAAATAAATAATGAAAAGAAAATACATTTAAACGGTTTATTTATTGGCAGAATACATAAATGACCACCTAACTTTTGACCAATTGGTCACTTTGGCACCCCACCTTTAAAAATGTTCGATTAAATACCTACACTTGCATATTATGACCTATTGAACACCTGTTTGATCCAAAAATTTGTCGTGCATAGGACGTGCACCATGTCATTATGCCACATCATCATGTATTTAAATAATAAAGTTAAAAAAATTGCCACGTCTTTTTTTTGGTAGAAATCCACATTCCTTAACAAGAAAAAAGAAAAAGGAGCAAAAAAAGAAGAAGAAAAAACAAATCCAAAATTATCAGTAGATTTGGCCAATTCCTTCAAATCCAATTCCTCAACAAGGCATATCTGAAATTCCTTCAACACTAGATCCACCGGAGATCTGAAATTTCTTGGCCAATTCCTCGATCTTCTTCTTCACCATCGACGTTCTTGTTCTTCTTCATTGGCAAGAAAAGAGCGACGGACTCAAGACAATTGAATTTGTTTTCTCTCAGATCTAGCGACGAATTGGAGCCCGATTCCGCTGTTGGAGCCCGATTTAGTTTGGTCCGTAGCCAATTCAGTCTTGTCCATAGGAATTTGATGGTGATGGTGCAGTTCCATGTTGGCGAGGGAGACAATTTTGTTGGACCGGACGTTGTTGATGTCGACGCCGATGTTGTTTCCGTCTGGATCGAAGTCTTGCTTGTGCGTGTCGAACTCGATGGCGAAGAGGCGGTTGCTGGCGGAGCCATTGGTGGTGGAATTCGTGAGGCCGATGTACTCGTCATCGCTTCCCGCCGACGTGGAGAGTTTTGGGGCTATGATAAACGCAATCCCCTCGTCGGTAGTGGAGCTCTTGTTCAAGCGGAATATGTTGATGAGGAAGTTGGTGTTGAACGAGGCGACCTTGGTGGCGGAGTTTAGGCATCGAAATCGATGAGGTGTGGAGAGTTTTGGGTTGGCAGGGCTCTACAAAATTGGGGATTGAAAAGAGAGATTAATGCATTTATTTATCCTTGAGGGATAACTTTTAGTGTTGTTAAGATAGGCTACAATGACAAGCTACTATACTTTTGGCAATTTGGAAATCCGCTTATAATTCTTCATAGGAGGGCATCCAAATGGGAAAAAAACTAAGCAACAAATCAAGCTAAATCAATGACCATGGAACTTGAATCATTATAGGATCCACTAATGATGGATAACTCGACATTGTCTTTACAAGTTCGAGCTAGATTCGCCTTAGTGCTTCCTACCACTATACATTATGAAACAACTACATTCAATTCCTCACGGTTAGTAATCTCCAAAGCAAAAGCAACCAAACAAAATGAGATCATGCTTTAAATTAAAATTACAATTTCTAACAAAAATGTCAAAAGTAACCACTGATAATTTTTTTATTTAATGTATTAGGTATATGATAGATGTCATTTGCGCATATAACATAAGTTGTAGGATTTTACGAAAAATGTAAATATAACTGGTCGAGATTTGCTATATTTTTTATTAAAAACACAAGTAGATGACCCAATTATAGTATATGACCCGCATGATGATTTTTAGAATACACTTGAATGTTAACACTATTGATACAAATTTAGAATTATTAACATCCACCGATTTGGAAGTTTTAGGCATCTAGAAATTTTAAGGTTCTATATCACTATAATATGTATTATTTGTTATGGGTCACATATTGATTGTGTAATGAGAATTCAATCATTCAGAGTCTTTCCTTTTCACACATAGGTGTAATTTAGAGGCGATCACAACTGAAAATAAAAATTTTCTTATGTTTAATAGCCAAATTGTGAAGAAAAAAAACAAGAAAAAGTCAGTTAGAGAGTTTTTTATCCACTAGTAAAGAAGTCTTTTCAAGCACTAATCAGGGATTTCGATAACATGCATTTCGCATTTTCTATGCACGTGAGAAGTTGTGTCCGTCTTTCTACGAAAATACATTTCTACTTCGACCAAAACGTTTTCGTATTTTAGGGCCCTATTTTAGTTTATCATTATCACCACCTTCTTATAGTTAATTATTAATATTATTTTTGAGTAAAAATATTTTTTAATTTATCTTTAAATACGTGAACTATAAGTATATTTTTCATAGAAATAAAAACACATTTTTACCCAAAAGTACTTTTAAATTTAAACGAAAATAAATTTTAAAAAATAAAAGCAGTAGACATAAAAATATATGTTGAATTATAATTGAGTTTTTTAGTATATCAAAATTTCTACATATACAATGAAAAAAATAACATTTTTCATGTTTAAAATCTCACACCATCACATTGCATGGTGCAAGCAGCCGAAAGGTGTAATGCAAATTCATAGGTGCTATTTTTTTTTATCATTGTATCTTTGATAACAAGAAGTCGTGAGCTCATATACAAATGAGCTCTACCCTCTCATTTCTTTATCTCAAATAGTTCTAGCAAGAAAGGCACCCCCTAATTATTACATCAGAAAACAAACTTGCTAAGAACCGTTATAATTAGTAGAAAATGCAAGTTAATTAAATTAAATTAAGCAGAAAGGTCGGCAAGCACGCCAACAAAGGGCGCAACAGTGGCAGTTGCAGGCTCAGCTTGCTTGTAGTTATCCCTATAATCTCCATACTCATCGTTAGTACCTGGACCTCCAACTATTGCGCCTTCAACGACGTTCAGGTTGGGACTAGCCGAGTCCTTCCACGCGAACCCTTCTTGGCATCCTAATTATTCCATCACAGAACAAACTTGCTAAGAACCGTTATAATTAGTAGAAAATACAAGCTAATTAAATTAAATTAAGGAGAAAGGTTGGCAAGGACTTGGTCAACGCTTCACCATAATTCAACGTTTTTTGCTCATAAACAACTTCATTAGTACACAATAGCAATGCAATTAGCTCAAACTCGCGACTTTTTTAGAATACATTGTCTTAGAACTCTAATCTCTCAACTCTATTATAACGTTTTCTTGTTAATTAACTTTTTCTTACATTTCAATGCCCTCAAAAGACAAGAAGAATTTATACACACCAAAAGCGTAGAATCGCCCTTCAGTCACTAATTAGTATGGATTTTGCCATGTGTCGTCCTCGGGGCAACAAATAAGACCCTTAAAATAGAATCCCAAATCTAAATTCAAATATTAAATATAGATTATTTCTAATTTTAAATGATCGGATCTTTGACATATCTTTTAACTCAAATCAAACTATTTTTTGGGGAGAGATTCACACACATTGTTTATTTATGGTAATATAAAATTAGTAACTCCACTTCACACTTTAATTAGTTTTATTATTTATAAAAATATTTTCTTTGATTTTGGATTTCCCTGGGGCGCATCCTCATTTTCATTGGCTTTTATATAATGCCTTTGAGATGAATTTAGTCCATATATCAATCTTGGTGCATTCTAACTAAATTTAGTTATTATTATCACATAATTGAATTTCAGTTTTTCTTGGGTTTATCGGGCGTATCCCCTTTCCCTTGGACATGGGTACTCTCATCTTGACCTCCCAGATTCCGCTGTAGCAGAGCCTCACTTGGTTAATGGTGATTGATTTTGGATTTCTTCCCAACTTTCAATCATCGATTAACTTAAACTTCAATGATACTCCCATTTCTTCTTGTATTACTTATGAGGGAATATGATTTCAATTAACGGATTTTGAATTTTTTATTTTGTCACTAATTATGTAACAAGCGATATCAAAAATCTATCCAACCACTCTGATTATGACGGTACTGATCACAAAACTTTTGGTGATTGTAAACCTATTTCTATTAGTCATATTGTTCTGCAACTCTTGGTTCCTCAAATTGCAACTTAAAAATGTTCTTTTTATTCCTTCTACTGCTAACAGTTTGTTAAGTGCTTCTACTCTTACTAAAGACAACAATGTGTCAATGGAGCTTCATCCATGTTGTTTTTTATGAAGGACAAACAAGGTTGCATCCTCTTGATGAGAACTGTTCAAGTGGACTTTGGAAAATTGGCATCGTCACATCGGCCATCCTCATCTTACAATACTTAGACATTTTGCTTCTAGTTTTGATCTTCCTTTTTCCAATAAAACATTGTCTCCTATTTGTTGGGTGTATTTTCTCTCACAAAAGTCACAAGTGATGGTACACAAATAAAACTATGCATTGACGGAGAAAATAGATTACCCATGAAAAGAGAGAATGACAATGGCATCCTACAGGTCCCATTAGAGGAGAATTCTTAGGAAGATTTGAGGTACGCGGCATAGACTATGTTTCCCCCCCCCCCAATAAAAAACAAAGGTAATGGATAGGAAAAACCTCTTGTTCACAATCAGCATACACATCTTGTATAGAAGACAAATGAAGGATTTGAGACTCGGTTCAAGGGGAGAAAACATAGTTCATTCAGCACGTTCGTACAATTAGAAGTTACAAATCCAAAGACTATCTCATGCATAATTTGCATGTTATTCAAAACCGCATGGTCATCGTGAAGGAAGCAATGAGGCGCAGCCTAAGTATAGCGTGATGATTTTTCTGACATCATTTAGATTATTCCTTATTCATATAAAGTGGAATTATAAGGGTTTAAAACTAAGAAGTGAAATAAATGAAATTAATGTCTTTCATTTTATTGAATTATCCATGCTCGGATTATTAGGTCATATTTCCGAGAACTTAAGTTGCCCATAACTTCGCGCTATTCGTTAATGCCAAGTCGAGTTCAAGGCAAGTGGATATTCTCCCTTGTATCTTTTTTAATATTTCGATTCCATGGATATTCTTCTATGTTGAGAACTACTTGTTTGTCAGATAAATGAGCTTAGGTTTATTTATTTACTTAGAAATAACGACATATTGTTATTATTATGCGTACTATGCTAGTACTGAACTTTAAGACCAATGATTTGTGGTCTTGCTTGTTTCAATCTCTTTTTGAGATTTGTTATGGATTAGCATAGGCGATATTGTGCACTAGCTAGATCCCTATAAGATGAAAGAGACCTATATACTCGGGATGAAATATGTCCGGTATCTTCAGGATGAAAGAGGCATGAACACTTAGGATGGAAGAGGCCTGAACACCCATGATGAAGGAGACTTGTATACTCGAGATGAAAAAGGCCTGAAATTCCTTCGTTTTCTTTAAGTGGACCGGCCTTCGTAGCCACCACATTTAGAAATCATCAACTGAATGCAACGTTTTATGAATTAATAAAGATAAGTGTCTAGTGCACAATTATAATTAAACCAGGATGGATCGAGTACAACTTTGAAAGTCCATTCTTGCTTTCGTCTTTAAACGGTCACCTTCTAATCTGAATGTTTATTCGGGCTTGTCAAGGTGGGCTTGGTACTTAAGCGCCTTCGCGGCCACCTCTATATTTGGAGCTCCGAATCTGATGAGGTTGGTTGCGATCCAATAAAGTCGACGGAGGCTTTTCGAAACTTGAAAGTTCCCAACAATAAACAAACTCATACTCTATAAAGATACTACAATTTCATAGTATCTTCCTCTTCATAAAATCGTTTATCTCTCTTCATGATAAACTACTTTCTGTTCGTATAAGCTCCATATGAAGGTTGCTACACTCAAAATAATCTCTTCTAATACCTTGTTGATATTTATTGATATTACCAACCCTTACCCATGAGAATTATTCATTCTCACTTGCTTAGTCTCCTTAGATTAATTCCTTTTGCTCCCACACTTTTGTCTGGTATTTCTCGCCCTTTGCGAAAATATCAGACTCTATGAGAGTTTGCCACCGGGTTAAAGACGAAGGCTAGAAGGTTTGAGAAGAGTTATTCAAGGATAGAAGACCAGAGCAAGACGGTGTTGAAGGAAGGAAGGAATTTTCCTAGAGCAAAGCATTCAAAAGGTGGTGCACCAATTTTTCCATTTTAAAGCCAAGCAATTAAGTCATCATCATATGAGTTGTCTTGGAAAATATACTTGTATTTTCAATACGTCTTTTTGAGTGGGTTTTATATTCCGTTGCTATATTCTTTGTAAAACAACTACTATTATAATGAATGAATGTTCTTATTAATGAATAAAACTTCTGCTTTTAGTTCATTCTCCTTTAATTATGTTTGATTATATAATTTAAAGCCTTGGATGACTTTGGACGGGAAAAATCCGATGTCATTTGCGGTAATACCCATTGTTGCAAAATAGGGGTGCTACAGTGAGACTTGAGGAGGGAGTCGGTCCCCCACTTGATGGCGTCGAGGACGTTCTTTGGTGCTTCGAACTTGGCCTCGAACTCCACCGGCCACACCCCGCATTAGAATCATTAACGAGTACGTCATCGGAAAGTTGAATTTCACATTGTCTCTAGCGTCGTAATACTTGACTACTAAGTCTATCTACAATTGCATTGTTCAATCGAACAAGTTATTTCCAATAATCAAGATTATGTGCTACCATAAGTCCAGCAAGCAAACCGACATATAAGTTGAATTTTGAACAAAATTTGTTCATATACTCAA
Organism: Fallopia convolvulus; assembly: GCA_964016875.1. Classification (NCBI taxonomy): domain Eukaryota; kingdom Viridiplantae; phylum Streptophyta; class Magnoliopsida; order Caryophyllales; family Polygonaceae; genus Fallopia; species Fallopia convolvulus. Next base: position 56,000,873 of record OZ024723.1, read on the forward strand.
ATAGGGTATTTATTAATTATGCATTTATTGATTATGGATACCCTTTGCCACCTCCCGAATCAAGCAACATTGAAAGATCTAGATGATTTATCCACTCTAGAGCGGATAATAAGTCAATGAGCCAACTCCCGTAATCTCTTTCCTTATTAAAAAAATGCATGCAACGTATGAAAATCCAAAAAGTAAAAGTAGCGCCACATGGATGGAGGAAATCAGATACAACACTTATTTATTCTATAAGTCTCGCAAAACCTAGGGTTGTAAATGAACAAAGCCGTTCGTGAGAAATTCGGTGTTCGGTTCGATTAAATCTTGTTCGTGCTCAGCTCGGTTTGTAAATAAGTCGAGCTTGAGCACAATTTTAAGGCTCGAAAGATAAATGAACTGAGCTTGAGCACAAGATAACTCGGCTCGTTTGTTCATAATTAAACTCGATTATATGCTCATGAGCAAGCTCGATTATACACTCATAAAAAACTAGCTAGATTATATGTTCATGAATAAACTATAATATATATATATAATATATAGTTTATGTTAAATTACATGGTTTTGGTCATCTTTCTCAAACCACATAGTTTAAATTTTAGTTTCATTTACTTGTATAATTGAGTTGGTCTAGGATTTATCTCTCGAATAAACTAAATGAGAAACCTGCGAACAAGCTCGAACTCAGTGAGCATTTAAATGAATCAGGCTCAAACAAAATTTTGAGCTCGAACCAAGCTCCCCTAGTTTTAACCAAGCTGAGCTTGAGCAACTCAAAGCTCGGCTTGGCTCGATTCGGCTCGGTTCGATTACACCCCTTAGCAAAACCTCTAAATGGGATTCATTCACACATATTTAGTCCAACATCTAACTACATCTAAACGTCGCTTATTACCGACGCTTTTAATGTCCGAGCTCAGCTGCTATGTTTTATTTTGGTTGATGTTGTTTATACACAATATTATGGCTGATTGCACCACACAATCTATTTGAGTGGAGTCCACACAAACAGTTTGAGTGGAGTCCACACAAACAATTTGAGTGGAGAAATACCCCTTTTTCGCATCCATTTTTTAAGATCAATGTTATCAGAATCCCGATCCGATTCTACGATTCTAGCGATCATACGATCCGTAATACGCGAAACGATCCACGATCCTAAATAGGATCTTATTGGAGTAGGATCTTAAATGATTTAGAATACAACCTTGATCCGATCCCGATTTTACATACGATTCTAACGATCCTATAAACAATTCTAACGATCCTACAAATGATTCTAACGATCCTATAAAATAAAATTTTTAACTATATATTATTAATAATTTTACGATAAACGTATCTTTTTTATTAAAATAATTGACTAGTTCATCCTACAATATTTTTAATAATCATATTAATAAGGTTTATCATTTTCTTACTTCATATATGACAAAATATGCAATCTATTATGTTATTCTTGCATACTTTTAGTTATAATGTAGGATCTTACGATTCTGCGATCCGATCCAAAAGACCCCCAACGATCCAACCTAGAATCCCGATTCTGATAACCTTGTTTAAGATTTTGCCGACTCCGTTTTTGATTATTTAAACTTTTTTTTTTCATTAATTACATAAAAAATTCTCTTTTCTAATATATGAGTTCAATTTTTATATTTTACGAGTTCATTTTTTTTATAAATAAAAAGCTCAATTTTTATTTGCTTTGAGTTCATTTTTCATATAATTCGATTCTCACATAACTAAAAAATTAATTAAAAAAATAAAAAAAATTATTTTTCGATTTTTTTACCTTTATTAAATTATTTTCTTTACGAAGAAAGCTTTAAAAATGTTAAATACGACATTTAAATTTTTATATACTACGAGTTCATTTTTATACACTAGAAGTTTAATTTTTTATGTTAGGAGTTCAATTTTCTATATTGTATGTATGAGTTCAGTTTTTATATTCTACGATTTCATTTTTATCTATGATAAGTTCAATTTTTATGTGCTTTGATTTCATTTTTCATATAATTTATTTTCACATAACTAAAAAATATTTAAAATAAATGATTTTTTCTCAATTTATTTTTTTGATTTTTTTTGCTTTTTTTAAACTATTTTCTTTTAAAAAATTAAAAATGTTAAATATAAGAATTCAATTTTTATATACTACGAGTTCATTTTTATTCACTAGAAGTTCAATTTTTTGTGTTAGGAGTTCAATTTTTATATACTACGAGTTCATTTTTATGCAATTAGCTATAATACTGTGTGCAAACAGCATCAACGACACCACACAATTTGTTTGAGTGGAGTCCACACAATTTATTTGAGTGGAGTCCACACAAACAATTTGAGTGGAGGGATGTCCCTTCTAGCACCCCTTCTTTTAGTATTTTACCGACCCCTTTTCATTTATATATATATATGTGTGTGTGTGTGTGTGTGTGTATTATCTATATTTATAACATGTAAAATAATACACTAAAAATCCTTTAATCTTCACAAATCCATTTTTTAAAATCCATTTTTTATTTAGTAATGTTAATCATTTAATTAAAACTTTTAAGATATGTGTATATAAACTGATTTTTATTTTAGTTTTTAATATTTGATATTTTATGAAACAATCTAAACATATAATATGATATATACTCATTATCTATTAATAGATAAAGATCAAATTAACAAACCAACTATATAATGTCAATTGAAACCTTGAATACTTATCCTAACTTAATTTAAATACTAACCCTAAATTCTAAACCCTAAAATCCTAATCATAAACCCTAATACTTACCCTAAAATCTATCCTTACCCTAACTATAAACCTAAACCTCAAATCCTAACATTAAATCTTAAAGTTTAAAACCTAACCCTAATAATACCCTAATCCTAACCTTAAACTCTAACCCTAACATTAAACCCTAACCCATAACCCTAAATCATAACTCTAACACTAAATCCTAACCTGAACATTAAACCCTAACAAATAACCTTACATCCTAACCATAACCTTAAATTTTACTCCTTAACCCTAAACCCTAACCTTAAACCATAACCCTAAATTATAAACCATAAACCATAAAATCCTAATCATAAACCCTAGCCCTAACATTAAACCCTAACCAATAACCCTAAATCCTAACCCTAACCCTAAGCCCTAAACGAATTACTATAAATAAGTGTTTTTCCAAATATTATAATCAAATATCTCACATATATATGAAAAATACATCATTTATTCATCAATTTGCAATAAATATGTTTTATCTAATTATTATATTATGTTATGCATTTTATTGGTATTGCTCACAAGGGCATGGTTCCGGTGAGGACCACTCTTGTGGTAAGGGCTAAGCTTATAATGAGATCCTAACCATTGGATTTACTCCTTTATTATATATCGAATGTTCAAGATTTTTTTATATTTTTTTGTTATTTTTTTTATTTTGTGAAAATCAAATTATATAAAAAAATGAACTCAAAGAACATAAAAATTAAATTTATTATAGATAAAAAAAAATGAACTCGTAGAATATGAAAATTGAACTCCTAACATAAAAAATTGAACTTCTAGTGAATAAAAATGAACTCGTAGTATATAAAAATTGAATTGTTATATTTAACATTTTTAATTTTTTAAAAGAAAATATTTTAAAAAAAGCAAAAAAAATCGAAAAAATAAATTGAGAAAAAATCATTTATTTTAAATATTTTTTAGTTATGTGAAAATAAATTATATGAAAAATGAAATCAAAGCACATAAAAATTGAACTTATCATAGATAAAAATGAACTCGTAGAATATAAAAACTGAACTCATACATACAATATAGAAAATTGAACTCCTAACATAAACAATTAAACTTCTAGTGTATAAAAATGAACTCGTAGTATACAAAAATTGAAATGTCGTATTTAACATTTTTAAAGCTTTCTTCGTAAAGAAAATAATTTAATAAAGGTAAAAAATCGAAAAATAAACAATTTTATTTTTTATTAATTTTTTAGTTATGTGAGAATCGAATTATATGAAAAATGAACTCAAAGCAAATAAAAATTGAACTTATTATCTATAAAAAAATGAACTCGTAAAATATAAAAATTGAACTCATATATTAGAAAAGAGAATTTTTTATGTAATTAATGAAAAAAATAAGTTTAAATAATCGAAAAGGGAGTTGGCAAAATCTTAAAAAATGGACGCGAAAAAGGGGGTATTTCTCCACTCAAATTGTTTGTGTGGACTCCACTCAAACAAATTGTGTGGTGCAATCTATTACTACATATATAAACTTGTGTACATGCCCCATTAATTGCCTCTAATAAATCCTTGGTCTTTGATAAATTGTATAAACTCATTCAAAATATTTTGTATATTCTCCTTAATAAATTGTATGTATTGTATTGCCTCTAATAAATCCTTATTCTTTGATAAATTGTATAAACTCAATCAAAATATTTTGTATATTCCCCTTAATAAATTGTATGCATTGTATTGCCTTTAATAAATCCTTAGTCCTTAATAAATTGTTTAAACTCAATCAAAATATTTTGTATGTATTTTGTATTTTCCCCTTAATAAATTGTATGTATTGTATGTATGTAATGATCTTGCAAAACATTTCAAGTTTATAAAGTTCATTTGATTTGATGACATATTCAAAATATGTATATATAAATTAGATTTTTTGTTGTACAAATATATTGGACAATTAAAGTCTTCTACCATACAATACAAATTAATAAATTATATAATTAATGTGAATACAATCTATTACTACATATATAAACTTGTGTACATGCCCCATTAATTGCCTCTAATAAATCCTTGGTCTTTGATAAATTGTATAAACTCATTCAAAATATTTTGTATATTCTCCTTAATAAATTGTATGTATTGTATTGCCTCTAATAAATCCTTATCCTTTGATAAATTGTATAAACTCAATCAAAATATTTTGTATATTCCCCTTAATAAATTGTATGTATTGTATTGTCTTTAATAAATCCTTAGTCCTTAATAAATTGTTTAAACTCAATCAAAATATTTTGTATGTATTTTGTATTTTCCCCTTAATAAATTGTATGTATTGTATGTATGTAATGAGCTTGCAAAGCATTTCAAGTTTATAAAGATCATTTGATTTGATGATATATTCAAAATATGTATATATAAATTAGATTTTTTGTTGTACAAATATATTGGACAATTAAAGTCTTCTACCATACAATACAAATTAATAAATTATATAATTAATGTGAATACAATAACATTTTTAAGGTAATAATCATAGCACACAATATGCCCAAAAATTTCCCATTTTCATTTGCACACATCAATTTTATGAAATAAAAATTATTTTTGATTTTAATTACTATATATTGACGTTGGAATAATCAACTAGAAATTTTAGGAGAGCTTGAAGATAGTTTTCAATTTTTTTTTAATGTTAAAGAAGCAACTTTTCAGTAAATGAAACATTTTCTATAATGCATTTCTCAATTTAGTTGGAACCATTTTCTCTTAATACTAAAACAAACCTTAGTAAGAAATTGTAATTACTAATTATTGTTTCTAATAATTTTTTACGAGTGAATGTTTTTGAAATTATATAGTTGAAAGTAAAGATCAAGAAAAGATATATTTCACTTTAATTGGAAGCATTAAGTGCTAGAATTAAGTTACAATACTAGAAAATCAAAAAAAAAAAAAACGCCTACTATATCCTATTTAGGAGCATTAAGTGACACAATTTAATTCCTATATTTACTTCTTAAAATTTTAACTTTCTTAATCCTAAAAAAACGTCTATGGTCAATTGGTTGGAGCATTAAGCGTTGTAATTTGTTATTTCTTCAACCTCTTCTTACCTCTCTTAAATCCTCTTTATATAGCGCTTCGTATTTTGTTTGGAGTGGGGAGTGCCTCTTTCCTTCTTAGAGTGATGAAGATTAACAATATGGAGTATTTTGTATTTTTGTTGAATTTTTATTATATAATATAGTTATTTATCATTCAATCTTTCCATTTTTTTACCTACTACTTAGTTCTCAAATGTTGTAAACATTTATAAAGTGACATATATACCTAGAAGATAAGTAGCCTTCAAATTGCTATAACTATTTAAAAACATGTAGTATTATATAGAAAAACAAGTTCATTTACATCTTTGGTGAATGTATTTTGGAGATAAAATTGTATAGTTTTTCATGTGAAATTATAAGATTTAAGTAAATTTTAATGTCTTACAATGAGTTAAAATATAAAATTAGACAAGAATAATAACAAGATCTAAAATAAAAGAATAACACAAATGAACTTTTATTCCATGACCTTAATTAGCTTTCTATTGGTATTTTTTTATGATCATGTGTGCATTTTACTTTTAATCAATAACACAATGTGAAGCATCTATAGATTCGAGCATGACTACATTTGGCTATAAGAAGATAAGTAAGTAGTCTAATATGTGTTCATGTATTATCTTTAAATATAAAGTTTGGTATCTATTCTCATTAAACGTGAACTAATATAATTCTCATTAAACTTGAACTAATATAATTTTATGTGTAAATTTGTAAAAACAATTGACAAAAGTCTATTGCACTTCATTGCAGTGATTCTTTTAAAACCGTTCAAATTCTATCAATAGTATACTTTGCATTTTTTGCAACACTCTACCACATATATCTATGATAAATTAATCGTAATAAATTCAATAATGACCAAATGTCGAAACTTTATTTACACAATTCCATAGCATTTTCAGTATGTCCATAGCCAAATAAATGCTTGAAAAAAGGGACTTGAAATTCCTTTTGCTTGAAAAATAAATTGATTTGAATAAAATTAATATCAATTATGAATGTATTTTCTGCGAGGTTAGGTATTGATTGAAGAAGATATGGGAATTGGATGGCTTAATGTGATCCACAATTAGCCCTCTCACCCTACATAGGAGATAAGGGATTGAACAAGATACTTTGTGAAAAGTGCACAGACTTGCTCTTCATGTGCAATGGAAATTTATAAAGACCAATTTTGCTCATCACTATGAAAAGAGCGTTACTAAGAAAATAAACACATGTAAATTATTTTTTTTTTGACAAAATCGCCAATCCGTTATTCCGTTAAAAGTCTCTGAAACACGCGCTTTGTCATTCCGCCATTGAAAGGGATCACCGATCACGTAGTGCAGGTGGGTGCGTGTGATTGCCGTAAAGTAAACGCGCGTGCAACACAATCGCCTTTCAGCATCAAAGCTCCCAATTTTTCAAACTCTCTCCTGCCAACCAACCTCCCCATAATCAATAAATGCACATCCATTTTTCAAACTCATCTCTTCTTCTTATACTCCGTATCTTTCTTCGTCTCCTCTTCTTCCTCATTCACACACTCACACACATTGATCGAACGAGCTCATGGCTTTTCCCTGTTTCATTGCTCCAATATCCGTGGCCATATCTCTCTTCGTCCTCTTTCACCAATCGCACACTGTCTCATCCGACTTCTTATCACCCCTTTTGTCTCCAATCTTCGGTTTGTTTCTTCAATTTTGGGCGTTTTGTGTAATGGGATTTTCTGGGTTTTGATCCATTTGTGCTTGTTAGTAAGTTTTGGTTTTGGACAGCTATGGTGTTTGATGATACTACTAGCTCAGAGAATAAAATCTTGCTTGTGTTTGGTTTTGATTTTGTGTATCATTGACTTGTTCTGATGATGACATAATTGGTATGCAGAAAATGTGTGCAAGGAAGTGCCTTGTGGAAAGGGAAGCTGTAGGCCTACCGAAAACAGCATGATCCCTTTTGAGTGTGTATGTGAGTCTGGTTGGAAGCAACCTTTCTCTGCTGATGGATTCGGTTTCCTTCCTTGTGTTATTCCCAATTGTGAGGTTTTTTTTTTTTATCTCCTGCTCTCTCTATTGATTATTATCTGAATTCTCTGTTTTATTAAGCTATGGGCTACTTTAATGTTCAGTTTCCTGTTTACCTTGTGTTCTATCTCCATGTGTTTATTATGGTTGCCAAAATATAGTTGGGAAAGATACTGAATGTAGTATTTCCTTTGAATTTAAATAAACCTTTAGGCCAAAGCTAAATTTATACTTTTGTGTATGTTTTGCCAAGCTAAAATTAGAGTAGAGGCTCAGAAAATAGCATATATTTTGGAAGACTAAATTATTTCCAAATGTAATCTGAATTTGATGAATCTGATGTAGCTGACTGAAAGAACATAGTGATATGTTTGAGCATAAAGGATACAAGATATCATCAACTGTCAAGAATCAAACTTATACTATCTAATTTAGCATTTCCACACATTTGTACAAAAAAGAATGTTATAGTTCTTTCTACGAAATAAAGAATGATATAGTTCTAAGGTATCTTTCAAACTGAACACTTGTACTTTTTTCCTTTCGTTAACCTAAGATCGTATGGTAGATTATATCACGACATTGACTTAAACCGCTGCTGTTGTATTACCAAAAAATCCAGTTGTCCAAAAAGAAAGTCAGAGACTTGTTATAGTTAATTAATGATGAATTTAAGTAATCTATATACTAATTAAAATTTGCGGTGACGTAAACCCTTTTTATAGAAGTAAATTACTTGCACTTCACCTACTTTAGTCTCCATCTTTCATTACTGTGCTGCTACTTACTACATCCAAAAGTTGGAAATGAGATTTTGCTGTATATACAATGCTTTTATACCTAGGGCAAGTTATTTGACAAATACAATCATTTTCAATCTTTGTCTTTATGTTGGATTACTTTTTTTCTGGAATTAGAAAGGTAATGTTTGCACCACTTGAAATATTTATCATGGACTCAACAGTTAAAAATTTGTCCAAATGAACTTTACGCTGAATGAGATATCAGGTAGGAGCAATCCCCTAAAGGAAAGAGAAGAAAATGAAACTTTGTGATCTTTATATTTGTTGAAACAAGAAAACAGAACTACAATGAGGTTTGGTCATCAGTATTCAGAGAGGAAAAGTGGACCAATTTAAGCTGTTGTTTTCAAGGCCATTATCCTGGGAGGTTCAGTGACAACCATTCTTACACAAATTCTTCTTTGATAGCCAAATGTAGAATACAGTAAAACCAGTTTAAACTTTCAAATATATAAAAGTAATTTGTATGCCTAGATTCTTATAATCCACTATGGGCTTGCTTTTATGTAGGCACCATAAATTATTCATGTTCACCAGCTGCTTCTCCAACACCAGCACCAGCACCAGCACCTAAAAATGCAACCGGATCAGCCTTCGACAGTTAGTACCATTCCACTGAATAATTCATGGAATCAAGGCAACATCTTTCAAACTTCAAACACATCAAACCTGATCACCTTTTTTGACTCATCTACTTAATGTTTGGTTGCAGTTTGCAGCTTGAACTTTTGTGGTAGTGGCACTTGCAACAGATCATCATCATCAAACTCTTCATATTCTTGTTCATGTAGTGAGGGCTATAGTAATCTCATGAATTCCACTTCACTCCCCTGCTTCCGAGATTGTAAGACTCATAATTTACTATCATAGAATTAGTGCAATCTCCCATTAATTGACAAATCAGATTCTCCTGCTTATATGTCTGTATTGATCTGGTCTTGATGATATGTTTGTAAGGTCAACTTGGAGGTGATTGCAAGAATCTTGGCCTATCATTGTTCAATCAAACTGCTCATGCACCACCCCCTGCGAGCGCTAATTACAGTACAGGTAAAGGTAAATTTTGATATCTCCATTAAACAGACTTCTTGTATGAGTATTTACTGTTGATATATTTACTTATTCTGCTATGCCTGAATTCTTGTTGCAGCTGCACCTCTTCAACATGATATATTGTCCCGGGCCATCCTCGTTCTTGTGATGTTCCTCGCTACGTTTCTATTCGCATGAATCGTTATTTGGGTGACTTGCGAGAATCATATTATAGCTAGCATACCTGTGTTTGAGATAGCATGGATTTCTTTCCTACATTTTTGAGCCGATGTTGAGTTTTGCCATTGTGGTATGTAGATTCACATGTAAATTTTTGAGGAGATCTAGCCTTGTAGCAATTCATCTTCTTGTAGTGTGGTTTGTATGCGAATGTTGTTATGACTTAGTAATGAGAAGATCCCTTGAGATCTGAGACTACTTATTTAAATTACTTGTTTTCTTCTTGTGCAGTTTATTATTTACCTGGTGAAATTGAATTAAACTTATAAAAAAAAAAAAAAAGGGCATGATAATGCAAATTAAGTTTGTATGCCTAGATTGTTATGACTTGGTGATTATGTAAAGCTAAACCAAATTAAGTTTGAACAGCTTGCTTATAGAGAATTGCAAAGTCAACCTCAGAATTGAAGGCCTAGCAAAGTCAGCTATCAAATGGACCCAAATTCGAAATGTAGGTTACCAATTCCCGGTGACATTAAAACCGCGTTCAAGTCCCCACCATTGAATGATTCACCCACCACCCTCAAATTTGAACCACATACACACAATAACCAAGTACAACAAGTATTTAATCTTGACTTGTGGTCGGTAGGAGATACTCTAGAGTCTAGATATCAAGTTGAGTTGAGCCATTGCCATTGAATCCGTCAAACTCAACATTCTTCGTGTCTTGTATTACCAATGCAAGAAAAGGTCAAGGTTCAACAAAGCAAATGATACGTAAGTTGTTAACTTGATATTTGGGCCTTGAACGAGTGTTTGCATTTGAACTGCTTTAATTTTGGGCTCAAAGGCCCATTAATTCCATAATGGGCCCGAATTTAAAATTGCAGAATAACGAGATCAGCAATTTAATTAGTGGAAACTAGTTGATGACCAGGGCCTTGCCCGGAGACTTTTTTAAGTGAAAAATTATAATATACTAATTTACATATGATATAAGTATTACAATTTAAAAAGTAAAAATAATATTGTTTTTATTAAAATATTATTTTAATAATAATTAAAAGTAGACATTCTCGACTGGGTAAGACAACTGAAACCAGCACAAAAACTGCAACTAAAGGACCCCATTCACTCGTAAATTTTAATGACATGAAGCTAAACTAAACCCAACCGACTCAACTCGATTAATAACATTAAGGGACTATTATTTATTTATTTATTAAGGGATACGTAATATAAAAAATCAACATAGTTAGAAAAAAAATCATAGTCAGTGATAGAAATTAATATTAAAAAATCAACAATCACACATAGAAAAATAAAAAAAATTCATGCTTATGAGTAAAAAAATTAATCAAAAAATGAATACTATAATTATAACTAAAATTATGCTCTACATAAATTATAAAATTTCCATAAGAAAATAAATATAAAAAATTATAATTATGCTTTGTATTAATAACATAAAAGTTAACATACTTATGGATAGATAATTATTATATTGGAAAGACATATATAACCATATTATTAAAAAATTTATCATACTTAATGATATAAAATTATTACAAAACTCTAAAAAAATTAATATTAACACCCATAAATAAATATATGGTATATATTAATTTAAAATATGTCATTTTTATAAATAAAAAATCAATATAAAATTCATAATTTAAAATTATAATCCGTGTTAATTAAAAAGGTTGTCATACTTATTGAATTATATTAATATAAACAATTTTGTTACTAAAAATATGGTGAATTTTAGCAGTTGGATCATGAAAATTTTTACCTTTTTATTTTATAAAAACTTGATTTAAGATAAATTATTTACATAAATAGATAAAATAATTTTTATTATTTTTTTAAAATTAGAACCTAAATTTATTTTCATAAAATGGATAAAAACGAATTTAATTGAGAAATATAAATTAATAAAAAATATAAATTAATTTTTTTAAATATAAGCTGGGGTAAGATTTAATGTGGTGGTTCGAAAAAGTTTGGCTTTAATATATAGTTATAGATGTAGTATATTTTATCTATATTATATGGATAGAAGATAATAAAATATTATATTATAATGAGCATGAACAAAGATAAAAAATAATACGTAGAGAAAAAAAATTAATATAATGAACATGAACACAGATAAAAATAATGGATAGATATAAAAATTTATCCAATCTCATAGTAATTTGAAAAAATATATAAATTATTATACAATATATTTTATCTATACTATATGGATAGAAGACAATTAAATATTATAATATAATGAGCATGAACAAAGATAAAAATAATGGGTAGAGATAAAAATTTATCCGATCTCATAGTAAATTGATAAAAAAAAATATTAAATAAGATGATTGCATAAAATTGGAAATTCCATAAGGTGGTATAATTACATAATATATAACTGATTTAAAAAATCATTATTAAAAATAGGTGATTGCAATATAAATTCTTAATGACGAATTAACCATATATAGGGCTCACAAAATATAAATATAGATAGAATTAAAATTTTAAAATAGTATGATTATCATGTGCAAGATTTTGTAATATATATCTTGTAATATATTATTATTATAAAACTTAATTATTAAAAATAGATTATCACAAAAAATTCATCTATAGATTGCATTTGTACGTAATATATCATTAATATAAATGCCATGATTAAATTTTTAAACCATTATGATAAATACATTTATGGTTTACGTAAGAACAAAACTAATATGATTATCACAAAAAAAAATTAATATTTTTTTTATCGGAGAATATAAATCAACTTAATATTGTCTTAACAATAAAATATTCCATCTTGCATATGGATATTTATATTATATCTAGATATTGAAATTGATAATCATATCATCATTAAATATTACAATATAATGCAATAATGAGTAGAGATTAAAATTTATCCAAGCACATATAAAATTGATAAAAAAAAATTATTAAATAAGTTGAAGGTATAAAATTGGAAATTTTATAAGGTGATTGAATTTTATAATATATAATTAATTAAAAAATTATTATTAAAAATAGGTTGGCTGTAATATAAATTTATAATGACGAATCTGCCCAAAAATACTTCAGGTTTAGAAGATATAAATTGATTGAATCAACGCCGGCAGTAAGAAGTTTTTACTTCAGCTCGGAAAAATGTCATTTTTGCCCTTTTTATACGAAATATTTGTCATTCAGATTTATAAGTACTCCATAAATATTTGTCCTAAAAAAATATTTTCAAACAAATAATAAAAAATAGGAACATTTTTGTCTAATAATCACTCCACATCTAATGTAAATTTTTAGCTATTTTAACAAGTGTGGCAATTAATTAGAACTGACACTTTGGAAAAGCAAATCAGAGGAGGGGGTCGAATCCGCCGGACATTGGAAAAGACGCGGGTGTAGACGGCGGCGTACGGCTTCATTTCAATCAATCATCACCAATTCCTGCACACGGAGCAGCTACCCCATACCCATACCATACTATACGCCTCCTCTACTAGTACTACGACGACTCTAACGTAGTAACGTGTACCATTAATTGATGCATCCATATATTTGGGCCACCTGTTTTTCCCATTTTTATAAATCACTTCAAATCATTAAATTTGTGGGAAATTTATCAAGTCCAAATCTACTGTTAAAGATTTGGCTCCTTCAATCGCAATATACTCCGAATTTAATAAGGTGAAAATATTTTTTTTTTAAATGTAATTTTCATAGTGTCAAACAATGTTATAAATATACTAAAAAGCTCCGACAAAATAAACTACTTTCGTCCTATAATATTCGTCTCAAAGGGCGGTTTTCACACAAATTAAGAAAACAAAGAGGAGAAAAAACAGTCAGTAGGAATGGGAGAGATACTGTGATGTTGATGGATAAAGATGAGAATAAATAGAAGGAAAAAAGGAAATGACTAAAAAGATTATTGTAGTACATTTTTTATTGGATAATATGGATAGAGATGATATTAAATGGGATAATATTGTAAAAAAAATATAGATATAAAAGAAAACCGGATAAACATTTAGTTACGACGAAAAAGAAAATAGGACAAACACTATATGACGGAGGGAGTATACTCTAAAAAGTGATACTACAGAATACCATGTAGTATCTAAGGTTACGAACATTTATAAAACTTTGATGTCCGCCTTTTTAGTCATGTTTTTAGGGTGTGTTTTTGTGTGTTTGAGTCTTTTTCTTTTAATTTTGTGGTTTGTTTTGAGTCGTTTGTGTAGGTTTTTGTATTTATTTAAGATATGGAATCTACATCAGCTTTGGTGGTATTTTATAGGTTTTTAGGAGCTGTTTAGAGCATATTTTGAAGAAAGGAGGAAAGCACTTGAAGATAGCACTCAAGAATGAAGTGAAAGCCTAAGAAAAGCACTCAAATAAAGAAGTGAAGAATCACGTTCGAGACAAGAAAGAAGTAGAGAAACTCGTTACAAAGACATAGGAAAGAGAATCGAGTCAAACGGAGGTGTAACGAGCCCGCTACGGAAGTTTTACTCTCGGCTGTTTGTAGTGCTGAACAGGGTCGGTACCGAGGCATTCAGGGTCGGGGTCCTCTTTGTCCGAGTCGGCGCAATTAATGTTATTTTATCCCTTTAAATAGTTTCCTTAGGGGATATATCTTTTAAGAAGATTTATTCCTTATAGGTAGCTCTTAGATAGATTAGTTTCTCTATAAATACTCTTGTCTAGCCTTTGTTATCAAGAATCTCACAATTAACCTAGTTAGGGTAGAGAGAGAGAGGAGAGGAGGCGTGTGAGGAGAGAAGAGAGGACGAGATTGGATTGCTTGGAAGACAAGTTTGTTTGGATTCAAAGTTGTAAACTTTCTCTTCTATTTAATTTAGTTGTTTTTAATTATGAATTGTGAGTATTCTCTCTCTCTAAGGTTGAGGTTGAACCGAACAGTGGTTGTGCATGCTTGTTTGTGATCATGATTTGATTGTTTTTATTGCATGAATCTTCTCTCTTATTCTTAATCCTTGAAACAAAAGTGGATAGGAATTTCTCATTCATATTTGAAGCAAAAGCGAAAACCTTGAATCAGAATAGTCAATTTAGGGTTTTGAAGCGAAAGCAGATCAATCCTAGTTGAAGTAGAAGAGATAGATAGTAAAGTTTATTGATTTGACGAAAGTTAGTTGATTTACTTGCTTAGTTGACGAAAGTGAACAACTTTATGTGATAAAAGCATGATCTTTGTGTTTCATAAACGTTTGTATGCATGATTGTTGTTGCGGTGACACCTTAAACCTTAGAAATCTCTTACCTCTGATAAAAACTCTTGCTTTAAATTGATTGCTTGCGTGATAAGTAACAAAACTTGATACTGACTTTCTCCTATGGACGAACCTGACTCCCTTTGTAGGATCGTTAGTACTTCTAGGTCGTTGACCTAGCCAACGACGCCAATCTGGTGAAGGTTGTCGACTTAGACAAAGTCACCAACCTTATTGTATACGCAATGGAAATTTAATTTAACAGAAAAGACTTACTTGACACACCAATATTTTATAGTGGAAACACTTGATCGATGAACTCTATCAATCAAGTGTGAAAACCACTCCCTTTCAAGTTCTCGCTTGGAAGGATTAAAAGTCGTAGCTTGCTTTATTGATCTTTTGGATTGTTTACAAGAACACCCTGGATCTAGACCTACTTCCCAAGCACTCTAGAACTCGTTGTGAACCGAGTGAACACAACCCTCAACCCGTCTAACAAGCCTACGTCTCTCCGAACTCACCACTCGATCGAATACCACGAACGAGTCACTCTATCTTTTTCTTTTTACAAATATGGAGTATAAGCTCGTGGTTTTTCCTCTCTTAATATGAAATATCAGCTATCTCATTTCTAACCTAATAACCACGAATTATATAGGCTAGCATACTAGGGTTTAGAGATATATTACTTCCTTTATTAATTAGGGAAGATAATATAAATCTAATCCTTACAAATCTTCCTAAGGATAAAATAAATATTACAATAAACAAACTCCTTAGGGCTTAAGCAAGATCCACGTCCTTTCTTGTTTTGAGAAGATTCTTTCCTTAACCGAACTGATCTGATATCTAGCGCAATCTTCTCACGCATTTTTAGTTTGCCTTCCTGTCAGGTCGGGGACCTGGCTCACGTCGACGACATGCCCAATTCGGCGACTTGGATCATGTTGGCGACCTGTTTCACACACTCGAGGTTGACCACCTGACTTGCATAGTTCGGGGACGTGACTCACGTTGGCGACCTATTTTACATCTTCGAAGTCGGACACCTTACTTGCGTAAGTTGACGACCTATCAAAGTCTTGAGCTCACATTCTACCAACTCTTTTATTCTGTCTTGGTTCACATGTTCGCGACTTCTCACATGTCAACGAATTCATAGAAGAATCCATGTTGTCGACTTCTTTCAAGTTTGGAACCATCAAAATCAAAACTTCGCTTTCTAACACCCATGTACTCAGCGGGGTCTTGACTACAAATTTATTTGTTGTTAAGTAAATCCCTATCAACAATGACCGTATCAACTCATCTTCCCGCGGGCAACGTCGGTCACCAAGAATAACATTGACTAGCTGAAAATTATCGTCTTCGACCAGGATATGGAAACGCCGTGTCGGGTGACTTCGAGAATCCCCATATCGCCGATCAATCCTCCGTTGAAATAGATAGGGGTGCTAGCGTGATTTCGGAGAATGAATCCAACAGATGAAATACCATTTACACAAGCAGCACCATCAAAATTAAGTTGACGGAGTTGAGTTTTGGTTTCTCTCATTTGATGTTTTTCCGTCTATTCTTATGTATTTTGGTTTTGGGACTATGTCCAGCAACATCAGCTTTTCTAGCAATTTTCCAATCCCTTATTTGGGATTGGGTTACTTCAATTATGCAGTTTTGGGAGGTCCTGGTTTTGCCCATTAGAGCTATTGAATTTGAAAAAACAAATGCACCACCAAGCGCATATAAAGGTATCCATTTCTTCTTTTGAGGTTATTACCCATCTATATCCACAATAGTAAGATATTTAGGTTGCCCCATTATAAATTCCCGAGTTACAAGACGAACTTTTGAGTCTGTAATTCAGTCAACTGACCAACAACTAACTAAATTGAAGGTGGATTCTCTTTCTCAAGCAGGCATAACCACTCTTATTAGATCAACACTAGCAACAAAACCATACTATATGAGTATATGATGCAAAACTTGATGCTACCTAGAGGAACATTAGATAAATTAGACTCTATTAATAGACAATTTTTTTGGAACAAACCTAGTAGTGGTGTACCACTAGTAGGATGTGATAAGATTTGTAGGATTAAGAAAAAGAGAGGACTAGGTTTTAGAAAAGAAAAACATATCACTAAAGCCTTACAAATGCATTTGTTATGGAAGATTCTTGTTGAACCTAATAATGTTCAGGTATGTATTATCTCGGAGAAATCCTTGAAGGGCAAGCATGTGTTCGAGTACTCATATACGAGAAATGTCACATGGGAATGGGAAAAATTAATGAGTTTAAAAGAAGATTTTGAGAAAGGGCTAATATGGAAAATAGATGATGGGACTTCGGTTAGATTTCTAGAAAGACCTCTGGGTTATAAATCGACCTTTAATGGACATATGCCTAATAAATAATAATGTGGACTCTAATGTCAGTGTCTCCCACTTCATCAATGCAAATAGACAATGGAAGGATCAAGAGCTCATTCGGTACTTATCAATTGCTTGGGTACCCCGAATCATGTCTATGATAATTTCGAAAAGCCAGATTATTAGGGACGTATTATATTGGCATCCGAGTAATAATGGTTGGTCCTCCACTCACTCGGCCACATCTCTTGTTTCCCAAGACGAAAATACAAATGACTATGGGTATGACTGGATTTGAAAATTGGATACAATTCCAAAAGTGAAAATTACGGAAAGTATGAAATACTAGGACAAGTTTGTAATTAGTTTGGTTTAGTGGGTTACCTTTGTAATAAGTGACAAAGTCATCTTATAAGTCTGTATTAGGTTAGCCGAATAGTTTGACCAGTTTGAAACACTTTTTCCTCTTGTATAGTTCTGGAGATCACCTCTATATGAGGCTTCTCTAATGGAGGATTATGTTTAGTAATTTAATTTTATGAATGATATCTGAGTTTTTCATAAAAATATTTCTATGAAAAGTTTGTATAAACGGTTTTCCGACTAAAGATAGACTACTCCAAGAACATATAGCAGTTACTTTCGAATGCCCATTATGCTAGGATCAGAACGAAATAACTGGCCATCTTTTAGTGCACTGCGCATTTACCTTAACGACCTTGCAGTGAATCGATCCCTTACATGCCGAATCGATTTTTCAAACGCAATATAATTAAAATGGGATTTTGTCCACCATACAAAACCTTAAGATCCGGTTGACTTCATCTAAGTTCCAAGACATTTTAATAACTTAGGGTATCTGGTATTATCGCAATAGAACCCGATAGTCAATTAACCCATAGAGTCATAGACGGACCAACCACAAGCATAGAAGATTTCATACAATCCCAAATTAAGTTATGGCCAAATCCCTAGATGAGGAGCCTTGAATTTTTATAAGAGAACAGAATACAACTTTATTGAGACAGAAACCAATGAATTGGTCTAAACCCCCAGTGGATTCATTAAGACAAATTTTGACGGATCCAAGCGAGAAAATGGGAGCGTGACAAAAAGATATATAATCCGGGATCATCATGGATAGACCCTTTGCATAAATGCATCATCCAATGACTTTTGGAGAGTAATACAAAATGAAGCGAGAGGTATGTACAATCCAGTTTGTGATGTCAAAAAAAGACAATAATAAAATCGAGCTAGAAGGAGACAATCTCATTATATAAATGTCCTAAAAGAGGGATCTTGCCCATGGCAAATTGAGATGTTGATTGCGGACACTCTTACACTTCTGCAATCCTTGAAGGCAATTCGAATCCAACATGTGCCTCGTGACTACAACAAAATATCTAATTTAATTACATTTTTATAATATTTCTATAATATTAATCAAATACAAATTTACTTTGAATTTGGCATCCTCATTCATAAAAATACACTACACTAAATCATATTTTTTAGCATAAAATTTACCTACTAAAAAAATATGAACTTGGCTTAGCGTTTAGGGGGCCTATTACTCTCTATTAGTCATGCCAAAGCGTGTGTACGTACCCTACGCTTTCACCATCCCGATCAGCACTTGCCCGTATTAAATTTTGGAATTATTTCAATCCCTTTGCAATCGAACTCCTCATTGTTTTCCCTTTCAATTATCAATTAAGGGCCACCGCCACGCATGAATAAAACCAGGAATTTGTCAAATTCTCCCTTGTACATTTTGACTTATGAGGGAGATTGGATTTCACCTTAAAATTAATTAAGAATAGAAAGTAATAATTTATAGATTTATATATGACTCTTTTGATAATACTTATCGTTTTAATTTGAAATTTTCAATAATGATTATAATATGACATATTTTACTCTATCTTTTTTTATTTTATCCTTATTAATTAAAAAATTACATAAATATATAATAGAAGAGAGGAAGATCTTTATAAATTAACGTGTATTTAAGTCAAACTGGTTGTACCCGTCGTACCATGTACGACTACGATTCAGTATTTTATAGACATTATAAATAAGATATTAATAAATAAAAATATAATATAAATTTTAATATAAGAAATTTTATTGCTCGTAGAATGTATAATTTTTTCAATCAATATAAATGGTTAAATTTAATGTTGAGAATGAAGATATATTATTATGATAAAATAATTACATTTCTCTTTTTTCTTGATGATATTTCATAGATATGTAATTAAAAAAGTTAAGAATTTAAAAAATAATAGTTAACTTAATAAATAAGATATGCTAAAAGATTAAAGATAAAGATAACTCAATTATATAAATATTTAATTAATTTAATTTAAGATGGGAGCAAACTCATTTTGTGGTTTGATAATGTAAAAATTAGATAAGATTAAATATTATATTATTCATATTTTATTACTTTTCATGTACATAAATTTAGAAATTATCAAATATTTTAATATATCTATTAATATGTTATTATCTATTTTTATTAATTTTAAACAATATAAATATTTATCATTAATTTTTTATTATAAACAATCAATATATATCTATAAATAAATTCGTCAAAAGATATATGCTAAGAGATTTATGTTTATTTTAAAATATTTAAAATATTTTATATTTAATTTTAAATACTTGTATTAGGAAGCTTTCAAAAGATATTGTTATACTAAACAGATATTTGTTTGATGTTAGAGATAAATTTAAATAGTTTAAAAAGAATTTATTAAAAAGAAGTTATAATAATATAAACAAAAATTAATTTTTGTAAATATGAGGTGAAGCCAGAATCGTTTTGGTGGCTCGAAAAGGTATAGCTTTAATATATAGTTATAGATCATATAACTTCATAATTTTAGAAACAAATTCTAAAATGGATGTATTTATTAACGGATGGAACATTAATTGGTCAGACCCAGACAAACGAATGGTGACATCTTAGTCTCTTTTTAGCCAACTCAACCCAAATAGTAGACGGGTAGCATTGACCGCTAAACCTAAACCCAAACAAGTCAAAAAATGGGCTCATGATCAAACATAAACATGCTTTAATAACATGTTAAATTATGCGGGCCGTGCATATAACGAGTCAAGCATGCAATCTTAATGAGGTTCTATCCTAAAACAATTGACAATAAAAAAAGTAATTTATAAACTTATATACTAGTCTAAATTAACCCTGAACTTCCAATGCTGGAAGAGTATATTGTCACAATCGTTGTTTTTGTTGGAAAATAGTTGCTTTTAGGATTTTTATACATTTAACGAAATCTCGCCGACATAAAAATACAATTATATAAAAATGACTTTATATTATATAGTAATAAATATATATATAAGATATTTATTATACATGTAAATTAACAGTACTCTTTATGCTTTCAGGTTTTTTGGTTGGTTGGTTGTATTATTGCTTACTCATTTTGTTCTTTAGTATCTCTCTTTGCCTCACTTAATTAGTTGGTGTCGGCTGCACAATGGTCTTTTGGTACACCTGACTTGTCTGATCTATGGAATTTTTACCTATTTAAAAAACCAATCTTTATAATAAAAAAATCCACAAACTACAAACTTAGATGTGTGATATTATATTATTCACCTTAACTCTCGATTAAGATCAGTAGAACACTCTACTCTATTATATCTTTGCTATAGTTTAATTAATGAAAAATAATTTTTAAAAAAAATATATAATTTTCACATTTTCTAATACAAAAATACAACTATCATTCACGTAATTCGAAATAAAAAAGTATACTTTTTTTCCAAAATTACTATTTTACTATTTACACTTGTCACTACAACTTAATTGCTTGAGTGATGCCCCAAATACAACATATTACCTGTCTATTTATAGGCTGCACAAGTAGATTAAAGCACCGACCTCCACATTCTTCTATATAATTATTTACACACCAAATCGGTCGGACTTTTATGTAAGAGCTAGGTATATGGAGTATATGCTACGAAGCAGGTTATTTTTTATTAATTACTATGATGAAATAACATAATTACCTTTTGTTTTATATGTCTTTTCTAATCTTTTTTTTTTTGGTCGGATATGTCTTTTCTAATCTAATTTTTAGGCATTGATCAAGTATCTAAATTTGGAAATAGTATCCCATCTATACTTTTTTAAATTGATCGAAATCAATTCATTTATAGTCATGAATTAAAAAAGAATAAACTACTATATAAACTATAGTTGAATAGTTACCTAGTACGAAGTACAGTGTTTAATTTTAAACATGATAGCTAGGTTACTAAAAGTCCTTTTCTTAATCAATTAATTAGCGCTTATATATACTCTTAAGATAAGATTGGAGGGTCCGGATGAAGAACGTAGCGGGGTCCATAAAATTTGGGAGACCAATTCCGGTGCCAGCTCGCCCGGGTTTGGGTGGGTCCAGCTGCCAGCATGCATGTGTACCTGTGAACTGTACGTGAAGTGATCACCGATGGAGCTTAACACAACAACACGTATACTCATCGAAATAATGTACGTACGTGATCATTGATTGGAATATTGGATAATCTGAAAATCATACTGTAATTAAGAAGAAAATTCTGATACAATAATTAATTCGACACTAACATCTTGTATCGTTGTCCATGCCATGTGCCGGCTACCACGTTTCATATCTCGGTCTCTCAATTTATCGGACTTGTCCGAAACTTCGAATCCTTATATACCTTGTTAAAAAAAAATCGACACTACCATCTACCTAAAGAGAATCATGAATAAATTATTACAAAGGAATACATATGTAATGTGTCTTGGGTTCAAAGTTCAGACAAATTAAGTAGAGATATTGAAATAAGTAATGACAAAAAAGTACTTAGGGAGAATTTGGGATAGATTGTAGCCGTACGTGAGCATAACCCTAATACAAAATTAAGGTGGAATTTATTTTAAGATGAATTAACAATAAATAAAAAAAACAGTCCATCAACCTTATATACTAATTTTATTTATCTATCAACTCCAATATAATATGCTGGGATTCATAGTCCAATTCCAATATGTTGCATCTCAAGTTCTCAACGTATATGACATATAGCTGTACTTTAGCAGTTTATCTAAACGTACTGGCAAACTAAACGGTAAATTAAACTAATTAACCCCATGGGTGGATCTTAATTCATTGTCTCCGGCCAAAAATTAATGACGACGCGTCCCTACCCAGAACAAAGACAATGAGTTATCATCATGTATATAGGAATTCTTGTCGGTTAGTCTAATGTCGATTATTTCGGTCTCTCGAGGCTTATCTGGTATATCAAATTTCTTTCTTTACGTAAAAAAAATCATGTAGATAGAAATGGCAAGTGATGATCGATCCTATCATTAATTTGTGTACGGAATCACGTTAATACTTTATGTACATTTAAGAGTGAGAGTGAACGTACGTTGTCTGACTGGCCCGTTATGGCTGGTATATTGTTATATTCATTGTCAATAAATAACAATGATATACTATTATATATGTGAGCATAAATAAATGATCAAATAAGACATTACTTAGTAAATAAAACTAAAGGAAGAAGTGATACTTAAACATACAAGTCTTAGTGCGTACCTCAGTTGATTAGTAAATGTAGATATCCATAACGTACTTTGAAGTTACTTGTTACACATGCATCTCTCCTGCCCACATCTATAATGGGCTAAGCTTTTTCTATTAGATAACAAGAAAACAATTAAGAAATAAAATTACGATTTTTCTAAGGATATAGGTTAAGAAGCTTAAAAAAGAAATTATTTGTTAAATTTTACTCTCTCTGTCCCAATATATATGAGTTTTAGTCTTATGTACACATATTAAGAAATATTTTACTTTTTTCTACAAAAAAAAAAGAAATACTTTATTCTTGCTTTAAAACAAATAATTATTCCACTTTTTACTTAAAAAATAAATTTTAATTAATTGAAAAGAGTGTCATCTTCATTTCCATTGGATATAATTGCTTAGAATGATAATTAACAAGAAAGACAAGCATATATAAACTCAAAATCCGGAAGGGAGTATTATTTAATGTTATTTTGACTTTTTTGATAGTGTTTATTAATTTCCTAATAGGGTTTTAGTTTCCAAATATAGTATTCTTAAGGCCATAGGATAGAAAAACCGATAAAATTAAAATGGGTAAAATTCTACCCAAAAAAAATTAAAATGGGTAAAAGTAAGTCAATGAGTATATTTTAATTTGTTAATAACATTTACTTCATAGCAATTTGAAATAATGTATAAGTAAAAATGTTGATAATATAAATGATCATATAGAAAAAAACCCAAAAATATAAATGATCATAATATATTCATTTTCTTAGACTGATATGATATATATATATATATAAATCATACAATCAAAATATAATTAAAATGTTCAATGTGTTATTTTAATTTCATAAAAAATACTTTTTAACATTATCAACTACGTACTATATATTACACTAGAAGAACTTTTATAAATTTCAATAAATTGTTCGGTCCCATGCTATATGTCTTTCTCCGTGCGGTCAATCTCACATATTAATGCATTTTGAATCCTGCCTCCATTAACATTTTATTTTAATAATAATTGCTAGCAAACATAAATATAGTATATGATATAAAATTGTATTTCTATAGATACAAAAATTAACACGAGACATTAATTAGGAAAACAAGTGGTCCAACGAATAATTTTCCCGGTAACCGGACGGTGGTAGTGGAGGCGGTGGTGGTGGTGGAATGGACCCAGCCAGCGAGCCAGGAGATGCATGAGTAGAAAGCTGTACAATCCGTGCCGTACAAATTTATTAGCAGAGTTGTCCCACGCGCTTAGTTGGAGTACCTTGTGTTTTGCTTCTATTACATCCTCTCATGTTTGTTTTATTTTATTTTTTAGGTTGTTTTTTTGTACTCATTGTTTATTTTCTTTTAATATAAGAAAAATAATTCGATGAAACAGATTAGTCCGGTGAATTAAGAGACCGAATACATATGGATTTGACAGTATATATTCGAACCTAAATCACTAACTGGAACAATGTAAAACAGTGGACGGAAGATGAGGAAAATATTAGAGGTCAAACAGGCAAAATGAAACACCGAAATAAAATAGGTAGAAGATGGAGAAAACCTAAGCAAGATTACATTAAAATTAATTTTGACGCATCTAGACTTTACAATAAATAGGCAACAAGAGGAATGGTAATTAGGGACCACCTGGGTCGACTAATGGATCTAAAAACTTGCAAATTTGGCAATGTGTCTGCGCTCCAGGCTGAAGCGTTACCCTTTAGGGAGGCCATACGGGAAATAAAAAGAAAAAGAAAAATGAGGAATGTAGAAATTGAGGGAGATAATCTCCAAGTAATTAATGCGGTTAAAGAAATTAATAAATGTCATTGGGAGATTGAACTTATAATCTCTGATATCCTTGTGTCCATTTATGGTTCACATGATCTCTATTAATCATGTTCCGAGGGATTGTAATGTTGTAGCCCGTAGATGATAAAATTGCAAAATTGGGCCATAGTCTCCGTGACGAGTTGATTAACACTCACTCAGTATTTAATGTTTTCATCCGAAAGGATGCCCTCCGTAGTGGAGTGCGTCCTAATCTTTACCTAATAAAAAAAAGAGACCGAATACATATAATAAAAAAATAAATTAAAAAACTCAAATTAAAGGGAGAAAGCAACTAATAATATCTCCAAGTAATCCTCATTTCATTGGAACATGGGTTTTTAAAGAATTTTTAATCTTTTTATTGTCTAATAAATTATCCATTCTATTTTCTAAAATAGAGATAGATAAAAAAAAAATATAAAGAGTCTTTCCTAAATTTAATGTATTTTCTAAAATTGAAATTTACTTCTTTGTTTGTTTGTTTTTATTTTTTTAAAACAACTTTTTTTTGAGAGAGAGAAAAACACAACTAATTTCTAATGTGATGCTTTGCTTATGAAATAATTACTCACAAACATGGTTGTTTTTAGGTTAATAACAATAACTGAAGATTTGTATTGACTTTTTTGAAACAAGTCTCTATTGACTATTAATGTTATTGATGATTATTTTCTAATATTTTTTGGGTGCAAATTATTTTCTTCTTATACAATTATTTTGCTATTTTCCTTCATGTAAGAATTGGTATAATGTGTTTATTTCTTATCGGTTCTTATTCTTAATTATTTGAATTGGACAAGCATTGTTATTAAATTGAGAGTGAGATGGTCTAAAGCTAGGATAATTAAGATTTTAGAATTTTTGTATTAGTTAAAAAAAAAATCATTATTTATTATGGTAGAATGAATGTCATCAAGGTCCTTTTGATGACATTTGAATGTGATGATAAATGAATGATATTTGTGATGACAAACGAATTTCATATCCTTTGATGACATTGTGATGACAAATGAATGTTATCAAGGCCTAGATGACATTTATTTGATTGCAAACGAATGTCATCTAGGCCATTTGATGACAAATAAACGAATGTCATCAAGGCACTTTTGATGACATTTGAATGTGATGACAAATGAACGTCATCTACGGACCTTAATTAATGACATTTGTGATGACACACGAATATCATATCCTTTGATGACATTTTTTATGACAAATGAATGTTATCAAGGCCTAGATGACAAACGAATGTCATCAAGGAAAACCCTTTGATGACATTGAAAGACATCATTGCCATCGAAAAAACGGCATTAAAAAAGATCATCAAAAAAGGTCATCAATGCTGATCAACACAGGTCAACTCAATCAAGGGAGAAGGGTTGAGGGTGTGATATGCTTATAGATGATTACATGAGAAATAAATACGGAGTATTGTTTAGTTGCCTAATTGAGCCTAAACTTTATAGATTTTGATTAATTATATATTTGTGGGGATACAAGATTATTATTATCATCGTTCGTGATTTACGTTTATAGAGTTCGAATGGAAATTGGACATCTAGAATATCGATTTTTGAATATTAAAGTGTTAAACAATCGAATTTGTGAGTACTTGTTGGATTTGAGTTGGCTTAAAACTGCTCAAGCATATATGAGTCATATGACCACATACGTTCGAATTAGAAAAGATATTCAATGGTTGGCAACTTTTAAATACAATACAATAAAAAACAAATTTCATATTTTTGTTTAAATCAATAAGGTGTGTGGTTGGATTTGGATAAGCAAATGACTTGTTTTTTTTGCCCATGATGCAACAATGTCGGTGGGGAACGAATAAATTAAGCAATTAAAAAATCCAACCATTTAACAAACGTTATCCAAATGGTGAATTCTGGCATTCCTAGCTTTAAGAAAATCCAAGATGTGGTAGATTGGGTATCGAATTAAAAATCCAAAATGTCGTAGATTGGGTATCGAATTTTGAGTACATAGCAAAACTTATGCTCGGATCTAATATATGCCCTCCCCATTGCTACATAACATTCTATTTTAATACTTGATTTAATATCCCATTTATATAAATTATAAAGAACTATTTTACCAGGCTTGATATAATTTTTATGCTTCAACCAAAAAAAAAAAATTAGGCTCAACTCATTTTGGATGAAATAGTGGGTTTAAGTATTCGACGATATGTGACTTGTAAGGCCGGCCACAGACACCATATGATTAATGCAACATACGCATTTTCGTCTAAAAATGACCATAATGTACAATAAACCCGTCAAACGGATTAGTTCGGTCGAATTCAGAGTTGGTCATTTCATATTCGGGTTGAGTACGGGTTCGGGTCAATTAGAATACATGTCAAAAAGGGTCGGGTTATGAAAGGTTATTGTGTGGGTTCGGATCAACCCAACGAGTCAAGAATACTTACTTTTTATGGTTATTAAAATAATATTTTAATGAAATAATATTATTTAATAACAAAACTATTTCATATATTTTTAAAATGAAATATATTATAATATTTAAAATAAATGTTATAATTTTGTTCTAAAATAATAATTCGGCTCAATCCAACGGGTTTCGAGTTTCAATCCAATCGGATCCTAATTAGTCCAATTCAGGTCTTTCACTAACCCACAGATTTTCGGACTAAATTTCAACCCTAAAATTTTTGGACGATTTGAGTCAGGTTATCGAGTCGGATTTAGAGCTATAATGTACTCCCATGATTCTAACCAAATTCTTATTGCATGATTTCAACTTGAACAATTTAAGTTGGAGAGAGGAATCACTCGCGTCACGGAGCGTGTGAGTTGTTATGGCCGTCATCCTCTCCTTCAATGTTCCTCTTCGTACATCCCATTTGACACTACTAGCTTGGAGACAAAATTTCACAGAGAGCGTGATCAGCCTTTTGTCTTGTTACAACAATGTTACTATCCTTCTCTTCTTACTTTTATCCTCCAAAGTCGTCTTTTCTATATGATTAAATAGCACACTTAACCACTACTTTATTTTAAATCATCCTTAATTTTCTAAATTATAACTTAATCTCCTTTTAAATGAAATGTACTAATGTTAGTCGTCAAATCACCACCCAAATCAAAAATTACTTTTATAATGTCCAATATTACTCTACATCTAGACCAGATAACTATGTAATTATGTAAACTACAAGGATTGAACCCTCTCACTCACAATTCATAAGTCACTCCATCTTGTCAAGAGGATTCAAACTTTAATATTTGAGCATTGAGCCTAGCACTATAATCACTAAAATAATTTAATTGATTAATTTTAAAATTATTTAATAAATATTAATTTATTCACAAATTAGTGAAAATGACTAGTTTTAAAATGAGCAATTTTTAATTTGTTGAAGAAGAAATTTGTAAATTAATGTTTTGGGCAGGATAATCGTATTAACACGTTACCTGCTAAAATAAGGGAAATCCTAACCAAATAACAATTGTAACGCGTTATGAACTAAAGGCAAGATGTAGAATCAATTAAAGAATTAAGAACAAATAACAAGTAAGTAGAGATGTATATTGCGATCGTTGTTGTAGATAAATCTCTCCGAAGTATTTGAGAACACTCGAATAGAAATTGAAAATGGGATGATTAAAATGAGATGATCTTTCGCTTATGGTTTGTGCTCAATGTGCTTGTGTAGATCGTGCCCCTATTTTCGCCTCTACTTCCTCTTATATTGCTTCTCTCCTTTTGGACCGTTGGGGGAGGTGCTCGCCATATCCCGGGGATTTCGCTACCGGTATCAATGTGGTAGCCGTTGAAGCGAGTAAATGCATGATCCCAAGATCTTCGCTATGCGTGGACTCTCTCTTGACCGACATCCAGGGCTCGATAGGTTGGGCCTTTAGCGTTCCTTCTGGGCTTAGATTTAGGAGGGCCCAACAATACCCCCATCAAAAACCCGGGAAAACTCTCGCCACCACTTTTCTAGGGTTTTTGATTCCATGTCTTGGAAGTTGCAGTGAGTAAAGACGTGTCCCATCAATCTGTATTTATAGCGGTTATGATGACCTCTCTAGACTTCAATCGTTCTTCTTGGTGTTTCAGGTACGCTTCCTTCTACTCTGCTTCTTCATCTTCAACCTTTGCCCCTTCTTTCACCATGGCTGTTTCTAGTCCCTCTTCTCTTTACTGCCTTGAAGCCTCCATTCCCCCTTCTCTGACCTCTTCTGATTTCCTCACCCCCTATCACCAGAGGGATAGCACTTCAGAGGACCCCCACATATTTGCCTTTTCTGCGGGGTTCCCTTCGCATGCGGAGGTGTTTCTCCCTCCCCCTGGTATCCATGCGGATTTTTGTGCCAATGATTGGGTGTGCTTGTACGAGTACCCTTTTCGTATTGGCCATCGTTTTCCATTTTCTCCTCTAGTCGTCGATTTTTTATCGACACTCAAGGTTTCTCCGGGGCAATTACTTCCCCAAGTTTGGAGACTTCTGCTTTCCATTGATCGATTATGTTCTTCTCAAGGTCTTCCCTTCAAAGCTGCCGACTTTTTCTTGAATTACCGCTTATCTAAAGGTGGTCCTGGTCGCTTAACCTTAAAAACCTTCACCAATAGATCCGACTTAGTTTTCAACGTATCGAAATCTGACCGGGGTTGGGCTGACAAGTTCTTCTTCGTGAAATTATCTTCCCTGAGAACCGATACTTCTTTCTTGAAAAGCCACTGGTGTTCAACAGGTAGTGTTTCCATCTCTTACTTGTTGGTCCCTATTCGAATCTAACCTCTGGCTACTTGTTGGTTGTTGTTATTTTTGTGTAGAGAATCTTGTTACTCCTACACCCCGCAAGGTGTCATGTCAGGTCATTGCTCACATCGAAGCTCTTTCGTTGGAAGACATATCATACCCTGAATTAGAGAAAGCGTGTTCGGCTGAACCCGAAGATACCGAGATGTCGAGTAAGTTCCTCTCTTCTTGTTTCCTCTTATTTTTACATCTTCGTCTTCGACTGACCCTGTTACTCTATCTTGCCAGGCTCTAGGGCCACCAGATCCACTGCTGCATTATCCACTTTGGAAAGGGTCGAGGCCAGGAAGAAAAGGAAAGCGGACACCACTTCCACCGCCGATACGTCTATGATGGTGTATTTACCTCCCAAAGTGGTAGGTGACTCTCCCAAGGCCTCCTTATCAAAGAAAGGTACTTCTTCTCGCATGACGGACCTTCCCAGCACTATGATGTCCCTGGACATGGATGCTGAGAAATGCCTGAAGTCTTTGATGCCTCTCCAAGTGGACTGCCTCCATGGTTCAAGCCATCGATCTTCTTTTCCTGGGTTTCTCGGTGAAATTCTGGCAGCCCAATGGCAGGTATTCAACAGGTCCCTTTTTGCTCTTACTATTGATTGTCTGGACGTATACTTGATCCATACTTGTTGCCTAGGGACTCCAACTCACTCTTGCGGCTAACGACACCTTCAAAGATTACCCTGAGCAATTGGCTCAGAGTAAAATCAACACGCAGCTTGAAAAGGATAGGTTTGTCATTTTAGGGTAGGAGAAGAAAGCTCTGGAGAAGAAAGTCCTTGATCTGCAAAGTACCCTTGAGAAAGCTCTGGATGACTCCAAGACGTGGGAGGACAAATTCAAGGAAGCATCAAAGAAAAGTGCCGCTCTTGCCCAGGAAGTTGAGGATATAGTTGACTACTGGTCGCTCAGAGCTCGCGTCGAAACGTTTGAGGAATTTGCTGCTGGAAAACACTCTTCCTGGGATGCTGCTAAGGAGAGGGAGCAATTCGAGAACCTGTTTCCTGAAGAGGCCAATGCGTCCAAGAAATCCTCTCTCATCGACGACATTTCACAGGTCGCCAAGGAAGTAGCCCTGGTCGAGATGGATAACCAGAAGTCTGCCGAGAGCACCGACAAAGAATGACTCCTTGTTTTTTCTATTTTCGAACTCTTTTCCTACCCCAGTGTGTTGGGGCTTTTGAAAACTTTATGTTTTATGTGGCCGCTTGTATTAGGGCCTAGATGTGGACAACTTTGCACCCCGTGTTGGTTTATGGGGTTATGTTTTATTTTAATAATGTTTTAGTAGTTGCTATGGCCTTGGATTTGTGTTTGATTTTTTGCAGGTAAAGCAGGTTCAACGCCGGAGAAAGAAGATCAACGCGTTTGTGTAGAAATCGATTTGTCTGAAACACGTACTTGTAATTTTAGCAATGGACTCTTCGTTGTATAGTACTTTCTATGTTAGATGCAAAGGGAGAGAGAGAATGATGTACTTGTCTGAATGTAAACATTTGCAATAAATTTGTGAATCGTGTTACAAATGAAAAGCTCCACTTGTTTTAGAATTCTTGTTACATGTTCTCGTCTCTTGCATCTTTTGACTAGTCGTTGTGTGCAGAGCGTTGCCTGATCATAAGGCGTGGGCCCATGTTTTGGCATTTAACATCACAAGGCGTCCCTTGTTAGTTTTTCCGAAACCGTTGTTGTCTTATGTGTGTATAAAGATGTAATGAGATAATGTGAAAAGAAAGAATTTGTGAAATATACCTTATCGTGATTCATGCGTCTTTTTAAAAGTGATACAACTTCAGGTTCATCGTGTTCCAACTTCTAGGGATCGTTTTTCCATCTTGTGACATTAACTCATAGGCTCCTTGTCCCACAATCTTCGTGATCTGATATGGTCCTTCCCAGTTTGCCCCCAACTTTCCAGCATTCAATTCCTGCGTATTCTGGAAGACTTTTCTCAATACCCAATCTCCCACTTGGAACGCCTTTGCATTAACGCATTTGTTGTAACTCCGAGCTACCCCCTGTCTATATGCTGCCATACGAACCGATGCCTCATCTCGTAACTCGTCTACCGTGTCTAGATGGTGTAGCAAGTTAGGTAGGTTTGATTCTTCAATAGTGAATCCATATCGAACTGTGGGCAAAGTCACTTCTACTGGTAGTACGGCTTCACATCCATAAACTAAGGAAAAAGGTGTGTGGCCCGTGGCAGTCTTAGGGGTTGTTCGATCTGACCATAGGATAAGGGGTAACTCATCTGCCCATTTCCCTTTTGCCTCTTTGAGTCGCTTTTTCAAGTTGTTGATGATCACTTTGTTACTTGCTTCTGCTTGCCCATTAGCTTGAGGATAACGAGGCGTTGACATCACTAACTGAATGTTGTATTGCTGGCAGAATGATCTCGTCTTGTCACTAATGAACTGGGACCTGTTGTCGCACACTATAGTTGACGGTATTCCAAATCTGCTCAAGATGTTTCTCCTTATGAAGGAGATGACTTGGGTGTCCTTAACTTCTTTGAAGGCTTTGGCTTCAATCCATTTGGAGAAGTAGTCAGTCATTGCTAAGATGTAGACGCGTTGCCCCGAAGCTGGAGGAAGTTTTCCCACAATGTCCATCCCCTATTTCATGAATGGCCAAGGAGAAGTTATAGGATGCAACAACTCCGAGGGTTGATGTGGTATGGGTCCATGACGCTGGCACGCGTCACATTTGCGAGCGAACTCCACTGCGTCTTTATTCATGGTAGGCCAATAATAACTCATCCTGCTTGCCTTCTTCGCCAAGTTGCGAACCCCTGTATGGTTTCCGCATTCTCCATCGTGTATGTCTTGTAACACCTTCTGTACCTCCTCTTCCTTTACGCTCCGGGCGTGTATTCCTGACGACATCCACTTAAACAAGATGTTATTCTTAACAGTGAAAGTGGAAGCTTTTACCTTAAGTAGTTGAGCTTCTTCCTTGTCTTCTGGCAAAACTTCATATCGTAACCACTTCAGATAAGGGGTTACCCATGACTTGTCTTCATCAGATCCTCGAATCTCCAACATGTCTGCCTCTTTCGTTATAGATGGTGCATCAAGGTATACGAAAGGTATTTTTTCGTACTCCCTTGGGTCGATTGCGGATCCGAGGTTGGCTAAAGCGTCCGCTTGTGTGTTGGCATCTCGGGCAACTTGCCTTATCTCAAAATGTTTGAAGTGCTTTACGATCTCTTGGACCTTTTCCAAGTACGCCTTCATCTTTGAATCCCTGACAACATACGAGTTCGTAACTTGATTTACAATAAGTAACGAGTCACATATTACCTCGATTTCCTGTACATTCAGATCCTTAGCAACAAGTAACCCTGTAATAAGCGCCTCGTACTCTGCTTCATTGTAAGTAGCCTTGAATGTACATCGAACAGCTTGGGCTATCCTATCCCCCTGTGGTGACTTCAGGACTACCCCCAATCCTACACCAATCTGGTTCGACGCCACGTTTGTATGCATCAGCCATTTGCCATTCCCTGTCACATGCAGCACATCCTAGTCTTCATGCTCTGAAGTAGTAGGAGTGAAGTCAACCACAAAATCCGCCAACGCTTGAGACTTCATTGCTGTTCTAGGCTCGTACGTTATGCCGTAGCCATTTAAGTGGATCAACCATCTTGTTAACCGACCTGACAATTCTGGCTTTGACATAATACTTTTCATTGGGTAATTAGTTCTAACGATAATAGAATGACTTTCAAAATAAGGACGTAACTTTATTGAAGCCATTACCAAAGACAATACTAATTTCTCCATGGGGGAATACCTGGTTTCCGCATCGAGCAAAGTTTTACTTACATAATAGATGGGCAACTGGTCTCCATTCTCTTCTCGGATCAAGACTGCACTTACTGCTACTTCTGTCACGGCCAAGTACACATATAAGTTCTCGCCTGGCTTGGGTTTGGATAATACCTGTGGATTAGACAAATAATTCTTCAACTCCCCAAAGGCTTTTTCATGTTCTTTTGTCCACTCGAACGACTTGTTTTTCTTCAGAATGTCGTAGAACAACTTGTTTCTATCTGAAGATCATGATATGAACCGGTTCAATGCAGCTACTCGTCCTGTTAACCTTTGGACGTCCTTGACGCACTTTGGCGATTGCAACTCCATTATGGCCTTGACTTGTTCTGGACTCGCCTCGATTCCCCTTTGCGTCACTATGTATCCGAGGAATTTCCCTGATGTCACTCCAAAAGAGCATTTGGTTGGGTTCAACTTCATCTTGTAACTCCGCGGGATCTCGAACGCGTCTCTCAGGTGATTAATGTGGTCCTCCGCCTTCAATGACTTGACCAACATGTCATCTATGTATACCTCCATCGTATCCCCCAGTTTTTCCTGAAACATCTTATTAACCAATCTCTGATAAGTAGCACCTGCGTTTTTTAGCCCAAAAGGCATAACTTTGTAACAATAAGTTCCTTGATTGGTTACGAATGCAGTTTTTTCCTGATCGTCAGGGTGCATCATTATTTGGTGATATCCGCTAAATGCATCCATGAAAGTCAAGAGTTCATGCCCTGCCGTTCCGTCCACCATTGCGTCAATATGAGGCAAGGGGAACGAATCTTTTGGGCATGCTTTGTTTAAATCAGTAAAATCTACGCACACGCGCCATTTATCATTTTTCTTTTTAACAACAACCACATTCGCAAGCCAATCAGGATATTTTACTTCTCTAATCTTTCCAGACTCAAGTAAGGATTTTACCTCGTCGTTGATTACATGATTTCGTTCGGGAGCGAACTTACGCCTTTTCTGTTTCACTGGTGGCACCTTTTTGTTGAAATTTAAAGCGTGGGTGATCACGTCGGGATCAATA
The DNA here is from genome assembly GCA_964016875.1 of Fallopia convolvulus. NCBI lineage: Eukaryota > Viridiplantae > Streptophyta > Magnoliopsida > Caryophyllales > Polygonaceae > Fallopia > Fallopia convolvulus. The sequence continues at coordinate 56,035,482 of OZ024723.1, forward strand.
CCTACCATATCCTCGTTTGACCAGGCAAAACAATCATTGTAGGACCGTAGAAATTCCACTATTTGCTCACGTAAAGTCGGTTCCAGGTCTGCTCCTATTTTGATTTTCTTTGATGGCTCTAAGGGATCAAGAGCCACTTCTGCGAGCTCGGGCGTCTCCGGCTTCACATAGTAAGTGGTCGTTCTACAATCCTTTAATTGCTAATCCGACGCCTTCTTCCCTGCTCCAAGCTGTAGGTTTTTGGAAGTCGTTGCTTTCATTGTTATGGAATAACATTCCCTTGCTAGTTTTTGTTCCCCTTTAATCTCCTGAATTCCCCATGGTGTCGGGAACTTCACGCACTGATGATAGGTAGAGGGGATAGCCCTCATCCCGTGTATCCACGGCCTGCCCAAAATGACATTAAAAGGTGAAGGGCAATCAAGCACTTGGAATTTTACCTGGTAGTTAACTCCTCTTGCAACGGTGGGTAATGATATTTCTCCGAGCGTGTTGTGTGATGCTCCAATGAAGCCCACCAAAGTCGTCGATTTTTTGACGATATCGTCCATCCCGAAACCTAAGTTGTATAAGGCGTCCAACATGAGTAAATTAGTAGAGCTTCCATTATCAACTAAAATTCTTTTGACAAGGAAATTAGCTATCGTTAAAGAGATTATTAAGCAGTCGTGGTGAACTTCCTCTTCCTCGACATCGTCGAAGGTGATTGGCATCATGGCAAGACTTGCTCGTGATGGAGCTTTTGGGCACTCTCTTCTAGTATCCCTTGCGATCCTTTTGGCTGCAGAGTAAGTTATACCACAAATTTCCGACCCCCCTGTAATAACATTGATTACTCTGGTGTGCTTCGGTGGGGGTGGTGGACTGACTCTTTCTTTGTTGCGTTCCAACTGCTCTTTCGCTTTCTCCGATATCAACTCTCTTAGATGCCCCCTTCGTAACAGTTTGCTCACTTCCTTTCGTAACGCGATACACTCGTCGGTCCGGTGCCCATGATCGAAGTGGAAATCACACCATCTAGACTTGTCTTTCTGATGTGCAGACACGTTACTCTTTCGAGGCCATTTAACAGTATCCCCCATGGTGTTGAGGGTTCGAACCACTTCGGTTGCATCCACGCGGAAATTATAGTGAGAGAGTTTCGGAGGCAGCCTAGGACTCTCGTATCTTTCACCTTGTCTAAACATCGTTGTATTAACGGTAGTCTTAGCATGAGGTGTAGTTGGGTACGGAGCGTATCTGGTTTCTCGTCTTCCCTGTCTTTGATTGGGTCGATGAGGGCTCATTGCTTTTTCGGCGAAGAGGTCGTCTTCCTCTAATCGGACATGGGCTAGAGCTTTTACCTGTACTTCATCAAAGTTCGAGCAAGGATATTTAGTTAGTTCACGATATAACTCGGGATTACATATTGATATACCCCTTCGGAATGCCTCCACAGCCGTAGCGGCATAAACCCCTTCAGAGGTTCTCCCGGTTTTTGGACCAAGCGGTATAAATCACTTGATCATTTTTTGGCATGTCGACTGCTTGCGAACCTAATCCTGAACTTGTCAATCAACTCGGCAAAAGATGAGATACTTCCAAGAGGTAAGTGCGAGTGCCAATTGAGAGCGGGTCCGGACAACGTGTTCCCGAACCAGCGGCACATGACAATCTCCTTTATATCAAACTGTACTAATATTCATTGCCTGTTTGAATGCGGCTATGTGTTGATCGGGATCTGTTACCCCTTCGTACTTAGGTACGTCGGGAACATGATACTTCCGGGAGATATCAACCCTTGCGATAGCGGGCACGAAGGGGGAGTCGGTGTAACCGTCTCTCCTTTCCATCGCTATCGGTTGAGGTGCTCCAGGGACTTGAGTGATTCGGTCCTCCAAAGCTCGAAGGCGTTCCCGTAATTGGGAAACCTCAGTGTCCTCCCGTATCGCCCTTAGGGAATTACCATTTACCTGATACTCGGTCACTGGCCTGACGGCGTTGGGCGTCACGAGGCTTGGATCGTCCATGTCTAATCGTCTAACGACTCCTTCCACCACATCGGTTCCTCAGGGACGGGTTGGAGCTGATTGTACCTATGATCGAAGCAAATTTCGTTCATTAGTCAAAGTTTCAATTTGTTTTTCATATACCTCGGTGAATTTGGCATTGGCCTCTTTCTGGCTTTCCAAGTCTTTCCGGAGAGCAATCATTGTTGATCGGAGTTCCATAATAACGTCAGCGTCGCCCCCTTCAACTCCCCGTTGCTCGGAAGTGCCAGGATTGCCATTGGTGTCCCCAGAACCTTGCTCGACTCCATCCACATTTCCTGTTCCATCTACGTTTCCTGTACCGTCCACGTTTCCAGTTCCGTCCACGTTTCCAACGCCTTGATTGTTTGTCTCCTCATTGACCTCGTGATTGTCGACATCCCCTACGTGGCTGTAGGTAGTTTGGATTCCCTCCATGTGATGGATCTTGCGGTTGTTTTAGCGCGACTTCTTTTTTGGCTAGGGCTCCAGGGTGGGCGCCAATTGTTTTGGGAAGGATAATCGTATTAACACGTTACCTGCTAAAATAAGGGAAATCCTAACCAAAAAACAATTGTAACGCGTTATGAACTAAAGGCAAGATGTAGAATCAATTAAAGAATTAAGAACAAATAACAAGTAAGTAGAGATGTATATTGCGATCGTTGTTGTAGATAAATCTCTCTGAAGTATTTGAGAACACTCGAATAGAAATTGAAAATGAGATGATTAAAATGAGATGATCTTTCGCTTATGGTTTGTTCTCAATGTGCTTATGTAGATCGTGCCCCTATTTTCGCCTCTGCTTCCTCTTATATTGTTTCTCTCCTTTTGGACCGTTGGGGGAGGTGCTCGCCATATCCCGGGTATTTCGCTACCGGTATCAATGTGGTAGCCGTTGAAGCGAGTAAATGCATGATCCCAAGATCTTCGCTATGCGTGGACTCTCTCTTGACCGGCATCTAGGGCTCGATAGGTTGGGCCTTCAGCGTTCCTTCTGGGCTGAGATTTAGGAGGGCCCAACAATTAATCGATTAATCATTATGAGTTTGAATCTTGTGCGAAAAAAATGTTCTGTGCGAATATGCGTCAAGCAAAAGTGTATCATAAAACATCAAAAGTGCATCGTAAAGCCTCAAAATACATTTCTAAATGACAAAATTACGGGTGAATCGTAAAGCATGAAAAGTGTATCGTAAAATATCAAAAGTGCATTCCTAATTTGAATGCACTTTCAACACTTTACGATAAATTTTAATAAGGATCGTAAATAAAATACATCCAACGGTCAGAAGTGAGCATCATATTACACGTAACTTTTATGCCACACATAATTCACACTCCAATCATTCTTGCCTTCATAAAATAACATACAGAGTTAAGAACATGAAAATCGAATTACAATAATTATATCGATTTTTCTAACCTATGCCCTAAGGGCATAGGTTAAGAGACTAAAAATGGTAATTTATCTTGTTATTGTATTTATTAAGATTTAATTATTTTTTCAATAGGGTTTATTAGTTTCCTATTAGGGTTTTAGTTTCCCATATTAGAATTCTTAACCTATGCCCTAAGGGCATAGGATAGAAAAACCGTAATTATATATCGTTATTTAATAACAAAAAAAATTGTAATTTTTATTAAAATAAGTGATTTGATTCATTAAGAAATTAAAAGATGTTGATTGAGAGACACGAATAACCAAATTTGGGTAAATCGAATTGAAGTGAATCTAAGCTCAACGCATGCAACAACACAAAACCACCCATCAAAACGAGGAAATGCAAGAATATCTTTTGGCTATAATAATAAGGTTAATTTCATGGCCACCGACCTTATTATTTGACACATGACTTAGAACTTGTTGCTATGGTCTTTGCTAAAATTTTGGAGATATTATCTTTTTGGTGTCAAGTGTTAAATATTTACCGACCAGAAGATTTTAAAATACGTGTTTACTCAAAAAGAGTTGAATATGAGACAGAGAAGGTGGTTAGAATTGTTGAAGGAATTATATATTGGATTGCTATACAACCCAAGTAAAGCAAACATGGTGGCAGATGCTCTAAGTAGAAAAACTACTCAAGAAGCATTAGTAGCCATGTTAACAGTTTAGACGAAGTTGCAACAAGAATTGATTCAAACAGAAACTGAGATTTGGTTTCAAAGACAACAGAGTTGTTTGAACACCTTGAAAATTCAGGCTACTTTGTTAGACCGAATCAGGGAAAAACAAGCAGAAGATATTATTTTGATTAAGATTAGCGGAGAAGTGCAAGAGGGCAAGGCACCGAGATTTATTATTCAAGATGATGCATCTTTGTGGTTTCAAAATAGAATCCGTGTACCTATGACTGAAGACTTAAGGAAGGTGATTTTGAAGGAAGCCCATTTCTCCGCTTATTCTATTCACCCAAATTCCATTAAGATGTTTAAAGAATTACGTCGGAATTTCTGGTGGCCCAATATGAAGAACGATCTCACAGAATTTGTGTCTAAATGTTTAGTATGTCAAAAAGTGAAAATTGAACACAAAAGACCAGGAACAGTATTACAAGCACTTCTGGTACTTGAGTGGAAGTGGGAAGATATATAGTGTCATGGACTTTGTTAAATGTTTGCCTAAGACTCAAGGGAAAAAAGATGCTATCTGGGTTGTTATTGATTGACTCACGAAAAGTGCACATTTTATAGCAATCAAGATAACATGGGAAGTACAAAAGTTGGCCGAAGTTTTTATTCACGAAATTATTCGTCTTCATGGTACTACTAAGACTATAATTTCTGATCGAGATGGAATGATTATGTCAAGATTTTGGAAAGAATTACATAATGCTCAGGGAGCTGAATTACGTTTTAATATTGCTTTCCGTCCCCAAACGGACGGACAATCTAAAAGATCAATTCAAAATTTGGAAGATATGCTATATGCTTGTGTACTCGATCGCACTACAAGTTGGAATACCAACTCAAGCTTGATAGAATTCAATTATAACAACAACTGACATTCTACGATTAAGATGGCTCTGTTTGAAGCTTCGTATGGTCGTAAGTGTTGGTCCTTAATTTGTTGGGGTGAAGGTGATGATAAAATTCTTCTCGGACCCAAATTGGTTGAGAAAACTACAAATGACATAGCTTGAATTAGGCAAAGAATGTTGACAACTTAAAGTCGTCAAAAGTCGTACGCTGATTTGAAGAGAAGAGATGTTGAGTTTGCAGCTGGTGAGAAAGTATTTGTGAGAGTATCTCCATCTAAGGGAGTATTTCGTTTTGGTAAATGAGGTAAGCTCAATCCTCTTTATGTTGGACCCTTTGAGATTCCGAAAAGAGTTGGTAAGTTAGCTTACCGACTTGCTTTACCTCCGGCAACACATCTTGTACATGATGTTTTTCATGTGTCTTTGTTAAGACAATATGTACCATATGAATCTCATATTCTCAACGACGATGACATTGGGGTTCAACCAAATGGTACTTATGAGGAAAAACCAGTACGAATTCTAGAACGCCGTGTGAAGATGCTTCACAGTAAAGAAGTACCTTTAGTAAAGATTCTATGGTCCAAGAATGGAGATGAAGAAACTTCATGGGAAACTGAGCAGGAAATGTGCAATGGATTTCTTGAGTTATTTCAGTAGTATGTATAGTTGTTGAATTCTTTAAGGAGGTACTCTTTTTTTGAAATCTCCTTGTAATAAAAAGAATAGTTGATCGTAAACTTTCTTTGTATCTCTAGTAGGTACCCAATTTCGCTAGTTCCGAGGATGAAACTATTTTTAAGGAAGATAGAAATGTAATATTTGCTTTTTCTATAAAAGGATATTACGTTGTGTTCTTGAATGAATAAATGAAAGAAGAAATCACACTTAATTTAAATTCCGCTAATAATGGATTGAACTTGCAAAATTAAAATTTATTTGTTAATAAATAACAAGTTTAAACCTTATAGAAAAAGGAAAGATTAAATTTTTAAGTGTAAAAATAAGGGACTTATTGGAATTTTTGTTCAGTCAAAGAAAAACAAAATTTTAATAAAAAGAAATAGAATGTCTCTCACGGAATTTTTGTATTAAAATTTCCCTCCCTTATTAGTTTTTTCTTTCCTTTTTCTTTTTCCATATTCTCCTCCTATGTTATGTAGCTCGGGCGGGACGAAGACTGAAGTAGAGCAGCTCGGGACGAAGTTCAATGGAGGGTGCCACCATCTTCTAGCCTCGTCGTGTTACGTCTCTGGTGCCACCTAGCAAGGCTACCTCTAGCCTTTTGTGTTGAGTTTCTCGTCGGACGCCACCTCTCTCCCCTCCTTTGTTTTCGTCGGTTCCATTCGAGCTCATCAGGGCTCATCGTGCCACTCTTCGAGTTTGATTTAGAAAGGAAGCGTGATGAGGACAACCCTTAGTTGGCTATCAAAGAGGAGATTGAGTTGTTGATTAAGAAATCTTTCGAATTTGGCCAAACAAATCGAAATACCCTATTTTAAAATAAGTGTTGTTCGAATCTTCAAACTCAAAATTCTCCCTCGTTTATCAACTAAAATTGGTGAATACAAGCTAATAATAACCATGGGAATATCCTCTACAAAAGCCCCTCAAAGATTAGAATTTATTTGATCAAGATTTGAGCTGAAACGAGAGAAATTTGAATTCGGGCTGAACTTTTCCAGTTTTACAAACCTAGTGTTGCCTTCCGACCATCACTATCACCGAGGCTACTGACATAAAGGAGAAGGGGATGCCGACTTGCTGTTGTCACCACTCCCATTGCCATTGTCGCCCCGACGCTTGACCCGACTAAAGTCGTTATGCCGAGATCAAAAGTAATTTAACCATATTTTACTAACCAGTATAGTAAGCAAGCAAGGGGTCGAACCCAAGAGAACTGAGGCTTCTAGTTTCAATATTTTTTATCAACTTAAGGAAAAAGGAGTTTTGGAAATAGTTTGATATATCTAAACTATCTAACAAACTAATAAACAAAACAAGTATTCAAATTAAGAGAAGCAAACAAGTTTATCCAGCAGATTCACATTGATAAAATCATTCGATCATTGGTTTTTTTCCTTTGATTTCATTCACACCCAAGATTAATTCCTATCCTGATCATTAACAATCGCGAGTCCACGGTCCAAGCAATTCTTTAATCCTAGGCAAGGGCGCTTAATCCTAGAATTAGCATAGAGAACAAGGATATACATGATATCGATTCAAGCAATCAAGCTACGAGTCAATTGCAAGAACAAACAATCAAATCTCTTTCTCAATTCCTAGTCCACGGTCCTTGAAATTAAGTTGTTTCATAGATCAAGTAAGATCACATAGACAATGATTCAAACCTAATCAAACTGTAGAATATCAATCAAATTCAACAAGTTGCGCACCAAGTGAAATCAATTGATAATCATGAAATTAAGCACAAAGAGAAAAGATATTAATCAAGGGAAAGAAATCAATACCGAAAACCTTACGAAATCATAAATCAATGCTTCACTGATGAATAAACTCCAAGGTTTAAGTCTCCATCAATTAAATACAAAACTCAATAAGCTCTAGGTTAAAACTAAAAGGAGGCTCTCTAAACTTCTCACGAATTAGGTCTTTTAAAGACTAAAACAACCGAATAATAACTAATAAAAATATAATAAAACATAAAATAAGGAAAGACGATCGTGGCTCGGAACACCAGCCACCGCGATCTCGGTAGAAAACTGCAGGGGTGGCAAAGGCGGCTACACAACATCGCGGAAATGGAACTTACCGCGGGCGCGGTAGGATTCCGCGGTCGCGGGTCTTCTTTTGACAGCTTTCTGGTGTTACCTTCGGAGGTAGTTTTGACCCACTTAGAGTTGGAATTTGAACTCGCAGTAAAAACATGAATTATAGCTCTTCGAGTTTGCTTTCCAATGATACCAATTTCAGCTTCATCCGATCACCGTAGCTCCCAAACAATGCGTCACAAGAAAATGTCGTCAAAACAACTCCAAATCAACACTTGTCTTCAAAACTCTTGGAATTTTTCAAATAGTGTCTTCGGTCTTCATATTACAATTATGCTCAAAACTAACCTAAACACACTCAGATCATGCCTAGAATACAAGAGACAACCATACTAATCTAGAGCATATCAACGATGCTAGCTAGCGTTGAATAGAGCCTCACGAGCAGCCCGCGTTGTTGAATTTTAAGAGGTAAAATTCGATGTCTTGAAACGTCTCGAAATGTGTGCATGTCGATTTACGGATTTATCTCGATTTTCGTAAAACGTGTTATTAATGAAAATAATAATCGTTCCTGATTAACCATTAAGTTTACGATAAATTTTTATAGTTGCTTGTAATCTTTCTGTTATCGTTCAACGATGGTTAATCGATCAGTTCGAGGATGTAAAAGAAGTTAACCTCAACAATTCTCTAAAGGAGTCTTTTAAGAAATGAGGCAAGTGGTGGTTCTCTCTTGTATTATTTTTATTGAATCTCATTTAATATTGTGTTGGGAACAACTTGTGTACTTAATAAAATATGATAGGTTGTTATTTTGTTAATAATAATGACTATATTGTTATTTATTCAGTTTCGCGTTAAAACTAGATTTAAGTCTATAGTGTGTGACCTTGTGTGTTTAGTTGTCTCATGCAAAAACATTGTTGTGAAGTAGAGTAGTTCAAGGATAAATTAACATGGATGAAACAGGCACTATGACCTCGGTTGTTAGCCGAGTTTGGGTTATTGGCCGAGCACATTTAAAGGATCGTGCATGAAATAGGCCCTCTAATCTCGGTTGTTGGCCAAGCATATGTAAATGATCATGGATGAAATACGCCCTCTAATCTCGGTTGTTGGTCGAACTATGTAAAAACTACCAATTGGTTGTGTGCACGTTTTGAAATTAATGAAAGATATGTGTGTTATGCACACTAATTAATAGATTGAAATGGTTATTTCATTCAATAACCATTCTTGCTTCCTATTGTGAGTGATTTTAATCAGACATTAACTAAGTCAATCATATTAATCGATGGAGGTGCTTCAAAATTGTGAGTGTTTAAAATAAGTTCCCAACAATTGTTCAAATTTCATTAAGAAACCCCAAGTTATATTTTATGTTTGAAATAAGTATGCCTCTTTTTTCCACTTGCTTAGTCTTTCAATAGACTAACCCGACCGCTTTATTCATTCGCATGGCCGACTGGTGCCCATTGTCTGTGTACAATGTATCAGTTACTAAAGAAGTTTAACTAAAGAAGTGAAGGCTAATCCAAAGCTCGAGGAATGTTGTACCACTTCAAGATGGTAGGCTCCGTTAAGTCAAGGATGATGTCAAGACTTTTCAAAGTTGTAAATTTGGAGTGTTGGGTTTACTTAATGTATGGTTTAGTTTTGGATATGTTCTTTCATGTTATTTGAAAGAGACATAATACCTTACGAATAAAGTGTTGTAATATTTTTTTTGTATTAAAGTTTTAAAGCCTTGTGTAACTTTGGTTTAGGACTAATCAAGGTTACTGGTGGTAATACTTCTAGGTACATAAGGAGGTGTTACAACTTCTTTTCTACATTGATTATTTTGTCAATGGAAACTTTTCCCCTTCTTTTCTAGAGCATGCATATTGAAACTTAGTGAATATTTCAATTGGTATATGTGTATGTAGTTGAGTTTTGTCTGGTAATTAAATGATTCTTAATAAAAGAGCATTTTATTTAACGACAATCTTTAAGAATCAATAGTATTATTTAAATTATTTTGACCACTTTTTTCAATTATATCCTTATTCAATTAAAGTTACATTAAAAAAAAATAAATTTATTAATACATAAAAATATAATGTATATAGATAATTTACTTAATTTTTACATTCCTTAAAAATATATTAAGTCTAAAATAACAATAATAATAACATGGCAACTTTGGGAAGTAGTAAAATTCCGTGCAAGCTCTCTTCTCTATTACTCCATAGTCCCCGAAAGTTTGTCAAAAATGACAACTTTTACACTTACTAGAGTTGATGGCCCGTCCGTTGGACGGGGTTAAAAGTTTTTTTTTAATGGTTGTTGTTTTTATAAGTGGCATAAATAATTGTATATGTGATTTATATTAAAACGCAAGATATTTGTGTTATTTGAGGGAAGAGAAATATAGAAGAGTGTAAGAAAGTTAATTAAGAATGGCTAATTTTTGGGAAGAGAAATTGAGTAAAAAGGGTAAGTATTTGTTTATGAAAACCTAAGCGTATATATATGTGTGTGTGTGTGTGTGTGTGTGTGTGTGTGTGTGTGTGTGTGTGTGTGTGTGTGTGTGTGTGTGTGTGTGTGTGTGTGTGTGTGTGTGTGTGTGTGTGTGTGTGTACAGTTGTGCGATTTCAAATTTTGTTCTGTAAGAGTTTTGTTCAGTTTATTATTTTTCAGTATTTTTAGTTTCCTATTTTTATTTGGGGTGGTCAATTTAGTTAGGTAAACCCTCATATTGAAAGAGGATGGTTGTAACACTAACACGAAAACCCTAAGAGCTCTGCCGCCGCCGGCTGCACACTCGAAGAACTAAGGTTTTGCACTCTCATTTTGTGCATATCCAGGGCTGAAACAGAGGAAGACAATTAGGATTTGTTGTATTCTCATCCTTTCTTCTTGGATCCGGTGGAGAAAACAAAAATCATGAGGAATGCGTGTTCTTTCGAGCAATTGGGTTCGCTTGCTCCTTTGTTGCCTCTGCGTTTGGTGGATTGGTTGTAGATGCATGTCCATCGAATTGTGGCTTTGAGGCGAGGTGGGAACTATGGTTTGTGGTTGAGGGAGCACCTAGGAATGGCTCGTGGTTTGATTTGTTTGTTTTTTTCCGGCTGTACAAGGTGGTTTGACCTATGAATGGATGTGCAACAATGCTCTCAAGAGGTTAGATGTTAGGTACAGGTTGGGAGGCTATAATACTTGTTATACAACAAGGGCAGCTCCTTGTTACGAAGGTGAAAGGCTGAACACTTCCTTTGTTGTTACAAAATTTAAGAAGGGAGGTGAAAGGCCATATTAAAATGCCTTAGGAGTAAAGATTATTAACAACTCTAGGAGGAAGCCAAACCGTTCATTGTAGAAATATAAAAGGGGGACTCTTTCAACCGAGGAGTTCAAATGTGTTAATGAAAGGCCACGTTTAAGTAGGAAGTAAAAAAGCCCCATTGTTTACACTTATATCAAGAATAGTGCATTTTTTTATTTAAGAAAAATGGATTGGATAGATGAATTGAATAGGAAAAATTAGAGCATTTATTTATCTCTTGAGGGAGAACTTTTAGAGTTGTAAAGAAAGATAAAGAAATAAAGATAGAAGAAAAAGTAACCAATTAGAATAGGAAAGAGAGGTTGTGATTTTGATGGGGTAAAGATGATGAAAAAAATGTAAGAGAAAGGAAATGACCAAAATATTTATGAGGGTAAATTTTTTATTCGATAAAATGAGATTGAGGGTCTGTTCGACTCTTCAAATCTGATATGAATTGAGGTTGATGCTAATACTGATTTAGTATAGTTGATGCTGATTTTACAAGTTGATTTTAGAAGTTGAAATTATTAGTTTATTTTTGTGAAAAATATGTAAGTGTTCGGTACACAAAACTGATCAAGACTGAATTTATTAAAAAATGGATGTAAAATTACTAAAAATGATATATTTATAAATTTATAAAGAGAAGATTAATTTTTAGATTTTCAAAAAATGAATTAGTGAGGGGCAATCGAAAGAAATAATTTTCATAAGGATGAGAGGGGTAGATTAAATTTTGGATGAAATATAAACTCTCATCAGCTACTGATACGCTATAATAATTATATTACATAATTAAGTTATATTAATCTTATTTAGAATATTATGGTTTCCTTTAATTTAGGTTGAATATCTTTTTAATATCTTGTTAACTAAATGTTAGGATTAGAATTAGGGTTTTATATCAGGATATTTATAAGTTGTTATTATCAGGCAATCAATAAGAATGAATTTATTATCCCAACCCTAATCTCCTCCTCTATCGTTCTACGCTTCTTTCTATCATCTATTTCTTCTTCTATCTATCTTCAATCTGTTCTTCGTAATCAATTCAATCCCTTCTTCTTCTAATCCCAAACTCTATCTTTATCAGCTACAATAAACATCATCAACTTCCACTACTGAACATATAATGACGACTTTATTTTATTTTTATCATAAACTTAATTAAAGTTGTATAAGGTCAAAATAAGGCTCACCTAATGGACCCTAAATGAAGGTAAAATTGTAAAAAAATTAATATAAAAGAAAATTTAAAAAAGTGGACAAATTAAATAGAATCCCCCAAAAAAAAAAAAAGACAAACTTTAGAGGGAGGAGGTAGCAAAAATACTAACATACTCCTTTTCTATTTTCTTACTCCTATTTTTTTTTCTCTTTCTTTTGGAAACCACTTTTTAACTCTTTATTTTTTTTGGTAGAATTTAACTCTTTTTTTTAGTTACCCTCTCTCTATAAATGTGTCAATACCATAATCAAGTGCTGATACCTTCTTCTCCCCCTTCCCACCTTCCACTCCCCCCATTTGATCCAAAAGAAACCTTCCACTCTCCCACTTCACCACCTTCTTCTCCATCACCCCCACCCCCACCCCCAAAATCAACCAAAACTGCTAAAATGGACAAACCTCTCGCCGTCGGCGAGCCCTGGCCGGCCGATTCCGGCTTTCTATTCAAACCTCCGGAGACTCCCCGGGAGCCCATGGAGTTCCTCTCTCGCTCATGGAGCGCCTCCGCTCACGAAGTCTCCAAAGCCCTAGCCCCTTCCAAGGTAATGCTCTCCAAGTCCATGATCTCCGGCTCCGGCGACGGAAACGCCACTATTCTCGAGAACGCCGCCGGAGAATCGGCAGCAGACGATCCCTCGTCGGTCCCGTCGGCTACCGGGAATCCGTTCTCGTTCGCTTCGTCGGAGACTTCTCAGTTCATCATCGAGCGAATCATGTCGCAATCCGTAAGTGAAAAAAAAATCAGATGCTGCCTGCTTATTTGGAACTACACGAATTTGGCGTTTCCAAGCACAGTTTACACATGACATATCTCTTTCCTGACTCGTTCTGTGAAATGTTTCTTTTAGCTTTTTTGACCCACTCATTTTTGTTTTCCATTTTCAGAATTTGGCGCTCTCTGGTTCTAATTTCTATCGATTCTGTTCATGTACTCGCAAATTACTGTATTCTAACGAGGATCTTCTTCTGTTGCTTGTTTGAATTTGACAGCAAGATGTGTCTTCAGGGAGATTATCGCATAGCAGTGGACCTTTGAATGGCTCGTTAACGGATAGTCCTCCTGTTTCCCCCTCCGAAATGGACGAGTTCAAGGTCTTCTTTCTGTTTTGATTTCTGGCCTCTAATTAAATAATTAATTTAAGCACGCTTCTTAATTTATGGATCAAAGGATTTCAGGCTCTGTCTGTCATAAGCTACAAAGCACGATGACTGAGTGAGTAATTTGGAAACAGAGCGGATCCATGTTCGATCTCTTCCCAGTTTCCCCTCTCTTGTTTCTTTCTATCTTTCTCTCTCTCTAATGCTCCATTATACAAGGTGTCAAGGACACTTTACCCAGAGAGTGAAAGTTGCAGTTCTCTGCCCTATGTTTGCTTTCTTCAACACATGCCCCCAAATAAAAATAAAGATGTCTGTGACTATTGTTGTTTATTGTTCACCATTAATACTGTACTGCTATAATGTTTATTGGGGGTGTCTATTTTCATGTTATAACCATTAGTCAGTGATTCCATGCCCAACTATTTTTTCTGACACTTCACGGATGATTATTTTTCTGAAAAAAGTAAATTTTGGTCTCCCCTGTTCAGCAAATAGTACTGGTAGTGGTATCTTCACCTTCTGTGAAATTCAATCTCTTCTTGGCTCTATGTTGATATGGAGTAGTATTAAAATTCAAATCCTTGTTGGTTTTCTTCTTGAGTTCCAGTTACTCCTACTTCCTATTTCTTGATTTGATTGATAGATTTGTGGGTTTTGCACTGTGCCCTAATTATGACCTCGAGACTAGCACTATTGAGAAGACAAACGACTTTGACGCCCACTTTGATCTTCCATTTATTACTGATTATTTGCAATCCAACACCTAAAGCAGTGGATGGGTTGATGATACATCATCATACATACATCCCCTGTTCCCCTAAGATTCCTAAGAATTAGATTCCAAACTTCATTCTAAAACAATCTTATATACCCTTAATTATAACACAAAATTGATTAATAATTTGTCACTAATAATCTCTCTCTGCTGATTTAGTATTGCCGCCTGAACAACCAATTGAGCAACCAGTACAGGGGCACCACTTCGACCGCCATCCCTGCCCCCGCCCCTGGTGGCGGGAAAACAGTGGGCAGGTGGTTGAAGGACAGGAGGGAGAAGAAGAAGGAAGAAACCAGAGCCCAAAACGCTCAGCTTCACGCCGCTGTGTCCGTTGCTGGTGTTGCAGCGGCGGTGGCTGCTATTGCTGCCGCCACTGCCGCCTCATCTGGGCCCGGTAAGGACCCGGAGATGGCCCGAACTGACATGGCGGTGGCCTCTGCAGCCACTCTGGTGGCTGCTCAGTGTGTCGAGGCTGCTGAGGCCTTGGGCGCTGAGCGCGACCACCTGGCTTCTGTTGTTAGCTCGGCCGTTAACGTTCGATCTGCTGGTGACATAATGACCTTAACTGCAGCTGCTGCTACAGGTAAAAATATTCAAGTTCGTTAAAAGTTTATGAAGCTAATAATTTGAGCTTGTGTTGGTTTTGCATTGTGACAATTGAATTGAATATGGTGGTCCATTTTGTTTCTGCATTAATTGATTCAATTTTTGGTTATGTGTATGATTTTACAATCAATCATATTCCTAGCGGTATTAATTGAGATGAGTTGGCACCGATTTGATTGCAGCCTTGCGTGGGGCAGCAACACTAAGAGCAAGGGTGTTGAAGGATGTTTGGAACATTGCAGCTGTTCTCCCAATGGAGAAAGGTGTGGTCAGTGGTGGTGGAAATGGTAGTACTGCTTCTAGTACCAGCCATAGCGGTGAGCTCGTTCTTGAGGAGAATTTGCTTGGTCAATCTAGCAGAGAGTTGCTCGCCAGAGGTACCGAGTTGCTTAAGCAAACAAGAAAAGGTAGAAACCCGATTATTATTTTGTACCAAGATTTGAACTTGTGTGCTTGTTTTATGGTCTCTTACTCTGACTTAATATTACTGGTGCAGGTGATCTTCACTGGAAGATTGTGTCTGTTTATATCAACAGTATGAATCAAGTAAGAAAAATATATAATCATAAATATAGCATAGATATTTGCTTATTTTTTTCTAGTGAAATTGAATGGATTGGAGTGACCTACCAGATGATTAGTCATCTGAGTGTTTTTTTTTTGTTCCAGTAGCAATTAGATAGTTCTAAAAGGTTCAACTGTCTTTGGTAGTATTGATTAGTTGATCATTTGTGCTTTTGATTAGTTGTAGTTATAGAGGCTTGTTTGCAAAAATATACATCTAGCATATTAGGAAAAGCTTAAAAGCAATTCATTAAGAATCCACAAATGAACCTTTCATGATTATTTTGAAGTGTCTTTGATAATGCCATCATTTTTCCCCTCCTCTTCTTCTAGGTAACTTTGAAGATGAAGAGTAGCCATGTTGCCGGGACCATCACGAAGAAGAAAAAGAGTAAGTATTACTATCACAGTAGTAGCAGCCTTTATTTTTTTCAGATTTTGATTGCTTTTGTCTCTCTTCCATAATGTGAACCAAAGTTAGTCTTAGGTGGGCTCAAGCTCAACATTCCTTTATCTGGGGATTTGAGAAAGAGGGTTTTATGATAATGAGTGATAAAGCATCAAAAGGCTCCATGAAAATTTTAAAAATCTGAAAATTCCTTTGGTTTTTTGTTCCTCTTTGAATTTGGTTCAGATATTGTGTTGGAGGTTGTAAAGGACATGCCCGCCTGGCCAGGGCGATACCTTCTTGAAGGCGGCGAAAACAGAAGGTATTTCGGTTTGAAGACGATTGACCGAGGTCTGGTCGAGTTCGAGTGTAAGAATCAGAGAGAGTATGAGGTGTGGACAGAAGGAGTCTCAAAACTGCTAAGCTTGGCTGCTGAGAAGAGCAGCAATAGGTATAAAATGTGAAATGGTTCCTTAAGTTATGGGTATTTTGTTTTTTTGTAATTGTGGTGGTATAAGTTAAATGGGCATTAGGTTTTAGCTCATGGGTACTAAGTACTTAGTAGTTGCTAACCATATATATAGTATCTATTTGAAATATCATGGGTGGTTGGTTTTTGTAATGTCTTTTTGGGGTGCTTTCAATGTAAAAAAGGGAAGAAATTACAACAATGGTAAAGCTATGTGTAATTGAGCTGCTTTTTCGCTCTTATGTGGTTAGGAATATATGGTTTCTTTGCTTTTGGGGTCTGTTTTGATCCTTCTTTCTGTTTGTGTTTTAAATTTGTGTTGGTTTAAAGTGGTTTTTGGATATAAAGGTAAAGAGCCCATGTGATTCATACATATACTTCTGCAGAATGCAAATACTCCTAGAACAGAAAAAGGAATATCTTGGACTGAGGCAGTCAAAAAAGAGAAAACCTCAAATGTGGGCAAAGAATAAATGCACTAAAAGACACCCTTTGATTCCATTTTATATTGCTTTCTCTTAATTAATTTGTTATTTATGTAATTTAATTATAATTTCTCTAACTTTTTATTTTGGGTCGTGGCTGCATTGAATGTTATCTGGTGGGAAAACTTGATTTGCTTCATATGTAATCTTCCACTTTACACACTTTGCTCCTTTTTCCCCTTCTTCTAAACCAAGTTTAATATTTTAAATATATACTGTATTATTAAAAGCATTAAAGGTTTGTTTTTGCCTCGGATCTTAGTTTCTGAAAAGTGAAAAGAAATAAAAAATCTTGCTATTACTCCGTATTTCAGAATTCAGCTAGCAGAAAACTGCACTGGCTGGCTATGCGAGGGTGGCTACTTTGGTGTGATCCTTTTCTGGTTCTTTGTGCTGTTTTGCAGAGTTTTTTTCAGCGTTCACATTTTTGATGCCAATATTATTTCTTTTTAATTTGCTTGTTTGCATAGTTTAAGCGGTTAAATTTTTTTCTAAACTGTTCGGCTTGCTTCACTTGCAATCAAACAAATTAATTTTAAATAGATCACAACCACCATACCAGATTATACTAGGTAAGCTGCCAATGCCTAAATATAAATCGGTTGGCATAGATTAAGAGTACTAAATTTGGAAACTAAAACCCTAATGGGAAACTAATAAACCCTATTGGAAAAAATAATTAAATCTAAATAAATACAAATTCCAACTATATTACCATTATTAGTCTCTTAACCTATGCTCTTGGGGCATAGGTTAGAAAAATCGAATATAAATTATCCTTCTTTGATTGTCAATGATATTAGGGGTCGGACTATCCGATATAATTACTACTTAACCCTCTTTTTTAATTAATATAAAGGGCTAAAAGTCTGGAGAGTAAATTATCCATCCGCTAAGCAATTGAAAATCATCTTATTATATTCTGTTACTGATTTTTGTTTCACCATTCGCCATGTCAGACTATGACCCATCTTAAGTTAGATTATACATTTATACCCTTGCCTAAAAATATAATGGATAGGTATTTAACGGAACTTTACATGACATGAAGTTAGTATTATTAAAAGTAAACTCACATATCTTAAGAGCAATTTTCTCACTTATCACAAATTCAAAATTTCCCAACTTAAATGTCATTATTATTAAGAATTTGTATGAACCCATCGTTAATCACACGATTAAAGATCCGTCTTGGTGTGGACACAAAAATCTTTAGATTAGGACGAGACAATTTTTTTATCCTATAAAGTTAGTGGATTGGATTACCAATCTAACCTAGATAATAAGATTTACAAGCTAGGCTAAGGCTACCAAACCTAAAAGTTAAAAGCTTGCCCCCACGTTACTTTACCTTGAATTATACATGGAAATCTGCTCACATGAATCCCATAAGTGGATAACGAGCTCAAAATATCATGTCTATAAATAATTCTTTTGTGACCCTACCCTAATTTTTTTAGAAGAATAATTAAAGAAACAACTGTGCGTTACTCAGTCTCTTTCCTATTTGGTTCAACTCCCAAACTAATATCCAGTCCAGTCTACTAAAATTCTGTTTGTTCAAATTTAGTTATGCACATATAACTATACAACTAATACAACAAGGTGTAAGAGTCTGGCCGATAAACTAGGGGTCGTACGAGTAACGGCGTCTAGCAAACAAGTTCAATAAGATTCAATCCAAAATCATATGACAATGGGTGAAGTAATTCATGAGCGTATATAGTAGATAATTTAGTCCCAAATTTTCCATATGGTAAGAACTCTTAACACACCTCTACAAGTGCAACTAGCATGACCCAGTTGACACTTGGACAAACGGACGAGTCTTAGCCTGGTGACAATGACGAGTGGTGACATCAGTCTCTTTATAACCAATTAGCCTAAATAACGGGCAAGTAGTATCAACAGTTAAATCCAATCCCAAACATGCCAAGAAACGAGCCAGAAAACGAGCTCAAGAATCCCAAACCGTGAGCTTTGATGAATCTTGTGGGCCGATAAACTTGGTGTCGTGTGAGCAGCAAGCCTAGCATACAAGTCCAATAAGATTCCAACCCAAAACCATATGACAATTGATGGAGTAACTCATAGACTTATATAGCAGACAATTACTCCCAAATTTTCCATAGGCTTGTTATTATCAATTTTATAAACACTTTTCCATATGGGAAGAACTCTCAACACAAGGTAAATGAAAACAAATGTATATAAAAAAAAATTCAAGGTCTTAAGACATCTAGTCAAACGGTTAGTAAAAAAACCTTCAAATATCACGAGGTTTCCGTTTCGAATCCTATGGTAGAGCCCTTGACCTCCAAAAAAATTTCGTTTGGCCATGAATACCAGACCGGTGGATTATATGATACTTCATTTGTAGGGTCGTCCAGTCTGCAATGCCTCCCTTATCATCAGTTTTTCCATTCTGTCTATTTTCACCAAATTTTAATATGAGTAATAATAAAATTATGCTAACACGAAAGTTAAACCCTAAACATGAGAAAACGGGTTGAATTAAAATGGGCCACTACAGGTCTTGAAGAGTGAAGACAACCCAACTTGGCCCATTTTCATTTTTCATTCTGGGTGGCTTACTGGGCCTAGCGCAGAGTCTAATAACAATTATAATAGTATTTGGATAGAGTAAGTTTTTGGTGATGAGTATGCTTATGGTGTAAAATAAAGAGTAGAGAGAGGAGAGTGTCGTCTATCATTCGATAAAAATAAATAAATAAAGAGTAGAGAGTAGTTGGATTGATAATAAATGAATGAGATTAAAAGTGGAGTTTTATTGAAAAGGGGTGAAATTAGGAGGCGGTGACAATTATATAATCAAACGAAAATCCTACCCCTCAAATAAGTGTGTTAATGGGTGAGTTCACGGAAAAGTGGGCGTGGGTGGTTGATTTTTAACGGAGAGTTTAATACAGGTGATTTTCGATAATTTAGATTATAACGGGTGGTTAGGTGTAATATAACCTATTATACGCGAAATTTTCGGTCGTTCGACATTAAAATAATATAAGATGAAACACGCCCATTTATAATTATTAATTTTTCAGATCCAACTTCTCATATTTAACATTTATTCACATATCTACTCTAATACATTATAAGAGTTTGGTTCAAATGAAACGAACTCTTATCCTGAAACGAACTCTTATCCTGAAACGAATGCACTTTTCTTAGTTCATAGTGCACTTTTACTACTTCAGAGTGCACTTTTTCGGATTTGCACTTTTCGTACTTTTCAGTGCACTTTTCATATGCACTTTGTTGGAATGCACTTTTGTATGAAAAGTGCACTACAAACTAGAAAAAGTGCATTCGTTTCACGTTTTAGGATAAGAGTTTGTTTCATTTGAACCAAACTCTACATTATAAAGCAAAACCCAAGTCTGTTGTAAAATTTGTGCCACGTGACATTTTTGAATAAATTAATGTGTAGTTATATTTTAATAAATTTTGTAACAACTTATAGTATTCTTGCTATATATACTAAATAGATAACCTGTTTATACAATTTTTGATGTATACAATTTTCTATCTATGGATTATGTATTAGTTTACTACAATGGATAACATATATTCCTATGTGATGATACTTTCCATATTAATTAAATAGATAACATCTTTATATAATTTTTATATACATAAATTCCTGGGAGATGATATTATCCATATTAACTTAATATTTTTATCTCTTAACAAGATTTAGGGTCTTAATATATTTTTTTTCTATCTTTTAACAAGGTTTGAACTCCAAGTATATAATTTATATGTAATGATATAATTTTAAATAATAAATTTTGTTATGTTGATATATTTTTTTTACTTTGAGAAAAATATATAATTTTATGTTGATGACTAAGATTATATGTAAATGTCAAAAAATAAATAAAAATTCGAATTTTAATTTTAATTAATAAAATTAGTTTTTCTTTATCTTTTCATTCATATTACAGATTTTTTTAAATCAAATTTTGATAAAAAAAAATTACAAATCTTGATGAATACTTGCTTATATTAAATTTTGATAAAGATTTACATTGCATTTTTCTTAATTTCCTTTTTATTTTATTTATGTAAATATAGAATATTTTTTTATCTAGCCCCACCTTACATTTAAATTTTTTTATCTCTATGTTTTTTTTGTAATTTAATACGGATGATAGGTTGATTAATACATTGAATTTTGTAAATTTCCATATACATTAATTTTCTTTATATTTTATTTCTTCGTTATGTAAATTTAGTATGAAAAACAACTTTATAAATGGATTGAATTTTGCAAAATAATACATAGATAGTTTTCTCTATATTTTATCTCTTAAATCAAGGACAATGTTCTCTTCTATATTAATCTTTATATTGTATTTTTCATATTTACAAACATTCTTATTATTATAGAGTAAAAGATAAGAACCCTAATATATAATTTTAATAAATTAATTTTAAAAAAATATTCTAATAAATTATATTATGCTTTGTAGATAACCTATCCTAATTATTATTAGTTTTATAAAAAAAATTAAGTAATTATACATATTAGTGTCTAAAAAAATAAGAAAATATTTTTTAAAAAGATTCAATAAAAAGTAAAATCAATATTTTAATAATTTCAATCTAAATTTGGACAAGATCTCCACAAATAATGAAAAAATATTTAAAAATATATTCAATTAAAATATGAAGTACAAACTAAATTTTTTTTTCTATTGCATAATTTATTATGATATAATATAAATATATTTAGTATTTTAAATTAATATCGTAGAATTGTATAGTTTTTAGTAAAATTATCCCGTAAATATCAAGGGACTTCAACTAGTTACACTTTAATATTTGTTCTTATTTGATCTCAAATGTATATAGATATAGTCATAGTCATATGGATAAGATATATAATTATCTTTAATGACATATGGCGTAACGTTGTGTGATTCAGGGGAAAAAAGTCCCAGGGAGGGAGGTTACGTGTTTCACATGGTCTACCGTCTACGTTGACCAAACAAGAGAAAACGAATAAAATGTAGTTTCGATACGCTATATCGCGCTATGCACCCCTCTTCGGCTCTTCGCATCGAATTGACTCAACGCAGCGAGGAAAGAGAGAATTCCGGTGCGAACCAAGATGGGCTCTGCAAACAAGGTATGTTTTGTCCACCCTTATCTCTGATTTTCAGGTTATCCAGCTTTCTCTCATAGCCCTAATTCAATTTGATTGATTTCCTTCTTAATTCTGAGCGAGTTGTCCGATTGCACAATAGCTCTTCGTTTCAATTTGCTTGGATTTTCATCTTTGGAATAGTTCAATCGCGCTTTTCAAAGCTTTTGATTTTCTGTAGAGGAGTACTGTTTCTAGGGTTTGATTCTTTTTAGCCGGTGCCTGTGCTGGCGAACCCCTTTCTTCTCAGTTGTGGTCGTTGTTCTGTGGTTAATTTTCTTTGTAGCAAGATTTTGTAGTTAGTAGAATCTGGTTTTTGTAGAGGTAGGGGCTTTGGATTAGTTATATGCCCCTTCTTAGGCTGTTTACGCTATGTGTTCTATCGCACCTTTGCATTTATTAAGTGGGAACTAGTAAACTTTGTTCACAGATTTGAAGTGGTGATTTTCGTGGCTATGATGAACTCTTGATGTTATGCTTTTTGTGGCTATGAACTTGGTGTATGTGTATGTGATTTTCTTGTTGGAACTATAAAGCCTTATCTTTGGATAATTGAAGTAGATTATGTCTGTAGTTTTACTCATTTTAGGTGTCTAAGTTCAGTTTTTGAGTTTATATTTTCCTTGGGGGTATGAATGGTCTCTTACTTTAGTTGAACAACACAAAGGTGACATCTTAGAACGAAGTCCTCTTATGTAATCCTGACAAGGATTGAGTGTAAACATTGAATCTTCTATCAAATGACTCTTTTGCTCTAGTCTAAGGTTGAAACAATGAGGTGATATTGCACTAGGTATGAAGTTCTTGTGAAACCTTGACAAGGATTTAGAGCCTAGATCTGAATCTTGTGATTGATAACTACTTCCTGAACAAATTTTGTTTTAGATAATCCAAATCCGAGGAATCCTATTCTGCAACGAAGGATCATAATGAAGTTCTTTATTTTATCAATTGGCTGCTTTTGGCTTTTGTATGCGATGTTATTGTCGTTGTTTATGGAACTCAACAATAATGCCTGTGTAGTATTTTTATTTAATTGATTTTCTGTTCCTTTGTAGGATCCACGAGAAGAAGTGATTCAAGCATGGTACATGGATGATAGTGATGAAGATCAGAGACTTCCCCACCATCGTGAACCTAAGGAATTTGTCTCTCTGGATCGACTTACTGGTGTGTATTATGAGATGTACATTCATACTTATCAAGATGTGCATCTACATATAACAGATTATCATTGGTTTCTTAAATATTTCAGAACTAGGAGTTATTAGCTGGCGTCTAGATGCTGATAACTATGAAACCGATGAGGAATTGAAGAAGATTCGTGAAGAACGTGGATACTCCTACATGGTTAGTAGCATTTGTTTATATTTCAAGATTGCTGCAATATCTTCCTGCTGACATGAATTCAATTTTACCACAGGACTTCTGCGAGGTTTGTCCTGAAAAGCTTCCAAACTATGAGGAGAAAATCAAGAATTTCTTTGAGGAACATCTGCACACTGATGAGGAGATCCGTTACTGTGTGGCTGGAAGTGGTAGGATTAACCACTCCTTTTTCCATTTAGTTTGGCTTGGATAGTGGATTTCCTTTAAATTGTATGTGATGTGAATAAAAGCTTACTTAAATGTCATTTTTTCTCTTGATGAAGGTTACTTTGATGTGAGGGATCAAAATGACAAGTGGATTCGTGTGTGGGTGAAGAAAGGGGGTATGATCGTCTTACCCGCTGGAATTTACCATCGTTTCACACTGGATTCGGATAACTACATTAAGGTATCATTTATATAATGCTTTACTGCTGAATGCTGATCCCTGAGGTAATAAAATCATAATTAGGGTCTTTTAGTATTATGCTCACCTACATGTCCTTGCAGTTATACATATGTGATTAAACCCAAATGGGTTTTGTTTAGCACTTCACATCATAATGCCATTTTTTGTTATAATGTTCATTTTTTTTGATAAAAATTGGGATTTCTGTGTGACTGAAAATGGGGAATTGGATTTTTGGGTAAACATGCATTATTATTTATAAATAATACTTGTGTGTACCAAACACTACTTGCAAAGAACTACTTGTCTACTTCTATCTAAACAATGAGATTATAAATCTCCCCACCAAACAGACCCTTATCTAATGGATAAAATATCATATATACACCATCCAATGTAGGTGAATAACATTTTGTTGCTCTTAAATGTGCTCCCTCACAGGCGATGAGGCTTTTTGTTGGAGACCCTGTTTGGACACCGCATAACCGTCCCCATGACCATCTAGATGCGAGGTATGGCGTTACACCATTTCGGTTCGTTTCTGAATGAACTTTGCTGTCTTGTAATCCCCAAGTCTGTCTATAATAAAAGGGAGTGAATTTGAATCTTGACATGTTTACAGGAAGGAGTATGTGGCTAACTTTGTGAGCAAGGAGAAGGCAAATCAGACCGTGAATGCAGCTGCATAAGCCATCTTTTTGCCTATATATTATACACAAGAAAAACTCCCTTTTTACAGTCTTGATGGAGAGTGGTGAAGATAATAAAGTTAAGCATATGCTACTATTGTGTTTTGCATGCTTGATCTTGGATTAACCATGGTGAGCTTGTGATTGTGGTTGTGTTATGTTACATTCACTATTTGTGATTATATATGATTATGTACTGTAGCATATCTTGTTGAAGGTGGTTTTGCAAACTTATCTTAATAAAATACTAAAGTTATTATTAATTCCTTTTATATAATTTTTTTTTAAAAATATGATTCTGTTTACACGAAATGTGGCCATGAATTTCCACTTTCTTGAACGATGGAAATGGGAGATAAATAAATAAAGTAATATGACTTGTGTACTCATTAGTCAGTACCACCACCTCATCAAACATTGAAAATTTGAAATGTTGGCAATGGAAGAGATAATAGTGCTAGCTTGCTAGGGAACCAAAATGTGCAACGTGTTAGAAATTTGTCAAGTGAAAATAAAATATCATTTCATAACACATAGTACTACTTTTAATTTTATTTTATTTTTAAATTTATTCCATTACAGAAAGTATACACACAGACAGATCCTACACATTCCACCCAAAAAAACAGGTTACACATTTCATAGTCCAATTATAATCCAAACTCACACTCCAATCCATCGATGGCTTTTGTGGTTTGGGTCAGATTTACCAAAAAACAAGTTTAAATTTAATTTGATTTGAGTATTTAAAAATGCCCTTAATGTCTGTCGGCATGAGATCCAACCATCAGAAATTGAATAGTCTCTGTAAACAAAATCTCACTGAAACTGACTTCCCAGATGGTGAATTAAAGGCCATCTGTATTCTCCACGGATCGGAGATTAAAGATGGATTAACTCAAATTTGGATCTTAGCTGCACTAAATACAAATTAGGGACCGACTTACCGAGAATAATTATCTTCAATACATACACCTGGTCGGCCAAAATGACCTATTAAAGCCCGTGAAAATTCACCTCGTGAAAATGACCTGTAAAAACCCTTCACTAATCAAATAATACTTCCTAATCTGATCAAATTTTATATAAATAAATCACGGTTGGACATACGTTGATGGCTTGTTTATCACACATTTTAACATATTTTAATATAAAGAAGGGGATCTGGTAAAAAGGCTGAATTTATTAGAAATATATTTACTGGAAGAAAGTGAAATTAAAGTGGTATATAATACTATAGCTTTAGCATATTTACACGTCTTGCCACACAGTGTCAGGTGGGTACGTGTCCTATTTCAGCAGCTAACGGACAAAAAAACACTTGTTAATCTTGCTTAGCCAGTGACCTTAATAGTTTAATCATTTTTTTAAGAAAAAGCAATAATTTAAGCTTAATCATGAAATTAAGTTTTGACCACACAAAATAAAACCTGAAAGTAAAGATATATTTCAGCCCCCAACTGATTGTAACCACACACCAAGTAGGACAAATGATTTTCGTCTTTGGTTCCTACTTCACCTGCAATTAGCAAAGAAATTTATGCTAAGCATACAGTCTGTATTTGGCTCAATCGTCGAACAAAGGTTGCTAATTACCCTGTTAATAAAACATTGCTTGAATTTGAACAAAATCCAAATTTCAGGCTTTTCAAACTTAAAACATTTATATAAAATTCAACTTCATACGTTTTATCTTACTTGAGTGAGTTCTATTTCACTTTTGGGAAAATATATTTATCTAAATACAAACGGTACAAAAAAGGATGAAGAAATTGTAGATAAGAGCTAAACAGATTTATTCTTATATGTTATATCCCGACCAAATTGTAAATTTTTTCATGATTCATAGAGAACGATTGACCATACAAATTATAGTTATGAACATTAGGCTCCATTATGAGTTTTACTAATCTGTATTGTCTACAACAATTAAATATACGTACTATTTTTTTTTTGGTAGAAAAATATACGTACTATTAACTAGATGGATTAGGATGAAATATAGGTTGATTAGTCAGCCAACTCATCATACGCATAAATTTTTTGCCGACATAAAAAATAAATTAAAACGCATATGTGAATTTAATTATGAAAAAAGGTCAAAAGTGCAAGTGACCCACCCTAAAAGAAAACAAAAAAACAAAAAACAAAAATTTATTTCTCCTTAATCTCCAATCATCATAAAATGAACCTTTATCAACCAATTGTGTAACTGTTTGCCAAACTAACTTCCCAAAGCAGAAACCCCTTTGCCTTATATATTCTCTATCCAGTTTTGGTTTTTCTCTACTCTTCTTCATCTTCATCTTCAGCTTGGAATCCTATCTGAATCTGTGTATCTCAGAGGCGAAAAGTTTCAGGTATTTATTAACTTCCTTTTTGGGCTAATTTGATTTTGATGACTCTGATCTGCGCCTAGAATCAATTTCCTCATATTTTCTTCACTCTTTAGAATTCGGTAGCCAAATCTCTGGAGACGATTACTTTTGCTGAATCGAGTTCTGAAAAATCATGAACTTAATAGGCAAAGTAAAAGAGGAAATTCCAGGAAGCTCATATACTATTTCATACCAAGATGAGCCTCCATTAATGGGGTTTTTTTCTCAACCAGTAGAGCGTCTTAATGAAGCTGGCCCACCTCCATTCCTGACCAAGACATATGACATGGTGGATGATCCGTCTACAGATGCTGTGATTTCTTGGAGCAGAGGAAACAACAGCTTTATTGTGTGGGATCCCCAGAGATTCTCTTTCAACCTTCTTCCCAAATATTTCAAGCACAACAACTTTTCAAGCTTTGTGAGGCAGCTCAACACATATGTAAGTTTTTGAATTACATCTTGGTGATTTTTTACCCCAAATTAGGGGGAATTTTCTGCTATTGATGTGTTGAAAATTGGTTTGAAGGGTTCTGAAACTCTCTCTCTTGTCATTTTCTTGAATGGGTATGTAACATCTAACAAGATTGTAGACATTAGACAAGGTGTTTGTTGAAATGTCTGAGAAGAGATAACAAAAGATGGTTTATGGGAATTATAACATAACCAATAGATTCTTATGATCCAGCTAGTTTTAAACTGTTCATTATTAAGTTCATTTGATGGAAGCTGATAATATGTGCAGGGTTTTAGGAAGGTTAATCCTGATAAATGGGAGTTTGCAAATGAGCTATTTCTGAGAGGACAAAGACATCTTCTGAAGAGTATCAAGAGGAGAAAACCAAGCTCCAATCCCCAATCTTCTCAATTCTTAGATGCTTGTGTTGAAGTGGGAACTTTTGGGGTAGACGTTGAGATTGAACGATTAAGACGCGACAAGCAAATACTAATGGGCGAGTTGGTGAAGCTGAGACAACAGCAGCAGAACACCAAAGCCTACCTTGAATCCATGGAACGGAAGCTCATAGGCACTGAGCAGAAGCAAAAGCAACTGATGGGCTTCCTTGCAAATGCCATTCAAAACCCTGAATTCCTATACAAACTGGTTCAACAGAAAGACGAGAGGCAAGAAGAGCTTGAAGAATCCATTGCTAGGAAAAAGAGAAGGCCTATTGATCAAGTTCAACAAGCTGCAATCTGTAATAATACTAATTATGATGAGCATGCTGAATTTGGGGGAGTTTTAGACTTTGAAATCCCAGCTGAAGTTGAAGTGCTCGGAATGGACATGGAAGAAGAACAAGGTGTGTATGGAATTGATATGAATGGGAAGGCACTTGATCAGGGGTTTTGGCAAGACACTACTACTTTCTTAGGTGTTGAAGAGGATTTAGATGTGGATCTGGTTTACCACTCAGTGATTTAGAGGTTCATTATGCTTATGATTTTTGATCTACAGTCTTGGTTTAAATTTGAAGAGTTAGTTTTGCCTTCAAAAGTTAATTCTATACTACAGAAGGCAAGTTTAGGTCTTCTGGTAAGTAGTGTAATAAATCTGAGGGGTCAGGGTCTCATAAGCAACTATTCCAATAATGTTCTTATATCCAAAAGATGCTATTTAGCTTCTGGTGGTAGATAAGTTAGGGTACTGTCAAGTGTTAGGATGTATATCTGGTTAAGTGAACACTCTCTAACCCAGCTTTGTCATCAGAGTTGTGTTCATGCTCTGTGTCGAGCCAAATTTGCATCTTTCAAATACCGCTAACATTTTGTTTGTCTATATTCCTTCTGTAGCTCTGTCCGTGTACACAGATCAAATGAAAACAAGGGATTCAAGTATTGATTTGAGAGGATAAAAAATGGGTGAATATGCACGCTTTGGGTAATGTCAATTGTGAAATTCCGTAGGCTACCATGTGAAACTTCATGAGCCACGTGCATACGTAAGCCCAGTGTTGACAATAGGAGTAACCCAAGGGTAGTTCTCTGGCGGCGGGCGGCAACAGGGGGTGGGCATCTCTTTTACCATGTGAAATTCCGTAGGCCGCCATGTGAAACTTTATGGTGTGCATACATAAGCCCAGTACACAAGACTAGTGGGGTTCCATCCTAAAACCAATTGACAATAGGAGGAATAACCCAAGGATATATATTGGCTTATTTCTCTTTAGATTTCCGATGTGTGATGAGTATTCCAATATCAATACCATCCCTAAATTGGAATGGATGAAACTAGAAAAAAAATCCTAGGTAATTTTAGGGGTTATTGTAACAGCTTAGAAGAATGTTATTAATTTTGTTGCTTTGTTAATGATATATTATCTCAGATTTTAGTGGCTAACACAAAAGCTATTATTCTTGCACCATTTCTATCCTCCATCCACACACTATAGTAGGGTGGAAAACCCCAATTTGGCTGTGATTGTGCTCATCCAGTCATCCTTGGTAACACGGACAAGTGAAACTTGCTACATTGGCTTGTCAATGAACCGAACTTTTGTTCATTTGAGATATTTCAGTCAAAAACTACTGATCGAGCTCAACTAGTCCTGTAACTACTCAAATGCGTATCATTCACATCAACTGCAAAGCCACTAAACGAAAAAAAGTCTCCATTGCATTGGCGTTATTATTCAAGATACAGTTCCAGACAGACTTCCAGCCCTTGAAGGAAGTGAGACTATTTGGCATGCCCTTTTATTTTCGTACAGTTTGGGAGTGTGATTTGATCTTAGGCATTGAAGGGACGAGGTTGGATGTGGTGGTGCACGCGACTCTTACAGGTTACACGACTTTCTCCTCACTGTCATTGCATTAGGGTGAGGAGGGTTCAGTGGGACGTTGATATTGCTTAGGCTATGGTGGTGGCCTTCATAATCCAAATCTTTGGTTGTGGGTTTGGGTGTACAATCGCACTATTCTCTTTATAATGTTGCTCGTTTATGACCCGAGTCAGGACATGAACTCTTTTTGTTTGGACATTCCGCGGAGCATTGTTGATTTGGCATAACTTGATATTTATTAGATAATCCCTGGTTTTCTCCTACAAAAACTACTAAGCTTTGAATCCAAGGTGGTCAACCCAATTGAAGATGTGTTTTCCTCCAAGGATGAGAAATTGAGAAGTTCTCAAAGCTAGTGCTTTCCTCCAAAAAAATCAAAGCTAGTACCTTCCACATGTATTCAAACAATAGAGCAAGTTCTGTTGTAAAAACAATATAATAAAAGAGGCTAAACCGTATATGTATTTCGTCCATATATACGGGCTAAGCTCCAACTAGTCCAATGTTACTCAAGATACCACAAAAAGGTAATACCAACTTTATTAAAATCCAATCATCATGTCTACTTCTACAAGTGTTATTGGCTTATTGCTATGCAACTTTGTCAAGGCAAAAGGACATACTTGTTGCAGCCTGTGATACAGTAGATCTAAAGGGATTACATGATAAATTTCATATGATTTTCGTTTTCTCTAACGAGTTTCTTTACTTGATGTTTGTACTCCATAGCGCTTGAAGAACTCTCTGAAACCGTATGTGCTGACGTCATAGTTGAACTGAAACAAGTTCAATCAAATGTTTATCAATCAGTACAGAGGCAGACCTTACATTTTAAGGTAGAAATATAAAAATCTATATAGATGGAATGTGCTTCTTAATTTACTAGAGCCTCTGAGATTGAACACTTAATCTTGATAAACATATCAATCATTCAACTCCATTGAACTTCTCAAATGTATAACATTTGTTTGCAAAAGTGATCATTTATGAAATCCCGGCTCAAGCAACAAGGCAATTCATTCTAGGAGGACATAATAAGAGATCTCACTATAAAAAGAATAAGAGAAATAAGAACAGATCCAAACTTCTCCAAATTCCACTTTCAACTTAACTTTGTTGAGTCAAACCTTTTCATCTCTACAAATCAACTGAACAAGGACTCTTCACAGAGGCATTAAACTCCTAATACGAGATTATCATTGGCATTTATAATTTGTAGTTTTACCATAGGACTTGTGATAGCATTGTTTAACAAACTAGGTAGTTAGGGCGATGCTTACCGGTAGAAGTTTCACCGAGTATTTTGTAATATTTTGATCCACAAGCTTTCCGGGAGTTGGTGCCTGCTCTCGGGGAATAAAAGGAAGATATTATTAGGGTGAGAAAGGCCGCAAACTTTTTAAAAATTACTTATTCGAAACATGTATTGATTACTCAGTCACTGGCAAAACAGCTTCTAGGGAATTTCAGATATTTTTTTCAAGGATAAGTTTCAACTTGTGTACAATATGTGATTGTGTACGAGAACAACAGATCCATCAGCAATCAGCATAACATTTCTTTCTTCAATGAAAAAAATATAAATACTGTGTTTCCAAAAAGGTAGACAAGTAATCAATGGCATATTCTGCAGTTTATCAAGTCTTTTCCTTTAATAATAAGAGAAAGCATGAAACTAGGTGCAATAATCAATAAGAAGAAACATGATACAGATGAATAGGGAAAAAAATAGCCATACTTGTTGTGGACTATGAAATATCTCAATGAAAGGATATTCTGTCTTTTGGCGAGTGATACAGAATCCGGGATACTTCGGGCACTCAACCTGAAAAGGAAAGCGTCATTTAGACCTGAAGGAAAAACCAGTCTTACTATAAGTTAAAACTCCATCTCAAATATATGTTAAGATAATGCTATATGGCCTTCAAGTGGACGAAAGGGACAATAATACAAATTTAAGAATAACTACAAAACATACTCGCATAAATTTCACACCAGGATAGAATTCTGCTGCAGCTTCCTCCAGTACCTTATCCAGATGTTTTGTATAGTTACCTCTACAATTGTAAAACCATGTCAATGCAAAAGAACCTCTCCAAATAAAGAGAAAAGGAATAAATACCACAAATTGACAAGAAAATACCCTTATGTTACCTTATGGTGAAGGCAACAACTACAGGATATCCTTGGTGAAGAAGCTGGACAAATTCGCGTTCTGAAGTAAAATGAATAACACGTGATGGCCCCAAGTCTTTCGGAAAACCAGTATAGTACCTTACAATTCCATCAAAAAGACAATGAATCAAAATGCTAGTCATCTAACATTTTCTGCAACCATAAGAAGAAATAGATTCTAACCTGCAATTTTCACGAAGACGAATCATCATTGAATGGAAAACCGATGGTTCTGCCATGAATAAATTGGCCCTCAAACCTTTTTCCCAATAAGTTCCACTATTTAACAGTGAAATAGTTACTCTGACACAATTTAACTTAATGCCACTGAAAAAAATATCTAGAACAGAGATGCTGGGAATCCAAGACTTTTATCAGCAAGCATTTTTTCCTCCTCCTCTTATGTGTTTATTCAAATTTGGTGATGTACAAGCCTGGCAATCAGAATGAGCAACAAACTTGTCAATCGGGATGGGTGACAAAATTAAGTACTTCTTCCTCTATCAGGATAGTGCTGACATGTATACATTACATGTGAGCTAATTTCTTCATAAAGCAGGGGTTTATGACCAACAAGCAAACACTGATAACGAGCACAAAAGATAATCCATAGAACATATCTAGTACTCAACGAATTTCAGGCCACAGAAAAAATACAATGAAATGGCTACTGAGCTGTAGAAATTATAGATTAGTCAGTATAGCACAGCCTTGACGCATTATGAAGTTAGAAATCAAAAAAGATTGATCATAAGTTACCAGTTTCCTCAAGTCTCTGTAAAGATGTCAAACAGTAGCGGAGGCAGGTGGGGGCGGTCGCCCCAACCGGCGGCCGGGAGTTTCTCATCGAGGTTCCAGCGGCACAAAACAAGGAAAAAATGGATCTTTCTCAATTGAGAAATAAGAACCATGGTTGACATAAGGACATTAGGAAACAAAATTCAATTGAGAACGACAAGTTCAAACCGTTCAATTTTGGGGACGAACTTGTAGACTTTGACGAGGCAGAGAGCATATGTCCGTCGTTCCGTCGTTCCGGCGTCCTGATTCTCTCTCTGTGGTTCCTTCCCAGCCCAGGGCTGTTTATCAGTTGAACGAAGTTGGGCCTGTTTTTTAAACAGGCCAGACCGCTAGGCCGAAAAAAAGAAAAGGACACGCTCGTCGTGATCGGCCCGACTATTTTGGTCACATAGTTCTACACCATAACAATTAACAACAATGGCCTAAGCCTTGTTTCAAGCCCTACTTCGATCGTTGCACATTCCGCCTTCACGTGGTCCGGACACTGACTAGTCGGGACAGCTCCCTACATCGGATGACCTCAAAAATTTCGTAACAAAGTGCATGCTTCGGTCATCAAGAAAGAAAGAGTGACTGCCAAACAGTCCACCAGGCGACTTCACCTTAGCATTTGCTGTTTTTTACGGAGAAAAAATAACAAGAATATATATATCTGCAATAAAATTTAAACGGGAATTGGCTACGACGTGCTTCTCCCAATAGCAACCTGCCAACTGTACATATAAACCACGCAAATCCACGACCTATAATTTTTTTAATTAAAAAAATAGTTTAGTCAAAGTTAGTCGTGGAAACTAAAAAGTGAAAGCTTTTTCCCTGGTTTCCGAGGAAATCGATCGGAAATTTTCGAGCGAGAGGGAAGAAAAACCGAGCGAAAGAAATGGAAATGGGAGGAGACAGAAAGCGGCGGGCCCAGATCTGTGTGCTTCTGGGGCTGCTCTTCAGCTGCTGCTCCATTCGCAACACATCGGCTCTTTCTATAACCGTCGAAGACGTTGAATGCGTCTACGAGTACGTGCTCTATGAGGGCGACACCATCTCCGGGAACTTCGTTGTTGTTGATCACGATGTTTTCTGGAGCTCAGATCATCCCGGCATCGATTTCACCGTAAGTTGATTTCGTTTCATCATCTTCATGATTGTTGGTCTGATTTGGAAATTGATGTTCTTGGTGGAACTTTTGTGGTCTGGAGGGACTTTGTGTTTCGTTTATCGATGGGGAATGCAGGCAAAGTTTGGGGGAATTTTGAAGTTATTTGTGTCGAAATCTTGCATTGTGGTTGCGAAATTGAATCGCGTGCGATGTGAGATTTTTCTTGAATTGAGTTTTAGAAAACATTTCCCTATTGTTAGTAAATCGAATTTGAGTTGACAAGTATGCTGCGTAAAGTGTGAGATTTTTCATTCGAGTAAAATGTGAGATCGATATTAACTCAATGATGAATCAGCAATTAGGCTTCTTGAAAAGGGGTTTTATAAGAAGTTTGATATATCTGTTTTCAATGTTTTTCTAATGCTTGCACATTAAATTGTTTGGTGAAGGGTTTGCTTGAGCTAATCATAAAACAGATTATAACTTATCTCAATCCAATTGGCTTACTGATGATTGCCTAATTCTACAGAATTTTGAGAACCCCAACGATGAGCCATTGGCTTAATTTGAGCTTTAAGAAGTTGATAAGTTTCATGAGCAGATTATGGTTCAGTCAGAGTACAAGAAATTAACTAGTCTCTTAAAGTTATGCTAGCACAGATTTGAGAATAAGATCCATTTGGACTCCTAACAAAGATCAAAACCTCACAAATCTCTATTTAGCCTTTGTGCTAACAGTTCAGGAAGAGAATGCCTTGTGTAGATTGTAGAACACAGCCAGAGACAATTCTTAAGATTCAAAGGCCTCGTCTTTCAAATCATCCAAAAATTGTTAATTGTGAATAACTGAATGTGATCATATGATTTTGTATCATCAAGGTGACACATGTGAAGAAAATGATAACAGTAGGGGAATAATCTGAGCACTATCCTGTATTTGTAATGCAGGTGAAATCCCCGGGTGGTAATGTAGTGCAATCTCTGAAAGGCACATCTGGGGACAAGTTTGAATTGAAGGCTCCACATAGCGGAATGTATAGTTTTTGTTTCCATAATCCATCCTCCACTCCTGATACCGTATCGTTCCATATTCATGTTGGCCATATACCAAATGACCACAATCTTGCTAAAGATGGTTAGTTAAAACTTAAAACCACCTCCCGATCACACCTTTTTCCGTGTTAATTTCTTGATTGAAGCTGTTGTTTCATTACTTTCAATCAAATTGCAGAACATCTGGACCCAATCAATGTCAAGATTGCAGAGCTCAGGGAAGCATTAGAGGCTGTAACAGGAGAACAGCAGTATTTGAAGGCGCGTGACACCCGACACCGTCATAGTAAGTTTCTTATTTGTGTTTTGATAATATGAAGGTTACCTGTTCTATGTTTTCAACACTTTTATCATCTTGTTTTTAATCTTATTGTAGCAAACGAGAACACGAGAAAGAGGTTAATACTCTACACAGTGTTAGAATATGTGATGCTGGTTGCTGCAAGTGGAGTTCAGGTACTAATCATCCACCGCCTATTTAGCAAGACTGTAGGATACAACCGGCTTTAATTATGTCCGTTGTATTACTACTAATTTTTCTCTTTGAGAATTTGTAACCTTATAACCCGGTATACAAACTAATTTTTGTTCAAGGCAAAGAACGTTTGTGGTTCTCTTTCATTCTATATCACATTTGTACCAACTGCCCTATTGTGTTTGTACTTCCAGGCTAAACAGTCTTTTTGATTGATGAATTGTTACTTTGAACAAGTTGTCAGCTTAAACGAGAGAATGTGAAGAAATTGCATCGAACGGAAGATATGGGATTTCATTAGGCACTCACTTATGATCACCAGACGTAAAAGCCAATACAAATATATATAATCTATAATCTATAATACATATATAATTTTGTGTACATGCCCCACATTTAATACACTTAATGATAATTTTTAATTATTTTTTTCACCTTTAATATAATTTGTACTAAATAGATAAATGTATGTACATAATCACATTCATTGCCACATTTATTACACATAATATTTATTTTTATGAATACTTATTATTTTTAATAAATAAAATAATTCTACATAGTTTAGCGGTAAAGAATTTTTTAAACCACCTATAGATCATGGTTCTTACTAGATAACACACTCTTAGTTTTTTAATTGTTGATATAGTATGTCGTATTACCATATACATTGTCAATTACACTATTACATAATAAGGTAGATCCTTTTATTCACATTTAGTTTTAAGGCTTAATTGTAATTGGTATATACTATTATATATCATCCTTTCTTGGCAATTGTTATTTTGTTGCATGTATTTTATTTAATTGAAATACTTTTACTATTTTAATCTTTAGTATATTATATTTTAGGCACCATTATATATAGTCAATTACAATATTACACTATTATATAATAAAATAAATTGTTTTAGATTCACCTTAATTTTTATTTTTTAAATTTACAACATTAAAATGGTATGTACTAGGTGAATGTATTAAATTTATGAAAAACATCTCAATCCTATTATGTTGGTTTTATTATATGTCAATATGAAATTTTGGCTCAATGGCTGAAACTTTGACAATTATATTGGAGGTTTAAAGTTCGAGTCTTCAAATAATCACTTTGGATTACTTTTTTACCACAATCAAAAGACCCCATACAAAATACTAAATTCAATTTAGATTTGATATTAAAAATACGTGAATGATATAAAAGAATTTTATTATGTTGATAGTTACACATAAGTGTATGAAAAATGATATATGATTTTGATAATTAATTAATTATACATCAATTCATTTGATTAATTTAGTTATAAGGTGAGTCATATTTTTGAAACGTTTATAGAAAAAATTATAGTTTTTATTAAACATATGAGCTAAGTTGTATTGAAAAAACACACAGAGCAAGGTAAATTAATGTGTTAACTAATATATAAATTTGTTTAAGTATACACCAATCTATTTGATTACATATTGTTATAAGATGATCCAAATTCTTTCAAATAATGAAAACGACTTTGCTATATTTTTTTAAATTCAATACAGTCTTATTAGATACAAGAGTGCATTAAAAAAATTAGATGAATCTCTTTGTATTTAGCCTACACTTGCTAAAGGATCAAATTCAATTTTAGATGGGTGGATATTAAGAGAATGTCAAATGATACAATAAGGCTATATATAATAGACTAAATCATTCATAAAAAAAACTAAATAGATTTATTATACCCCTATCGTGAATCTTAATGGTAAAATTTTGAAAGCATTACTAGACTAATCCAAATCACTAAAGCTATAATCTTACAACATGTAAAGTTATATATCATCAAAACCAAATAAATATTTTTTTTATTGATGTCTTGAAATATTTTAAATCCTTTTGTTTAAAGTTGGAGGATTTGCGCAATAATTGTCCTATCTTAATTTAAAAAGTTAATTTTGCAACATTTGACATCAACATTTGATATTACACATTAAATTATGAACCTTTGATATTAGATACAAAACACAACATCCGACACAACTGTTGGCATTATAGCTGACCAAACATAATATAGAATTTAATTTTCACCTTTTTCTTTCTCACTATATACGTCTTATTAATGTATGAACGCATCACAATTTCATCCACTATGAAGTGAAAAATATAGAAGACAAGCATGAGATTGCAAAAAATATTAATCGAATCGAAACACGAATTGAGATGGAGGAGAGTGAATGTGAAAATGTAAGACATGAAGGTTTTTGGTGGATGGTAATTAGGTTTGCACAAAATAATTTTTTTAAAGTTCAAATTTCAATGATTTTTATTAAATTAATTATTTTTTTATTGTTATTTGTATTATTTTTGTAAATGTGTACAAACATATATGTATTTTAAATATTAAAATATAAATTTTGCCCCGTCCAACGGACGGGCTTAATTTGGCTAGTACATATATAATTTTGTGTACATGCCACATTTAATGTACTTAATGATAATTTCTAATTATTTTTTTCACCTTTAATATAATTTGTACTAAATAGATAAATTTATGTACATAACCATATTCATTGCCACATTTATTACACATAATATTTATTTTTATGAATACTTATCATTTTAAATAAATAAAATAATTCTACATTGTTTAGTGGTAAATAATCTTTTAAACTACCTATAGACCATGGTTCAAATCTTGACAACTATTTTTTTGGAAGATAACACACTCTTAGTTTTTAATCGTTGATATAGTATGTCGTATGTACCATATACATTGTCAATTACACTATTACATGATAAGGTAGATCCTTTTATTCACATTTAGTTTTAAGGCTTAATTATAATTGGTATATACTATTATATATTATCATCCTTTCTTGACAATTGTTATTTTGTTGCATATATTTTATTTGATTGAAATACTTTTACTATTTTAATCTTTAGTATATTATATTTTAAGCACCATTATGTATAGTCAATTACAATATTACACTAGCTATTATATAATAAAATAAATTATTTTAGATTCACCTTAATTTTTATTTTTTAAATATTAAAATGTTATGTACTAGGTGAATGTATTGATTTATGAAAAAACATCTCACTCATATTATGTTGATTTTATTATATGTCTATATGAAATTTTGGCTCAATGGTTGAAGCTTTGATAATTATATTAGAGGTTTAAGGGTTGAGTCTTCAAATAATCACTTTGGATAATTTTTTTTACCACAATCAAAAGATCCCATAAAAAAGGCT
The DNA here is from genome assembly GCA_964016875.1 of Fallopia convolvulus. Lineage (NCBI taxonomy): Eukaryota > Viridiplantae > Streptophyta > Magnoliopsida > Caryophyllales > Polygonaceae > Fallopia > Fallopia convolvulus. The sequence continues at coordinate 56,073,762 of OZ024723.1, forward strand.
AAATTTAATTTAGATTTCATATTAAAAGTATTTGAATGATATATAAGAATTTTATTATGCTGACAGTTGCACATAAGTGTATGAAAAATAATATATGATTTTGATAAGTATACACCGATCTATTTGATTACATGTTGTTATTAGATGATCCAAATTCTTTTAAGCAATCAAGAGTGCATTTAAAAATTTAGATGAATCTCTTTTTATTTAGCCTACACTTGCTAAAGGATCAAATTCAATTTTAGATGGATTGATATTAAGAGAATGTCAAATGATATAATAAGGCTATATATAATAGACTAAATCATTCATAAAAAAAACTAAATAGATTTATTATACCTCTATCGTGAATCTTAATGGTAAAATTTTGAAAGCATTACTAGACTAATCCAAATCACTAAATCTATAATCTTACAATATGTGAAGTTATATATCATCAAGACCAAATAAATATTTTTTTTATTGATGTCTTGAAATATTTAAAATCCTTTTATTTATTGTTGGAGGATTTGTGCAATAATTGTCTATCTTAATCTAAAATTGTTAATTTTGCAACCTTTGATATTACAAATAACAATAATAAAACATCAACATTTGATATTACAAATTAAATTATGAACCTTTGATATTATATACAAAACACTATATCCAACACAATTGGTAGCATTATAGCTAAAAAACATAATATAGAATTTAATTTCTACCTTTTTTTTTCTCACTATATACATCTTATTTTTGTATGAAAGTATCACAATTTCATCCACTATGAAGCGAAAAATAGAAGACAACCCTCAGATTGCAAGAAATGTTGAAACGATGTTGGGACCTCTGGTTCTAAACATCGGAACAACGATACAGTTCTCCGAGTTTTGATAATGACAAACGCTATAAGGGAACTAATGTGCTTTGATCAAGTATTTCTAAGGAACACAGGTTGAGCAAAGAACTTCCATGAATGAGCACACAATGAAGAGTTCCCATCAAGGGAACTCTGAAGAGGAAAGTTCCCATGAAATGAGAACTCCCAGGAATGACCAGTGAACACAGGCTTACACGATGAAGAGTTTCTCTCAAAAGAACTCAGAAGAGGACAGTTCCCACGATATGGGAACTCACATGTGAGGACTAGGACCGATCAATGCATATCACGGGATCCTGTCTTGGACAGGATGAAGGCACAGTCTGAGGAGCAGACTGTCACGATTGATCCAACGGTCCGATCATCTCAAGAAGTTGACCCAGTTCAAATTGAAGTCACATGTGAAGAAAGTAAAACTTGGGCATCAAGCAAAGGGCATTTCGGACACAAATGAAAGATGCGATTGAAGCCCAAGTTCACTCGAGTATAAAGCCAAATGAATAGTGCTCGGATTGAGCACTTCTCCCAGAACTTACAAATACCCACAACAGAGAAAGAGAAAAGAAGAAGAGAAGTCCCCGGCGGCGAGTGTCTGATCTCGACGACGGTGAAGCAGAGTTCCCAAGAGCAAGGGAACTGCGATTCGGTGTAAGGTTTGAGTTACTTATTTAGTGATTGTTGTTCGCTTAGGAACTCAGTTGAGAAGATTCATTAGTGTTGCTAGAGTTAGGTAGAACTCGTAGGAACAGAGAAGTTTGAATCTGGCTGTTTGTAACTAAGGAACAAATCAATAATATAAGTAAGTCATTCAAAATCCTCCAAGCAGAGGTAGAGGTTTACCCATACAACTAGTTGGTTGTAGTGGGGTTCCTCTATAAGGAACTGTGTTCATTCTGTCTTTCCAATACTTGCGATAACTTCTTCCGTTGCCTTGGGAACAGCTTAACAGCTAGTTCCTAAGCTCTAGCTAACCGGTTACGATCCAACAATTGGTATCAGAGCTTGGTCGCTCTAGATTTGTGTTAGCATCGCAGGTTTCAAAATGGCTCACGAACTCACCCAAGTCGGCCACAACAACAGCAAGCCACCAAGGCTCATCACTGGTAGATTCGAAGTATGGCAACGCGACATGAAAAATTGGATGCGCAGCCAGGACTACCAAGCTTGGTGCGTCATAGAAAAAGGGAACTTCAAAATTGATCCAGCGATTGAGAATGACCTTTCAAAATGGGGACCCAATGAGTACAAGTGCATGGAGGCCAACTTCAAAGCCATCCAGTACCTCAAGAATGCCATGTCGGTGCAAGACTGCGACAGAGTGGCAAACCTAGACATGGCAAAGGAAGTGTGGGAAGCCATTCAACAAATGCACATTGGGAACTCAGACCTCCGAGAAGATCTTCAGATGAACGCAAGGAGGGAGTTCTTCACCTTCCAAATGGAGATAGGAGAATCCGTTGATAGCTACCAATCCCGTTTCGAGGGACTTTGCACCAAGATGGCTGGCCTTGGGATCACTAAAGAGGAAGTCACTGATAAAATGAAGGTTCAACAACTCTTCAATGGGTTGACTGGAGAATGGACAAATGAAAGAACGATGTTCAAAGAGAATCCCGAAAACAGAGCTCTCATGCTCCACCAGGTTTTTGGAAAACTGGTGGGATATGAGAAGAGAAAGATAGATGACAAGGAGCAAACAAGGGCACACCAAGAAATTGCCCTCAAACTTGAAAAAATGCTCAAGTCAGTTCAAGAGCAACATGAAGAATCTGAAGAAGAAGAGGATGAGGAACTGGTACTTGTAACAAGGGCCCTTCGATCCTTCTACAAAGGGAAGTTCAAAAAGGGGAATGGGAACTCACAGAAAGGACAAGGTTCCCAAAGAAGATCAGCTGAAAAGGACCTCTCGGACGTCACATACTACAAGTGCTACAAAAAGGGACAATTCGCAAAGGAGTGCCCACTGGGAACTGACGATCGAAAGCAAGGGAAGAAGGCCTACATCGCCACCTGGGACGATGACGAGGACGAAGATCCTGAAGCCTGGGCATCTCCCGACATGTGTGCAATGGCCATAGGAGACACCACTGGGGAACAACCCAGTGAGGTAACTACTGAATCCGTTCTTGCTTCCTTGAATAATTATGAAAAACCTGAGTTGCTTAAAATTCTCTCAAGCCTTGTCAAAGATAATATTAAATTGCAAAAGAAGTTGGAAAAGTCGGAACACACAAATGCTGAACTATTTGGTCTAGAGCCATGTCCCAACTGTGTGTCCCTTCTAGAAAAACTTCAGTCTTATGTGTCTCACATCGTAGAACTTGAGAATGAGCTTAAAACCCTAGAAAGTGATGAAAACACCCTTCTACAAAATCTGAGTAAAGCAAAAGGGAACTCTGAAGCCTCTAGTTCCCAAACCAAGTTTGTCCCTGCCAGACAAGGAATAGGGTATGAGTCAGAGAGCCCTAGAAAAGGGAAGTCCCCTTTGAGTGAAAAAGAGATGAACGAGTGTAGGGCCCTAGAGCTTCAGTGTGAGAAACAGAAAAATGCACACTTGGAAGAGAAAATCCGTGTTCTGGAGAGTGGGGTAAATGGAGAAGTAGATTATTACACTGGGAACACTGGACACAAGTTGTATGCTCAAATAGCTAAGAGAAACAGGTCTAGAGTGTACAACAAGGAAACTATGGATAGGAACAAGATACAGAGACCCCATCCTAAGTACTACCTAGGAGAATACTATAAGACCTGCTGGAACTGTGGTGCTCATGGGCACTACAAGGAAAGCTGTCCCAAAGCTAAGGCCCAAGCCCAGAGAAACCACGAGTACTGGAACAAGCAGAATCAACAAACCAACAAGCCTGCTAGAGTTCCCACTAAAAGAAACAACCATAGGAACTCTGCCTATAACAAGTACTCTCGTGACATTAACATCGTTGATTATGTGCTATTTGAGACTGTCTTCCCTTGCAAGGAACCAGGCAAGAGTCATCTTGCCTGGGTCCTCAAAAACTAACTTTTCTTGTAGGTGGCAGTGAGGGGGAACAACACATGGGTCATTGACAGTGGATGTTCCAACCACATGACTGGAAACAAATACAACCTCACCTCACTCCACCCAAAGGCCGAAGGAGGTCACGTGTCCTTTGGCAACAAAAATAAAGGAGAGATCATAGGAACAGGGTAAGTGCTACTCAACAAATCAATCAAAATCAGCAACGTTAACTTGATGAAAGATCTGGGATTCAATCTCTTGAGCGTCTCTAAAATATGTGATCAAGGGAACAACATCGTCACCTTTGACTCAAAGGGATGTCTAGTGATCAACAAGAAGACTAACAAAATCATCCTGAAAGGAAGAAGGTCCAACAACATATATGTGGTGGATACAAACTTTGAGCCACCAAGGAAACTGTGCTTAACAAGTTCCCTTGACGAAACGGAACTCTGGCACAAGAGACTGGGCCATGCCGGTATCAATCAAATCTTGAAGCTTTATCTACAGGATCTAGTCATTGGTCTCCCACGAATCAACCTTGAAGGAGTCAAGATGTGCGAAGCATGTGTTCGTGGGAAGCAAACCAGGAGCTCGTTCAAACCCAAAAAGGTGGTTAGCACTACAAGACCATTGGAACTGATTCACATGGATCTCTGTGGTCCCATGGACACAGAAAGCTACGGAGGAAAAAGGTACATGTATGTCTTAATTGATGACTTTTCGAGATTTATATGGGTACCTTTCTTGAGATCAAAATCAGATACCTTCAAAGAGTTCGAGAGACTGACCAAGATGATGGAAGTGAGCATGGGAATCAAGCTCAAGTCACTCAGATCTGACCACGGAACTGAATTCAAGAACTCAGAGTTCCTAAGATATTGTGACAACAATGGTGTATCTCACAATTTCTCAGCTCCTCGGACTCCTCAACAGAATGGTGTGGTGGAAAGGAAAAACAGAACCTTGGAAGACATCACAAGGACCATGGTGCTAGAAAGTGGAGTTCCTCCAAGTTTCTGGGCTGAAGCGATCTCCACAACAAGGCATGATCAAAAAGACATCCTACGAGTTGATCAAAGGAAGAAAGCCCAACATCTCTCATCTGAGGACCTTTGGATGCAAATGCTTCGTTCACAACAATGGGAAGGACAACCTCGGCAAATTTGAGCCTAGAAGCGATGAAGGGATATTCCTGGGATACTCTTCCCATAACAAGGCATACAGGGTCTACAACAAGAGGACCAAGAAGATAGAGGAAAGCATCCATGTCATCTTCGACAAGAAATCTGTAAAGATGGGAACAGAGGCCCAAGGAAAGGGAACTCTGTTCAAGCTGGTCAGACAAGAAGAAGAAGACGACGAGGATGAACCGAGAAAGAAAGATGAAGACTATCCAAATGGGAACAATGCCCCACAATCAGGGAACAACAAAGGAAACCAAAACTCCACAAATCAAAGCTCCTTTGAATTTCCCTCCTCAACAGCAGAACCACAAGATGCCTCCAACTCTCTTGCTCCCCAAAATGAAAATGCACCAGAATCTAGTATTCAAGGGGAACAACGAGGGAACTCCGAAGAGAATCCTGACGAAAGTCCCAGCGAAGAAGCTGAACACAACTGTTCCCCTGAGGAAGAGGAGGATCAAGACACAGATGAAGAAGAGTCAAGGGAACAGGTTGACGTCTCACACATTCTAACAAGAAACTACCACCAAAAGAGAGATCACCCCATCGACAACATCATCACTCCATATGAAAAAGGTGTTCTAACTCGCTCTTCTCTCAATAATTTTTGTGCTTTTTATGCCTTTGTTTCAATGGTGGAACCAAAAAGCATCAAAGAAGCTCTAAAGGACCCAGACTGGATCCAAGCTATGCAAGAAGAACTACACCAATTTGAGAGGAAAAAGGTGTGGAAGCTAGTTCCTTGGCCCAAAAAACAAGAACATCATAGGAACTCGATGGGTCTTTCGGAACAAGCTAGATGATACTGGGGCCGTAGCTAGGAACAAGGCTCGTCTGGTTGCTCAAGGCTATAGACAAGAAGAAGGAATCGACTATGACGAGACCTTCGCACCAGTTGCAAGGATCGAGGCCATCCGCCTTCTCATAGCCTATGCAGCCCACAAAGGATTCAAGCTATACCAGATGGATGTGAAGACGACATTTCTCAATGGGCACCTCAAGGAAGAAGTATACGTAGCTCAACCCCCAGGATTCGAAGATGAGAAGCTACCCAACCACGTCTACTTTCTGGAGAGGGCCCTCTACGGACTCAAACAAGCTCCTCGAGCATGGTATGACAGGTTTGCTCAGTTTCTTCTGTCTCATGGATACCTTCGAGGTTCCATAGACAAAACTCTTTTCCTTAAGAAAGAGTCTAAGGATATCTTGATTGTTCAAGTTTATGTTGATGACATTGTTTTTGGAGCAACTAACGAAACTCTTGTAGAGAAGTTTAAGGACCTCATGAGTAGTGAGTTTGAGATGAGTCTCATAGGGGAACTCACGTTCTTCCTAGGACTCCAGATATCTCAAACAAAGGAGGGAACAAGGATTCATCAACAGAAATACATCAGAGAAATGCTAGTCAAGTATGGGATGGACCACTCAAGGCCCATCGACACTCCCATCTCCCCAAATTCCAGGCTCAATGCTGATGAAACAGGGGTAAGTGTCGACCAAAGGAACTTTAGAGGTATGATTGGCTCTCTCCTATACTTAACTGCTAGTAGGCCTGATATTATGTTCTCAGTGTGCTTATGTGCACGTTTTCAAGCTAATCCCAAAGAATCACACCTGAAAGAGGTGAAGAGGATTTTCAGGTACCTCAAAGGAAACGACAACTTGTGCCTCTGGTATCCAAGGAACAGTTCCCTTGAGCTCATTGCTTATACAGATGCAGATTTTGCTGGGCACCTAGTTGATAGAAAGAGCACATCAGGAATGGCCCAGTTCCTTGGGTCATGCTTAGTCTCATGGGGATCCAAGAAGCAAAATTCAGTGGCACTCTCCACAGCTGAAGCAGAATACGTGGCTGCCGCATCATGCTGTTCCCAAGTACTATGGCTCAAGTCCCAACTTCAGGATTACGGTATGTCATTTGGCCCAGTTCCTATACTCTGTGATAATACTAGTGCCATTAACATTTCCAAAAATCCTGTGCATCATTCTTGGACTAAGCACATAGACATTAGGCATCATTTTCTACGTGACAATGTTGAAAATGGGAACATCTCTATGCAACACTGTAGAACGGAAGAGCAAATTGCGGACATTCTCACCAAAGCTTTAGACAGACGTCCCTACTAGCGTTTTCGAATGCTTCTAGGGATGATAACTCTAAACTAAACGAGTCCCTGTTTGTCTCTCCCTCAATGCTTGATTAGTCTAACTAGAAATGCATGATAGGGAACTGTAGGACTCAGTGCTTTCATTTTGCCATATTACCAGTTCCCATGATCATTTTGCCACATTATCTCTTTTGGCCCAAAATGATCAACCAGAGTTCCCTTTAACCCTCTCTACAAGCCACTATGACGGTTGATCATAAAACCTACCCTAAGCTAAGGACCAGACAAACGTTTCTCATGAGCCAAACTCTTTATCCCAAAATCGAGTTGCAATTGTCTGGCTCTCTTTTGAGTTCCTCAGCCTCACAAAGAAAATTGAGTGTGAGTTCCCCTAACCTCTCCACTCAATATGACCTTTCTAGAGATCATGGGAACTGGTGCTAACAAGCAAGGGAACACTGGATCTGAAAAGATGAACCGTCACTAGGGAAATGGGAAATTGTGTTAGACTCTGAAGCGTTTTGGGCCAAGCATTCAAAAATTCAAAAGACTTCCCCTGGAAAAAAACGACGCGTGTCAGAGGCGTGCTCGAGAAGTTGAAACGGCTCTCCGCTCTTATTGGCCAACGGTTATCGAGGCCTTTCTCAACTTCCCCTTCTACCCTTGTCTCTCTCTCACATAAAACCCTACTTTACCACTTTTGGGTTCCTTCTTCCTCATCCTTCCCTGTCATTCTCCTCCTCTGCAACTTTGCCTCCTCCCTCTTTCGAGAAAACTTCCAAAAACACTCTCTTTCCCAAACCTTTCCCCAATGGCTCCAGCCCACTCTTATGACCAAATGAAGGAATGGATTCTCAACAACCCTAAAATTCTCTTCATCACAATGATGAACGACGTCGAAAAGGAGCAAGATCCAGCCCTTCGCGACGTCCTCATCGAGGGACTTTACAATTATGTAAGTCCCTTTCTCCCTCCTCCCTCGGCGGCGCAACCTCCAGCACCGCCGACCTCCACTCTTCCACCTCCCTCTTCCTCCGAGATTCGCATTGTTGACAGTTTCAGATCCGAACCCTCTTCCAAATACGAAAAACCAAAACAATCCAAACACAAACACTCTTCCAAAGATCCCTCCAAATCCAAACACCACTCCTCCAAATCCAAACACAACTCCTCCAAACGCAAACACTCCCAAATCTCCACTTCTTCATCCCCATCTCTTCCCATTCCAAAGAAAAAATCCCTCCTCAACATGGAGGAGGTCCTTAATTTGTTCAAACCCGACGCCTATGCCGTCGTTCACCCATCCGAGGTCGAGAAGCTCTTTCTCCTTCGTCCCCAATCAATCTCTGAGACCTCAGGTCCCAGGGACTCCACGATAATCTCTTCCTCCCCTGTTCCCATGGTTGAGGAACTACTAACCCTCCTCCATCCTCTTCCTCCCCCAGAGTTCCCCCACCCATCTCACCCATTCCCACATCCCCCATCACTTCAAAATCTGCCTCTGGGACCTCAAGTCCCAAGGCTCGCACTCCTACTCCTCCTCCTTCCATTCCCAAGATCCCAACTCCACAAAATTCTCCTCTACCTCCCTCTTCTCCCACCACACTAAAACTCCCTTCCCCACCTTCTTCGGCCCAGAAAACCATAGACCTCGACTCCGACGAGGATAATCGCCCCATCGGAGTCCTTGTTCGCCAGAAGGCCAATGCACCCATCGTGATGGGAACTGCTGAAGAGGAAGCCCAACTAAAGGCCCTCGAAGAAGAATTCGAAGGCGCACTCAAAGGGCCTTCCGAAAACCAAGGGGGCAAAGCCCAAGAAGAAGGGAACCCAGCACCCACTGACGGTGCTGAGACAAGCAGTCGTCGTCAGGAAGACGACGAGGAGGAAACAGGGCTGACCTCCTCCAATGATGAAGGGACCTCCAGTGATGACGCTGAAGAGGAAGAAGAGGCCCCCACTTACAAAGAGCTTGTCAGCATCCCTGTTCCTGAACAACAAATGGTGGTGTCGGCACAGGTCCCAGAGGAAAGGACCCGCCCACTGCTGATCGAAGTGGCTGACCCCCCTCAGCAAAAAGGAAAGACTACGGTCTCTAGGGGGAACTCCAAGAAGAAAGGGAAAGGAATTGTGCCCAAGAAAGTCCATATCTTTGAGAATCGCAAGCTCCTTCCCCCACTCATCCTCTCTGAAAGACAACTCGTCGATGAAGGGCTAGGGCAACTATGGGACCTGATCAAAGCCCAAGGATGGGACCACATGTGTAGTGAGGCCGTGAGTATTGATCCCTCTCAGGTGCGCCGATTCTACAACCATTTTGTGGTCCATGACAACGACACCAAGGGAACTCTCTCCCTCGAAGGCGATGACTTCATCTTCACCACATCTACAATCCGCCTTCAACTACAGGTCCCTGTCCAGGGCCTCCAGGAACTTCCCACCAAGAGCTGGGGCGACTTCAACAGTGAGGAGATTTACAACACGATCTACGAGGGCCGTGTTCCCACCACTGGTACCTCTACTCATCACTTGTCCCTCATTGCAAAGTTGGCCCATCAATTCATCATCAACATGGTGATCCCTCGCCAGGAGAAGCGCCTTGTTATCAACATCTCTGATGTCATTATCCTCTACCACTTCCTCCTCAAAAAGCCCATAAATCTTCCTCGCATAATCTTGGGGCACATGGAGAAGTGTATGGCTTCCAAATCCCACTCCCTCCCTTATGCTGGCCTCATCAAGAAACTCTTGCTAAGAGAGGGCCTCTACGATACATCCAAGGAAGAGGTCACCATAGGTAGGGAACTAGACATCTCTGTGGTCCACAAAATGCGGCACTCTGAGCCAGTGGAGGAACAAGAACGGCTGCCATCTGGTGAAGGCACTCAGGATGGGAACACTCCAGTGTTGGTGCACATTGTCAACACTCTCGACAAGATAGCCAGGGAACAAGAAAAGATGGCAAGGGACCAAGAACAAATTGCTAAAGGCCAGGAAAAGCTTGTAAAAGTCTTGACACGGCTTTGTGATGCCTTGTTCCCACCAAGTCCGTGATCTTTTCCTTCTTTTTCCTAGCCTCAATATTCCCACAAATAGTCTCTTGTGTTCCTATGTACATTTTTATTGCTTAAGTAATGAATGGTTTTTAGTATGATTGCGTGTTCTTTTCCTTCCTTATCTATGCGTTTACTTGTTTTCGATGATGTCAAAAGGGGGAAAGACAAAAAATACGAGATGAGTTAAGTTGAAAAGATATCACAGAATACGCTATAGCTAAGGGAGAACAATTGCATAAAAAGCTAAGTACGAACTCAGTGGTTCACAAGAAGTGGCTCCCTAGGAATACGCGTAGGAACTCATTTGCATATCATGCTTTGAAATACTTGCTGATTTTTGTGATAGGTTTGTCATCATCAAAAAGGGGGAAATTGTTGGAACGATGTTGGGACCTCTGGTTCTAAACATCGGAACAACGATACAGTTCTCCGAATTTTGATAATGACAAACGCTATAAGGGAACTAACGTGCTTTGATCAAGTATTTCTAAGGAACACAGGTTGAGCAAAGAACTTCCATGAATGAGCACACAATGAAGAGTTCCCATCAAGGGAACTCTGAAGAGGAAAGTTCCCATGAAATGAGAACTCCCAGGAATGACCAGTGAACACAGGCTTACACGATGAAGAGTTTCTCTCAAAAGAACTCAGAAGAGGACAGTTCCCACGATATGGGAACTCACATGTGAGGACTAGGACCGATCAATGCATATCACGGGATCCTGTCTTGGACAGGATGAAGGCACAGTCTGAGGAGCAGACTGTCACGATTGATCCAACGGTCCGATCATCTCAAGAAGTTGACCCAGTTCAAATTGAAGTCACATGTGAAGAAAGTAAAACTTGGGCATCAAGCAAAGGGCATTTCGGACACAAATGAAAGATGCGATTGAAGCCCAAGTTCACTCGAGTATAAAGCCAAATGAATAGTGCTCGGATTGAGCACTTCTCCCAGAACTTACAAATACCCACAACAGAGAAAGAGAAAAGAAGAAGAGAAGTCCCCGACGGCGAGTGTCTGATCTCGACGACGGTGAAGCAGAGTTCCCAGGAGCAAGGGAACTGCGATTCGGTGTAAGGTTTGAGTTACTTATTTAGTGATTGTTGTTCGCTTAGGAACTCAGTTGAGAAGATTCATTAGTGTTGCTAGAGTTAGGTAGAACTCGTAGGAACAGAGAAGTTTGAATCTGGCTGTTTGTAACTAAGGAACAAATCAATAATATAAGTAAGTCATTCAAAATCCTCCAAGCGGAGGTAAAGGTTTACCCATACAACTAGTTGGTTGTAGTGGGGTTCCTCTATAAGAAACTGTGTTCATTCTGTCTTTCCAATACTTGCGATAACTTCTTCCGCTGCCTTGGGAACAGCTTAACAGCCAGTTCCCAAGCTCTAGCTAACCGGTTACGATCCAACAAGAAAGATGGATCGAATCGAAACACGAATTGAGATGGGGAAGAGTGAATGTGAGAATGCAAGACATGAAGGTTTTTGGTGGATGATAATTAGGTTTGCACAAAACAATTTTTTTAAAGTTCAAATTTCAATGATTTTTAGTAAATTAATTATTTTTATTGTGATTTGTATTATTTTTGTAAATGTTTATAACATCTATGTATTTTAAATATTAAAATATAAATTTTGCCCCGTCCAATGGACGGGCTTTGATTTGGCTAGTTAAGGTAGACAATTGGGAACATCAATATGATATCAGTATATCACTCACAAGTCACAAGTCTTAAATAAGCAAAATTTACATATTTTTGGACCAAACTAAATATATTTTAGTATATTCGTCAGCCATCAATTGATCCAGTTAAGCAAATCCTAAAATTTACAATTCCTCTTTACCCTTCGCCTACCTAATCATCCATTTTTATCCACTCAGAAAATTACCTCAATCCCCTGTTTTCATTTGATCTTTGTTGATCGCTCAAATCCTCAGACAGACAAAGGAATAGACAAACAAAATGTTGGCTGTATTTGACAAATCGGTTGCGAAGTGCCCAGAAGAGTTGCAGAGTTCGAACCCGGGAACCGTTTGCGCATTGAAAGACTCGAACCTGGCCCGACATTTCTCATCGGTTCGCCCGAATTGCATCACCATCAATATTGGCTCTTCTGGCTTCTTCTCCTATTCCTGTGATCAGGAGAACCCTCTTCTCCCTCGGTACTCCTTTTGTTTTATTACCGGTTTGCTTATTGATTTTTGTTATTGCTAAATCTTGTATCCCCACAACAACATGCCAGAATGATCAAATAGAATGGTAACAAATATAGGCAAAGAAACAACAAAAAATTTCATGAGGGAAGAATAAATTCATTTTGTACCCTTCACAAACTTACAAGAAAAAAGAATTCCAATCACACTCAATGAATTCACAAGTATTATTGGTTAGATTTCCAATTTGAAGTTTTGTCATGTAAATTATTGGTTAGATGGTACCAAATTGCATCAACAAAATTTGACTAGCTAATGTGTGATACGAGTCGGACCACCGAACTCGTCAACACACGGCCTGTACGAGATCGGCGTAAGCCGAGAAGATATGAAGATTAATAATTATCTTAGTTATTAATTTTATTTTATAGTTAAGTATTTTATTTTATTTCAGTTGTAATTTTTAAACTAGAGCAAGTCTCTCTTCTCAGGTTTTCTTGGCGGTTCTTTCCTGAGACGCATTTATTGAACCGTCTAGGGCAAAAGTATAAATACTCTCTAATTGTCTTGATAGGAAATTAATCAAAGAAATTAGCCTTTTGCCCTAGTTTCTTTGGCTCTCTGTGTTTACTCCTTTGCTTCCGAGTCGTCGTCCACACCGGGCGCGTCTCAACCCCCTTGACCAACAAGGGTCCGATACGCGGTTCACACCGAGCCCGTATCATCTGGTGCTTTCATTGCCTGAACCATGCCTTCTGACGGAAGTATCTCCGACTCCCTTGCACCGGCGATCGAAGAATTGACGAAGTCCGTCGCCGAGATGCGCGAAATGCTTCTAAGCGTCACGAACGACGTCCAGACCATTACGCGTGCAGTTGAAGTCGAGCGTTTGCGAACCGACAACGTCTACGACGTCTTGAATGATCGCGCAATTGGTGCGCGCGCGATTCCTCCCGCGGCCGGCCCTAACGCGCCAAACCCTAATCCGGCTAACGCACCTCCTGCGATTCCTCCTGCGGCGGCTAACCCTAATCAGCCGCTCGGCCTGCAGCTCGCCCAAGTGCTTCCGCCGCCGCGCGAACCGCCGGAACCTGACCGGCAGCCGGTCGTCATTCGGGCTCCTCCAGAGAACGAGACGGTACCAAAACTGCGCATTAACCCCCCGCACTTCAATGGTACTGATCCGCGTGGCTGGGTTTACAAGGTTCAAGCCTACTTCGATTACTTCCACACGGCCGAACATGATCGCCTCCGGTTAGTAGGCATGCTGTTTGATCACCCTGCTTCTGATTGGTTTCGCTACCAGCGGGATAACCACGGTGACGAAACATGGGACGCTTTCCTGTTATCCGTACAACAACGATTTGACCCTCATCATTACGAGGATTACGTCGGCCTCCTTGCCAATCTGAAACAGAAATCGACGGTTTTGGAGTACCAAACCGAGTTTGAAGCTTTGCTCAATCATGTCCGTGGTCTGACACAACCAACTTTGATTTCACTGTTCAAAGCGGGATTAAAGCAACCGGTTCGTCGTGAGCTTAACCTGCGAAATCCGACATCTCTTTCTCAAGCTTTCGCTTTGGCCCGGGAATTAGCGGCCACCTTCAATGAAACCGCCTCCCAATGGACCGCAGCTCCACGCCGAACTTGGCAGGCGAGCGGGACTCGGCCCCCAGGTCAGCCGCTCACGAGCCCCACTCCACAGCCAACAACCGTGTCTTCGTCGACTCCCACGGACCGTTCGGCGACACAACACGGTAACCCTTCGTCTCTCCCTATTAAACGTCTAACGTTAGCTGAACGAGAAGAACGATCTAAACAGGGTCTGTGTTTTAATTGTGATGAGAGGTACACTCGAGGGCATCGTTGCAAGCCCCGTTTTTTGTTGTTAGGAGGCGGTGATTCTGACGAGGAAGATCAAGAGGACGTCGATCAGAATGACGACATCGTTGTTTCCGGTGACATTTCGACAATCAACTCGATGGAAGGTTTGTCTAATCCGAAGTCTTTGAAACTTGCCGGCACTATTTCTGGCTTAGCTGTGCAGGTGTTGATTGATGGTGGAAGCACTCACAATTTTATCCACCCTGCTATTGCGGAAAAGTTACAGTTACCACTATCTCCGGTTTCACCTTTCCGAGTGTATGTTGGGAACGGTGCTTATTTACAATGTTCTCATCAGTGTGCTGCAACACAACTTACAATGCAAGGCTATACGTTTTCTATTACTCTATTTGTCTTGGCTGTGCATGGGCCACATGTTGTTCTGGGTGTTCAGTGGTTACAGACCTTGGGCAAAGTGTCACACGACTATGCTCAATTGACTATGGAATTTCAGTGGCACGGCAGCTCAGTGTTATTACAGGGTGACCGGCAATCTCCGAAGTTGATTTCTCTAAATACCCTGCAATCTCTTTATTCCGCTGAGGTGGTGGCTGAATTGTTTGAGGTCGTATCTGTTCCGACCGAGCCTGACACTAGCTCGGCATGGACACTGCCAGATGATATTCCTTCCGCATTGCGCGAGGTCTTACAGCGACACTCGCTGGTCTTTCAGATACCCACGGCCTTACCTCCTACGCGCCTTTGGGACCACCGTATTCACCTCTTGCCGAACTCCAAGCCCGTCAAAGTTCGGCCTTACAGATATCCCTACTTTCAGAAATCAGAAATTGAGCGACAAGTCCTTGACATGCTACAACAGGGAATTATTCGTCACAGTACTAGCCCTTTCTCCTCGCCTGCTCTTCTAGTCAAGAAGAAGGATGGTAGCTTCCGCTTCTGCATTGATTACCGCGCGTTAAACGCTGCGACGGTGGCGGATAAATTTCCAATTCCAACAGCTGATGAGTTATTCGACGAGTTGGGTAACGCCACTTATTTTACTAAATTAGACCTGCGTTCCGGTTACCATCAGATCCGTATGCACGCCGACGATATTTATAAGACTGTTTTCCGGACTCATGACGGACATTTCAAGTTCCTTGTCATGCCGTTTGGCCTGACGAATGCTCCGTCGACTTTTCAGGCTGCAATGAATCAGATATTTTCTCAGTTTTTACGGGATTTCGTCATCGTTTTCTTTGATGACATTCTGATTTACAGTCCCACTTTGGAGGCACACTCTCACCATATTTCGGTTGCTCTTCAGATCCTTCAGGATAATCACTTTTATGTTAAGAGTTCGAAATGTTCCTTTGGGACTACTAAGGTCGAGTATCTGGGGCATATCGTCTCTGCAGGGCGCTTATTGGCCGACCTTGCTAAATTGGCGGCCATGGCTGAATGGCCTCAACCGAAGTCTGTTAAGCAACTTCGGGGTTTTCTTGGGCTTACAGGCTATTACAGAAAGTTCATTCGGAATTATGCCCTGCTTGCCGCTCCACTGACAGCCCTATTACAAAAAGATCGGTTCATTTGGACACCAGAGGCGACTACAACGTTTCAGCGTCTACGAGATACTATGTTACAACCTCCGGTCCTCCAGCTTCCGGATTTTTCTAAACAGTTTACTGTTGAAACAGATGCCTCGGATGCAGGTGTTGGCGCTGTACTATTACAAGATGAGCGCCCTATTTCTTTCTTCAGCAAGAAACTCGGACCGAAACGTCGCAGCTCTTCCGCGTATCATCGCGAGTTATTCGCCATTGTATCTGCTGTACAGAAGTGGCGACAGTATCTGCTGGGTCGCAAATTCCTAATTCGTAGCGATCAAAAGAGCCTCAAGGAGCTCCTATCACAGGTTATTCAAACGCCGGACCAACAGTTTTTCATTCGGAAGTTGATGGGCTACAAATTTCGTATTGAGTATAAAACCGGTGCGAGTAACCGTGTTGCTGACGCATTGTCGCGATGCATGATTGATGACGACGATGACATCAAGCAGTTTATGGCGCTTTCCACGCCAAGGCCGGATATTTTAGCTCGCCTGCGCCGCGAAAATTCAGCCTTGCCCGAATTGATCGACTTGCACGCCCAAGCAACGTCGGGTTCATTACCGGCGCCTTTCCGAGTCCACGACGGTATTCTTTATTATGGTCACCGTTTAGTGGTTGCTGCTGATTCCAATCTGAAAGCCGACATTTTGACAGAATTTCATGCTTCTCCTTCGGCTGGCCACCCGGGGATCGACCGCACCTTCCGGCGCGTCGCCGACGTCTTCTATTGGCGCGGCATGCGCAAGGATGTCCGACGGTTTGTCACCTCTTGTCTTGTTTGCCAGTCTACGAAATACAACACTCAGAAGCCAGCCGGTTTATTACAACCATTACCTGTACCACAGCAAGTATGGGACGACGTTGCCATGGATTTCATTACGGGGTTGCCGCCGTCTCGGGGCAACACCACTATTTTGGTCGTGGTTGATCGCCTTTCCAAGTACGCACATTTCGGGGCTCTCGGACCCAAGTATGACGCACCCAAGGTTGCCGCCGTGTTCGTTGAAATAGTGGTAAAGCATCACGGCATTCCGGCTACAATCGTCTCGGATCGCGACGCTATTTTCACTAGCGCTTTTTGGACCGAGCTCCACCGTTTAAGTGGTACGAAACTTCATCACAGTACGACCTACCACCCGCAGTCCGATGGACAAACGGAAGTTCGGAATCGCGGCCTTGAGCAGTATCTCCGGGCCTTCACTCATAGCCGACCGCGCAGATGGTTTGATTTTTTGCCCTGGGCCGAGCTAGCACTCAACTCTATGTTCCATGAAGGACTTCGTATGTCTCCCTTCCGTGCTTTGTATGGCCGGGAACCGCCTCCTCTTAGTCGGGTTACATCTCCGTCGGGCCCACCCACACCTGCTTCGGAAGCCGTGCGCGATCGCGAGCAAGTGCTCGATCTTCTTCGCCAAAATCTGCGGAAAGTTCAGCAGCGTATGGCTGCGCAAGCAAACAAGCATCGTCGTGATTTAGAATTCCAAGTCGGCGATCAAGTCTTGCTTAAACTTCGTCCATACCGGCAGCATTCGGTAGCTCGCCCCGCGTCCAATAAGCTGTCACGACGCTTCTATGGGCCATTTTCCGTGACGGAACGCATTGGCCGGGTCGCGTATTGCTTGGCCCTGCCCTCCGCCGCCCGAATCCACAACGTTTTCCACGTTTCCCTCTTGCGGCCGTTCGTGCCCAGCGGCGCAACCCCTCAGCCCGCTACATTACCCTCTGAGTTTCTGTATGATCGGCCTATTTCTCGCCCCGTACGTGCCACAGCTGAGCGCACAATTATGATTGACGGTGCCCCCCGTCACGAGTGGCTAGTTGAGTGGGATGACACCACCGATCCTTCGTGGGAGCCGGTTGACTCTATTCAGCGTGCATTCCCTGCATTACGGCTTGAGGACAAGCCGAATCTCATCGGGGGAGAGATTGATACGACTCGAACCACCGAACTCGTCAACACACGGCCTGTACGAGATCGGCGTAAGCCGAGAAGATATGAAGATTAATAATTATCTTAGTTATTAATTTTATTTTATAGTTAAGTATTTTATTTTATTTCAGTTGTAATTTTTAAACTAGAGCAAGTCTCTCTTCTCAGGTTTTCTTGGCGGTTCTTTCCTGAGACGCATTTATTGAACCGTCTAGGGCAGAAGTATAAATACTCTCTAATTGTCTTGATAGGAAATTAATCAAAGAAATTAGCCTTTTGCCCTAGTTTCTTTGGCTCTCTGTGTTTACTCCTTTGCTTCCGAGTAGTCGTCCACACCGGGCGCGTCTCAACCCCCTTGACCAACAAGGGTCCGATACGCGGTTCACACCGAGCCCGTATCAATGTGTTTGCAAATTTTTCTAAAGATGTTTGATACTCACCATTGCCAATTTGCCATACACCCTTAATCAATGTGTTAATTTTAATTTGGTTGGAAATTTTGATGTGTGTCATGTTTCCTCATTCCAACCCAGATCATTTGCTGTTCTAGACAACATATTCTGCTTGTTCCATGGCCGTATAGAGAACCTTACATCTCTAAAGCAGCAATACACATTAGGCAAGTCCACAACCGAAGATAACGTGGTGATAGAAGCGTACCGAACATTGAGGGATAGAGGTCCTTACCCTGTTCATCAGGTCATCAGTGACTTCCAAGGGAGGTTTACTTTCATTCTCTTTGACACCTCCACAAAGGTTGCACTTATTGCTTCTGTGAGTATTATTACACCAATATTTAACAACTTTTATATCACTATATACTTTAACCTTAATTTGATCATACCAACATGTTCGATCATTTAATGTTAATTTTCAGGATGTTGATGGGAGTGTCCCCTACTACTGGGGAACTGATTCAGAAGGCCACCTTGTCATCTCGGAAGATATAGATATTATGAAAAATGGTTGTGGAAAGTCATTCGCCCCGTTTCCTAAAGGTACATTTTTTTTTTTATTATTTTATACGACTACTACAAGAATTGGGTAAATTAGGTTGAGGAAAAACTATATACAAGATACCAAATCTCTATAAGATATAACAAATATATCTTTTTGTTATTGTCTTGAATGTGTTGTTCACTGGTATCAGCTGGGTGTTGTTATCACGTTGAATTTTCTTTCTTCGTGTATTTATGGTTCTTGTCACATCTTTCCTAACAACTTCTAGATTGGTGATTGTTCTGTTTATGATGGCATGATGGATCAGGTTGCTTCTATACTAGCCCTGGTGGACTTAGGAGTTACGAACGTCCCAATAAGGAGCTAAAGCCGGTGGCATGGGTGGACCGCTCGGGTGAAGTTTATGGTTCGAGTTTCGAAGTGGACTCGGATTCTCCACGCAGGCAGACTGGGATGCCTAGGGTTGGAAGTGAGGCAAATTGGTCTTCTCACATTTGAGATGATTCAAAAATTGATTAAAAACGGTCGAATAAAAATGAAGTTTTTATGTGTATGTAGCTGAATCTGGTGGCACTTAATAATCATCTGGTATCAGGCTTTGTCTATGTTAGATCTGACGGCTGTGACACTAACAATTTGGTTCATAAAATGTCCAACTTTCCTTCTAACCTAAACTACTAATTTCTGAGCAATTGCATGATGAGCAGTTGATCTTGTATATAGTAAAAATATGTACATATATATAAACTTTAATCACATTTTTGTTTATTAGATACACCACCTAGCCTCTTAAGGTGGTAAGGTTGACAGCATACAATTTTTTCGATCAAAGACAACACTACCAATGGAAGTTGAAACGGAGATCTTATGTAACTATACCCTGAAGTCCTAGCTGCTGGCCGCTACATACACATTGTTATACCTTATTAATCTCATTGTTGGTTTTCAACATTGTTTAGCATCATCATCATGTTTACCAAATGCACGTTTAATTAAGTTAATTAAAGAGAAAGGTTATGGGCAATGGGCTTTATAGGCAATACCTACAACCTCGTATACAATTACAACCTACTTTTTAGACTGGGATTTGACTGCTCCAACAGTATATATTGTTCCCTCCCCCTAGTTTCCTGTTGATCCACATTCAAACAGGGATCTGTTCACAAAGTAAGTACAACCTCGATCAAACCAT
Source organism: Fallopia convolvulus (assembly GCA_964016875.1). NCBI lineage: Eukaryota > Viridiplantae > Streptophyta > Magnoliopsida > Caryophyllales > Polygonaceae > Fallopia > Fallopia convolvulus. The sequence goes on from OZ024723.1 coordinate 56,093,647, forward strand.
GCCTTGCCTCTGCTTTTACTTTCTTTTTGGAAGATGCAATTTCACATTGATGTAAATCAAGGTAGCTAGGGTTTTATGGGCCTATAGCAAAAGAAGAAAAAAGAAAAAAGAACAAGGGTGTTAAAAAACTCGAACCGGAAATTCCATTAACACAATTCCAACGCTCGGTTTTTCTCATACAACACACAAATTGCCTTTATGTGTGTTTACATAGGCATTACATTCGCCTATAACTACCCGGGAGACATTACCTTCGCTCCCGTTACAATCCCGAAACAATACCTTCGTTCCGATGATCCCTTTCACCACACCTCCATACATATTTATAGGAGGATTTTGTAACTGTCATAAACTAACAATAACCGCCTAGGATGACAGTTAACTAACTTATTATTTAATTATTTATAAATCAAGTTTAATTTCCAACAAAGGGATGCTTCATTCGTTAAATCTCCCCCTTGGTGTGATCGATAAAAGATGCTAGCTCTTTTCTAGCACTCTTGGGATTTTTGATCTTCTCTTATACACCAATTCTCAACATAAATATTGGATAGAAAGATTTATTGTAATTGGTGAATTATGTGTATATCCAAAGAGAAGAAAATTAAATTAAATCCCTCTATCATATACAATGGCAATTTTACCTCCTTGAACGAACTTGTGAATAGACTGTGTGTACGTTTTCCTAGTTGATGTCTTATCTGCTCTTTTCGCAATGCTTTGAACAGTTTGCTCTTCATTTGATTCTTCAATTCTGGATCTAGCATCGATCAACACTGTTCTATTTGTTGTTTATTATTTGTTGTTTTTATTTGTTTGGGTTGGTTATTGTTGTTTTCTCATACTGTTTGTGGTTTTTTCGACCTCTCAATTAATCTATCATGTTAAAATAGTACATCGAATTCTTTCTTCATAGAAAGAAGAGGTAAAATGGGGTGTCAATTAAAATATATAAAAGGGAGAAAAAACATATTTCGTGTATATTAATATATACTATGCAAAAATTAATTAAAATGGTACTATCTATATACACAGTTGCATTGCTGAGAGTACTGATCGATACAAAAATATGAATTAGGACCACTCTAGCTATATGTCTGTCTACATAGTTAATCTCCCTTGAAAGCACAAAGCAATAGATGAGACAGTGAACAGCACAGGACCATGCTGTGCTAATATTAGCTAGGTCTTCTTTATAGCTTCATCTTCATTCATACCAAGACCGCCCCCCAAAATCTGACTTACAATTTCTCGTTGGCTGGCTATGGGACGTACGTGTTTGCTTCTCAACTAAGTAAGGTACCTGTCCACTTGGTCTAGCTAGATTCGAGTTGGCGGTTTGTATGAAAAGATTGGGAGTCTCCCTATCCAAGGGTTTGTTTAACAAGGTAAGCTAGACATATATGATATATATACAATTACAATGGACTGGGCAAAATCAAAATTTGCGGCAGTTTCATTCTTCCTTATATGTAAATTAATAAAAAAAAAAGCTCAACACATTATCCTTATATTTGGCCTTGAAATTTCTACAACACTCAACATGAAATTAACTAGCTTAACTTACAGCGTACAAAGATATATATAGACATTCTTGAAATACTCAATAGTATATAAAATTACTTGCATAATTTTTTCAACTTTTATTAAAAAAACTAGTAAAGGAATAAATTAAAACATAAGGTCTCTATAAAAAGTCATTGTCTGAAATGATATCAAAATCTTGTTGAGGATGACAAAATAGGAAAAAAGACAGCAATATATATGATGCGTCCATTAGTTGCACTAGAGGATGGTTGCATGAATTGAAGTAGTATATTTTTAGGCATGTTCGACCATCTTCATCCCCAAGCCAAGTGTACGCCTTCTCCCATCAAATTAATTAAACTGCATGTCCAAAGAATCCAAACCAATATTTCAAATGGACCACTCTACATATATATATATAGCTACCCAACTAGCTAGGGCTTATATTGTCATGTATACTACCCTAGCTACACAAATACAACCACATATCCCACAGGTCCACATACACACTAGCCTTATCAGAAAAGTTCATAATATATATATATATTCCTCGCATATATGTCCATCTGCTTTCACTAGATGATGTTTCATGTTTGCAAGGAATTAATTCCAAATAATCTTTTGACATTTTATGATCATACATGAATAGGTAATCAATCACTTAAGCTCGAAAGTAAAGAGTTTCATGTTTTGTGACCCATCGATCGGTTTGTGTTGAGAATAAAACCTATTCCAAATTTGTCTTTTGGTTTTAGGATGGATTTATGTGATGGGCATATCGCGTGAATGTGTTCTACCGTCTACTTATCTATATATTAGCCCACAAGCTTTCTTAAATAATGTAGTTATGAAACCGATTAGGTTATAATGCTGGTAGTGAAAGACAAATAAATTAAAGAGCTAGATTGTGATAGATAGCGATTAGATTATAATGCTGGTAGCATTGTAGTGAAAGACAAATAAATAGCTAGATTGTGATAGATAGAGAACTAATTAATGAAATGAAAAATAAAGATGAGATTGTAAAATAATAATACGGTCGATCATACGGAGTAGTAAAAGAAATATCATCGATCATCCAGTAGTTGTCATAGTTGCCTGGTCTGGTCTGGTCCGTTTTTACGTGGGGAGTAGAGTTAATTAAGTTTAATTTCATAAAGAGGGTAATATATGCTTCAAAAATACAGTTTTGTTATTTTCAGGCCACAATGCTTTTAAAGGCTTCCTGAGCAATATGCATATATTTCGAGATCGATCGAGCCAATTCAAGTAGTATACAACAAAATTCGGAGTATATAAATAATTAGAATTGGCCCTCGGTCCAGCTAATATTCAAGCTATTAATTAGTTTTGTTGATTGGAAATAACTCGATATAGAAATAATCCAAAATTAGGAACTTAATTATACATCATAATATACATGTACATGATCAGCGTTAAATCTTATGTTTAAGGTATCTAAACGAAATACAAACCAACTTTAAAGTTGTAATAAATACTTTTATGTTGAGACTTAGATATATCTAAACGAATCCGTTTTGATGGTGCCTTTATTAAGCGAATTGAAACACTTCCTAATATATATTCAACATATATATATATATAAAACAAATGTATGGATATTATATGCATATCAATTAGTATATGATTAATTTAATCGTTCTTCTTCATTAAAGAACATAATTATGCCATTGGACCTATCCTCATGATCATTGGCTTTTATAGATTGCCTTTTTGAGATGGATTTAATCCCTATATCAATTTTGGTGCATTCTAACTAAATAAATTCAGTTATTATTGTCACATAGCTGAATTTCAGTTTTTCTTAAGTTTATCGGACGTACCTCTTTTTCTTGGGCAAGAGTACCCCATCTTAACCCCAGATTCTGCTGTAGCGGAACTTCGATGAATATAATTATGCGATTAGGTCCTGCTAACTACTTTAATTAATGTCTTTTTTTTCTTGTTTAGGGTATCTCTCCATAGTGATTAAAAGTGATGCATGCAATTAAATTAACTAGATGGTCCCCGCAAAGAGGCTAGCTATTGGTTGCACCTTTATTTTTCTTTCTGTTTCATCTTTGACACCCTTTTCTTTTTTCTTATATATAGCTAGAGATTAGAGAGATGCATGCAATTTAGGGTCCCCTACGGCATTACTGCTTAATATAATACAGTTGGATATTTTAATTTTTGTCACATTTGGACAGATTAAAGTAGGAAAGTTAGGAATGACAGAGTTAAAAAACTAAATAAAAATTGCATTCACCAAGTTACATCAAACATGACAGCGCGCATATTAACTTGTTGTCACAAGTTTCAAATCGCAGAGTTAGTAAAATGCATGTACAGCGTTAATTACCGGCTACGTTTACAAAACAATCATAGCCGTGCTTGAATATAATGTTCAATTTTTGTTTATATATGTAGTTATATTGACTTAAATGAATCTATGTCTTCTGACTCAATATAATAATATGTACCTCACACCATCCAACTTTTCAACCTTATGACAACAATAAACAAAGAAAAATAGGTTACAGAAAAAATAAGAACCAAGAAAGGAAAATTGGTTAGCATTATTATTATTATGTAATTACAGACAAGCGGCTATAAATAGAGCTTGTCCGCCCCACCAAATTGAAGTGGCCGCCGCAAGAAACACCTTCCCTCCGCCTTCTCTCTCAGATAAACAGACGGATTCCGGCTGCCACAGCTAGCGCAAACAGCAACAGTTAAAGCTGCCAGCATGATCTGAACTTTTCTTTGTTTGTATGAGATGATGATGTCCGTATAAGGATCGGATAAGAAAACATCAGATCATGTTGCAGCTTCATCTGTTGCTGCCTCGCGCAATTCATAATCAGTAAACCCTAATTCACATTTTCTTTTATTTTTATCATTGCTAGGGTTTTGTTTTTGGGTGAAATCTTTCATACCTTTCCTTGTATTCATCTTCTTCAATTCGTCGTCTCTAATACTTACCCCCTTTTAATTCGTTTCTTGAATTGTTTCTGCTTCTTAGTTCTTTAGCTTCTCTGTTTCTTAATTTGTTCAAGTATTCTTCTGTAGCATTTAATTAATTTACTGTGATTAAAACCTACTACTGCCTTTTTTATATAAAAAATTGGGGAAATTTAGGGGGAGTTTTCCTTCTAGGGTTTGTTGTTCTTCATATAAAAGGGGCAGAAATTCCCCATCTCATTACATGCGCTCAACACAAGCACGTACAACAGCTGGTTCTACTGATCAATCTGGAGAACCAAATTGAGCCCAATCAAGGTCTGAGATCCGGACATTGCCTAATTGTTAACGATTAGCAATCCTTAAATTACTATGAATCATAACGATTAGAATTGAACCAATTGTGTATTCCTTTTTTGACCTATCCCTAACCTCTTGGTTATTCCTTTTCCATCTAGCTCCAACACATTGCGTGACATGACTAGCTTGTAGCAATCCTAGCTAGCTAGTACATTCATGTTTTTCATGATATGCCTCACATATCAACAAGGATCCAATATAGAGCACTTGGGGGAATTGTTAAGAGTAAATTGTTTTTTTTTTTTAACAGCTCTAGGATTGAGAAACAAGGTATCAATGCCTGTGAGGTTCAAAACATCTTCAAGGTACTAGTGAGGCCTTACTCATTGAACCAAATGCCTGTGGCATATTTATATTTGTATTTTTTGGGTGTTGATTCGTGTTATAGTCTTTTTTTGTTCTTGTTTGAAGAGTTATTGTTAAACCTTGCCTCTGAGTTGTTATATGCTAACTCCCAGGTCTAGTATCGAACATTTCCCTTGTCAAAGTCTGGTGAGCCAATATAACGTTGAGATTTACACGTCTGTTCATGTATATATGCACGTTAGTTCAGTGAGGTTCCATTCTAAACCAAATGACAAAATGAAGAGACTTATATATACTAAGCATTTTTTCTTCCAAATGCAACCACTTGACCCCGTAGTATGCCAGTTGCATTTGACGTCATGTATTCAGGCCGGCTAGCCCAATCATATCTTAAGGTTGACAAGACCAATCAACCAAGAGTTGGGACCCAGGGTTGAACAAGCTTTGATACCATGTTAAAGTCCGGTAGGCCAATATAATGTGGAGGGGGGGGGGGGGGGGGGGTCACACGTCCGTTCATGCGCATTAGCCCAACACACTAGTCCAAATGGAGTTTCATCTAAAACCAATTGTCAATAGGACTAACCAAAGGCTCAAATACTAGGCATTATTTCTTCAAATTCCCAATGTGGAAAAGTCTATCTGTACACACCATCGAGTAGAGTGAAATAATTTGAGCTTAGACCTTAATTAGTTGGAAAAAATGCTGAATTTGTTTGAAAAAAAAAGGATTTAGGGAAGGAAATATCTAAAACTTGGTTTCTGTACGAGTACCTAAGAATAAAATAGCCATCTATCAAGTGACTTGATTTTCAATTTCACACTTTCTTGTGAATATAGAAGGGTGGAGGAAATTGTTTTACAAAGTGCACTGAACTGGGCCATCAAACAGCTAAGCCCAATATTGGTGACATAAGATGGATTTCATAAGCTTGAACTCAGCCCAGCCCAGCCCATCCCAGCCCATCTAAGAATAATCATAGATTGAACTACTGAAGGATAACCACAAGATGTATAGCACTAATTCAGTATGCAGGAACGCTTCATTTTATTCTGTGAGCCTGCAAGAGATGTGTCAACAACTCAAGTTTACTGCTTTCATTCAATTTATCAATGAGTTATTATTACTTTTTTAATAATTTTTTAGGATTAATTGATTTATATTATTTTTTTTGGTAGAATTAATTGATTTATATTTGCATAAACTGACTGACGACTATAGGGCATAGTTGCTAAAAAAAAAAACTATAGGGCATTGTTTACAAACTGATTAACGGTTTTTCCAAATGATGTTTATAAATTATACAATGGCTTTGTGTAATCTTAGTACATAGGACTGAAGGAATCAGAAAATAGTCTCCAATTAAAAGCTATAGGAATTGAACGTGACGTGACCAATATTAGATATTACGGCGGCTGGAGAACTCTTCTTTTGCTTAATTTGGATATTGGCTAATGAACAAGGCCTAGTTTTTGGCTTGGTTCATGGATAGAGATATTTAGTTAGTGGTAATTACATTTAGCTTAATTAGAGCACCGGCGAACAATATATAATGGTGACCGGTCATAAATATAATGAACGTGGCCCTGCCTTTATTTGTTGTGTAGTTTTCAACACAACTAGTTGTGGTGGAGGTGGAAGTCAGGAAGTGGCATGTCAATTTATTTACAACTTCAAAAAAGGTTATGAACAATTAAACTTTTGATAAAAATGACCTCGACCAATTTAACAGGTGTATGATAAATGACAAATTTGTGTTTCCAATTGGATAAGTACTGAGTAAATGATAGCTTTTACGTACAGTTTAGTAATATCTTACTGCATATGCATATTTTATCGATCATTATGTTGCTTTTTTTTTTGTCCATCATGCATGCATTGAGAAATAATATGGTAGTTGGCACTTGTCGATCACCAATGGATTTGCAATTAATCCAAATCTCTTGTTTTAACTTATAGCAAAGTTGTTATCCATTGCTATTTTATTGATATTTTACTTTCATTCTTTAGTGTTTCTTTTAGGGAGGCCTCTCTATAATTGACAAATATGTACATATCATTTTTCCACTATCATTTAGCAATAATGTCGTAGTGGGTACATCGTTGGCCACCATTGCCTTTTAGTCATCTATACTATACATCCATTAATTTTAAAGAATTGTTTAATTTAATCCAAATCACTATACATTCGTTGTTGAGAAGCAATAACACTGTACGATAATGTATTCATATGTTTGATCGAATACTCAACCGTTTATTCGATCACGTGACTCCCGTTTGTATCAAAATTTGATTGAGTTCCTACTTGTGAAAAAATATTAGTCCCTCCGTTCCTTTTTGTTCTTTCCGTTTTCTTATTGAGTGTCCCCTTTTATTTTCTCATTTCTAAAACTTTCCTTTTTTAGACATGTGAAAATACAAATTTACCCTCATCAATCTCTACCAACTATCCACTTTTTATCCCTCTCTTCTATTTTTACAATATTACCCTTATTAAAACCCTTTTTTTATACCTCTCTCCTCATCATTACCCACTTTTCCCCTCTCCTTAAATATTGTGCCACTTCTCAAATGAGAAGAACAAATAGGGACGGAGGGAGTATCGCACATCGATTATTCTGATATAATTTATCCAATATATATACTTGGCTCCTCTTATTGTCAATTGATTTTAAGATGGAACCTCATGGACTTGTGCACTGTACTTATGTACACACGATCCCGTATATGGCCACGGACTTTCACACTATGCAATATGTCCATCCTCCTCACAACAAGAGCAATGCATCTTTTGTCTATCATCAGAACTCTTCTTCTCATCTTTCTTTTCATTCCAATTCTCTCTATTCTCGACATTACTTGGATTACCTCTTTTTCTTTCACCATGAGAAAGGTAGAAAGCAACTAGTTATATGATACGGACCCGGTGTGGATTCGTATCGGAAACCCTTGTTGGTTAAGGGGTTGAGCCTAATCCGATGTGGACTCCGACTCGGGATAAACGCGGTTGGTAGTCGCGTTAGAGAGCTAAGGAAAAATAGGACAAATTACTTTTCTGATTGTTATTGATAAAAGAGCAATACAAGAGTATTTATACTTAAAACCAAAACCATAATCCTAACGGTTCAACAAACGCGTCCCGGGAAAGAACGGTAAAGAAAACCCGAGAAGATGTAATTAAACCCAACTAAAAATTACAATTAATTAACGAATATAAAATTATATAATATTAACGTATCAATTACTCCCCCGGTGAGGATCGACTTGTCCTCAAGGCGTAAATCCGGATAAAAAACCGTGCAATTTGCTCAATAGAGCACAACTTCCACCAGGATCAAAAACTAATCGGTTGACTTGAAATGAGACATCAACACCTTCGAGTACCCGAGTGCATAACTTCAAAACTTCCACAAAAATATCAAAGTGCCCCAAAGACCACAAGGCTAATCCTCCGGGGTCAGACGGAGGTATCCCATATACCACTTTAGATATCCACAAAAGTGGCACCATCCATGTTGCAGCATACAGTTGATAACTAAGTAATTTGTGTGCCCATGAGTAGGAGCAGTAGTGGAAGAAATTAATTGCATCACCAACTCTTTTATCAAGCACTGTAGCAACACTCTTTCTGCAACAACTATCTCCAATTAAGTCATTATTTAATCCACCTACGGATTCAATGACCATTGACAAAAGAGGTGACTTTGTGCAAGCACTCAGGAATAGAATTACATTAGTCGGACCACCAAAACGATGAGGGAATGGCGGTAAAGGCATCATCCGTTGGGAACCTTCCTCTCCATGATACAAACTAGTCACATTATTCGGAGGATCTGTACAGCTTCTATCACCTGGATCAAAAATAAAAGAGCAGCTTTGTGGATATACCCATCTCCATTTATAAAGGTACAGCTCTCCAGAATCAAAACAGAATAATCCAACATAATCAGAAGTAGGATTCCATATAACGCACTTCAAAGATATTGAAGCCTTCCAAATTGCGTGAATCAAGTTAGCAAAAGACACAAAATCCCCACTTGGATCAGAAACTTGCCTTACGCTGCATTTCTTAGTAACTCTCGGGTCAAAAACACAAATACCCGTTTGAAGTTGCACATTACTTAACTGAACGGAGTAATCACTTTCATTGAAACCTCTCTTGGACATTTCATCAAGCAGTTGATATGCACCAAAAATTCTCAAAGGACCCCTTGAAAATTTTCCAAAATCAGCCAATCCTTTAGAGAATTCATGACATGTCCCACGAGTAACAACATCAAGCCCAGAATTACCGGAAATTAATTCTAACGAGAACTCACCAGTGAGAGTATTGGACTGATTTTTGTCAGTTTGAAGAGGGGCAAGGACTTTCGATGGAGGTATTTTGTCGAACATCTTGTAGGCGTCTGCAGTTTTCGCCCGATCTTCAGTGATTGGCACAGAATAGCTACTGTTGTTGGATTCCTGTTCTGTTTCGGAGAAGGCTATCATCTTGGGCAGATTGGGACGCCGATGTGGATCGAACACCTTGTCTACAATGTAAGTTTCTAAGATTTCCGGTTCCTTTATATGTAATACAACATTGCACTCCATCTGTAACGGATCGGAGCTCTCTTCCACTATTCCAGGACTTTCATCGAACACCTTGGGAGCGTTCACTTTATTCGAACCCAATTCTTCTTGGAACGAACTTTTGCAGTCACCGTCTTGGTATGGATCCAACTCGTCGATCAGGTCCGCATCTGCGATCGGAGCCTCCATCATGTTGGCGTCGCTGCTGATATGGCCGCCAATCGTGTCACGATCTCGGTAATCGCTCACCTCTTGGATCAGAGTGTCAATCTCGCGTGATATGCTGCTGATTCGGTCATCAAAGAACAACTCCATTCGGCAGCATCCAGCATAGATGCATCTTCCATTGTAGCGATTGAACGCCTCGAGGGCTGCATCACGACATGGAAAACGGATTATGGAATGGAATTCAACATTACCATTGAAAGTTTCGATGTCTTCTAAATTGCTAACGCCCGAGAACACTTGATTCAAGGCGTCACAGGAAACCGGATATATTTCGTCATGGATCTTGACAAATAGAGTACGCTCTTTGACCAGATTATACCGGATTTCCAACATTAGAGCTTGGATAAGGTCCTGAATGGGGTCCCAAATTTCCATGGAAAGAGAGAGTTCGGGAATGAAAGCACCAGTTGATACGGACCCGGTGTGGATTCGTATCGGAAACCCTTGTTGGTCAAGGGGTTGAGCCTAATCCGATGTGGACTCCGACTCGGGATAAATGCGATTGGTAGTCGCGGACCTTGATGGGCAAGGCTTGAATCGAATCCCGGTGTGGGACTTGACTCGGATAGAGCGCTTGGTAGGCACGTTAGAGAGATAAGGAAAATTAGGGCAAATTACTTTTCTGATTGTTATTGATAAAAGAGCAATACAAGAGTATTTATACTTAAAACCAAAACCCTAATCCTAACGGTTCAACAAACGCGTCCCGGGAAAGAACCGTAAAGAAAACCCGAGAAGATGTAATTAAACCCAACTAAAAATTACAATTAATTAACGAATATAAAATTATATAATATTAACGTATCATTAGATCTCCTATGGCAATTGGATTATTAAACTGTGTTTGTTTCTCAATTTGCAGAACCAAGTAATAAGCCTTGTTCATTGTGGGAAGTAGATTAAAGAGAGAATGACTCTTAATTAATAGCATCTCACATTCATTGTTCAAGTGAAGCATAAAATGCATGAACATGTCCTAATTCTCAAGCTCGAGAAACCTAGAAATCACCTTGCAACTGCACTTGGCCAAAGAACCATAAGTGCAAGTGGGAATTAATTCCATTCATGTAGGATAACTCATCCCAACAGACAATGAATGCAACCCATCTTTTTAGCTTAACAAACATATTTCCCTGCGTGATTGTTATCAACTTTTGTTTCAATTCAAAAATAATAGGAGCATTATTTTGATTGTACCTCTCATTAATTTGTTTCCTTATTTGCATAAATCTTGAGCTGAATTGGGGTAGATGATTGAGTTTAGCAACCAGCATGCTACTATCTAATCACACCTAGCTAATTCATTACCATTTGGAGAATCTTCATCTGGCATTGGCAACGATCCATCGACGAAATTAACTTCCCTTCAGCTTTGCTCCTAACGCAAGTTGAATCTGAGTTGCTTCCGTCGATTCGAGAAATAGAAAAGCTTTTGACGAAATAAAAAAAATAAAAAAATAAATTATCCAACGTGGAATTGACCCAGGATAGCTGAGAATCGCCCTGAATGGTGGTCCCCGCTCCCTCCTACCCTGAAACCCGTCTACATTCATTTCGTTTACATAAAGCACAAATTCCCCACAGAGTTACCTTTTCCAAAAGTTCCATTCGACTTTCATATTTCCGTATAAAATTAAAATCTCACAGAAAAAAAACAAATTGAAAAGAAACACTAATTTCCGTTGACTGTTCGCCAAAATTACCAAATTACCTGCACACCCCTCTTATTTAAGCCTCCTTCTGAATATTATCCGCTTGCGCTTTCTTTCCACAAGGGAGAGAGCTTTTCAAGCTTTCAACAATGGCTTCCATGGCTTCCTTTCTCTCCAAATCCCCAAACCCCTCCATTTCCCACCACCGGAAAGGTCTCGCGCCTCCTAATTTCTCGCCGATCGACACCCTCTCGCTCCCCATTCGGACTCGATCCCGAAAAGCCCGAATCTGGAAACAGCGGATCTCGTCGGAGCTGATCAAACCCGACGGCGGAAAGCTGGTAGAGCTTCTCGTAGATGAGTCACTTAGGAGGGACAAGAAGAGGGAAGCCCTCTCCCTTCCTAGGGTTAAGCTCTCGCAGATCGATCTCCAGTGGGTCCATGTTCTCAGCGAAGGGTGGGCCAGCCCCCTCCGCGGATTCATGAGAGAAAATGAGTTCCTCCAAACGCTTCATTTCAACTCGCTCCGACTTGCCGACGGATCCGTCGTCAACATGTCGGTGCCGATTGTGCTCGCCGTTGATGACGCCGATAAGGCGCGAATTGGCGAGTCTAAGAGCATCGCGCTCTTTGATTCGGCCGGCGAGAACCCCATCGCAATTCTCAGCGAGTGAGCTCCCTCTTCAGTCAATTTCATTTTCGGATTGCTGTGATATTGTAAATTTATTTGCTTTATTGACTTATTTGTGAAGTAATGCAATTTTTTGGAATGCATCTGAATTTGCGGGTGGCTCCTGCAGGATGTGGTAATTTGGGTTAATCATTGAGCTTTTTAGGTTGATCGGGTTGAATAATTTTGCAAAAATTGGCTTTGTAGGTATAAATTATGCTTTGTGATCATTTGAATGATTTAATGCTTGATCCTTTTGAAATTATTTTTAGACATAGCCCTTTAAACGTCCATGGATGGATAATCTGAGAGATTTGGACCTAATCTGCCTAATGTATTGTTTGATTCTGAATGGATAAAATCTAGGTTAGACGGAATAGTTTACAGTGGATGCCCTGTATGAAGATTCTTTAGCTTTTATCAGTAGAAATCAGATCAAATCAGTCTCCTAGAAGCTTGCTTAGGTTTCTGCTGGATTGTTTCCTTACTTTTATGTTTTGTCATATTCAGCATTGAGATTTACAAGCACAACAAAGAAGAGAGAATTGCTAGGACATGGGGTACAACTGCTCCTGGTTTGCCTTATGCTGAGCAAGCCATAACCAATTCAGGAGACTGGCTGATCGGGGGTGACTTGGAGGTCTTTGAGCCTATCAAGTACCAGGATGGGCTTGATCGTTTCCGCCTCTCTCCTGCTCAACTCCGTGACGAATTTGCCAGACGTGATGCGGATGCAGTTTTTGCTTTTCAGCTTAGGAACCCTGTCCACAATGGCCATGCTTTGTTGATGACTGATACACGCCGTAGACTTCTTGAGATGGGTTACAAGAATCCTATCTTGTTGCTTCACCCACTGGGAGGATACACCAAGGCTGATGATGTTCCTCTTGCTTATAGGATGAGGCAACATGAGAAGGTGCGTTTATGCTTATAGTTATATGTGAATTATAATGAGAAAAATTGTGTTAATTTGGCATTTGATGATTTTCATCCATTTTGTGATAATTTTATTGTATTTATTGGACTAGGAGTTTTATGCATTCATAATAGCTCTTGTAGAATGGCCTTTTGATAATTTGCTGTTGGCATTAAGTAGCTAGCTTGGGGACACGGTTGACCCACAAAACTGGTCCAAGTGTACCTGCCAAGCGTGGAAATATGTAGAAGAATTGGATGTCATAAATGTAGGCTCACCTAGGTGTTCCGCCCTGTAGGAAAAAACACTCTAATATTGGGGAATTTAAAGTCTCATGTATTTGGGAAATTTAACTGTTCCACCAAATATGCAAATAGGATGTGACGGATCCTGTTTTACACTATTTGAAGATAGTTTGATTCTGCCTTGCACAAAGCTGTTGTTTGTCTACTTATGTATAACCAAGATATCAAAAGAGAGCTAGTGCCTAACTTGTACACGTGCACAAACTAATTGTCAGTGATTTTGCAGGTGCTTGAAGACGGGGTTTTGGATCCAGAGACCACTGTGGTGTCCATCTTTCCTTCTCCCATGCACTATGCTGGTCCAACTGAGGTGCAGTGGCACGCAAAGGCTCGTATCAATGCTGGAGCCAACTTCTACATTGTTGGTAGGGACCCAGCTGGTATGGGCCACCCAGTTGAGAAGAGAGATCTGTATGATGCTGACCATGGAAAGGAAGTACTCAGCATGGCTCCTGGCTTGGAGAGGCTTAACATCCTACCATTTAAGGTACAAAAAAAAAAAACTCAGCTTTTCCTCTTCTATTCCTCTATATGATTTTCTAAAAGTTTTTTATATCATTTTTGTGAAATTGCAGGTTGCAGCTTATGATAAGACACAGAATAAAATGGCATTCTTTGATCCATCAAGGCCTCAGGATTTCCTTTTCATATCTGGCACCAAGGTAAGTTCGGCATTCTAGTAGTTTGAAGGATTGATAAAAAAAATGCAAAATGCTATGGGTTGACAATGCTCTTCTTGTGTCGCGTAGATGAGAACTCTTGCAAAGAATGGGGAGAATCCTCCAGATGGGTTCATGTGCCCTGGTGGATGGAAGGTCTTAGTGGATTACTATGAAAGTCTCACTGCTGATGAGAAAGGCAAAGTTCCTCAGGCTGTTGCTGCTTGACGAATGAATACTCTGATGAAAATGCTTATGATTCTCCATTGTAAGATCCCTCTTGTAATTTATTTTTAATGCTGTGTAAAAGCTTGAAAGATTGTCTGCAGTGTGTCCTGTTGATTGCCTCTGTATGATGCTTGCCTGTCTGACTTGGTTCTTGCTATGGCTTTGGATTGTGTTATTTCTGCTTCTATATAAAGGGATTGTAGAAGGCACTCTTGGATTGACATTGACATTGTCATTGTAAAATTGTGTTTGGGTGACACTGGTGTGTAGACTGGCATATTGAATAAACACATTGACCACTTGCAGAAATCGGCAATGTTACATTTAGGGTGCGTTTGGATAAGTTATATTACTTCATTTAAGTTACATTCAATTAATTCAAGGTAGTGTAATTTTATATATTGTGTAGTAATCCAAACGCACACCATTGATGTCTCGTCTTTCTTGTATAACAAGTTTGGGTTTGTTTTTAAAATTGTGCTTATGCGTATTGAGTGGTACAGCAATCCAAAGAAATCACAAAAGTTGACCATATGACCATATGCTGTCAATTAGGATAAGGTTGTAGAATAATACTTCAAATTAGCACGAAACTGCCCTATCTTTTTTTATATGAATTAGAGAGTGACATATGTCATTGTCATTGCTTTCAACTTCAGATTTTTATTAACAACAAAAATACGTTGATTACATGTACGGACACACAATTTGTCTCTGCTGTTAAATTTCAGCTGTTTTTTCTTCTTCCATGAGACAGAATTCTTCTGGATGCGGAGATTATCGATGATGGTGTGCTATTTTTATATCTTTATCTTGTCAGATGTCAACATCGATTTTGTAGATATCAGCAGAATATGTATACATACATGATCAATGTTTTGTGTTTAGATTAATAATAAGGATAATAAAAATTGTGTGATTTACATTATGCAGAGACCAATCTATCTTCTGTGCTTTAATTCCCTTAGTAAGAACTATATGTATCACAAAACAAAATCACTCAGTAGTGGTGATCACGTTTGTCTTGTTTCTTCGTCTTCGTCTGAAACATTCGTGTCCATTCATTGTGTTCTACGAATTTCATTTCTTCTTTCAAAATTTTCTTGTTCAAGAAAGATAAATTGCTTTCATATTTACAATTCCTCATTCCACTTTCAGTTGCTTTCTTTTTATAACTAATTGTTCTGTTAATATCTGCTGTCTCTGCTTCTGAATGTTCTTGTCATCTTTAGTTTAACCATTCATTAAAGTTGAATGATTGTGTAATTGTTCTTGATATTTCTCCAAAAGCACTGCATTGAAGTCTTGCATTGTATTGTCTCTTTAAATCCAAATAAAATGATAAATGATGTACAGAAGAATGAAACTGTGCTACGAACAGGCCATCAAGAATTAGGCGTCGTCCGAAGAGATACGAAGATTAATATTTTAGATTTTAGATTAATAAATTTAGTATTTTAGATTTATAATTTCAGTTTTATTAGAATATTCGATTAATGTAATTTTTATAAACTAGAGCTTTGCTCTCTTTCCGGGTTTTCTTTACGGTTCTTTCCCGGAACGCTTTTTTTGAACCGTTAGGGCTTAGATATAAATATTCTTGTGTATCTCCTCAAAAAGTTATCCAAGAAAAATAACCTTGCCCTAATTTCTCTGAGTTCCTTTATTTCCTGCCATTGAATAGTTCGAGCCGGATTCCACCTCGGAATAGGCTCAATCCCCTTGACCAACAAGGGTTCGATACGCGGTCCACCTCGGGTCCGTATCAACTGGTGCTTTCACCTTGAACACCATGTCCAAATCCGTCATCGATGATCTCTCCGTCACCACCGGCGAAAAACCCGATCTTCATGATCTGCTGATGCAACTCGCCGATGATGTGCAAAAGTTGACAACTCGGGTCGACGATCAGCAATCGAGGCAGAATACGATGTACGATTTAATTCAATCGGATCGATCCACCATCGGCTTGTCGTCGGCGAAACCTCCGACTCCCACCGCGGCATCTTCGCTCGTGGTTCAACCCGCGTCGGCGATATCCTGGCCGCACTCGTCCGGCGGTCCCAGCAGCGCTCCGCCCACTACTCACGACTGGACGGCGGCGCGGACCTTTCAAAACCCTAGTTTTCCGCCGCAACGGTTCGCGCCTGGCCCGTCTTCGGCGACTGCGGGGTGGCCTCCGCCCGCCCTCGGTGCGCCGTTCCCTTTTGCGTCGCACAGCCCGCCCCAACTCGCTGGCGGACCACCGTACGGTCCGATTCCGAACCCTAGTCCGTTCACCGAGCCGCACCCAGGGGCCTCGGATTACCCCACATCGAACGGCCTTCATCACGGCTACCCTACTTTGGGGCGTCCGACCGCAGTACCCGACACGACTCCGAAAATTCGGGTCGACCCGCCACGCTTCAATGGATCCGATCCACACGGGTGGATCTTTCGCGTCCAGGCTTATTTTGATTATTTTCGGACACCGGATTACGATCGTCTGCGGTTGGTCGGCATGTTGATTGATCACCCGGCCTCGGATTGGTTCCGTTATCAACGACGGAATAACTGTGGCGAGACGTGGCAGGCTTTCCTCGTGTCCGTGCAGCAGCGATTCGATCCCACTTATTATGAAGATTATACAGGTCTTTTGGCCAATCTGAAACAGACAGGATCGGTCCTCGAGTATCAAACCGAATTTGAATCCTTGTTAAACAAAGTTACGGATCTCTCGGAATCAACGTTAATTTCCTTGTTTAAAGCGGGCCTAAAACAACCAGTCCGTCGGGAGTTGAACTTACGAAACCCGACGACGTTAGCTCAAGCGTTTGCCCTGGCACGTGAATTATCGGCTTCTTTCAGTGACCTTGTCTCGCCATGGCAGTCAAACAAACGTCCGTGGGCGCCCAACGCGACACGCCTCGGCAAACCGACAGCGAAGCCACCCACGACAAACCCTTCCGGGGAGTCGTCCACAACTCCGGCGCCGTCTACTGCTCACGGTACGCATTCCTCTCTTCCAATTCGTCGTCTTTCTATTGCTGAGCGTGACGAACGTACTAAGAAAGGCCTTTGTTTTAATTGTGACGAGAAATTTTTTCGTGGACATCGTTGCAAGCCCCGATTTTTGGCATTACTTAGCTGCGACGACAGCGATGAGGAGGAGGAATCAACACATTCTGATGACTTAGCTGTCACCGGTGATATCTCTAGCTTGAACTCCATGGATGGGCTGCCGAATCCGCGCGCATTGCGCTTGTCAGGTTCGATTCTGAGTACTGATATTCAAGTTCTGATTGATGGTGGCAGTACACACAATTTTATCCACCCCGATGTGGCTGAAAAATTACATCTTCAATTGCATAAGATCGATCCTTTTCGAGTTTTTGTGGGCAATGGCGCCTATCTGTTATGTTCCCACCAATGTCCGGCGACTCGCCTTGTTCTGCAGGGTCACCAGTTTGATATTGATCTCTATGTCTTGGCGGTGCATGGACCGCAAGTGGTTCTGGGTGTCCAATGGTTACAGACTCTGGGCACTGTGTCCCATGATTACGCTAAGTTGACAATGCAGTTTTTTTGGGAGGGCAAATTGGTATTCTTACAGGGCGACCGTCAGACTCCGAAACCGATTTCTATGTCCGTTCTGCTCTCATTATGTGCATCTGATCAGATTTTAGAGTGCTTTGAGGTTCTTAGTTTATCGCCCGCGACGGCGCTTGCGGCGAGTGAGTGGCCGTCGACTCTCGCGCCGGAAATCCGCACCATTCTGGACGCCCACGGCACGGTTTTCGACACACCAACGGGCCTCCCACCGGGCCGGCCGTGGGACCATCACATACATTTACAACCAGGGTCGAAGCCCGTCAATGTTCGGCCTTACAGATATCCGTATTTTCAGAAGTCGGAAATCGAACGTCAAGTTCGCACTATGCTCGAGCAGGGGATTATACAGCACAACACCAGCCCTTTCTCCTCCCCGGCTCTGTTGGTTAAAAAGAAGGACGGAAGCTTTCGCTTCTGTATCGATTACCGCGCCCTCAACAATATTACCATCGCAGATAAGTTTCCGATTCCCACTGCTGATGAATTATTTGATGAGTTAGGGAATGCTACTATTTTTACTAAACTTGATCTGCGCTCAGGATATCATCAGATCAGGATGCACTCGTCGGATATCTATAAGACTGCGTTCCGCACTCATGATGGTCACTATGAATTTTTGGTCATGCCTTTCGGTCTGACGAATGCTCCATCGACATTTCAGGCAACGATGAATACTATTTTTGCTCATTATCTGCGCCGATTCGTTATTGTTTTCTTCGACGACATTTTGGTATACAGTCCCTCTATGGCCGAGCATGTCGCACATCTCGATACTGTGTTGCAGATCCTCCAATCCAATCACTTCTATGTTAAAGGGTCTAAATGTTCCTTCGGCACGACGACAGTTGAATACTTAGGTCATATCGTGTCGGCAGGGCAACTCTTGGCCGATCCAGCAAAGTTATCGGCTATGTCGGATTGGCCGATACCGAAATCTGTGAAACAACTTCGGGGTTTTCTAGGTTTAACAGGCTATTACAGAAAGTTTATCCGCAACTACGCCCTACTAGCAGCTCCTCTGACTGATTTATTACAAAAGGAGAAGTTTGTATGGTCCGAGGCGGCAACTGCGGCCTTTCAACATTTAAAAACTGTGATGATATCCCCACCGATTTTGCAACTTCCGGACTTTAACCAGGAGTTCGTGCTTGAGACCGATGCCTCGAACGACGGGGTTGGCGCCGTCCTATTGCAGGGGGAACGTCCGCTCTCGTTTTTTAGCAAGAAACTGGGGGTACGTCGCCGCGGGTCTTCCGCCTACCATCGTGAGCTATTTGCCATTGTTTCCGCTGTTCAGAAATGGCGTCAGTATTTGCTGGGACGTGAGTTCTTAATTCGTAGCGATCAGAAGAGTTTAAAAGAACTCCTTACACAAGTAATACAGACCCCGGATCAGCAGTTTTTTATGCGCAAGTTGATGGGTTACAAGTTTCGTATTAAATACAAGTCGGGCGCCAGTAATCGGGTCGCCGACGCGCTGTCACGTTGCATGAGCGAAGCCGACGCCGAACTCCGCCAATTCTTCACTTTTGCGGCCCCACTGCCCGATATCCTCACTCGGATCAAGGCCGAGAATAAGGTAATGGATGATTTACGTGCTTGGCACGCCGAGGCCAAATCCGGCACACTGCCTTCGCCATTCCGCATCCACGACGACATACTATATTATTCTCATCGTCTAGTCGTCGCGGCAGCATCGCCACTCAAGGCCGAGATTCTGACCGAGTTTCACGCCTCGCCCAGCGCAGGCCACCCGGGCATCGACCGGACATTCCGTCGTGTTGCTGACGTGTTTTTTTGGAGGGGTATGCGCGCTGACGTCAAACGATTTGTGGACGCGTGCATTATCTGTCAATCCACGAAGTACAGTACGAGTAAGCCGGCAGGTCTGATTCAGCCTCTTCCGATTCCACGTCAAGTATGGGACGAGGTGTCGATGGATTTCATTACTGGACTACCCCCATCTCGCGGACATACCACAATTCTTGTGATCGTCGACAGGCTATCTAAATATGCTCATTTTGGTGCCCTGGGGCCGTCCTTTGATGCTCCCCGAGTTGCCAGCCTCTTCGTTGATTTGGTTGTGAAGTTGCATGGCATTCCGGCAATTATTTTATCCGACAGAGATCCCGTGTTTCGTAGTACATTTTGGTCCGAAATTCATAAGTTGAGCGGAACCACACTTCACCACAGTACAGCTTATCATCCACAGACTGACGGTCAGACTGAAGTTAAGAATCGGAGTCTAGAGCAATATCTTCGAGCATTCACTCAAGGGCGACCTCGGCGGTGGTTTGATTTCCTTCCGTGGGCCGAACTGGCATTGAATTCCATGTTCCACGAAGGGTTGGGCATGTCTCCATTTAAAGTTTTATATGGTCGGGAACCACCGCCTATTGCTCGCGTCACGGCGCCGATCGGGCCACCCACATTAGCTTCTGAGGCTATCCGCGATCGCGCGCAGGTGCTTGACTTGATTCGCGCCAATTTGCTTAAAATGCAGCAGCGAATGGCATCTCAAGCTAACAAGCACCGCAAAGACGTCGAATACAGCGTCGGGGATCTCGTCTTGCTCAAGCTACAACCGTACCGTCAACACTCAGTAAGTCGACCCCTTTCCGCCAAGCTCGCTCGGCGATTTTATGGTCCATTTAAAATTATTGAGCGGATAGGGCCGGTAGCGTATCGCTTGGAACTTCCGGCCTCGGCACGCATTCATAATGTCTTCCACGTCTCATTACTTCGGCCATTTACTACTGACGGTTCCCCACTCCAACCGGCCACGTTGCCGTCGGATTTCTTGTACGATAGACCGATTTCGACTCCAATTCGGGCTTCAGCTGCGCGTGAGGTTCTTGTTGATGGCAGCCCACGTAGCGAATGGCTCGTCGAATGGACTGATGGAGGACCGGCCGACGCCACTTGGGAACCTGTAGCTACACTGCAACGCTCTTTCCCCGATTTACGGCTTGAGGACAAGCCTATTCTCATCGGGGGAGAGATTGATACGGATATACAATCTGAGAACAGGTCATCAAGAATTAGGCGTCGTCCGAAGAGATACGAAGATTAATATTTTAGGTTTTAGATTAATAAATTTAGTATTTTAGATTTATAATTTCAGTTTTATTAGAATATTCGATTAATGTAATTTTTATAAACTAGAGCTTTGCTCTCTTTCCGGGTTTTCTTTACGGTTCTTTCCCGAAACGCTTTTTTTGAACCGTTAGGGCTTAGGTATAAATATTCTTGTGTATCTCCTCAAAAAGTTATCCAAGAAAAATAACCTTGCCCTAATTTCTCTGAGTTCCTTTATTTCCTGCCATTGAATAGTTCGAGCCGGATTCCACCTCGGAACAGGCTCAATCCCCTTGACCAACAAGGGTTCGATACGCGGTCCACCTCGGGTCCGTATCATAATTAAGCCAGACCTATACAAACATAATATCAACATCTTCATATTTTTTCACCACTTGATGTAGCTGAAGATCGGTTTCTGGGTAACAGGTACAAACTTGATCAACCAACCAATTGGCCAAGACGCAACCGCCATTCCTACACAAGCACCCCATTGCCCCCAACTCAGCCTCTCAGTATCAGCAAACTTCTTCAAGAACTCCACCATCACCACCTGAAGCACAATCGTTACACTTACAATCCCCAAGAACAACTTATTCCTATGCACGCCTTGAAAAACATTCTTCTTCTCCAACTCCCTAGCGTTAAACTCATTGAACACCTGACAAAACACAAATGTATTGAACACCAGCGTATCCTTAACATTACCATCCACCTTAAAGATCGTCTCTCCCTTAAACTGCAGGGTCAGCAGAATCGCAATCTGGTACAACGCCTGAGCCAACAGATTCCTCCACATAACATTGTTGATAAGCGGCTCGGTTTTACCAACAGGCCTCTTCTTCATCAGCTCCTTTGTCGGCCTCTCTGTTGCAAGAGCTAACGCGCCTAAAGTGTCCATGATCAGATTCACCCACAGCAACTGGACAGCTGTCAATGGAACGTCGCCTGCTGAAATCGCAGCTATAAAGTTGATCGTTAAGGCAGCGACATTTACCGTCAGCTGGAACTGTATAAACTTCTGGATGTTGTTGTAGACGCACCTCCCCCATCCCAAAACCGTCGCTACAGACGCAAAGTTGTCGTCTAATATAAAAATGTCTGAGCTTTCCTTGGCTACTTCAGTCCCCTGAATCCCCATCGAAAGTCCAATGTCGGCTTCTTTTAAAGCTGGAGCATCGTTTGTTCCGTCCCCAGTTACCGCTACAACATGGCCTTTCTTCTTTAAGCATTGTACCATGAGGAGTTTGTCAAAGGGAGAAGATCTGGCCATCACCCGGATTTTCTCCACCATCTCCATTCTCTGTAATTCAGTGCAATTCCTGAACTCTGGACCTTCAATGACTGCTCCATTCTGTTCTTGATCCAGACTTAGTATCCCACATTCTGTGGCAATCGCCTTTGCTGTGAAAACATTGTCTCCAGTGATCATCTTGATGTTGACGCCTGCTTTTTGGCAGTCTTGGACGGCTTTCTTGACCCCAGGACTACACGGGTCTTTTAAGCCCACGATTCCCAACAGAGTCAAACCCTCCTCTTGGATTCTGTCTCCATCTTCGACTCGTGTTTGTGCAAATGCAATGCATCTGAGGCTACAAGCCGCCATGCTATGAATGATCTGCTCAAAATTCATCCTTGCATTGCTGTCCATTTCTTTCTTCTCTCCAGAGGCTTCGTAGTATTCTGAGCACATTGCAAGCACCATTTCAGCCGCGCCTTTCCATTGCACATGGATCTCACCATCATCTTTACCCCTAAACAACACTCCACTCCTCTTCTTCTCAGAATTGAACGCTTCAACATGAAGAACCTCACAACTCTCCTTGATCCTACTCATATCCATGTTTAAATCCAACACCGCCCATGAAAGAAGCGCCTTTTCTGTCGGACGACCCGAGAATTCATACTGATCAGACCCTGTTGAATTCTTGTAAACGCTCCCCGTCGTGTTCAATGCAACCCCTTGGTGAACAAAGCTCAAAACTTTCTTGTCAATTTGACCCATTTCATCGATTGGTTCTTGTCCGAGCCAAACCTTGGCCACCTTCATCTGATTCATAGTCAAAGTCCCGGTCTTGTCCGTACAAATGACGGTAGCCGAGCCCATAGTCTCGCAAGCCGAAAGCTTTCTCACCATTGCATTGTCTCCCATCATCCTCTTCATGGAGTAAGCAAGAGTCAACGTCACAGCCAACGGCAATCCCTCTGGAATCGCCACGACAACGATGGTGACAGCGGCCGCCACGATCTTCACGACGGCGTTCATGACATCATTCGCCTTGGTGGACCCGGCCGTGAACTCACGCTCCCCGTCATCATCCTCCGTGTGCCCCGTAAAGTACCGAACCAACAAAACGACGAGCACTAGAAAGGCGATTGCAAGACCGAACTTACCGATCGCCGACGTCAGCTTGTTGAGCCGCGCCTGTAACGGAGTCTGCTCGCCCGTGTCACGTGCCGCTGAGCTCATCATCTCCCCCCATGACGTGTTCATCCCGACCGACGTCACGAGCATCCGTCCGTACCCGTCGGCCACCTTGGTCCCTGACGTTAAGAAGGGGTTTCGGGTCTGGTTAACGTCCACGTGGTCGCTCTCGCCCGTCATGCTCGACTCGTCGAGCTGGAGCGAGTGCCCGTCGAGGAAGACTCCGTCGGCGGGGACTTGGTCGCCGATCTTGAGGCAGACGACGTCGCCAACGACCACGTGGAAGATGGAGATGGGTCGGCGTCGTCCGCCTCTGACGACGTCGACCTTGATGTCGTTGCTCTTGGTGGAGAGCTTGTCGAATTGGCGGGTTTGGCGGAAGTTGCTGACGGAGGAGACGGCCACGACCAAGAAGACGGCGAGGAATATGCTGCCGCCGTCGTACCAGCCTTCGTTGAGCCCGTTCTGCTTGATTCCGAACACGAGGGAGAGGGCGGCGCAGAAGAGGAGGATGAGGAGCGTGGGATCCTTGAAAGAATCCCACACGAAATGGAGAAAGCTTCTAGTTGGAGGCTTGACGAAAGTGTTGGACCCGAAGGCCTTGCGACGGTTTTGAACGTCGGTTTCATCGTCGGGGATTCCGAGGTTTGTGTCGGTTTGGAGGGAGGAGGCTAGTTTTGAAGCTCCCCCGAAGTTGTGGTTCTTGTTCTTGACGATTTGGTTGAGGGTGGTTTGGTCAACACTCGAGAAGTGTTGGGGTGGGTGGTCAACGTTGATGAGAGTGTAGGGAGGGGAGTGGTTGAGTTTAGTGTCGAGCTTGATAAGTGTGTTGGTGGATCGGGTGAGGACGGGAGAGATAGAGAGAAAGGCTCGGGTGCAATAGATGGTTGCAAAGGCTCGATGCCATCTCTTGCATGGTTTGCTTAGGGACTTGGGCGTTGTCAAGAGGACATCAATGCTTTTGAAATTTTCCATGGATGGTTGATATACAAGAAGAAGATTGATTTGTGTGTGTGAGATATTTTGAAGGATGGATAAGGGTGTAGGGTTTTTATATGGGGGATATTGATGAGGAGTTGCTATGGAATCAGAATCAGTTGTGGGTAGATTCTTGAAGGATTAAAGAAAGTGCAAGTTCTCGGAAGTGGGGGTAATAAAACTTATATTAGAGGGTTATCTAATATTGGCAACGGACAGCTATTGGTTTCACTGGCGCGGTGAGCGAATATAATGTTTAAAAATAAAAAAGGTAAAAAAAAGTCAACGCAAAAAACGGGAAACCGTTGATGCCGTGTTATATCTTATATGTGTGCCGCGTACGCCTTACCGTTTCACCGTCACTTGTGAGTTGTGATTGGATGGAAGTTTGTTTTCTTATAAGGATTACCAGGTTTCTTCACTGTAATTAACCAACCATATAATCTTGTTAGAGCAGTTCAGGGGTTGTTAACTTAAATCCAAGTCAATCTTTTATGAATCAGGCAAGAAGTACCCCCACATGGAAATGGCATAGTAGTTGGAGGCATAGAAGATTACTTGGTAAAAAACTAAGTCTCATTATTTTATTTTTTTATTGGGTAGTAGACACATACTAACTGGGTCCCTCAACAAAGCAAGAAATTTCTTGCGAAATATCTGTAAAGGGCATTTGCTTTCATTTTGAAATCAATTTGTCAATGGAAGAAAACCTCGATCCTTTATGATATTGTTATTAATTCTAGCCTCTTGTTTGTTAGAGGACTTAATTTCCAATACGCCCCCGCAAATGCAACTGTGGGAAACTGACCCAAT
Organism: Fallopia convolvulus; assembly: GCA_964016875.1. NCBI lineage: Eukaryota > Viridiplantae > Streptophyta > Magnoliopsida > Caryophyllales > Polygonaceae > Fallopia > Fallopia convolvulus. Next base: position 56,118,920 of record OZ024723.1, read on the forward strand.
TGACATTTGACAACACAACAGGGTGGGCTTAGGGCCAACTTTCAAATGTAGGATGGACATATTCTAACATCGTGTTTATTAGATTTCGAGTTTGAGTTCCGAAAAAATAGTTTTGAAGAGATTTTGTGGATGAAAATTGTAAGACTGATTGCTACTCGGTGAGATGTGCATTGAAACTGTCTACATTGGACCTGCTCTGGACTCCATAGGCTGTGGGATAGATGGGCTAATGAATTGGCATGGGTCTGGGCCTGGGTTTTTATTGGGCCATGCTGCTAAAGTAAGTCTTACTGTGCACATATCAGTTAGATTACAAAGATATACTATTATTCACATTTTTTGCCTATTTTATGTTTGCTTGTCGCATTTTATGTTTGCTTAGAATCTGAAGTTTTCAATAAGTTTTTAACCCACCATGATTAATTTTTTGAACAAACAGTATAGATTTGGAATTTGGTATATTATTTTAGATTATATATGAATTTTCAGTTGAAAGATGATGTAGCAAATACAGAAGATATTAGTATTCAAGGACTTTGACCTTACCTTGTTATTGTACAAATGGTGTAGAATAAGAGGGAGAGATTACAATCAGCCGAGACTCAAAAGACTGCTTGACGTAAATTTGGCAACAATAGGACAAGCATGAAATTTGAAAAAAAAAACTAAATAAGGGTCTCATTATTAACATAATATTAAAGAATTAATCAACACTAAGTCGACCATTATAAACATGGCCGGAAAGCTTTATCTACAAGAAACTGACCCACCACAACCCAGAATTTTGTATCAGATAGTCCGTCTGTACACCTAAGAGCTCACTAAATACAGGCTTAGATCTTGATTTAATTCTGATCAAACCTGATAATGTGTCATCATCTGATTCATCCAATTAGCCTGGCAAGAGGCTAATTAACATAATCTCCAGCGCCATAATTAAGCACAAGTTGTGCTAAAATCATCACAAAAATGTTCCTTTTTGACATTTACACTTTGACACCCCATAATATGTCTTCCAAAGCAGAACAGGACCAGAGATTAGATAATCATATACAATTTAGCTATAAAAATTTTAAAAAAAGGCAATCCATTTGCTGTTAAAGAGAAATCTCTTCTTTATTCCAAAGCACAAAAACAACATTTTTCATTTTCAGAAAAGCAAATCTAACAGATTTAAGTATTTATCATATACTAGTATGCAATTTCAAATTCCTTGACTTAGCCTGTCCCTTTGATCAAAATGAGAGTTCATACATGGATTTCCGTGTTGTGTTAATTAAACCCTAATCATCATGGGCATTGCATTAATCATCATGCATCAGACTTTGTATTGTATAATACAGCAAGTTGTTACTTTGGTTCTTTCTTTGTAATAAAGCACCTTCATTGGCATTATTGACATTCAAGTACAAAGAGCAAAAGCTGCTTCTTTCTCTATGTTGCTTCCACCTAGGTTGTTTTAGGCTAATATGTTTATAAAGGCTCACACTTTAAGAGACAAGTCAGCCGAACTAGACCGTAAACAACCTGTAATTGTCTTCAACATTAACACTAAAATTCTATTGCTGAATCAGTTTACTACGCTGTGTGCATTGGTAAGTTAGCTTCAGACTAAATAATTAGAGCTCTATCAATAAAGAAAGAGTTTCTTCTGAATATTGTGAATTACTGATCTGGATTCTTGTTGGATCAGAAGCTGCTAAATGAGATGGGTAACCACAATGCAACTGGAGTACATGGTATGAATTTTTTTCATAAGCTACATGAAGATTGTAGTATGTGTGATTTATATAGTTTTTTGGTATTTTCATGCTTGAATTCATTTGAGTGTAGAAGAAGATAAGGCTGCAAATCAATCTAATGGGAATCTTTCCAATAATGAGAGTACACCTGTGGAAGAATCCAAAGATGATCAGCTGATTCTTCCTACAGCTAAGACACAGGAATTATCTGCAGGATCAGCATCAGAATTACCCAATCATGACCTGCAAGGAGATGCAGGAGATCATCATGTTGATGATCAAGCACTTGACATAAAAGGTAAGTTTGGTTAGTTTACAAATTTTTTTGCTTGATAAAAGATTAGATTGATTTGCTAAGATTTATTCAATCTCTTTTATCGTTTAATACTACAGAGCAAGATGGTTATGATGAGGCTCAGGGGAATGAAAATGAGGCAGCTGATCCAAAAGGTTGGTTATTATAGTCTTATGGACTAATCTAATTTTCTAACTTAGATCATGATGGTGTTTAATAGACAAGAAAAAAAATCTCTTTAAAATTCCAATCAAGGAAACACACTATCACAATATCACATAGTTCTTCAAAAAGGTCATTTGTGATATCATGTCAAGTTGTAAAAGAAATCCTCTTATTTTTTTAAGATCTTTTCGTTTGCCAATATAGATGATCCAAGATATAAAGAGATTAAAGATACAACCTTGATATCAAACGGAGCAGTTTCACATGAACCAGATACTCGGCTTAGTCGTCTACATTCTGATGCTAGAGTGGATGATCATGCTCTTGAGAATTTCAATCAATACCCATCCTTACATTTCCATGGAGAGAGAAAATTAACATCATTCAACATAGATGAGATTTCCATCAAAGGTGCAGAAGGAGAAATAGAGGGTCTTGTAGCTGAAAATATGTTGGAAGCCAAAGATCAGTCTAAGGAAGTGATTGGCACAGTGGATATTTCATCAGAGCAAGAATGCAAAACAAGCAGCAAAAGTCATCTTGAGATGATCAGCTTTATTGAAGAGGTAATTGAGGGAGATATTTCATCAAAGGCTTCACTTCATCAGGAATTCATTCACTCGGAAGGCACAAAAGGGATGAATCGCAACGATGAAAGGACTGGAGAGAGTGATCAGATTCAGCTGCAAAAGGTTGTGATGGATACAAATTTACAAGTTATTAAACATGATCAAGAATCTACTAGCTCAGCTTATCTGCTGAACTGTAAAGAGGTAGTTGAAGACTCAGATGATGATCAAACAGAAGACTTTTGCAATGTTACTGGAGCACCAGAAACAGAAAAAGACCCAAAATTTGCTGATTTCAAGGACCTTGAAACTGATGATGCCAAAGCTGATAAGGCTGCAAATCAATCTAATGGGTATCTTTCCAATAATGAGAGTACAGCAGCTGTGGAAGAATCTAAAGATGATCAGCTGATTCTTCCTACAGCTGAGACTGAGACACAGGAATTATCTGCAGCATCAGCATCAGAATTACCCAATCATGACCTGCAAGGAGGTGCAGGAGATCATCATGTTGATGATCAACCACTTGATATAAAAGGTAATTTGTTTGGTTAGTTTACAAAATTTTCAGTGGCTTTGTTTGATAAAAGATTAGGTATATTGTTAAGATGTGTTTCAATATCTTTTATCCTTCAATACTACAGAGCAAGATGGTTATGATGAGGCTCAGGGGATTGAAAATGAGGCAGCTGATCCAAAAGGTTGGTTATTATATCCTTATGGACTAATCTAATTATCTAACATAAAGCATGATGGTGTAGGTGTTTTGTTGATGAGAAAAATCTCATTAATATTCCACTTAAGGAAACATACTATCACATAGTTCTTCAAAAAGGTCATTTATGATGTCATGTCAAGTTGTAAGAGAAATCCTCTTATTTTTTAAGACCTTTTCCTTTGATAATACAGATGATCCAAGAGATAAAGAGATGAAAGATACAACCTTGATATCAAATGGAGCAGTTTTACATGAACCAGATTATCCGCTATATTCTGATGCTAGAGTGGATGATCTTGCTCTTGAGAAGTTCAATCAAGACCCATCATTACTTGTTAGTAGAGAGAGAAAATTAACATCATTCAACATAGATGAGATTTCCATCAAAGGTGCAGAAGGAGAAATAGAAGGTCTTGTAGCTGAAAATATGTTGGAAGCCAAAGATCAGCCTAAGGAAGTGATTGGCAGAGTGGATATTTCATCAGAACAAGAATGCAAAACAAGCAGCAAAAGTCATCTTGAGATGAGCTTTATTGAAGAAGTGATTGAGAGAGATATTTCATCAAATGCTTCACTTCATCAGGAATTCATTCACACAGTATCTCTTTTGGACGCCTCGATAGAGCATCTCAATGCTAAAGGTGAGGCAGAAGGCACAAAAGGGATGAATTGCAAAGATGAAAAGAATGGAGAGAGTGATCGGATTCAGCTGCAAAAGGTTGTGATGGATACAAATTTCCAAGTTATTAAACATGATCATGAATCCACAAGTTCAGCTGATCTGCTGAACTATAAAGAGATAGTTGAAGACTCACATGATGATCAAATAGAAGATTTTTGCAATGTTACTGGAGAATCAGAAGCAGAAGAAGACCCAAAAATTGCTGATTTCAAGGAACTTGAAATTGTTGATGCCATGTATGAAGAAACTGCTCAAAGTCATCCACAAGAAGCTGGCTCTGAAGATGTCTCAGACAAACAACACAACACACAATCACAAATGGAGAAATCTCCAAGCTTCAAATTTGATTTGATGAACTTGGATAAAATTGAAGAATTGGATCAAACGCCGCTTCTCTACCACAAGAAGCTGGCTACAATGAGGAGCTTATCGGCCCCAGGTAACACTCGATTACTCATCCCACTTGATAGGTCAGCTGAAGCGAAAACCATCAAAATAGTGCAAGAAAGAAGAAGAGAATCTGATTATGAATCAAAGAGTCCATTACATGGCTTTCTCAAGGAGAAAGAAGAAACCCACTTTCTCAAACCTCAAGAAAACCATGAGAAGGTTGAAAATGATCAAAATTTGGAGACCCAGAAGGGATCACAAAAAGGGCATGGGATGGAAATTGTGGCGTCCTCAGCGCAAGGAAAAGAGAAGCGCAACAAAGCCAAGATTTCAAGCTCATACTTCTTTAGCATCTGCATTTGTTGTACAGGGGTTGCACAGCTGAATGCTGATCCGTAGGTTTTCATTGTTTTGCACAAGTACATTTGTTTAAATACTGTTCTGGTTTTCTGTTTAATTGTCTGTTTCTTCTCCCACTTTCTTTGGTAGTGTACGGGAGATGCCTAAAGGGCTAAAGGGAGGTTGAGTTGTTCAGTAACTTCAGTTTTGTTCTGGCATGGTTTCTGCTATATGTTTATCTTGTTTGTAAATTTGTGCTTCTTTTTGTACCTGATTGCTCATAGCAACACACATATATGATACGTACTATACATTGTTTGGGCTGTTGTTAGTTATGAGTTATGAAATTCCATGGGTGAATGCAGTAACAAGTCCTATCCTATCAGAATTTAACTTATACAGTAATTAAGATAAAACCTTATCAGTATTTTTTGCAATATCCATGAATGCAGTAACAAGTCTTATCCTATCAGAATTTAACTTATACAGTAATTAAGATAAAACCTTATCAGTATGATAAGGAAATGAGAGATTAACGCAACCCAAGTGTTATATATATGTTAATTATCTTATCACACCAATAATGATGAAGAATTTTATAATTTGGAAGATAACCAAATTGACAGTTTCTTTATCCCAAAAAGGGGAACACCTCCTCCAAACTTGTAGAACAAGAATGGGGCACTTGACAAAAGTGAAAAGGGTTAGTTTTAAGGGGAGAAAATAAAGAAACTTAGTGGCGAATGTTTCAAAGGTCAAAAGGCACGACCTCTGTGGGGTTGAAAACAAAAAGATTGTGTGTCCACTCCTGTTTTGGGTTGTGGAGTTTAGTATGTTGACCATTAGTTTTCAAGTATACCAAACTAAAACCTACCTCTTAATTTCAACCCTCAAACAACAAGGATAAAAAGCACTGGATAAATTGAACCTGAACATGTAATTTAAGTTAAATTTCAATGAATTTAATTAATTAAATTGATCAAGTGATGATCCTTAAGTCACTTAAGTCTGAGTTGGAATAAAGACGCCATTCCACGTGGATTGGAAAATGGATTGAGGGCTTGTTCCTATCAAGTTATTTTTTAACCAAACACAGGAGTAGTATATTAATTTAATTATGGTTACGAGATGTATTCAAATTCATGGAATTTGAAGTGCTAACCAACGAGCACAAAGACTTAAACATGAGAAAAAGAACGGGTCGCAGTGGCACTCACTCTCACTTACTCGTGGGTTTAAAATTGGCCGAGTCTATGCACATATACTATGTGAAATTAGGGCTGGGATACTTCGGTTATTGGGTTTTTTTTAGCCTACCCGCAGGGTGAAATTTTTTTTTTAGTTCGATTCGGTTCCTACGAATTTTAGTGAGGAACCGTAATAACCGTACCCGAACTTTATTCGGTTCCTAACTTCGGTTAACCGAATAAAGTTACAAGTAAAAAATTCGGTTCGGTTCGGCTCCTATTACAATCAAGAGCTACAAGTAAAAAATTCATAAGCTAAAAAGTAAAAACTAAAAGTAAGCCTCATCTATTTCAAACACCATCAAATGAAAAAGCATCAAGTTCTCAGTAGCATTCAAGTCATAATCTTTAATGAAATACCGAGCCGAACAAAAATTATGCTTAACCCATCAATTGAAACTAAAATTGATTGAATTAAAAAAAAACTAAAACATCCATCAACTGAAACTAAATTCTTCCAAAACAAAAGAAAATGGAATTTTCTTTAAGCCTATCTAACCAACAAATCTGCAGGCACCCAGCTTGGACAGATGAAAACTGCACACAAATTGCACAAACACATATAAGATTGTAGAATATAATCAATAAAGTGAATAAACTAAATTTTAGTCACTAAAAAAAACAGATACTAACTAACCAACTTGTTTATTTGTTCCCCTTGGTGAGCTTCTTTTTCTTTGTTGCTGGTTCGACAGTTGTAGATGCATTTGTGCTAATAGTGTTGGTAGACTTCAAAGCTGCTCCTTGTTTGACTTCTTCTTCCCTCTCTACATATTCACAAAGACACAAGAATTAATAAAAGAATGAAAAAGTTCTTAGATAAAACTTAATATAGTTGAAACATAAATAAAAGAATAAAATAGTTTTAAGCTATATTACCTTTTTCAACTTCTTCATAGAATTTCATTTCTTCTATGGTTGGAAGGTATTCCAAAGTAATGATGGTATCACTCTTCAACCAATTCTGGTAACAAATCAAGGCCTCAACAGTCTTAGGTGTCATCGAGCTTCTATAAGGATCAATAACCCTCTTACCCGTGCTAAAACTTGATTCACTAGCCACTGTGGACACTTGAATTGCCAACACATCTCTAGCAACAACTTGCAAACATGGATACTTGCTCCCATTAGCCCTTCACCATTCAGTTATCTTGAATTTAGCTCTTATTTTAGGTTTTTCAATAGGATCAAGCAAATACCTATCTACTTCATGACCTACAACCAAGTCTTCACCTTCTTCAAGTTGTTTGTCCCAATCCTCTAGCATAGCCTTCTTCTTTCCTGAGCAACCCATCTTGTCCTTTCCATTTCTTCTTCCCTGACTATTGCCTTCAACTACAATTCCACTCTCTGAATTTGTAGACCTCTTTGAACCACTAGGTCCATAATTATCAGAAAGCTTAATCATCAAAGCTTTCACCTTGTCTGATATTCTCTTAACTTCAGTGCTGCTCAAGTATAACATCCTTTCAGCTTGTCTCTCCAGGTATTTGAGCTTGTATCTTGGATCAAGAACAAGAGCTACTAGAAATAATGGATTTATGTCATCTAGAGAGGTGAAATACTTGTTGAATTTGGTTGTCATCTTTGTTGCCATGTCATATAGAATGTGATCTACTTCACTGCTGCTCTCATCTGGTGGGTAGATAGTCAAATCATCTAGCTCAGCTTTGATGCTTATAATGTCATGGAATGCAGAGTGTGCAGTTGGCTCCATTGAAGCACTCAAATTTATTGTGACTTGATAGAAAACCTTAAGAAATTTGACAAAACACTCTGCCTTTTCCCAATCCACATCCTTAGGAGGTCCAACTCTCTTTCTTCCTCCACCCTTTTGAGCTTGAGTTTCATCTTCATCATCATTTAAGTCCTCTTCCTCATCAAAATAGCTTCTGTAATTCAATGGATCATCATCTGCCATCCTCTGAAATGCCATCTTCAATTCTAGTGCAGTGTCCAACATCATGTAGCTTGAATTCCATCTTGTTGGGACATCAAGAATGCATATCTTCTTACATTCAATTTTATCCTTCTCAACACACTTCTTGAAAGCATCTGTCCTATCAGCAGAACTCCTAACAAACCGGATTGCATTCCTTATTGCAGCAACTGAGCCTTCCAACTCTTTCAAACCAGATTTTACAATTAAATTGATGACATGAGGAAGACATCTCACATGGAGAAACTCTCCTCCACATACTAGTTTCTTACTCCAACCCATCATCCTCCTCTTCACGTAATTAATGGCATGCTTATTAGGAGAAGCATTATCAACAGAAATTGTTAGCACATTCTCAATCCCCCATTCAATCAAAGCATCCTCCAAGATTTTTCCAATTGTATTCCCACTATGGTTGGGAATAACACAAAAATTCAGGATTCTCTTGTGCATTGTCCAAACACTATCTATAAAATGAGCAGTTATGACCATGTAGTTGATATTCTGACAGCTAGTCCATGTATCAGTTGTAAGACAAACACTAACTTCTTGCAACTCATTCTTCAATTCCAGCTTTTTTTCCTCATACATTCTCAAAAAATTCTTAACAATTGTCTTCCTACAAGGCAAATATTAACCTAGGTACAGCAACCTCACAAAACAATTTGAAACCAGCCCTTTCTATAGCACTGAATGGCAATTCATCAATCACAATCATCTTAGTTGCAACATCAATACAAGCTTCCTGAGACCATACTCTAGTAGTCAAACGATTAAATCCTTCAACCAATTCAGAACCTAGATGAGCTTGTTTCCCATCCTCCACATTCACACAAGCTAAGCTACTAGGATATTTCTTGCAATGAACTTCAATATGCTTTTTAAGAGATGATGTCCCATTACCTCTCGAATCACAAGCAAGGACTGTTTTGCGGTAATTACACTCAGCCTTCTTTGTTATTCCCACCTGCTGGCTAACTCCATCGACCTCAGAGATAATTGGTTCATCAAATTTGTTGAAATGCAACCAGACCATCGACCTCGACTCAATTGCCTTCCTTTCTCGCTTTCTCTTTGATGGACGAATTGGAGAAATTGCTTTGGCTTTTGAACTCGTGACTGCAGTGGATGTGTTAGTCTGAATTGTCTGATGAGTAACCTCCTTACAATCACTACGGTCGCTTGAATCGGAACCACACTCTTCATTGAGTCCGACATCGCCCTCTGGTTGTGTTGAAGCATCCATTAGCAAATCCCTAAACAATAAAACCACTAAAACATTCAGAATTAAAACTACTAAAACATTAGCACATCCATTAGCAAAAATTCAGAATTAAAACTACCTGACGTGCAAAGAAGTAAAGATAGGTACGGTGTCAAAGCATGAGATTTACATCATTGGTAATAGTTTGTGAGAAATGCCAACAAACTGAACAAAGTTATGCCAACTAGGCGAGAATATCATGTGTTCTTTACAATGATTGGCTGGCTGCTCTAAGTCCCTCTACCAAATCTTAATTCACACAAAAAGATTTCACACTGAGAACAACTATGTCTAGAAAAACTAATGTAAACATGTTAAAACGAAAAACATATATAAACAAATACCACCTCTCCTCTCTTCTCTAGTCTTGATCAATATGACTCCCTCCATCTTCTAGGCTTTTCATATTACACATCAGAAGCTCACAATAGTTTACACTTTACATAATCAACTTTATGTCTTATCACCATTCTACCATTTATTAACAGATACAAACAACTACTACAGTACTACATATGAAAAATTAAATTCTATACTTTTGATGACTCCCTTCTTCCCTATTACTTCACTAAAGTGACAAATTAGGATCGAAATGCCATAGGCCATGAGCACAACTGCACAAGTATTCATTCATAATTTCATACTCATATCAACATACACATTATCAAATTTAGAACAATAATGGAAAACAACAAGGACAAAAATCAGAAGCAGTAGCAGTCCCCAAAAATCAAAACATGTTTGACCTTGTGGATGCACAAATCGGGGGCAATTCCTGGTGACTTTCACGACTGCAATTCCTGGTGTGGGCGTCGGCGAACAATAGCAGTCCCCAAATGACTCGATCAGCGGCGATCTCGACTCCTTGGAATCTGTCCCGAGGCGCTCAAAAATCAGAAGGGAACGAAGGAAAGGGAGAGGGAACGAACGAGACCAAGGAAAGGGGGTGGCCTTACCAGCGCTGGCGGCGTGAGAATTGGGATGGTTCCCGGCGGCGGTACCCTAATACAGAGGAGGCGCACAATTAGGGCGACGACCACCAACGGTGCGAAGAGGCGATGAGACGGCGACTCGTAGGCGGCCGGTGAGGGTTCTGCAAATGGCAACGACGGGAACACCTTCGAGTTCGACGGGAACGACGGCTAGGGGAATAGGGATCTACAGGAAAAATCGAAAGTGAAAGACTGAAAGTCGAAAGTTTCGACTCGAAACTCGTCTCGCATTGGGAGATCTACGGGTAATTAAAATTTGGCAGAATACATCAACAGACACTCGAACTTGTAACTTTTTTTCAACCAGCCCCTCGTACTATGAAAGTTTCAAATAAACACCTAAACTCAATTAAATTTGTTCAATCCAACACTTTATGCTGACATGGAGTTGCGCGTGAGCATCACTCAATAATTTGACGCGTGAGCATCACTCAATATCCCTCTATTTTTCTTTTTCTCATTTAATTTCTAATAATGTAAAAACAAAAAAATCTAAAAGATCGAGATATGCTGGATCCGATTCTACTCCATTTCTTTTCTTTTTTCCATTTTTCCTTCTTTCTTTTTATCTTTTTTTAATCTTTTTTTCTTAGTTCAGATTTGGATTTTTACCTTCACAGGAAAAGAACCAGAGAGAATCGGGAACGACGCAAAGGGATTAAAACCAAAGACCATTAGAGAACTAGAGAGATTAAAATCAGAAACAAAACCATTTACTCTCTCGAAAGATTTTGTCCTAGATTCAACAAAGAACTAACTAGAGAACCAGAGAGAATCAGGGGAGGAGATGGCAAGCAGAACGCACCCAAACTAATGGGCAATGACATTGCCGAGCAGGAATGAGAGAATCGGGAACGACGAACCAGAGAGAATCCGTTCCACATTGCAAACCTCTCCACCTCCGCAATTTCATCCATGGTTGCTCTTCTCTACAACACAGATGGTTCACTGAAATCCCAAATTCCAGTGGATTTGGATCTGGAATTCTGGATTGCAGGAGGGACGATGGATCTGGAGAAATTGCAAGTGTGTTTGGAATTGAGATTTCTAGGATTTTATGAGGTGGGATGGGCTCGGAGGTTGGTGGGTGCGTCGTTCCGTCCTGGTTCTCTTGTTTCTTTTCAATTCAGAGTTCGTCGAATTTGGTGTGGGTGAAGAATTCGAATTCAGGCAGGGAAGATATGTCAAAGGAGAGACCTCAAACTGGCGGTGAAGAGTTCGAATTTGGTGTGGGTGCGTCGTTCAGTCCCGATTCTCTTTAACAATTGAATGATCGGGAAGGACAGAGGAGGTGTGGGTGTGGAAGGGGGCTAGATCTAGATCTAGGTGAAAGGAGGAAGATGAAGATTGGGAAAATGGGTGATTTGATAAAAATAAGAGTATTATTTTTATGTTTTTTGTAGGTATTTTTATGTTTTTATAAATTAAAAATTGTTATGTGGCATAATATTTTTTCCACCTGCCATATTTTTGTCCACGTCACCGCGTGTGAACTTCACCCCAAGGAGTCTCATGTGGTAAGTGTTTAAAAGTGCAAAAAATGTTAAGTTGAGGTGTTTATTTGAAACTTTTATAGTACGGGGGGCTGATTAAACAAAAGTTACAAGTTCGAGTGTCTATTGATGTATTGTGCCATTAAAATTTAGGGCTGGGGAATTGGGATTTACGGGTATTCGGGTTTTACTTTTTTTTTTGTACCCGAGAACCGAACCCGAATTTTATTTAAAAACCGAACCGAATTTTTTTACCACATTTATTTTCACAAACCGACCCGAACCGACCCGAACCACTCGGTTCGGTTCGGTTCTTCAGTTTTTCGGGTCCAAAGTCCAATCCCTATGTGAAACCAAAGAAAGACTCTTCTTGGCGTCTCTCACGCGGAGAGAGATATGCACGCTACGTGAGAGAACGAAAGCCCAAGCCCAAATTTCTTGAAAACTAATGCACTCTATATTCTACATTAAAATAACCATGTGAATTCGTTGGTTTTGTAATAAATTACATGAATCTTATCTATTACAAATATGATACTTACATATTTATGTCTCTAAATAGATCAAGGTTCAAGTGAGAACCCTCCTTATGATAAAGACAAAGTCTTATAAGTAAGGACAAATCACAATTGTGAAAGAATGTTATCCAACATCGAGAAATTCTGATATAACTTGTCCAACATATATACCTTGGACTCCTCCTCCTATTGTCAATTGGTTTTAGGATGGAACCCCACGGACTTGTGTGTTGGGCCTAAAGTGCATATGCGCATAAACCGACGTGTGTACCCCCACGTCGTATTGACCCGCCAGAATTTAACAACAATCATTGAATTTACTTCTTTATTATATATGTAATTGTTAAATTTTAATTTTTTGGTTTTTCGGTTTTTTCGGGAATATAATACTTGATTTTGTACAAGCTAGAGTTATTACACTAGTATTTGTTCTCGATTCTATTGAAAAAGGTGGTGATTCCAACAAATACAAAAACTCATAAACTCATAAAAATTCATTACTCTTTTTGAATGTAATAGGACTTTGTTCTTGCATCCGAATTCACGTAGTTGAGTAGAGATTTAGTTTCAGTGTAGTTGGAAAAAAAAAATTATAGATAGAGTTAAAAAATCTTAATTGTTAAATAAAAATTAGATCATACTTCCTCCGTTTCACAATAGTTGTTTTTAAAGCCAATTTTTTTTTTTTCAAAATAGTTGTTCATATAAAGTTTTTTTCCATTTATACCTTAGAGTATACCCCATATTACACTTCTCCCAAAATTTCTTTTCAAAAGTACAAATCACTTATTGGTAATTGAGAAAAAAAAAGAGCAATTAATAGGGGTAATTTGGAGAATTTTTTTTTTCCTTAATATGTGTGAAATTTTGTCTAAAAACAACTATTGTGAAACGGAGGAAATATTGAATTTTTCTCTTTCCATGTTAAATTATTAATTTCTTCTTCTTTTTCCTAACAATAAGACCTGCCTACTGCCTAGTAGTGCAAATCGGTCTGAAGTTCGCCATCAAACGGGTTGAAACTTGAATGAATCTTGCCTTGTAAGCCCCCTTTGAATGAAGCTTGCCTTGTAGCCTATGAATATCGTTGGGTCGCAGTGCATGTTAGTATTTGTACTTGATTGTATTGAATGAGGAGCCGATTCTTTCAACTGATACAATAACTCATCAACTCGTAACTTCTTATGAACGTACGTCGTACGTAATAGGACTTTATACCACTTTGGTAATTTCATCAAGAATTTATAACATCGATAATTGATTAGTTGCATTTTAATGAAATAAATCTCACTTTGCTAGGGTGATTATTTTGTTGTTAATTGCATCCGAATTCACGTAGGCCAGTAGTGCAAATGGGTCTGAAATTCGCCGTCAAACGGGTTGAAACTTGAAGGAAGCTTGCCTTGTAAGCCCGTTATCCCCCCATTCAATCCCAACTTTATGGCCTTGTTGTTTGTGCCCCCGGTCAAAGTCAATATATTCTTTTCCAGTAGAATACAGTAGTATTTTTATACTTGTGTTGATCACCCAATATATATTTTGATGTTACAAATACTTATTACAAATTTATAACTATATATTAAAGTTGTCCCTTTTCGAGCCATTAGAACGATTCTGCCCCCACCTCATATTTATAAAATTAATTTTTATTTCTAATATTTTAACTTTTACCATATTATATTCATCTTTAACTGTTTAAATCTATCTTTAACATCAAACAAATATCGATTTAGTATAACAATATCTTTTGAAAACTTCCTTATACAAATATTTAAAATTAAAGATAACAAATTTAAAATATTTTAAAATAAGTATAAATATATTTTACCTTTTAGCATGATGTCTTTTCACGAAATTATTTGTAGATATATTTTTTCTTTTATAATAAAAAAATTAATGATAAATACTTATAATGTTTAAAAATAAAAAAATAGGTAATATATATAACTATATATTAAAGTTGTACCTTTTCGATTCACCAGAACGATACTAGCCCCACCTTATATTTATAAAATTAATTTTTTATATTATTATAACTTTTTTCTATTAAATTCTTTATAACTATTTAAGTTTATCTCTAACATAAAAAAAATATCTAGTTAGTATAACAATATTTTTTGAAATCTTCCTTATACAAGTATTTAAAATTAAAGATAAAATATTTAAATATTTAAAAATAAATATGAATATTTTATCATATATCTTTTGACGAATTTATTTATAGAAATATAGTGATTTTCTTTTATAAAAAAATTAATGAATAAATAGTTAAAATTTTTAAAATTAATAAAAATGGATAATAAAATATTTAATAGATATTGAAATATTTGATAAACTCTAAATTTACGTACATGAAAAGTAATAAAATAGGAAGAATATACAATAAATTATTTATATTAAAGTTTTATTTATTTATTAATATCCTATTTATAATGTTTATAAAATATCGAATCATAGTCGTACCATGTACGACGGGTAAAACTAGTTAATACTTAAGAAGTATCGACTTGTCTTATTTTGAGAGTCGAGTTACATGTTCAAGATTAAAAAATCGAACAATTTATTTTCGGTAGTACTATTAGTATGATATGGACGAAGTATATGGAAATGATGATGGATAAATAAATCAATAAAAGTAACCAATATGTTTAATTAATAAGTCATGAAAGAGTAGATAGAATCAGTGAGTACAACATATAGTATGATTTTGTTCGATCGAAAACCAAAAAATATATAGTATGACTTTGTCAATTGCGAGACTACACATGGCTAGCAGCAAGCTAAACTTGGTAATTAAGTCTATGTCTACCTAAATACGTAATTGATTATGAAATTAGCGGGTCATGAGTTTTCCTCCTAATCAAGCAATCAACTTCAATCTTTTTCTAAAAAATATCCAAAAAAATGTTAATGATACTCGGTAATTAACAAAAAGCTAGGTAGCTAGCTAGATAGGTGTACTGTATGATCAGAAGGACGTCATAAACTTGACGAAGTCGTCAAAATTGACAAGACCATCGCCATCGGAGTCGGCCTCTTGAATCATCTGCTCCACCTCTTCATCCGTCAGCTTCTCTCCCAGATTTATCATCACTTGCCTCAACTGCATTTTCATTAATTCATAATTATCATTAATTACCATTAATTTTCACTAGTAACTCACGATCAGAGTATATACTCCAATTAAGCATAATAATACATACAGTAGTATATGAATTCAATTCAAGTGTGAACGTACAGAAATCTTACCGCGTTGGGAGAAATGAAGCCGTTTTGGTCTTTGTCAAACACTTTGAATGCTTCTTTTAGCTCCTCTTCCGTATCCTTCTCCTGAAATAAACAAAAACAAAATTGAATCAATTACTGTAATAAAACAGAGTAATTAATTCAAGACAGTGAAGATCGAAATGGAATGAAAGAGTTGGTTAATTAATTACTTTGGATTTTCTGGCAATGAGGTTTAGGAACTCGGCGAACTCAAGCGGGGTGCTACCGTCAGCCACGTCAGCGGCATCGCAAATCAAGTCTCGGATGTCCTCGGCCGTTGGATTCAGACCCAGCGACCTGATCACCGTCTCCAGTTCCTCCACGGTGATGCCATCAACACCATTGCTGTCGAATAGGCCAGAGCTTTCTTCAAAATCAACGTCCATGATCGATGATCTTCACCAATTATTTGTTTAATTTAGGTTTTATGTATGTATGTTTCAAGACAGAACAGAGGAGAGAGCGAAAGAGTTAGGTTGATAAATTAGCTGGGGAGGGCATGTGTCTGCATTTATACTGGATGGCTTGGGAATTTTTTAATCTAAATTAATACGGAGTATTTTTTATTGGTCAAAATAACGATGCTCAGCTCAGCTCATTTGTACCCTAATATATCATACCATGACCCAAATTTTGTTTCAAAGTGTTACGGGGAAATATCTATTTTGGGAAGAATTATTACATATTAAAAGCGCGCAATTGTCAACACACGAGACTTTCAAACAAATTTTCACTTACCTTCAACTGCAACACACAATCTAAGGGGATTGATACTACTTTTTAGCCCATTTTTCATTTTTATAAAATATATTTTTTTAATTTTTTTTACTCTTTTTAAATTTCTCCTTACTTTATATGATTAATAATTACTCTCAATAATTTTCTAAGAGGGAGTTAAAGAGTACACAATTTGAGTAAAACACGTATTCCTTAACGTATAGTATAGGGTTAAAAAGACGTGGTTTAAGAAACGGAAGAAGTATATAACAACATTCAAAATGGTTTTCCATAAATTATGAACTACTCCGTAAATGTATACATATTCAATGTATATCAAGGGGAAAAAAAATAGCTAGGCCGTGTACGTAGGGTCAATAAAGGCCAACCCAATCAAAGTGCATTTTTTTTCCTATATACTTAAATTTGTAACCGTAAGTAGGGTATAAAATCATAATAAGATCATCTATTTTTTTTACCAAGAATTTTAATAAACCCCCGTTTGAAATTTTTTTTTTTTGTGTGTTTTTTGTCATAAATCTCTAAATTTATCTTCTACCTCTATATACTTCATATACTCGGTATATATCTAATTGGAGCATTCATACAATATATATATATATATATATATAAGTAGAAACATGCATTATTGAGCACATTGTACAATTTGTACTTCATTCCCAGGCACTTACAAGTAAGTACTCCGTACAAATTGATATCAAGTATCAAACCTATTGTAAAATTTTGAACATATTTATATTAATCTAGATATATAATGTCAGGAGAAGGCTCGTTTTTTAAAAAAGGCTTATATTAAAATGAAAGTGATATACAACTGTAAAGTCTATTGCTTTCTTACGTAAAAAGAGTGATTAATACAAAAATTTGTCACTCATATGGCTTTTGTATACCCTGAACCAAATGAAAATCCTTTTTATTAGAAGAGATATTGTTTGACATATTTTTTTGGGTTTGACAATTGTTATTCCGCGCTGAGTGCGAAAGATACGCCACTATAAATTAATTTGATTAAGGAAATTCTAATTTGGTCTAATTTTGAATGAAGCTGCATAAAATGTCGCCCACTTAATTGGATGATCCTTAAATATATGCTCCAGTATAGAGGGTAGGGTGTAGACACGACGCCGAGGGACGCCAACTCTTGGTCACGCGACCCCATGCATGCCCCAGCTGTCAACCACGTGCTCTCTCATCTCATTCTTAATCTTCATGTTTATTTTGGCGAATCCTACTATAATTATTATATCCCTGCACTTAAAACAATTGCATGAAAGCGAGAAGCTTACTATCTCTTCATGATCCAAGTCAGCTTTTTTTCTCTTTCTGTTTTTACTAAAACATAGGAGTATTTACATAAATCATAGACTTAGTGATGATTTTAAAAATATAAATAAAAACATATATATATAGTAAAGTAGTCTATCTCACATCGGAAAATTAAGTCATGAATTGAATCTAAAAAATATATATATTATTATTATTGGATTACTCCTTCTATCACTAATTGGTTTTAAAATGAAAAATCTATGAACTCATGTAATGGGCTTGTTGTACATGTGTGTTGGGACGGTCTCTCTCCGTTCATATTTGACCCACCGAACTTTGACATATACATATGAAATGTAATTTGTAGTAAATTTCGTCTTGAAACTAAAATATAGGTAAGTAATTTTTAGATGATGTGAAAGTTAAATAGTATTTACTAATTACATGATTTTACAAGATGACAAGAAAAAAACCTTGACAAAATCTAGGTTTTGTCCAGGAAGAGTAAGCTTTACAACATGAAGCCAGCGACCGAGTTCACTATCGCTCCTCGCTTTATGTTGCTTTTTTATTTGTTGTTCCCCCAAAAGTATTGTTGCGCGAGGTAGGAATATTATTGATCTAAGTCCGCAACAATATAATAATAATATTAAAAGAATTGCATATTTGCGTCTTCTTTCATGCTTTTCTTCCTAGAGATGTTGATAAGAAAGTTTATATGATTCCATTCTCCTTGTTAATAGGACACTCTTGCATGGCGCTGTAATAGAACGAGGAGGAATATTCCCAATTCATTTCCGTTACCCGGCCGGTGTCATTGTTTACATATATTCTTTTTCAATTTAATGACTAAGGAACTCCAAAGTAATTATTTGACGGAGTCAGTAATTTGATTTCAACACACGTTAGGAAAATTGCAATTTGAATAAACATAGCAAGGAACATACAACGAGTGCCAACGACACGTATTGACCAGAAACAGGGAGTCACTTGATCGTGGCGGGAAAGGCAGTTATCTCAATGTCAACGCGACTCCCTGTTTGAGATTCGTATTCTTCGTTTCTTTTTGCACTAGTACGTCATTTATGTATTGTACTAATGTACTATGAACCATTCATTTTATAAACAGTCTATGTTATAAACAAACAAACAAAAGGAAAAGTCGGATACAATGGTATAAAATTTAGAGTCAAACGAGTTAATTTTTTGGGCCATATAT
The DNA here is from genome assembly GCA_964016875.1 of Fallopia convolvulus. Classification (NCBI taxonomy): domain Eukaryota; kingdom Viridiplantae; phylum Streptophyta; class Magnoliopsida; order Caryophyllales; family Polygonaceae; genus Fallopia; species Fallopia convolvulus. The sequence continues at coordinate 56,137,763 of OZ024723.1, forward strand.
TGATTTTGTTTAAAATTTTATATAAATAAATATGGTTAGATTTCCCTAAAAATTGAATAAGAATTTGATGTGTTGTATTTAGAGAAGAGGATCTTTTTCTCATTTTTGTTGAAGAAAAATGTGCATGTTACTCTTAAATCCATTTTTTGGTAGAAGAAGAGACGGTATCGTCCGGTCCCTTTAGGGAAATGTTACTTCTAAATCTGATTAAGAGTAAAGTTTTTCTAAAAAAAAAAAGAGTCAAGTTTACAATGCACAGTATCATAATTAACTCGATTTTCCCGTAAATAACAAACTAGTAACGAATTAATGGATCACTTATCATTTAAATATGATTCAACCATAGACCTTTGAGTACTTAAACTTCGAGACTTAACCGCTTTACTTAGATACTCGAAAAGGCAGCTTAAATATGAATATTAGTTAGAATGGCCATTTAATGACGATAGTTATAAGCGCATTTATGCAGAGCATAAAATCTTCAGTATTCTGATTTCTTAGTTGTGTTAGCCTAATGTGGCCATTTTCATCCACTTATCAATCAAGTGTGACGTACATTTAATAGCAAGCTCTTTGCAAAGGAACATAAACATCGATGTGGCCCCATCCAAACCATATCATTACAAACATAAACTTGGAGAGATAAGTATGATGCATATACGTTTTCTTAGCTTCTTGAATAATTCAGTAGTTATAAATTTGTAATAATATATATACCCTTAGATCATCAAAATTAATTGGACCAATTGGACACAAATTCAATTAGTTACATTGATTAAACTATGGCCATATTCCAGGAATGCACAGCTGTTGTGTCACTATACCGATCGATGATAAACCTTTTCTTGATCGAGATTGCTTGCTATCTGTGAAAAAGATTATCTTTATGGAATCTCTGGTTTATAACATTTATTTTTCCACAAGTATTAATTTCCTGATAAGCACAAGCAGCTCGATGCATGGATCTTTTAATTTTTATACAAAATAAAGCAGCTTGATTAATGGTCTCGTACAGATGGGAATTCCTTGGTCAACCAAACAGTTCCTCTCTCTCACACACACTATCTAATATCTATATCTTTTTTTTAAAAAAAAATTGAACATATGCAATTTATAAGGTACGGTACTTGTATAATTGTATATAATACTTTGTCCTAGTGCCATACACAAAATTATTTCATCTTATCCTGGAAGCAATTTAAAATTTATCTTACTCATTAATCTGAAAATCTGTATGAAAAACATTTCATAATATTTTAAAACAAGAACAAAAGTTTATTACTCCGAGAAGCTATATTTTTGTTGGGTCTCCATTGGACTTCTGACACGGCCCACGTTTCAAGTGTCGTATACTGGCCCAGTTAGTCAAAGCTTTTAATTCTTTAATTTTTATCTTGCTTTATAGTAGATCGCCTGAGATTTGATCAATTAGGCGCCAAATGGTCCCAATTGCACCTTCTCTAGAGTAGGAGTGTGTTCACCGATTATGCGCTTGGTTTAAAAAGCAAAGCCCATTTTGATTGGATTGGTGCACACCCACGGTACATAAGAAGATTAAGACTAGTGAGTAAATGTGAGATTAAGACTACTGTCTTCTTTTCCTTTTTGTTTAGGCTTGACCCAAGAAATCCATTTAGATTGTCTTGCTTTTGTAAAGGGTGCTATTTATATCCTTTCTTTCCATCAATATATTTACCAATATTGAAAAACAAAAAGTTAGCAATGAAATAGCTTTTTATTACTACTATTTTTTCCTATTAGATAAGGTTTAGAATAGTCTCAAGTACTACTTGAAGACAGCCTAGAACATCCATTATGAATAAGAACTTTTCACAATCTAAGGATGATCAACAGGGCAACACTGCCGGTAAGGTATTAATCGCCCGACTACATGCCCGAAGGCTTTTTATTACTACAATTATGTTTGGCATCCAAACACCCTTTAGCTATATAATACATTATACAATGTTGGTAATCCAAAACACGCCCTAAAAACAAAAGGAGGGGATAATACAAAGTATCAAGGGGACCCGTGATTCTGGGAACCGTGGCGCTGATTGATTGCACAGGCGGCTACTAACCAGGTCTTGCTTAATTGCATCACAAAGAATCTAAGCAACCACTCCAATGTGATTTCCTGTTACAAGCAAATATCAAACTCAGCAAGTTAAGCATGAAAGAACTGAATAAAATTTCCAGCATTCAACTTGTATGTGAAGTTCATCACACAGCAAGGAATTTAACATTATTTCATTTGTTGAGTGCTTGTGTTTGTGTGCAAGGAATTAAACATATAATGTGAATTCCATCGGTCTTACATGGTGACTCCGAATCTGATGGCTTCTTGACTTCCCTCAACTGAACTGAATTCTCCAAACAGTGCATAAACCCAAAATGTGGGTACCTCTGATACCATGTATCTTCCTGAACATGAGTATCCCAGTGTTCTCCACAACTGCTCCTTCCATACTTGTGAAGCCATCCAGATCCATTATGTTTCTCGCCCCATGTACGGTTCCAACTCTCTCCATACTTCCCTTGCCACCACGTTTCACCTTGCTTAATGCCGTTCCCATTTAGATCAAAGTGCTCATCCCATTTATCGCCCCATTTTGACCACCCATCTCCTTCAAAACGCTCAGCCCATTTGTCCGTGTACTTGTCACTACCTCCATGCCCATCATACTTCTCTCCCCATCTAACACAAAATACAATATCCAGTCATTAATCACTAATGTTATGAGAAGATGCCGAAAAAACAAGCAGATTAGCATATGACTGTACTTTTCATGCCACACATGAGCATGGCCAGGATCAAGTTGTGTATTTGGGTCAATTTTGCACCATTTGTGGGCCCATTTGTCGGCTTTCCCAGAGGCATCATAGTGTTCCCACCATTTCTCTTGCCACTCGTCGTCCTCACCCTTCTTTCCCCATTTGTCAGCGGTTTTCTCCATATGCATAAGCCCACCTTCCTGCAAAACTCAGTTTCAAACATAAAAAAGCTCATTAGCAATTTAGCATCTTCATCCCTGATATTACAAATATCACCAAAAGACATTTAAAAAAAAAGGTAAAGTCAGGAAAACTCAAAATTCTTATTTTGTCTCAGTAAGACTTGCAAAATTCTTATTTTCCTTTTAGTGATACTCAGGGTATCAGGATAAGATAATGTCTTAGATTGCAAGACTCAAGCAAGCTATCTAAATTACCTCCCACATAGATTCTCTCCAATATTCATGCCAAACATCACCATAAGCATCTCTTCCTGACTTTTCTGAACCAAGTTCCTTATAACCAAAATCATCAGCAGCCTCCCAATACTTGTCTTCCCATTCAACTGCTTTGTCAGCACTCACACCTCGAATGAGGGTCCACCTATAAACCACGCCATCAGGTCGTGTCTCTATTCCTGTTTCTTTCCAAAACCTTGATCCATCAGGAGTTATCCCATGAGAAGGCTTTTCATCAATTTCTTCCAAAATTCGAGCTGTTTCTGCAGCATGTTCTGTGAATTGAATCTCATGTTCCTTGTTTGAGGCCGTGTTCTCTGAAATGGTAATAGGTTGTTCCATCTTTTCCCTTTCCAACTTAGACTGTAGAGGCGGAAGAGAAGACGTGATCTTGCTTTCATAAAGTTTGCTCTCAAATGGAATCTTGAGTGCGTCTGCAGATGGATCTTTTTCCAACACTATACCCATTTGATTTGCATCAGCGGAGGGTTTTTGTGCTGTTTGTGACATGTTGCTACCATCCAAGGATGAATCATCCCCAGGAGGGGGTACCCAGCTCCAAAAGTCCGGACCGGGCGTTCCAATTTGAGAAGGTCGAGTTTGACGGGTGTACAAGTTTTGAGATGGTTTCCCTGGTAATTGACACAAAAATGCATACAGAAAAAGTAGTTGGTCATCCTGTGCTTCTGTTTTCTAGATAGTTGCAATTATCGGAAGTAATATTCAATAGCCGTTATGTAAACAGCTTCAGAGAGACACCAAAAACAAGGCTAGGGTTATTTCTCACTTAAACCAAATATAATACATAGAAACTGATGTTTCTCAACTTAGGTATATAGACATCACACGACAAAATTAGTGGTAATTGGTTAATCCGCTCAAAAACAAAAACTGACACCAACAAGCAATCCACCAATTCATACCCAAAATCCTCCCACTGGAATATAGATTATAGTAAATTCTTGTCCATAACCTATTAAATATCAAGGCCAAACCTTTTTTTTTATGTATAGTATTTCGCTGTTTTTCACTGCATAATTATGCAAGCAAAACAGGAAGTTATAATGAAAAAACATGCATAATTGCTTCCAGGTTCAAATGCAACCCCAGAAAATCAAGTATAACTTCAACAACCTCAGCAGTATTAATCACAAGAGTCTTACTTCTTGGAACATTGGAAATTATTTCCTCAATGCAGAAGAATGGAGCCAGATGACCCAGATGTATTGATTTTAATACTCCGATTTCAAAAAGCTTAATGTCAACGATTAATTCTACCACCCAAGTCACTCATGGAAGGCAATAAAGAATAGCTCACCCATTGTCAAGAAATGATACAACATTGGACATGAATCTACAATAATCATAAATCCAATCTAAACCCCTAAACAAGTAAATTGTAAGAACAATGTGTATAAGAAACCAAAATTACCTCCATTCTGAGACCTAATTCCATCTCCACTATCAACCCTGATTTCCGAATCCTTCCGATCACCACCTTCCACCAGCCGTTTAGGAGGATTTTGAGCGATAATACTCCGGGCAGCCGCAATAGCGGCGGCCGCGCGATCAATTACCTGCATACGCTGAACCCTATCCCTCTCCTCCTTGGGAACCTCCAGAATCTTCTGGAACTCGATCGTCTTCCTCTCCAGATCCTCCGGACTTTCCACAAACACCTCATCTTCATCATCGCCGCCATCTCCCTCTACCACACGCTCACCGCCATTCTGCGGCGCACTATCGAGGATTCTCCGGAACCGCTTCTCCACCTTATCACGCTCCACCTCCCTCTTCGAAAGGTCAAGAAAGGTGTCGCCTTTACTGGCGCCGTCTCTCGAAGCCCTAATTCGACACCTCCCGACGCCGATTCTCCCGAAATTCGAGTATAGGAAGCGGGAATGCGGAGGCAGCCACGGTGACCGTCTGCGGGTGCAGAACGGCGGCGCTGCGGTTGGGCCATGGGCGGCGAGACGAAGCTGGAGATGCATTTGCTCTGTGTGTATGTGCGAGTGAGAGAGAAAGGGAGAAGAAGTGAAGAAGATCGGTGGATTCAAGGGTACTTACAAGTTGATGTCGGTAGGATACAGCTAAAAAATCATGGCATCAGGTATACTCTTGGAATTTGCTGCTTGTTTTTTCTGAAATTTATTTCTTTTTTGTACTTTTGTTACGCAGATTTGAAGGAAGGTATATGAACATGGCAGAAAAATTGTAAGCCGTTTAAAAACTATCTTCCCTTGTTCTGCTTTAGGAGTAGTGAGGACACGTGGCAACTTGAGAGTGTAGCAAAAAGGGCGGGAGCTAGACAACAAGGAACCAGGGTCCCGCCAAGGCGCCAAACACCTGGTAAACTAAAAAAAGTGTGCAAATCTGGTAAAATCCGGTGCAATTTCGTCCGGATTGCAATCGGCGTCCACCTCAGACGTGGTGGATATACTTGTCGCACTCTTCTGGATGCACATAAAGGTTAATTAGACATTTTCTCATTAACCTATTAGTTAATTATAAACGAGATTTAAGTGGATTTAAAGTTCTTTTTCTAATGGATTGACCAAGGTATTATATTAAAGTGTGTTAGGGATGCAAGAGGGAGAGGAAAGGAGACAACTCGCCGTGAAGAAAAGGCAAATTTTTAAAAAAGTGTGCAAATCACGTGATGACGTAGTGTTAGGCACGCAAGGAGTACGCGGGAACGGAGACAGCTCTACAAGCCAGCGTGAGGAAGAGGTTGGAAAAAGATTGCAAAAGTATCAAAGAAAAAGTCAGGGGACCAAGGAAGACACCAGCAATTTTGTTTTTGTCCAGAAAAGAGAAGAAATAAACCAAACATATACTGTAATAAATAAACGAGTGAAATAAAGAAAGAAATCAAGCTTTTTCTCCAGCTCTCCATTGCAGGTACAAATCCACTACTACCCTTCCCAAATTCTACTGCTGCTCTGTCTGTCTCCAAAAAGGTTCCTTTTTTATCTGTTCATAAGGAGATAATTAAAAGGGAGAAAATCGAATACCCATTTCACAAATCACCTACTCTCTGTTTGTCCAAGAACTCTCGTCCGGATACTACCTTGATCTCAAGCTCTGAACCCACAATGCGCCCCCTTTGTTTGTTCTAAATTCTTGTTTAAAAAATTAGGGTTTTTGATCAGTGGCGGGGTAAATATGAATACTCAGGATCCCCCTTCATCTGATACTAAAGGGAAGCACCGGATTCTCGCCGAGTTGAAGCGCCTTGAACAAGAGACCAAGTTTTTGCAAGTGAGTTCTTCCTTCTCATCAACAAATTTCATTCTTTTCTGTCCTCTGTATACTTAGATTTCATTTCGTTTTTAAGGGATGAGTGGGAATTTTAGCTGTGCTATTATTGATTTGCACTGTTAATTTTGATCACTGTGTAAAAGGGTGGAATTTGTGTGCAAAACCAGCAAATATTCAGGTTACTGGTGTTAAGCTACTTACGGGATTTTTACATGCGTTTTGTTAATCTGTTTTATACATTGTCTTAGACAGTAAACTTGATCATGAAAACTACTGGTTGGGAATTAGTGGTCCTGATTTGATTCTACTTGGAGTAGGAGGGCTCGGTGGAGGGACCATTTTGTCCCTGGTGGCTGTCATATGTATCTTGCTGGGTGATCCTATTTTTAAATTCTTGGCCATGAAATTTTCATGACTCTCCTCTCTTGCTTTATCAATTGCAGTTTATAGTTCATGTACACTCCTTTGAGTTATTATTAAGTTATTTTAATGTCTTCTCTTTATATCAATCTTCATAACTGAATAGTGTCGAATGAAACCTAAGGTCTCCTGTGCATATCAATCTCAATAATTACATTACTGTGATTACTTTTCTATGATCAGGCCATCAGACCAGTGCTTTGTGCTAAGCTGTTACTAAATGTAAATCTATTCCTGCATTTGCCCAATGTTATCTTGTCTATATGCTTCCTTGCTCGTCGGCAGATCCTTGTCTCTTATAGTGTCGTGGGACTTGCATTATTCCCCTTTCCTCCAAATCCATCATTTAAATAGAGATAGGCCACTCCTATATGTCTTCCAATTACTGAACTTTCAATCAACTATTTTTTATCATCATTATTTGTTTTCTTATATATGTAGCATATATGCTTTGTTCTGTGGACACAATTCGTTAGATCTTGTGTCCCAATGGTTGATATCTTGATTCCAATTATTGTCTTGAACCCCCTCTAATGATCCTTGCTTGAAAAAATTAGGACTTTTAGGTCTTAAACTGTTGCTAGCTTCCCAAATTGCCTGTGTGATGTCTGCTGCCAAAGGATTTGTGGTTGAAATTGCTTGACAAAATTTATTATATCTTGTTTGACTCATTTCTTAATAATGTCTTCAACTACTCTTATAGTTTCAACTTTCAAACCCCGCCCTTGATTATGTAGGATTGAAACGTCTAACTTCCTGCCTTTTGTTTGCCGCCCTTGCTGATGTGATTTTGATTGAAAATCTTTGGCTTTCATCCCTCTACCCTTCTCCTATTTTATGGGTGGTGCCATTATATGACAGCAAATTTGTTTCTTTGGATGCAATTGTGGTTGAAGAGTTGCTCCTTGTTATTGTCAAAGTCAAGCAATCAAGAAAAAAGTAAAATGAAATGCAATTACAACTACCTAGTCGGGGGGTGAAATTGCAATAAAGATTGGAGTAATATAAAAATCAGTACGATTTTTTTTGTATGTGTAGGAAGAATTGGATCAGGTAGAAAAGACGGAGAAAGCTTCAGAAGCCTGTAAAGTGTAAGTACAAAAATCGGAGCATTTCAAGAATGTCACTTATTTGTCATCTTAGATAATGGTGAAAAATCATCTCAATATTTTCATTGTTGTGTTACTTTCAGCTTGCAGAGTGCTATAGAAGCCAGACCTGATCCACTGCTACCAGAGTAAATCCATCTTAATCTCTTATCACTAGTCTGATGAGTCTCATATTAATCTAATCTTCATTTATATGCTGATTTTATGCTCATATGACAGAACAAAAGGCCCTCATCTAATCTTCATTTATATGCTGATTTTATGCTCATATGACAGAACAAAAGGCCCTCTGAACCCGCTGTGGGATCGTTGGTTCGAAGGACCACAAGAATCAAAAGGATGCAGCTGCTGGATATTATAACCAAGGCCTTCAGATTTTGGAGCTTTCAAGATCGATTGATAATCCCTTATACACATTGTTTATGGAGATGTATTCTTGTTTGGGGGCCTTCTGTGAAAAATGCGACTGAAAGATGGAGCACATTCATAATTTCATAGAGAATAAAATATTTGCAGATATCAATTGGCATTCTTCTGTAAACCAGTCTTAGAATTTGGCAGGAAAGAAGGGGGTTTTTCCTGTTCCTCTTACATGATTGAATGGTACAAAACAATCGAAAATCAACTTAAAATTTATAACACCACCCAACAGCTATTCTAACAACATTAATCACTGTGCAGTAGCCAGAAAGTGCAAAAACAAGATCCTTCCAGTTTAGTGTTTTAAAGTGTTGTTAACTGGGTGCTTTGCCAGTGACTCTCTGGGCAATCCAACCCATTCCATCATAAAGCCCTTCTCCTGTAAGTGCACAAGAAGCCTGGATGTGCCAGTCATGATCCTTGATACTGTGAAGAGAGAGAGCATCAGTGAGCTCAGCTGGTGACATGGCATCTTTCAGATCCTGCTTGTTAGCGAACACGAGTACAACGGCTCCTTGGAGATCCTCGTGTGGGAGTAGCCTGAAGAGCTCGTCTTTGATTATTGAAATCCTGGCTCTATCCGTGCTGTCAATGACTGCAATAACAGCATGGGTACCACGGTAATATGTGGCCCACGAAGTACGCAGCCTCTCTTGGCCTCCAAGGTCCCAAACCTGGCAAAGCAAGCCCAAAGATTAGCATTGGATATGCAACACAGGAATTTGCTCGTCTTTCGAGTGCCTTTATTAACACATATAAGTACTTATTCCTTATAAATACTTATAACTTTAAGCCATTACAATTACATACAAGTAATGTTTATAACTACTTATATTATGATCTACTACTTATCCAAAATAAATACACCCTGCTGAACTCACCCTAAAACAAGCAGTCAACAGCTTTTTCCAGGCAATTATCTTGTCTGGCCTAAGTTATGTTCAGCATAAGCAGAATTAGGAGGTGGCGGTTGAAGAGTACACCATCCAAATATCTAATGCATGAGGTTGTTTTCATCACTAAGCAATGCAATGGAATCATAGACTTTCACCTGTTCTAGAATAGGAGAGTAAAACGCTCATTTTTCAAAATTTTAATAATGATTTCAGAAGCAGAGTCATCTACGGGAGTAAAAGCTCATATAGCAGCTCATTTTTACTAACACACTCCACATGAAAGCCTAAATTTTCCTATCAAGATGCTTCAGATAGATGTCATTCTAAAAGGAGCATGTGCAAGTGCAGCCCACTTTAACTTGTCTAATAAGCACATGATCCCAGTCCTTGTGCTATCTCTACAATTAAACGGGTTCAAGGAAACAAATTCAATTAATCCCACTTCCAATTAGCATCCCAGGTGGACAGAAGAATACAGTTTGTCACCCATCACATGCAAGGAGAAGGCTCCATAATATTTATCCTCCAACAAGGCCTGTTTTTTAGGGTTCTACATCAAAATTGAGTGAAAGTTGGCCATGAAGAATTTATATACCAAACATGATACATAGAGGTTTCTCCATGACACAATTATCTTCAGTTTGAACTAAACATCATCACTATTATCAATGCCACCTATATGATCTCCAATTTTCCATTAATGCACTAACTACCAAGTTAAAACATCTGAAAAATTCGAAGAAACTCTAAGAGGAGAGTTCACCCTTAACCATCACGACGCCCCATCTTGCAGACAAGCAACTTACATAAATCACCTACGTTCTACATCTTGACCCCCAGATTCCGCTGTAGCGGAGACTCACTGGGTCAATGATGATGATGATGATCTAATTTCTACAAACGTCCCCCAAAACCAATAATCTATAGAACTTGATTTTCTCCATAGAGCTTGATTTCTACAAACGTACAAGATCTCCATAGAGCTTGATTTTCTATCATAGATGTTATCCACAAGTATCTTCAGTTTGAACTAAACATCATCACTATGACTAATGCCACCTATATGATCTCCAAATTTCCATTAACCATTTCTGCATTCATATTCATAGATAATCCTTATTTGTACAAATGGTTTTTCAAACTTGGAACATGCTCTGACTAACAAGTTCAGAAGTCTGAAAAATTCAAGAAACTCTAAGAGGAGAGCAAACCCTAGAGCTTCAAAGAGGCATACAGCCATAAAATGACTCTGTACAACTTAATCGATGCCCCATTTCTAAAAATGTCCCCCAACCAATGATCTATAGTCCCACTCCTCGTAACGTTTCACCAATAACAGCATATTCAGAGTTAAATCATAAGCATATACTCACCAATCCACCCCATCAATGGAATCAAACATAATTCCAACACAGCAAAAGGTTTTCCCTCATCCCAGAGAAATCAGACCAAGGCAGGCAAGCAGTTGATCAGGAATTTTTATTATGTTTGAGTACGTTTTTTGTCTCTTTTACATCGAAGCATTCAACGGATCAAGCTGGAGATAGAAGTTATAGCAAAAGTAAGGGATCGGAAACGCTACCTCAAATCGTATGTTCTTATAAATAATTTCCTCGACATTGCTACCAACAGTGGGATTGGTGGTGACGACTTCCCCAAGATGCAACTTATAGAGGGTAGTGGTCTTTCCGGCATTATCCAACCCAACTACGCATATCTTGTACTCCTTTGCAGGGAACCACATGAACCAGAACTTGGAAATCAGTGCGCCCATCTCGTGTTCCTCGACCTGCTCGATCAATTTTACAATCTAAATTCAAGAAATTACAAAAAATCAAGAAGTTAAAGATCAAAAATAGGGAAAAACAAACCCTAGCTTTAGTTAAAAAAAATTACAGATCTGATGAAGAAGATGAGAGAAATTTCATCGAACCTTGAAGATTTAGAAGATGCGTGCCTTGAAAGTATGAAAACAAAACTCGGAGTGAATTGGAGAAGGAAACCAGAATTTTCAAAGGCGGTAGTGGCAAGAACAGGTAAGAGATCGCTTGTGTATTAAATGGTGGAAAACAGAATTTTCACTTTTCAGGATACCGATTCAGAAATTTATTTTTTCGCCCACTCTATCATCATACCTATATATAATCGGATGTTAAAAAAATTATTAAACGACACATGTCGCTTTTAGATTGAACTACACCACCAATAATCTACTATATATACTATATATAAAAGCAATAAGGTTTGGAGTCACCACATTGTGTCACATCATTTTTTGTCACATGTCATTCCTAAAATACGCCACGTCAGATTTTGACACGTGTCATCTTCTCATTAATTCATATAAATTATATAAATAAATTGATAGTTTTGGAAACAAATCTTATAATATCATTCAATATTTTAGAATAATATCATTCAATATTTTAGAAAGAATCCAAATTGTAATTTTGGAAATTTCTAGCATATCTGCTATATATAAAAATTATTCTTTCCACTTCATATTCCACATTGCAAATTTTTTCCACTTAATAAAAATTTATTTTTATTTCCCAATTTTAGATAATATGTTAATTTTTGGTAGGAGATAATATCTTAAGTAAAAAAATTTAACTAATGGTTGGGTTTTTTCCTTATAATCCAATAAAATATATATGTTCAACCTCATCTCTTCCATATTTTCAAAATATATCTTTTTTGCTTTATTTTCTTCATATTTTATCTCCTTCTTTTAAATTAAACCTATTTATCAAATATTGTCAAGGAAAATGAGCAATGTAGATTATTTTATGTTAATAATGTTTATTCTCAATTTTAAACTTAATAATCTATATTTATTTTATTTTATTTTATTTTAAAAAATAATTTTTATACATATTACGGGCAATAAATTACTTATATTATATTTTTATTTATAAATATCTTTTTTATAGTATTTCTAAAAAATATCGAGTCATAGTCGTGCAGGGCACGACGGGGACAACTAGTTAAGTTTAATACAAAGATAGTGTAATGTACGTACAATCTTATATCACTATAGTCAATAGATGGAAAATCCCATTCTTAATTTTAAAAAATAATCTTTTATTTTTAGATATGATAAATACGAAGATTATTAAGATATTTTCTATGTTATATATTATACAAATATTAGGATATTTATTTTATTTTTAGATAGAATACATATGCTAGGTTTAGATAATTAAATTTAATATAAAAATAGTATAATGTACGTACATTCTTATATCACTATAATTAAGTTTATTTTGAACGGTCCCATGTATATAATAAATTGATAAGTTTTTATCTTATTACTTATCTATTTTCATAACTAAATAAATTATCATGTTTTGGATATTAATTTAGTTCGTAATACTAATAAAATATTATTCTTTCAAATAAACAACTATTATAGTTTATTGATTTTAAATATTTATTCAAAATTTATATTTAAGCATTTACATGATTATTTTTCTCGGATAATAAATATATTTTAAAATATTTTATTATTAATATTTTATCTAAGAAAAACTCGTACAAAGTACGAGAATACACACTAGTAATACCTATTTGGCACCCACTCTAGACCTATTAGATATAAATAAAAATTTGATATAATTTACAACTTACAAGTAATACCCCTCTCATTTTTACCCATCTCCTTCCTCCTCTCTATACCCAAAACCAAAACCCTTCTTCCTCTCTTACCACATACAATCCCAATCAAGGTGTTTCAAGACGCAAAATCAAGCTTTGGGTGCATTTCTCCACTACATTCACTCCAATCATGGTAAGTTTATCTACAAATTCATCCATTTTAATTCCATTAAATTTCTAGATCTAGGTTTAAAAGGAAATCATGTTTTGCTTGAAAATTATTCAAAGGCTTTATACTAAAGATTTGAACAAATTTTGTAAGATTAAAACCTATTTAGGAAGCGATTTGATGATCGGAGGTGAAAATCGAGTAAAAAACGGCGACTAATGATCGGGGCTCTCACGGCCGGGCTGGAGGTTGAAGACGACATGGCCGTAACGGCCATGTCGTCTTCGGCCGTAACGGCCATGACGGCCAAGACAGCCATGGCCGTAACAACCAAAACAAGCATGGTCGTGACGGCCAACACAAGCGGTTGTGTGCCTCTCAGCCGTAATGGTCGTGCGTTGCTCCAAAGGTAAATTCAAGCTGAATAATTTGGATCATATTTTCGTATGTCAGATGTCTAGGTGCTTAGAGATGGGTTTAGAGACTCGGTCCACTCGTTATCGACGTCGTCAGGGGTGGAGTGAGCAGACGGCATCGATTCCATTGGCCCTAGAGGCCCCGAAGGTCCCGTGGTCCCTGTGGCCCCTGAGGTTCAGCCGTTTCCGGTGTTACCCTATCACTTCAGACGTGGGGAGCGTCGGACCGTGTTCAACTCATCGCAGTACGACACGGGGAGTAGCTCACATGCATGTTCCGCTGAGGATCAGACACCTATGGTCCATGCTCCTGCTGCACCGAGTACTCGAGTGTTGACACCACATTCTCGAAATCTTGGCATGGACGGGGGTTGCCAAGCGAGGCGCAGACCCTGTGCCAGCTCTGACGAGAGGGTCTAGACAGAGGAGGCAAACCCGACCCGGTCAGCGCCGGATCAAACCATTGCTCACCCATTGTGACACCCTTATACCCTATGACGTATACTTAGTAAAAACTTATTTCACATATAAACATATAATTTACATATACAACTATCCACGTAAACATATAACAAAACTAACAACCATATAAGGTTGCACACACACACACATACACGAAATTCTATGTCGTTACTTCTTATGCTAATACGTCTATTACTCTAACTTTGTTACAACACAAAAGTCTAAGATGCAAAATGAGGAGGAGAAGGTTGCATTGCGCTTCAGCCGGCCGACCTGTATGAATGTGACCTCTAAAAGGACACATGTCAGTAAGAACTAGCTGAACCTGAAAAATTATTTTGCGATTTGCGTGAGTCGCATACTCAGTGAATATAAACCATCATCAATTATTTCACACAAAACCAGTCATTTAGTCCATGTACATATACATACATATTATATATATCATATAGGAATTTACTATGCAAATGCAAATGCCGATGTATCCATTTCATTATTCTGTGAACTGTTCAAGCCTGAATCTGCCCCGGGTTTACTATATATGGACTCTTATGGTCCCTTTAAGAAAGAAATCTGAAGATCTCCTCATTTTGACTCTTATGGTCGCTTTAAGAAAGAAATCTAAACATTTCCTCATTGACCCGTAGGTCCTATATGATCCGAAGATCCTGTATGATCCGAAGGTCGCTTTAAGAAAGAAATCCGAAGATTTCCTCATTTCAGTTCAGGGAAAGAAAGTCACAGGTCCTTTTAATCTCATTGCAATATGCTATGCAATCAAGTGCATCATGTAACCATATATCATATGTTATCTGTTAACATATTTTCTGCGGAAATAACTCTGGAAATTTCAGAGCTATCACATCTATTCATATAACTCATATAGAACATATAGCTCATATAGCACATATATCCATATAGCTCATATAACCGATATATCCATATAGCATATATAGCACATATATCCATATAACATATATAGCACATATATCCATATAACACATAGAGTTGAATCTCCGGTCTATACTCACATAGCACATATATCACATATATCATATAACACATATATTCATGTAACACATAGGGTTTAATCTCCGGTCTATACTCACCTGTTCAAGACATATACTATTTCTCTTTCCCTTGTCTTTGATTACGATCTATTACTTGTGCTCCTATATGTAACCCAATGCAAATTAGGCCATTTACTCTTATAAACTCTAACCCTAAATGCAATAAAATGTCACTATGCATTATAACTTCTTGTGCATAATTCCAAATATTTTAAAACTTAACAACAATAAACTATATATATATATAGAAGAACATTTTTCTAGTTCAAACCTTTCTGAAAAACTTGATCAAAGGTCCCCCTAATATCATTACAAAGCAAAACCCTAAAAATACTCTGAAATCTTTTACCGAAATAAATCCAATATCGAAAACACCCTCTGAAAATTATAGATCAACCGATTTTCAAATCAAAAATCAACTGTAGATCTAGATCTGGAAAAATTAGGAAATATCCAGAAAAACCATTAACTAATTAAAAACTTACCAAACCACGCTTGTACTTCAGGATTAAAACCCGATAGAAGAGATCTTGTATCAAATCCACGTAAAAATACAAATTTTAATCCAACTCTTCTTTTCTTTCCCCTCTGTGCTCTCGTTTTTTGGTTTCAATTCATATCTTAACTTTGAAGATAAGATCACCTTATAAACTCAGCAAAGGTCGGCTTAATTTTTAGCAAAATTTCACTTTTCACCCTGAAATCTCGTTTACTACAAATTTTACCCTGAAATAATTATTATTTAATTTTTATTTAATTTTTTTTAAAAATATAATAAAATTAATTCAAAAATAAATCTTACTTTTAAAAACTCACTATATATCATGCTAATATGTCATGCATATGCTCTTAATCTTATATGAATGCAGAATAACGTATGCA
Organism: Fallopia convolvulus; assembly: GCA_964016875.1. Lineage (NCBI taxonomy): Eukaryota > Viridiplantae > Streptophyta > Magnoliopsida > Caryophyllales > Polygonaceae > Fallopia > Fallopia convolvulus. The sequence goes on from OZ024723.1 coordinate 56,153,698, forward strand.
GTTTGGTCGGGGATGTTACACCCATCTTGCACCAGGAGGCCCGGAGATCCCGGAGTCATTGTTGGGCTTGGAGGAGCATGTGGCCCACCACATATACGCTGGCACCATAAGTAAATTATTTATAATATATGATAATTACGTGTGATATTTATGTTTGAATTTGAAATTAAAATATCTTATGTACGTTAATGTATTACAGAAGCGTCCTCAAGGACCTCTGAAGTATCAGCTCCGACATAGACAGCTTACAAAGTGGGCATAGACGAGAGATGGCAGCTGGATTGATATTTTATGGGCTAGCAGGCTTGCCCATCTGCAGAGTATTATGCACCATCATGTTAATATTGGCCTTATAGAGGCATTTATTGAGCGATGGCATCCAGAGACTAGTTCTTTCCATATGACATGGGGCGAGATGATGATTACGCTTCATGATGTGGTGTTCATCCTCGACCTTACGATCGACGGGGATGTAGTTGTGCCAGATTGAGATGGTGGAGGCTCTCAGAGATCCCAGTTCACAGAGTTCTTTCAGATGGATGATGATTGGATGAGTCGCCCACATTATGATAAGGGTGGGGTTGCACATACTGTTGGATCGTGACGCGTTAGTAACAAGTCAGGGAACTAGTAATGTTCCCTGGGCAGCGGAAATAAACAATAAGAACACAGAATTTAGAGAGGAAAACTTTCTGTCCGACCAACAAGTCGTAGAAAGAAAAAACTTCTACCTCTGAGACTCCTTCTCAGAGGATTTTCAATAGAATACCTTTATTAAGTTTCAACGATTACAAGGCAAGTCAAGTTCCTTGGTAACTGAGGCACCAACCAAAGTTCAACCAACTAGACTTCTACAACCCTCAGCGTAAACCTAAGACAAAGTAAACTACTGACTTACTTGTGGATTCTTCACCAGAAAAAGCCACACACTCGTACACTTGAAAAGCTCTCTCTCCAAGTTCGTCGTCTTCAACCACTACTCAACCCTAGCTAAACCTAGCTATTTATAAGATAAGTAAAGTCTGATCTCACACGTAATTCTTGCCTAATTACGCTGATATTCCACTTAACAAATCCCACACAATAAGGAAAATTGTTTTTTTGTGATTTCAAATCCTCAACCATGTCTATCTTTGCCAAAAATCGAATGATCTCGGATTTCCCTAGACAAGATCGTGTGAAGATTGATCTTATCTTCTCTTTTATCTCCTTAATCAACCACCTACAGTTGTAAATCTTCGTAGAAGATTGCTCGCAGAAGATATGGTAACTTGCCATTTATAGAAAGTCGTGTTCCTTCCGAGACGCGCTTCCTAAATCTGTCACTCGTTCCCTCCATCGTTCCTCACAATGTTCCGTCAGTCGTGACCATGTACCTGTTTTCCTAAAACACTTACATGTAGAAGCAAGTTATATCAACTAAGTTTGTTATCATCAAAACTAAGATAAACCATGGAACAACCATTGTTCCAACACATACACATCTTAAGGATTATTGCATGGACCAGAGGCTCATCTGATCGTGATCGAGGACTCCGATGAGGAGATGGAACTAGATGATCAGGCTCTTTACGCTATGGGGTACGCTATGGAGCCCTTGCCCGATGTGGAGTCACCTGCGGTTGACCCTTCCCAGGTTCCTTTGGTGGTAATTGAGGATTCCGACGAGGAGGACCTAGAGGAGGATCCAGTAGAGGATGAGGCTGAGGAAATGGAGTATTCCCCCGAGACTCCCAAGGGGGAAGTGCAAGTGACTCCAGAGTACATACCTGAGTCCTCTCCCAGCTTTGACGATCAAGACCTTGTGCAAGAGCAGGTTGACTTACCTGCCAACGTCGAGGAGGTTCCGCAAGTGATTCCACACCCAGTGGTAGAGCAGGTGGTTGTTGAGGAACCCGTAGATGAGCACTTATCGTGGATGGACCGTGCCGCTATGGGTGAATTCACACCTAGGCCCTTCCAAGTCGATGTTGTTGTTCTAGGTCCCTACCCGTCCATATGGCAGGGAATATTGATCGGCCATGAGGCTAACATGAGCCAGATACTGACTAGCTTGGTCAGGGAGCAGGAGAGCATCGAGATTTTGAAGAGCCATATCGATCAGGGTTTAGATCTTCTTCAGGCGAACGGTGCACTGATCGAGTCGGAGAACTATGACGCTGCACTGTTGGATATGGTGGACGCCAACAGGCACAGGCGGAGCGAGGGGGGGGGGCGAAGGGTGGCGGCCGCCCCCCTTCCGCCGGAAAAAAAAAGAGTATTACTGGTGCTACAGTGGTACCGGCGGCGGAAATCAACAAAGAAGAGGGATGTTTTTATTTTTTAGGGCCGGCGGATCAGACTATCAGAGAGGTTGAAGATGAATCAATTTTTTTTTTAATAAAACACCCAAAATGACGTCGTTTTGGACTTGGTTTTAAAAACGCCCAAAACGACGTCGTTTTGTAACATTAAAAAAAAATCTTTTAGCAACCCTTAAATAATTTCCCTTTTTTTTACGCAAAACCCTTACCTTCTGTTATTAGCTCTTCCGCCGGCGTGTTTCACTTGTTCGACTTCGATCAGAGTATAATACTCTGAAATCTGAATCAGCGGTGCGCAAAACCAGTTCGCCTCGCCACCTGCTGCCCACCGCCTCCATTGCGCCGTCGTGCGTCCGCTGCCCTCCTCGATTGACTCTCCGACTCCTCCTTCGGTAGTTTAGTTCGGTTCCACACTTTCAACTTCCATGTTCCACCGTTATTTTAATTTCTAATTTCAAACTTAAATTGAAAATTGTAATTTTAGGATTTGGGTGCTGAATTATTGATCATAGTTTTAATTTATAAAGTATAATTGTATTAGCTAGTGGATTATTTGTGAAATCACGTTATAGAAAAGTCAAAAGTGTAATTTGATCAATTTATCTATACGGCATTAGATGCTGCAGACTATACTTTATTTATTATATTAAATTATAACAATTGTTTATATTGACTATATTAGTTTATGTTGAATTGATATCTTAGGGTTTATAATTTAAATGAAATTATGTAGATTAGATAACTTTAGGTTTAATTTCTTGATTTTTATTAGTTGAATTGTTTGTAATCTTTCATTGTAAAGTAAATAAAATTTGCTTGAATTGAATTGTTTTAATAGGAATATGAAGAAATACTTTGCTCCTGTTTCAAGTCATGAGTCTGTAGTTATTCCCACTGAATCTCTTAATGTTGATGAGAATGTTGGTCCTTCAAGAAAAAAAAGAGCACGGTCTGAAAATACATGCGATGTTGTTGTTATTAGTGATCCAGCATTGAGAAAACCAATGAATGATTATGATCCTCGGGTTCGAGATGATGTTAGAAGAGAGTATGTGGTTAAAGGTCCTTGTCAACCACTTTCTCACACATTTCCAAGAACGGTTATCGGGACTACATCAAGATGTTTTCAAGTTGAGTGGTTCGAGACTTGGGATTGGTTAGAGTAAAGTGTTTCTGAAGATGCTGCATTTTGTTTTTGGTGTTATCTCTTTAGATGTAATGTGGGAAAAAGATCTGGGGATGAGGTGTTTGTCAAAACAGGATTTCGTAATTGGAAGAAGGCTACTAAGACATTTAGAGATCATGTGGGGGGAATAGGTAGTGCACACAATGAAGCTCGAATTTCATTCTTTGCTTTCAAAGATCAAAGGCAAAGTGTAACTAGAAAGATAGTTTCTGGAAAACGAGAATTAAATATTGCATATCGTGCTCGTTTGACTGCAAGTGTTGATGTTGCTAGATTGCTACTTGGGCAAGGATTAGCTTTTCGGGGGCATGATGAGTCTATAGACTCATTAAATAGAGGAAATTTCTTGGAAATTCTTGATTGGTATAGTTCACGCAATCCTGATGTTGAAAAGGTGGTTAAGGAGAATGCACCAGAAAACCACAAACTTACTTCTCCACAGATTCAAAAAGAAATTATTAGTGCATGTGCAGCAGAGACAACAAAAGCCATAATAAGTGATATTGGAGGTAAATTCTTTTCTATATTGATTGATGAGGCTCGTGATAGTTGAGTGAAAGAGCAAATGGCTATTGTTGTAAGGTATGTAAAGAACGATGGTGCAGTGGTGGAACGGTTTCTTGGAGTTGTTCATGTTATTGACACTACTGCTCTATCTTTGAAAAGTGGTGTTGATGATTTTTTTGCTAAACATGGGTTATCTATCTCTCGGTTAAGAGGTCAAGGATATGATGGAGCTTCTAATATGCGAGGTGAACTTAATGGATTGAAGACTCTTGTTTTAAACGAAAATCCATGTGCTAGGTATATTCATTGTTTTGCTCACCAACTGCAATTAGTTGTTGTGGCCGTTTGTCAATCAAATCGGTTTGTGAGTGATTTCTTTGAGTATTTGTCTATGATTACAAATATGGTGGGAGCTTCTTGTAAAAGAAAAGATGAGTTTAGGCAAAAACAACATGAATCCTTGGTGGAGAAGTTAGAAAAAGGTGAAATTGAAACTGGGAGAGGATTGAATCAACATACAACTTTAACTCGGCCAGGAGCTACACGTTGGGGTTCACACTTTACAACCATTATCCGTCTTCTCTCTTCATGGTCCCCAACCATTGAGGTGCTTGACAATGTATTTCATGATGGAAATGATTCAAAAAGTCGAGGACTTGCTGATAGTTTGATTGAAAAAATGGAGAGTTATCAATTTGTGTTTATTGCTCACTTGATGAAGGTAATATTGGGATTGACAAATGGTTTGTCACAATTCTTGCAACAAAAAGACCAAAACATTATTGATGCCATGAGTTTGGTTCAAAACACTAAGAGCAAATTGCAAGATCTGAGGAAGAAAGGATGGGATGAGTTCTTAGGAGAGGTTAACAATTTTTGTGCAGAAAATGATATTGTAGTTCTCAACATGGAAGATAATGCTCCAAGTCGCACTCGTTCTAGACGTGCTTCCAATTACGGCCATCACTTTGAATTTGATATATTCAATGAGGTATTTCAATTTCATTGTTTCTTTATTTAACTATTGAAATAGTTATTTATTAATCGAACTAATATCATGCTACATTTGTAGGTTCTTGATCGAATCAGTCAAGAAATGGCTGATCGTTTCAATGAGTCAAGCACAAAATTACTCACATGTATAGCTTGCCTTGATCCTAAGAGCTCATTTTCCAATTTCAATGTGTCAAAATTGCTTCGCCTTGCAGAGTTATATCCACAAGACTTTCCAATGTGTGATCGAATGGAGCTTCAAGAGCAATTAAAGATGTGGATTTTTGAAATGAGAGGAAATGAAAAATATTCCTCATTGCAGAGTATTGGAGATCTTGCTAAGAAGATGGTTGAGGTCGGAATTCATAATGCTTTTCACTTGGTATATCGTCTTATCGAGTTGGCTTTGGTGTTACCAGTTGCGACTGCTACTGTGGAAAGAGCCTTCTCTGCGATGAATATTATCAAGACATATTTGTGTAACAAAATGGGAGATGAATTTCTTACTGATTGTTTGGTGTGCTATATTGAGAAGGATGTTTTTAGAAGCCTTGATAATAAAGTTATTATTCAGCACTTTCAAAATATGAAAACTCGTAGACTAGATTTACCTCGTTTACACTAAGTTTAGATACAATGATTAGTTATTATTATACATTTTGTATGAAACTTTTTTTAATTATTTATTATTTTAAATTAATATAATATTATTTATTTTTCGCCCCCTCTTTCAATTATCTCTGGCTCCGCCACTGCCAACAGGAAAGGATTTACTTCTGGAGGGGTTTAGGCGCTTTGTTAGTTTTGTTATATTGAGCTTGTTGCTATCTTAGTTTGACGTTTTATCACTAGTTGTGTTGCTGAACATGGTTGTTCTTTCAGTTGTTCCCCTTGGTGGTTTTGGGGTTTTGTTAAGACATATCAATTTTATGAACTTAATGCATATTTGTTTTGGATAAACAAAAGGTTGAGGTTCATATTTGAGTATTGTGGATTATGGTTATTTATTAGTTCTTTTCATATATATATAGATGAGCAATTCAAACACCCAAAGTCGTAGTGACGAGAACCAGGTTGGTTCTGACGCACGCAATCAGGAACAATTACCGGGTGCGGGGTACCACTAGCTCAGGGTTGAAATTCACCGACAAACCTTGTGTTAGACGCTGAGACTGTTGAGGCGTTCCAGGCTTTCTTAGCACAGCAAGCTGCGAATGCTGTTCAGTTGGCAGCGGTTGACTTGGAAGTGGAGCAGTCTGTCCATTTGGGTAATGAAAACCGTCGAGTTGTTCCACCAAGAAACGGCGCCAGATTTAGTCGGGCATTGAAGACCTTCTTAGCAATGAAGCCTGACAGTTATGACGAAACGGGGGAACCTTATAAGATCTCATACTAGCTCTCTCATGTGGAGCGGTTGCTCCGAAACTTGGTGTGCACTGAAGCTGAGAAGGTGCACATTGCCTCTCTGCAATTGAAGGAGGGAGTAAGTGAAATCGGTTTCGTTTCCGTATTCGTTTCCTAAGCATGATTTATATCATCATGTTTTGTAATATATGTTGGGAATTTGTGTGTGAATAAAATTCAACATAGGATTGTTTTACATTCCTAAATTTAATGACCGTTATTCTTAGTCATATTTGTAGGCTGCATTAGTTATGAATGTAGGCCCTATTGCTCTATGTTGTTGTGTGTATATTTATTTTAGCTCCACTGTAAGGAGCAAAACGTAAATTCTTATGACTTATATATATTATATAATAATTAATTCTCACTAGGTCATTTTTTTTAATAAAACCCTAGTTAAGGTCATGACCCATATCCCTCAACCGTTGAGGGGTGTTCGCACTTTTTAAGTGTCATGGGACGTAGATGCCCGTATATCTTAAAGTAGTAATCCGAGACTCTGTCTCTCGTAATTTAAATACCTAATAATCCAAGTGGAATTGTTATTAAACGCTTAAAAGTAACTTAGATAAGTGTACTCATACACAAAGTAATATGGATAGGATGGTCAATACAAAATGGGAAACCGTCATCGCTCTCAGATTCCGATGTCATCTGGTTCCAATCTGAATTCGCACAACACGTATGCGGTGAGGTTGGTTGAGGTGTGCGGGGTCAACGAGGGTTTAATGAACATACTATAACGATCTGTGTGTAATAACATTCCAACATAACAAAGGGTTAAGTGGCTCACATCGTTTGAAAATGAAGTTTCAAAAGAAAATGGGAACGTTGGCAAATCTTGAAAGGAAAAAATGAGTTGGACAAATATTTAGAAGAAGAATCTGAATCGGTAGAAGGCGAGTTTGATATTTTGCAATGGTGGAAAGATCGTCAAAAGAGATACCTTGTTATGGCTAACATTTCTCGAGATGTGCTTGCAATATCAACATCAATTGTTGCTTCAGAGTCAGCTTTTAGTACCGGAGGTCGAGTGCTTGATTCTTTTCGTACTTCATTGACCCCTCGAATGGTGTAAGCTTTAGTTTGAGGTCAGGATTGGATGCGCACTTCGAGTATTCATCTTCCCGCAGAAGAGAACATACTTGAATTCGAGGTTATGGAAGAAGGTTAGTTTATTATATTTGTAGTTGTACATTTTCAATTTGAGTACACAACTTTGTTAATTATATTTACTAACTATATTGTATTTCTATTTTATTTTCTCATAGTATGAAAAAACTTGTGTTGGAGCAGCCCGTGATTGTAATCGATGAATTTATTTCTCTTGTTGAAGATGAAGAATGCATTTTATAAGGTTTTAATGGCTAGGGACCTAAGATAAAGGAAGTAGATATTATTTGACAAATTGCTTTTGATTCACTGGCTTCTTTGAAAAGAAAGTGTTTGTTGTTTTATTGCTATTTTATTGGCACTTTGATAGCTTATAAGTTCCCATTGTTATTTTTTAGTTTTCCTGTAATTATGTTGAGTCAAGGAGGTCTTCCTTATTTCACATTATAAGATAATATTTTGTGTGGAAAGTTGATTCTATTGAACACCCAAAAGGGTTTATATACAAATACACTTGGTGCCCAAGAGATCGTATCTATCTTGGAGCCAGGGACGGACGTAGGAATTTATAATAGGGTGGGCTAATTTTCACTAAAAATTTTTGGGTAGGCTAAATTACCTTAATATGACTAATTTATTACTAAATTTAACTTACTTTTTTATATTTTTATATTAAATTTACACTTTTTTTTTCTTTTCTTTTTTAGGGTGGGCTCCTAGCCCAGCCCACCCCTATGTCCGTCCCTGCTTGGAGCCCAAGCCAGAATATAATTAAAGGAAATATGTAAAAAAATATCATAATAATTATCTTCTAATACCCCCACAAGCTCATGGGGAGCAACAAAATGAAGCTTGGATCGTAATTGAAGAAAACGAGTTGTGCTAATAGCCGTAGTGAAAATATGAGCACGAACATGCCGAACAATAAGTGAACCATCTTCAACTTGTTCCCGAACAAAGTAATAATCAATCTTAATGTGTTTGGAGTGCTGATGGAAAACTAGATTGATTGGCATATAAGTGACACTCAATTTATCCTATAAAAGGATGTGAGGCCGCCTTAATGGAGCATGGAGTTCCCGCATGAGCTGCTGAATCCAAATTAGTTTGGTTAATGTGAATGCAATGGCACGATATTCAACTTTTGTGCTAGATTTAGCAACAACATGTTTCTTAGATACCATAACATGTTGCTCTGATACCATGTGAAAGTCCGTGGGCCCAGGTGGTCGTGCATGTGTAAGCCTAACACATAAGTTCGATGGTGTTCCATCCTAAAACCAATTGTCAATAGGAGAAGTAACCCAAGAGTATATATATTATGTTGGATCTCTTTAGATTTTAGATGTGGCATAGGTTAATATTTTCAACATGCCCCGCAAGTGCAACTGGCCTAGCCCAGTTGACACTTGGAAAAACGGGTCTCGCATCTCAATTTTTTTTATAGCTAGACCAGACAACGAGTGGTGGCATCTTAATCTCTTTTTAGCCAAACACAACCCAAACAACAGGCGGGTAGCATCAATTGCTAAACCCAAGCCTAAAGGTCAAGAAACGGGCACATGACCAGACCGTGAGCTCTGATACCACGTGAGATAATATTTTGTGTGGAAAGTTGATTCTATTGAATATCCAAAAGGGTTTATATACAAATACACTTGGTGCCGAAGAGATCTTATCTATCTTGGAGCCCAAGCCAAATATAACTAAACGAAATATGTAAAAATACATATCATAATAATTACTCCCTCTGTCCCTATTTGATCTTCCCATTTTTCAAACTGCAAAAAAAATTAAGAAAGTAAATTTGTGGGTTTGATGAGAGAGAAAAGTGTTCAAAAGTGGAGAAAAAGTGTTGGAAATTTGGAGGAAAGTGTTAGAAAAGTATTAAAAATGATAAAAGGTGTAGGATTTGGAATAATTTTTAGTGTTACATGAGCATAAGATTGTAATTTGAACACTTCTAAAAATGAAAAAAAGTAAGAAATGGGAAGAACAAGGGGGACACCCGAAATAGAAACGGAAAGAACAAAACGAGACGCTACGTGTCAAAGTTTAGCGGGCCACAATACAAACGGATGGGGAGACCGTCCCAGCGGACATGCGTGACAGGCCCATCACATAAGCCCATGGGGTTCCATCCTAAAACCAATTGGTGATAGGAGGAGTAAACCAAGAGCATATATTTAGGCTAATTTCTCTTTAGATTTCCGATGTGGGAATATTCTTTCTTCCACACGCCCCCTCAAGTAGTAACTGGTCTGACCCAGTTAGCACTTGACAACATAATGACCTTAGAACCGACGAGCCCAAACAACTACCCCAAATCGCGCGATCATTGTGGGCTAGCCCAATATAACGGGCTGGGAGCATTCTAGACTGACCCAAATAAACCAGGGACCCAAGATCAAACCGCTCTGATACCATGTCAAAGTTTGGCGGGCCATTATACGGACGGAGGGGAAGACCGTCCCAGCGCACATGCGCGACAGGTCCATCACATAAGCCTAGAGATGAATATTAGGGCAGGCCGACCCAACCCAGCCCGGTCCGGCCCACAAATCTGGGCCGAAATCGCCCAGTACGGCCAACCTGCGAGCCATTCGAGCCAAACTCGCTCGGGCCATGGGTCAGGCCCGGGTTGGGGGATTGTATCCTAGCCCAAACCAGCCCGACCCGGATAATTAACATGTAAAAAAAATATAAAAAAATGGACCGGACCTAATTATACCGGCCAGGCCCGGCCTGCTCCAACCTCGTACAATATCGGGCTGGTCCCAGGTCCTATTTATCCGGCCCGACCTAGGCCCTTCACTACATAAGTCCATGATGTTCCATTCTAAAACCAATTGGTAATATGAGGAGTAACCTAAGAGTATATATTCAAGCTAATTTCACTTTAGACTTTCGATGTGAGAATTTTTTCTTCCAAACTAGGTAGGGTATTTCCTGCAATTAACCAAACGTGCACCAAGAAGGCAAGAACCAATTTCGTTATACGTGCAAAACGACACCGTTCCTAATGCAATTGTAACTCAATTCTCAACTCTCAAGAACGCATTCATGAATCCTTTTTTCCCTCTTTTGAATCAGTGAAACATCGTACTCAGTACACTCACAGTCTCACATCTTTTTTGTTTGTTAACTCCCTCGCATTCTCCGCCGCCTCCACAGCCGGCATTATTACGGCGAACGAGTGCCAAACCACCATGCCTCAATCCCTCCAATTGGTCTCCTCCGCCGGCCGATCTCCCCTCTGTTCTCTCTCTCCCAACTCCTCACTCCCTCTCTCTTCTTCCACCGCCAAATTCCCTTACCATTCCTCCAAAACCTCCCGAATTCGCGCCTCCGATGTCTCGCTTCGCGCCATCGGCGACGGAAACATCAGCAGCAACGGCACGGCCGTGGCTCCGCCGCCTCCTCTGTCGGGGATCGAGGTGGACGCGGTGACGGAGGCGGAGCTGAAGGAGAACGGTTTCCGGAGTACTCGCCGGACGAAGCTCATCTGCACGATCGGCCCCGCCACCTGCGAGTTCGAGCATCTGGAGGCGCTCGCTGTCGGCGGGATGAACGTCGCCAGGATCAACATGTGCCACGGCACCCGCGAGTGGCACCGGCGCGTAATCGAGCGGGTTCGGAGGCTGAATGAGGAGAAAGGATACGCCGTCGCCATTATGATGGATACTGAAGGTAGCGAGATTCATATGGGCGATCTTCGTGGCGCTCCCTCGGAGAAAGCTGAGGTCTTTTTGAAATTCCATGTCTTTTTTATCTCTCATTATTATATTACTGTCAATTTTATCTGTGTGATTTGGTCCTTTTGAATTGGGGAATTTGGAAAAGAATCGGAGGAATGGGGAATATTATATTGCATTGAAACTCAGATTCTCTGTTTGTTAATGTAGGATGGAGAAATCTGGACCTTTACTGTTCGTACCTTTGATGCACCTCGTCCAGAACGAACCATTTCCGTCAACTATGGTGGATTTTCTGAAGGTCGGGATTTTACATGCTTTCCTCGCCAGCTGAGAAAATCCGTGTATATTGTGTAGATTTGAGTGTGATCATGAAGGCTTTTGGTAAAATTAAGTTGGTTATTGACTTAGATTTTGTGGTGTAGATGTGAATGTTGGAGATGAGCTTCTTGTGGATGGTGGAATGGTAAGATTTGATGTAGTTGAGAAGATTGGTCCTGATGTCAAATGCAGATGTACAGATCCACGCATTCTTCTCCCAAGGGCTAATTTAACTTTTTGGCGGGACGGGCATGTGGTTCGTGAGCGCAATGCAATGCTTCCGACTATATCAGCTAAGGTTAGTGATTTAGTGCGTAATAAGTCCTAGAATGATATGGTTATTTAAATAGAAAATTGGATATGAGTACTTATTATATGAAGATATGGATGATGAGTTCACAGACCCTGATGAGAGTATTTTAATGTATTCATGAGATATTGGTTGCAACTTTAGACCTTCAAACATGGTTTGTATTTAGCTAAATCCTCCTTATTTACCATTCATGTTCGACTTATGCATCCTATCCCTTTGTTCGCCGTAATATTATGTCTTCATCGGCATTCTACTTAATGCTTGTCAATCCAAAGCTGTTTCTCTTAAGTTTTAATGTAGAGAGCTCACTCAGATTGTTAGCATCTATATTCTACAAAGTATGGCCTTAATACATATCAAAAAGGGGGAAAAGAAAACAAAAATACAGAAGGTATCTTTTGTTACAAAATGTGAGATTTATAACTTCTGAATTTGATGCATGAGCTTGCATTAATGTCTATGTTGTAGTTATCTTGAAATAAAATACTTTTCCATTGAGATTGTACATGGCTTGATTCTAGGATCTTGTCATACTGCATAAGTATCTGGACTGGCTTTTGAAAGATGAGAGCTCTCATACTTTCATACATTAGATGATCAAGAGAAATTTAGTGGAAATCTTGTACATATTATAGTATGTCATGCTTAAAAGCTCTCATCTTTTTCAGGATTGGCTGGATATTGACTTTGGGATTGCAGAGGGTGTTGATTTTATTGCTGTATCATTTGTCAAATCTGCTGAAGTGATCAAGCACTTGAAGAGCTATATTGCTTCTCGTTTCCGTGATAGGTAGCATTCTTATTTGCACACAATGATTAGGCCATATCTCGCTTAATTGATTAATATATTCCTGTTGATTACAAACAGTGATCTGTCTGTCATTGCAAAGATAGAAAGTATTGATTCATTAAAAAACTTGGATGAAATCATCCAAGCATCAGATGGAGCAATGGTAGCAAGAGGAGATCTCGGTGCACAAGTCCCATTGGAACAAGTGCCCTCTATCCAGCAGAAAATTGTCCAAAGGTGCAGACTTTTAAATAAGCCTGTAATTGTCGCTTCTCAGCTTCTTGAATCCATGATTGAGTACCCAACGCCTACTAGAGCTGAGGTTGCTGATGTCTCTGAGGCTGTCAGACAACGAGCTGATGCATTAATGCTCTCAGGTGAGTCGGCCATGGGTCAGTACCCAGACAAGGCTTTGGCTGTCTTGAGAAATGTGAGCGTGAGAATTGAGAAATGGTGGAGGGAAGAAAAGAACTATGAGCCCATGAATCTTCCTCCTTTAGCACGCTCTTTTACCGACATTGTTTCAGAAGGAATTTGCAACTCTGCTGCCAACATGGGTAAGTATCTAGTATATCTTTTACTGACAGTATTTGATGCTGTTGTACCAATAATCCTTTACAATTTGCTTGATCATGCACTATAAAGAGCTTATGCAATACTGGACAAGTGAACATTAAAATTCAAAATGCCCTATTTGATTTAATATGCATTGAGTTTATGACCCAAAATACATTATTGAAATGTATTACAAAGCATTATGTTGTGGTCTTATCAACAGAACCTTAATTTTTTTTAGCTTTATAAAGCATGCATTATGCATTTAAACTGGCACTTAATAAGTTTTTCTGGTGATATTGCAGCCAATAATTTGGAAGTGGACGCGCTATTTGTGTACACGAAAACAGGTCACATGGCATCTCTGTTGTCACGATGCAGACCCGACTGTCCTATCTTTGCATTCACTACGACACCGTCAGTGAGGAGAAGGCTGAACCTCAAGTGGGGATTGATACCGTTCCGCTTGAGCTTCTCTGATGATATGGAAAGCAATCTCAACAAGACCTTTTCTTTGCTAAAAGCTAGAGGCATGATCAAGTCTGGTGACCTTGTCATTGCTATTTCAGATGTGTTGCAATCCATCCAAGTTGTAAAAGTTCCATGAAGACTAGATTCAAGATACAATCAAGTCTGGTGATCTAGTAATATATATGCTTGCATTAAGAAAATTCTGTAATTGTTAGCTTGTTTTAGAGGATATATTGGTTCTTTAATCTTGTGTTGTGTTTATAAGCATATTCCACAGAATATGATGCCATTTTCTGGTTGGCTTTTAAATTTCATGTGTTGTACCTTTCTCTCAAGTCTCAACTACTACTACACCATGCAATTTTGGACCAGTTCAATTGCTTATCAATTGAATGCAGCCCAATTAATATGAACACTTTTCCACTCTGGACTTGGCAAGTTTCGTTTTATCCCTTGATATGATTTCATCACCAAGTATATGCTCTATCTCCTCACATGCAAAGGGGTGCCAAACTTGCTATGTTATGAACAAGATGGTAAAATTTGTTGTGGGTCAGTGCACACGTGTTGGATCCTCTCACGTGTGTAGTGTAATTGTTGATATAGTGTATGGTGGACTGACTGTATTGATAGCATGAGAATTGCTTAATGTGTGTGTCCATGATGGCGTCACTAGGGTGGGGATCTAATAGTAGACCCTCCTGAATTGGAGTGAATGATTGTCTTCTCTAGTAGAAGGGAGGACCAGCATTATGCATTCAAGTAGTGAGGATAAAATATTACTTAACTTGTTTCCTTCTTAGTGCCGGGCTAGATTAAATTATATGCAAATGGAATGGGTCCATGATTTTGAAAGATCAATATTGAGGCCTTTGAGGGGTATAGGAAGCTAGTGAGTAGTGACTAGTGGATCAGAATTAGAGGATTTTTTAATATGAGTTGATACGTTTATAAAGTTATGGTTACAATAATAAATACGGAGTAGTAATTAACTTTTCTAATACATGTATAATAAAAGAAAAAATATGTTATAAATAAAAAGTATTGTAATTGGCCATACAAAAGAAGGGAAAAATGCTATTATTAGTGTACTTATCTAAAGTTGAAATGGAATACAGTAAACAAAAAATTGCAATGGGATCCAAATTGAACAAAGACAGAGGATTCAATGCAAATGAGCAATGATCACCTTTTTTTTTGGGCGAGTGTGTGAGCAAAAGGGAGGCCAACGGGCAGCTACCCTCTTCGAATTGAATTAATGAATCACCATTATTATTCCCATAATTTCGGTAGGCCCTTTTTCTTATGTCTTCTTCTCTATTTGTTTTCTACTCTTATCTTCTTTCAACCCCACTGTTTGTGGGTACATTAATCCGATCGAATATCTGATCAAATAATTCTGCATCTTGTTTTATTCAGGAATTTGGGGTTTTTTTTTTTTACATTCCTACATGTTAATCTCAAAGGTCTTCAAATAACGTATTGCTATTTATCAATCCTCAAATGTTCTAGTTGCTCAATGACGCTACAATCGCAAGTGTTGTTCAGAAAATTCGAGGCGTGAATTCTTCTCATCGGAAATTAGCAAGTCATATTTAATACTCGGTATAATTATAGGAGAGATTAATTAGGTGTCAAAACCCAAAACAAAAATGTGATACAACCTAGCTACACAATGATGAAAGGGAAAGTTGATATTGCAAGAGGGTCTTTTCATTTCATTTTTTTCTCTTTTATGCTGGACTATAATGTTTCCTGGGTGGTTGAAGTTGTATGTGGATAAGGAGGGTTTCCTGTAAAGAGCACACAGGAATCATGCGTGGAACTAGGAATGAGGAGCTCAAAAGTGCCATGCCTAGCTATCTCCAAGCACCAAGGTGCACTATTGAGTGTGACATATCACATATCCATCCCTCCAATATGTGCACGCTTAAATTTTACATTAACAATGCATGATATATGCATCAAATTAAATGATTTAAGCTATGCAAGAGCAATTTATTGAGCTCTTTTGTAATGTATCCATTAAGTTTCGATCTGTTACACAGTTGTTGGTTCAAGTGTGCAAGGAATAGGCAGAATATTATTTGTCAGAGAAGCTAAGGGCCCCTTCAATTCACTATAACCATATTTGTCATACTTTATTTCGATAGGTAGGCAAAAACAGAAAATCTTATAGTTGCATCATTTCACACAAATACGGTATATATATTTTGCTAAAATTTGAATCTTAAAGATAGTAATTAAATCTGTTCCCACAAACTACTTTTTACAATGTGACCAAACCAGCTAGCTAATTAATTTGAGAATTACAAAGCCACTTATCTAATGTTCTATTCAAAATTTCAAACTGTTAAAAAAAAGGCACTGGCTACTTGGCTAGGCTAGTGATTTTAAAGTACTCAATTCATAAATAATCAAAACTAGAAAAAATGAATACTCCAATTATAGTTCAAATCAACTACTGGTAATAGTATAACTTTGTTGTTAGGTCTAGTAGCTAGAGAGCATATTAGTAGCTACATGGTCCCCAATGTTTTGGAAGAATGATTGATGAGACATCACCACATGGGGATGGGTCCATTCATTAATTCATAAGCACTGATTAAGTTGCTAATCATCTACTACTTGCTAATCTTTAAACGCCAACTATATATTATAGCTAACGAATTTCATACTCCCTCCGATCCAAAATAATTGTCGTTTTAACTTTCGACACAAGAATTAAGAAAAACATTAACTAAACTCAAAAAGGTAATTTTTTTATAAATTTTACCACCCATCACCATTTTTCAACCAATGAATGAGTAACATTAATTAATAAAAACACATTCCAATAACAATTCTTATAACTCACTCCTAATCAATTGCCTAGAAAACCTAAAACGACATATAAAATGGATCAAATTTGAAGTGTTAAAACGACAATTAATTTGAATCGGAGGGAGTACTACAGTATTTGGCTTTCTTCATTGGAAGTAACTACTCCAGTATTACTTACTACTAATACTACTAGGTGGATGGCCCGTGCTATCACACGGGTTCTCATTTATTATGTATATATTATCTAGGCAAAGTTATATTTTTTCGTATATTATTCGTATATTCCTTTCATATAATTTTTTTGTACTTTAGTGGGATTTATCATCCCTAATATGAGTCTTGCATATATTAAAAAATATTTATATAATTAAATATACTGTTGAAGTGTAGTTGATTAATTGAGTACAAAGATAATATAATGTTAACTATAATATGTTATTGTTAAGTTAGAATGAATAAAATTTTGAATGTAAAAATGAATGTATTTTTAAAATAAAATTGTAAATTCTTAGCCATTTTCCATTATATATATATATATATATATATATATATATATATATTTAGCGATAGATTTAAGCATCCATAAAAAACTAATATTAAAAAACATTGATATTGTACCTTGTTGTAAATAATCACTATCACTCTTTTTGCAGTGTTCATCTCTTCTATACATTGGAGAAAATATAAGCACAACACAAACATAAATATAGATACAAAAATATTAAAAAATGTAATTTGATTATATGTAAATATATCACATTATTACAATAAACAAAAAAGAAAAATATATATTGCTCAAGAATTTATAACTTTTCTATAATTTTCTTATACATGCTCTTAAGAATTAGAGTTGTCCTAATCTATCTTCATATCTTCATAAGGAGATAACGTATACTTACATCCATGCATTTTTGTGTGTACATCCACATATTCGCTTCTTCTCCACTGCCAACTTGACATCTTGTAAACTCTTTTTAAACTTCCCTCTAATCTACCATTTTTTTTACTTGTTTTGAATATTGGGATAATATTAAGAAA
The DNA here is from genome assembly GCA_964016875.1 of Fallopia convolvulus. Taxonomy (NCBI): domain Eukaryota; kingdom Viridiplantae; phylum Streptophyta; class Magnoliopsida; order Caryophyllales; family Polygonaceae; genus Fallopia; species Fallopia convolvulus. Next base: position 56,171,210 of record OZ024723.1, read on the forward strand.
AAAATTATAGGTTTATAAACAATAAATCTATTTGACCAAATTTTAAAAAAAGATTAAATTAGGTGCGGTTGGCACTAAATGGGTATTGAGGTACAATTTCAATTTGATATAAATGTGAATGATATACCAACTTATCAACACATATTACACCTTCATAAATGGGGCATTTTTTTGCTTCATATAACATCAAGACATTATGGATTTAATCTTCCATAATTTTTATTGACCCCAATGTATTCTTAGATCTTTTATACAATAGAGTTTATTATTTCACTTTTAGCTCGTTTTGATGATGAATATAAAAGTTAATCAAAAATAATTTTATTAATGTACATAATTATGAAAATAACTTTTAACAAAAAATTTATGAAAAGAGTGAAAGCAACAAAAGATTATTATCTATAATCAAAATTTTGAACCTAATATAAAAATAAAGCTCTATTATCTTCATGTTATTCAAAGTAAAAGAAACGAAGAACATTTTTTGTTTTTGGTAGAAGAAACGAAGAACATCTTAATTACCTTCTCAAACACCAAAATTTGTATAGTTTGGGGGTTGAAAGAACCACCGAATCGAAGAATTCATAGATAACAACAAAAGAAAGTACAAACACGTTAAACTAACATTGATTTCATAAGAATTTTTCTAACAATAATACTATGCATATAGAAAAACAAATCAGAGATATGTGAAATATTACAAATTATGTTATATATGATGTGAAATGAGAAAGTGATAATAACTATTTATACTAATAAACAATTTAAAGATAATTTTAAAAAAGCTGAACAATTCTTCATATTTAGCTTATATTGATTGTTTCGAATTATTGATGATGAATAAAGAAATCCATGGAAAAAATTGTACAAAAAGTTATATATTTATAATAATATACATATAATCACGAAAAAATGAATGACACAAAAAATAATTTTTTTGGTAAAGAAACTATAAAAATACATTTTTGGTCAAAAAAATTATAAAGATATATGATCAAAACTCACAGAAATTATACGTAAATCACAATATATTTATTGTCCATATGCAAGGTGGGAAAAATGAGATCAAATGAAAACTTAGTTACCTTCTCAAACACCACTATTTGTACTACTTGGAAGGAGAAGGAACCACTAAAGCGAAAAAATCCATAACTAAAAATGTTAGATTTCATAAGAAAAAATTATCTTATTTGTAATATAATTCATCTACATACCTACTTTGAATTGATCGAGAAAGATGTTGGATATAGAGGGAAAATCACCAATAAACAATTATGCTATATATGGATTGAAATGAAAATTGGGTAAGATCTATTTATACTACATATGGTACATGATTCTTCATATTCCTTGTAAAGAATCAAGTCAATAAATATTTATCACTAAATGTTTTTTTATTGCTAATTTTTTTTTATGGCAGTAATTAGGTCTTGTTTGTAACCGATGTATATTAAAGGGTGGTTGTTTCAATCTTTAATTATGTTGACTTGTCAAAGGCATACATTGGTCAAAATTTTTTGTTTGATTAAAAAGAGGGAAAAAATAAGTTAGTCCTAAAATAATTTTAAGATTACGTTTAACTTAAAAAGCTTATCTATTAGGAATATAGGTGCTTTTTTTCCACAATGACAATGTTTGGAACATCACTTGGTTTTTGAAAATTGAGATTTAAGAAATGGTAAATAATAACATAAAATTCCTTACTTTAGATATGAAGAAAAAATGATAGTAAATGTTATATTTAAATAGAAGGGAGACGACAAACATAGGTAAATTTGATCTCATTAACAAAAGATAAAATTGGAAAATTTTTTTATAAAACCAACACTTTGAACAAAATGTCTACCTTCTTATAACAAATTCATTAAACTTTTGGCTTTCTATTATTATAAGTATTATTATAAAAAAATTCTTCATGAAAGGATATTTAATTTATTTATTTAAAAAAAGGAGAGTTGAAATGAAACATATTAATAACTATTTTGAATATAAAAATCCATTTAGAATATAATCAATTCTAATGTGTCACTAATTTTGATAAAATTCCTTATTTATTGAATATGCATATTTACCAAAAAGTTTATATATTGAAATCATGAAATATCTTATTAATATGTATGTGTATGTTTGCAATGACATTATAAAAAATCTTATTATTTGCATGAACATTAATTGTCAAGTTATTTAAGTTTATAGTATTATAGATAGATTATAGAGATTGATAACATAGGAAAAAAATCCAAGTCATATTTCTTATAATGTATTTTGTTTGGGTAAATTCCTGTCTCAAGGGATACATATTTCTTTTATTTTTATATAACCCGTTCTGTGTAATTGCATATCAAGGGGATAACAAAATATATTTTCTAATTGTGCATCTTATATACGTATTGATATAGTGGACTTTTCATTTTTGGACCTATGTTTCCTTTAGATAGTTATTAAGCCAAAAAAATCTATCATATGGATGGTTATTAACCTAAGAAAATAATTAAGCCAAAAAAATTGGGATCAGAAGAATTAAACTCTGGTCAATACATTATATTTGATTAATGCTTACTACCAATTATGCTAGAATAGTTCCGCAAGGATGCTCTAGTAAGGCCTCCTTAGAGGCTTCCTAATTCTTACCTATTTAAAAAAAAAAAATTATGCTAGAATAGTTTTTGTGTATTAGAGATTTAGAGTGCATTGGAGTATATATAATAATAGGTGTGAGAAATAATTGATTAAGGCAATAAATAGGGCAACAACCTATTGTTATATGTATATAAGATTGCTTATACCAAAACTAGCCCAACCAAAGATGGGACATCCTACTCCACCCCATTTGGCCTTTTCTTACTCAACTATTATTTCTAATGAAATTGTACATTATTACAAATGGAATTTAATTAATATGCCTTACTCAAACAAGTAACTATTACACTGTAATATTTATGTCAACTACCATGCTACTATAGTGGTAAATTAAATGCTACTAACTGATACGAAACATAATCCTGAAATGGGTTAATTAGCTTATCAATTTGGTGTGAAGCAGTTGGTATCAGCATTTTTTAATCATAATTAGAAGATTAATTATACCCAAGACCAAAAAAGAAGATTAATTATACCACAAACTCTATCGATCAATTAACTTAAAACACTTTTATGTCTATAATCAATAATCTTAAATTATGAGACATGTAAATTAAAACGTAGGCCACTTGGGGTGCAAATAGTACACCTCGATTGGATTTGATTAGTGAGAGTTTTGTTGAATTTAAGTCGGGAGTTGTTGTCGTTGAAAGGAACCAAAGAAGAACATGACAGCCTTCACCGCGCCTTAGTAGTTAGTACATATTTCATATTTATGGGCCAACTTGATTACCTTCACTGGAATTAATGAGCATCATGATTCATTATAATTTAATCCCTTTTAATTTAGCCTAGTAAAAATGTAGGACCAAACAGGACGATTTTTTCCGGTGTACAATTTTATACTGTAGTATGTTTTAACTTTTAAGTAGGAGATATACTAGTTTTAAATTAAATAAAAATAATAAAATGGTACCATAATGTTTATGTTGCATGTCCGTTATCTTTATTGTGAATTTATATTGCAAGCTAGGTGTAAAAGGTCTTTCTTAAAGTGGCCTACGTTTAAGTTAAATAAAATGGTACCATAATGTTTATGTTGCATGTCCGTTATCTTTAATGTGAATTTATTAAGCAAGCTAGGAGTATATATTTAACCTTTCGTAATTAAATGGCTGTTGAAAATTGTCATTTTACCAAACTCGCTCGAACAATTATTGCTCTTCCGATATTCCTTTTTAGTACAACAATTTTGTACTCCCTACACTTTTCATGATGTAAATTACCCTTTTAATTATTTAATGCTAAATTTTTTAAAATAATTTATTAATTATTTAATTTATTTTATATTCCAACGTTCATTGAAAATTAACATCGCTCACGAAATTGGAATATTAGTGATATTAGACTTATAAAACATAATTATAGAATATATATTGTATTGTACTTGTAAATTCTAGATTAAAGAGTTAATTATATGTGATAAAAATAAATATTAAATAAATATTTATTCTATTTCAATTAGTATATCTTAAAATTTGTGTAAAATGAAAAAATTACTTACATGGTGAAAGAGATGGAGTATTAGAGTTGGAAAGCTTAATTACGTACCGACGTACGTACTAAACTTAAGTAAATAGTTCGAAATGCATCTATAACGTAACATATTGACATGCATATTGTCAAAATAAATTTGGTGTTAGGGGCTTGCTACCGACTTCCGTAAGTGGAATATTACATCAGCAAAACTTAAAAATTGCATATATAATGCATTATTTTTCATGGTATGGTAGGCCTATTAAACATGTTGATCGATCCTTCTTGACGTAATAATGAATAAACAAGTGTGATCTATTTCTAATTACAAAGAGTACTATAGTGCGTTATTACTGCAATTAGTTTTAACAATGATTAGCAACAATTATATGGTTTCCCTGAGTAATTATTGTTGCTTATGTAATTAACTAAACCAATTGACGTGTCATAATCAATCACCTTCACAATTATTAATTCTTACCTTATGAAAAAAAATATGAAATCCTCTAATTAAATTTTTTTTTTGACAAACAAATCCTCCAATTACTTAGACCCTCAAAGCCATGTGTATATATATATGATTTTATAGTTTCACTTATAATTGAGTACGTATGTACATTTTTTTCATCTAGAGGACATTGAAATGGGAAAAAAAAATCAAGATATACTAGTTTTACCCGTACGACTACGATTCGATATTTTATAAACATTATAAATAGAATATTAATAAATAAATAAAAATATAATATAAACTTCAATATAAGTAATTTATTTTATATTCTTCCTATTTTATTACTTTTCATGTGCGTAAATTTAGAGTTTATCAAATATTTCAATATCTATTAAGTATTTTATTATCCATTTTTATTAATTTTAAAATTTTTAACTATTTATTCAATAATTTTTTATAAAAGAAAATCACTATATTTCTATAAATAAATTCGTCAAAAGATATATGATAAAATATTTATATTTATTTTTAAATATTTAAATATTTTATCTTTAATTTTAAATACTTGTATAAGGAAGCTTTTAAAAAATATTATTATACTAAATAGATATTTTTTTGATGTTAGAGATAAATTTAAATAGTTATAAAAAATTTAATAGAAAGAATTTATAATAATAGAAATAAAAATTAATTTTTTAAATATAAGGTGGGGGCTAGAATCGTTCTGGTGACTCGAAAAGATAAAACTTTAATATATAGTTATAGATATTACCTATTTTTTATTTTTAAACATTATAAGTATTTATCATTAATTTTTTTATTATAAAAGAAAAAATATATCTATAAATAATTTCGTGAAAAGACATCAAGCTAAAAGTAAAAGATATTTATACTTATTTAAAAATATTTTAAATTTGTTATCTTTAATTTTAAATATTTGTATAAGGAAGTTTTCAAAAGATATTATTATACTAAATAGATATTTGTTTGATGTTAAAGATAGATTTAAATAGTTAAAGAAGAATATAATAGGGTAAAGTTAAAATCTTAGAAATAAAAATTAATTTTGTAAATATGAGGTGGGGCCAGAATCGTTCTGGTGGCTCGAAAAGGGACAACTTTAATATATAGTTATAGATTATTGTTTTTATGCAATATTATCGTTGTTCCTTACATTGTTATTCTTTATAATTAACGAATGATGTAATAATATTATTCTTGTTCGTGTGTATTTGTTGGAACAATGGTTGTTTCATGGTTTCTCTTAGTTTTGATGATAACAAACTTAGTTGGTATAACTTGCTTCTACATGTAAGTGTTTCTGGAAAACAGGTACATAGTCACGAGTGACGGAATATTATGAGGAACGATGGAGGGAACGATTGATAGATTTAGGAAGTACGTATCGGAAGGAACGCGTCTTCCTATTAATGGTAAGTTACCAGATCTTTTGCGAGCAATCTTCTGAGAAGATACGACAGCTGTAGGCGGTTGCTTGAGGAGATCAAAGGAAAGATAAGATCAACTTCACACGATCTTATCTAAAGAAATCCGAGATCATTCAGTTTTGGCAAGAATCGGCATGGTTGAGGATCCTAAATCACAAACAATACTTTCTCCTTTTTGTGTGGGATTTGTTAAGTGAAAAATCTGCGTAATTAGGCAAGAATTACGTATGAGATCAGACTTGACATATCTTATAAATAGCTAGGTTATAGCTAGGGTTTAAGTGTGGTTGAAGACGACGAACTTGGAGAGAGAGTTCTTCAAGTGTACGGTTGTGTGGCTTTTTCTGGTGAAGAATCCACAAGTAAGTCAGTAGATTACTTCCATTTAGGTTTACGCTTAGGGTTGTAGAGGTCTAGTTGGTTGAACTTTGGTTGGTGCCTTAGTTACCAGGGAACTTGACTTGCCTTGTAATCGTTGAAACTTAATAAAAGTATTCTATTGAAAATCCTCTGAGAAGAAGTCTCATGGGTAGAGGTTTTTTCTTTCTACGACTTGTTGGTCGCACAGAAAGTTTTCCTCTCTAAATTATGTGTTCTTATTGTTTATTTCCACTGCACAAGGAACATTACTAGTTCCCTGACTTGTTACTAACGCGACACGATCAAACAATTGGTATCAAAGCAGGTTTGCTCTAGATTGTGTGCTATAGCAGGAACACAGGATGAGTACCAACAACACTCCGAACGTCGGTATTGGAAACAACAAGCCTCCTCTGCTTGTTGCTGGAGAGTATGACCACTAGAAGATTCTCTTCGCCACTTGGCTTAAAAGCAATGACTACCAAGCTTGGTCAGTCATTGAGGATGGAGATTATGTCATTCCCGAAGCCAAGAAGGGCAAAAAGTCCGAGTGGGGTCCAACTGAATGGACAGGAATGGAGAAAAACTTCAAGGCACAAATGCTCCTGGACAATGCCTTGGGTGCTGAAGATCTTCTAAGGGTTGTGAATTGCAAAACTGCCAAGGATGCATGGGAAGCTATTGAGCAGATGCATATTGGCAGTACATATCTGAAGGAAAGCCACCAAAAGGAGGCCAAGAAGGAGTTCTATAACTTTAAGATGAAGGACGGTGAAACCATTGCCACTTATCAATCTCGATTTGAGGCCTTGGTGAATCGTATAAATCATCTTAGTATAGAAAAAGACATCACTCATGCAGAGAAGGTCTCTACAATAGGTGATGGTCTTGGTCCCAAATACGTTGTGACCAGAGGTTTGCTCAGAGAAAATCCAATCACAAAGTCTTGCAAGCTTCATGAGATCTTTGGAAAGCTGATGGACTACGAGCGTTATGAGAATAACAACAGTGGCTCCTCAAGTTCTAACAAGGGCATCGCTCTCAAGGTGGAAAAGGCCATCGAGAACATCACTGCTGGAAAGGGAGCTTATACATTAGAAGAGGACTCTGATGTAGCTCTTATAACCAAGACGATGAGGGCATTCTACAAGAGAGGTAAGAAGCAAGGAGCCTGGAAGGAACAAGAGAAGATCAACTCGGAGAAGAAGGATATCAAGGACGTTACCTGTTACAACTGTCAAGAAAAAGGGTCAATATGCTAAGAGTTGTCCCAAAGGTAACGAGTCTGGGAACGAGAAGAAAAAGGCCTACATCGTTGCATGGGATCTTGACTCAGATGATGAATTTGAATCTAAGGTTTGTGCCATGACTCTGAAGACCGAAGATGTCGACAAAGAGGTAACTCCTGAACAATTCCTTGCTAGTTTAGAAAATGCTAAACAATCTGATCTTGTTACTCTTGTTAAAAAGCTTTTTGAGGATAATTTGAAAATGCAAGATGAGATAGAAGCTGCTGATGAGAGATGTCTTAATCTTGAAGAAAAACTATCAGAGTCTATTGTTACTAATGTTGTTCCTTGTCTAGAGTGTGAAGATCTAAAGAAAGATATTAAAACTCTCACTGAAACCAATAACGAACTTAGAACGGATTTGCTTATCTATAAACTCAAAGGAGAGGAATAGAGAATGAGCTTAATAAACGAACTCAGATTGTGTTTAATCCGGCTAGGTGTGGTATTGGTTATAGTAAAGATAAATCTGAATATCCTCCTGATGACCTTAGCTTTGAAGAGAAGATGGAAAGAAAAGCAAGGGAACTTCAATCCGATAGAGATAAAGTTACACATCTAGAGGGTAGGGTTAAGATTCTTGAGAGTAATTTAAATGATAACTCAGAATGGTATTCTGGAAAAACTGCTCATAAGATATATCTAAAACAGTCTCAAGGGAACCAGCACAGAGTTCCTTCCAAGGAACGTGCAAAGGAACGTACCCTCCAGAAACCACATCCTAAACGCTATCTCGGCGAATATTATAGGGTGTGCTATCACTGTGGTAAAGGAGGTCATGTTCAAAAAGACTGTAAGGTTAAGTTAGGTGTGTCTAACAAAGAGGCTAAAAACCAGAATACAGGGAACAACAAGAAACAATGGTCTGGTAAGAAAAATCAAGGGTATGACAAATCTCATCAGAACAAAAAGAAACCAGCTCATCAACCACAAAAGAAGCAAGATTCTAAAACTGATAAAGGGAAAAACCATGTTGATCCCTCAAGTATTGCTTCTAGTTCCAAGAGTCCACAGAAAGCTACTTTAGTTCAATCTCAAATTTATCATTCTGTGAGCTCTGCTAACCGTCCCGGGAAGGCTAAGTAGGCCTGGGTCGTTAAAACGTGATTTCTTTCTTGTAGGTTGAAGTGAGGGGGAACATCCGCTGGATCCTCGACAGCGGGTGTTCATGTCACATGACAGGGAACGAGAGTATTCTGTCCTCACTTCAGATCAATGTTGGAGGAAACATTTCCTTTGGCAACAACAATCAAGGAGAAATCATTGGAACAGGTGAAGTCAAGCTAAATGATAAAACCAGCGTTAAAGACGTGAGCTTGGTGAAGGGTCTTGGTTACAATCTGTTGAGTATTGCTCAGCTTTGTGACCAAGGGAACAACGAGGTCTCTTTTACCTCAGATGGTTGTACGATCAAGAACAAGAATTCAAATCTTGTGGTCCTGAAGGGAAAGAGGCGCAATAATGTGTATTTTGTAGACTCAAGTTTCCAACCACAAGAAGAGTTATGCTTTGTTACAATTATTGATAAGACTGATCTCTGGCATAGGAGGTTTGGTCACACAAATCATCGATGAATTCACAAACTCTACTCACAAAATCTGGTGATAGGACTTCCCAAAGTTCTTGCAGAAAAGGAAAGCCTGTGTGGAGAGTGTGTGAAAGGAAAACAAAGCAAATCATCTTTTCAGCCAAAGTTGTCGATCAGCACCTCTCATCCTCTTGAGATGGTACACATGCACTTGTGTGGTCCCATGTGGGTGAGAAGTCATGGAGGTAGCAGGTACATTTTTGTTATCGTTGATGATTTTACTAGATATACATGGACTCTCTTTCTAGGTTCCAAAGATGAGACGTTCATGGCATTCAAAAGCTGGATCAAGAAGGTAGAAGCATCAACAGGACAAAAATTGAAGGCTATCAGATCGGACAACGGAACAAAGTTCAAGAATTCCATGTTCCATAGCTACTGTGATGAACATGGAGTGTCTCAGAACTTTTCTGCGCCGAGGACTCCTCAACAAAACGGCGTAGCAGAGAGAAAGAATGGAACACTGCAAAACATGGCTCGTACTATGATGTTGGCAAGTAACTTGCCTCGGTCCTTTTGGGCTGAGGCAGTCGATATCGCTTGCTACATTATTAATCGAGTCACTATACGTTCCAACTTTTCTAAAACTCCATATGACCTAATCAGGGGAAGAAAGCCAAATATTTCCCACTTGAAAGTCTTTGGATGCAGGTGCTTTGTTCACAACAACGGAAAAGACGAGCTAGGCAAGTTTGATCCAAGGAGTGACGAAGGCATCTTTCTGGGGTATGCATCCAACAACAAGGCTTACAAGGTGTTCAATAAAAGGACTAAGAAGTTTGAAGAAAGCATTCATGTTTTCTTTGACGAGTCCAAAAATGGAGGGAACCTGCCAAGTAACGAGGATGTACTGAAGGTTCTAAATTAGGGTTGTTCAAATGGCTCGGTGACCCGTAACCCGACTCGGTCCAACCCGGAATTTACGGGTCGGGTGCCCGACCCGTAATTTACGGGCTGGGTAACGAGTTATGAAATTTTAGACTACGGGTTACGGGTCGGGTTATGGGTCGACCCGTGAAACCCGTAACCCGACCCGTAACCCGTTTGTTTTTAATAAAAAAATATATTTTATTTCACAGCTTTCCTTTAATGAATACCGGTTTGCCTTCCACTTTGAAACCCTACCAAATACCAATCACGCGTTTCATCGCTAAAGGAAAATGGAGCCCTAGCAGCACGCAGAGACGACCCTACCTACCGCCGGCCAACACGCCCGATCCCTACTCGTGTGTCGCTGATCCTGCTTGTGCTTGTGTGTAATAAATGCGGTTTTTAAGGATATTTTTGAATTTTTCTCGGATATCCTTTTAACCTTTTTGTTCGTTTTAACGCTTAATCCAATATTTTTGTTGGAATTTAAATACTAGAAAATCTATGGTGGTATCCTAAAATCATAAAGAAATGATTTTATGGATCGGTGTGAATTCTAGGATTTTTCGGTGGAAAAAGAATATTTATTGGATAAGCCGTCTTTTGAATTATGTACTGTAAAGGATTTAAAATACGAAATGGAAGCCTTAAAAATTGAAGGTAGCAAGATAAAATCATGGAAAATTGGTTTTATTGGTCTACATAATTTACGGGACGTTTTTCGTTTAGTAAGTTTTTTCCATCCGAGGTACATAATTCTACCACTTTAACGCGAGTCCCGTTCCGAGACGGGTTTGGTTTCGTAAACCGCCTTTCTCTTGTCTTAATTAGAAAGGAACGAGAGAGTGGGATGCTTATCTTCTTGCTTGGTCAAAGTCTATCAAATATTTCAAACAAGTGAAGAGGGTCGAGAGAGATAAGGACGGAACGACGGGCTCGGGCGTGAGAATTTCACCGCTGGCCACCCTTCCTCCGCCTTCCTCTAGCTCCACCTTCCACCTTTTCTTCTTCATTCTTGTTCTGTTTGGGCGTTGGCTATTGCAAACCAGACCGGGGGGAATCAGGACGACGACAACATGAAGAATTAGGCGGAATGATGCACTGGGGAGCTGAACGCCTTCACCGCCGGCTGTCTTCTCCGTCCCCCGCCACTGCCCAACCACCCCATCTTCTTCCTCTTTGTGTTGAGTTGGGTTCGTTGTTGTCGTAAAACCGAGCCAAAGAAAGAGAACTAGGACGACAACGGACTCAGGAAGGGAGAAGTTATCACCGCCGGTCTTCTTTGCCTCTCCAAAGTGACGCCGTCGGCGACCGTTGTCTTGTCCGACCACCACCCACACCAAGAGGACCACCTCCGGGCAATACTCGACCACCCTCGAGCTCAGGGATCGAGCCACTATCGAGCCAAACGAGCCATGGGCTCGAGTGAAGGTATATACGATCGAAATTAATTAGCGGGTTAGTTGTGGAGCCACCAGAAGGGCCTTTCAGTGCTGCTTTGCTAATTAAATTTATGGTTTTTATAATCTTGACGTTGATACGGTCCTACAGGTTCAAACCGCTCGAGAAACGGACGTCGGGATCTTCAGTTATAGCGAATACAAGTTTCGGATACCGATTGGCAGGTAAAGGACTTCGGTTAATTACTCGGGATTCGTTGTTAATCCGTTTGATCCGAGATTTGGTAATCTTTAAGAACTGTTGCTAATGAACAATTTTTATTTAGAAAATTGTTTCAAAAGTGAAGCGGATAATTAGTTATAATTCCGCCAAGATGGCTCCTTAAAGCATGATAACTAAGGATTTAGTATATATCGATATTCGGAAATTAAATCGTTTATCGATTAGGAAGTTGTAGAAGTTGAGAATACAACTAAGAAATGTTTCTTTGAGCTCATTGCTGAGAAATCCTTTTGTTATATTTGTTAGAAGGATGATAAAGATTACTGTTGAAATCGCTAAGGACGTTGAGCACGCCTTCTAAGGCAAGTGGGCGATTCTCTCTTGCGTTATTGTTATTAAATGAGGAATTGGATCCCATTTAATATTTGCGTTGGGAACAACTTGTATGATTAATAAAATATGATAGGTTGTTATATTTGTTAGAAATAATGACCATGTTATTTATTCAGTTTTGTGGTAGAACTGGATTTAGGTCCGTTATGGGTGACCTTGGATGCTGTCTCACGCTGAGACATTGTTATTGAATTAAGGTAGTTTCAGGGAGGGGAACGTGGTTCCATATCCTCTCTTTAAAACAATATTACATTAGGAGGGGCCTAATCCTAATGGTGAGTCATGACTCTCTTCCCCTACTCTTCGTGTGAGAGGGTTGATAGGCACTCTAGCTAAGTGCAGGTTCAGCACGGTGTAGTGTAGACGACATGGTAATAGGCCTCTGTGATCTCTACCTCACCATATGCAAAATGAAAGATCAAGGATAGCTTAAGTCCTGTGATCTTGGTACATGGTAGATGACAATGGATGAAATACTCCGATGATCTCTACAATACCAAAATATTTCGGCAGTAGTTCGGGCCGATTAAAAGTCACCAACTTGTTTGTGAAAAGTTTGGAAAATAATATAAGATAAGTGTGTTAGGATCATTAATATACCTGAATGGTTTGTCCAGTCGGAAGGTCATTCTTGCTCCCGGTTATGAATGATTCTTAATCAAACTTTGATTAAGTTAATCTGAATAGTCGATGGAGGCTTGTCAAAATGTTATATGATTAATATGAGTTCCCAACAATTGTTCATGTTTCATAAAGGAACCACAAGCTATGGTGTCCTATTTCTTGGATATGCATGCCTCTTCTTATTCTCTACAAGACTGCTAACTGTTGGATCAAATCCGAGTCTATTCGGATTTGGATGCCCATATGTTTAGTTACAACCATAAGAACCAAGTTAGATTCTCCGCTTGCTAGTCTTTCATTAGACTAACCCGTCCTTCTTCTTTTCTTTTATATGGTCGGCTGGTGTCCGCCGTTGGTTTACGACACATCATGTTCTTCTTGGAAGTTGATTTAAGAGGCGGATTCAGATGTTTGAAGCTCCAGAAGTTGAAGAAAGGTTTCCAATGGCCATATTTGATTGAAGATCATGGTTGAAATACTTCAAAGCGAAGCTGAGTTTCAGAAATAAGAACTTAAGGAAGACTTAATGAAGATTTTGTTTAAATAGAAGGTTGTTCTATTTATTTACTTATTCTTTTAAGTTAAGGTTTGTATAAGACCCTTTTACGTGTTTTTCCACTGTAATATTTAAATTAATTTTGTTAGGTTTTAAATGGTTTCTTATGCCTTGTTTTTAGTTTGTTAAGTCAGTTTAAAGCCTTGGGTAGCTTCGGTTTAGTCTTAATCGGGGTTACTGGTGGTAATACCTCCAAGGTAGGAAGGGGGTGTTACATCGTGCTCGTGCGCCGATCCTGCTTGTGGTTCTTCTCTGCCTATTATCCGGTGTTCTTCCCTTCTTTCTGCTGGTTTCCCATCGTGTGCCGAATCCCTCTGTCAACGCCGCCCCCGCTCGTGCTCGTCCGTTCGCCTCTCAGCCTTCGCTTCTCTGCTCGTGGTCGCCAGATTCTCCTCCTCCGGTAATCGATCTCTCTAACTCTTCTCTACTCTCTAGTTAGCAACTCTAGATCTAGACTGAAACTCTCAACTTTTAGTGTTGAGCCACTGTCAACTTGCACTCTTGTAGTGCTTTTGCTGAAATTGAAACATAATAAGCTCTGATTTGGGCCTATTTCAGTCAACCCCACAGTAGCACGCAACTCCCTTAGCAAAGAGCATCTTCCCATCTCTTACACTTTATCATCTTAGCATCAAAGTGAATCATTTGACCAGAATGATCCATGATAACATGATTGGCTAGATACTTAAGTTATGTGCATTGTCTTATTGATGGATAAAATTGTATTTTCTATTTGATATGGGGTGGGAGATATGCGGTTATTAGATCTCAATGCTTCCATAGGGAGGAACACAGAGATTTGTTGGAGGTCGTGGTTCCCACAAAGATACAAAGCATTCTGTTGTTTGTGGAGAGATTTAAAACTCAATAAAATCATAGTAGCACGCAACTCTGATTTGGGCATGTAATTTGATCTAAAATTGTTATGCTGTGATTTTGATAAAATTGACAGGCCTATTTCATTGAAAGGAAAGTTAATCATGGAATTATCTACGAAATATTCTTGCAACATAAGTTGGGGAGATGTGTTTATGTAATTTATGTGCTGTACCAAATGTCAATTATTAATGTTTCTGTTTTTTTGTTTGATTAGATGAATATGGATGGAAGCAATGGAACAGAATTGGGTCCATCTAATCAATCGCCGACTCCTGTTGATGGCGTAGCTTCTTCTGCAAGTGGAAGGACACCGGTTCAAGCTCCGAGAAAGAAGAGAAAGGCTTATTGGGATGATTTTACCAAGTATAAGGTTAACGGAAAAGATAGAGCTAAGTGCAACTATTGCTCTGCTGATTATGCGTGCGATTCAAATCAGGCTGGAACTTCAAATGTCTCAAGGCATTGGAAAAAATGCAAACTCAATCCCAATAATCAAGGTGAAGGTACACAAACTCAAATGACTCTAGAAAATTATGATTATAATGGTGTTAGGATGAGAAATTGGTCATTTGATGCAAAGAATATTAGGGAAGTTGTTGTTCGAATGGTCATTAAAATTGAGATGACATTTAGCTGTGTAGATAAAAAAGGCTTAAGAGATCCTTTCTTCGAGGCTCAGCCTCTATTTACTATGCCTTCTCGATCTACAATAAGACGTGATTGTTATGCTTTGTACTTGAAGGAAATGGAAAAATTAAAGCAGCTTCTTAGTGATTCATGTCAAAGAATTTGCTTGACTACCGATACTTGGACATCAATAGCAAATGATAATTATGCTTGGGTGACTGCTCATTGGGTTGATTATAATTGGAAGTTACAGAAGAGGATTATTAATTTCTGTTTCACTTCATCCCATACTGGACAATCAATTGCTAGGGTTATTGAGGATTGTTTGAGGTTTTGGGGTTTGTCGTCCAAGCTTTTGACAGTGACTGTAGACAATGTGGGTGCAAATGATGTTGCTTGTAATCTTCTTTGAGATGTTGCTAAAAAGAATAATTGTATCACTAAGGGGAATCATTTGCATGTGAGTTGCATTGCACATATTATTAATTTGATTGTGCAGGACGGTATACTAGTAGGTGGTAACCATATTGCAAAGTTCCGAGCTATGGTTAAGTATGTTAGAGGCTCCCCTTCGAGATTGAATGAATTTCGAGAGCTGGCAAAGAAATTGGAGGTTAACTATACCACTAAAGTGAAAAATGATGTGCCTACTAGGTGGTATTCCACATACTTGATGTTGGACTCTGTTCTCAAGTATAGATCTGTATTTGACAGAATGGTGATTCCGGCCTTGCTTGAGGGATCAACATTAGGGCCTATGACTTCGTCTAATTGGACAAGATGTGAAGATCTTGCTGAGTTTTTGAAGGGATTCTACAATTTGACTAATAGGATTTCAGGATCTTTGTTTGTTACAAGCAATTGGCAGGTTTTCCACATAGGTGTATGTTCAAAGTTGCTTAATTCGTTGACTATGAGTGATGACTATGATATGAGGAAGATGGGAATTGAGATGAAGGAAAAATATAACAAGTATTTTTCAAAACTGAAGAAGTTGAATATGTTGATGCTAGTGGCTGCTATCCTTGATCCTTATCATAAAATGCGTGGAGTGCTATCTGTTTTGAGAGGCTTATTTGGAGAAACAGATTTGGAAAGCTCAGTGAAGATGGTAAAGGATTATGCCTACAACTTGTTTGATTCCTACAAAAGTTTAGCAATTCCAGCTAACAACCAAGGTTTACAATCCTGACCTTCTAATGATGCCGAAGAATCAAGTTGGATGAATGATTTTAGGGATAAAAATTATGAATGTGATGAAGGCTTGAGATCGGAATTTGATTTGTACTTGGCTGAGAGGTTGGAACCGGAAATATCATATGTTTTAGAATGGTGGCAAAAGAATCACCATAGGTATCCCATTTTTGCAAGGATGGCTCGAGATGTCTTAGCTATTCCTATATCGACTGTTCCATCTGAATCTGCATTTAGTACGGGAAGGCGTACCATTTCATAATATAGAAGTAATTTGAAACCCACAGTAAGTGTAGTTTATTTGTTTATTTACAAAAGTTTTATTAGTTTATATATTTTGGTTAGCATAATTATATATTAATGTTATATACTTTTTGTCTTATAAGATGGTCCAAGCCCTTGTTTGCACTCAAGATTGGCTACGTGTACGTACAAGAAATGAAGATAGTAATGACGATGATTCATAAGAAGATGAATGTCCAAGCGAGGTCATCCAAGCCACATTTTTTGCTTGTTAAAATTACTAATCATCAAAGATTCAAAGGTATGTAAATAATACTATTCTTCTATTACTTTATTCTGTATTTCTGTTTGATGGACTTCATTTTGCTGAAATTGTTGTTGTAAATTAGTGCAACTGTGATGCACTAACCTGCTGTAATTTGTTGCTGAAATTTGCTATAAACTGTTGTTGTAATAACCTGCTGTAAATTGGTGCTGAAACTTGCTATAAACTGCGGTAAACTGGTATTGAATGTTGCTGAATTTTGCTGTAATCTTCTATACACTAATAATATGCTGTTGTTGTTGTAAATTGTAAACTAATACACTTTTAAAAATCTGAATTTTGGCTTCATATTGTTGTAAACAGGTTCTGTTATGAAGATTGAAGAGCAATGAAGATTTGAAGAACGAAGGACAAGCTGTCAAAGTCAAACACTCAAACCTTATGAATTTTTAATCTTTTTTAACCCTTTGGCCTTTGTGAACTATTTTGGAGTTTTATTGTTGTAAGTTGTGTTTTAAGACCATTTTAATATTTGTGTGCTATTTGTATTTTGTAAGTTGTTGAAAACAGAAAACAGGTTCATATTGCTTGAATGCTTGGTGAATTTTTATTTAAGAGCGCAAACAGGTATTTTTGACCCGTTATCAAGCTAAACGGGTCAAACGGGTAATTTTGACCCGTTTGACCCGGTTTGACCAGTCAAACGTGTTGACCCATGACCCGACCCGTAACACGTAATCCGGGTTATGGGTCGGGTCACGAGTCAACTTTTTTTTAATTACGGGTCGAGTCGGGTCGACCCGTTGAACAACCCTATTCTAAATACATACTCAAATGATGAAGTCGATCCAAATTCGAGTACACAAGCTCCATGAGGAAGTCACTTCTCCCAGTCCCAACCTGGATGGAAATGACACAGAAGGTACTTTGATTCCTGAAGATGATATTCCACAAAATGAAGATCAACTGGAAAATCAAACAGAGGGAACATCTCCTGTAACGACAGATCAACAGGAACAAGAGGAGTCAAGAACAGATCCCACTCAAATCGAAGTCAGAAACTATCATCAAAAGAGGGATCATCCTGTTGACAACGTCATCACTCCATACGATAAAGGTGTGCTTACTCGTTCCTCTATTAAGATTTTTTGTGCTTTCAATGCATTTATCTCTCTTGCAGAGCCCAAGAATGTGAAGGAAGCATTAAAAGACCCGGACTGGATAGTTGTTATGCAAGAGGAACTACACCAGTTTGAGAGGAACAAAGTATGGAGATTAGTTCCCAAGCCAAAGCACAAAATGGCTATAGGAACAAAGTGGGTATTCATGAACAAACTTCATGACACCGGAGCTATCACAAGGAACAAGGCGAGGCTTGTAGCAAAAGGGTACAATCAACAAGAAGGGATTGACTACAATGAAACGTACGTTCCTGTTGCAAGAATAGAAGTTATCCGTCTTCTAATCGCCTATGCTGCTCACAAGGGATTCAAATTATATCAAATGGACGTGAAGACAGCATTCCTGAATGGGTACCTACAAGAGGAGGTTTATGTATTGTAACCTCCAGGATTTGAAGAAGTTGATCACCCTGACCATGTCTACGTGCTGGATAAGGCTCTCTATGGTCTTAAACAGGCTCCTCATGCTTGGTATGATAGATTCGCTCAGTTTCTATTGACCAATGGATATAGACGTGGTGTGATCGACAAGACGTTGTTCCTACGGGAACAAGACGGTGAGGTTTTAGTAGTTCAAGTTTATGTTGATGATATCATATTTGGTTCTACTAACCCTAAACTTGTAGAAAGCTTCAAGAAACTAATGAGCAGTGAGTTTGAGATGAGCATGATCGGTGAACTCACTCTCTTTCCTGGTCTACAAGTGGTACAAAGTGATGAGGGAACGAAGATACATCAACAAAAGTACATCAAGTAGTTATTGAAGAAGTATGGTATGGACTCTACGAAATCTTTTGATACTCCTATTTCTCCTAATACTCGTCTTGATGCTGACCTTAATGGTGTTGATGTTGATCAAACGATGTACCGTGGCATGATTGGTTCCCTATTGTACCTAACGGCCAGTCGGCCAGATATTATGTTCAGTGTGTGTCTCTATGCTAGATTCCAGGCTAATCCTAAAGAAACACATCTGAAAGAAGTAAAGAGAATTCTGCGCTACTTGAAAGGGAACGATGGGTTGTGTCTATGGTATCCAAGACACAACTCGTTCCATCTTGTCGGATTCTCGGATGTAGATTTTGCAGGTCACTTGGTAGATAGGAAGAGCACATCAGGCATGGCCCAATTTCTTGGTCATTGCTTGGTGTCTTGGGGATCGAAAAAGCAAAATTCGGTTGCTCTTTCAACGGCTGAACCAAAGTATGTCGCAGCAGCTGCTTGTTGTTCCTAGGTTTTGTGGTTAAAACAACAACTTGTGGATTTTGGTATGTCTCTTGGCACTATCCCTATTTTATGTGATAATACAAGTGCAATCAATATCTCCAAGAATCATGTGCATCATTATAGAACCAAACATATAGATATTCGACATCATTTCTTAAGAGATAATGTTGAAAAAGGTTTTATCAAGATGGATCATTGTAGGACTGAAAATCAAGTGGCAGATATTTTCACCAAGGCTCTGGACAGAAAACCCTATGAGCATCTGAGGATGTTGATAGGAATGATTTCCTTGGAGTAAACAAGTCCCGGTCCTCTATTCCCTTAGTGCCTGGCTAAAGAGGTAACTTCTCGGGGAACTACGTATCATTTGACAAATTTTCTAATGGCTTATATCTTTACTCTATGCATTGATGTTGTATATATTAGAAATTGTTAAGTGTTGCATGCTAAAAGGAACTAAAACTGAATTGTTTACATCCAAGATTTTCTTTTAGCCCAAAATAACCAACTTGATCTATTCTATCCCTCACTTCAAGACGAAATGATGGTTGGTTATAAGCTGTCCCTTAGCCTGGTCCAAACAAACGTTCCCTATGAACTCTCTTTTTATTACCTTTAAACGGGGAATAATTGTTTGGAGGTCAAAAATATTCCAAGCCCACAAAAAGTTTGAATGAAACGTCTCTTGTCCCTTGTCTGTTCAAATAAAGCCTTTTATCCACTCATGGTAACGAGGTATGGAACTAGTGGTTTGGAAATAGTGACATTTAAAAGAAATGTCTTTGATTACAATTGAAGATTTTTCTGGAAAGGAACAGAAGTCAATCAGTTCAGAGAAAGCCACAGAGTAATAGCCGTTGTGACTGCTCGTTTGAAAAATCCAACCGTTGCACAGTGCTTTTGCAGGGAACGATAGGACGTTTGGCGCAGTCGAGAATTAATGGTCGTGTAATTTCATCATTATGGAAACTCTTAGCCTTTAAGATTTGGGTAGAAAATCTTGGGAAGATTACGATCTTTATCAACAAGGAAAGAGGTGTGCTTTATAATCCCTTCTCTCGGTCATTTCTTTTTTCCGCATCTTTGTTTTTACCTCCCAAAACCCTAATCTTCTTCAAGCTTCAAACTTTCTTCTCTACTGCTTCAATGGCTTCCTCTTCAAACACCCCTGTCCTCAACTTTGATGGCCTCGACACCTCCGAGATCGAAGCTCTTCAAGCTCGACTCGAATCCCTCAAAAAGGCCAAGCTTTCCTCTCCCTCTCTCGTTTCCAAGCTTGAAACTCAGTTTGATGTTGTAGCCAACATCAGAGTAGAGGTCGTTGCTAAGGTCTCTAGTGAGAAGGAGACTCTGCCTGAGGAGTCTGAAAAGGATCCATCCATGGTTCCTTCAAGAAACCCTTCCGAAAAACCTGCTGAAACAGGGGAAGGTAAGGAGGGCAAGGATGAGTCTGAAAAAGAAGAGGTGAACTCGCCTCCTAAGGAAACCGCCGACGATCAAGAAAAGGTGGAAACTTTGCCAGTGCATCTGCGTCCAGGATGGGTCAAGCTGACGAGCCAAGGCAAACGAAAGGCCAGGAAGAAGGTTCCTCCTCATCCTTCTCAGATTCTTCATATCTCTGAGTCGGAACGAACCCCTTCCCCTGCCTACAAAAGGGCGAAGCTTGCTCCTACAGGAACCAAGTACAGTCTTCGATCCATCGCTTCAAAGAAACCAGTGGTTCAGGAGACCTCTGAGGAAGAAGATCCCGAAGAAGACGATGAAGAGGTTGAGTCTGATCCTGAAGAGGTCGAGAATGAGGAAAAGGTGGATTCTGGTGATGATGGTGATGAAGAAGAGGAGGAGTTGGAAGAAGAGGTTGAGATGGACCTCAAGTTTGCCAAGGCGAAAGGAAAATTGTCGATGGAACCTGAGGCGAGTTCCAAGAAGGTTTCAAAGATGGTCATCGCTCCTTTGGTGATCGACGAAGAGTTTCTGAAAGGGCATGACTTGGAAGACAACTGGGAACTTCTCAAGTTTCAAGGATGGGAGAAGATCTGTGCTTCCGGTGTGAAGGTAGATGTGTCTATTCTGGCCCAATTCTTTTCAACCTACAAACTAGCTGATCTTGTGACTGGTCCTATGGGGTTCTCTATTGTTGGTGGGTCGGAAATTTCTTTCTCTCTGGGGTCTGTTGCCAAGATTCTGAAGGTTCCTGATGAAGGTTATGGTGAGGTGCATACTTCAAGCAACTGGCCAAGTAACAAAGCTCAACTGATTAAGCGCGTCATGGGAAAGGCGTCTGATGTTGGTCCTTATTCAACAAATGATTTGAGCTACAGTACAAGGATTGCACATCAGTTTCTGATCAAGGTTGTTGTTCCTAGGTTGGAGAAAAGGACTACGCTCACCATCAATGACATGATTCTGTTGGACAAGTTTCTAAGAAGGGAACGTATTAGTCTTCCTGCGATTGTGATGAGGCAAATGGCTAAGTGCACAGGGAAGAAACATGGTTTGCCTTATCCACAGTTTGTTAAGGCAATCCTGAAGGAGAGGAAGGTGTACAAGCCTTCAAATGAGGAGTTCTTTGGCTTACCACTAGATATGCACAATATCTCAAGGATGAACTTCCATGGTGATTCAAAGAGAACAACTGCAAAAAAGACTGCCCAGATGGATGTTGGGAGCTCTTTGATGAGTGAAAGTGTTACTGCCAAGATGTTTTCTGAGCTTCAAAAGATTTCCTCTCAGCTGAGTACCATCATTGGTTACCTGGCTAAGGGATACACTGACACTGTTGCTGCTGATTGCACCTCCTCCGAACCATGATGTGGACCCTCTCTAGTTCCCTAGCCTATCTATCCCCAGTTTAAAAGTTTTTGTTATTTCTCTTGGATGTTTAGCCTTTTATGTTTTATGTCTTCTCTGGCTATGTCTTCCACAAAAATTATCTATAATAATAACTATCTTTTGCTTATGAATGGTTTGAGTTTCAATTGGATTTGTTCATTTGCTCTACGTTTTTGCTTGATAATTGTTAACCTTTTGATAATGTCAAAAAGGGGAAGTTAGGAAAATTGCAGAGATGCGTTCTATCCAGGAAATACAGTGAGAACTTTGGCTAAGGGGGAATATGTTGTTACCTTTGATAAGTAGGAACAACTGTGCATCTGTTAAGGGGGAACCATACATGAATTTTTTTCTGATCTATATTTCTACTGGTTTCTAGACATGCATTTTTGTATAGGTTTGTCATCATCAAAAAGGGGGAAATTGTTGAAACAATGGTTGTTCCATGGTTTCTCTTAGTTTTGATGATAACAAACTTCGTTGGTATAACTTGCTTCTACATGTAAGTGTTTCAGAAAAACAGGTACATAGTCACGAGTGACGGAACATTGTGAGGAACGATGGAGGGAACGAGTGACAGATTTAGGAAATGCGTATCGGAAGGAACGCGTCTTTCTATTAATGGCAAGTTACCAGATCTTCTGCGAGCAATCTTCTGAGAAGATACGACAGCTGTAGGCGGTTGCTTGAGGAGATCAAAGGAAGGATAAGATCAACTTCACACGATCTTATCTAAAGAAATTCGAGATCATTCGGTTTTGGCAAGAATCGGCATGGTTGAGGATCCTAAATCACAAACAATACTTTCTCCTTTTTGTGTGGGATTTGTTAAGTGAAAAATCTGCGTAATTAGGCAAGAATTACGTATGAGATCAGACTTGACATATCTTATAAATAGCTAGGTTATTGCTAAGGTTTAACTGTGGTTGAAGACGACGAACTTGGAGAGAGAGCTCTTCAAGTGTACGGGTGTGTGGCTTTTTCTGCTGAAGAATCCACAAGTAAGTTAGTAGATTACTTCCATTTAGGTTTACGCTTAGGGTTGTAGAGGTCTAGTTGATTGAACTTTGGTTGGTGCCTTAGTTACCAGGGAACTTGACTTGCCTTGTAATCGTTGAAACTTAATAAAAGTATTCTATTGAAAATCCTCTGAGAAGAAGTCTCATGGGTAGAAGTTTTTTCTTTCTACGACTTGTTGGTCGTACAGAAAGTTTTTCTCTCTAAATTCTGTGTTCTTATTGTTTATTTCCACTGCACAAGGAACATTACTAGTTCCCTGACTTGTTACTAACGCGACACGATCCAACAGTATTGTATCTGTAAAAGTGCAATATGTATTTTTAGCTAAAAATTACATGCTTATATGTACATAAGTGCATTTTTATATATTAAAGAATTTAAATACATAACTAACAATGTACATATTTGACATGTTATTTGCATTTCGTAAAAACGGGTCCCGATTCGGTAAAAATGGGCGCTCTCATTCAAAATAAGAGAGAATAAGAGATTTTGGATGGAAAGAAATCAAAGGTGTAATCATTTTATTAAAAAAGGGGGGGAAACGGCATGACCGATTTTTTTTGGTAAATTATTCACGTAATTTTTGAAAAAAGAATATGAGGGATCGTGGAATGTGCATCAAAATTGTTACTTTGTGCATCGAAACTGGATGTATGTGCATAAAAATGGTCGAATGTGCATCAAATTTGTGTGCATAATTAAATATATGTTTGTACATTAATAGTAGTCGTGCATGCATTAATTCTAATTGTACTACGTGTATCAAAAGTATTTATATGTGCATCAAAACAAATAAAAAGTATATCTAGCTTATTTGTATGTCATCAAAATTGGTCGAATGTGCATAAAAAATTTGTGCATTGATTTATGTATGTGCATCAAAAGAACTAAAAAGCGCATCTTGTTTGTGAATGCATCAAAACTGGCTAAGTGTGTATCAAAATTGGAAGAATGTGCTTCAAAAAAAGAAAAAGTTCGAAATCAATGCATAATATGCATCAATTTTATTGATACATAGATAACTAGTTTTAATCCACATAAAAAAGTGAAATTAATACACAAAAGTGTGTCTTATTTATACATGTAATGGTCATAGCTCGATACTCGACTTCAGTAAAAGATGAAAACCACCTTCTGCTTCTTAGTTCTCCAAGAAACGGGTGAATTTCCAAGCTTAACATAATAGCGTATGAGAGAGTGACGAATGAGACCACAAGTGGCATAATCTGAATCACAAAATGTTGTAAGCAGCAAAGTAGAATCCCGATGAGAAAAGACACCCTACGTACCCTAGATGACTTTTAAGATATTGAAGTATCTGAGTAGTTACGTCCCAGTGATCAAGAGTCAGAGCTTGTATAAACTGGGTTAGTGCTTGCTTTGATACCATAAAAAAAATATTTGGGACTACAAATATGCCTTTTCATGTTAACTTGAAGATCTAAAGTCTGTGGGCTGGTAGATAGGTAGACTGGGAAAGTGTCCATACGAGTTCACATGCACGTTAGACCCAGCACATAAGTCTGTGGGGTTCCATCCTAAAAACCAATTGACAATAAGAGAAATAACCAAAGGATATATATATATTAGGTTGGTTTTGTTTGTATTTCAAATATGGGATATATAGAGTTTATTCTCAACACGTCCCCTCAAGTGCAACTGGGATAGCTAGTTGACACTTGGACATTGATAGGTTTAAAGTAGATATAAGGGTGAGTAACAACTTGCTATGCCCAATCCAAGATAAATAATGAGCCCAAGATCAAACCTGCTATAATATCATATATGGATCGGTAGATAGGTAGATGATCAAGGATGTGTCTAAACCAGCGCACATACGTGTTATAATAATATGCAGATGAACTACGAATTAAGCCTTATCACGGTATTAATATCTTCAAGTTAAAAATATATTTTCACAGTCTTGCGAAGATTAAAAAAGAAACTATATAATTAAGTTTAATCAGTTGACAAAAAACACGTTATTTGACTTAATCTAGGTTGATGATAAATTTATATTTCAAAGTTCTTGTGTGAGTGGTAATGGGACACGGCAAGACCACGAGTAACGTGTACATGTTCGTATGAAAATAACACAGAAATTCGAATATTGAAGATGAGGTCAGGAAATATTGTCCAACCGTTCAATGAGTTTTGATCATGTAAGCAACAATCAATTTTATACCTCAAGATTTGGCTGAGGTGAGGACGGTTAGTAACAATTGAACAAAAATTGATAAACTTTATTCATAAGAGATTAGACACGATTAGTAGTAAGGAATTCACTCTCTTAATTAAAAGTCTCAATATTTTATTTATGCGCTCAAATTACATGTGCACTTGCATCAATTTACAAGCGTACCCGTTTTTAGTACCAATAAGTAATTGGTCTAGTGGAATGAGGTGCTAGGTTTCTTAAGCGCTTTCACAGTACCCGATTCGGACGTAGATTGGCCCCGGCTAATCGAACCTAGCGAAAGATCAAAAAAAGGGTTGTTTTTAGTGGGGAAAAAAAACCCAAACCGTTCCAAACATCGCTCTTTAAACCCTATGATCAATTTGTTTAATCATATAAAGCTAAGAAACACATTTATTTTATATTTGCACAATCAATTATAAACAATACTCCGTAAACTAATTAATAGGATCTGTTGCGGTGGTAACCGCTCTTTCTGATAAAAAAAAAAATTAATAGGATCTGTCATGAGTTGATATTGACATTGCTTAAACAAGTTATTACGGACAGAAATTACAAGTTAAAGATGAAAACATTATTTTCACTCAAAGTGATCAAAATAACTATAGACAACCCTTTCACGTCTCATAATCATGATTTCATAATTATAGACGGGTATGCAAATTATATTATATACATAGTAAATAGTTACCATGAACTTGAAATAAATGTAGTTATGTGAGGCCTAATTTATTTGATCATCCGATTTAGTGAAACACTAGTATATATTTTCGTATCTTGTACGGGTTTTTCTTTAATAAAATATTAATAATAAAATATTTTCAAATATATTTATTGTCCGAGAAAAATAATCATGTAAATACTTAAATATAAATTTGAATAAATATTTAAATTCAATAAACTATAAAAAGTTGTTTATTTGAAACAATAATATTTTATTAGTATTACGAATTAAATTAATATCCAAAACATGATAATTTATTTAATTATGAAAATAGATAAGTAATAAGATAAAAACTTATCAATTTATTATATACATGAGACCATTCAAAATAAACTTAATTATTGTGATATAATATTGTATGTACATTACACTATCTTTATATTAAACTTAATTATCTAAACCTAGCATATGCGTTCTATCTAAAAATAAAATAAATATCCTAATATTTGTATAATATATAGCATAAAAAATATCTTAATAATCTTCCTATTTATCATATCCAAAAATAAAAGATTATTTTTTAAAAATTAAGAATGGAATTTTCTATCCATATTGATTATAGTGATATAGGATTGTACGCACATTACACTGTATTTATATTAAACTTAATTATTTTGCCAAAGATTGGTTTTAATAAAAGGGGTGGTGTGGTCCAATCTAAAAGCGACATGTGTCGTTTAATAATTTTTTTAACCTCTGCTTTAGTATATAGTTATGATAGATAGATTTTTTAACAAAAATTTAATTAAAAAAAACTTTTACATCATAAATGGATAAAAAGACATATATAATGTAATTTTTATCATCTTGTAATTTTTTATTCTTTTATCACAATTTGATTTAAGAAAACTTTTATAGAAATAGATATATAGATAAAGATAATGTAATTTTTATTTTTTTAAAATAAATTTCGAATTCTTACTTTTTTAATAAATAAATAGAAAATAAATTTAATTGAAAAATATATAGTAATATAAATAAAAATTGACTTTATAAAATGTAAAGTAGGGTCAAAATCAATGTGGTGACTAAGAAAGATACAACTTTAGTATATAGTTATAGATCCTATAATTAATTGTAATTGATATTGTCCAAGAATATGTTACGTAGATATTGTTTTACAAAAGAAGATAAAAAATTATAATTATATAAAAAAATTAATATAAAGCATAAGATAATTTTTTTTAAAATAAATAGATGATAAAAATTTAATAAGAAAAGGTGAAATAATATTTACATGTATCTAAAATAATATTAAAAATATTAAAAACTTTTATCATAAATATTCTCTAAGATAGTTGACCAAAAGATAAATACTAAGATAAATATTTTTTTATAAATATATAAAAAGGTAAAGATAAAATAATTTTTATTAATTTTAATTAATTTTTTCCACATAAATAAAGAGAAAGGAATTTAGTTGGAAAAAATAATAAAAATATTTTTTTAAATATAAAGTGGGTCTAGAATTAATGTGGTTGTTAGAAAAGTTATAACTTTAACATATATATTTATAGATAGATATGACTATTTTTATTTCAAAGATATATACATATTTTTTCTTATCTTTTTTTAATTTATCTTTTACAAATATAATAAATATAATGTCTTTTTTATCTATATTGGTCAAATCTACTAATATTATTTTATCTATATGTTATTTAGGGATAAATTTTTATAAATATTATTTTATTTGTATGTTTACTTGGAGATAATTTTTTTTTTTGCATAATTAACTATTTAAAATTATTATTTTAATAAAGGGGTGATGTGGCGCAATGTGGTTGCAGAAATTGCTCCGACTTTAGTTATTAGCAATAAATGTAAACCGCCCCATATTTAATTTGTTTCATGTGCGTTAGTTCTCAAGGGATGTATATAATACATACATAATATATAGTAAGATTATAAGAGCCCTAGCCTATATATGTTCTCCAAAAAGTATGTAAAGAGGAATGAACGAAATCATATTTCTGGGTGTATAAGATAAAAACATTATTCTCACTCAAAGTGATCAAATAACTATAGACAACCCTTTCACGTCTCATATATAATGCATGATGATTTCATAATTATAGACGAGTATGCGAATTAAATATAGGAAATAGTTAGCATGAACTTCAAATAAAAGTAGTTTTCTGAGGCCTAATTTATTTGATCATACGTGTGAAAGTTGGTGGGTCCAACAAGTAGATAAACAGAGAATGTGTCGGTACAGGCACACATGTGCGCGGATGGGTCATACGTAAGTTTATAGGTTCCATTTTAAAACTAATTGGCAGTAGGAGGAGTAACTCAATGATATATATATTAGACTTGATCTCTTTGGATTTTAGATGTGAGATAGGTTATTATTCTCAACAATACGATGCAAAAAAAAGTGGTTGGTCTGTGCAGGTAATATAATTTAACTGTATGTATAATAGTTTTATCGATTTTTGTTAAGCTCCTAAAAATGATAATCTTCTATAAATTTGTACTTATTTTAGATTAATTAATTTTCTTAAAAGTGTTTATTAATTTCTTAATAGGGTTTTAGTTTCATTCATTAGTAGACTTAACTTATACCCTTAGAAAAAACCGTAGTTTTATAATATGTAAATAATTTTACTACTTATTATTGATGGTACTCAAAATAGCAGAACAGGAAGTGGGCCCGGGGTACGAGGAACAAGTGGGCCCGACGGGATTCCCAAGGTAGATTCCGGGGCCCACAATCGTGCCCTCTTTTTTTATTTTAGCAAAATTCCTATCCGCACGAGGTCTGAACCTCGACGACGAGGTCCAAACCTCGTCACCGACTTAGCTGACATCCCCGCCCAGCTCGACCACTAAGCTATCACCGTTCCTCCCAACCAATCATCGGCCGCCTCACCTCCGGACCAATAAGAAACCCAGACCTCGGGCGTCCCACATCGAGCAATAACCAAAACTCGGCCCCTCAATTCTCTATAAAAGGGGAAGAACCTCGTAAGTGGAAAGGGGTCGAAAAACATCTTGAACTCAAGAACTATCTTGCTCGTTGAAGATCGACGTGTTGAAACATCGTCAAAAGACCTTGCTACAGACAAGTGAAGTCCACAAAAAGACTTCAAGTCACACAGAGCTTTCGCTCACACCAAATACCTCGCTACACAACCTCGCAAGCCATCCTCACCACGCTCGAATTCAAAGCTCAGCCTCGCGCCATAAACCCATCAAGTGCTCCGTAGGTGGTAGAATCACATAGCTATTAGGAGATCTCGAACATTGTTAGATCGAGATCTCGAATACTCGTAGGAGGTCTAGGGTGTCAATCTCGCATGTTTGTAAGCCTCGTTGGTTGTAACCTCGTTGTAAGAAAATAATAAATAAAGAGCAAGCGTTTGCACAATCGAATAAAAGCATCTCGTTTCTTGTCTTCTAGCGACGGTTTATTTCGGGTTTCATCAATTATGTACTCCCTCTGTCCCGTAATAATTGTCCACTTTCCTTTTTCGTTGTTCCAAAATATTTGTCCACTTTCTTTTTATATCTATATTTTTTTACAATATTACCTCATTTAATATATCTTTATTAAGTCCTAAATAACTACAAATACTAATTTCCACTTCATCATTGACGAACTTATAATTAAATTTGTCATGAAATCACGATAATTACTATGGGAAGTGTGTTGAAGAAAAAGGGGTGTTTGTAACGTTTATTAGAACCCTAAAGGACACATGTATAACAGATCGGTAAGAAGTGTCTATACCTTGGGCGGAGACACAATGTTCTTCAAAATCCAGACAGATCTGCAACAAGTGTTAACTTTAAGTCCGTTTCTTTTTGCAGTAGTGATGGACGTGTTGATGAGACGACTTCAAGGCGAAGTCCCATGGCTTATGCTCTTCATAGATGATATTGTGATGGTGGATGAATTTGGAACTTGGGGTCAACCAATAAGCTCAAGCAATGGAGAGGGGCACTTGAGTTGATAAGTTTTAGATTGAGCAAAACCAAGACAGAGTATGTAGAGTTTGTTTTTGGAAGGACTTCAGAGAGTGGTGAGGTGTGATGCTTGGAAAGACAATATCCCGAAGAAAGAGATTTTCACATGCTTGGGTTCCTACATGAAGAGTGATGGAGGTATTGAGGCATATATCAAGTACCAGATACAGGTGGTGGCGGAAATGGAGAGCAATGTTTGGAATCTTGTGTGATAAGAAAGTATCTCCTAAACTTAAGGGAAAGGTCTACAAGGTAGTGGTTAGACCGACGATGTTTTACGAAGCATAGTATTGGCCGCCCATAAAGGCCTAAGAGCAGAAGATGATCGTGACAAAGATGAGGATGTTACGTTAGTCGTGCGGACACACAAGACCAGATAAATTTAGGAATGAAGTCATCCATAAAAAGGTTGGTGTGGCCAAAATTGACGATAAGTTGCGTGAGACAAGACTCGGGTGGTTCAAACATGTGCAACGAAGACAGCTAGTCGCTCTAGTGCGAAGGTGTGAAACTTGATCCTTGAAGCTTTTCAGCGAGGAAGAGGTCAGCGAGGAAGAGGTCATCGAAGAAAAGTTGGAAGGAGGTCATTAGACAAGACTTGATCACCTTAACTCTCTCATAGGACATGACCCAAAATCGGGTCTTACGGAGGGATATTATTCGGGTTCCAGAGGTGTTGGGCTGTGCAGGCAAGTGAGTGGGTGGGTTGGGCGCTTCCTCTTGAGTTTAGGGGTTTGTTGTGGGATGGTTTTGTTGTTGTTTTCTTTCGGGTGTTTTCTTATGCGATCTTTTTGGGTCCCTTTAGTTCCTATTGTGTGTTGGTGCATATTGAATTGTTCGTTTTTGGTGTCCTTCTAGTTTATTTTGTTAGTTGTAGGTGTTTTTATTCGTATTTGTACTTTTTATCTTTCAAACTATAGTGTGGTATGAAATCACGATAACCCATCAAGAGTCAAGACCAACCGCAACAAAAAATTGTAACCCCTCCACAATTAAAGCTATTCCCTCACTGCACAAAGTTGGCGTTATTGTATTATGCTCCTTGGTTTGGGCTACATAAACTGAAGAAATCTGTGTAAACTATTTACGAGGCTAACCCACCAACGCAAAGGGCAATTTGGGGAATCTATCCTGGCCCAAACCAATCATCACCCTCCACGTTGCCCTCAACGGCAGAAGTGTCGACATCCCCTCACATTTCCCACACCCTTCACTCTTCAGCCTTGGGTCACATAATGAACCTCCCCTTTTCCCACTTTTGTATATAAAATGCAAACCCCAAAGTTAACCTCTCAATCATTCACCCCCTGTTTTGAAAGAGAAGATTCAGAAAGCAAGCAACAAACTCACCCATCACAAAACAAAAAACCACCATTCCTCCCCAGCGACTCAACTTCCCTACCGGCAATTTCGCCGGTGAGATGAGTTTTCCGGCAGCCTACCTTTCTTCTTCTTCTTTTTCCTCTCGCATTGCTCGCTTCCCTGTCCAACGTCGTCACATTTTCCGTGAAAATTTCTAAATTCAGCCCGAAGCCGCATAATTTGAACGTAGTTTTCGTTTTGCAGAGTTCAAAAGTTATTCCGATTCCGTTTCTTTCTTCTTTCCTTTTCTTGACTGGGAAACAGGAAAATATTCTTTTGTAGAAACGGTTGCGTTTGAGGAATTCTTCTGGTGCTCCAACCAAAAGAAAGAAAAAAAAAAAAAACTGGAATTTATTTTTTTGGTAGATTTTGAGATCTGTCTCTTATGTATTGCTCTGGTTGAAGTGAAATGTTCAATGCATGCTTATGTAAAATGATGATCATGTTGCCAGATTGTACCTCTGGTTTCGATATGTAACGAATGCTTTTGTAGTAGTAAAAGCATTACCTAGGAGAGAGAGAGAGAGAGAGAGGAGAAGCGGCTGAATCTGGTATTGCATTGATTAGATTGTTTCAGTGGTGTCTTAATTTCGTTTCATGATTTGCTGAGATTTTTTGAAGTGAGAGAATCAGAGGGAGAATTGACTGAACCTTCTGGTGGGATCATTCAATTAGGCGTGAAGGGAGTTAAATTTTTTTTTTTGTTTCTGAAGTCTGAATTTGGTTGTCCAAAGTGAGCGATCAAATTCAAATGCGTTTCTCCAGTTTCAATAGCTCAGATAATGGTCAGATGCTCACTGTCCTTGGGAGTAGCCAAACAGAGTAATAGATTCTTCAGATCAACAAACTAGAAGCAAACAGCCTTCCAATTTTCCAATTGTTTCCTTCTGTATGCTAGCCATGCCTCCAATGAAGGTTCAGCCGATCGATTCTCCAACGATGAGGGAATCAATGCGCACAGTCGACAGTACCAAGCCGGTGTTGAAGTCCCGGCTCCGGCGACTCTTCGATCGCCAATTCCCTGGAGTATTGCGCGTCTGCTCCGCCGAGAAGTCAATTGTAGCCGGTGGCGAAACACACGTTTCAAAGGACTCTGCACCTGGTCCTGATTTCGAGCCGAGTTCCATATGTCTGGCTAATATGGTCCAGAATTTCATAGAGGAGAGCAACGATAAGCAATCAGTGACGGCAACGGCCGGCAAATTTGGCCGGAATCGTTGCAATTGCTTTAATAGAAACAGCAACGATAGCTCCGACGACGAATTCGATTCCTGGAGCGAATCCACTCCCAACTCCGCCTCTCATGGCGATTCATTTGATATTATCAAGGTAATTATTGATTTTCATTCTTATCAATTGTCAATGTATACTCTTCAAATTTTACGTTTCTAAATCTAGTCGCCGAATTTCAATTTTCTATCTATAGAGCTTGGTGCCTTGTACAAGCATGTTGGAGAGGAATTTGTTGGCGGACACGGCAAAAATCGTTGAGCAGCAGAGCAAAAGCTTCAAAAGGAAGGAAGAGCTGCGAAAGATGGTCACAGACGGTTTATCTGCCTTGGGATTCGACGCCTCCATCTGCAAATCGCGCTGGGAAAAATCGTCCTCTTATCCAGCTGCAGGTACTTTCTCATTCTCTGAGAGACTCTGACCGATCCACTTTTTTTAAAATGAAAATTATTGCAATTTCTTTGGCGGATGGGACTGAATTTTGTCCAAATACATCTTCTACAGGAGAATACGAATATATAGACATGGTTGTTGCCGGCGGAGGAGATCGGCTACTGATCGACGTTGATTTCAGATCCGAGTTCGAG
This sequence comes from Fallopia convolvulus, assembly GCA_964016875.1. Lineage (NCBI taxonomy): Eukaryota > Viridiplantae > Streptophyta > Magnoliopsida > Caryophyllales > Polygonaceae > Fallopia > Fallopia convolvulus. Next base: position 56,204,071 of record OZ024723.1, read on the forward strand.
ATCGCTCGATCGACGGGAGCGTACAAGACGATCCTGCAATCTCTGCCGTTCATATTTGTCGGAAAGGCTGATCGGCTAGAGCGGATCGTCTCTGCCGTGTCGGAGGCGGCCAAGCAAAGCTTGAAGAAGAAGGGGATGCACATCCCTCCTTGGAGGAAAGCCGAGTACATGAGAGCCAAATGGCTGTCTGTTTACACCAGAGCCACCGCATCGCCGCCGCGGTCCGATAATGCCGGCGAAGTGCAGCCGAATGCGGATAAGGAGCACGTAATGGAGAAAGCAGAGACCTGTACAACAGTTGGTGAGACTGAGACCGAGATTGAGGCCGGTGAGCTGGAGTTGATATTCGGCGAGCAATCTTCGTCGGAGTCAGATTCCGGTGAGGTGATACCGTCGCCGGCGAGTTGTTGCGGTGAGAAAGAGAAAGCTTTGACCTCACCGGTGGCGGTGGTGGTGATGCATTCACCGTGGCAACCGCCGGCCGTAAGGCCGAGGAGCTCCGAGAGAGGGGGAGCAAAAGTCGTCACCGGCTTGGCTTCGCTTCTCAAAGAGAAGCTCTAAAATTTTGTTTTTTTTTAATTATATTGATGTTGTCGTTTTGTATGTAAAGAATATGATTAGTATGAATGAACAAAGTATATAAAGATAAGATAATCATGAGATTTCAAATTTGCTTTTGTTATTTTGTTTAATCTGATCTAATAAAGATGGCACCAAATCTACCTTCTCATCATGTAATAAAATATTAAGGCCCATAAAGAAGCCAATGCGAAGCTGTGAATTAAAATATCATTTCCCAAATCCATCCGAGTCTACATACATTGTGGTGTTAGTGATATAGAATATCATTTTTTATATCTTTCAGAATTTTGTCCTCATTAATACTCCCTCCGTTTACAATAGTTATTTATATAGACTATTTTTTTTATTTTATAATAGTTATTTATATAAGAAATTTTTCCACTTATACCCTTAATAATTATACCACATTAATTATATACACTTTTTTCAAAGCAACTTTTAGTATTATAAAGTACCTTTTAATAGGAATAATTTTGGGAGAAAAAAAATTCCTCAATATATATTTAAATTTGTTTAAGAACAACTATTGTGAAACGGAGGTACTACAGTTTAAAAATGTAGGAGTAGATAATGGCTTTGGTGGTGGCTACTCTGGGTAGCTTCTTCTCGAACAGAACGCCGTATGTTAAACACTGAATAGTGAAGGCGGGGGAAAAGGGCTTCACTAGAATGGCGTGATATTATTCTCTTCTCTGCTCATTCGGTGTGGCGGAAACGTTTCTCCTTGATATTGCCAATAAATATACTCAATATATGCCTAAAAAAATACTCCGTTTGCAAAACACGTAATTCTTATGCCAAATTCTTTTCCGTAAAGTTAGTTTTCTAAGGATTGTGCCAAAATGCTCAAATTATCTACTCCTAGTAAATACTAATGTCGATCGGTGTTTTTTCTTCATTTTCTTGTACACTTCGTATTTTTTTAAGTACCGTATAATATGGTTTATTTCGTTTGTCAGCTAGTAAGGGCCCAGATGTACACGTGTCATGGATCGAAGGGATCAGAAGAAGGTCTATGTCAATTGTCAAAGTAAAAGTGGTGTGCGACGGAGTTGATAATGTGATATTGACTTCGTAGTCACTGTAGATTGGGCCCCTCATGGCCCACTGTGCCTATCTAGTAGTAAGGGATGTAGAGGTTGTATTGTAGGGCAGTATTGTATTTTTGTTTATTCCTTTTTTTTAAAAGATAAATACTTATATCCAATCATGCATTATTCAATATACTCCCTCCGTTTCACAATAGTTGTTCATATACACTTTTTTTCTTGTTTCACAATAGTTGTTCATATAATTTTCTTTTCCACTTATACCCCTAATAATTACACCATATTAATTATATACACTTTTCCCAATGCAACTTTTAGAGTATAAAGTAGCTTTTAATAGGGGTAAATTTGGAAGAATTTTCCCCCCTTAATATATGTGCAAATTTGTCTAAGAACAACTATTGTGAAACGGAGGGAGTAGATTTTTACTCAACTGTGCAATAGAATAATAGTATTCGATTTGATTTTTCACCTGCAATTTTTGTGCAAAATAATTATTTTATTCAATATTCTTACGCGCTTACACCTGTCCCTGACTCTAATCCTTATCCTCTTATACGTAGGAGTACGTAGTATTTTCTAGGAGTACTTATTTATTTTTAATTTATTTTAAAAATGAATTCTAACGTAAACATCAGCATAATGAAGTTGCGACCTGAAAAGGAACGATGTTTGTTACTATTGGAGGAAACAATGTCTGTTCCTTTGGAGGGAACAGTAGTGGGAACAGTAGTTCTCTGACGCATGCCTAAAATTTCGGCACGTTGTTAATTGTTGATAACGGTCATTTAAACGTTGTGTAATTGCATTGTAACTTCCTTAATGGGTTAATAACTGATGGGTGAAGTGGGTTATTGAGGATAACCTTCGTGGCACTTGGTAACCGCCGGTAACTTCTGGTAACCGCCGGTAACCGTTCCCTGAAATAGTTTCCTTTGCCTATATAAAAGGCTATTGGGAGATTGGTGTCGGGTTGGAATATTTGTTCATGTGGGTTCACATAATCAGAGGAGAGCGTCTCTCTGCATGATTGAACTTCAAATAGAGTCTAATATCCATTTTACATGAACTCTAAGGTTCGATCTCTTTCAGGAGCCTTGTTAGAGATCGGTTGGTTTGTCTTATCTCACTTCAAATTTCGTGGATTCCACAAGGCTATGTAGGGGGCGAAATATCGATTTCGGAAAGCGTTTCTACGTGATTCAAACCTATATCAAGTATGCATATGATTGATCTACAAAAGAGTCATCTTCAACTACATCCACGAAGAGGAACTCCACGGCTTCAACAACGCATTGTTCCCTTGGTACCAGCAGATTCAAGATCTTCGGTGGGAACTACGAAGCAAGAGTCCAAGACACCTACATTCGAAATCAATATTTTGAGATCAATCATATGGCAATGGTTTTCGAGGAAAGACAACCAATTTGAAGTTGGAGGAGATCAAAGGTTTGATTGTCCTACTTAAGAACCCAAAAATCTATAAAGGTGGATCCGAATTCTCTCATGTTTAATCTTGGGAAATGAAGGGTTTTTTCCTTGATATTATTCTGATGAATGATATGTAAAGTATGGTAATGGTTGATCCTTACCCATGTGTGATCTTTAGATCATGGAATAAGAAATTCGTGTAATGGATGTGTTTTGTACACATGTTCATGTTTTCTCGTTACTTAGTGAATGAGAATTGATCATTGTAATATCCAAGTTTTGATTGATCATATATAAGAGATTATTATATGATTGTGAAAGGAAAACTGAATTTTGGATCAAATAAATTTCGGATAACTAATCCCGAGAAGGAAACGTTGACTGATCCCGTGAGGGAATTGTTCCTTGATAAGATTATTGTTTCCTGAAGGATATGAATAAGTTATAGCAGTTGTCTATATGAAGAATTTTCTTTTTAGAAAGATGTATCTTTGAAGGGAACATTGAGTGTTCCTTGCAGTGGAACAAATCTGTTTCCGATGGATTGTTACTTGTTCCCTGATATAAATTGTATGAGAACAAGAGTCTATTAAAGGACGTTAAACTTTATGGTATTTGATAACCATTTAAGATGATCAAGGAAGCGATCATGAATAAATGATGTTATGAGTCTACTATACCTTGTGTGTAGATTACTCGTGATTAAATCTAGATTACTTACTCCAAGTATGTTGTTCCCTATACAGGTTACTGGAGTAAAGTCTACTAGATATCAGATTACTTAATTTAAGTCTACTGTTCCCTGGACAGATTACTTTATTAAGTCTACTGATGAAGGCCCTAGTGTGATTCACAGATTGGCTATTTGACTCTATTGTATTTTTACAGATTAGTCGGTTTATTTCATATTGTGCTTGTATTATATTTATAAGTTATTTTATTATATTTATTAATTGTACACTAACGATGGTGTTTGTGTAGCATGTATAATATGTATGATTTCATGAGAATTGGAAAATTCTATGAAGGACATGGGGGAGTTCGAAGTTAAGCCTTGGGGTTACTGTCCCTGGGAACGATGTTATTTGACAGGAAACGTGTTCCCTGGGAACAATGTCACTTGACATGAAAGCTTGTTTCTTGCATGGAGATGTATCATTTGATTTCTTGTCTTCTCTCATGGCTTTGAGTTTGTAGCTTACTTGGTAAGGACCATGGATTATGGTCTTAGTAATGACATAATTTCCTTGAAAATGGAAATGTTGGATGCAAGTTTGATTGTTAGATAGAGAATTATTTTCTAGAAGTAGATGGATATTTCTACTTGGAAACAGTGCCATTTCATGGGCTATGGTGAAATGATCTAGCATTCTGATTTTGACAATGGGAACGACATTGGTAGTGTGAGTTGTAGCCTTGTTTAAGATAACGACTATGGATTAAAATCTACAATGTTTCGTGAAGGCCGAAACAGATTTCAACTATGTGAGCAAAAGATCTCTTGCCAGAGGGGAACGATCATTGTTACAGTGTGCTATCACATGCCACGTCTTTTGGATGTGAGTATATGAAATGGATCGTGACACATAGTGTGATTTTGTTGTTTCAGTTCAGTAGAAACAAGTTTTACTAACCACTTGACGAAGGGGTTGGTTGTAAGGGAATGGATTAAAGACCCGTATAGCTTTCTAGTGATGGGATACCCAATTCCTACCTAATGAAAATTAGGGACAGAATTCAATGTGGAAAGCCCATACCTAGAAATTGTGAGCACAATATAACAATCCCCAAACGTGTGCTCTGTTCCTACAAGTTGGAGGTTGAAGGCATAGTCTTCTTAATAATTCCTTTGAAAAAGTGCAATTGTAGGTGCACGATTAAAGGATCTACCTATATGGACGTGAGGTTTGGCCGCTTCATGAAGCTTTGGGTTGGCTTCACATACGTTCACGAATAGATATGGACTCGAGGCCCTTAATAGAGTCAAGTAAAACTTTAGAGATGTAACGAAGCTTATGTGTGTGTTATCTTCATGCATCCAAAGTGGTTGATTGGTTCAATCCTTAGGACACCATGATTCCGGGGTGTTTGAAATGTGTAACTACACTAAAGCGGAAATGCAATCGTTTTCGACATTTTCGCTTATGCATGAGTTTGGGATAAAAGCTTGCTTATTTTATGAATCAAAGATTACACTAAAATGGGGGAGGATTGTTGGTGATTTTAGTGTCATCAAGTGATTATTCCCTATATGGGAACAATGCCTTTTAATGTGATTGGGGTTCATACGACACTATGAGATCTTACTTTGCTATGTCACGGGTTTGGGTGTGCGGAGTGCGCGCTTGTGTAAGCATAGTTGAGATCTAGAGGGAAATATTAAGGAGAAGTTGCGACCTGAAATGGAACAATGTTTGTTACTACTGGAGGAAACAATTTCTGTTCCCTTGGAGGGAACAGTAGTGGGAACAGTAGTTCTCTGACGCATGCCTAAAATTTCGGCACGTTGTTAATTGTTGATAACGGTCATTTAAACGTTGTGTAACTGCATTGTAACTTCCTTAATGGGTTAATAACTGATGGGTGACGTGGGTAATTGAGGATAACCTTCGTGGCACTTGGTAACCGCCGGTAACTTCTGGTAACCGCCGATAACAATTCCCTGAAACAGTTTCCTTTGCCTATATAAAAGGCTATTGGGAGATTGGTGTCGGGTTGGAACATTTGTTCACGTGGGTTCACATAATCAGAGGAGAGCGTCTCTCTCCATGATTGAACTTCAAATAGAGTCTAATATCCATTTTACATGAACTCTAAGGTTCGATCTCTTTCAGGAGACTTGTTAGAGATCGGTTGGTTTGTCTTATCTCACTTCAAATTTCGTGGATTCCACAAGGCTATGTAGGGGGCGAAATATTGATTTCGGAAAATGTTTCTATGTGATTCAAACCTATATCAAGTATGCATATGATTGATCTACAGAAGAGTCATCTTCAACTACATCCACGAAGAGGAATTCCACGGCTTCAGCAACGCAATGTTCCCTTAGTACCAGCAGATTCAAGATCTTCGGTGGGAATTACAAAGCAAGAGTCCAAGACACCTACATAAAACAATGTCTTTTATAGTTACGTTGTAATAAAACAAGTCTCAATCCCAAAGCCAGCTTATTTTTTAACGTATCCCAAACCTAACTTAAGAAGCAATAAGTTCATATATCTATTTATTTTTCAGGTCAATGGTCAAACTCGTTGTGAGTCGAATAACGAGTATACCTAAGGTAGAAATGCAATACGGAGTATTAAAAATACCCTTCTGTTTTTTTTTGGCTAAACTATAAAAAAACACTAATAAAAATACCCTTCCATTCTTGATGTATAATGTAGAATGTAATTGCGTATTGTAATTAATAGGCTTTTTATTGTCAAATGGTCATCTTTGAACCGTAGAAATTTATACCCGTAGACATTAAAAATTGGTTACTTTAAAGCTGATTACCAACTAATGAAAACCAAAACCAAACCCCAAAAACTGGTTCGAATTCGATAGAGTTGTTTAGACTATGGGTGAAGTTCTAAAACCCTATAGTAATTTGGTGAGCCCTAGAGGAAATAATTAAAAAGAAAAAAAAATCATAATTAGATATGGTGAGAGGTAAATCTAATCTCAACCATTGATATTTTATTTAACGATTGAGATCTATTAAACTATACCAGTAATCATAAAAATACGTTGTCAAAAAAAATCGCTCAAAACATTTTACTACTGCTTGATATCTTTATTCATTAATCATGGACAAAACCACAGGTAGAGTTTGTTAAATGTAACTTTGTCGGATCAAAATTGAATAATGGATCCGCTTCTGGAGGGGCAATACTAAGGGACCATAATGGTAATATGATTGATATAATATCAAACAAATTTGGCAATATTTAGGTGATAAGGGCTGAGGCTCTAGCGTTAAGGGATGGGATCAACCTGGCACGAAAGTGGAAATGCAAGAATATAGAAATAGAAGGGGACAATTTGCAAGTCATAAAAGTTGTCCAAAGAGCTAAAAATTGTCCATGGGAAATTGAAATAATTATGGCGGATGTTCTGGCTTTGCTCCAAGAGTTCCAGAACATCAAAATCATTCATGTGTAACAGGGGTCTAATATTATGGCTGATACTATTGCTAAACTGGGCCACAATCTCCCTGTTAATGATATTCGGAACCACCAAGAACTTAAAGTTCTCATCTGCCAGAATGCTCTAGGACGCCCTCCCTAGCAGAGTGGCTCCTAATCCTTACCTAATAAAAAAATCATTAGCGGTTATAAAATCCAGGTAATTGATGACGTACAGCCTATACTACGTCTGGACCGGAGTGTGGTTGGAGCCCGTAAGGGGTGTTGCTCCTTTCAAGCCTCTCTGCTAAATCCACACCGCCAGAGAGTCTCGAATTCGAGACCTCTGGACAAATGCTTAAGCGACCTAGCACCAATTACCACTAGACCAAGAGATATTTAATACTAGTTACTAGTATATTAAAGTAAATTATCATATGATTACCTGCCCAAAATTATACTACTCCGTATTAATCAAGACATACCAATTTTTAAAGAAATGATTGGTCAGGAAAAACCAAAATGAAATTGCTTTATCATATGATTACCTGCCCAAAATTTATACTAATGTGAATTATTGGCATAATTTACTACGATTAAATCCTTAACTAGTGTTATCCCCGTACCATGTACGGATTAATATAAAAAATATATTATTTCTTAATTAGTAGTAGAACAATCTATTAGAATGTAAATGATGTTATAAGAACATTTAATATACAAAATATAAGGATTTAATCAATTCATTTATTTAGAACTGAAAGAAAAACTTCCACATCAATATCTTGAATTCACTGATGAACTCGCCCACAGTTTCTAAGCTGAGAGGCGGGTGTCCCTGGTTTTGTTCTCTAGGGGAGTTTATGCAGTGTCTATTAGTTTCATCCATCTATGTTGAAAGGGCCCAAGGAGATCAGAAGAAGATTGGTGAAAGTGATGTTCGAGAATAGAAGAAGATCAGTAAAAGTGAAAATAGAAGAAGATTGGACAGCCGATTCCCTTCCGCAATCCTATCGGTGAAAGTGATGTTCGAGAATCGGTGGCACAAGAAAAAGTGAAGTCCCTAAAAAATATCCTCCATAGAAGAGCTATTATAAAGAAATTGATAATATGGGTAATAGTGTATTGAAGGTTAGAGCGGTTTAGAAGAGAGTGGGCGAGTAAGTTTAGGAATATGGATGAAGTGGGTTAGTGGTTTTAGAGTTTTCAATAGAATACGTTTTTAATTTTTGATTGGACACGATTAAAATTATGAAAACAATTTTTTAGAATAAAAAGGAACAATTGTTTATTTCAGATTAAGCCATTTTTTTTAAAGGTTTGGTTTCTCTTTTACTATTGTACTAAGTAGATTTCCTCGTTATAAAAAAATTAAGAAGAGAGAAAGTATTGCATATCTATACGTTAAGAGAAATCAAACTTGTACGTAATGGGAGAATTGTAGATGTTATAGTAAAGTATAGTGGTTAGTGGTTGGTTACTTGGTTAAACAAGAAGCATCTACATTGGACCTAAAAACATGGGTGGATAGATCCATCTGTTGACCAGATTGCCCACGTACGTGACCTATGATAAAAAATTGTATCGTTTGTACATAAATGACCTTTTGAAGAGCAAGAGCTAATAACGTACAATCTTTATTTTTTTTTGGTAGAAATTAACGTATAATCTTTATTATCTCCTCATTATTTACACAACTAGCTGAATATAAGCAATGTAGCAATAGCATTGAAGCTTGGTTTTCGGATGTATATAGGATGCCTAACATTCAACAATAACATAAAAAAAGTACCACTTTCTACATTTATGATAACGTGATCAAGTAATAGGAAATACTTGAAAAAAATGGGAAAGAATAAGTTGTCCTTCAAATCTCAGTACAATTTTTTTAAAAAAAAAAGTGGTTATCATTCATGCCCCTAATCCCCCGATGCAAATACGAAGGGTGATTTTGGAGGGTGACTAATTTGAATGGATACAGACAGGGCCAAACATATGGCCATATGGGTTACGCCATGTGATAGTTGTGGCCGGGCATCTATATTACGGCTTTAACAAATTCCATCAATCGCTATTTGTAGGAGGAGCGCCTTTTTTTTTTTTGGCCATTTTCCATTTCATGACAAAAACGGCTCCTAACTTTCTCCACCACCACTGTCCTCCCATCAATTCCACTTTAATTATACGCTTCCAATTAGATTCCCTTTCCAAATTTGTGTTATCATCTAGAAGAGATTTTTATGACTGGATAATTATTCGTCAAAAGAATTTGTAACATACTTTTATGCATCCACATATGTAATTTTAATGACCAATCACCAGCTGGCCTAGCAAGATGAGGCGCTAGGTTTCGTAACTGTTTGTCCAGCAATACCCGATGCGGATTAGAACGATTCTGACCGATTGAACCAGGTGGGAAAATTAGATTTTGTTTCAAAAATTGTTAGCTCAATTGAAATTATGATACATTTTATCTATTTTACCTTCTTTTTTTACTATTATTTTGACCCCAAAAATGAAATTATTTTATGGTAATGATTAAAGACGACAAAGGTAGCAAGCACATAACGGCCCACTTGTTGTTTAATGTTTTAATGGGTCGTGTATTATTCCATATGGCCCAATATCATTTTTTGTTAATGGGCCGTGTATTATTCCATACTGCCCAAATCTCACATGATAACTCTCATACCCGAAAAGAGAACGTTGAGGAAGTTTGGGAAAATAATGCAGAAGTCGCAGGGAAAGCAAGGAGCGGCCGCCGGCGGAGCTTCCACTCCGGCGCCGAAGAGAGGCCGGCCCTTCGGAAGCGGAACCAACAGTGCCGCTGCTGCAGCCGCAGCGGCTGCGGCTGCGGACGCTGCTGCGCCAGCGACTCTATTGGGTCCCACCCTCCAAGTTCATAGTGCATTTGCTGGTCAGTTTTGGCGAAAACCCTAGAACACCTTTTTTCTTTTCCCGATGATATTTTTCACGAATTGTGATCCTGAAAATTTGCGATCTTTTATATGGACGTGTAGATTAGGAGAGATCATGAGAGGACTTGATTTGTTCTGTTAATTGCACAATCCTTTACCTTTCAATTGAAATTCCTTTCGTTCTCAGATTGGTATGTTTTTAGTGATATCTTGAATAGCAAGATCCATATTATTTTTAAGTGTGATTTCATCTTAGTATGTCCACGTCAAGAGCATTCATGTGCCTAGGGCACGTTTAATGGGGGCTCCCATTGAATAATCACGGGCAAACAGTTCAATTAATGCAGAGTCATTATTTGTCTTAGGTTGCGTTCTAATACTGTGATATTAAGCAATTGGAAGTCTTTACAAATATAGCATTCAGTCAATAATTAATGTAGAGGAACCTGGGGTTAATATTGCATTATCAATTCATGATCGATTCAGTAGCAATTCCTTTTTGTAAGTAACTGTCTCCTGTTTGCCTTGCTGAAGTTTCTTTTTCTACTATGAATTGAATTGTATTATGCTACATTGCAGACCAAAACCACAAGAGGATAGTTTTGGCTCTTCAAAGTGGCTTGAAGAGTGAGATAACATGGGCGCTGAATACACTTACTGTCCTTTCTTTCAAAGAAAAGGATGAAGTGCGGAAGGATGCAACTCCTTTAGCTAAAATACCAGGATTACTTGATGCTGTTCTTCAAGTTGTATGTACCACTCTTTTCAGGAACTAGACTGTTATCATCTTTGAAGTGGGTGCTTCGGCTTATGATTTTGAGTCTAATATTCTTACTATATTAACAGATTGATGATTGGCGTGATGTAGCTTTACCAAAGGAGCTTATAAAGCGTCGAAGAGTAAGAACATTAGGAGTGAATTATGCTGTGACTGGATTTGGTAAAGAATACGGGGCGTTAGGCTCCGGTGGCAGTCACCAGTTAACAAAGTAAATCCTGTAATTTTTATACACTCTCGTTTGTGCAAATTGCTTGTTTCGTTAAAACGATTGTCTAGAGCTAATTCTAATATAATATACATAAGTTAAGGGCAAACTAAACCTTTTAAGTGTAATTGTTTTACAAGTTAGTTTACCAACTTAATCCATGACTCCTAGCAGGGAGGAATTCACTTTTAGCCTTGAATGCTTGTTGCTGCAGTGGATCAAGTTCATCCCTGGGAGATTCATCATCCCAGAAACCTGTAACCAAACGTCCACTAACAGAATGGTGGTTTGAGGAAGATGGTCTTTTCAACCTGGATGAAGAAGGGCGTGCAGAAAGGCAGCTTTGTGCTATTTCTGCATCAAATATTATCCGCAACTTTTCTTTTATGCCTGACAATGAAGTCATAATGGCTCAACATCGACATTGTTTGGAAACATTGTTTCAGTGCATAGAAGATCGTGATATAGGTAGGAGTTGATAAATAAATTAATAAAAATTGTACCTCATGCATCCTGTTGATTTATCTGTAGATCATTCTGGGTGAATGGCGTGTTGTCTAGGCTGAAGAGTAAGTGAGGGAGTGATTGATGGAAGAGCTTTTAAACCAAACTGAGAGTCAAACTCCATAGATTGTTTATTAATCAATCCAGATTATATAGGTGAATGAATAAGGTAGGTCTATAGGTTTCTCATGTAAGTAGAACATAACCAAGTTTAAGCATGTGACTCTATATTATTTCTAGTCAAAATTTTAGACTTTCTAGTCTAGTCTACTACCTTTGCCTATGATTCTTTTCTTTTATCCGTTACACAGAGGAGACAGCTTTGGGAGGTTTCGATTTTATCATTAACAACTTACTCAAAAATCTCTTGTATAGAAAAGATTTGATTGCCTTCTGACATCATGCTAAATATTTTTTGAATATCCGTGAAACTTTTCTGTGGATGTATATGTTTGCTGATAAAATTTTATTCTGAACAGAGGATGAGGAGCTTGTTACTAATGCTCTTGAGACTATAGTAAATGTGGGTCCTTTGCTTGATTTACGAATTTTCAGCTCCTCAAAGCCTTCGTTCATCAACATAAAGTAAGTTCAATTGATTATGCCTTCTGATTCTTGGGAAGTTCTGCTTAACATCACCTTACAAAGTATTTTGTGCTCATTAATCAGGGAGAAGGATGCAGTTAAAGCCATTGTGGGCATGCTAGACTCTCCATTGAGGGCATGGCATTGTGCAGCAGCCGAATTGCTTGGCCGTTTAGTTATAAATCCTGATAATGAGCCTTTTCTTCTTCCTTTTGCCCCACAGGTTTATATCCTATCTAGTATTTCAAAAACTTGAATAAGAAATCTGACATTGTTAAATTTGAATGTTTTGACAATTTGGCATACATTTACTCTTTCTCTAGATTTATAGGCGACTAGTTGATCTTCTGAGCTCATCAACGGCTGATGCCCAAGCAGCAGCTGTTGGTGCATTATATAACCTTGCAGAGGTTAATATGGACAGCAGGGTGAAACTCGCAAGTGAGCGATGGTGAGATTCTTTTTTCTCCCACTTTCCAAAATTCCCTGACGAAAAGGGAATTAGAAAAGAATTGCAAAAGTGCATCTGCTGTTATACATTATGAGCAAATTGCTGATTGCTCACTATACTCTATATGAAAAATCTCCCTAATAATGTACAATTCACAACATTGACTTTCACTAATTTGTTTTCAGGGCCATAGACAGATTGTTGAAGGTTATCAAGGCTCCACATCCAGTGCCAGAAATCTGTAGGAAAGCAGCTATGATCTTGGAAAGCCTAGTATTAGAACCACAGAACCGAGCTCTAATGGTGGCCTTTGAGAATGCCTTTGCAGAGCTTCTATTTTCAGATAACAAACAGTCTGACTCCTTTGCTAGGATATTGTTTGAATTGACATCTCGACCAAATAACAGGATGGGAACTGCGCGTGGAATCTGGGGCATGTAGGTAAATTTAACCCTCTCCAACCTAACTTACCTCATCTTGTTTGTCTTACAGAGTCTGGGTAGTTTTGTTTCCTCCCCAATATTTACAGACAAATTGAGTTTGCCACATCCATATAATTCCAATTCAATGTCACCTGCTTTTCTCCTGACTACATTAATCTTGTAATTTATGCCTGGAAATTCTGGGTAAAGCAAAAGGATTGTACTGACATGCTTGTGTAACTTGTGTTTGAGTGGTTGTGAATTGTTTTTTCTTGTAGACCTCTCGCTTATAACAATAATATCTCATAAATTGTTTAAAGTGGACATAGTAATATTTACATTAAAACAAAAACTATTAGTTATATAAATCACGTTTCTTTTGGTTTAAAAAAAATCCCTGGTTAAACTAGAACAGGATATTCAGCCTGAGTCCGGTTCGGTTTTCAGTGTTCGTGTTCGGTGTTCGGTTTTCGGGTATTCAGTTTTCGGGACCAAACCTGAAAGTGTACATACCTAATGGAATATGCCTAATATAGAGAAGGTATCAGTATCACATGTCATGTTGATAGAAAAAAAATTCTAAGTAGCCAAGTTTAGGTTAGCCAGGTTAGGTTATCAACCATAAATGTATATGCTTGCACTTCCTTTTCTACTTATATCACAAGAATTTGTCTTCACATTGATTTATGCACGGCACGCGCGCCACTCGTTTGTTTTTGTGTATTTAAGTTGGTCATTTTTTTTGGTTGCTTGTCAAAGTTTTATTAATGAGTGGAAAAGAACTCTTCAACGGTGGTTAGCCCTTCTCTTCCTTTTCTCCCAACCTCCACCCAACTACTGCCCTTGTAATGAATGATTTCGTGTAAGCTAGATCTTTTATACTTGTATATAGGTGTTGAAAGCTGTAGGCAAATTGTTATCTACAAGATGTCAACAAAAAATTGTTAACTACAAGACTGCAATTAATGTAATCACAACTAGATTGATTGTTGCACGGTTAATGAATGATATTTTGCAGCCTTCCCTTCTTCACTGGTCAAATGTGGGCCGTGTGGCCTCAGGAAAAAATGGCTAGTTTGCTCTTGTGATCAAGTGCCACCTACTTGAATCCTAACATTCTCATTGCATATCTTACGATTAGGGATTAGGGGTGTGCATTTGGATCAGAAATTTATAAAAACTAGGACCACAAAGATAAAAAACATTTTTCTTATTTTAATCAATTTTTTCAAGGTTAGGCAAATCCGGACCTTATATATATATAAAAATTATATCTAGTGAAACCTATTGCCTCCCGATTAACTAACAGCCACTGGAAAATTTCATACTTAGCCTATGGACTGGATCAGTCTGGCCCACATTTGCATAACCCTACGATTTATCCATTCAACCAGAAATTAAGCTTCATAAAAAAAAAGTTGTCACACGGAAATAGTAAAATTGATTTTTCAAGTCCCTTTTTTTTCATAATTTATTTTAGTTGAATAAATAAATGGGCAAGAAAGTTTATAGTTGCTGTGACTTGTGTGAGTCTTGTGACACAAAATTATGTACTTTTTTTTTATGTTGACTGATTATGCACATAAAAAAAAAATCATAAGGCTCAAGACATTATTGGTTCTTTATCCGTATTGTTCTTATTAATCTCAGCATCTTTCCGATCAACTGCATTCCTATTAACATTTAATTAATCTTGCTAATCTTTCTTTCCTAACAGACAGGTAGAATTCACACGAGTATCACTACCGCCTGTTTGTGAGAGTGATACGTATGTTAGTAAATATTACATGTCTCTTGCACGTCTTTTTCTACTATTAGTCTTTCATACATGACAATGCAAGTGTTATTTTAGCAAGTGATACGTCTTTCTTTTTCTTTCTTTTTCTTTTGGGTAGAAAGTGATACGTCTTTCTAGTATTAGAGTTTTTATACATGAAATTGAGAAATCCCCTTCTTTTGGATAAAGTTCATATTTGGTTTATGAACGTTGGGATCGGAAGTGTTACAAACACATTTCTTATGTTTTTATCTATTAAAGTCAATGAATTATATACCGGATTTGGTACCAATGTGGTGTTATCATCAAGTTTTCCGTCAGTAAGCGTTAAAATACACTACATCCTAATTTGCATCCAAGGTACACTATTGGATTTTTTTTTCGGTCTAAAGTACACTATTGGATTTTTAGTATGCTACTGTTGGATTACATGTCTTAATTTTTTTTTTATAAGGACTGAAAATTATAAAAAAACATTGTCAAAGTTTGGTGGGCCAAATACGGACGGATAGGGAGATCGTCCTAAGTCCCAACACGTGCGACAAACCCATCATATAAACCCATGTAGTTTCATCATAAAACTAATCCACCTAATACATTTTTTGGACCGAAGACTGGTACAGATGTCCCTCGCTCCGGTCCAATCCCTGTCCAAAAATCCGATCTAGACTGAATTTTTCCTAACCCTAATCACTAGGTCACCTCATGTGGGACTTGTTAGAATAAATCCAATATTAAAAAGCAAAGAGATGTTATAGGAGACATTTGGTGCCTTCCTACATCGGAAGAAAAGTGGGTGATTTGTGCAACTTATAACAGTCTCCACACTAGAGAAACTAAAATCCTAAACGCTTCAAGGGAGAAGGAGTACCTCACGTGTACGTACGCCGCCAACCGACTCGTGACACTTGCGTAGTGTGGTCATTCTCTTACATGTTTGTTAAATTTTTTACGGATAAAATAAGGGCCAATTGGGTTGCAGATTAGTCGATTCAATGACTCTTCCATAGTTTAAGGTTTTTGACTAATTCTTTACCTGATGAAATTTTTCGAAACATGGGATTCAATCCCAGATTTATTTTTCAAAAATTAAAATCCATTTCGGTTTTGACTCATTCACTGGATGGTGGAGTAGTGGAGAGATTTAAGGAAGCGCTAAAATCGATTCTAGTTTTCTCTCCACTACTCTTCAAAGATCATCCAAAAAAGTCAATACGCTTTCTTTTTCAAACTTTGCCCTATCCCGCCTAGGGTTCTGAAACAACCGTGCGTCGCCCATGGCGTTGCCTGCTGACGCTAAAAAACCCCTGGATCTTTCAACAACAACAATGGAAGTCGACTCCCCTCCACCGAATGCTTCCCCTACGTCCATTTCAGCCAATAACCAGACTGCTACTGCACCGGTGGTTACAACTGTCTCGTACATGGACAAGGTAGCGGGCTCATCTACAACACAAGACTCAGTGGCCGCAGCCATTGCGTCACTGGAAGAACGTCCGGAACTGTATGACATGGAGGATGATGAGATTCCGGAAGAGGATGACCCAACATGTCCTACCATCACTTTGACAAAGCAAGAAAAATGTGAGCTTCGCAGGCCGTGGGCCGGGTTATGTGCATCAACATGTTTGACAAAGGGCCGGGTTATGTGCAACTCAAAAAGAAATTGGAGCAGAAGCGGAAGCTTGAGGGTGAACTAACCCTAGTGGATATTGGAAATGCCTATTATGTGGCTAAGTTCACGAATATGGATGACTTGAATCATGTCCTCTCTCAAGGACCTTGGATGATCGGTGATAATTACCTAATGATCCGACGTTGGGTTCCGAATTTTGATCCATTTGAGGACCATGCTAAATTCCTAACTGCGTGGATTCGGATCCCGAGCTTCAGCATGGAATAAATCAATGGGAAGTTTCTAAGCCGCATCGGGAATACAGTTGGAAGGGTCCTGAGGATTGATAAAACCACGATGGATGCTGATCGTGGTCAGTTTGTACGGTTGGGAGTGGAGATCAACCTCGATCATGCTTTGCTATCAAAGTTTCTATTGCGGGGACGTACGTGGGATGCGTGCTCTTTGCTATGAATGTGGTATAATAGGCCATACAAAAGATAGATGCCCTTTATTGATTAACCAACACCAATGCTCGGAAACGACGCCAACAAGGCCGCCCACCACCACCAAATCCAACAGACCATTTGTGCCGATGGATGAAAACTTTGGTCCATGGATGCACGTTAAGAAGCCGGTTCATAAACCAAAGCCTCTGCATCCAAAGCCAAGCAACGAAAATGGCCAATCCCCACAATCAGGCAACGCAATCCAAGTAAATGAGGGCAATACGGGGTCAAGATTTGTTGCGCTAATGGCATCATCGGAACCTTCTAATGATAAGGAAGCCTCGAAGTCTAGTCCACAAGGCCAAATTCGCCAGTTAGAGAAAGGACAATCGCCGATGGCGATGAATGCCACACTTCCTTGCCCTAACCCTAGCGTGTCGAACAAGAAACAACAAGAAATCAGAACCGTAATTTTGGCGGAGGAAGACCAAGCAGCGAATATTGATCCCAAAGATCTCATGGGCCCACAAAATCCGAACAAAATGCCAATAAAAATGCAAAAAAGAAAGATAAAAAGGAAAACAAAGATTCTACATTATCTTCTGTTATCAAGCCACAAAAAAGCCATCCTCTGTTCCCCTTACGACTACTAAATATTCGGAATTCCAAAAACCCCAGCTTATTGCGGAAAACCTGAATATCTCAAAAGATTCTACCAATTCCCCACAAACATACCCGCCAAAGCTAAACCCTGCCACTCCACCCATCACCGTATCACCACCAACAAACCCTCCTCGTCCATTTGACAATGGACCCCCGGATCTGGATTCAACCGCAGATGGTTCTCAACAGCCTAAGCTTGGTGGTTTCAAACTGCCAGATGGGCCCGTTCTTGGCGACACTGCCTCGCTTGGCAAACAGGATGTTGGTGGACTTTCTACCGAGGGAAGCGGAGACTCGAACACTGTTGTGCCGAGTCTCAATGCCAACAAGACTATCTAAAGCTTTACGTAGCATTGCCTATGTTGCGTTAGCTTATGATGTGTCTTCTAGGAATACTACAACTCCCATCTTTGGGGACCTTATTAACTCCTTTTATTTTATGGATAATCTCAGCCTACTTGTTTGGAATGTTAGAGGGGCGGGTGGCGCCAATTTCATGTCTACTATTAGAGAACTTATTCGGTTTCACAACCCAACAGTCCTGGCTTTGGTAGAACTGAGAATTAGTGATTTGAGAGCTGATGATGTTTGCCGCCGAATCGGCTTTGATGAGATGCTTAGAGTGGATACGGTGGGTTTCTCTGGTGGCATTTGGTTGTTATGGAGGACGGAGAATGTGTTAGTGATTCCTCTATCTCTTAATACCCAACTTATCACAGTTGAAATCATCAGGCGAGGGGATGAGCCGTGGATGCTCACTACTGTCTATGCCTCATTGGACCTGAATGATTGGCTTGCTTTATGGAATAACTTAGAGATCATGGCTCGAACAAATAACCTTCTTTGGCTTATTGCGGGGGATTTTAACGCAACTCTAAACGACAACGAGCGCTCTAGTTCTTCTATCGGTTCAAATCGTGCTTTGACCGCTTTTGCTGATTGTGTTGAGAAATTGCAACTGATTGACTTAGGCTATGAAGGCCCTCAGTTCACATGGTCGATTGGAAACTCTATTGCCACTTACAAAGCGACAAGATTGGACAGATGATTATGTACTGATTCTTGGAGACTTCGATCCCCGGAGGCGTCTGTCAAACATTTAGTGGCGCCACATTCAGACCACACACCGCTCTTCATAAGTATCTCTACTTCTTTGCCTACAAATTCCAACAACCGACCGTTTCGATTCCAAGCGGCGTGGCAATTGCTTGATGATTTTGATGAGTTCTTGAGAAACAGTTGGGCACTTTCTCGGAACCTGGCCAATTCTTTTGATGGGCTCACTGCTGATTTGTCCAGATGGAATAAGCAGGTGTTTGGTAATATTTTTCTTCGCAAACGTAAACTTTGGGTGAGATTGGAAGGAGCATGCAGAGTGCTGGCTTGTAATCCGTTTGCAGGGCTTATTAGGCGTGAAAAGGAGTTGAGAAAAGAGCTTGAATTAGTGTTGCAACAAGAATAATTGATGTGGTTTCAAAAATCTCGTGCCTCGTTTCTCATTGATGGTGACTGAAATACGAAATTCTACCATCTTTCTACGGTCATCAGGAGAAGAGCGAATAAAATCACAACTTTACCGATTATCGATGGCTCATGATCTTCTGATGAGACCGAAATTAAGGGTGTCGTGTTGAATTATTTTGCAGATCTCTATACTGCACCGCTGGTTGATCAGGCTATTTCTATGCCACCACCAGGGGTTAAATTTCCCACGATTAGATCAATCTCATGTTAAGGACTTAGCCAAGCCTTTCTTTTCTGCCGGTGTGTGGAATGCTCTTAGTATGATGGCTCCGTATAAAGCTCCGGGCCCTGATGGGTTTCCGGCGGTCTTTTATCAAAAAAATTGGCATATTGTGGGGACTCTTGTCATTGACTCGATCCTTAAAATGGTGAACGATGGGATTTTTCCGGAGGGTATTGGTCATGCTTTAATGCATCTTATATCGAAGCAATCTCCACCATCTAATGCGTCTCATTTTCGACCAATCTCTCTTTTGAATGTGATGTTTAAAAACGCCACTAAAATGGTTTTGAACCCGCCTAAGCGAGTTTTATTCTGGGGCGACAAATCGTGGATAATGTGGTTATAGTGCAAGAAGTACTCCACTCTTGTTCTAATGCTCATAATTCCAATAGATTTATGATCCTCAAAATTGACTTATCCAAGGCATACGATCGGATTAGATGGAGTTTCCTATGAGAGGTGCTAATTCGGGCTCAATTACCAGCGGCTTTGACTAATCTTATTATGCGCTGCCAAACAGGTAGTCGAATGGAGATGCTATGGCATGGCTCTAGGGCCGGGCAATTTACCTCATCACATGGCATCCACCAAGGGGATCCTTTGTCCCCGTATCTCTTTGTGCTATGTATGGAGTACCTGTCTCAAATCATTCAAGAAGCGGTTATTAATGGAAGTTGGAAGCCTATTTATGAGGGTAATGTGGCTTTATTCCATTTATTTTTCGCTGATGACTTGATTTTATTTGCGGAAGCTTCTCCAGACCAAGTTGTGATTGTTCAAAATTGCTTGGAAAGGTTTTGTACTTACTCAGGTGAAGAGGTCAATTTTCAAAAGAGCATTGTTTTGTTCTCTAGAAGAGTCAGTACACCACTCAAGTCTCAGATTAGTGCTTTGCTCGCTATGCCGGTGTCGGAGGATTTTGAAAATTATTTAGGAGTGCCGGTGACGTGTGGCGTATGACTTTTGACATGTACAACTACTTAATTGACAGAGTAACTTCGAGATTGGGGAGTTGGCAATCCAAATATCTCTCAGCTGCAGGCAGGATCACTTTGGCAAACTCAGTCCTTTCAAGCTTACCGATCTATGCTATGCAATCTACTTTGGTACCACGCTCAATTTGCGACGCTATTGATCAAAAAATTAGGTCGTTTATTTGGGGTTCTACTCATGATAATCGCAAAATCCATTTGATCTCTTGGGAAAAGATTGCTCAGCCAAAGCGGTTTGGTGGCCTTGGTTTGAAAACAATGCGTATTACTAATGTTTCTTTTCTTGCCAAGTTGGGCTGGCGTTTGACACAAGAACCTGATGCTTTATGGAGTCAAGTTCTTAGAGGAAAATACTGTGGCAATCGTCTGGACATGGATATGTTTATAACTCGGCCATGATCTTCGTATATGTGGAAAGGAGTGATTCATGGGGCCAAAGTACTTGAACAAGGTTTGAGAATGGTGGTGGGCAATGGACGAACGACTTTTTTTTGGACCCACCCCTGGCTCACTCATGAACCACTAGCTGATTTGGCTATTTCCCCTATCTCAGATGACGTCCTGGGGGCAACTGTTGCAGACTACTACTTGCCTTCTGGATGGAATTGGTCGGAGTTCTTGCATTATCTTCCTGGTGACATTTTGCAACGAATAGCGGTTGTTGTGCTCTTGCCTGATGATGATGCAACTGACAGAATTTCTTGGAAGCTCACGCCTTCTGGTGAGTTTTCCACTAAGTCAGCACGCGCTCTGATCTAGCCTACTGAGCATCAGTTTCCAAGCCAAGTTTGGAATGCTATCTGGAGTACTCCTACTCAGCAACGGGCTAGACATTTCATGTTTCTAGTTGCCCACAATTGTATCTTGTGCAACTCGAATAGGGTCCGACGGCACTTATCGGTGGAGGCCAACTGCAACAGATGTTCACAGGAGGAAACCAGTCTTCCTGCGTTGCGTGATTGTGACAAAGTGAAAGAGGTTTGGCTTGCTCTAAATGGTAATGGTCTTGATCCAAGCTTTTTCACTACTATGGACATCCATCAATGGCTTTATGACAACATCAAAGGGAAAGATGGCTGGAGCACGCTCTTCTCGACCATGATTTGGCAAGTTTGGAAGGTCCGAAATGCTCTGGTTTTCCAGCACACTGATGACATTGCTCTTCTTTCAAGGCGAGTGATTTCCATTGTGGAAGCTTACATGGCTGCTGCACAAAAGACCAGGCCTTTAACACCAAGCGTTAACACTGTCGAAACACCAAACGAAGCTGTGTGGAAGCCTCCGCCTTTGAGCTGGATTGTTCTTAACACTGATGGGGCGTCTAGGGGAAATCCGGGTGAAGCAGGGGGTGGAGGTGTTTTTAGAGATTCCACTAGTGGATTTATGCACGCCTTTGCTGTCAAGCTTGGAGTGATCGATGCCTTTACTGCAGAATTAAAGGCTATAAACTATGGGCTTCACATTGCAAATCGCATGAGGTACACACAACTGGTGATTCAATGTGACTCTGCTGAAGTTGTTAAGATGTTGAATTTGCCAAATTTAACCCCTCATAAGGACTTCTACAGTTCTACCTCATCAAAGAAGGTAGGCGGCTGATTTCGGAGTTCCATGGGCGAGTCAGCTTAGTCCATATCCGAAGAACAACTAATGTTGTAGTTGACAAATTAGCTAATTTGGCTTTTGAGTCCCAAGCCCCTGTTATAGAATACGTTTATGCTCCTGACTGTATTGCGCCCTTACTTATGGCGGATGTTGTAGCCCTTAGGGGTAACTAATTTTCTTAATGCTTAATAAGATTTTCGCAGGGGCCTAGCTCCGTTTCACGGCCAAAAAAAAAGATCATCCAAAAACCGTCATCTCTTTTCTTCTTTCCGAAATATGCAAACTCGTTACTTTTTTTTTTGAGTTTCGAGGATCTCATCTCCTCTTTTGTGAAGTATATATACGAAATTGAAGAGAGTTGTGCTTAATATTGAGAAGACAAATACGGAGTATTTGGACCCATATTTAATTTCTCCTCTAAATTCTTTTTTTGGGTTGAAACTCCTCTAAATTCTTTTGCCCTTTAGTGATTGTACTCTATGTCCTATACCGATATACGACGGATTTAGGTCCAGTGGAGTTGTGAAAAAACTCTATCGATAGAGTTGAGAAGATTCTGATCGTTAAATAACAATTCAACGTCTAAGATTAGATTATTCTCTCTCCATATAATCTTATAATTTTTTTTCTTTTTAATTTTTTCCGACGGGCTCATTAATTTCCTATACGGTTTTAGTAATTCACTCATAGAGTTATTTAACAACTCCAATCGAACAGCATGCGTCTGTGCTTTTCTATCAAAATCAATTTCGAATATGCTCTAAAAAAACAAATGGATTCCGAATATTCCAAGTTCATCCTTGAAACCATAACCCGATCAGCTTGCATAGCTTTTGATCACACTTGAGCACACTTCAGCTCCTCCACCCAGAATCGATCAATTCAGACAAACTAAAAAATTTATGTATATATTCATGAGTCATGAAAGCAAAGCCTTCCATGTTACATATACTGATATACCCAAGTAGTACACTTTCCAACTTAAACTGAACCACAATTCGCCTCTAAAAACTCTTACCAGAAACCAGAAAATCTACATCATATTTCACAATCAAATTAATAAAAAAAAAACCAACCATCACCAAATCTAACACCATTCAAGAAGCATTAATGGATGCAATCTTAGGCACATGGACAGGGAACCTCTCAATCTCATCCATCCACGGATTCTTCTCCTTAGCCGGATTGATCGTCCTCAACGCCCTCCACACCGCGCTATTACACTTAAAACCCGACCCAAACGCGATCTGCCACGTCCTATCCCCTTTCCTGATCCTTCCCTTGGCCTCCGTATACGCGAGCTCGTACCACAGCGAGCTACTCGAGGTGTTCCCAAACCTATAAAGCGTCATCCTAGACGGCTCCATATGCCAATCGGACAGCTCAAGATTCTTCTCAAGCTCATCAAGAACCGCTCTCCCTCCAGCATGGATACAGAAATGCTCGAACGCGAGCTTGAAATCCGGGATGTAAGGCTTGATCTTCATTTGGAAGGCTTTTCTTGCCACTAGGGTTATGAAGAAGAGGAGTTGCTCGGACATTGGGAGGACTAGTGGGCCTAGGGTTGTGATGTTGGCCTTCAGGGCTTCTCCGGCCACCGCCATGAGGTCTTTGGAGAGCGAGACGCCGATCTTTCCTAGTGTGTCTTCCTTTTGGAAGACGCAACCGTAGCTCCTGTCGTCCGCGCCCTTGTGGGTTCGGACAGTGTGGATGAGTTGGTACTTGGACCGTCTTCGGTCTGATCGTTTGTTGGAGAGCAAGATGGCGGCTCCTCCCATGCGGAAGAGGCAATTCGACAAGATCATCGATCGGTCGTTGCCCCAGTACCAGTTCAATGTGATGTTCTCCGTGCTCACCACAAGAGCATAGGAATTGGGATTAACCTACAACAAGAAACAAATGGTTTTATAAGACCCATGTTTGTTGTTAGATCTCCTATTTCTAAATTTGTTTTCTAAAAATCTCTTCTATGTCCCGCCTAGAAGCTGGAAGGTCATTCAGGTGATCTAGGCGACTTCCCTCCGCCTAGCGTTTTTAATAACATTATTTCTAATAATTTCACTCTATAGTTTAATAATAATTAATACAATCCAACACACAACTGAATAGATTTGAGGAATAAGAGATCTGAATTGAAATTATGGTGATATGATTACAAGGGATTCGAACCTGAAGGAGGTCTCGGGCGAGATCAATGGAGATAAGGCCGGCGCTACACCCCATCCCGCCAAGATTGTAGCTCAAGACATTCCCCCTAAGCTTGTAGTGGTTGACAATCATGGCAGACAAAGACGGAGTTGGGTTGAACAAGCTACAATTGACTATCAAGATTCCGATGTCCTTAGCCTTGACGCCGGTTTTCTTCAAGAGCTCGTCAATGGCACCGAACATGACCGTTTCCGCCTCCTTCCTTGCCTCCTCCATACACGGGTTTGCAGGCTTCTGCCTCAACGCAGGCGGGAAGTAAGTGTCCTGACCCAAACCCGACCTCTCGATTATCTTACGTTGGAAGTCGACGTTTTCCTTACTAAACGTACCTTCAAAAAGAATTGTACATATTTTTAGGGAAGCGAATAAAGCATGACAAAATACAAAATAAAAAACAAGGCAACATTAGCTGCGTGGGTGATTTTTTTTTGTTTAAAGGAGAGACGACACTCTCCATCAGGTGTGTGATTAATCATCCAAATCTCTTACCTGCATTGACAGTTCGATCCATGAAGACTTCTCCGGGAGTCTTGAGGGAGTCGTCGGGCTTGTAACAAGCGAAATTGAGGAGATAAACTTTCCGGGGGCGGCTCATGAAATACACGGTGCCGACGAAAACCATGAGAACGGAGCATATGATGACGGTGAAGAGGTTGAACCTGAGGAGATCCCAGAGCTTGACGAAGTCGTCGGGCTCGAGACTCAATAAGTGGGCCGGGCCTAGGGCCAGGAGCGGGATTAGGGCAAGATACATGCCCTTGGAGATCAAGTAATGGTACCCAAGCTTCACATACTTGAGCCTCACCGAAAGCTTGAAGTTTGGTAGCTTGTTCGAGCCGTCGCTCGAACTCGGGTTGTTTTCGGGTTCTGGGTTTCGGGCTTTGGGTTCTTGATCCGCCATTGATGGTAGAGAGAAATTAATGAATTTAGGAATTTTTTGAATTTTTTTTTTTGGGTAAGGGAGATTTCTGAATGAATTGAGAGTTGAAGGGATTGAGAGGAGGGAGAGGGATTAAATAGGAAAAGAGGAAGCTAGGAGGATGCAACTACCCTCAACGAACTTTAAATGCGAGCTGTTAGTTGTTTCTTGTGGAGTATTCAATTTTCGTCAGACATGGCGGGCAAACTGTGTCTTTTTTTTTCATCATTTTTTATTTTTTTATTTTTGTAAGAAGAACATTTTCAGTTTGTCACGGCTTTTATTGCAAACATGCCCCTAGGGAGTATGAACTACTCCAGCGTAACTATGGGTATATCATAAAGTTGGTTTGGTATTTTGTTAATTAAATATAAATTTCTTAGGACATATAATAAATATTTTTAGCTAGAAATATTTAATCAGGTATAATTTTTTAAATTATTTGAGTTTATTTTTTTAAAGATTAATTTTTAATTTACAAAATTAAACTTTTAAATGATTTTAATCTGGCATGTGCAAAGTGTACGTGCAACAGGTGGTAGACTCGATCGACTATTGTCAAGAAATTGACAATACGAAAACTACTATAGAGTGTTTTGACTTGGTATTCATTTGGCCATTGTTCTTGGTACGTAATCTATTATTTTTTTTATTTTTTTTTTGATCTCTCGCTCGGTTCGATTAGCCGGGGCCAATTTACGTCCGAACCGGGTACTGCAGAGGCCCATTGCTGGGGGCGACCCTCCCAATTCAATTTTTTCCATACACGTCCGCCAGGAAGATTCGAACTTCAAACCTCCTGAACAAACACTTAAGGAGCCTAGCACCTCATCCCACTAGACCAATTGTACTCTATTATATTTACCCATACTCAGCTCACTCATGTTTAATGCTGTTGTTGCCTTTATTTTTGCTGTCACGCGTAGAAGATATAAATGCGTGCCTACTACCCTTTTAAGAGGCTATGAGCTGTTCAAAATCAATGTCCATCGAACGCTATATATAGTTTTTTTCTTAATATTTTTGGGTCATATAATATAGTTTTATTTACAAGCCATAAACTAATAAATAGAAAAAAATGTACAATATTTTCTGTACGTGGATGATAGAAATTGAATGTAGATGTGATTCATGTGAATGAACCCCTAAAAAAGACGAGTGCACAAAGTGTGACAAAATTTTGTGCATGGCCGGGTCATTTGGTTTGGTTCAACTAATTTCCAGCAAGCTGCCAAATGGTATAATTTGGCAAATTCGTGTCCATGCCATATCATGAAAATGTCTTATCATTTTAGGATTTAGCTCACATGGATGTCCTTGATTCAACATTCTTACTCTTTGTTTTTCATGATCAACTGTTTATAAATATTATTTCTTTATAAACTTATTCTAACTTTAAGAAATCTTCACCTATGCTTAGTTTCTCACATTTAAAAGTTAGAACTAAATAAAATTAGTATATAAATTAATATTTTTTTATTGTCAATTTATTTTAAGATGGAATCTTACTAGGTTTATGTATTGAGTTTATATATATGTACACAATTTTCGTTTCATCGACCCATGAAAAATTTAATATGATATCAAAGTTATCCGCCTAACGGCTTCCCTCAATTCTTGGCTCGTTTCCTGTGCACGAGTGATTTCGGTTAAAAGAGACTGAGATGTCTACACCCAGGGTTGGTTTCAACTATTAAAAAGACCTAGATGTCCAGTGCTCATTGTGTTGTATGTCCAAGTGTCAACTGGGCCATGCTTGTTGCATTTGCAGATACGGGAAAAAGTTTTCTATATCTAAAAGTTTGGACTAACTAAACAAAACTAGTATATAAGCTTATGAGTTACTCCTATTGTCAATTGGTTTTAAGATGGAAGTCCACTACTATAAAACTCCTATTTGCCCACATTTAAAATTGTAGAAATTAAACTCTATTTCTTAAAAGGTGTGGCTAAAACCAACACTTATATAAGTTGCAATAGAATGTGGTTATATGGGGTGCGGGAAATCAGATAACAATTAAAAGCAAGGAATTACCAAGTCAAAGTGAAGAAAAACCAAGGAAGGAAATAACAAGAAATTAAGACGTGAATCGTCAGAGAGAAGGAACGTTGTGAGAGAACTAAAAATGATCTAAGACAAATTTTGCAAGACACTACACAACTTTCTATTTATGCCACATTAATTAGCACGGTTTGGATAAACGATTTCCATGAATATATATTTGACGGCTGGAAATGAGTTGTTTTAAGGAAGATAAGATCGTAAATCGTGGGATTTGTGAGCTAAGGTATAACATTTCGAGATCTTACGGTTTGGGTAAAAATACAATTGGAGAGAGGTTTTTACTTTTAGTTTTGATTGTAATTCAATTTTATGGAGATTTTTTGAATAAAATATCATCACGGTATGACAAGATTGTGATTGAGATCATATTTGGAAGATGTTCTATAAATAGGCTAGTTTGTCTAGAGTTGCAAGTGTGGTTTGGAGTGGTTTTAGAGAGAGTTGAAGATGTTGGTGTTTAAAGTGTTTTCGTGGTGTTTTCAGGTGAAAAACTCCATGGTGATTTGTGATTACTTAGATTTGTAGTTTACTTGTTGTGTTGGGGTTACGGTTAAGGATCGATAGATTAAGTAGTTTGAATCAGGTTGGTACCTAGTTAATAGGGAGACTTAAGCTTGCTTTATAACCGTTGAATTTTAATAAAAACAAATATACTATTGAAATGCTTTAAGTAAGAAACTCATGGTAAAGATTTTTATTCTACGACTAGCTAGTTGGTCGGACTGTTTTTTCTCTCTAAATAATTTGTCTTTAATGTTCCTGCTAACTATGATTTCCGTTGTCCAGGTAGTATTTGTAATTCCGTGTTTGAAACTTACGCCGATCCGACGGTGCTTAACATTTTAGTATGGCAATCTTGTCTAAATGGGCAATATCCAAAATAAATTGCCTAGATCACTCTATAAGTTAATGTTAACACTTTAGTATCATGGAGGACAATTTCAATGTACTTGGCAATGTTATGGCGATTACCTCCTTTTCTTCCTTAACTAAGTGCCTTGAAATTGTAATTGCTTGAGCAAATTGTACAAGTCAACCAATAAAATAAAAGGTGAAAATAAAAAAGAAGTAATTGAGGTGTAAATGTGTAATGTGAGATGGCCGCATGCATGACAATTGACAAGTGGGTAGTTGGTTGGTCGGACCACTACCATTTCAGCCACTGCAATGTACGTGCAGGTGGCCAGAAAGAACCCAACCCCCCCACATCATCTAATCACTTGCCTTTTCCTGTTTTAATTCAAGTCCCACATAAATTTAACTTCACATGTGTACTGTGTTATAATCGCCCTTAATTGTTGTCCAATTTGGTGGATAATAAACATTGTACTTACACCTCTTCAAATTTTGCTAGTAGTTCCATGCTTCTGTCTAAATTAACTTAATTGATCACAAATCTTTACCAAACAAAACATAAACATAATTGAATATGGGTTATTAATTTTACTATGGCCTTCAAATTGCATGCGATAGAGTTATTGTTCAAGTCTATTCCCAAGTCGCAATCTGCAACCTAATCGATCGATTCATAGATTCATCCTTCAAATCCGCTCACCAATCTGGTTCGCCTTTTCCAAGACTTTTTTTCTTTAATTTGTAGGGACTGAATCATTCAGATTCATCACATCCTTCAAATCCTCTCGTTTTAGAAATGAACAAGGGTTTTTTTGTGGGGTTTTATGCTTTTTTTTTTTTTTTATAACATTCTATATGCTTGTAAAATAAAGATAAATACATTGTTTTGCTAACAAAGTTGGATCATGGGTTATTTAGTATACTGTATCAAAAAGGGTTTTGTGTAAAGTAAGCTTAAATTCTTCTTGGCAATTGAGTGTGATGAAGCTTAATGCCGAGAGTGGGAAATCCCAATAGCCGTTTTTCTACAATTAGCAATGAAGTGATATTGCCAATTATTTTAATGTTACAAAGCTCCTAACATTTGGGACTTTGGGTTCCATTTTCCAATGCTCCTACCAATAAGATATTAGTTTCGTACATTAGTTTTATAAGTTAAGAGACAAGTACTATATTATATTCAAGCAAGATATGGTTTTCTAAATTATTTACTTGTCTACCTAATCCTAAGAAGTGGAGATAAGACTGTGGGGATGAAAATTGGCCATTTTTAGCTCGTTGGTCACCTTCACGTACCATCCACAAGTTTTCCATCATATTTAGATGAGTTAGAAATTATTGGTTTGACTTGTTCATCAAAACAAAATGTTTATTGATATGACCAATTCCGATGTAATGTACAATGCAAAAAGTATGAATTAAGTTGGAGGAGAATTCGTGCAAAGGAAAAATACATGAAAAATATATATATATGTATACAATTAAAAGATTATTAAAAGGGAGTATCAATTAAGTTTAAGTATGCGTTTGGCGTACTCAATACCAATATTATTAATATTAATAAAGTTAACTAAGCGCAATGCTTTATATTTAATAAACGTGATACCAATAAGGGCTTGTTTGTTTCTATAATCGAAATCGGGCTGGAATAGGTTTCACTCATACACAGGGACGGAGCCAGAATTTTGCCCCAGTGGGGGCTAAATTCCTGGTTATAGAAAAAAAATTGTATTTTTCTACGAAAATTTTGTATTTTTTAATAAAATTTTGTATTTTTCTGTATAAAAATTATTTTTTTTGTATATAAGACCCTTTTTTCATAAAAAAATGTTTGTTAGTTGAAAAATGGGGACTGTTTGACTGTATTTGACAATAATAGTACATGTTCAATCACTGATATATGTAATACTGGTAATATTTGCACATTTTTTACACTAATAATATTTTATATTTTAATTTTTTTTAATCCAGTGGGGGTTATAGCCTCCACTGGTCCTCACATGCCTCCGCCACTGCTCATACATACCTCAAAGAGAAGGTATGAGTTCATTTGTATTTTGAGGGAATGAGAATGAGTCATACTCAAATCTTGTTTCATACCAAACACTAACAAAGGGAATAGGTCATACCTAACCCGATTCCTTATATTTTAGGTATAGAACCAAACAAGCCCTAGATGAATTGTGAAAATCAAAGGCATTAAGAAAAAAAAATCATGACTTTTTCCTCTACTCCGGCGAATGCTGTTGCAATGGGTAAAGCAAAGGCCAAGAAGAAATCGAACCAACCCAGCAAAGGATTCCACCTAGAGGAGTCGGATTTCGAGCATACACCAGCAAAACCAATTGTTATCCCACCTCTATGGCTGCAAATAATGGAAGTCGAACAACCACCAGTTAGAGAGACGATCTTGAGGTATGCAGCTATGGGACAAGAAGCCCTTGATGCGTTCCTAAGCAAGGTTGAAGACGACATCAGATCTGAGTGCAAGAGGGAGCGTGAGCGAAAATCCGAGGACTTAATTCTTCCGACTGCAAAAGTAGATCTGAAGGACGAGTCCATTTTGGCTGAGAAGAATCGGAGGCAGAAACTCCTTGTTGAACTAGAATCGAACCCAGATATGGATCTAGGTCAAACAAGGAAATCTTCAATGTAGAAGAAAGGGAAAAAGAAAAAAAAAATCAGAATATAGGAAAAAAAAAAGGAAAGAGGGTTTTTTTTAACATTAATGCCATGTCAGATTTAATAGGAAACTTCACTCGCCCATTAACGTTTGGCTTACACGCATATCGCCACATCAGTGAAGAGGTGTTTAATAGGTCCAAATTGTTAAGTTTAAGTGCTCAATAGGTTCAAACCAAAGGTGAGGTGTCCAAATGACCAATTTGCACAAGTACAAGGGGCTGCATATGTTTTGAGCCAATAATAATTAAGAGAAATTTCCAAACATTAATTTCATTATTCACTATTCAATGAAAGTTTATGAATTTTACTCATTCAACACGTATGATTTTTTTTTACAAGGATACAACTTAAGCTCGCCTAGAACATTCATTAGTGATAAAAACTGGTTACTAACCAATTGTAAAGAATATTGGTAAACTGTCGCCCGTGAGATTCGAAACGGTGACCTCGGGATACTACCCCAAGGTCTTAACCGCCGAACTAAATGCCCGAAAACAACACGTATGAGTTGAAGAACCTCAACCACGGCAATATCTATAATACATATATAATTTTGTGTACATATCACATTTAATGCACTTGATGATAATTTCTAATTGTGTTTTCACCTTTAATATAATCTTCTATACTATGTAGATAACTTTGTGTACATAACCACATTCATTGCCTCATTTATTATACTTAATCTTTATTTTTATGAGTAGTTAACATTTTAATTAAATAAAATAATTCTAAGTAGTTATCATTTTAATTAAATAAAATAATTCTACATTGGCTTAGTGTAAATAATCTTTCAAACAACCTATAGATCATGGTTCAAATCTTGACAACTATTTTTTTTTGGGTAGGCAACACACTCTAAGTTTTTAATCATTGATATATTATGTCGTATATATGTACCATATGCATTGTCAATTACATAACAAGGTAGATCCTCTTATTCACATTTAGTTTTAAGGCTTAATTATAATTAGTATATACTATTATATATTATCATCATTTTTTCGTAATTGTTATTTTATTTCATATATTTTGTTTTGTTGATATACTTTTACTATTTAATTCTTTATATATTATATTTTGGGCACCATTATGTATAGTCAATTATTATATTACGCTATTATATAATAAGGTAAATTGTTTTATATTCACTTTAATTTGTATTTTTTAAATTTATAATATTAAAATGTTGTGTACTAGGTGAACGTATTGAATTTTTGAAAAACATCTCACTCATATTATGTCAATCGTATTATATGTCAATATGAAATTTTGGCTCAACAGTCGAAGTTTTGACAATTATATTGGAGGTTAAAAGGTTCGAGTCTTCAACTAATCACTTTGGATAAATTTTTTACCACAATCAAAAGACCCCATACAAAAGACTAAATTCAATTTGGATTTGATATTAAAAGTATGTGAAATAATATATAAGAACTTTATTATGTTGATAGCCTGATAGCACAATTGTACATAAGTGTATGAAAAATGATATATGATTTTGAAAATTATACACCAATCCATTTGATTATATGTATTTATAAGGTGACACATATTTTTTAAATAGTTAAAACGTTTTTCTATAATTAACTTTTAAAAAATAATTATAGTTTTTATTAAACATAGGAACTAAGTTGTATTGAAAAAACACAGAAAACAATGTAAATTAATGTGTTAACTAATATATGGTTTAGAATAGTATACACAAATCCATTTGATTACATGTTATAAGGTGACCAGAATTCTTTCAAACAATCAAAAGGACTTTGCTATAACTTTTTAATTTAATATAGCGTTATTAAATATAAGAGTGCATTTCAAATTTTAGATGAATCTCTTTTTATTTATCCTACACTTGCTAAAAGATCAAATTCAATTTTAGTTTGATATTAAGAGAATATCAAATGATACAATAAGGCTATATATAATAGACTAAAACAGATTTATTATGCCCCCATCGTGAATCTCAATTGCAAAAATTTGAAAGTGTTACTATACTAATCCAAATCACTAAAGTTATAATATTACAAAATGTGAAGTTATATATTATCAAAACCAAATAAATGTTTTTTTATTGATGTCTTAAAATATATGAAATTATTTTATTTAAAGTTGAAGGATTTGCACAATAATTGTCTATCTTAATTTAAAATAGTAAATTTTGCAACCTTTGATATTACAAATAAAAATAATAAAACATGAACATTTGATATTACACATTAAATTATGAACTTTTGATATTACACACTAAACACAACATCAAACACAATTGTTAGCATTATAGCTAACATAACATAATATAAAATTTAATTTCTCGCCTTTTCTTTCTCACTATATACGTCTTTTATTTTTTATATTAACACATCACAATTTCATCTACTATAAAGTGAAAAATAGAAGACAATCCTCAAATTATAAAAATGATTGATTGAATTGAAACACGAATTGAAATAGGGGAGAGTGAACATGAGAACGCAAGACATGAAGATTTTTGATGGATGGTAATTAAGTTTGTACAAAATGACAACTTTTTAAAGTTTAAATTTCTATAATTTTTATTAAATTAATTATTATTTTTTATTTTGATATGTATTATTTTTGCAAATGTTTACAAATATCTATATATTTTAAACATTAAAATATAAAATTTATCCCGTCTAACGGACGGGTTTAACTTGACTAGTTAAATGAATTATCCATCCACCTTTTGCGGTCAATAAATGAATCCCCATCCACGTACGAATCGAAGCTTTCAACTATCAAGTCAACTTGGTCTCTCCATTGGCTCTCTTATTTAATTTTTTCAACACTCATTAATTAGGTTGACTCGATAATGATCCAATTGCAACTTCCCTCCCTACGCGTATCAAACAACTACTCTCCGCGTTAATGCACATATCGAGAGCGTTACACGTACATATAAATAGTTTTCTACAGTAGATAATAGTATGATATACGTAGATGATGACGTATCCATATATGAATATATCCCATTTTTTGTCCAGAGAAGATAACAATAACCATTAATGATATTGTTAGTCTGTTAGCAGAATTAAACACGTACAAGCTTAATACGAATAATGCACTTGTATATAAAAAATCATACACGGGATATTTTGAATATGAACAGAATGTATATAGTTCTTGGTCGTCACACTAATAACGTACAGTGACACCACGCCCATAATCTTGTAATCCATTTGCATCACACAAGTTGGCGTCGTCGTCAGCGCGTCGGAAATTGACATTTTGACAAGCTGGTTGAATTTAGTTGTAACAATCTGATCGATATCTTAATTGAGATCGATCGATGGTGATGAATTACGTGTGCGAGGAGATTTCGGCGTTACCCCTTCGTTCGTTCATGCATGTGAATCTGTATATGCATAACATGCACAAGTTGCATATAATAAATGTGATGTGTATGTTGCCTCCAAATGGCTGAGGGTGTGGATCGGAACTAATAATTAATCAAAGGGTGAGCATAGTAACATTACAAGTGATTGCAGGGCCTACCTAATGTGTCAAGTTTATTCATAAGTACACGATTATAGCTGTTTATGAGTAAGCACTAGGCACAGCATGCACATATTTGGATCGTTTTTGTCAATTTTAATTAGAATCAGAATGAAACGTTCAGCTAATTCTCTTCCATTTTGTCTTAAGAACAAAAAAGGCATTTCTCTTCAAAACCGGAAAATTCCATTTATATACAAGTAAATAAGTAATCATTCACCTCTTACTAGAACCAAAATATCCCAGTTATAAATTCCGGTTTCTTTATTTTTTTTAAATAAAAAAAGCACATAATTTTGGTTTAATTAAAAAAAAGAGGCCCCAATTATTTTTATTTTATCAAAACCAATAACCATATTTCTTCAAATCGATCATATACTCCGCGCGTACACCCATTCTGGTTGTTTTTTTAGTAGAAGGAGAGGAAGTACGCTCTGGGTTTTACCCTTTATTAAAGAGAACAAAAAAGACTAAGTAGTAAATATACGGAGGATAGCTCGATGGGTCAAGCAATACATAAAGTCCTAGACTAAATGAGAAAGTAAAAGAAGCTAAGAAATCAACAAATGTATTAGCTTCCCTATAAATGTGGTGAAACTAAACAATCAAATCTCTTCAAATAAAGCCTTGACATTCATCAACCAAGCTAAATAAGGGGTGATAACGATCCACATATCTACCTAGAAAAAGAATCACTAGTTGTGAATCTAATTGAAGGCAGACCCTATTGTATCCCCGGTTCGAAGCAAGTCGTAAACCTTGTAAGCACCCCAAAGCTAGGTCATCAGAACAGTACACATACCAATATGATGAACAAAACCGCCTTTTCACTACCCATCACAATCCCTAATCACTCCTATCCGCTCTCACCAACCCATCCGTATTAATCTTCATCCAACTAGCACAAGGTTGCTACCATATGATATACTTCTCCGAACGATCACGCCCACCCCCGGTTCTAGCCCTACTCACCTCCGCTAAAGTGTACTCATACATTTGTTGCTTTATAGAACACACGTGATCTCCTGAAAAAGGGTTTTGCTCAAAAGCAACATTATATATAACGCCATTTCCACATCCACCATAAAGTCATGGCAAAAATATTAGCCCAAATCACCCCTCCATCATGTTCTTGATTACAAGAAATATTGATCCGAACCCAAAAAGCGAATTCGGACTCGAAAAATACTTCCTTGACAAGAGGGTGAAGATTTTCCCAAAGACGCTTTGTGACATCACAATCACAAAAAAGGTGAATCAACAACTCCTCCTCAATTGTACACGCCGAACAAAGGGCATTAACTACAAAATTTTGCCTAATCCGCTCTTTATTCGTAAGTATCACACCCTTCACGACCAACCAAAGGAAAAGCCTAGCACGCTCCGCATAGTGCAATTTCCAAATTAAGGAGTAAATAGATCGATCTACAAGCTATAAATTACAATTAGGACCAATGAATTCATAAGAAAACTTCACATTGTAATCTCCATCAGCAGAGAAAGGCCAACTAAGCACATCTAAAGCTGTGTTTTCCTCCATAATAGTAGTAGCAACCGGCTTTATCAAAATATAGGTCCGGAGCATCGTCGACAACAAATTAAGGCCAACGCACCTGACTCCACCTCCTAGTAAAAACACACTGGCACGTTCAACAACCCAACCGGTACCGGCTCCCGAGCAATATCCACCAGCCTACTAGTGTCATCAAGTAAAAAACAAACAGAAGTGTCGCCTCCAACACTCCAACACACCCCTGGAATGATAACTTTGTCAATGCCTTTTTTTAAACTCTTCCAAGCATAGGATGGATTCGATCGAGCACAAAGTGAAGGATGAATATATTTGGCTCTCAAAACATCCACCCAAAGCTTGTTATTTTCACTAAGAAATTGCCACCCTA
This sequence comes from Fallopia convolvulus, assembly GCA_964016875.1. Taxonomy (NCBI): domain Eukaryota; kingdom Viridiplantae; phylum Streptophyta; class Magnoliopsida; order Caryophyllales; family Polygonaceae; genus Fallopia; species Fallopia convolvulus. The sequence goes on from OZ024723.1 coordinate 56,240,105, forward strand.
GTTTACCAATGAGGGCAACATTCAGCTCTTTCATAGTTCGGAGACCCAAACCGCCCAAAACCTTCGCCCTACAAACTTCCTCTCAACTAACAAGATGAATGTAGCGCCTACTCTTCGATCCACCCCAAATAAGAGAACGTGTTAAGGTATCCATCTTTAAACACACCCTCCTAAGGGAGCATAACAACAACTTAACCATGGAATAAACCAGAATAGAAGAGAGAACTAATTTAGCAAGAGTAACACATCCTATCATTCTTAGAAATCGGCCTTGCCACCCTTTAAGTGTAACACCCCGATAGTTTACAAGGGATTGAGGTGCTCACCATGTCAACAAAAGCTCTTCCTTTTCAGGGTTCGAGTGAGGACAAAGAACTCTAAAGTTAAGCGTGCAATGGCGAGAATAGTACCAAGATGGGTGAACTCTTGGGGAAGTCCTCGAGTGGACATGGGATAACACTTCTAAGGCCTCGGGCCTTACAAATGGTATCATAGCCGACTTTAGGTTACGAGTGCACTTGGCCCAGAGGGCGGTGGCTTGACGAGGATGTGAAGTGTTTAAACACGGGAGATTGTAACACCTCGAGAGTTTATAAAGGATTGAGGCACTCCCAATGTCAACAAGAGCTCTTCCTTTTCAAGGTTCGAGTGAGAAAAAAGAACTCTAAAGTTAAACGTGCATGGGTGAGAGTAGTACCAGTATTGGTGACCTCCTGGGAAGTCCTCGGGTTAGCATGAGATAACACTTCTAAGGCCTCGAGCCTTACATTAGGCTTACCCGAGACCTTTTCAATAAGCGGAGCAAAACTTTAAGTCTTAATCTAATCATGAAAAAGAGGCATACCTAAGTACTTTCCCAAATTACAAGTGACCATGAAACCACTCATCTATTTCAATCTTCGGACAAGTCTCGGACAAACATTCGGGGAGATGAAGAGCTTAGATTTAGACGAGCTCACCTTCTGGCCCGATGAAGCAAAAAAGCATTCCAAATAATCTTTAACCACATGAATTTGATCCACAAAGGCCTCAACAAACAACATATATAATATCATCTGTAAAAAAGCAAGTTTGACAAAGCAGGACTTCCCCGTGAAAGATGGATATGCTTCCACCTCTTATAAGAAACCGCTTGGGAGATAATCTAACTTAGTTGCTCAATACATAGGACGAACAAATATGTTACAAGGGATCCTCTTGTCTAATACATTGGGACGACAAGAACATATTAGTAGCTTCCCTATTCCACAAAAGACGAAAAGAAGTAGAATCCAGGCAAACTCTGACCCAATTAACCCATTTGTCTAAAAAACCAGCATCCTCAAGACTGTCGGAAACAAAGTCTTATCTCAATCTGTCGTAGGCCTTTTCAAGATTAAGTTTGAGCATCATCCACCCAGAATCCCCTTGTTTCCTTTTCACAGCGTGCACAAATTCTTGCTAATATTATATGAAATCATCCTTCCCAAAATAAAACTCACCTACATGGGACTAATTAATTATGACATAACCAACTATAGACGAGTTACCAACACTTTTGTAATGATCTTATAAAAGACATTACAAAGGCTTATATGGAGAAATTGACTAATTTGCTCAGGTTAATCTACTTTAGCAATCAAAGTTTCATTCAACCTTGGTGGCATAACAGAGGTGGTGAAGAAAGTCTTAATTGCGTCTACAACTGACTTTCCCACAATGCTCCAAAACCTCTGGTAAGAAATTATGAAAACCATCAACACCCAACAATTTTAAGGGCCCATCATCTTAACAACCCGATAAATTTCATCATCACAGAGCGGACGATCAAGCGCATCCCAATTAGTCGGGCTAACCACATGAAACACTCCTTGAAAAGAAGAAATAGGCGTTCTCTCCTCCTCTAGCAAGCAATACAAATTTTTGAAAAAATTAACATCCACCCTCTCAATCTCATCTTTATCAAGAATCCATCTATCATTTCTTACGATTGCAAGGGATCTTGGGTTCCAACAAAGGAAGGAGAGGAGAGTGATCACCCGAAAGTCGTGGAAGATGGGGCATCATATCATTGGGCCATAGCAACCGTCCTGCTATGTTCGTGAAAACCCGATCTATCCGCTTCTTAACATGAGTATGGACAATGTTACCTCTCGTCCAAGTAAACGCTTGAACCATAAAGCCCAAATCAATCAAACCCATCTCATTAACAACTTCAATGAAGCGATTCGAGAGTCTACTCGAACCCCCTTACGTTCTGAAATATGCAAATGCATTTAAAATCTCCACCAATAAGTAATGGATCAGAAATGCCATTCAACTCCTCTAAAAGTTCATTCTAAAAACGATGTTTTCTGCCCGGAGAAGGAGCATAGAGAACAACAAAGTGAAGTAGATTACTACCACTTGAAATGGTGGCATGAATGAAGTTTGAAGTAAGCTAACAAACTAGAAGAGAGACCCTCTCCTTATTCCACAATAACCAGACACCTCCCGACAGCCCGATTGCATCAACATGAGCACACTCGGAAAAATGGAGTTGATCACATACTTCTTGAGCTTGAACACAACATCCATATTAATTAAATTGAGGAACCATATATCAACATGCATCCAGGAAATGGTATTGCACCTTAAACACTCACTGCCTAAAGCCAGTGAGGACAATTGGTCATTTATCGTCGGATCAACATTAGCCTCTTGGCGAGTATTAAGCCACGATTTATCACTAGTAGTTGCAACCACCATTTTGTAATATCTCTCAAATTTTATAATTATAAATAAAAATATTAGCAAATAAATTTTATTTATAACAATCTAAGTAAAAAAATGTCTTCTTATAATTAAAATATTTCATAAATGGTATATAAAATATTAGGGGTAAAATGGTTAATTATAATATGGTGTGCAAAATAGAGTGTTAATGGGTTTTAAATAAAAAGAGAAAAAATAGTTTCAGAATTTGTAGAACCAAAGCATGGATAAGATTTCGATTTGATTGCGTGAATTCGTTTCTCAACGGAATTTGAATCCGTTAAAAGGATAATATTGAGCAATTCGATCTCTATCTAAATCCTCTATCTATTGAGAGGATTAGTTCCGAATTGCATCCCAAATCTCGGATTTTCGTTCCTAACTCAGTCCGAATTTATGCAACTAAAATCAAATCGGTTGTTAAGACGAGATTTGATTTTCTAGGTTGTTTTGATTCGTTCAAATCCGATTCTTGATCGTTTTGCTTGAAACTTTTCACTATAAAAAGACACCTTAGCGTAGCCATGTAACCCACTCCTGATTTCTGCTTAAACCTCTCCAAATCGAATCGAATTTCCCACTCCAAACGCCCTTCACGAGCCGCCTCTGTTTTTAAAACCTTCTCAGTCCGCCGGAGTTTTCTCTCTCCACCGTATTCCTCGTCGCGATCCGGTTCCAGCAGTAGGAAGCCTATCTCGTCCCGGTTCCAACACCGTTGGTATCGTCCCAAGAAGTTTTCGGAAGAGCCCGAACGAGCCTGCTGAATCCGAATGCGCCACCCCTGCTTTTGTTTGTGTTCTGCTGGTTAGTTGCTGCTTTAACGGGGCTGTACAGCTTCTGTTTCCTAGTGCGTATATTGTACAGCTTCTTCCTATGAATAAGTAGTTAAAAATATCATATATCTGATTATACTAATATACACACACCTTAAGGAGTTAAGGTTAATAGTACATTAAGGTATTTATGCGAGTAGTATAAGCGTGTACAGGTGCAAACAAATGTATACAGGTAGATGAGTGTAGTTAATTAAACGTAAATATGTAGTTTAGTTTAATTAAATTGGGAAGTCAGAATAATAATTAAAGTGTAATAGGTTAATTTATTATAATATTTTACCCAAAAGAATAGCCTAATTGTTTTTATTATTTTTGTTGATATGCCTTAAATCAGTCGTTGACCCGAACCCGTCAGGGGTTCGGGGGTGGAGCCCCCAGGCAGGCAGTGTAATAGGTCCATAATCGGTAAGTAGGGTTTCTTGAGTCACTATATAAACTCTCGAAATACCTAATATTCTGTACTCTGAAATCAGCCTCCGTAATAATATACACTTTCTCTACCCGTGGACGTAGGTAATACACTGTTACCGAACTACGTAAATCTCTGTATTGATCTCGTTTATTGTTCTCGTTCGATCTCTTGTTACAAAAATTCTGAATAATAAGAATTTTGTTTTAAATACGAATATGTCCATGAAGGATATGATAACATATATAGCATTAATTATGCTTAGTAGTGTTAAGTGAATGTATAAATACATTTTATGCAAATTGATAAAACCTAATAGTTATACATTAATAAGTTAACATTTTATTGATGCCCTTACCATAAGGAATATAAAATTAGATAAATCTTGAAGTACATTTTATTGATGCCCTTATCATTTTATTGATGCCCTTGAAACCTACTACAGCTCCGGGTGGCGAAGAGCCCTATCTACCACCAGGAGGCCATCTAGATTTCACCGGGTCATGCGGCTGAGGCTACCTCCAACTAGCTAGGCACATGGGGAAGTGTCACACCAGCAGGAGGAACCGCAACATTGGAACCTCCCTTCAACTATTGACCCTAGCTTAGTTAAACATCGCCAAATGGACTTTGGCACGCTCTTTCAGCAAAGGGATGGATGGTTTAATGACATGATGCACTATTAGGATCAGATGGTCTACCATAAGACTTGCTTTGAGACTCAAACTAGCTACGTCGATGCTCTGCATTGATAGATTGATCTGGTTGATCTGCTGTTGAGTAATGAGGATAAAGTCATTGACGAAGTCTGGTTCGATGAGGGATTTCTGGACACATACAGTCTTCCCCCGCCTCCGTCTCTACCTAAGAAGACTACGACATGCCAAGCTTACAAGAAATGTGTAAGAGGAAAACATTCATGGGCGGCGGAAACAGTTCTTGTAAGCTTGGTATGTCGTAGTCTTCTTAGGCGGAGGCGGGGGAAGGCTGTATGTGTCCAGAAATCCCTCATCGAACCATCCTTCGTCAATGACCTTACCCTTATTGCTCAACAACAAATCAGCCTGATCAATCTGTCGACAGTGCAACGCATCGATGTAGCTAGCTTGAGTCTCAAAGCAAGTCTTATGGTAGACAATCTGACCCTAATCGTGCATCATGTCATTAAACCATAGAGCGTGCCGAAGTTCATTTGGCGATGTTTAACTGAGCTAGGGCATTACCCATGAGAGTCGAACCAGAGACTTTTGGGTATTATCCTTGAGGCTTAACCGTTTGATTAGATGTCCGAAGGCTAATATTAGGAACTTATTTTTGAACGTACGTGATTGATTATGATTGAGATAACAACTCACCTACTGGCTACTGGTATTAATGCTTAAGATATTGTATTATATTTTCATGTAGTATATTCTACTAATACAAGGCAAATTATTGTTACCAATCTTATTTTTCTCATATGGTGTTTGTTGAGAATATAATAAAATCTTGAATTACTTAACAATGGTTTTAGAATAAAACTGTATAAGTTCTTACGTTATTTCTATTATTAATTGGTTATAGGATGAAATTACACTAAACTTAATATACTAGTTAGGTTTATGTATACGCACGATCCCTTATTATGCCACAAGAAATTTTACAATATCGACCTTTTTAATCCTTTGATAATTTAAAAAACGGTTTTTCTATCATAGAACCCTAAGGACATAGGTTAAGAATTCTAATATGGGAAACTAAAACCCTAATAGTAAACTAATAAACCTTATTGAAAAAATAATTAAATCTTAATAAATACAATAACAAGATAAATTACCATTTTTAGTCTCTTAAGGACATAGGTTAGAAAAATCGTTTAAAAAAACACACTTCTCTCCCTCTCATATGGTATCGAGTATCAACCATAGTATTAGGATAGTATTTTGTGATTGAGATAATATCTCACCTAATTGTATTGTTAAGATATCATACTTACATCATTTTTGTACTATATAGAGGTTGATTCACATGGATACGTGGCTTATTCTAAAAATTAGAAACAAATGAGAATCCTTAGATTTGAGGAATGGATGACTAAGATGAAAACGGATATGAGTAAATTGGTAATTTTGTTTTTTTCAAAAAAATATTTTTAATATTTTTGTTTTTCGCTTATTTTTGTCAAAATCACATTTGACAATTTATATTATGTTTACATATTTTATGCATATGTTCACACTATAGATATATTACATATTATCATTTTAACAGTTCAAAGATTTTATCATACATTCGCATATATTATAAGTGTGTTCACATATTACTACTGAACGTAAATGCTTTATGGTCGTATGTTCATGATCGATTATATCATTATACAGATGTTAAAAGGCTTAACAAACTTAAAAAACGTAAAAAAAATGATTTTTTCACTTGTTTTGACCAAAAACACATTTAACATTTTATTATGAAATATGTTCACATATAATCACTTTAAAAATTCAGAGATTTAATCATACGTTCACATTCACATAATATAAGTACGATCAAATATTAGTGTTGCATGTTCATATTTCATAGTCATATATACTTGATTTATATAATTCTACCTATGTTAAAAGACTTAAAAAAAATTAAAAATATAAAAAAATATTTTTAATTAGATGGCCGAAATTCGTTTTTGATTTTTAAGATAAGGTTGTTTTAGTTTGAACAAAGTCATTAAGAGCAACCCATTGTGGACAATTATCGTCTCACATTTGTGTAAAGCATATATGGAAAAAATACAACACAGAAGCTGGGTCCTATTGGCTATTTACAATACTTGTTGAACCACACTACAATGTTAAGGAAGCTCTCAAAGTCAGATTGAGGTCTGCAAAACCAAAACAAGAACGACAAGATCAAACATAAAGTAGCATGAAACACGAATAAGCCAAGTTCATATCACAAGAGGTTTGGCATATTTCACCTGTCCATGGGATGTATATCGTCTGGGAATACAATCGTCTTCACTTCAACTCCTCTCTCCTTGAGTGCCCGCGCATACTACATACAATTTGTATATTCAAATAATCAAATGTACACAACTATTAGGGTCCTGTTTGGTTGCAATTCATAGAAACGTAAATGGAATGGAAATAAATGTAGTCTATTTTAGTGTCATGATACATTGATATAAAAAAAAATTAACTTGTTTTGCACAATCTCTTATCCATTGTAAAAAGGAGCTAACTCCACCTCAATCATTCCTTTCATAAAGGAGGTGGGTAACAAAATGGTGGAATCACTCCCTTCCCTTCTACAAAGGACAATATGTTAGATGATTTTTTTATATAAATGTATTATGATACTAAAAATGGTCTAGATTTATTTCGTTTCAATTTACGTTTCCATCAGCAAGTTAAGCTATTTGCTAAGTACAACTTTTTTGCTGGACCAGAGAAGAAGTCTGAATCTTACTTGTAAGCCATTGGACATAGGAACACGAAGATCCTGAGCACCCAAGAGAAACAAAGTCGGTGTCTTCACCTGCAGAGTAAATTAAGTTGCAATCTTAATTCTTGCAAATTGGCCAAACTGACAGATTTGGTATTTAAAAACACACTCTTAGGACCAATTGGTATTAAGAAAAAAAAATCCCATCAAATTAGAGTATATATATACCTTGTGGATATGGGAGATGGGAGATTTTGTGTAAAGGACATTCAAATCCTCTAAGGTAGGAGCTTCTGTAAACCTTGATTTACCCTTATTACTTCCATATGCCCCTACGAAGCACCAATCGGGAATGTCAGATGTTCCTACCATCAGCTCCAGGTTACACACCGGATTCCTAGCGGCTGCTGCGCTAAACATTTCAGGTGCCTGTATTGTATATATAACACATGAAACATAATTATATGAAACCTATCATGTCCTTTCTGTTTTCATAATAGAGGTGTATTCTGTACATTTAAAATAGGTATATGTTGAGTTCCTAACAAAGTATAATAGATGTAAGCTAAAATATATAAAGTCAGGATAACATGTACAAAAAATGCAGTCCACAAAAGTATAGACAAGGAAATAGCATGTAACCTGGCCAATCAAGTGGGTGCTCAAGAACCCTCCATGAGAAATACCAACTGCAGCTATTTTTGAGGGTCTAGCCAGTTTCATATCGACTATGTGATCTATAGCCGTCAGCACATCATTGACATCCTTTAAATAGTGGTAACCAACAAGTACCATTCAGAGGTTATTTATCAGAGATGACATGGTATACTAACAACAAGGTCATGATATAATGTAAGAGAACCTGGTGTCCAACATTCCCTGGAAGTGATTGCCATGCTTCCTCACCGAACCCCAAAGAACCCCTATAGATACAATAAGTATAAAGATGATAAATTAATTGTGGAGTTATTATGAACAATTGTAACCAGATTTTAGATCGATGCTCTAGACACTTGTTCAACTAATTAAAGCATGCCAAAAATGTACTCGTCTTTCGCTTATGCATCCAATAGATGTACTTGAACCACAACTTTAAAAGTGACTATAGTCATATATTAATAATTAAATATAAAACCGGGCACATGACAATTATCCAACATTTAACTTGCCTATAGTTTACCACGAGCAAGCTATAGCCAATTGAAGAGAGAAATGGCAAGGACTTGCAAAAGGCCGTTGAGGCGACATCATGAGGCCCTCCATGAAGAACTACAACTAGAGGATCAGATACATCATTCTCCTTGTCCTTTGAACACACAAGTATTGCTTCAAAGGGTTGCCTTGCTCCTAACCATTGACCATACACACAAGATTCAGGAAATCAGTATGGCATTAGAGAAGAAACATTTAAAAATCATTGCGGATAAAAATAAATAAATCATTGAGATTTACATATATTACCTTGTGTAGATTTTTCAGATGCATCCCTCACTGGAATTTTCACTATGCTCAACTCAAGTGACGACAACAAAGACCTAACCTGAAATCATCATTGCACAATGTTATGTACTCCTTTTGCATCTGAAGAAATCCAATACATGTAAAATGGTTCTTGGAGTTGGAGGCAAGTAAGGTGAACCTTCATAGAGCATTTAAAGATAGGGCTACACACATCATCCCAACTCCAAGCCGAACCTGTTGCTGATTCCTTGAGAAGATGTCCATACTTGATTTGTGGAATAACCACCACACTATTACACACTTCCAATACAAAGAAACATGGCATGATTATATTCAAACTTCATCAATTTGGCATATATCTTTCTAACTTGTGTTTAAAAACCAGAATATTTACCAGCAAGTATATTATCCTCGTTGAGTGCTATAAGGTTCCAGGAACAACTTGAGTCAGGTGGGGAGATACGTAATACCTCCCCGCTGCGAACGGTGAAGCAAATCTTGAGTGACCATACATATACATTAGTACAACTATATATTATGGTCATATATGGTTGATGAAATTACCTATACATGTCAACGGAGAGGATCACTTGAGTACTTCTCCACATAGAGGAAATGATAATGGAACGCACATTAGAAAGCCATGGATTAATAAGGATGTTGGTACAGTATAGTCCTGGGAAGGAACAATCTTTAGGGCACAGCACAACAGGAACCTAATTAACCATATGAGAACAAATTAAAAGGGTTTAAAAAATTACAGCACACAAAAGCCAAAAATGATAATGAGATGATAGATTACCACATCAATTATATTTGGTGACTTTAAATCACATGGCCAATCAATTCTATGAAGTGATTGTGTGGCACCATGTACACCTGAGTCCACTGCACTCTTTGCTGATAAGAAGACTAAGGACTTGCCATCTGGACTGTAGAAATCACAAGATCAAGATTCTTAAAAACTAATCTTTGCTAGTCATACTGATAAAATACTGAAGTTTTCAGGGATATGAAGTAAAAAAATTGATTAACATTTATAGGAAAAACTAATCTTCCAAGAAATTAAACATAGAGTAATAAGAAGGTTTCAATTTATGAAATATATACCTGAACCGTGGAAAGAAAGCACTACTTATTCTTTCAGTCAATCTGATTACATTTGAGTCATCATCTCTGGCATCACATTTAGAAGAAAAGAAACTATATAAGAACCTTGATTAAACAACATAAGAATTTTTTCACCGCTAGTTCACTAACATATGGATGATAAATGAAAAGGATAAGTAAGTAAACCTGCTTGTAGATTCAGAGGATTCCAACTTGCCAAAAGGACATTGGATTAAATACAAACCGCAAGGCCGATTCTGACAATACTTGATACCATGTTTTCTTGCCCCAGCTGACCACCCAACAAACACTAAATGTTGTTGTGAGTTAATGTCAGACGGTGCCCACACAACCTGACCAGCACTTAGTGATCTAGAGATCCCTTTAACTGGAAGCACTTCACCACTGCGTAAAACAAATGATAATTCTTGAAATGAAAGTATAGTAAAGATCAGCAATTTAGTATATCCATGTCATTTATCCAAACAAATTCTCACCTGTTAGTATCAATGACAAAAAGCACTGGTCGCCTCTTATTGGCATACGCTTCGCCCCATCCTTCCTCATAATCTCCTTGGCCTTTCCAAGTATTACAGCCCTTGTCAGCAGATCCTCCAGCTTTATAGCAAAACTGATCAAAAGTGGGCCCATTAGGAACAGGCTCCTCAGCAACATATGCAATTAGTGTTTCATCAGAATTCCATGAAACTCCCTCAAACCTATTGGTAAGCAAAGATTCAACTTTTATCTCAGCATTATCTACATCAAAGAAAAAATGTAATCATATAGTTACCATTTGTCTTGATAGACAGAGCCATGAACTGATTGAGGAATGTGAAACTCTTTTTCCAGATGAGATTCTCCCCAAATCTCAAATTTACAAGGAGAATCCTCTTTCGGGTTTCGTATGATAACAAGTTTAGACCCTGATGGTGAAGGAACCATTATCGAGACACCTGACATCTCAATAGGAAATGGAGACCATCGGAACTGCGTTGCATTTCCGTCTTTGGGTATATTAGCAGAAATAAGAAACCTCCTGCTCTCATTTGCCAACATATTTGGCTGTCTAACGTAGAACATTGCCTTAGATTCTGTTCCTGCTAAAATTTTAGTATAAAGCTTTAGCACTTGTCCCTTGCAAGTGTTTTTAATGATAAAAATTGGGCAATTTATATAATTACCTGTCCCTGAATTCAAAATCCAGGCCTTTTCAATCTCAGAAATGGTGGTAAAATCCATAAGTAATCTAGACAACGAAGTATATTCTTCCTCCATGGTTGGATCAACACCCAGAGGTGACTTATTTAAACACACATAATCATGAACATCATCCATGTCTGAGAAGACCTAAAATCTGCAAGTAGTATTACAAATGTACAAAGGGCACGAAATCAATACATCAATTCTGCAAGTAGATCTTTACATTCCCTAATACATGCTCATCAAGGTGTGTGCAACTGTGCATATTTTCATGTTTTGGAACTTCTAATTCTGAATTTAAGGCAGTTGTACTTGTAAATCTTTGCTGAACATACAACCAAACAACCCTAGGGATTTGAAATGTAACCATAACTACATACAATACGCAGTTGCGCTAATCTCGCAAATCAGAATAAGAAACCGAATTTCGCGCTCTTTAATAAGCTGGTAATTCAATTTGAGAACTGAAGAAGAGAGAGAAAGAGCACCTGCAAAACGAAATTATACAGCGGGCGGAGAATCACAATAGAATGGAAATGGGTATTCAGAAAGAGAAAACTAATCAATCTGAACTCGGAAGTATACAAAATCGCACAAATTAAGATGCATCCGGAGAAGAGGAGTTCAGTGGAGAGGGTAAGGAAACAACTCAGATTCTCAGAATGTGAAAGAAGACTCCAAACGCATGCAACAAGAGGATGAATTTGCAGGTAGAGCTCTGTTCTGTCTACTGATTATTGTAAAGTCAATGGTGGCTGTTTTGCTTTTAGTTTGTACTCGGGCACTTTTGTCATAATCAACACAAAAAAAAAATCTTTATAAATTTCATGCAACGAATTTGAAATCACATGCTAACAAAGTTGATTAGTTGGCATTTTATTAGAAATCCATCAATTATCTAACTTATTGATACATACACATTTGACATGCCATATACACGATATGGCATGATTGTATTCAGTATATATACACACATGCAACTGCGATGAATATCACTTTGATACTATTGAAAAGTGGTATAGCTGATATTTGACAAGTTTCACTATTTTTGCCAAGCCCTCAGTTCCAGTGGCTTGTGGATTGCATGCCAAATCCACTGGTCTTGAGTTCGAGGCTGGGCATTGAGAGGAAGAAAAGCAACAACAAAAAGTTTCACTATTCTTTTTTTGTTGTTGTTGTTGAAGGAGAGATTACGCTCTCTAAAACTTATGAGATTTGTACTATATGTAGTTCCGTAGAAATGCTATAGTCTCCTATAGATGCCTGACCTGGTTTATACATCTGGGTATAATTAGACCTGGGTCCGGTTGGAACCGCCTGGTTTGGAACCGGCCCGGAATTGCCGGTTCGATTTCAACCGCCGGTTCCAGCCTCGGTTACCCCATCCCAGGAATCGTGGAACCGACAGTTCTACCAGTTCCAAACCAGGGTGGAACCGCCAGTTCCCGAACCATGTCCTCACCGGTTACAATCGAAACCTCGGTTTGCCAACCGAACATTTTGTTGGCCAAATTAACGAAAATTGCAGTTGTATCACGGTTTTTGTTATCTACCTATCATTTCCGGTTCTCAAACCAGAACTGGCCTTGAAACCAAATGGAACCAGAATCGGGTACGATGGACTTGGAACTGGACCCAGGTCTAGATATAATCATACTAAGTAATTATTGAGTTCTGACCATAATAAAAATAATAATAACAACTTAGTACTTATTGAGAATGTGGAGCTTTGATGTTTAGCACTGAAATAGGTTTTGACAATTTAGTGCGTGTAGTTGTTTACTTCCATTATACATTTACTATTTAGCTTAATTTCTGGTGAATGCTTGTGACTGAGAAGATAGAATCTCTACCAACGGTATACAATACGGAGTATATAATATATCTTTGCCGTTGCACGCATCTTTTTAGTTAACGTTTTTGGTCAACTGTGTTTTTGCCAAGTTGAAGGCCAGCCCAATTATTATGAGCTTGTAAAATTTTGGGCCAAGCCCATAATCTTATTCCCCAAATTTTATCTTCTATTTTCTTCAGAAAAGAACAACTTTTCGGTAAAAAAAAAACTGCATAAAAATAGAAAAATGAACAATTTTCTTAATTCGTCCTTTGTCTACACTGAAATATTATAAATTAAATACGACATTATTAAGCTTTTTGCTATCCTTGATCATATTGAGTACTTGAGTGGTCATAATTGTGAGACACTCAGTTACTACTCGTTTGATTTTTTGCATAGTGAGAACAAAATAGTAGTAGTACTGTACTACTGTAGTGTTTTAATGTTTTATGCACAGATTTTGAGATGGAACAAAGAAAAGAGTGAATATGTGATGGCTATCAGTGAGATCGACACCACCACGTGAAATATAACGTTAATAATCGTACCACCACGTGTTGGTTTACTGTTCATTAAAGTACACATTTTTTAAATGCTTGATTAATTACAGCCTTTTTCATTCATTTCTGTGATGAGTGATGACTCTGAGCATAAGCTGTCAGCACATCACTGGAATTATGACAGGTAATTAGTACGAGTATTATATTTAATTTAAACCAGTGGGTTGATTAAAATAAGACCTGTGATTAGTCTTGCAAAATCAACTCTATTACGGAGTAGTATTTTCCCTTTTCATTTAATCAATGCTTGTCTAGATATTTAAGTGAACTTCGCCTGTTGTCATATATGGAACTCATGACAATTTTAATGCGTATGCATATGCATATGGTCAATCTAGCACAGAGATTTTGGCACTTCTTAATGGACGGTCACCTTCATTATTAATGGATGGACATGGACATCGCTTTATTTGCTTGGTATAGATGAATTTATGTACTCTTTTGTTGTGTACTCCTGGGAGAAGATTGAAAACCGAAAAATAAGGAGGAAGAAACAGCATTTTCTGCCTTCTTAATTCTTCCTCGTTTACTTCGGAACCTTCACACAACTTTCATCTGCTCTCTCCATAAAGTCGATGAGCTTTTTCATAAAGTTATTTTCTAGGTGGGTGTAAGTTGAATGATAGGAAGCTCAAGAAAATGCTTCTCCAGTTGCAGAGCAAGCGGCCATGGAGTCCTTCTTCTCTCGCCGGCTTCAATCCCGTGCCTCCTTTCACCAGGTGAGCTTCAATGGCGCTGTAATTTTTGTATCTTCTTCCCATTATTAGGATCAGGTTTATTATGCGCCAAGCTGCGTATCACCTGTTTGATAAAATGTTTCTCAGTTCCATGTGGGTTATGGATATTCTGTTTGCTCTGAGTCACCAATGAAATCATGATTCGGATTGTTGACAATCGGTATGAACTCGGATGCAATTTTTTTCCCAGGACAACACAAAATTGCCAGTTTTGCTGGATTCGGACTTCAGCTTTGTTGCCTTTTGATAAGATGTCAGGTGAATTGACTCATTCTACTGAACTGAATTTGTTGGTTTTGATCCTTTATTAAGCATGTAACGACAAGATCATAGAAGTCCTTAGTTAATGCTTCAATTCCCATCTCAGAATTTTTGGCTGATAGCCGGAGCTTGAAGTTCGGGTTCCTCACTTTTCAGGTCCATAAGAATATCTAACAATAAAAGAAGTCTCTACCACAAGTTCATCAAGATAACACAATTTTTAAAAAGGCACATACCAGTCATCATTCCTTGTGGACCAAATGCTTGTTGCTGTGGACTTTGATTCTTTGGCTTCCTACAATCCTATATTTCACCTGTATATGAATTGTCAATTAATCTGACCAACTCAATATTCTCAGTAGAAAGTATATGTACTTGGTAATCCAACAATGATGATTGATGAGATAGTCCCATATGAATGAAACTATGTCACTTTTTAAGTTTTAACTAATTAAGCATCGGTGAAAACAGTGTTATTGATGTTTAACACTTCTGAATATTCCGTATCCAGGCTTTGAAACTATATTTGTACCCTGTTTCCTAGAAAGCTTATTGGTCTAAATGGTCGCAATAACTGACTAAGAATCTTCCATAATCTTAACTGATATTTCATACTTTCCCTAGGGAAGTGGGTTGGCATTCCTTTGAAAGCAGTGGATAAATTGCACCTCCATAGACGTTCAGGAGTTCCAGGCAATGTAAGAGCTACAAGCTCGAAAGGGGAGTCTGGTGATCATGATAAGGTAACTGTTCAAGCTACTATATATTATCTTCTTAATAGCTATGCTTTCTAAAATCCCATCAATTGAATGCCTCGAAGCAATATAAGCTCCGTCTTATTTATGCTATGTCCTTCTGGGTTCATGTCAATCTAGTTATCCGGGTATAGCTCTAATTAATGATGCTCTGGTTTTGTTATTAATTCAAATCAGCTGCTTTTAGATTTTTACTACTTGTAGTCCTTTACACATCTTAGGCTCCATCTTATAAGATGACAATGCGTGCCCCCATCTTGACCCCCCAAATTATGCTGGAGCGGGATTTTACTGGGCGTTGATGTTGATGTTGTATATCTTAAGCTTTCATTAAAATGATCTTCTCATACTTATAAAATACAGTCTCTGGCTGTGCTATTGTACTTATCAAGGCAAAATGATGATATTGTGTAATATTGTTGAGATTTTCTTCATTGGTGTTGCTCTATTGTTTTTCACTGAAGCCTTTCACATTGAAGTGATAAACGTAAATTATGCTACTAGTTTGTCTGATAAAGCTTACTTGCCCATTTTGACTGGCATCCAATCATTTGCATCCTATTGAGTATTAATGTTGCTAAACAAAAGAAGGATATTAAAGTTTATTATTTTTCTTGAAATCTATACTTTTTTTACTTTTACAATGCAATGTTAATATAGATCTCCCCATTTGTTGACTTTTTCATGCATTTGTCATACTAATGAAAATACTGTGATCAACCTTTAATTGTGTTGTTCCTTAACTTTGGGTTGCAGATACAGGAAAAGGAAACCATCAAGATAGGACCGGGATGCTTTCCAATATCAGCATTTTTATTCTGCAGATTGGCTCAATTGGATTTAAGCATTGTAGTTATGAAAATGATCAGCCACTTGCGCCTTTTTCCTGTCCAAGTCTTTGATTCCTCACAGATACCATTTGCTTCGGTGTCCAATTCTTTGAATAAGCCAGTGCCTCTTAAGTTGAATGTTTCACTGCCTTCACTTGAAGATTTGAGATGGGGCATTGCACGGCTAGTTTACGTTTTCAACATGCAAGTGGAGAGAAATGTAGCAACGTAAGTGTTTTCCTTTCATGCCTTGATTTGAATCTGGTATACAGCCTTGAAATCACAAATAGTTGGCATTTCCTACTGAGGGTACAGATGAGTGCTAGTGGTTAATATATAGTATTAGTGAACTGAGTTTAAGCAGTTCCAGGGTTTTCATTACTCGGAACTTTACATACAAATAAACAACTGTTAGGGCCTCCCTTTGGTACCTTTTCCTGCTTGTTTATGTGCTTCTAGTTTTGCTCCAAAAATATTTAAAAAATGTATCCAGAGCCCATTAAAAGTCTGTGTATTTCTTATGAATACACTTACAAATTATGGGATCAGTTGACTTTCTCTTTCCACTCTGCACCCTCCCCTTTTGATTCAAGAATGATTTTACAACTTCATCAATAATAATAAAAAACAATGCATGTTTGGAACCTTAAAATATCTTATATCGACTCTTTGCCTACATCATTTCTCAGTGTTTCTGGGTTCTTTTGGATGTTGGCAGGTTCTTCGTGGTGCTGCTTGTAGCGTGTTTCTCATTTGTTATCATTGGAGGTTTTCTCTTTTTTAAAGTCAGGTAAGTACTATGCTCTTTATTTCAGAAACTTCAGTACAAATCAAGATCAAGAAGAATAAAGATAACATTTATTTGAGGAGAGAGAATAAAAGAAGAGGAAAAATGGGACAACTGTGTTTAACTAATGCATTTACTTTAATCTATCAGTATAAATAATTTTTATTATAAGGCGTTAATTATGATTTCCAAACCCAATTAATAATGGCATGTAAGCACTTCAAACGTGAGCATTGACAAAAATGCCAATATTTGGTATCAGACCTGTTGGTGGAGAGAGAGATTTGGGAAAAATCTGATCTAATTTCATTAAGGTAAAAAAGGAACACATATATACAAGATGAAAAAGAGAAAGCTTCCTAGAGAAGCCAACAAGTACAAAGAGAACATAAAAGTCAAAAAGTACACCTAATCCTTGACTAAAGTGAACCAACTACAATATAATATAACATAGTTCATTCAGCTCAACACTCCCCCTCAAGCTGGATGGTAGAGATCTACCAAACCAAGCTTGGATGTCAAATCTTCAAACCGAGAGCAATGGAACCCTTTGGTTAACAAATCTGCTAGTTGGTCTTCTGACTTCACAAAAGTTATTCTCACGACCCCTTCTTCTAATTTCTCTTTGATGAAGTGCCGATCAATCTCCACATGCTTAGTTTTGTCATGCTGGACAGGATTATGAGCAATCTTAATGGCAGATTGGTTGTCGCAATTCAGTACCATGGGCCCCTCCCATTTGACTCTTAGCTCTGTCAAGATGATCTTCAACCATAGCATTTCACATAATCCTTGTGCAAGGGCCCTAAATTCTGCTTCAGCTGAGGATCTTGACACCACATGTTGTTTTTTGCTCCTCCAAGTAACTAGATTTCCTCCAAGAAACATACAATACCCAGAAGTAGATCTTCTATCAAAAACTGAGTCAGCATAGTCAGAATCTGTGAAGGCTTCGACAGTTAATCGCCCCTCCCTTCTAAAGAGCAATCCTTTTCCTGGACACCCCTTTAAATAGTGGAGTATTCTGTAAACAGCACTGAGATGAGGTTGTCTAGGGTCATGCATAAATTGACTAATGACCGATAGCGGATAAGCAATATCTAGTCGTGTGTGTGACAAATAAATCAGCTTTCCACATAATCGCTGGTACATCCTTTTGTCCACAGTTAGGGCATCTCTGAATTCTCCAAGTTTGTGATTCGGATCAATCGGAGTTGAAGCTGGTTTACATCCACTCTTCCCTGTTTCTTGAAGCAAATCAGTAATATATTTCTGTTGAGAAAAAAAATATACCTTCTGCTGAATGAGCCACTTCAATGCCTAGAAAGTATTTGAGTCTACCAAGAGACTTGATTTCAAACTCAGCTTCCAATTGTCTCTTGAGCTTCTCCTGATCAGCATAGTTATCACCAGTAACTATGATATCATCAACATATACCAGAAGAGCAGTCACTCTCCCTGAATCGGACCTTTTAATAAATAATGTGTGATCACCTTGACTTTGTTGGTAACCGATACCTTTCATAACCGATGTGAATCTGCCGAACCATGCTCTTGGAGATTGTTTAAGGCCATAGAGGGCTTTCTTTAGTCTGCATACCTTATTGGAAGACGATGGTGATGAAAAGCCTGAAGGGATTTGCATATAAATTTCCTCATCAAGAGTCCCGTGGACAAATGCATTCTTAACATCAAATTGCCATAAAGGCCAGCTGAAATTGGCTGCCAAGGATATCAAAATTCTCACTGTATTCATCTTAGCAACTGGGGCAAAGGTTTCTTGATAGTCAATCCCATAAGTTTGGGTAAATCCTTTCGCAACTAGGCGAGCTTTGTGTCTTTCCAACGACCCATCAGCCTTATACTTGAGTGTAAATACCCACTTGCAGCCAACAACATTCTTACCCATAGGTTTGTCAACAAGTTCCCAAGTTTTGTTTTTTTTCAATGCACACATCTCCTCTTTCATGGCTTCCCTCCACTCCCTTTTCTCAAGAGCTTCTGAAACATTCTTTGGAATGGGAATATGGTTTATGTCTTGAAGGAATTTTTTGTGTGAAGGGGAAAAACGGTGTAGAGAAACAAAATTAGCCAAGGGATAAAGGGGTTGTTTTGTACAAGAGCGAGAACCTTTTCTGAGAGCTATAGGAAGCTCAGAATCTGAAATTTCTGAATTATTAGAATGGACAGTAGGTTCATAATCAGAAAAATTACCTTCTAAGGGTAGCCTTTCAACAACACCAGTTGGAGAATCAGATTGTTCAGGTTGTTGGAGTGGAATATGTCTCTCCTTCCTTGAATACACCTTAGAAAAACGTTGTATTGGATGAGAGTGGGTTGGAGTTGGTTCAGGTGGAGATTCCTCTACCTCAAGCGTTTCTGTCGGTTGATGGGAGGTATCTAAGGTAGGTAAGACATTGTGTGGAGCAGGCTTAGGTTCGAGTGTAGGCTCAAAGTTAAAAGGTAAGGCTGTGTCATCTGAAAAAGTATAAAAAGGTTTGGCTTCAACAAAGGAGACATCCAAGGTAACATAAGTTTTCTTAGTGGCTGGATTATAGCACTTATATCCCTTTTGAGTTGCTGAATAACCAATAAAGATGCATTTGATAGATCTTGGATCAAGTTTTCCTCGTTGTGGACCATAGACATGAACAAAAACAGTACAACCAAAGGTTTTAAGAGGGATATTTGTTGTTCTGAAACTTGGATATGTTTGTCTAAGGCACTCTCGAGGACTTTGTTTGCCTAAGACTTTGGAGGGAAGGCGATTGATCAAGAAGGCAGCAGTTAGAAGAGCTTCTCCCCAAAAACATTTTGGAACATTTTTGGAAGAGAAGAGAGCGGGTAACCTCAAGGAGATGCCTATTTTTCCTCTCGGCAATCCCATTTTGTTGTGGAGAATAAACACATGATGATTCATGGATGATGCCTTGTGCTTGGAAGAGAGAGGAAATGGAATTATTGAAGAAATCTTTGGCATTATCAGTTCTGAACTTTTTAATTTGTGTCCCAAATTGAGTATGAATCATGGAAAGAAACCTAGGAAGGACAGTGCTAATATCAAATTTTTGTTTGAGAAGAAACACCCATGTCACTCTAGTGCAATCATCAATGAAAGAAACAAACCATCGAGCTCCAGAAATGTTTGGGACAGGGGATGGCCCCCAAATATCACTATGAATTAGTTCAAAAGGTACACCACTTCTATTATCACTAATGGGAAATGACACACGAGTGTGTTTAGCTAGTTCACATACATCACATTGCAAGGATGAAACATCAACACCTTGAAATTTTTCGGGATACAAGTGCTTCAAAAGGTTAAAAGGTGGATGACCATGTCTATAATGAGACAACCAAATTTCATGGGTAGTGGTAGAATATAAGGCCTGGCCAAAAAAAGGATAGTTCTTCTTAGGGCATTCAAGATAGTAGAGACCATTCTTCTCCTTAGCCATTCCAATCTTCATCCCCGAACGTTGGTCCTGTAAAACACAACCAAAATGAGAGAATGATGCATAACAATTAAGATCTTTGGCTAGTTTGTAAATGGAAATTAGATTGGCTGAAAGAGTAGGCACAAGAAGAACATCTTTTAGGGTAAGGTAATTGGAGACTTGTATGGTTCCATGACCAACAACTTCAGCTTTTGAACCATTGGCTGTTAGGATCTGTCTAGGTTGGGTACAAGGCTGGAAAGTTTTGAAGTTTTGTGATGAACAAGTCATATGTTCAGTAGCTCCTGAGTCTAGAATCCATTGGCTAGGCTGAGAATGTTCAGAACTCTTTAAGTATAAAGAAGTTGGAGGGTTACCTGAGAGAGCAAGAGTTGAGTTAGTGGAAGTATCACCTGATGGTGGGCAAAGAGAATTAAAGAAAGCCTTGAATTTCTCCAGTTCTGCTGCAGTAATCCCTTCAGAAGCTTGGGAAGTGCTCTCAGCTGAGCGTGTTACATGGTTAGCTTGAGGAACCGAGGTTCCTTTGTTGTTATTCCCCTCTTTACCTGGTGGCTTTCCATGTAACTTCCAGCAGTGTTCTATTATATGCCTAGGTTTCTTGCAATGAGTGCAGAAGCGCTCTTTCTTTCTTTCTCCTGTGGCCAGCAATGCAGATGCAGACTCCTCTGTTGGTTTTTGCTCCAACATGATTGACCTCCTACTTTCTTCAGCCCGGACTGTGGAGATAATTTCTTCCAATGAAGGGAAGTCTTTTTGGCCCAGAATTTGAACTCTAACTTGATCAAATTCAGAGTTCAAACCAGCCAAAAACTGATAACTTCGTTGTTTTTGCACAAAATCCTTTAAAAGGGCAGCATCTTTAGAACACTTCATCTTCAAAACCTGATATTGATCAAGCTCCTGCCATAGACCTTGAAGTAGAGAAGCATACTCGCCGATGGATAGGCTTCCTTGCTTGGTTCCAGCAGCTTTAACTTGCATTTCATAAATTAGGGCTTCATCCTTGGCTTTGGAGTAAGATTTTCTTATGAACTCCCAAACTTCCTTTGAAGAGCTTAGAAACATACATGTCATGCTAATAGTGGGCTCCATTGATTCCCATAGCCAAGACATGACCATTGAGTCTGCTTCATCCCACTTTTTAAAGCTAGGGTCATCCTCTTTTGGAGGAGAATTTGTGAGATGATCCCCTTTTCACTTACCTTTAAGATAGATTTTTACGGCTTGGGACCACAACAAATAATTTCTTCCATTAAAACGAAAGGATGGATTGAGTGTTTGAAGCTCATTCTTAAATGCTCCAAGGGCAGATAAGACCTCTTCCTTAGGAGGCATGTTTTACAACAATGAAGGCTGAAAAACAATGAAAAAAGATCTCAGCAATAGGGGCTGAGAGGGATAAAGAGGATAAAAAGGAGTTTCAGCAATGAAGGCTGAAAAAACAAGCTGGAAACACCAGCAAAAGGGCGGAAGCACAGATCAGATGAGCAGTAGCTCTGATACCATGTTGGTGGAGAGAGAGATTTGGGAAAAATCTGATCTAATTTCATTATGGTAAAAAAGGAACACATATATGCAAGAAGAAAAAGAGAAAGCTTCCTAGAGAAGCCAACAAGTACAAAGAGAACATAAAAGTCAAAAAGTACACCTAATCCTTGACTAAAGTGAACCAACTACAATATAATATAACATAGTTCATTCAGCTCAACAAGACCAAATGAAAAGTGCAAAATCTCATGGTTACCCCAAGGAATTTCTCTTATTTTATAAAAGTTCTGTAACAATGCTGAAGTATGTAATCCATGGTAATTGTTTTTGCTGCTTTCTCTACCACCTTGGTTCAGTTTTTTGCATGAGAAAAATTATGTATTTGTCTATGTTTATTCAGCCTCACTGGGTCAATGATGATGATGTTGATGATGATGTCTATGTTTACTTCCTCGATTCAGGAATAACAAACAATCCCTGGAGGACTGCTTCTGGGAGGCTTGGTCTTGCCTTTGTTCTTCATCTACGCATTTGAAGGTGCATCTACTGTAGTGGTTCTCATCTCCTATTTTATTTTGCACCCATTGGTAAACGGTGGATATGGTTATGACCCAAATGGATTAAAGTTTCTCCTCTATAAAATTGCAGCAAAAAACAAGTGTTGAGCGGCTTATTGGCTTCACTCTTGCTATTTGGGGCATATTATTTTACTCTCGTCTGTTGAGCACAATGACAGAGCAGTTCAGGGTAAGTTCAATCAGCATAAGACCTTTCAAACCAGTTACTCATTTATGTCACCAGTTCCTAACATCTCTTTCTACTAGCACCTGGACAGAATAACATGCAAAAAATTAGAGAGGGTGCTCAGGTTCAAGTTCATGAGACTGATCATATTATAATTTGTGGAGTCAACAGTCATCTAACCTTCATACTGAGGCAGCTGAATAAGTATCATGAGTTTGCTGTCCGCTTAGGCACTGCAAATGCTAGGTACTATTGAATGCAGTTTTCTTTAAAATAATCTTCTCGAATGCTAAGTAGTCAGGAGGTTTACGAATGTCTTTGCAGGAGGCAAAGAATTCTCTTGCTTTCGGATCTTCCAAGGAAGCAAATGGACAAGATAGCTGACAGCATTGCCAAAGATCTAAGTCATATTGATATTTTCACAAAGAGGTAATATTGTCTAAGATAAATGCGCCTTTCGTTCTAGATGGAAGCAACAAAACTAATAGACTGGCACTGCATGTTTTCTTTTTAAAACACGTATTAAAGCTAGGCTTGGATTTTTATAATCCTGTAAAGTTGCTTGTTTTTCTTTGTTACCTTGGACTCTCTCATTTTAGTAAATAATCAAAGGGCATGGATTCAATTATCTCTATCACAGTAAAATATACCTGCCAAAAGAACAGAATTATTATTCTAAATTTCCAATGATTCTTTGCCTTCTTATAGTCCTTACTTGGCAATTTCAATCTGCAGTTGCAGCCTCAGCTTGACAAAATCATTTGAGAGAGCTGCAGCGAATAAGGCTCGTGCTGTTATAATATTGCCAACAAAAGGAAGTAGGTGAGACTATCATCGGTTTACATGTCAATGAATGCATGTGTCAATATGTTTGCAGTCATGCATGCTGGATTAACAAATTTAATAAAATAAATTTAGCTCAACTAGTAATTTTCAAAAAGTCTCTTTATGTATCAGGTATGAAGTTGACACAGATGCTTTCCTGTCGGTGTTGGCTCTACAACCTATTTCTAAGATGGAATCTGTACCCACTATTGTTGAGGTAGTAATTAACGACAATTTGACTAGTTTTTAATATTTATGATGATATAAATGAAGTGTATTTATTTGTACTAAATGTGTTATTTTAGATTTTTTGTTTAAGCTGTTATGGTGTAACTGGTGTTTGCAGGTTTCAAGTCCCAGTACATGTGAGCTATTAAAATCAATCTCAGGAATGAAAGTACAACCAGTGGAAAACGTGGCCTCCAAATTGTTTGTTCAATGCTCTAGACAAAAAGGGCTTATCAAAATCTACAGGCACTTGCTTAATTACAGAAGTATGGTCGGGCTTCCTCCATGTTAGATATCTACTGAATTGAAAATCAAGTATTAGGAATTTAGCACAACCTTTTTTATGCTCCGCGCACATTCAAAAAAACTCATTGTAAACCATAATTCTTACTTGGGTAATTAATGATTCTTCTGTGTTGCAGAAAATGTATTCAACCTGCGCAATTTTCCCGACCTAGCAGGCAAGAAGTATGGGCAAGTACGACTTGGATTTCAAGAGGTATATTCCGAGATGTAATTTTTATGACAAAGACATATTGATATGTATAAACAATTTTGTTTTAACTTCTTAGTTTCCCGCTCTGTAGGTAGTTGTATGTGGTCTCTATCGGAATAGAAGAATATATTTCCACCCAAATGATGATGAAGTCTTGCAGGAAACGGATAAAGTAAGTTGCTCTCACGCAAGTTTATGCTCTTCTTTTTTTCACTATTGGGAAGAGGATTTAAAGGTAGTACTGCATGATTCGTGCCCATAGTTTCAGTTTAAGGTAGTATTTAAAGACCACGGTTTTAACCTTCTTCAAATTTTATATCAATTTTAAATGATGTAAGAAAACATTCTTTACTTCTTTGGGGGCTAATGTTACTTCAAATTACAATGGATAGCAGGGTTAAAACAATTTAAAAAAATGTAAGCTATTGTTGGTTTGGAGTTCTTGTAAATTGCAGCTCACCATAATTATGCCATGATCTTACACTTGAAGGTTTTGTTCATTGGTCCTATCTATGGATGCAACGATCAGCAACTTGCATGTATCGTAAAAGAAGATACAACTGAAGTCTGTAATTTGGAAGCTGTGCAAAAAAGAAAAGAGCGTCTAGAGAATATTACAAGACGCCCTCGTAATCGGGGTTCAAAGGTATGGTGTGTTGAGATATTGTTATAGAACTGTGTGCTCAACCCAAACATAAAAAAGGAAGCATTAATGACTTTTCATCTTCTTTCAGGAGCAGACCGCTGACTACGGTGTAGGACCTAAAGAATGCATACTTGTGCTTGGTTGGCGTCCAGATGTTGTAGACATGATTAAAGAATATGACAATTATCTTGGTCCTGGCAGCTCATTGGTATGCGTTACAACTCTTCTGTAAAAACTCACAGCTCTGTTTCAGATTGCTATGTGTGTGTTTCACTTCTATGATTCATTTCAGCATTTTATTAGTACATTGTTTTGAATTTGATGTAAAATAACATAGGTTATCATGAAAATATAAAGGCAATTCTTTCCCCTATTCATGATCGAAATTCTCTGTTTCAATGGTAGGAAATACTGGCTGATGCTCCAGAAATTGAGCGCAATAGAACCAACTTCAGTCAAGAGAAACTTCACAACATCCAAGTTTCCCACAAGGTAGATACTTTTCTTGTCCATTTATTCTCCTTTAAATTGCATGTCCTAAAACTTCTACTATGGTGTTTTATGACAACATATTTTAATAGATAGGGAACCCTATGGATTATGATACTGTAAAGGAAGCAATAGAGAGAATCCAGAATTCTTTTAAAAAAGGAGAGGATCTCCCTTTGTCTGTTGTTGTCATCTCAGATCGCGACTGGCTACTTGGAGGTAACAATTTCTACTTTTGATCTATAATTACTTAAATTGTGGTCTTAATATGTTCTTTATATTCAGATCCAGCAAGGGCTGACAAGCAAGCAGCATATTCTCTTTTCCTAGCTGAAAACATCTGCAAAAAACTTGGAGTAAAAGTAAGCTCCTGACCAATTTTCTCTCCATTTTAAGAGATTTAGATTGCCTTAATCACAGTTCATGAAAATTCTCTCTTTTTTTTCGAAATTGTTTTTTGCTTATGATAACAAGGAGTTGCTCCTTTTTGTCTGAATTGCTGGATTGTAGGTGCATAACCTTGTTGCTGAGATTGTTGACTCGAAACTTGGAAAACAAGTAACTCCCTGTCTCAACGGACTCATTATATTGACCGGCTTGGTTTTCAACGCTACCTAACTAACCGCTTATTCCATGCAGATCACAAGAATCAAACCATCTCTTACCTATATTGCTGCAGAGGAAATAATGAGCCTTGTAACAGCTCAAGGTAATGTAACATGAGATCAAAAGTGCATAAAAATTCCAATTCTAATTGTTTTTTATCCTGATGAGAGGCTTTTGTTGTGCATATAGTGGCCGAGAATAACGAGTTGAATGAAGTATGGAAAGATATCTTGGACGCTGAGGGTGACGAAATATATGTCAAGGTACATACTCTTACCCCTTCACTCGTATTAAATGCAGTTTTAAAGTGTTTGATTAATCTCAAAAGTGATCCTGGAAATTGGTGATTATTACTTTGTTAATTACAACAGGATATTAAGCTCTATATGAAGGAGGGAGAGCGTCCTTCGTTCCTTGAGCTGTCCGAAAGAGCACACCTACGGCGAGAAGTTGCCATTGGTTACATCAAGAACAACAAGAAGGTAAACTTTTTTTTCCCCATCTTATTTAGTATTTCCATTCTTAAAACAGATTAATCATGAATATCGATTATTCGGTTTTGCAGGTTATAAATCCAAACCCGAAATCAGAGCCTCTCTTGCTTGAGATGACGGATTCGCTTATTGTAATATCAGAGCTCGAAGGCGAACAACCCATTGTTGAGTAAAATTTTGACTTCAGTCTTTGTCTATTCTCACTTTCTGAACTTGAATAAATGGTTTTCTATTACCGATTGGGCTAATTGAGAGGTAAGATTGGCTCTTTTATCCATTTGATATGCTTAGGGAGTTGGGGGTATAAGCAAGTGTAATATCATATTATCATCTACCAATTTGAGTTGGTTCTCTTAATGGAGTTCATAACGTCTGTCCCATGTTACTTTATTACATGATTAAACTGTGGATTTTTTCATGACCTTCTTCCATGTACTTTATTTCATTATTTTTTTTGAATTCTTAGAAAATTAGCAAGGTTGGAAGCATCTTTATTACGCTATTAGTCTTTTTTATGAATTGAAATCAATGTTGTTTACTTTGCATTTTTTACGACTTTCTTTCATGTACTTTAATTTTCTTAGATAATTAGATATGGAGGATTAAGCATCTCTATTATACTATTAATCTTTATTTTATGAATTGTAATTGATTTTTGTTTATTTTTATTGTTCTATATGACATGAAGTGAAATTGATATTAACATGGTTTGCTTTAGTTCTATGTTCAGTGCATTCGATTAGCAGTATCAACATTTGTCACTGGCAGAAAAAAAAAAATTATGGTATGTTGAGAATAGTATATGACAGAGTAGTATGACCATAAATCATAGTGTGTTGGAGGTTGCACACAGCCACACAAACTTAGAGTCCTTGCCGCCTTTGTTTTTTTGTTGAAAGTCCTTACACAACCAATTCAAAAATTTGTATAGAACAAATAAGTAAATGGCTATCTTTAATCTTCTCATTTGTATTTTAGAGTTTGCTTCATGTTAGTAATACTTGTTTAAAACTATAAATCATACTATTCTTTGGACTCGAATCTCATTGACAATATTCCAAACATTTTTTTTTATTTTGTATAATAAAACTAATATTTGGTGTTGACCCATTTATTGCTCTAATCAATCATGTATAGAGAAAAACTTAAAATATTAATTTTACAATATCGTCTTCTATTTAAATAACTTGTAATGTCGCATGGTGAAATTATAAAAGTATATATTTAAATACAAATAAAAATGTATCGAGAAGATGAGAAATGGGTGCTTGCTCTTATAATGCCAACTAGCAACCAACTTAATTGTCATTGTCACAATTAATGGTATTCAGCACCTACTTATATGATAAGACTTTTTCTCACCACCTTCTGTGATACTATGACCAAAGCCTCACTTGCTCACATTCACAGTTGAAACACAATCGATGGTAAGCTAAGCTCCCTACTAAAATAATTTTCTACAACGGAAGAGAAGTGCATATATGATTTACCACTTACCAGGTTTACTTGGTAATTGTACAAACCTCCCTCCATCTACCAACATCTATGAAAGTGCACCAATAATTTCATATAACGATTGATGAGTTGTCAAAAAAGTTGACGCTTGATGAGTTGTCAAAAAAGTTGAAGTATAAGTTATGATTTGTAATAATATATATAACAAGAATGCATAATAGAATAGGGAATGAGAGGTCGATTTTCGTGAGCAGGTAAAATCTATTGTCATAATTATTTTCGTTATTGTTCGTTTATTAGTTATAACGGTGTTATGCATAACATAACCCATCCCAAAAACTAATGCTACTTTTTTCATAATTAACCTTTGTTCTAATGACCAAAAGTTGAACAAACCACATATGTCACCAGGGCACCTAGCCGGGCCGATCACGGGCCTGTCCTTAAACATGCCCAAGTTCAATCAACTGGTTTGCAAATATCACATACTCCGTCGGTCGATCTATAAACGACTAAAATTTGATCGGTTTGTCAAAAGAAAGAAA
The DNA here is from genome assembly GCA_964016875.1 of Fallopia convolvulus. NCBI lineage: Eukaryota > Viridiplantae > Streptophyta > Magnoliopsida > Caryophyllales > Polygonaceae > Fallopia > Fallopia convolvulus. The sequence goes on from OZ024723.1 coordinate 56,268,515, forward strand.
GATGGAGATTCGGGGCTCGAGAGTTTGCCAAGGAGAAAGAATTCGTTAAACGAGAGAAAACCTAGGAACCGGCAGATACAGAGAGAATCAGGACTCGGGAGTTTGTCAAGGAGAAAGAATTGACTCTGGAGTTTGCCAAGGAGAAAGAATACTTCACCGGCATATCTCCTCTGCCTTGTCAAAGTCTACAATCGTGTATGTATCTCTAAGTTCTTCTCTCGTTCGTCTTGTTCATAATTCTTAAAGATCCAAAATTGATTGGCTTGAATTTCTCGTTCTCAAATTGATTTTTTTTTCCTATTGTAAAATGTCAACCGAGGCATTTGTGCTTCTTATTTCTCAAGAATACCCAAATTTTCACTTGTTTTGCGCCGCTGGCACCTGGCCCTTGCCCCTGAAAATTCCCGGCCGCCGGTGGGGGCGCCGCCCGCCCCTCTGCGCTTCCACCTGCCTCCGCCACTATCATTCTGTTGTTTCTCCCATCAGAACATAGCTCAAGTGATCCCTGATTTCTTAGTTTGCTCAACTTGGGTTTCTACTTTCTAGGGCTGCAGATTTTGATCAAGGAAGGTGTGTTTTTATGAATCCTGAGCGTGTAAGAGCTTGTGGCTACTGTGGACGTCTTTGTTGAGACAACTTCTGCCTATAGAGTAATTTATGTTGGTTGTAATCTCTCGCTGAAGGATCATGAGGTCCATGTTATGTTGTCAATCATGACTTGTGGGAAATTAGCTCTTCAACAAATGGCATTTTCTTAGCTACAATATTGCATCCTTTTTCACTATGTCTAGGATGAGAACTAATGGGTATATAATGTAGTGTTTTGTAGCTATGTTGTTTTCTAGAATTTTGACAACATGCTGCTTTTCCCCTATGATTTATCTTTCCCTAAGGTTGTACTACTTTTGTTTGGAAAAGATTGTCATTTTAGCCCTCAAATTTTGTTAAGAATTGTTTGTCATTTTAGACCTTTTAGGTGCTAATTTATTAGTGAGCTAAAATTTGGAATATCAATTGGGTACAAATGAGGTGAGTAGTTGATGAATTGTAACTCTGAGGAAAAGTTTGAATTTCTTAGTAATAGTGTCAAAGGTTAACATGACAATCTTTAGTGAATAGAGGGAGTATTAATAAGGTGGCCTAAATGTACTTGTATTTCTGGGACCAATTACTTTGCTGCATGTTTACAATATGTAAATTAACCTACCAGCTTCAATTTACCAATTCATGCATCATAATACTGTTCACTGTTCTAGGCTTTCTGTTGCTTCACCAGAGAAGTTTGGATCCAGCCTCTCCATTTTCTGCTTGCAAGTCAATGGCAGCTAGAGGTGGTGCTTTTCCATACCGATCAGGGTAAGATGCTTCAACATCTTAGGGATTTGAATTGGGGTGTTTCTTCACTAGTACTTCATTTATTGTCCATTCTGTAACCTCTGTTGTCTAGTCGTATTAATGGTACTGAAACAATGTTTTTCTTCCCCCTCTTTCCAGTGAGGGGCTTAGCACTAGGCAAGTGGGAAGCACAAATGAGATACAATTACGTATAGATCCAATGCATGGAGACCTTGATGAAGAAATTACGGGCCTGCGAAATCATGTTCGACGTTTGAAAAATGTAATTGTTTTGAATTACTTTCCATTTTCTTTCCTCTTGCAGTGCTGTTTCTTGTACGTCTTTGATTGCCTCGTATACTTTTTTTCCCATAATTTTTGGTATATTTTGGAGTCTTTTTTGAGATACTTGGGTTGTTTAAATCGTAGGCATTGCACATTCCCGTTATTCTCATGTAGTGCCAGCCCCTCTCTAAAGAGGACGGTGTATAATTTATTGCACTGAATTTTATAAGCACAAATGTGTTCAAAATGCTGCAGATTTGATGATTTTCTTGCTTTTGATTAAATCTCTGGTTGCTGTGTCAGTGTTTAGAGCTTTCATAATAGATTTGGATTATTTCTCTATTGGACTGGTGCTTGTAATGGTTACTGTCTGAGATTTTTATTAAATGCATGAATCTCATCACTAGTTATTATATTCACTTGTTGTGCTCTTTCATGGCTATTGCAGGTAGCTGAAGAGATAGAATCAGAAGCAAAATTTCAGAATGAGTTTATGAATCAGTTGGTACGCCATCAAATTAGCTATACTTGCAACTTAACCTGTTTCCATCTTTTCTTTTTTAATAATTTTCCTAATCTCGTGATTTTGGTAACAGCAAATGACACTTCTCAAGGCTCAAGCTGGAGTAAAGAACAACATGAGAAGATTAAACAAGAGTATTGTGCAAAGTGGGTCCAGTCATATCCTGCACGTCGTGCTGTTTGCACTCTTTTGCCTCTTCCTTGTCGTCCTATGGTCCAAAATCGCCCGCCGTTAAAGGAATTCACTGGCTTAATCATCATTATATTGTAAGTACCAAAAAGTATGGATGTTGTCAACAGAACCTTAACTTACATTGAAGCTGTAGACATTTTCCTTTGACATGTTTTTTACTTTGTTTGAAGTACTATGAAACTCAAACTAATACACATCCTATTTTTGCATGCATCACTAAGCATATACTTACTTTTGATGCTAAAGATGGGTCACATTTTTAGGGCTCATTTGGTATCAATATCAAAGATACTATGAGGGTTATCATGATATCGGGAATGGGTATAACTGAGTGATATCTGAGCAAATAATACTTTGATATCAGTTTGACATCGATATCGGAATTTTCTACAAACGCGCCTTTGGTATTTGAATTAAGTGTAGGATTAAGAAATCTACTTGTTTAAGGAAACCTGAGCAAATAGCCAGAGAATTGGCAGCTGAGCAACCTGAGTTAGCCATATTTTTATGATTTCATATATCATCTAACTGCACTGTTTTCTTCGTCGTACACATGCATTTCGGTTAGATTTTCCATTGTTGTTCGATATGATATGGGCAAATATAGCTCCCAACATTATTGTTAGTAAGAACGCAATTGTGCTCTGTACAGCCATGGCAGCAAGCATCAGTAAGTGCAGCTTGCACTGCAATTTGGAGGGTTTTAACTGTTCCAAGAGAAATTCAAAATCCCTTTAAATCTTGTTCTTTTCGGTCCCTTGGATTTGGAGTTTGGACTCTCCAGCAAACAATTACTATAAAGAAGCAACTTGAAATTGTAGTGCACATGTGTCATGCCTTAGGGCTGTCAATGGGTGAACCGTGAGGGAAAATGGCTCACACAAACCACTTGCCACATACGGAACGCTCCATCTGTCACTCGAACCACTCTTAATTTGAGGGTTATTCAGTGATCCATTCACTCGGAAAACCATTTCCTTCCTTGATGATAAACATTTAATACAAAAGCACCCCTTGATGATAATATAATTTAATACAAAAGCACAGAATGCATATACAACAATATTGACCCAATGCAGTTTCTAGGGGCATAGGTTAAGCTTCTTAAAATGGTAATGTTTTGTTAATTTTTATTCATTTAAATTTTATTTATTTTTGTAAAAGGGTTTATTAATTTCATATAGGGTTTTAGTTTTCTTGAATAAAATATTTAATCTATGCCGTAAGGACATAGTTTAGAAAAACCATTATTTAAAAGGTAAGGTGATTAAGTTCGACATTCTAATGTACAAGAAAAAAACTAGTTCGACATCCTAATGTACAAGAAAAAAAATGTGAACCTTAAAAGTAATATAAATTTGTAATAAAAAAGTGATATAAATTAAGTTGTAAATTGTAATGCAAATAGCATATAGTATAAATTAAGTTGTAATGCAAATAATATGAAATCATCACTGTAATTTATATTAATTAAAAAAGCATTTAAATTTCTCTTTTAAATCTGAATTAGATTAGTTATCGTAACACGTTTTATCCTGGGAAATCAACGAATCAGATAAATAAAATATAATTAAACGTGAACTTCAAACGAAAAAAAATAAATGAAAAATGCAGAACTAAACAGTAGTACCTTGATTGAGTTCAAGAGCCGCGCTGAATGCAGATCCTATATTAGAACTTTCTACTTTTCTAGTTTCCTTAACAAAGAAACCTAACATCCGAAATCGCTCCTAAATTTCGGCCGCGAACGAGTGTGTGAGGAAAGAGGAGGAGCTTTATAGTCATGAAACGATCGACTCCATGGTTGATTTTGCTGCTCTCGATATTTATATCCAATTTCGTCGTCGTAATTTACTCTGAAAGCGTTACTCCTGAAGAAGCCAAGCAGCTTAGAGACGAGGTATTGCATTGTTTATTCGTGATGGGCGATATTGAATTGGGAGAGTTTTGTTTTTGAGATCTAGATACCGGTGTTACTTCGATTGATTGTAAAATGTGAGCTGATCTCACGTGCTTTCCCTTCACGGCAATGAACAAAGCTGCCCATATACACGGAGTTGCGGACTAGAAAACCCAGTCTTTGATTGCTTGATTCCTTTGCTGTTCTTGTTAGTGGTGCCGAAATCCCCTTCACCAATTTGGATCAGAGTGTTCCGTTTACATTTCATTTTCTTGGACTATTTGGAACTGTGCTATTACTTGCTAAACGCTCAATCTCGAGTGTCTTTTGGCATTGACTTATGATCTCAATTTTTCTCATTAGGACAGGGATTGTGAATTCCTCCTACTTAAACACAAACTCAGTGACTCAGTCCATTATTTTCTTTGTACTAATTATTACGCTAGTTGACTTCTGTGATTGAAATCAATGTCATTTTAAGGAGCTGGTATCTTTTGCCTTGATCATGCTCCCACATTCTAGCAAGTACTTACCCTGCCATAGGCTTGAGTTTTAAAGTCTTTTGATTTTATTCACTTGTCATCATGAGGCCAGATTGCACCTTAATTTTGTAATGCAATGATATTCCCAGTCTGTATTAGCTGCTTCTTCAGTAGGAGATAACACCAGTTGTCACAGACAAAACTCAGACTAAATTTCACGGGGTTAACATTATGATAGGTTGATGCATGATTTACCTAGAACTTCTAATGCAAAGTCTAGATTCTGAGGCATCTTTCTTAGCCCATGGCTCAAATCAAAGCTTAATTTTGGTTTCCTTAGCAAAAAAATTCTGTGTGCTATCTTCAAGAGGTCCGCACTGAATTGATAAATAGACCTGGCTCTTCTGTCCTTTGGAGGTTACAAGTTGCTTCTCACATACAGGTTCGGCAAATGTTCTACCATGCATTTGATGGATATATGGACCATGCTTTCCCCCTGGATGAGTTAAGGCCTTTATCATGTTCTGGAGAAAATACTTTAGGTGGTTATGCCCTAACTTTGGTAAGATTTTTTATTTCTTGAGTGCTTCCTATATTTTTCTTTGAATTTTCTCTTGTAAGTTATGGTTTTTTTTATATATTATAGGTCGATGCCTTAGACACTTTGGCTTTGTTTGGTGATAAAGAAAGGTTTACTGCTGCTGTCGATTGGATCAGTAAAAACCTACGCTTTGACATTGTGAGTATTAAAATTTGGATTGAGTATCTCACTATACTGTATAATTATTTGTTTTATAATTATTGTTTTAAAATTCTAGTGTAAATGTATTGGTATCATGGGGTCTATATTAATTTTGCAGTTAATTCCTTTTGAGTTACGACAGCAAACTTGTATCATATATCTGATATGGTTAGCCATTATTGAATGTTCTACATTTTATTTTATAAAATTGTTATACTACATGTGTTAGATTTTGTGCGAAGTCCTGCCTAGACATATTTGAAATAGATTTTTTATCCTTTAGAATCCATACTCCTACCACAATTGTCCTTCATCCAATAAAATATGGGTATAGTGGGCTTGCTGCTGCAAAAATTTAAGAAAATGTCACTAAGAACAAGGGATCAGTTTATTTGTTATGTGTTGCATTATTTTTTTAATGTAAATCAAAGGGCTATGAGATATCTAGAATATTGAGTGGAAATTGCTGATCCAGTGTTTAAAGAATGTTGTCGATGTTATGGTATCAGGATTTGAAATGCCGAGAAAGAATATAGTGAAGCTGGTGCTAATAAATATCATCCATTAATGCCATTATTAACCTCTGAAAAACTGATATGCTAATTTCAGTAACCTCCTAAAAACAAAAATTTGCTCACATATTTTCATATGCATCATACAGTATTATTAACCATTACATTCTGCTTGATGGATTCCCAAAGCTCTATGGAGCCTTTTGTAACATTGTTTGATTTATTGTGTTTAGAAAGAAACTGAATTTATAAGGTTTACTTATGAAACTTGGTCTAAGAGTCAATCTGTATGTATTGAAAAATTTTCTATACTAAATTACTACAAAGTAATATGGCATTATTAAACTATATTTGTCATTTCAAAATAATATGGCCTAAAGAAGTGCTGGACGGACAGTATAAAACAGGACATATAACAATTGGGAATTTCAGTGGACTTGGCAGAGTGCAAAGACAGATGGAGGGAGAAGATCAGAGTGTTAGACAGCTAGCCGCTAGGACAGAGGATACTTTGGCACCACTAGGGCGCGTTTGTTTGTTGTTTTCTTTTGTCGCTTTGACTGATGTGGGTGTTGCTGTTTTTGGTGTCTTTTGCTAACCTTTTATGACGTTATAGGTTTGGCTCCTCGTGGGTCTTTCGGGTGCACCCCCTTCCCTTGGGCAGGGGTACCTCCATCTTGACCCCCCCAGACTTCGCTGTAGCGGAACCTAACTGGGTCAATGTTGTTGTTGTTGTCATCGTCGTCATTTCAAAATATGAATTTGAAAATATACCCAACTTGGTGGATGTCACATCATGTGATGAGTGCATTGTAAAGACAATTTTTGCATGTACCATTATTAAATTAATAAGGTGCTTGATTGTTGAAAAAAATACGAACAGAACATTGCTCAAATGAAGAATATCTGTGAATAAGAGGAGAATAAGACTTTATACTCCCCAAGAGAACTGCCCCTTCTTCATTTGAAGCACGTGCTCTAGTTAGTAGATTGTGTATATATATTCTGCTAAGTTTATGTGTATGAACATGACATTTACCATCTATGCTCCCATTTGCAGAATAAGACGGTATCTGTTTTTGAGACCAATATCCGGATCCTTGGAGGTTTGCTTTCTGCCCACCTTATTGCAAGTGATTATGCTACGGTATTTTTTCTTGTGCATTTTCTGTTGATTTATGATGTTAATCCTGATATCTAGTTTAGAGGACCTTTCAAGGAGCTTCAGTTTTCTAGAAATTTGAAAGTGAGAACTAGCCAGAGTAAATAGATGGGTAAATTATTGTAAGCCTTGGTACCCTGAGGATATCATTTTTAGTTGTATATTGAAATCTTACCTTCATTTAAAATATAAAAAAGTTGGAATTATTCATTCTGTATCTCAGAGGGTTGAAGAGTTCATATTACCCAATTTAGCTTTTCGTCCTTGTGTGTGTGTGTGTGTGTGGGGGGGGGGGGGGGGGGGGGGGGTAATTTAAGTTGAATGCCTACTATTAGTGCAGATTGACTTTACCAGTGGGATAAATGTGCTCTAGAACTTGCTTTTAGGATCTTGGAGGATGCCGGTTGCTTTGTCCAGCTTTTAGAACAACTTATTGTAAATAACTGATTTAACATTTGTGCATTCTTGATGGCAGGGCATGAGAATTCCAACATATGATAATCAGCTCCTTAATTTGGCTGAGGATCTTGCTCGAAGGATATTACCTGCATTTGACACTCCTACAGGTGCAATTTTTTGTATATATCTGCAAATGGTGTTTATTAGGCATTAGATATGTGCAGTATTTAGTATATTTGGGGGTGCGCGCTAGGGCTTAATTCTGTGACTTGATGAATTTGGCAATGAAGAAATTCTGTTCTTGTTTCTTTGATAATAATATTAATTGGTAGCCATTTAATTTGTACCTGTACATTATTGTTTCTTTTCATCTTGGATATGCCTATTGCATTTTGTTTCTACATGAAGCTGAAATGCTTGCTTACTATGGTTGAGCTGTCAGTATGTTTAATTCTCTGTTTTTGTTTTGGTTCTCTTCTCTCATGTTGGCTATCAGATTTTTCCGTCTACTGCTTCCTTTTGAGTGTTTCCTTGGATATATCGTGAAAACAATAAGTTGTGTCTTATTATTTTTAGTTTTTTTTTTCAGGTATTCCATTTGGATCTATCAACTTGTTACATGGAGTAGATGAAAATGAAAGCAAGGCAAATTCCCTTAACCGATTCTTTTCCATGTTTCTGTCCCAGAACTTTCCAAGAATTCACACTTATTGCACTTTACCATGAACATCAATTCCTATTTTATTGTATAGCCTGTCACTGTATATGTTAGCCTTTTTCCAATTTTTGTTGGCGGACAAAATTTGAATTGCTTTCCAACTTGTTTACCTTCTGGTAATTCACAGCAATTTGCTAACTTCTCTGTTCAGATAACATCAACTGCTGGTGGTGGTACTTTGACCTTAGAATTTGGGATTCTTAGCCGCTTAACAAATGATCCTGGTGAGCTTTACTTGCCATAATTATTTTTCCTGAAAACGTCTGAATCTATGATTGTGAGATGTGTATATGAGCAATAATGTTCATTCGTAGCACTAATGGTTGCTTAAAAGAGTAAAAAGTTGAGGAAGGCATGCCTGAATGATCAAATCTCCTCACCTTCAACCAAAATAATAGTTGCCTTCTGGTCTCAACTTCTTTTGAGTTTTGATAGCTTAGGAATGAGATGGAGGCATATGTTAACTTGTCTGTGATATGTATGAGTATTAGAATCTATGTAAAATTTGAGTGATTATGACATTTCCCTTTTGAATTCCTTACTTCTAAGGGCCTAGTAAGAAGCAGGCAAATAGGCTATAATACTTGGTATCCACTCTTAATCTTCTGTGCTTATTGTATATGATATAAATTATATCATTTTCTGCTGATCGGATCTGTCAATACTTTAAGAACTGCTCAAGAGTATTGTTTCATTTTATTTGTTACACACAATGTATTGCAGTGTTTGAACAGGTTACTAAGAATGCAGTTCATGGTTTATGGGCCCGGCGTTCCAGGCTTAACCTAGTTGGTGCACACATTAATGTCTTTACGGGTGAATGGACACAAAGAGTAAGATTGTTATCCTATGACTAATGTATACAACTATGTATAGTCTTGTTTCTCTGTGTTGAGTATTTTGTTTGGTAGTTAAGAAATACTTTTAATTACCAAGAGAGCAGAAACATGTTCAAGATACACCCAAAACTCCATCACAAGCTACCACCAGCCTTTTCAAAACAATCAGCCTCCATTGTATTCCCTTCACATTATACCCCTGCATTCCTCTCTTCTCATAGCATACTTCTTCTATCTAGCTTATTGTCAATGACTCAATGCCTACCCAATATAACGTCCTCCAAACCTTAGCCCAAAAAAGCAAGCAAAAAAACTGGCGATCAATATTCTCATTCCTTCACTACACAATCTATTTACTGACCCTAGCTGCAGTGATTAGCCAACCAACATATAAACTGATATCTGGTCACAGTTTAGGAGATTTGGTAGGAACATATTAAAACTAGTCTCTCATAAGTGTCTGCTTTGTAGAATTTTTTTTTTCTTTATAAAATCTTCAATTCTTGTGTCATAGCTCAAGTTCTGTTTGCCCAGTTTAAATGCTAGTGACATCTCTATGTTTAGGATGCTGGAATTGGCACAAGCGTTGACTCATTTTATGAGTACCTCCTAAAGGTTAGAATCTCTTATGTTAATTTTGGACCATGTATATCTTTCCCCAAAATCATATCTTTGTTGATAATTGAGCATTTTATTATGTTGGGATTGGGATTTCTCTGTCCTTCACATGACACACACTGGTCATTTAATGCAAATCTGTTATCAGTGCGCTTTTAAGGGCATTATAAGTTTATAACTAACCCATACATGACTGTTTGAGGGTTTCATCTTGTGTCTTAGAATGTCTTTATTTAGTCTGTCATGTTGCAACTTTATTGGTTATGTTGTGGATTCACTTATTTTCTTTTTTTCCATTTGTCAAGAGAAATTTCATCAAGAAAAACTCTTCAACATTTAATTTGGACTTCCTATATTCGGTGTTTTCCAATGTTGAACATGAATCACTCTTTTATCTTTTTTTTTTTTGCTGCATATCTTTAAATTGGCTCTTCTGCTCGAGTAACTTTCTCATGTTTGTGAAGATATTGATGTGTGTTAATACTTCATTTCAGGAAAAAGCATAGCTCTTGTAGTCATTTAATTGTTTTCTAAATGGATGCCTGTGTGCAGTTCTTAAGGCAAATATTTCATTTTCCTAGATGGATTCACTTTTCCCAAGGCTTATTAAGTTGAAACCGTACCTGGTTGGAACTTGATGATATAATCCTTTGGTTCTGTAATGTTTAGATATTGTGGAAGTTGAATAGTAGTTTTGATAAAAGTGATTGAGGATAATGTTTACAGTCAGTGATACTCACCAGGCTTACATTTTATTTGGAGACGAGGAGTATCTCTTCATATTTCAAGAAGCTTATAGAGCTGCCATGCGTCATCTTTTTACTGATCCCTGGTATTTGCTTATTTCTGAAGACCCTTTATGGATTGCGATTCTTTCTTGGTACTCTGTTGTTATTTCTACTTGTATGGTGCTCTGGAAAAATTACTTGCAGGTATGTTGAAGTTAATATGGATTCTGCAACCATTGTATGGCCAATATTTAACAGTTTGCAAGCCTTCTGGCCTGGATTACAGGTGACTGTTTTTCTTATCTTTACTAAGATGTACATGCAATTGGACTCTTTGATATGCTATGTATTTATGGAGATTGCTTCAACCAATTTTTTTAACTGAAGTTCATCATGGATCTGAAAGGTTTTAGCTGGAGATATAGATCCGGCAATCCGCACACATGCTGCCTTTTTCAGTGTTTGGAAAAAGTATGGTTTCACCCCAGAGGGCTTTAATCTTGCTACACTCAGTGTTCAGGTATTTCTTCAACCATTTTTTTTTATCTGTTGTTCAATTATACATGGATGGATGCATACAGTCATACGCAGGTATGCAGTTGAATATTTGGGATGAATGCAAATATTATATTCTGTTTACTGGTAAAAAGAAAAGAATGATGCAAAGAAGTATTTTGTTTAAAGGAATTTTGCCAATTTCTAGGGAAAAGGAGTTTTCTCAGATTTGAATTCTATAAAGCAAATATTATGACTCTATGCAAGCTAAATTTACCATTTCCATCCGGATATGGATATTTTCTATGAGGAAATTTTTTAAGAGGTGTTGCATGATGGTCTCTAATCTATATTTTGTTCTAATAAAACCTAAACCTATAAATATTTTGCAGACACATTGTTCCTGTTACTTCCCATCAAATCACTATTAGTGTTATCAAACAACAAAACAATATAAAGTTTAGGACCATAATTAGATGAACCCTAAAGATTGACTGTCTCTAGGTAGAAATGTATCATGAAACGAACCAAAAGGATTGAGGATCAAACGTGTAACACGTTCATGGAAGGTTGATGGAATGGCCAGTTTTGCACCATTTTTCAAAGGATCAGGAATGTGTTGGAACAAAGTCATGGCTAGGGACCATTATGAAATAACTGATAAAGTTTGAGAACCAAAATTATCTTATCCATGTCATTTATTTCTGTCTTCTGGAATACATTTTTGTTGACAAATTATTCTTTTCTCAATTGGCATCCTCTTTTTATTGTATATCTCAATCTAATATAGATTTAGAAAAAAGCACTTCGATGATTTTGATAATTTGGTTTGCAGCCTGGGCAGAAGAGCTATCCGCTAAGACCAGAGTTAATTGAGAGTACATACTGGCTGTACAGAGCTACCAGAGATTCCAGGTTTGTTTCCATAATCGGGCAGTATAACTTTTGTATTTGATGGTCAAGCAATTTTCCTGCCATTTTATTTGCTTATATACTGCCCATTTATCAAAACTATGGGAGATGTGTGGAATGCTTGGAGTCTCAGAGGCAACATGGAGGAGACATTGCACAACTGTGGTTTTGATTGTTTTACCGACTAAACAAACTTCACTGCTTTTGACAAGGGATTCCTTGCTCTCTTTGAGCATATGGTGCATGCTTTTCCAATCTCTTTTTGCATGCTCTAGATGTCCCCTTTTTTTGCCTTAACCTAGAAATTCATCTAGACATTATTTACGCATGCAATTTTCATGGATTCATTTCTGTTGCTTTTCAATCTCATTATAACATCATGATTAATTCACATTTTTCTCTGAAGATATCTTGATGCAGGACGTGACATGCTCACAAGCTTGCAATATGGCGCACGATGTCCTTGTGGATATTGTCATATAACAGATGTAGAGGATCACAAACAGGAAGATCACATGGAAAGCTTTTTTCTGGCAGAAACTGTAAGGATTACTTGAAGTTAAATACTTGATTTAACTTGTTTTTTGAACCAGATTTCTGAGTTTATAAACAAACAAGACATAAGCTCAATTAAAAGCTATTTTCCCACTATGTCTCTGTTACAAAAATCCACAATGCATAAATTATATTTTTCATGTGGGCATAAACTCACTCAGTCACGGTACTGTCACAAGAGGAAGCTCATCACTTGGCAAATTGCTTCCCTGGCTCCCTACAAGCTGCAGTTAAAATTGATAATTTGATATCTGGAAAACCTAAGGTTCCTACTTCGGTGTTTGTTTTTTGAGGAAATGAAGTGGTTCGATAAATCATTCTATAATCATACATGACAATATTCCTGGAATGATTGAACTTATAAAATAATTGCTACCTATGTTAGTGCAAACAATGGCGATCCTTATATTGATAGTGGATTTTCACCTTTTTTTAATGGTCACATAAATGCCAACATCGATATACATATTGAACCTACTAATACTCATTTTAGTTGAATCTCTGAACTGGGAACCCTACTCAGTGGCTACTTGCTCAAAATGGTAAAAATTGGGTCATGTTCTATGACTGAGCTTTACAATTTTGTGTATAATTATCTTTCATGTTCACTTCATGAGTTTACAGATTTGAATAATTGTGCATAATCTGGATTATGACAAATTGATAACTGATTACAGGTGAAGTATTTGTGGCTTCTCTTTGACCTGGCTGTGGGTCCTGATAATCTTGTTGAGAATGGACCCTACAAGTAAGTAATGTAAATCTTTGTCAAAATGTAAATTTTGACTGATTCATGGTGCACTAAATCTATCTTTTAGTATTTTGATTCTTTTAATTCTGGAACATCCACTCCTGTGTAGATACATCTTCAGCACTGAAGGTCATCTCTTGCCAGCAACTCCTCAAATATCCCTAGTTCATGAACATTGTTCTTATTATGGGGCATATTGTAATATCTCCAGCTTGAGGCAGGATTACCAGATCTCGCAGGAGTCTCAAGAGAACAACAGTGAAGCTTATACCGGCTGGAGCCGTAGTAGGTTCTCATTCGCCTCAATTAACCAAAAAACTTCTGACTCAGGGTTAATAAAGGTTAGTTTTGATGAATCAGATTCAAATTTACTCCCTCCATTTCACAATACTGTTGTCTAAGTATCAATATAAATGCCTTATTTGTGTTATAGATGCAAATGGCCCATCTTGTTTCATATATACTGTAACTTAGTGAGGGATTCTTTGTTTTCTGCAGGGATCTTGTGCAGGACTAACTCATGGTCAAAAGTATGGCATTTCATTTTATGACTCCGCTCCTAGGGAGGAGGAGGAGGAGGTAGACAAACATGATCGACAGAAGCAGACACCCCCACAAAAAAGTCATTCACTAATGATTTATTCTGATACAAGCTCACCGATCACACCATCTAATCATAAAAAAGACGAAGACTCTCCTGCATTGGAACAGAATGAGGAAAAATTGGAAACCCAACTTCCTCAAAGATAGCAGGATGAGATTTTGAAGGGGAAACCTAAGAGGATACATAGACACACAACCGGTCCATATTTTGTGTCCTTACTCCTTACCATGTTAATTGTGGCATGACTCCATGAATATATATGGCTACTTCAACATGTCTCTACCATGGCTACGTTGCTGACAAGCAACGTAGAGGAGAATTTTCTATAGATCTGGGTTGCTGGGCATATTCGCGAGGATGCAGGTGGACATACACCCATCAGGCAGTCATTTCAGTATTGTAATTTTGCAGAGTTGTCATATTAATGGTAGGTTGTGTTTAGGTGACACTCCAGCACAGGTTAAATATATACATTAGGTGGGCATATTTATTTTCCTGTCGCGAAAGTGTAATTTAGCGACTAACGATACATCATTTATTCAAGAAATGCAATACATCATTGTTGAGTTATGGGTAGGATGATAAAATTTTGTTTGTGGAGAACGATGAATTGAGATTGAGGTGTTGGGTGGGATTCGTTAACGAGAAGAATAAACAATTCGGTTCGTAATCTGAATTAATGACAGAAAATGTGATAAACCGTAGAGCATATATAACAGTGAGTACATGGACTTGCTTTTAGAAGATCCTCAAAACGTCATTATATAGGGTAGATGAGATATCGGTAGAAGCTCGTGTAGCTCAATTTACAATTGTATAAGAAAATGAACACCTGCTACGATTAAGTCGGACGTTCAAAGTTGAACGTCACTAATGAATTAGGTTTTGTTGCATGCTCCACTCATAATACAACGGAAATCATATCACATATATTACAGGAGCTCAATATGTTTCTGCTCTAAGAAAATCAAAATCCTATCTAGCCCAAATGACCATCTGACTGCGTCTAGATATCTGCTCTTTGATTGATGACTCTAGCTAACTGGCTTCATCCTAAAATCTTGATAAACATAAAGATCGATAAGTACATCTGAGCTCCTGTACTTCACAGCATATTTGCATCTACCTTCAGTTGAGCCTGAAATGTCGAATTCAATTTCAAGGTTTTCATTGCTAGATTGCGTATGTCCTCCCTTGCAGATTTTTGTGATATTCGTATGATTTCCTTCAAACCCCCACAAGATATAAAATCATGTGTATTATCTTCTGCATCAAATCAGCTCATTAGCCTATACTTCAACTAACAAGATAAATAAATTGTAAAAAAAAGTGAAAGTTAAAGCAATTCTTTGGTAACAAACCATACACACTTGACATGATTGTAAAAATTGTATATTTGCAAGTGTTTCAAGTAGTACCATTTTGTGCCAAGTGGCAAAGAGCAAGTTCAATATGGCGTCGACTGGGATCTGATGTGCTATCATTAGAATTATCAATCAACCACGCAAGAGCGCCTTCATCAGTAAGAAGTGAAGGGCCCTTTCTTTGTCCTACGAACCAGAGTACCAGACAAGGAATGTCACGACAAGAAACAGTAAATTGTCAAATATGCATTTACCTACATATGCCAAAATGCCAAATGCTATTGCCATACCTTGAATGACCTCTCGTGTTTCACATTTTGCAAAGTTGGCCAATCCTCTTGATACTTGTGCAACCACGTCAGAATTGTTGGATCTCGACATTCCAAGCAATGCCTTGATGCATCCATCTTGTTTGAGTATCATATGTACTTTGGCTGTTGAAAGAAAGACAGATTAGCATGTATTCCATTGCAATTAACTCATTCCTTTTGATCATATTCCAGGGTTATCAATTTTTCATCGAGGAAACAAAGTAACAATGAGATGAAGATGAGCTTACCATTTCCACATAAGTTGGCAATTGCACCAGCAACCATTCTCAGAGTCTGTGGATCATCAGTTTTCGATGCTGTACTTGCTAGTAGCTGAGCTCCTCCCTTGCTCATTATCAATCCTTGATTATTCTCTGAGAAGATCAAATAAAAACATACAAATTAGCCTTCTCGTATTCAGGAAAAAAAATTATTTGGCTTCAGATATGAAAGCCTTGAGAAGAACCTAAGGAAACGAGAAAGTTCAAGATTCTTGTTTACTCATTCTCAACAGCAGTACTCTTGAATACAAGCAATCTTAGAGCCTACAAACTTCCATTCTTGATTTATTTCAACAAGAGCAAAGTACGTATTTACCAAACCAAAACAACTCAAAGCTCTTTCTCATCACCATTCGTATAAGGTTATTTTCCCCTAAATAACAATATGCAAAGTTATTGCAGAAGAGCTCACTCATTACCAAATTTCTTATAACAAAAAACAAGTACATTCTTAATTCCATGTGTGCTAGAGAAAATTTCCATTCAAGATATGTATATTTAATGAGTTAGAAAGAGTCCAAATTACCATTCATTGCTAAATTGGCAATTGCACCAGAAGCCACTCTAAGAATGGTTGTGTTTTGGGAAGTACGCAGGATCATCAGCAGTGCATCTAAACCTCCGTCATTCACAATCTTTTCCTGGTTAACATCTGGAATTGAAATAGGAAGAAATTATACAATCAACTTCATTTTAATCTCAAGTAGAAGAAACACATGTTAAATGACATCTATCCTAATATTGGTACTACAAGCGATTCTACAACAATCATTAAAGGGCTCATATATGGAAACAAAATTCAGAATGGTCATTATCACTGTTAGGTGTTTGAAAATCCCACTTGCACATAACCTAAAAGGGATAGGAAAACTAAATTAGTTGCCCACCTTCGGCAGCGAGGTTGGCTACCACTTTCACTGCATACATTTGATGATCAATATCATCAGAAGACAACATTGACAATATCTTTTCAAGCCCCACTGGACAAAGCACAAAGCCAACCAATAGACAAATCAAATTAAGGATTGAGAAAAAAGGCTACAAATAAAACATTTATACACTGAACAATGAAAGTGCAAGTCTTGCCTTCTTCACAAAGCTGAGCAAGATTGATCCTCTGACCAGATATTGACCGAGGGAGGCCCATAGCACTTCGGAATGATGATGAGCCCCTATTGGTGTGTTGTTTGACAAACAGCTTCTTTTCCTACAAGGCAATGACAAAAATTAAAGCTCTATTTTAATCAACTTATTGGTTACAAAACCTAAAAAGGACAGCAAAGTTACCTCAACATCCTCATTACTTTCCTGTGCAAATTTCTTAAACTTGAGCAGCTCACTTTCAATTGTAACCTTTTGCTTCTCTTCAGTCATTAACTTGTCCCTCAGATTCTCAACTTCACCCGACAGTTTATCCTGAACGTTCCCAATTTATAGAAGAATTAATTTGCAATTGGCATCTTACTTACATATAAAGTCCATTGAAAAACCCATCAAATGTCCCTCACCTTTTCCAGTGAAAGATTCATATACTCTGCTCTCAGTGATTCTAGCTCCTTCATGGTAGCCTCATGCGATAGGTCCTTCTGTTCTAGCCTTTTATTCAACTCAAAGATCTCAGCTTTCCCCATATGCCTCATTTCCTCTAATTGTGTCCTCAATTCATTAATTTCAAATTCTTCCTCTCCCTGGAAGAAGGCACTTTGAGATAAGCAACTTTAAAAAGGCAGGAAGTAGTATGAAAAGATATATATTTATTAATAGTGTGGAAACCATTCCAAATATCACCATATACAATGGATGAGCAACTTTAAAATGACATGTAAATGAAACATTGCTATGATCCTTGTACTTCATGAACAACAACAAATAGATAACTAAGGAAGGGTTATACATATGCTTTTGGTAATATTAGTGTGTTATGAGCAAATGTACCTGAACTGAATTTTTTTCACTCAAGAGTTTCCTCTGTGACTCAATCTGCACTTCAGCACGTTCACGATGAGCACGCTCTTCTTCTATTTTCTTCATCAACTCTGCAATTTTCTTTTCAAAAGTCTGTGTTGTGTCTGAGAGTACTTTCTGACATGATGAGTATTCCATTTGATGTTGCTGGTAAATAAACAAAAGGCAAGTTAGAGACTATGCAAGTATGGAAAGCAATCATTTAAAGGGAACAAAAAGAAAGGAAAGCAATCATTTTTTTTTTCAAAAAAAAAGAAAAAAGAAAGGAAAGCAGCCAGATTTGTAAGTTTACTAACCTGGATGGACATTTCATGATCACTAAGAAGTTTCTTCATGGCATCTAGTTTCCGCTCTGAGCCCTCACATCGAGCTCGTTCATTTTCTAATTGCTTAATCAAGTCTGCAAGTTGTTGTTCGTGCATTTGATTTGTATCTGATAATGCCTTTTGGTGTGTAGAGTTTTCAAGCTGTTTTTGCTGCAAAGTCAAGATGAGTTGATCATTACTCAACTTCATCAAACAAGATGTTTGCTTTAAGTGAAATATGGATAGTCAGCCAGACCATTCAAATTAAGGATAAGCATGGGCTTGGAACCTAATACTAAATCAAGAAAATTCAATATCTAAACCCATTTCAAATTAAATCATGAATCTTGATCTTGATCTTAACTTGGATTGCATCCTCTCTTTTTTATTTTAAAGGGCAAACAAAAATGTAAAATTGTAGAAACTAATCTCCTAGTCAATGATCTAAGGGGGTGGATCACATCCTTTAAATTGCATTGAGCATTTTTGTCTTAGAATTTATTTATGCATTATATGATATTTATTGCATCCCTATACATCAATAAGACGTTGTGTTTGGTTGGAAAGAAGTATAATACATTTTTTTAATAATTTCTTTTCCCATCTCCTCTTCTCTCACACGATCCATCTCTTCCCCTCATCTACCCCATTTACGAGATATAGCAGTGTCTAGTGAGTATGAAAAGAAAAAAGTACATATTAAATATATAACTTGAAAATGTCAATTAAATCAGAGATATAGCTCTGTTTCTGGTGAAGTTGTCATACTTAATCACATGATATATGTGCATTTTTATTAGATCAGCAAAAGATTGGGTCCAACATATACCTTCAACTGCTCTAGACTCATTTCCAAGCGTGCTACTTCATCACGTAAAAGTTTGTTGCAATCGTTTTGAGTATTCAAATCATTTAAAACAATTTGAAGCTCCTTTTCCAAGCGTGCATTTTCCTTCTCCAGGATCTGCAAGCCAATATTTCAAAAAAGACGGAAAAGATGTAAGCATTTCATTTTCCACAATAGAGGGTAAATTAATTAGCACATTGAACAGCCTAATTATAACAATAGTATGACAGACGACTACCTCAGATCTTGCAACTAAGCTTTTTTCTGCCTCGTTGAAGGATTGCTGACACTCTCTGAGCTTCTTTTGCATTTCATTTACTTTATTTTCCCTCAACTTTTGTTGCCTATCAACCTCTTTAGTGAGATTATCAACTTCGCTCTCGAGTTTCCTTGACAAGCTCTCGTAATCAAACTCTTCTTTTAGCTTCACCATGTTGACTATCTTCATAGCCTGCAACAGTATGTAAGGGAGCAATTTACTAAACATTATAGTTCCACAAAAAAAAAGTCTAGGATTAGCCAGAAATCAATCAAAATGAATTGTAAATATGCAACATAAGATAGAACACTTACTCGTTGGCCAAACATTATTGTACTCGTAGTCTCAGCATGATGTCGTGATGAAGGTCCGATAGTAATAATAAGAGAGGTCCTTGCAGAGCCTGATGAACTAAATCCACGATTAGGGTAGACTCAAATGAATAAAATAATCTTCGATAGCAAAAAGAAAAGGGGAAAAAGAGATAGACATTTTGAAAGCATTTAGCACATAACATTGGACTGTCTCAAAGTAGCAGTTCCAAAAAAGCATACTTCAATTTCCAAAATAATCCAAGAAAGTTTGAGTGAATAAACATGATTACCTCCAAAAGAATCACGAAGAAGTCGGGTCAATTTCGATTCCCTAGTTGGAATATGTGGACTGTTCTCTGCCAATGCATTTATACATTTTCCAAGTGAAGTGAGGGATAAATTGATAAATTTAGCCTCCTCGAGTAAGTGCCCTTCACTTCCTGTGAGATAAGATGAGACTACTGTGATTCACAAAGGTCATGAAGTGAGATGACAAATATTAAATCATCAAACACCCAACTAACCAGATTTGTCAATCCTTTCAGATCCTGCAAGATCTACAATCAACAGTTTGCTTTTCCGAATTGTGGATAAGCCAGAGCCACCATTTTCTGTATCTGACTTTCCAACAATTGACCTTCTAACATACACCTAAATAAGAGAGATATTAGTTAAAATATACTAATAATCTTTGTCAAAACAGATTATAAAGTGTGCTTCTAACCATTAAAATTGCATGACTGCGAGAAGAATTGGTGTTCATCTTTGTGTTTGCTGCATGACGGTTTGCATCACCCCTTTGCAACAAATCCATAAAGTGGTCAAGGTCTTGAATATTGATTACCTCAGCACCAGGCAACGAAACTTCACCCGTCTTAGGGTCCTCAACAATAGGAATATTAACCTTCTCTGGCGATAGTAAATCTTGAACAGATTCCATATATAACTGAAACAACAACGTCACAAAGCATGCTTAATTCCATATTATACACACTATCACAAATGAACTCGTCCTCCTGCTTGATCCCCAAATTTATAATATCTAAGTAGAAATGGCTTCTTAAAATTATATAGAAGCCAAAGTCAAATGAGCACAGCATTTCGTCTTAAAGAGCATGTTCTACCTACCTGCATATATGAGAACTCCACAGTATCATAATCAGGAGATGTGTTTGCAATAATATCCTCCACTGCTCTGACCATGATACCTCGCTCAGATGCATCATTTTTACCCAGATTCCCAACTGTGTGTGTCTTTCCAGTACCTGTTTGACCGTAAGCCATAACTGTTCCATTATATCCACTCAATACACTCTGCAAAAAATTATTGTCAGAAGTTACCATCCTTAAATTACTTTCATTCAAATGAAAAGTTTATAATCGATTATTCTGTTGCATAATAGAGACTCGTGAAGACAAAATAGTCAAGTTTTATGGATAAAGCAAAGAACTTTTTTAGAAAGAAGCACAAGACAACACATTAACTTATGCGGTTATGCTTCTCCAAATTGAAAAAAGAATGGAAAGCTAACAACAAAAGCCAGCACATTCATTCAAGCTTACCTCAACTACAGGTTTTGCAACCACTTGATAGACACGCTTTTGAGAAGCTGTTTCAGTAAGCACTTCGTCAAACCTGTAGGACTCTGAACTCCAGTTATTTTTTCTTAGTTTCAGTTTTTTTAGCTGCATCAAAGTCAGCAAAAAGAATGAACAATTCTGTAGAGATGTTGGCGTGCAGGATACATGAAAAAAAGGTTTTACATAGATATTAAAAATAACAATCACCTCTGGATGGAGTTCTACACAATCAGCATAATCAGAGTCTGAGGCAAGATCTTCAGCATTTCTTGGTCGCAGCCTTACAGCTACTCTAACTCTTCCACGTTCTGCATCAAATATTAATATGTTTATATAGATTGTTCAATCTCCTAAAATTGATCAGTACTAATAATCTCCAAAAATTGATCAGTACTAATGATCTTCTAAAATTGATCAGTACTAATAACAAGCAACCGAACAATCTTATCCTAATATTTTTTTAAATTATCCAAATATTTTGTCAATGCTGTAATTTCTAGTGCCCCATATTTTCATTTCTCTCACCTATCTTTTCATACCTTATCAGACAAAATTATAAGTCAACTTTTAGGTACTGAACAGCTGAAGTAAGTAAATAGTTAAAAACCAGAAAAATGAGAAAGCAAAAAGTGCAATTACCAGCCACTGAAATAATTGATAAAGCAAAAGCTATTATTACCAAACATAAAAGGTGATGTGATATTGACCAATGTATATTATTTGCTCGTCGTGAATTTTGTATAAAATGGCTAATTGAACAAACTGGGCTTGAATTTTCCAATTGCAAGTCAGAAATACATTTCCCTATAAAAAAAATAGCAAGTCACAACAAATGCAGTTCAATTCCATTTTTCTTTGTCATTTAGCCTAATGCAATTCATTCAATTCAAATCACAAGACTAACAAACACAAGTCGGAAGAACTCAATTCTAAACTATCAAAACGCAGAGGATGGGCGAGAGAGATGGAGAAAGACCAGGATCATGAGCAATGATGGAATCATTCCTAGAAATAGGGGTAGCAGAGCGCTTGCTACCAGCAGGCGCGAGCTTAACGACGACAACCGGCTCGCCGTCGCCATGATTTCTTGAAACGGGGGTAACGGAGCGATGCTTAGGTTTAGCGTCGCCCTCAACGGCGGAAATGGAATGGTGAGCTCGGGAGTTAGGAGTAACGGAGCGCTTGACGACGGACGCCCTGGATCGATTGGACACCTGCAGAGACCCGTTCACACTCTTGTTCAAGGAGGTGCTCGTGGACGAAGAAGAAATCGCCGATGATTTAGACGCCATTTCCTCAATCAATTTCTTCCAGCTGAGCGAGGAAACGTAAAGGGGAGAAGAGGAAGGAAGGTATTGGAAATTGTGACAAGGAAAACGGAATTTCAACTTCATAGAGGGAGAGCAGAAAGATTGGAAGTTGGGTGATGGGAGAGAGTGTGAGAGAGTGGCATAAACGTTGAGGTCGGCACGATTTGAAGCTTTTAATCGCTTATTACTGTTTTAGCTACCCTTAATCTGGGATTACTACTATCCATCTGTATAATTCTAGATACAAAATAGATTTTGTCACGACCAAATTCTTATAGTCAGACTGCAGGAGGAATATAATTTTTATCTGTTAAAATTAATAAAGGGAAATCGGCAGTATTGTCCAACCAGTTTTAACTTTTAGTTTGAAAAAGAGATTTCAATGGATAACTACAAATATATAGATTTTCATTTGTTGTAAAAAAATTCAAAGCCGACCAATGTGTCTTAGAAAGATGTGAATTTTTTTTTCAAAAAAAAAAAGAATGAAAAAATGACGTGATATTGTTATATTATAGATAATTCTAATTTAAAAGCCAAAAAATGAATATTTAATTTTTATATAAGGTTTAATAAGCACAATAACCTAATATATCATTAATCGTCATTAGTGACTAATGGTGAAAAATTAATTTAGTAACACCATACAAATTAAATATTTTTTTTATAAACACACCTTTCATTCAATTAAAACACCAGCAACGGTACCAGAAACATCACACTCGAACAAATTACATAAATCAAGCGGAAAAGAAAAGTTACTAAACCATGAAAATAGATAAAGGTTTCCAACAGGTCAACCAGTTATCCACTTGATTTGTTGTGCGTCTTATGTGACTCCATTTGCAATCAACAAAATCCGTACTTTGTTCCAGAATCATGGCAATTACTCTAACAAATTACATAAATCAAGCGGAAAAGAAAAGTTACTAAACCAGGAAAATAGATAAAGGTTTCCAACAGGTCAACCAGTTAGCCACTTGATTTGTTGTGCGTCTTATGTGACTCCATTTGCAATCAACAAAATCCGTACTTTGTTCCAGAATCATGGCAATTACTGAACCCAAAAGAGATCGGGGAAGGACCACATTCTTCAATTTGAGGATGATAGAGAGGCAATCCGATTCCACCTGAATATGAGTTAACCCCACTGATTTTGCAAGTTCCAATCCCCATTTGATAACTTCTGCTTCTGCAATTTCAATGGAGGTACCGTCCTGTATTTTGCGAGCACCCACAAAATAAACTTCTCCTGAAGCAAGGCTACACACAACCCCAATTCCACAATCACGTCCAGCCACAGAAGCGTCACAATTGATCTTAGCCCATCTCGTTGCTGGTCTTGACCATTTATGGTTGTCCGCCAACTGGGTTGTAATCTTTGTGTTCATTGAACTCTGAACTTTCACGTAATCCTCATTAAATTCCACAACCCTCTCAATTAAATCCCCCGGATCAGTTTGGATTCCTTCAAAAATCTTGAGATTTCGACCCTTCCAAATACCCCACACCAGTACCGCCCAAAAGCAGCTTTCCGATGAGTCCAGCGAGAGAATTCTATCAACCCAGTCAAGCATGGATTCAACATCCTCTCCCAAGCTATCATGGAGCGGCCATATAAGGCGGGGGATCACACAACCCGCAAGCGAATGGATAGTAGACTCCACACGACCACAAAACTCACATCTTGGATCAGGCAAGACCTTTCTCTTAAATAGATTCAGTTTGCTGGGTAAACTCTCCTTGCACGCTCGCCATACAAAATTCTTGATTCTTGGTGCCACCTTAAGAGCCCAAATTTTCTTCCATAAACTACTACTAGCAAAAATTGAAGAAGTTGTGCCACGACGCTAAATCTGAGTTTTCTGTTCAAATAAAATATGATAGGCTGATTTTACTAAGAACTCTCCGTCTTTAGAGAAATACCAGACAGGTTGGTCTTGGAGACGAGGATCCAGCAGGTGATGCTCTAAAACAATTTTAGTATTGCAAGGCGCTAAGATCTCATGAATTAGTGGTTCATTCCAACAGCCTGCATTCCAGTCTATCAGGTTGATAACTCGAAGGTTCTGATTTGCTCCATTAAAATTGCCAAGAACTTTAAAAGATGCAGGTCTGGGGATCTATCTGTCTTGCCAAACATTCAGACTGCTTCCAATCCCCACTTGCCAAAATATACCCTGTTCAAGCACTTCCTGAGCCTCATGAATGCTCCTCCATGTAAAGCTAGGATTATACCCAAGATTTGCATTCATAAAATTCGTCCGAGGGAAATATCTGGCCTTGAACAGCCTGCTTAACAGCGAATCCGGATTTTGAAGGATTCTCCAGGCCAGTTTTGCCAATAGAGCTAAATTAAAAGATTCTAAATCTCTGAATCCAAGGCCTCCTCTATCTTTTGCTAAACAAAGGCGTTTCCATGACATCCAATGAAGCTGATTTTCTTATCCATCTCACCCCAATAGAATCTGCACATCAATTGTTCCAGCTCTTGACATACTCCTATTGGTAAACGGAAGCATGACATAGTGTAAGTTGGAATCGATTGAAGTACTCATTTAATTAAGACCTCCTTTCCTGCCCTTGATAATGAACGAGCCTTCCAGCCTTTGGCTTTTTTCCACATCCTCTCCTTCAACTGATCAAAAATAACCTTTTTTGATCTACAAATCATTGTGGGTAATCCAAGATATCGTTCATGTTTCTCAACTTCCCGAACTTGAAGGACTTCTTGAATCTCCTCTCTAATCTATTCACTCACATTTCGGCTAAACGATAGTTCCGATTTTGCAAAATTGACTTGTTGACCTGAAGCTGCTCCATAATCTTGGAGGATAGAGACGATTTCCGTTGCCTGTTGACAAGTTGCTTTTGCGAAAACAATACTATCATCGGTGAAGAAAAGGTGAGAGACAACCGGTGCTTGGCGAGCAATTTGAATTCCTTGAAAACGACCTGCTCGTTCACTTTGAGTAATCATAGCCGAGAGGCCCTCAGCACATAACAGAAACAAATACGGGGATAAAGGATCCCCTTGCCTCAATCCACGCGAGGGGTAGAAAGTCGGAGAAGGAACGCCATCAACCAGAGCCGAGAATGATACGAAAGAAACACATTTCATTATCAAGGAAACCCAACGGTTGTCAAACCCCATTTGCACCATGATTTTTCCAAGAAAACTCCATTCCACTCTATCGTAAGCCTTCGCCATATCCAATTTGAGTGCCATGTATCCTCTTTTACCTGTTCGTCGGGTCTTCATGTAATGGAATATTTCAAAAGCAGAGAGCACATTGTCAGTAATCATTCTTCCTGGAACAAACGCGCTTTGAGTCGGTGCCACCACTTTATCCAAAACACCTCGTAACCTGTTGGCAATCACCTTGGAAATAATTTTGTAAATCACATTACAAAGGCTAATAGGTCGTAAATCCCGCATTCGGAAAGGTTCTGGAACCTTAGGAATAAGAGATAAAAAAGTATGATTTAATTTTTCAGGAAAAGGTGTCTGATAGCATTCATTTAGGTGTTAGTTTTAGGGCATATTTATGTTTAAATCTTAGGAAGTTGCATGCATTTTTGTTTAGTTTTTGTAGTTTTTGCATTTCGGTGTCTACTCTTGTGCTTTCATGTTTTTAGGATGTTTTTAGCTGCAAGGATTGGTTAAGTTGAAGGATACAAGATTGGAGATATTCAAGTGTATTTTTCAAGGATATTCAAGCCACTTTTGATGATCATTAAGGCCCAAGAAGTTGTGGAAAAGAACGCTTAAATCCGGGCTATCCATTGAAGTTGTTGTTTCGACACCACTTTCTTATGACACTTCGTTAGGAGCTACGGTGGTCGGATGAATCTGAATTTGGTATCATTGGAAAGCTAACTCGAAGAGATACAATTGATATATTTACTCCGAGTTCAAATTCCCACTCTAAGGTGGTCAAGACAGCTTTCGAGCGCATTGTCAGAATGTTGTCAATAGCAGCTCCGCGACTGCGGAGGACCAATTCCGCGCTCGTGGACATCGCCGACTCGGGCATTGAGGTTTCATCAGTTCCGCGATCACGGGTCCCATTCCGCGCTCGCGGAGTTCCACATTAGCGAGAACCGAAGCGGAGATTCTATCTATATTTTTAATATTTTGTTTCCTTTCTTTTAGTTCGTGTTTTGAGTTGACTACTTAAACCTAGTTTTCAGCCTTTGTATGGGATATCTTGAGACCTATTTTCTACTTTGTTTCGTATTCTCTCTTCTATGGAGAACTAAAATCTTAGATCTTATTCAAGTTGAAGCTTTTCAGACTCAAGTTCATTGTGAGATTCTACTTTTCAGGTTTATTTCTACAAGTTATTTCAATTCTCTTGTGCTTAATTATTATTGATTGTATTGGTTTCTACTTGATTGATCACCTTGTTGGAATTAATATTCTCTATTGCTAGATCTAGGTTTTCTCGTAGCAAAACCTAGCAACTCAATTGGTTTAGGACTCGTTGGACTAAAATAATTGAGAAGGAGATTTGAATGCATGATGATTGTTTGACTCGTTGGAATTCAATTGCATGTATCATGTTTATCCTTGTTCTCATTGCTAATGTCCTTATGATTTATGATCGTTTCATGAATTGTTTGGATGTTAAGTTTGCATGTCTCGTTGCCATGTTATATATCTGATTAGGATAGGAACAACCAAAATAAATAACTTGTTTGAATCTATGATCAATAACTTGAGGAAGAAAGTGGATATTTGAATAAGATTGCTTTTTCCTTAATTGATAAAAAATCAACCTTTGCTTTGTTAAATTGCTTGGCTTGCTTAAATTTCTCTAGTTTTAGAATTACAATTCCAAAATCCCCCTTTGTTACTTTCTAAGTTGATAATAATAACTACTTGGGATACAAGTGTCTCTTGGGTACGACCCCGACTTACCAACTATACTAGTTGAGTAATTAGGGAATTATATTTTGATTTGGCACGACGACTTTCATCCAGTCAGCGCCCCATGAAGGATATTAAGACATAGAGAAGTAACTTCCGTCTCGACAATATGCCAGTGTTTTTGATAAAACAAGGTTGACATACCATCGGGGCCCGGAGATTTTGTAGGATTCATAGAAAAGAGAACATTACGAACCTCATCACCGGAAAACGGACGTAGGAGCTCGACATTATCCAACTCCGTCATAAGCGGCGAGATTCCTTGAGAAGCCGTATTAGATAGTGAATTTAGATCGGTTTTAAAGAGGTTCTCAAAATACTCCACTGCAACCTTAGTCATACTCAAACGACTTCTCCATTCCATTCCCATATCATCTACCAATCGACAAAGTTTATTTCTGCATTTCCGTCCATTCGCCTTCTGATTGAAGTTTGAGGAATTTCGATCACCCCATGAGAGTTCATTCGCCTTTGCTCTTTGTAGCCATAAGAGTTCCTCCTTTGCCATGAGGTCCCTTTCTTCACATTCTAATGCGCGTCTTCGGGCAATCAAAGAACCAGTAATACCATTTTTGTGAAGACTGCGGAGCTGTTCACGGACCCGATTTAGACGAGTGAGAACATTTCCAAAAACTCTTTTATTCCAATCACGGAGCTCTTCTGCACATCGTTCTAATTTCCCCATCACTCCACCCTCCAAGCTGTCACTCGGATTTTTCCATGCGTTTGCGACGACTACAGGGCAACCCTCATGTTGGAGCCACATCGCCTCAAACCGAAAAGGGTGATTACCTCACCCCTCATCACCTATGCACTCTTCTATCCGAAAGCATTCAAGCAAAATAGGTATATGATCAGATCCCTCTCTATCAAGATGTCGCACCCGACCATTTGGAAAAATATCCATCCATTTATCATTAGCAAAGCCTAAGTCAATCCGCTCTTGAATGAAATCTTCACCAATACGACCATTGTCCCACGTGAATTTCGGTCCCGAAGTGGGTAATTCCCGAAGTTCACAAGCATTCAAAGCATCCTGAAAATCTAGTAAGCCTCTCACATCCGGTTCATTTCCTCCTTCTTTGTCACCTATGTGAAGAATATGGTTGAAATGACCAATGCATATCCAAGCCTCATGAGTATCCTCCATAAGTTTTCTCATGAGATCCCATGAAAGATTCTTATCCTCTTCTTTCCTTGGCCAACCATAGAATCAATTAATCTCCAACAACCACCAAAGTCTTTAAAATCAACCTTCATATCTATATAATGACGAGTGTAGGAGTTGATGGAAATATCTACAGTGCTATCCCAAAGCAGACTTAATCCACTAGATTTTCCAACACTATCCACCGAAAAACAACCATGAAAGCCTAACTTGATCCTGATCTCTTCCATCTTGATTCGATCACACCTAGTTTCCATTAAGAAAATCACCCTCGGGGCCTCTCTCCTTACTAAATTAGCAAGGCATCCAATTGCATGGGCCATCCCCAATCCCCGACAATTGTAGCTCAAAACATTCATGGGGCTCGGCAAGAGAGGTCATTTACCTCTCCCTCCGATGATGCCATCTTTGAACGTTTGATTTCATTATGCTCCTCTATTTCCATGTCTTCTATACCCTGGCTCTTTCTTTTTCCAATGGATTCCATATCATTCTCCAAAGCTTGGATTGAATCCCCTCAAGCACGTCTCTTCCATCGCCCCTTTTGCTCAGAACTAGTATCAGTTTTATCGACTGTTGGGAGAGATGGAGTTTGAGTTAAGCCCTCCTCTTTTTGTAATTTACTGTCTTTATTTTCCTGCTGAGAGAGATTTGTTGTTGCTGCATCAGTTTTGTTTAGATTCAGCACTGTTGTGTCAGTGTCTTTGTTTGATTTCTGTGTATTCAGTGCTGGAATTGGTGCTGAATTAACCTTTTCTCTGATTTGTTGTTTCTGTTTTTCAACCCCTTCCCTGCTATGTGTTTCTGAGATGATCAGCCGTTTTCCAAGGTCGATTTTTTCCACCTTAGCAGACGATGTGCCTTTCTCTGGATATTCCTCCAATAGCTCGAATAAAGTTCTTCTAGGAGTTTCTCCCTCATTCCTACTTACAACCTTTTCCTTGTACCTTCCTTGAAGAGCCAATTTCTCCTGTTCAATATCTTCCCTTCTTTTGGTTTGGTTCTGTTTCAGCGGCGAAGCTCTGTGCCAGTCTCCATACTCTCCGTGTTCTTCTTTTTCCTCATCATTCTCGCAATCCAATTCCACATGGCCAATGCGACCACATACATAGCAAAAATTAGGGAGTCGTTCATACTTGAAATCAGCCCAAATCCTCTTTCCACCGCATCTCAGGATCATTCCTCTTCTCAGGGGTTTTGATATATCAACTACAACTCTGATTCTGATAAACTTTGCACAGAAGATTAGCTCTTTGTCATCAATTTCCTCAAGAGCACAAAAGCTTTTTCCGATTGCTTCCGCTGTCTCAATTGTCATGATATCCATCGGGAGGTCGTAGATCTGAACCCAAAAAGGAACTGTTTTGATCACTATAGTCGAAGGTTGTTCAGCTCCCAGCTCCTTCAATGCCAGTAAAGCACGATCGAAGGACCAAGGACCCTCTTTCATGACTTTGATTTTGTCTCCCTCTTCAGTAAAATGGAACAAGAACAGATTTCTTCGTAACTCCCTGAATACAAAACCTCTTTGGTATTTCCATGCTCCTTGCATTGTCATTTTCAAAGCATAAGAGTTAAAAGGACGACTAGTAAGAAGAGTTCCTACCAGTGTAAGATTTCCTCTAGCCAAACCATCTTTGGCCTTTCCTTCCACTTCCGGACATTCAGACTCTATTAACCGAAAATTTTTCCGCCTGCTTGTTTCTACCATGAGAACCTCTTAGACCGATCCTTAG
Source organism: Fallopia convolvulus (assembly GCA_964016875.1). Classification (NCBI taxonomy): domain Eukaryota; kingdom Viridiplantae; phylum Streptophyta; class Magnoliopsida; order Caryophyllales; family Polygonaceae; genus Fallopia; species Fallopia convolvulus. The sequence continues at coordinate 56,298,641 of OZ024723.1, forward strand.
CACTACCCTCTACGACAAAACCCGCACGATGACGGAAGGAACAACCTAGCTCCCACGGCCGATGACCGGAGAGATGAGAAAGGATCGAAAAACTACTACTGAGACGGTTACCACAATCGCCCACTTGCTCTAGATTTTTGAGAGTTTTTCAACCGTTTTTGGGTTTCGGCCCGTTACACCATCTAGGGTTTTTATTTTCAATTATAGGCTCGACAAAAAAAATATTTCGGAGATAGGCTAGTTACGGAGGCTTGGATGGAAGTAGATGCGCAACAATAGAGTGTTTTGTGAGAAGTCATGACACGTGGTGAAAACTTTGTATAAACCATCGACTTCCTCTAATTTTTTCAACCACCCCATTAATGAACCAAAAAAATTTAAATTTAAAATGTAGTTAACAACATTTCTTCAATAAAAAAACGTAGTATCTAGAAAATGCTTTATTAATGTAGTTAGATTTTCCTAGTATGCTATATTAGAGGTAGGGCCGGGGTTGGCCAGATTGTTCTTTCTCCCGTGAAAATATACCCAATAGATTACAAATAATCATGTAAACTTTCGACCAAAAAAAATAATCATGTAAACTATTGAAAAGTTTTAATCATGTATTTTTTTCTGATTAGGTAAGGATTAGGAGTCTCTCCCCTCACGAAGGGCATCCTAGAGCATCCTGACGGATGTGAATATACCCAATAGATTACAAATAATCATGTAAACTATTGGAAAGTTTTAATCATGTATTTTTTTTCCTAATTAGGTAAGGATTAGGAGGCTCTCCCCTCACGGAGGGCGTCCTAGAGCATCCTGATGGATGATAATATTAAGTTATGGGTGATTCCTAATAGCGTAGGTAGATAGACTGTGGCTTAGTCTAGCAAGTTTATTAGCCACATCGTTAAAGTCCCTAGGCACATGGGAAATTTGTACTGATTGGAATTCAAGTAGGGTCATAAGTATATCAATCATAATGATTTCTATTTCCCACGGACAATTCTTTTCACCTTGAGCTGCTTTAATTACTTGTATATTGTCACTTTCAATCTCTATGTTTTTGTGGCGTCCTTGTTTCGCTATTCTAATTATGGCTCTCATTGCTAAGGCCTCTGCTTTGATTGTCGATATTCTTCCATAATTCCTTGTTGTTAAGTTTATAATATTCCCATTATAATCTCTTAAGATTGAACCTCCTGAAGCTTGTCCATTTTCTAATTTTGAGCCATCAAAGTTACATTTTAAAACATCACGCGGTGGCTTTTTCCATTTCTGATTGTGTTTCTTTTTTTTCTTCTTTTATTACTATTTATGATCATAGTTTCTTCATCTTCATTCCAATGTTTCGATCTTTCCCATTGGTCTCGTTGAGCCTTAATGTATTGGGGTAGGTCTTGAATGAAATCATTTGGTGTTTGTTGGAATACTAATTTATTCCATTGGTGTCAAATGCACCACCAAGAAATCGCAAGGGCAGAGAATTCCTTTTTTCCTAGTTTGTAGAAAAGGTTATCTAATATCTTTTTTGGTGTTTTATTTTGTGGATCATAGTTGAGTATCGTTTGTTCTATAATCGGATTAACTTTCTTTATTGTTTTAAGTGTATGAGGGCATGTGATGAGCAAATGGGTTCTATCCTCTATCGTGTTAAAGCACATAATGCATCCTCCAGGTGTTGCAACACCTTTTTCTCTTAGTCTTTCTTTAGTCGGTAAACCATTATTACTGATTTTCCATAGAAAATTTTTAACTTTTGGAAATGTATCTAGTTTTCAAATCCAATTTACCTCACTTGGTTCTTGATTTGTCATTTGTGATATTAATGGCATTGTCGAATGTGTTGAGAACCATCCATTTTTGGTTGGTGCCCAATAGAGTCGATCTTTAATCTCATTTTCCGGTATTGGAATTGCTTTTATTATATCAACTTGTTGTGATGGCAAGATTTGTTCTAATTCATTAAGGTTCCATTGTCGGTCTTGTGTGATGAATTCTTATACTTTCGTTTCACTTATGATGGTGGATGGGTATTTTGCAAAGTTCTTTAGTAGTTGTTCCATTGCCCAGTTGTCTTCCCAGAACTTGATTCAATTTCCATCACCAATCTGCCATATTAGTCCTTTTTCAAAGTCCATTCATAGACTAAGAAGCTTTCTCCATTGCGAGGTATTTGATTTGATTTTGTAAGATTTTAATCATGTATTTGTTACTTTGCTATTTATTAAATACATCTATTATCCACTATAACTAAATAATTATATAGTTCTCTTTCTAAAAAACATATAATATATAATAATAATACAGGTTTATCGGTTAACCGCCTGTGAAAATATTGATAATTGTATCAGTACCGATAAACCGTTAAAATTATCGGTTTGTTAACCGTAACCGAATAATATTTTTTCGGTATGGTTGACCGGAAAAATGATTTGTTTGTCGATTTTTTTGGTTGCGGTTTTTTTTCCAAACCTATTTAGTTTTAGGCATTGTTCTAAAAAACCCTTCTAGGCCCCGTCTAGGCCCCGCATAGGCGTTGGAAGGTCCTAACCCGCCTAGCCGTCCAGATCGTCTCGACACCTATCTAGGATCGCCTAGACCACCGTTCAACCCGTCTAGGTGCTAGGCGGTCTCTCTCCGCCCAGCGTCCGCCTAGCGTTTTTTAGAACATTGGTTTTAGGTAAAGAAAAACGATGTAGGTAAAGAAATAGTTTTAAAACATTAAAAATAGTCAACAACGTAGTTAAAAATGACAAAAAGAATTCTGATATAGTTAAAGACAATTAAAAAATGTAAAAAATATAGATGTAGTTAATAATGTAATAGTCATATTTTTGTATGTGAAATAGAAAAAAATATACATAGTTAACAAGTGTAAAAAAATTCGGAGTAGAAAATAAATTTTATTTGCTTAAATGACTTCTATCGATTTTGTAATTGCTTATTGGGCATTTATTAATTTTGATTCGTCACAAGGGTGAGTTATTAATTGATAGTAGTATAATTTATTTTAAGAAAATCTAATTTATTACATTAGCCTTCATTTTATGGGATTTTTTTAATATTTAAATCATTTTAACCATCTTTTTTTATTATAACAGACTGTTTTTAAACAAATTAATTTTTTTTTAAATTAAGTATTTTTAACCTTCTTTTTATGGGAAAATAGATTAATTAAAAAATAATTACATGAGTCACCTGATATTTGATAGTCAATCGATTATTTTTTTAGCCTTTTCTAATTCCTATTTCAAAGTGCAATTAAAAAAATCAACATCAACGATACGAACTATCGCAACATTATCCAAAAACGATATGAAATCATTTTCCGATCAGTTTTCCGGTGAAATTGATAATGTGGCGACGGAAAATCCGACATGGCAAGTTAACCTTTTGCACTTTTTTTTGGCAGAATACATATACAGACACCTGTACTTGTGTAAAATAGTCACTTAGACACCTCACCTTTGGTTTTGTTCTATTGAACACTTGAATTTAGCCTTTTCTGTTCTATTGAACACGTGGACGCTGAAACTTTTTTGCGTGTGTTACACTCGCATTGACTTGTGCAAATAATTTTGCCACGAGGGCACCATGTGGATGCCATGTCATCATTTTAACAAAATAAAATAGAAAAATAAAATTAAAGTGCCATATCATCATTTTAGCAAAATAAAAAATTAAAACAAGATTTGTAACAATCAGTGAAAGAATAACCCTAGAAGAACTAACCCCCACCCACTTGCTTTTGCCTCCTCCATCTCTTCGATCTGTAACATTCCTCAGCATCATGTTCAGTACAAGGAAAACAAGAAAACCAAAATCATTATGCTTACACAATTACACTTTACGAATTCGATTCACATCAAAACAAAAACAAAAACAAAAACCAAATACAATTTATTTGACAGAGGAAGCAACAGGGTGAGCCCAATCTTTGAGATAATCCTTCATGTCAATCTTACTGTTCACAGAAAGAAGCTCTTCTCAGCTCATCAATGGCGGATTCTCTCTTCTCCTCACCCACGTCTCCGACAAATAAGGCCTTGAAATTCCAGATCCTTCCACAATTGTCCTCATAAACCCCTCTTTCTCTGTTTCGTCTTCATCTTCAACCCCAAGCCTCTACAACCCTGGAAAAATGGTGGCTAAGAACTCCGAGCTCTTGTCTTCTTTTGAGAACACAAACCCTAATTCCATAAACCCCTTAATCTCCTCAAATTCCAAACCCCCGCTGCTCCTGGTCGGGATCTACCAAGAAGGCGTTCAATGGCGGATGACGAATTTGGATTTGGGTTTTTATTTCTGGCATCAAGGTATGAGCGTCAATGGTAGAGAGTGGATATTTGGGGGAAATTGGGAGGTAGAAGATGGAGGAGTGCGTTCAGTGGAAGAAAAAAGAAAAAGAAATAAAGAAAAAGAAAAATAAGAAAGAAAAAAGGATTTTTTTTACCATATACACTTGCTCATTCGCTTAAAAGAGCGTGGAATGCACCTATTATACCACGTCAGCATAGAGGTGCTCAATAGAACGTAAATTGTTAAGATCAAGTGTTTAATAGAACAAACCTAAAGGTGAGGTGTCTAAGTGACTATTTGTCACAAGTTCAGGTGTCTGTATATGTATTCTGCCCTTTTTTTGTGCCATGTCATCATGATAAGCCTGTCATTATAAATTGCAAGAAAAAAAATTAATCCAATCTGTAAAATTGAAAGCAATATCAGATTCTTTTCACAAAGGAAGCAAAAACTAAACTCAAATTAAAAAAGTTCAGAAGAACAAGAAGATCTTTGCAAATCCTACATTCCAATTGCTAGCGATCGTCGGCTTCGTCTCCTAGCCTCTACTCCTCGCCTCCAATCTCGCCACTAGGGGCTTCATCACTGGATCTCGTCACTCGCCGCCTCTAGATCTGGATTTCGTCACTGGATCTAGGTTTCATCGGCCTCTTCACCTCCACACCACCATTGGACGCCGAAACTCGACCCCACCTCCCGACAGATCTACCATCGTCACACCTACCACCGGTAATCCACACTATCTCTTCTCTTTGCTCAACCTCCCGTTAGATCTACCGCCCCCTCGCGCACCACCATCAGACCACCAAGCAAACCTTAACCTCCGCTAGGACAACCCAGATCTCGACGAAAGACGAAGAATGATGAAGTGAGAAGGCATGCAGTGGGACACAAAAGCCAGATCTTCTCCGCCAGCGATCCGTCGAACACCAAGGCAGATTTGAAAAACCCTAAACCAAGATCTATGGTCCCTAATTTTTTATTAATTTTTTTGCTTATCATTTCAGTTAATTCATTTTACTTTTCCCAAATTTGCATTTTTTAATTTAAGCATCCATCCACATCCAATGTTTGCTTACATTGTATTCATACTGTATGGATTTTGTTATCGATTGGACATCTCTGCGATACAACGTATGTGTTCGTTGTCTGTATCATTCGGTTCATTCCCAATAATACAAACCAAACACTGAAATATCAAAAATGGTATCGATCGATCGATGTTTGTCACTCGTGGTTAAAGAAAGAATAATAAGGGTAAACAATGGAGAGAGATGAGTGCAGCAACCGTAACCGAGTTGTTCTAGACCTGTGGGTCCGGTTTGCAAACCGGCGGTTCCGGTTCCCCCTAACCATGGAACCGGAACCGAAACCGGGCATGGGCCGGTTCCCCGGTTCCGGTTTCCGCCGGTTCCGGCACCGGTTCCGGTTCGGAACCGGAAATAATTAAAAAAATATAAAAAAAAGCTCAATTTTTGTCCCTTGAACGAAAACAGCGATCGCGGTTAGCCAAACCGCGGCTGCCTAAACCGCGATCGCGGTTTGGTTATTTTTATTTTTTTATGGGGGAACCGGCGGTTCCACCCGGTTCGGAACCGCCGGTTCCCGGTTCCGGAACCGCTGATTCACCGGTTCCGGGGGTGGACGAACCGAAACCGTACCGGGAACCGGACCCGGCGGTTCCTGTTCCCGCCGGTTCCAAAACCGGCGGTTCGCCGGTTCATCTTGAACCGGACCCAGGTCTAAGTTGTTCTCCATTTTCGTTGTTCCTAGTTCATACGAATTGTTCGTTCATAGTTCTTCGTGATTTCAGATTATAATTTTTATTAGATACTATTAGATATTGGGAGTTTTTTTGTTTGTTTTGATTACGTTTTAAATTTGACACATCTTCTTATTTGGTTTCAATTGTTTTTGGGCAATTAGTAATGACATGGCTATTTTATAATGACATAGCATAAAGAAAATTAAAAAAAAAAAAAGTGCAAGAGGTTAACTTGCCATGTCGGATTTTCCGTCGCCACATCATCAATCTCACCGGAAAGCTGACCGGAAAATGATTTCATATCATTTTGGGTTAATGTGGCGATAGTTTGTATCGCTAGTGATGATTTTTAAACTTCGTATTATTTTTTGTTCAAAGTTGATACTTGAGATTATTTAGAGTCAATTTTCCAAAAAACTATGTATGTACAAGCCAACTTATTAACAAGAACTGGATCCCACTTATGAGTATTGAGTAGTCAAAACCTACTTCCAGAGAAGCATCGCTCCAAGGGAGTTTAGAGAGAAGGTCTCTACTTTCTCTCTAAAACTCCAATATACCAGATTTCGAATTGAGTCAAGAGACTAAAGAAATACATAGAAATCTCTTTCTCCTTTCCAAACTTCAATGGTTGAGAATGCTTGAGGTTGGTTTGATTCTTCCCATCTTCATCGGTTGAGGAAATCGAAGATGGATTTTGCTCAGAAGCATAAGGAAATTTCTTTGCACATAATGAAATTAAGATTGAGAGAAATGGTTTCAAGAAATCTATGGAACAGATCTTACACTCTCTCTTCTCCTCCTATACAATCTTGTGACTCCTTGTTCTTTAGAATTTGACTGGTTTGCACTGACATAATATGAATTATACCTCTATTTTCAAATGATTTGTTTTGTTTTCTTTCTTAGATCTTTTGTGGAGGCTAAGCTCTCCACCAATTAGACTTTTTGTGACCGGATCTAGGTAGTCCTATGGGAGATGGTTTGTAAGACTTTGTTTGTGTTTCCACCGTCGCCGACCTTTTGTTTTCTCGTCTCAGCCTGGATCTGGGCTTGTCGGGTTCGTGTGCGTCTTTTGGCCTTATTGGCTTTTCCGATCGATCATGCGGTGGGAGACGACTGTGTGGTCACGCTTGTTTCCCGCCGTCGTCTGTTTTGTCGATTGGCGGCCGTCAAACAGAGCCTTTCCATGTGTTAGTAGTGAAGACGTGGACTTTGATCCTCCTTATATTTTTGTGGAATTTTTGTGGCCTTATATGTGGCTACGTGGCTTCCTTGGGTCATTTGTGGTTTTGGGCTTTGGTAGTCGTCTGTGGGCTTTGGCCCACATCTTGGTTTTGGTACTTGGCGTTTTTTGACAACTTTGTGTGAGTTGGTGTTTGCTTCCCTTGCTTGTGTCTATCTTTAGTTGGTGTTTTGTGCAGGTTTTGGACATGACTTTGTTGCCTGGTGGCCCTGGTGCACTTCTCCCTTCGTTTGTGGAGTTTCATTTGGGGTTCTAATCCTCTTTCGAGCTGGATCCTGGTGGCGTGGAGTGTCTTCTTAACGTTGCCTGTCTATTTCCAGTTTCGTCTTGATCGGTTTATCCGATCACCGGGTTTTCCGGTCTCTCGTTTGCTCCAAGCTTGTTTGGGCAATCGAATTTTTACCTACTCAAAAAAAAAAACTAGATCCCACTCAAAGACTTCCGTCCCTGCTCCCAAACTTCCTAATCCAGCCTATCTTAGGAATATACTAGTTGATGTACCCGTGCCCTTGCACGGGTCTTTAATAGTAAAACTTATTATATACATATAGATTAATTTATAGGGAAAATTGCATTTAACCACCCTTTATTTTCATAGTTTTGTATTTAACCACCTCTTATCTTAAAAGTTACAAAAAACCACCCTTTATTCTAAATCTGTTAACAAACACCCACCCCTCCGTTAAGATTACAATCTTTCTACAAAATAAAAATAAAAATTCTATATTTAATGAATTATTTGTATTTTCAGCCCTAGCTGCAGTGCTTAAGTATGATAGTGTTAATATTCCCAAATTCAGCCGCCTTCTTCTCTTTACCAAGCCCGTCGAGTCGTCGACCCATCCCAAATTCGACCCAGATCTGGACGCCTTCGTTGATACTGACTTTGCCTTCTACTGCTTCAAACATCCGAGCTTAGATCTAACTCCGCCTTCCATCAGTATTCCCGATGACCAATGAGCTCTCTTCAATGGTCCTTCAACCAAGCTCTTCAATGGTGTTCCAATAATTTCCGGCCGATGGGAGCCAATTAACTTATTGCAAAACTCAGTAAAATAGTATGTAGAAGGAGGAAGTTGTATATAGGCATCTTGATTGTTTTCAGTTATTATAAAATTTGCAATTGGGATGGGAATACAAAAATATCTAGATAATTAAGATGACGAGGGCTAATTAGCCGCCACCTCCATCTTCTTCTAATTCACTTTTTCTAGGTTATTTTAATTTGTAAATAAAATAAAAATAAAGGGCAAAATAGTATTTTTATATAGTTAACGGAGACTTAGAAAATTCTATAAAAAAAGGTGGTGAACCTTAAATTTAGATATATAACGGGTGGTTCTTTGCAAATTTTAAAATAAAGGGTGGTTAAATGTAAAAGTCTGAAAAAAGGGTGGTTAAATGCAATTTCCCCTAATTTATATATATATATATATACTATAATATTATAAAAGTAAACATTTAATAATTATTTTGAAACAAATTAAATATAACTTAATGTCAATATACTTTCATATCATTTAACCTCCAAATACTAAATAGAAATATCAATAAGAAAATATGTTTGAAATAAATCTAAATCAAATTAAAAAATGTATTTGAAATAATGCTTGAGAAACATAGTTCATATTCTAAGATTGCAATAATTTGAATGGGGTCTGCAAGCAACCTAGTCTTTCTTTTCGTGCTTTGTATTTATTTTTTTTTTGAATAGGAAGTGGAAAGTTGATCTTCGCTTAGTTTTTCTCCATTATCATCATGTAGAGATGAGCTTTAATTTGAAAAGCTTTAAATGAGTTAGTAATTGGAGTATATTTCAAGCTAAAATGGAGATAGTTCAACATTATTATGCAAAAATGAAATATAATGACTTATGAATTAGGATATATTAACATTTAACGATTAAAGTATTAAAAATAGTTAATAAGGAAAAATATGGTATTATAAAAGAATAGTAAATACCTCAGGTTTAGATTTTTTTACTTTAGAAAGGACTTTTGCATTGTAGTTATCAACTAAATGATGCAAGTAGCTGAAATATCATTAATTAACGTATGTACAATAATTGTAATTGAATCATACAATATCATTTATTGAACAACTTAATATGTGCTTTTAATAATGTGGTTACCGATTGATTAGCCCATTTTAAAAATCTTGATCAAAGATAACAAAATCTGTTGAGCTAGATTAATCGTTGATTATAACAAATTATAATACTCCCTCTGTCCCATTTTTCCTTCCCACTTTCCTTTTAAGGCGTCCCAAAATAATTTTTCCATTTCTAAATCTTTCCATTTTAGGATATATGAAAATTACCCATATGCCCTTACTTTTTATCTAAATTACCCCCAAAGCCTATCCCTTTTACCATTTTTTAATACTTTTTCACATTTTCCAATACTTTCTTTCCACTTTTTACCCACTTTTCAATACTTTCTTCCCTCTTCAACACTTCTCAACACACTGCCTTAATAATTGTGCCTAAACCCTTGGGAAGTTAATTTTGGGATAGAGAGAGTATATATTAAGAAGATTAATTTAATTATTTAAAAAAGTGAGTTTTAATTGTAAATATATACCTATGAATGCCGACGTATGTGACAATAATGACGCATTTAGTGCAATAAAATTCAACCTTTTGAATTTGAATTTTCCTTTTGCATTGTGTGTGATAGCTTGCATTTAGGTAGTGTTTAGGATGCATATTTATGTTTATTTTGCATGGTTTTAGCTTAGTTTAGTCTAGTTCTCATGTTTTTAGGTTTTCTAGGAAATTCGAGTTTTGCGCTTGTTTTGTTCGGTTTTGCAGATCTTTAGGTAAACAAGCATGGACGGGATGGATCTTAGAGGACTATGGTGAAGTTTGAGGAAGCTTATAGTCATACAATTGAAGATTAGAAGAGCCAAGGCCCAAGAGCTTGTGTGAAAAGAACGCTTAAACCCGGGCTATGCATTGGAGTTCTTGTTTCGACACCTCTATCTTGAAATGCTTGATTTGGGAGCTATAGTGCTCGGATGGAGCTGAATTTGTTATCACTGGAAAGCTAATTCAAAGAGCTACAATTCATATTTTTACTTAGAGTCCAAATTCCAACTCGAAGGGGGACAAAACAGCATATGAAGTGTCGCCTGAATGCTGAACCGAGGCTAATTGCGCGGGATGGTATAATTGCGCGGCCGCGCATTGTGCAAGACCGAGCAATCGGTGTTTTCTACGCGGGGAAGTTTTGGGCTTGACTTTTGGGCCTAGGGTTATATCATATCCGAGTATAGCTTAAAGATAGATCTTTGGAGGATTATTTTGGGAGACATATTTAAGCTTTTGTTAGTTTATCTCTTTCAAAACTTTAATCATACTTTTAGAGGTTAGGGTTTTTCTCTTTGGAGGCAGACTTTGAACCTTTGTAGGTTTTCTTAATTTCAATTATGAATTGCTAATTTTCTATTGTGTTTGACTAGTTATTGAAATCATAGATTGCATAATATTGTGAGGTTTGATTGATTCTCAACAACTTGAATAGGTTTTATTCCCTATGCTTAATTGAATCAGAATTATTCTAGGGTTTTGTTAGATTGATCACCTAATAGAATTTCTAGGTTAATTTACAACTAATCTGATTGATGCCCGTTCGGGGTTGATTAGATAAAGTAGCATCTATAATTGTTTAGACCCGTTCGGGCTATTCAGTTGTAGAAGGGAATAAATCCACAAATAACTTAGATGTCTGTTTGCTCTAAGTGTTTGTTTCTATTGATAACTTGGTTCATAAAGCTGTCGTTTAATTGAATCTAGACGTTGTTTTAGGTTGTTAAATGATTAGGGTTGTTTAGACTGTTAGTTCTTTCAACTATTTATGAAGTTTGAATCATAATCCTTAGTAGGAGTATAATTCACAATAGATTATTCAAGGGAATTGAGAATCAAGAGAATCGATGATCAATAAGCATGTCTATGATGAATTTAACTAGTTGAACATATTTCTCTCATACATATTTACAATCAAACTTTGCATTCATAGTTAGTTTTATTCTTGCATCTTAGATTAGATTTCCAATCATTGAAATCCCCCTTATTAGTTACTTGGCACATAAGTAATAACATTAATACACGAGTCTCTGTGGGATCGACCCTTGCTTACCATTCTACTCAGATTGGTAAAGTTAGGATTCTTTGATAAGTAAACGACTGAAAAATACCTCATCAGTGTGCAAGAATGATAATATCATCAAAAAGTGCATCAACACATCCAAGTTAGCCTAAGTTAATAATTTTATAAAAATCTTTGTAAAATTTAAATTTTCTTAGGTTTAGTATAAATGAGTTTAATAAATCTTAATTGTCTATTTGTTATAAAAAAAAATATTTGTGAAATGATACATGACTGAAGATAAAAAGATCTACGATTGTTTTTAGAAAATTAACAAATAAATATAAATTATTTATTTTGTTAATATAAAAATAAAATATTTATATATGGGATGGATCTGCAATCAAATTTTAACCAATAAAAATAGACCAATGATATTTTAACCAATTAGATTGATTATAAAAATATATGTGATGTGTTTCAAAGTAGGATTGACATGTGTCGTTTTCAATATCTAGTTTAGTTATTAATCAGCAATATCGTATTATCTATGATATCTTTGATTTTGACAAACAATAATCATGTAGGTTCATTCTAAAATGTGGCATCTAATTAATTTACACATTTACATATATGAAATATTTTTATTATTAATATCCAAATTAAATTTGAATAATAATAATAATAATATAAAATTGGTCCTATTGATAAATCTAAATCATAAGAAAATAATGGTTTCTTGATTCTTCTACGATTTAAATTACATAAAACCACCCTTAAATTATCTTGTTTTTCAGAAAACCACCCTTAAAAAGTTAAATTTCAGTAAACCACCCCTATAAATAAAATTCTTTCATTTAACCACCCACAAACTAAAATTGTCAACTCACCGTAGCTAATTAAAAGAAAAGACATAATTCCTTTATTCCTCTTTCTTTTTCTAAAAATAAATAAATGTTCTTTTCTTTAAAAATAGAAAAAAAATGTTATAAATATTAATATAGTTTTATCATCACATGAAATGTGGATTTTTTGCAACGAAGTAAAAGTACTTAATTGCAGGTTGTAGGTTGTTGGCTAGTAGCATGTTATTTCTAACATTTTGATTCAATTAGTAATATCACTATATTATATGACGGAGTTAGTTGCATTTTTCCATTTTTTTAATTAATATCGGTCTCAATTCTAAAAAATTAATTTTTTTAATTAGTACATCAAATTGATTAATTAACACAAATGCTAATGCATTTAATAAATGTAACATAGAGGACCGATTGTGGTGTTACAATCGTAGAGAGATGAGGTAAAAATTGTCTTTTCCTATAATTAGTTAACGGTGGGTTGACAATGTTAAGTTTTGGGTGGTTAAATGAAAGACTTTTCTTTATATGGGTGGTTTACTACAATTTAGCTTTTTAAGGGTGGTTTTTTGAAAACTGAGATAATTTAAGGGTGGTTTTGTGTAATTTACTCTTAATAATAATGCAAAATAGTTCTATTTGATAAATCCAAATGTTATGAAAATAATAATTTTATGATTATTCTAGAATGTAAATTTTTTATTATTAATATTTAAATTGAAATTAAATAATAGTATAAAATAGGAGGAAAAATATTCAAATCCAAATTCTATGAAAATAAACATAAATATTTTTTATTTAATATATAGGGTTCACAATCAGACTTCAACCAATAAAACATAGCCCAATTCAATGCTAACGAATTAGATTGATTTTAAAATTATCGGTGATGTGATGATGTACAATTATATATTTTTAGTAATTAAATAAATTAAGGGTAAATAAATTATATAGTGTATGTAATTAATTGTATTTTTATTTGTAAGGATACAATTGTATGTTAATAACATTAGCAATATTATTATATTTTATATAATGATACATATTAAAGATGATGATATACAATTATATAATATTTAAATTTTATCCATAAAAAATGTAGCACATCATTGTATATTAGAGATATTATGTATGGATAATTTCATACTTGCCATTGAAAAAAATAACAATACATATTAAAGATGATGATGTATAGTTATATAATATTTTAATATGAATAGTAATAACATAAATAATTTGGCATATTAATAGGAATAGTAATATTCTATATATTATATATTTTTAAGGATTGTAAATACTAAAAAGAAGAAAGGGTATAAAAGTAAATTTAAAAATTAAGATGCTTATGTGGCATAGTTAGATGTGTGACAAATAGGATAGAGAGATTCGAGTTTAGTAATAGTTTATAAATTAGTTGCCGAGCCTATTTCTAGAAATAAAAATTTCATAGAGCGTATATTAGAAAAAAAAACTCCACATTTAATGTATTATTACCAGGAAGCACGTTTTTATATTTCTTCAAAGACATCGATTGATCATATCTTTCACCCCCGTGTACCCCAAAGTTTTGAAGAAACTGTAAAAGGGAAGTCGATTCATCTATATATCCACTTGCAACATTGAAATTCAATATTGCAATCGCCTCGGGTACAACTCCAGGTTGTACAATATTCTTCCACCAGTTGGTACTTTGATATTGTTTCTCAAACGTTTCTTTTATTTAGAACAAATGTTTGTTCCTTCACTAGCTCTTGTGATGAATTCTCACATATCCGGACTTCTCGGTGACATCAAGATAGGTATTTTTTTAAAACTAGAGCATTGAGATACATTATTGGCAGATTGCTACCAACTTAAGAATATGAACCATTTACTTCTCGTCATCCTTCGTACCATCTAGGTCATCAAGTTAGTCCTCAAAGTTCTGAATTGCGTTGTATGATTTGGATTGACTAATACCTCACATGAAAGACGAAGAAGGGTAGGGCCCCATCCTTGGACCACCACAATTGAATAGTCAGAAAGAAACCACGACCCTTCTTTTGTGGATTGTACAAAAACAATCTTGGAGATTAGTTCTCTCAACACATCCTTAAGAGAGTCTTCTGAAACATTTGGATCTTTACAAAACTCATTAAGCGTCATGAAGAGGTTGTATAACAATCCAACTCCTCCTCCGACGTATTTAACGAACTCGATAGGGCACGCTAACTCACGATCTGCAACGCATGGAAGTCAAAATTTGCTTGATTTTGAGTGGTGCCAATCATCGAGTAATGTCTAATCCCTTAGTTGACAAAATGGTACAACATCTATGTAGTGACTTGTGGTCTTGTCACAGTTGTGAAACTATCGACTGTTACCCTAGCACATACACCAACTCCGGAAAATTGAGAATCATGCAGGAGACTTATAAAGAGGTTGGCTGCAATTGCCTCGGATACAACTCCAGGTTGTACAATGTTCTACCGCAGTAGGAGACTTTGATATTAGTTCTCATACGTTTCTTATATTTAGAGTTGTGCCTTCACTATCTCTTGTGATGAATTCCCACGTATCCGGACTTGTCGGTGGCATCAAGATAGGAATTTTTTTAAAACTAGAGCATTGAGCAAACAACTTAAGAATATTAACCATTTACTTCTCGTCATCCTCTGTCTCATCTAGGTCACGAAGTTAGTCCTCAAAGTTCTGAACTGCGCCGTATGATTTGAATTGACTAATACCTCACATGAAAGACGAAGAAGGGTGGGGCTCCATCCATGCGCCACCACATTGAATAGTCAAAAAGAAACCACGACCCTTCTTTTGTGGATTGTACAAAAACAATCTTGGATATTAGTTCTCTCAACACCTCGTTAAGACAGTCTTTTGAAATATTTGGATCTTTACAAAACTCATTAAGCGTCATGAAAGGGTTGTATAACAATCTAACTCCTCCTCTGACGTATTTAACAAACTCGATAGGGCACGCCAAACTTTGCCTTTTACAGACGGCCTGCAAAACATGGAAGTCAAATTTTGCTTGATTTTGAGTGGTGCTAATCATCGAGTAATGTCTAATTCCTTGGTTGACAAAATGGTACATCAGCCATGTAGTGACTTGTGGTCTTGTCACAGTTGTGAAACTATCAACTGTTATCCTAACACATACACCAACTCTGAAAAATGAAGGATCGTCGAGGAGACTTATATAGAGGTTGGTTGCAATTGCCTCGGGTACAACTCTAGGTTGTACAATGTTCTACCGCCAATTGGGGACTTCGATATTGCTTCTCATACGTTTCTTATATTTAGAACAAATGTGTGTGCCTTCACTAGCTCTTGTAATGAATTCTAACGTATCCGGACTTCTTGTTGACATCAAGATAGAAATTTTTTTAAAACTAGAGCATTGAGATACATTAGTGGCAGATTGCAAAATACTTAAGAATATGAACCATTTACTTCTCGTCATCCTCCGTCCCATCTAGGTCACCAAGTTAGTCCTCAAAGTTCCTAATTGCGTTGTATGATTTGGATTGACTAATACCTCACATAAATGACGAAGAAGGGTGGGGCCCCATCCTTGGGCCACCACCATTGAATAGTCAGAAAGAAACCACGACCTTTCTTTTGTGGATTGTACAAAAAAAATCTTGGACATTAGTTCTCTCAACACCTCCTTAAGAGAGTCTTCTAAAACATTTGAATCTTTACAAAACACATTAAGCGTCATGAAGGGGTTGTATAACAATCCAACTCCTCCTCCGACGTATTTAACGAACTCGATAGGGCACGTCAACTTTTGCTTGTTACAAACGGTCCGCAAAGCATGGAAGTCAAAATTTTCTTGATTTTGAGTGGTGCCAATCATCGAGTAATTTCTAATCCCTTGGTTGACAAAATGGTACAACAACCATGTGGTGACTTGTGGTCTTGTCACGGTTGTGAAACTATCTGCTGTTACCCTAGCACATACACCAATTCCGGAAAATGGAGGATCATCGAGGAGACTTATATAGAGGTTGGTTGCAATTGCCTCGGGTACAACTCTAGGCTGTACAATGTTCTACCGTCACTTGGGGACTTCGATATTGCTTCTCATACGTTTCTTATATTTAGAATAAATGTTTGTGCCTTCACTAGCTCTTGTGATGAACATATCCAGACTTCTCGTTGACATCAAGATAGAATTTTTTTTAAAACTAGAGCATTGAGGTACATTAGTGGCAGATTGCAAAATACTTAAGAATATGAACCATTTACTTCTCGTCATCCATTGTTCCATCTACGTCACCATGTTAGTCCACAAAGTTCTGAATTGCGCCGTATGATTTGGATTGACTAATACCTCAAATGAAAGACGAAGACTGGTGGGGCCCCATCCTTGGGCCACCACATTGAATAGTCGGAAAGAAACAACGACCCTTCTTTTGTGGATTGTATAAAAACAATCTTGGATATTAGTTCTCGCAACACCTCCTTAAGAGAGTCTTCTGAAATATTTGGATCTTTACAAAACTCATTAAGCGTCATGAATGAGTTGTATAACAATCCAACTCGTCCTCCGACGTATATAACGAACTCAATAGGGCACGCTAACTTTTTCCTGTTACAGATGGTATGCAAAGCATGGAAGTCAAAATTTTCTTGATTTTGAGTGGCACCAATCATCGAGTAATGTCTAATCCATTGGTTAACAAAATGGTACATCTGCCATGTAGTGACTTGTGGTCTTGTCACGGTTGTAAAACTATCGGCTGTTACCCTAGCACATACACCAACTCCGGAAAATTGAGGATCATCGAGGAGACTTATATAGAGGTTGGTTGCAATTGCCTCGGGTACAACTCTAGGTTGTACAATGTTCTACCGTCAGTTGGGGACTTCGATATTGCTTCTCATATGTTTCTTATATTTAGAACAAATGTGTGTGCCTTCACTAGCTCTTGTAATGAATTCTAACGTATCCGGACTTCTCGTTGACATCAAGATAGAATTTTTTTTAAAACTAGAGCATTGAGATACATTAGTGGCAGATTGCAAAATACTTAAGAATATGAACCATTTACTTCTCGTCATCCTCCGTCCCATCTAGGTCACCAAGTTAGTCCTCAAAGTTCCTAATTGCGTTGTATGATTTGGATTGACTAATACCTCACATAAATGACGAAGAAGGGTGGGGCCCCATCCTTGGGCCACCACCATTGAATAGTCAGAAAGAAACCACGACCTTTCTTTTGTGGATTGTACAAAAACAATCTTGGAGATTAGTTCTCTCAACACCTACTTAAGAGAGTCTTCTTAAACATTTGGATCCTTACAAAACTCATTAAGCGTCATGAAGGGGTTGTATAACAATCCAACTCCTCCTCCGACGTATTTAACGAACTCGATAGGGCACGCTAACTTTTGTTTGTTACAGACGGTCTGCAAAGCATGAAAGTCAAAATTTGCTTGATTTTGAGTGGTGCCAATCATCGAGTAATGTCTAATCCCTTGGTTGACAAAATGGTACAACAACCATTTAGTGACTTGTGGTCTTGTCACAGTTCTGAAAATATCGGTTGTTGCCCTAGCACATACACCAACTCTGAAAAATGGAGGATAATCGAGGATACTTATAAAGTCAAATCTTTTTATCTTATCTAATATATTGTTTCATATTATTGTTATTTGTATCATTTGTTTTTCTTGTTCTCCAAGCTTGTATAATGTACTCTCTCTATAAATATATTTCTCCTTGTATGAGAAAATCTCAACAAGGGTTCCATAAACTACTCTATCTTTTATGGTATCTAGAGCAAAGATTCAATCCTAAAAAATCTGAATTTTTTTTGCGGATATCTTCATGCCCTCGTTATTCTCAATCGCCAGTCATTTCCACTGAAGAAAGATCTTTGTCAACATATGGCTCTCATTCGAGTGGGGCTAGCATCCTTTTCGTTGCCCTTGGTTTGAACTCTTCTATGGGTCTTCAATTTCCCGTCTTCTCCTTCCAACTTGAGAGAACAAACTATGTGATTTAGAGGTCTAATGTCCTTGACGTTCTAGACGCATGTGAGTTGAAAGAATTTATTACTTTTGGTGTCCACCAATGCATATTTTTCGGATTCCTGGTCAAGGTGACAACCCTTCTCGCACCGAGCCCAATCTGGATTATCTGACTTGGAAGAGACAAGATAAATTCATTCTCATTTTCTTCGTACGACAATATTGACCCTCTTTCTTGGTTATCTTTGTAACACCCCGACTTCCGACGGGGTGCTACTAAGAAATAGACCTTACTAGGTACTATTAAATAGGTTGACAACTACACTTTAGGATCTTGAAATGCGGGCACGACGAGAAAACAAAATAAAACATCTAACCTTTTATTTAGTAAAACTTAGAAAACGTAGTTATGCATGAACTCCCGAAAAATATAAATATTCCAATACGACACAACGCTTACTAATGCTGAACTAATCAAACAAAATAATAAATAAAACATACTGCTAACTTCATCTTATCAATAATAAAATCAACAACTTAACTATCATAAATGAACTAGCGTAAAACCAATCCCACTATGACACGCGCTCTTTATCGCTCCGGCCCGCCATCTGGCCTCGGTTCCTGCACGGCTCCCTGGTTCATACCTGGAACTGAAAAATATTCCCCGAAGGGTCAGCTTCTAATCTACCGAGTTAGAGAGAATACGGAAATTGCAGAACGTTTAAAAACATTTCTAAAGTCAGCATACAAATCCACAATCGCAATCATATCTCTAAAGGCCAATACCTAAATTAGTTATAATCAGTCACACGTAGCCACATATACATTTACAGTCACAACCTCATAACAATGCAATTCCTCCATCTCACAATCCGACTTCCAAGGCGCTCATCGCCGCGCCGAGTGCAGAGGCAGGCCCTCTCACTCCACTTCACAATCTCCCTTCTAACCCCGGCTAAGCCTCCACTGGAGCACTTGCCAAAACACATAGATAATAATTTTCGTTTTGAAGAGGCACGGTTTCCCTGTCACACGGGTCAACGTAGCCAACCCTTCCTCAAAGCCAGCTACGATGGGCCGTGTCGGAAACGGTACCAACACAGAGAAAACGTTCCAAAAATATCTTGCCGATAAAATACATTCAAAACCATTTTACGCACACAACACTTCAAGAAGTTCAAACAATTTAAAAAGGTATTCGGGACTAGTTCCCAAAACCAATCCTACAATAACGGTACGCAATCTAACAAGATAGAGAAGAACCGAGCAAGTCGAAAAACGACTTACCTCAAAGATGTCCTTTGCAATGTGTAATAAACACGAACGATACTAGTAACCTAAAAATATTAACGACCATAATTAAACAATCTATCTGATCAACAACACCTAATAATTAATCAACTAATAACTAATCCACCTCGAACCCCTGCAATTTTGACCGGACCTAGTTAACCCATATAACCCATCATGAATTCATATTAAACTACGATCACTAACAATCTTCGTACAAATCTAATTATGTATATCTAAATTAACAAATATATATATCTAACCAATTAACAAATTAACAATTAACAAATCTAATTATGAAAATCTTCGTACAAACCTATAAGTAGCTAACCAATTAACAATTATCTATACTACATATATAAAGTTGTGTACATGCCATATTTAATGCACTTAATGCTAATTCTTAATTGTTTTTTCACCTTTAATAAGATTTATACTACATAGATAAATTTATGTATAAAACCACATTCAATGCCACATTTATTATATAATATTTATTTTTATGAGAACTTATCATTTTAAATAATAAAATAATTCTATATAACTTAGTGGTAAAGAATCTTTCAAACTGCCTATACAGCACGACTCAAATCTTGATAACTATTTGTTTTGGTAGATAACACACTCTTAGTTTTGAATTGTTGATATATTATGTCATATGTACCATATGCATTGTCAATTACACTATTAAATAACAAGGTAGATCCTTTTATTCACATTTAGTATTAAGGCTTAATTATAATTGGTATATACTATTATATATTATTATCCTTTATTGGCCATTGTTAATTTGTTGCATATATTTTATTTAATTGAAATACTTTACTATTTAATCATTGGTATATTATATTTTAGGCACCATTGTGTATAGTCAATTACACTATTACACTATTATATAATAAAACAAATTGTTTTAGATTCACCTTAATTTTTATTTTTAAAATTTATACATTAAAATGTTATGTACTAGGTTAAATTTATGAAAAACATCTCACTATATTATGTTGATTTATTATATGTTAATATAAACTTTTGGCTCAATGGTTGAAGCTTTGACAATTATATTGGAGGTTTAAGGTTCGATTATTCAAATAATCACTTTGGATAACTTTTTTACCACAATTAAAAGACCCGCTACAAAAGACTAAATTCAATTTAAATTTGATATTAAAAGTATGTGAATGATATATGAAAACTTTATTATGCTTATATTACAAAGTGCACATGTGTATGAAAAATGATATATGATTTTGATTATTAATTAATTATACATCAATCTATTTGATTATATGTAGTTATAAGGTGACTCATATTTTTTAAATATTTAAAACGTTTTTTTATAATTAATTTATTAAAAAAATTATAGTTGTTATTAAACATATGAGCTAAGTTGTATTAGAAAAATACACAGAACAATGTAAATTAATGTGTTAATTAATATATGATTTTGATAAGTATACACCAATCCATTTGATTACATTGTGTAATAAGGTGATCCAATTCTTTAATTTCAAACAATCAAAACGACTTTACTATATATTTTTAATTTAATGCAATTTTATTATATTTAAGAGTGCATTTAAAATTTTATATGAATCTCTTTTTATTTAGCCTACACTTGCTATAGGATCAAATTCAATTTTAGATGGATATTAAGAGAATTTCAAATGATACAATAAGGCTATATATAATAGACGAAATCATTCATAAAAAAAATAGATTTATTATACCCCTATCGTGAATCTTAATGGAAATTTTTTGAAAGCGTTACTAGACTAATCCAAATCACTAAAGCTATAATCTTACAACATGCGAATTTATATATCATCAAAATCAAATAAATATTTTTTTTATTGATGTCTTGAAATATTTAAAATCCTTTTATTTAAAGTTGGAGGATTTGCAAACTATCTTAATTTAAAATAGTTAATTTTGCAACCTTTGATATTTCAAATAACAATAATAACATTTGATATTACACATTAAATTATAAACCTTTGATATTAGATACAAAACACAACATCAAACACAATTGTAGACATTATAGCTAACAAAACATAATATAAAATTTAATTTCTATCTTTTTATTTCTCACTATATACGTCTTTTATTTTTGTATGAACGCATCATAATTCATCCACTATGAAGCGAAAAATAGAAGACTACCCTCAAATTGCAAGAAAGATTGATCGATTCGAAACACGAATTAGACGGGGAGAGTGAATGTGAGAACGCAAGACATGAAGGTTTTTGGTGGATGGTAATTAGTTTTGCACAAAAGAACTTTTAAGTTCAAATTTCTATGATTTTTATTAAATTAATATCTTTTTATTGTGATTTGTATTATTTTTGTGAAAGCGATTTCTACTTTTTTAGTTAATTACTAGCATAAGTATCCATATGTGACTTATTAATATAAATAATATATTTTAAAAATAAATTAATTTTAAAAAATATTTTTATTTTTATTTTTAGGTAAATATGAATAAAAAATGTCATTTGCATGTTGAAATATGAATCAAGATAACAATTTATTAATTTTTTCTAAAATTTTAAACTAGGTTTTTATTTCAAAAATCATCTAAAAAAATAGAATTAATATACTAATATTTTTTTAAATTTAAAATTTCAACGTGATATTTTTTTTAAAAGTTAAATAAGTTAGAAGAGTGGTACTAAAACAAACATAAAATCTCAACTTAAAAAAGGAGATATAGTTAAAAAAACATTTTATTTTAAATTTATCTAAAAATAGGATTAATATTATATTTTTTATTAAACCAATGTTAATTTATAATTAAGGAAGAAAATATGTAATTAATAAAAGAGAAATTAAAGATTTGAATAGATATATTAGATTTAGTTATTATTTTTTAACAAATTTAGATAAGAATAAATATATTTAGTTATGAATATTTTTTATTGAAGTGTTTCAAATTATTTTTTAAGATAATGAGGTGACATTATGTATGCAAAATAATTAAATGAATATGGTGATGATATGTGGGTAAAATTAACCATATGTTAATATGTGGCAGAAAAGTTTTTTTTATTAATACATAAATAAATAGATTTTATTTAATTTGTATATATGTTATTATGTGATTCCTTACTTTATGATAAATATAGTGATGGTTGACGAGTGTTGGGTTCTATTTGTGTGAAACTAAATTATGCAAGCTTGTGATGGCTTGCTTGATTGTATCTCCTTATTTACGCAAGTATAAAACTAATGGATGGTATTTCGAGCAATGTATATAAGTTACTCTATTCTGAAGAAAATAGTCGAAAATTAGTTCAATTCATTGTCTAGCCATATTAAACTAACTAGTTTAATCTGAACCGAATTTTATTAAGTTTAATTTTAAGGGAAAATTGCATTTAACCACCCTTTATTTTACACTTGTTGTAATTAACCACCCTTTATATATTTTTCTACACTTAACCACCCCTTATTTGTAAATATGTGCATTTAACCACCAATTTTGATGAAAAACGTTATTTTCTTTGTTAATTAAAGTAAATTACGTTTTTGCTCTTCTTTTTTAATTTTATTTACAAGAAATAAAAGAATTTAGGAATAAATTGAGCTTGGAATGTCATTATCATTGGATTTCGGCCTACATCTCAATCTTTTGAATCTCGAGTCGTCGTCCATCAACTTAGACACGATCGACTCCAAGGGGCGCTCATAGTCGTCAAAATTAGATCCAAAACCCATGGTCTTTACGTCGGCGAAGTCGTGGTTCTTTTTTGCCATTGGATGGAGGAAATGAATTATTATGAAGGAAATTAGGTCAGACCTACAAAAATCGACATATTGGAACTTGAAAGTGTCGGTTATAGTTTTTCCTTTATTTATTTATTGTAAATAAAATTTAAAAAGAAAGGAAAAAAACATAATTTACTTTACTTAACGGAGAAAAATGACATTTTTCGTTAAAATGGGTGGTTAAATGCACATAATTACAAATAAGGGGTGGTTAAGTGTAGAAAAAAATATAAAGGGTGGTTGATTGCAACAAGTGTAAAATAAAGGGTGGTTAAATGCAATTTCTAAATTATTTCATTCTCTATGACCACATAGGTTCTCTGCTGGTTTTGGACGGCGGTCTGTCCAGAAGATACTCCATTTTGATAGTTAAGGCTATTGCTCTTCGCTAGGGAATTCATGAGGTCACTCGCCGAGTCGTCGTGACATTCTCCACATTTAGATTGAGGGGGGACAATTGAGTTTGATCAAAATCGTATAAGATGAATGTAGTTGTCCTTAGGAGATTGAGATGATCTGATCGGATATCTTGTGCGAGCCATCCCGCTTCCAGAGCTGGAGTATCACCTACATCTTTCCAAAATCAACTTTGTTGTAAATTTCCTTGTATATATCTAAATTTGTTTACACCCTCGTGACTTTAAATACTAATTACCTAATACTAACTTTACACTAATTAACGCTAGCTTATAACATTACTATTTAGCACCAGCCCACGTGTTATCCTAGTCCAACTAACAACCACGCCCAGCCCACTTACTAAGCGGCGCGACCTCTTCCGTTCTACACCAGCCAACACACCTACGCTTACCTGTAATACTATTCTCTCATTAAAAGAAGAATTAATCCAAATAAAAATTCAATCGTCTTTCTCGCCCTGGTAGTACGTACCAGAGAGATCCCACCCCCACAAATATTTATACAAATCAGATTGTTCTAATTAATTTTTTTTTTGTTTAACCCCTATACTCAAACTAGTTAGCCTTGCTCCAGATTACCCCTCCCATCCCCCACGTTCGTTCTATCCCTACCAACCGAACCAAGACTCATTAGCCCAACCCGCGCCATTGACGGAAGCAGGACCGTCGCTTAAGGGCCACGACTCGACACCCAAGCTTAACCGAAAAGGAAAACAGGGAAGGATAACGAACATAGGACTAAACTCACCGGAAAACTCGATCACCGGCCTTAAGCGGAAGAAGGATGGTGTCGCTCGTCCACGACGATGTCGAAAGCGGCTTCCTTGGCGTCGACGACCCGGTGGTTGGATCAACTGGCGGTCGTTTCCTCACGGACTCGCGGCGACGGACTAAAAGGAACCACTGAGGTTGATCGCTTAAAAGAAGAGGCAACCGATGTATGGAAGAGAGGCCCGGCGCCTCACGCTTGACCGCCGGAGGAGGAACGAAGAAGTCGGAGGTGATGGGGTGATTCATGAAGGAGGCGAGGTTCGGTTTTCTAGAAGCCGAAGATGGCTTTAACAAAGGAGACGGATCGGGATATATATATATAAGGTTAAAAAGATTATAATGAATGGTTAAAGATAAAGAATTGGATTGAGTCGGTTAGGATTTGATTTAATGAACTTAACAAAAAGATCATATTTAGTCTTCAACGGACCGAAATTGTTGAGATCAGATTATGCCTCTTGATGGAAATACCCATATACTTTGGGACTTGAAAAACCGGGTTAAATAAATCGGGTTACTTGATAACAGAAATTAATTATTAATTAATAAATACTATTTTTAAACTAGGTTGTTGCGGGTCAACAAACTCATTTTTCGACTATAGGGCCAAAACAGAAATCGATTATTACAATCTTGTCAAGGTGAATTCTTCTCGAGAGGCCTGGGATACACTTGAGCGGATGTTCCAAGCTCAACCCTGGGATCATTCTATGCATCCCAAAAATCAATTAAACACACTTCCCAAAGGTGGTTTATCTAAATAAATAATGTATTAATAATTTTAATGAAACATGTAATTCAAATATCAATCTTAATTTAAATAAAAAACATATTTAAAAATATTCAATTAAAACATTGATTTGATAGGATGATTAAACCATAAATATCGACAATATCGATTCCCAAGTTTTATAAAATAAAAGAGAAAAAGGGACAAAATTTCATAGAGGGGTTCAAAGAACGGCCTAAAACATATACAGCCCCCTGAACTTGTGCCAAATTGTCATTTAGACACCCCACCTTTGGTTTGGACCTATTGAACACTTAAACTTCACAATTTGGTCCTATTAAACACCTGGTCGCTGACAACCTCGGTGAGTGTAAAACACGTGCGCTGACATAAGCTAAATTTTTTGCCACATAAGCCCAATTTGTGCCACATAAGCCTAAATAATTGTTTAAAGTAATAATAAGCAATATAATAAAATCACTTTGCTTTTGACCAAAAAAAAAATCCTTTGCTGTGCACATCAACTTCTTCCTCTTCTCGTTCAACTAGCAGAGCAACAATGGCACATCACCTTCTTCCTCCTTGCGTTCAACTAGCAGAGCAACAATGGCGTGGTGGCTTTCAACAATGGTGAGATTGTCTCGGCGGCTTTGGACTCAAGACGTTGAGGCGAATCACAAAGATACGGAGGCGTCTCCAAACACGTACTGTGACGAAAAAATCAAATTCAGATCCGGTGTCTCCAACTATTCGATCGATCGGAAAAGAGGGGGATTTGTGTAAATAAGGGGTAGATAGTTTAGATCTGTCTTTGATTTGACAGATTCGGTGCAAGAGAGTTCGAATTTTGAGTTTCAAAGCTTGAATGCAAGTTTTAATGGAGGTTGGTTTTTAGATCTGGAATATTATGGGCAAAACCAAGAACTTTCGGCTATAATTTGGGCAATCGATGCATCGATGCATGATTTGGTCTGGACTCCGCCATGGCTGCCACCAATACCCTCATCAATTTGAGCATCAAAGCATGATTCCGCCATGGCTGCCATTAGAACCCACTCAAAGAAGAAGAAAGAAGACAAGGATAAAATAAAAAAAAATAGAAATAAAGAATGAAAAGAAAATAGAAAATAGAAAACCTAACAAAGAATAAAAAAAAAGAAATGTAAAATTCTTAATTATCATTCCATCACGTGCTCAAAAGAGAGTGAAGTTCACGCACTTAGCCACATCACCGTATAGGTGTTTAATAGGTCCAAATTGTTAAATTTAAGTGTTCAATAGGTCCAAACCAAAGATGGAGTGTCTAAATGACAAATTGGCACAAGTTCAGCGGGTTGTATATGTTTTGAGCATTCAAAGAACAAAACCCTTAAAAAGGGGCATCATGTTAAAAATGGGCAGAATGTGGGGACCATGCGCGTTTCATCTCCACCAAAACGCGTCGTTTTTGGGGACGAAGGGCTGAAACTATACATTTTGCGTTGAGTTGCACCCTTCTTGGAATACAAGAAGCGTCATGTGGCCATTTTGAACTAATTTTAACTTTAAAAAATAAAATAAATTTTTTACCAAAATTTATAATTTTTTTTATCTACCCTTAGATACCAATTATATATATAGATATATATTTGAATTATTTTAAAATTAAAATATTTTTTGAGGTTATGAATTCTAAAAAGGTCATTCAAATTAAAGTGGTTCAACCGAAAAAAAAGACAAATTAAAGTGGCATGTAATCTATGAAAAGCAAAATTAGATTCTTTTATTATCTCATGGCAAACAATAGTGACATGTGAATTCTGAAAAGACCATTCAAATCAAACAAAACAAATTAAAGTGGCATGTGATAGTGAAAAGCAAAATTGGATTTCTTATCTCATGGCACTATGGCAGATAAGAGTAGCATGTGAATTCTGAAAAGGCCATTCAAATCAAACAAGACAAATTAAATTGACATGTGATCTCTAAAAAGCAAAATCGGATGCAATCAAGGCAACGTGTGATCTCTGAAAAGGTAATTCAAACTATATATTGTTTCAAAATTTGAAAAATATTTCGATTTGATTTGACCTCATTTTAGCTAGCTATATAACCCACACTTTTCATTCAACAATTTTCATCAACTCACCACTCTTCTCAACTCTTCCTTATATATGACTTTCTTCTCTCCAATAAGCAAATCTCACAACTCAAAAAATGCCATCACCACTCTCTTCCTTTTCTAGTAGCTATAAATCAAACAATGAGCTAGAATTCACCTACAATCAATGACAAGTAGCATACTAACAACTTCAAAGTAATCTTCAACTTCATATAGTCGAGCGGAAGCAGAAGCAGAAAGTTTGAGAACCCGACGCCGTCAAACCGACATTAAAGAGGAAGGGAATAAGGGCATGTAAAACTATACACCGATTATTTCAACGAGACACCAAAATACACGGATGAGCAATTCCAAAGAAGGTTTCAAATGCGCAAGCACGTCTTCATGCGCATTGTTGGCCGAGTCTCCACCGAGTTGGAGTACTTTCAACAAAGGCGAGATATGACTGATAGGTTTGGTTTATCTACATTACAGAAATGTACAAATGCAATCCGCATGTTGACTTAAGGCTTGGTTTTTCTACATTACAGAAATGTACATACACAATTTGCATGTTAACTTATGGAGTTGATGTAGATGCTTGTGATGAATATGTTCGTATTGGTGCAAACACTTCAAGGAAATGCTTGTACCCTTTTGTTGATGGAATTATAACTTTCTTCGACGATGAGTACCTGAGGCAACCAACATCCGCGGACGTACAACGCCTATTGAGTGTAGGAGAGTCTTTGAGGATTTTCCGAAATGCTGGCAACATCGATTGTATGCATTGGAAGTTGAAGAATTGCCCAACTACATGGAAAGTGATGTATAATCGTGGAGATCATGAGGGTCTAACAATTATTCTAGAGGTCATTGCATCATATGACCTCTGGATTTGCATGCATTCTTCGGTGCCCCAATTACATGCAATGATATTAACGTTCTTGACCGATCTCCTATTTTTGATGATGTTTTAAAGGTGTTGTTCCAAACATAAACTTTACGGTCAATGGGAACAAGTACAACATGGAATATCATCTCGCTGCTGATATTTATCCCCCATGAGCAACATTTGTTCAAAACATCAGGCTCCCTCAAGGCACGAAGGCAAAACTATTTGTTCAACAATAGGAATGTTGGCACAAATATTTTTTTGAAATTTAAATCAAATTTAAAATCTTACTAAGTCTAAAATAAAAAAAATTAATCAAAATTATAATTTATTACGATTAATGTGACATGTATAATTAGGTAAGAGATATATAAAATTAATAAATCAAGGTTATATTTGTAATTGTGTATGAGGAAATAAATAGTTGTTGGGAATTGAAAAAAAGTGAAAAAGGGAGTTCATGGATTTATAGATATTTAAGTGGGTTTTGTGAAATGAAATTTAGTGATTGTAGGATGATGCGAAAGAGAGAGAAATGATAAAAATAAAGAGCTTTTGGGTTCATGTAATTCATTGATATTTTTGCTCTTAGGTCATGAATATTGGGAGTTTCACCCCAATTTCATGCGAGTTTCACAAAAAAATTGAGTGAAATTGTGAATTGGGTTTCGACTTTCGAAATTATGAAACTGGGTTTCACTATCAAAAAAAAGTTGGAGAAGGATGAATAAGAGCGCACCGTTTTGGCCAATTTTGGTTGATTAGTTTAATTTAATATTTGCCCAATTTTTAATTAATAATAAAAAATTATAATACAATTCATATTTTTTACCCACCCATATACACTAATTTTTTATATGTTTGAATTATTTTAAAATTCAATTAGTTTTGTTGGATTGGTTTAGAGTAAACAAACACATATTTGACCACTTTTTAAAATAACTCATGGTTTTAACTTAAATATTTTATCTAATTTAACTTGCACCACTTATATATTTTTTAAATTATTTTTAATTAAAATTTGTTTTTTATAAAATTAAACTAGTTATATATGTGCATATATCCAATTTAATTTGCACCAATTTTATAAAATTAGTTATATCTACCTTATTATTAAATTAGCTATATCTACCAATTTTCATCTACCCTATTTTGAAAGGTTCGCGTATCTACCCTACTATTTTATTATTTTTAGTTTCATCTACCCTAGCTTTTTTGCTATATATATGTGTGATATTCTCATTTGTAAAACACACTAAAACATAAACTTTGAATAATTGCTCTCTTCCAAATCTTCCAAACCTAGCTTCTCTTGATCATGGATTCGGGTGAAAATCCTCCATTAGATTTTTCACAAAATTGACACGAAAATTTGCTACCCAATTACCCTCAACAAAATTTGCAACCAAACATCCAACAAAATCACCCTCAAAATTTCCAACCGATTTTCTATCCAAATTACCCTCAACAAAATCTCCAAGTACAAACCAACACAATTACCCTCCACCAGCTTACTCTCTACAAAATTTCCAATCGAATCCTCAATTCTTGCAACAACTCCCATCTTGATCCTATGATTTTCTATATGTGCAAGCTTCCAAACCTTTGGTGAGTGTCAACAATCGCCAATTTCATTAGGCTTGGGTTAAAATGTGGTCACTAAGGCGGAAGATGACCCTCCATACAACACTCAACAAAAAGGTTCTCGTGGGAGTGGAGCTCGAGGTGGTGGTCGTAGATCTTTTGGCGGTCGTGCAACTCGTGGTGGTGGATCCCATCGTGCAAACAGTGTCTCTCCCAATGAGCGAGAGTTCAATAAGGGATTAAACTGGAAAGAGGATGATGAATTGGTCCTATTGAGTGCCTAGCTCATATAAGAAAAGATGTTATCACAAACACACATCAAAAGAGCAAAGCTTTTTGGAAGCGAATTAGGGACTACTACAACAAAGAGAAAAACACCAATTATTGTCGATCCTGAAAGTCGTGTAAGTATAAATGGACTAGACTTAGTACTAATGTTTTTAAATTTAGAAGCCGAATATCGGAGCGCCGAGAGCATGAGAAGATGGAAGGCTCAATGTTATGAATGCGACTCATGAGTTTTATTATAACCAAAATGGCAACAAATTCACTAAAATCAAGTGTTGGGATGTTTTGAACAAGGAGCAAAGATGGAAGGCTCAATACGTTGAGCAAAGCTCTGGAACTAGAAGATCAAAGAGATCGAGGGCAAAATCAACTAAAGGCGATGCTTCTGGTTTTGATATGCCAATAAGTAGGTATGATGAAGGTCGTATTAAGAACCCAATCGACATTCAAGCTGTTAAGAGAGGAAGAGTGAAAAGAACATCCTAGTCATCTCAATTGTTTGAGGATATTGAGCTTTCAAAGCGTATGACGGAGGCATTGTTACATCAAACCCAAGAGATGGCGAAGGTGAAGAGAGAAGAGATGGAGATCAAGAGGATGAACCTATATTACAAATTGGCTAGTGAAGAAAACCTCAATCCTACGAAAGAAAAAACGATGCGGAAATTAGGGAAGTATTTAGGTTTGGACTAATTAACCTCATAGAGAGTGTTCTTGTTTGGAAAGTCCATTTGCAAATGTCCTTATTTTCATGTTTTATTCTCATGTTCTATTTTTTGTGTTTCAAACTTTCATTTTTTGTAGTTTGTGTTTAAGTTAACATGTTGATCAACTTCGTTCTTGTTTGTATGATGTTTAAATGAATGTAATCGATGTTTAAGTCAATGTAATCGTTGAAGATGTTCTACTTTGTGTTTAAATCTTATCTTTTGGCATTCAAGATAAAGTTGGATTATGATAGCATTGGATTCTAAAAAAGCGAAAATAATTTCTGAAAAGCAATTCAAAGCATTGGATTCCGGAATTTATCTCGTGGTAGGGTTTAAGAGACATGTGATATCTAAAAAGCAAATTGAAATCAAACAAGATAAGATTGGATTGGCATCCGATATCTAAAAAGCCTCATTGGATTCTCTTCTTGTGGTAGACAAGGAAATAAATCAAATTCTTATCTTATGATGGAGAAGATAAGGTTGGAGTGTGATAGCATTGAATTCTAGAATTTATCTTGTTGTAGGGTTTAGGAGACATGTGATATCTGAAAGCAAATTGAAATCAAACAAGATAAGATTGGATTGGCATGTGATATCTGAAAAGCATCATAGATTCCCTTCTTGTTACAAAAAAAGAAAGAAATCAAGTTTTATCTACCAAATTTCATCTACCCTAGTTTGAAAAGTTATCTACCCTATCTATTGCTTTCATCTACCCTAGTTTTTTTTGTTATATATATGTATCAATTTCATTCAACAATTCGCATCAAAACTCACAACTCTCTAAAAACTCTTCTTGATCTATTGCTTTCTTAAGTTCAATAACCAATTCTCACTAGTCAAAAAATGTCTAGTACCAATAGTTCTGAATCAGACAATGAGCTAGAGGTCTCATACAACCATTTTCAAGTTCATTACCAACAACTTCAAATAAATCTTCAACGCCGCATAGCAGCTGCACAAGCAGAAAAGAAGGTTCAAGAAACCGACATCGTCGAAGATTCATCAAAAGAGAAAGGGAAGGAGGGCATGCAAGACTATATGTTGATTAATTCAGCAAATCAACAATACACCAATGTACACAAATGAACAATTCCGAAGAAGGTTTCAAATGCACAGGTCGCCTTTAGGCGCATTGTTGACCAACTGTCAACCGAGATGTCGTACTTTAAACAAATACCACATGCAACCGGTAGACTTGGTTTGTATGCACTGCATAAATGTACCTCTACAATCTGTGTGTTGGCCTATGGACTTGCTACATATGCATGTGATGAATATGTTTGTATTTGTGCAGACACTACAAGAAAATGCTTGTACCAGTTTATTGATGGAATGGTTAATTTCTTTGGCGAAGAGTGCATGCGATGACCAAACGCTGATGATATTGAACGCATACTAAGTGTAGAAGAGTCCTGAGGATTTTCCGACACGTTGGGCATCATCGATTGTATGCATTGGTGTTTGTAAGGCCCCAAGCCTTTAGAAGCGCTATCCCATGCCAACCCAAGGACTTCCCAGGAGGTCACTCATCCTGGTACTACTCTCGTCCTTGCACGCTTAACTTCTGAGTTCTTTGTCCTCACTCAAACTCAGAAAAGGAAGAGCTTTTGTTGACATGGGTAGCACCTCAATACCTTATAAATCTTCAAGGTGTTACAATTGGAGGTGGAAGAATTGCCCATCTACATGGAAAGGGATGTATGCCCGTGGAGATCATGACGGTCCAACAATTATCCTTGAGATCACTACATCATATGACACCTGGATTTGCACACTTTCTTTGGCACACCAGATACGTGTAATGATATTACATTCTTGCTCGATCACCTGTTTTTGATGACATTCAACAAGGTGTAGCTCCGAATGTAAACTTCACAGTCAATGGACACGAGTACAACATGGGATATTATCTCGTCGATGGTATCTATCCTTCGTGGGATACATTGGTCCAATCCATCTCCCTCCCTCAAGGGCCAAAGGAAAAACTATTTGCCAACAACAAGAGCATTGACGCAAAGATGTCGAGAGGGCATTCAGAGCGTTGCCAAACAAATTCAAAATAATTCGAGACTCGGTGTTATTATGGCAGCCTAATTTCATTGGAAAGATAATGAAAGCTTGCATAATCATTCACAACATGATTGTAGAAGATCAAAGAGGTGGGTACCATCGTACCCTAATGGGTATGTCATTCCTCAATATGATGGAGAACACCAAGAACCGGATGAGATTCTTTTGCTCAGGGACTATAATGTCAACAACTACATCGAGTGTAGGTATCACTTCAAGAATCAGGTTACACACCACCAACTTAAGGAGGACTTGGTGGAGCACGTCTAAGAAACATGCATGTTTGATTACAATGACGATGATGGGGATTAGAAGATGACGATGGAGCTGATAATAGAGATTATGAAGATGATTATGGAGATGACGATGAATGATGTTGTCTTTCTTATGTCTACAATTATGTATGTGTTTTGATTTCTATTGTGTTTGATATAATGATTTAATTAATGATGTATGTTTGCTTCGATTTGGTTTATGAATGTTCCATTGTTTTAATATATCACTATTTAAAGAAAAAAAATGGAATTTAAACATATTTACAAACTCAAAAATAAAATAAAATAAAATAAGCCAAATTGTAATTTATTAAACTTAATGTGACATGTTTAATTAGTTAAAGAAATATTTAGAATTAATAAATTAAGGATATAGTTGTAATTTTGTATAGAGAAATAAATGAGTGTTAGAAAGTGGAAAAGATATAAAAAAAGTGTGTTTTATGGTTTCATTGATATTTAGGTAAATTTCGTGAAATGAAATTGAGGGAGTGTAAGATGATGTGGAAGAGAGAGAAATGATAAAAATAGGAGTTTTTTTGGGTTTCACAATTTCACCAATATTTATAACGTTAAGGTCATGAATATCGGGAAGTTCGCAATGGAGGCTCAACCTAAGTTTAGGCAAAAAAAGAGAAAAGAAAAAAAAGAGTTGAAACTTCATTTTATGTTCTAGAAGGGCTTAAAACATATACAGCCCCCTGCACTTGTGCAAATTTGTCAGATACACACCCCACCTTTGGTTTGGACCTATTGAACACTTAAACTTAACAATTTGGACCTATTAAACACCTGATCGCTGACGTGGCGAAGTACGTGTAAGTCAAACGCACATGAGCGAGTAAATACAAGATGATGTGGCATTAAATAACTTTATATCAAAAAAAAGTAAAAAAAAAGGTGGTGGGGATGTACTATTCTTTATCAATTTTTTTTAATATAAACGGTGGTGGGCATTAAATAACTTAATATTAATTTTTTTAATCTTCTTTTTTCTAGTATCTGTATTCTTTATCAATATTTTAATCTTATTCATCAATATTTTTTTTAATCTTCATCAAAAAAAGCTCCAATTCTTCTTCTTCTGGATTTGCCAATGGAGAATCTAAATTCTTTCTAGATCCATAAAAAACGCCCCAAATCTAACTATGAAACCAACTTGCTATGCTGGATCTGAATTCTTTTTGGATCCGTCGATAAAGTCGTCGATCATCATTTCCAAAAAGCCCTACAATGGTGATGGAGCCGTCGTCCGTCGTTCTGTCCCGACTCTCTCTGGATATGGTTCCTTGTTATGCAAGGGGTGAAGAATTTGAATTCTTTGTTTGAGTCCATCGTTCCGTCCTTGAGTCTCTAGATCTAGTTCTTTCTTTGATGGAAATGGTGAGGGAGCCAATTGCGGCGGCGATACGAGAAGGCTGGTGAGGGAGAAGGCTGGTGAGGATTCGTCACCGAGTTCGCCGTTCCGTCTTGACCGAAAGATATGGTCGATGTTGCTTTGCCCTCCTCTACTGTGCTCGAAAGATATGCCGGATTAACACCATTGCTTTGCCCTGCTCTAGCTACTGTGCTCGAGAAAAGTGGTGGTGGGGAAGGATCTGGTTCTGGTCGACGTTTGACGGACAAAGAAGATGTTTTTTTTTTCTTTTTTTCATTTTTTATATTTTCTGATTTTATTAAAATAATGGTGTTAAAGATTAGGCTTATGTGGCATCTTATGTGGCAAAATAAGCTTATGTGGCACACATCTGTGTGTTACACTCAACGAGATTATCAGCGACCAGGTGTTTAATAGATCCAAATTGTTAAGTTTAAGTGTTTAATAGGTCCAAATCAAAGGTGCGGTGTCTATCTGACAAATTTGCACAAGTACAGGGGGATGTATATGTTTTAAGCCGTTCTGGAAGTTGAATCAATGAGAGATAGGACTCAAGTGGGGCTACTTCTACAATTGACCATTTATCACCCACCATGTGACGAATAATGATTGGTCAATTTGGGAGGATTGATTTGTTAGGTTAGTTTTTATTTTTAGCCATTTTGGTTTAGTTTAAATTAAACAAAAGTAATTGTAATAAAATTCTGAACTTTTTTTATCCACTCATACATATCAATTTTGTATATTTTTGAATTATTTTAAAATTAAATTAGTTTTTGGTTTATTTTAGGAAAATTAAACACATATTTAGCTATTTCTTTAAATAACTTATTCTTTAAACATAATAAGAAAGACACATAACATAACTAGTGCATGAAAAAAAAACTTAAACACATAAAAATACAAGCAAATAATTAAAAGCAACAAATTATATAAAAACACCATTAATCTTCACCTTAAACTCGACATATATAATTAGATAAATATATAACAATAAATTAGGGGTATATTTATAAATGTGTATGAAAAATAAATAATTATTGACAATTACAAAAAAAATAAAAACTGATTTTATAATTTCATTGATAGTTAAGATAATTTTATAAAATAAAAAATGGAAAATTATAAAATAATGTAAAAAAAATAGTTTTACAGAATTTGGAGTGCTTACCAATATTCATGACCTAAGGAAGGATTCAGGACATAAGATGAGGGTTTATCTCGTTCTTGAAGTCCGTTCTACTGCTTATCATCTTCACCGACTCTTGATCTGAAACACAAAGTAAACTGGAAAGCGACTTTAGTCGTTCAAGGGCGGAGTCTGATTCCTAATACGAGCTTCAAGGATAGTTCTAGAAGTATAACAAAATGGTAGGGACGAATTTGAAGGCAGAAACAACGGCGTTAATGGACAAGAGAGCCTCCATTGAAGCTGAGATGGACGTTATTATCGATCGTCTTTGTAATCAACCCGGTGCTCCCGGTCTCTCTGGCAATCTCGTCGATTCCGAGGTTCTTTCTCTTTTCTCCCTCTCTCTCCTTTCTACTTCCATGTTGTTATGCACAAAATTTTCAATTTGGGTACGAAAACTGTCTTTTTTTTTCCCGATAATGAATTGAGAAGGTTCAAGCTTTTCTGGGTGCATAAACTTGCAGGGGTTTCCGCGGGCCGATATTGATATTCAGAGCGTGCGAGCCGACCGCCGCAGATTATCTGGTAGACAACTATCCTCTCTTTAATCATATAGATGAAGAGAATTTCTTGATTCTGTAAAGTTTGTATGCAATTTTGCTTAAATTGATACTGCTCTCTGTGTCTGTGGATGTGCAATCAAGTTTAAAAAAGCAGAAATTGCAGAATCAGTTGCCATCCTCTGTTTTGGATCAAGCTGAAACTTGTAATCAGACAAGGTTATATAATCTTTGTTTGAATCACCTTCTAGCTAAATTAATATTTTTTTGTGCTGTAATGTGTAGTGCTGAAGAATGATCACAAGAACCTTACCGAGCGCATAAATCATAACATAGAACTTCTGCACGCATCAAAAGTTGCCCTTAAGCCATCGAACCTCCCTGCTGCAGGTAAAGGAAGTTATTATATTGTTGCTGCAGGCTTTTTGCTTGGTTGATGTCAGCCTGTCAACAACTCAAACTTCAGAATTTAATGTCATATGTACTCTTGTTGTTTATCATGTACTTTATAAATGTAATTACCTTGCTGAGTGATTAAGCACCTTTTCTAGCTATTCCATGGCACTTGTATAACTTGTTTTAAGTTACGAAGTAAGTTCATCTCTGTTACAAAATCTGAAGTCATGTCCTCTTGAGTCCTAAGAAAAGCAGCTTTAAGAGAATGAAATGAAGTAGAAAACTAGAAATCACAGGGAAGTTATAACATATGTTGATCCCACAAAGGATGTTCGAGTTTTGCGTTTGCCATGCTAAAGACAATAGTTAAAACTCAAAGAAGGTAATTTGTAAGCCTCAAATGTAGTGTAAAGAGGATTTCTTTCCAGTTGAGCACATCCATTTTCTCTTGAAATTTGTAAAAAAAGAAAGTTAACTGTTTCTCCTACTAAATTAAATTCTCAGTGCTCACACTCATCCCCATTGTGCTTGCAAGTTGACTGTATTATTGAACATTATTGATGAATACCTATAAAATGGCTGATCTTCCATTGTTTCTGTTCTTTCAATTTTAACAGAATACGCTAGTTCAGTGCATGCCACTGGAGATGTTGATATGATCACAGACATGCCCTTTGCCATGATTGATGAAATAGCAGAGGCATCCCCTGCAGCTGAAGACGGTCTACATTTAGGTGATCAGATAGTGAAATTTGGAACTATTGAGTCGGGAGATAATTTGTTGTCACAACTTGCATCTGAAGTTCAGAAGAATCAAGGTTGTGCTATACCTGTGGTAGTTTCTAGGCAAGGTGCAAGGATGAACCTATCAGTGACTCCTAGAACATGGTCAGGCAGGGGTTTACTTGGGTATGTTTAGTATCCCTTCTGTTGATCTATTTCCTGTTTTTACTTTTTTTTTTTTTTTTTTTTTATCATGGGTTAAATTTTTTTGATGAACATTGGTATATGTTCTGAAATAATGATGAGAGAAGGAACTATGTATTGCTCTAATAATTATCACCCTGGAGTTTATTTGTATCTATTCTTTCTTAATGATGGAATTAATTATTTGTACTTATTATTTGGGATTAGAAGGATTTGCTTAGTACATTCTTCTCGATTTCTTAATCGAGAAGAAAGAAATCGAGAAGAATGGCCATGAGTACATTATTCCCACTCTATTTTTATAAAAAATAAATAAAGAAAATGAGATCAGTTCAAATATTCTTCCTGCATCAGAATATCATGTTCTTCATTCCCTTACTCTTTCCATTAACTATTACATCTCTATTATTAACTGCATTGATTGTTGTTTGGTACAATGCATTGCAGGTGCCATTTCAGAATCTTATGATACGGCGGTTGAAAGAAATCGAGCATGCTGATGCTGGGTCAGTGCTTTTTTTGTTTTCTCTATCTGTTTGATTGCTACATTTTACATGCCATCATGTACTCATGGACCATGCCCCTTATCTTAACGTTATTTCAACTGTGTGCTATCCCAACTCGTTTGTCCTCTTTCAAACACTTCAAAATTGGCTGTGTCCCTAATTTGTAACATTTTCCATCAAAAATATTCAAAAAAAATCATTTTCCATCAAAA
This sequence comes from Fallopia convolvulus, assembly GCA_964016875.1. Taxonomy (NCBI): domain Eukaryota; kingdom Viridiplantae; phylum Streptophyta; class Magnoliopsida; order Caryophyllales; family Polygonaceae; genus Fallopia; species Fallopia convolvulus. The sequence goes on from OZ024723.1 coordinate 56,336,870, forward strand.
CAGTTTGCAACCCTGAATTGAATGAAATACAGTCTGTGTATAGAATGCTAATTGCCCCCTCTACATAAGCTTCAAATTAATTATATTATATTCTTTACAATTGTACAAAACTTATAAAAACGTTGTCTATAAGCTTATAAAGTGTATATCTATCGGGTATAGTCTTCTATCAGATGCCTGTTTTACCAGGTTGAAGCTCGACGTCAAACTACAGCTTCCATAACTCTAAAATTTGTGAACCAAAATCAAACATTCTTTCAGCCACGTGCACAGGACAAAATCAGCATCCACTTCTGCATCCTGGCCTTCTCAGTGTGGCCATTACTAGACAAAGGCACCAACTCAGGGCTACCGGCTTCAGCTTCATCCAAAATTTCAGAAATCATCTCCACAACTTCACTCATTTTCGGGCGCGTCTTTGGAATCTTAGCAAGGCACTTGTTTGCAACGCCAACAAGCTTATGGGCGACTCTAGGGGAGTAGTTGCCTTGGAGTCTTGGGTCCATGATGATGGTCAGCTTTTGTGGGTCGGTTAGGTAGGGCTTGATCCAACACAAGAGTTGTTGTTCGTTCCTCGGCCTGCTTAGATCCAAAGGCCGTCTTCCTGTTAGGAGCTCATAGAGGAAGACTCCATAGCTCCAGACGTCGCTCTTGGATGTTAGGCGCCCTGTTTGGATGTACTCGGGTGCAGCGTAGCCAACCGTCCCTACAACCTTTGAAAATAAAATGACATTTTCATCCATATAAGCTTCACTAGGTACATTGTTATGTGAACTTCAACAAAGATTGACAGAAAGATGTGATCTTAACAAACATACCGCGGTTGAAACGTGACTTAATCCATCTACAGGACCGAGCCTTGCCAATCCGAAATCTGAAAGCTTGGCATTCCATTGTTCATCCAAGAGAATATTTGAGGACTTGAAATCCCTGAATATAATCTGTTGAAAGCATGAAAGAAACAACATTACCTTATCAGATTAATTCAATTCAATTCTCGCACTATAAAAACATGTGGTTTTGTTTGACTTTGAAATTGAAGATGCATTACTTGATTCAATATACACTAAGTTGCACGCTACCAAATTACATTATGTCAAGTCAACTTTATAATGCATAAAACATGTATTGTCTAGTAGATAGAGTATTTGTAGGAACTAGGAAGTTACCTGAAAATCCATTCCCTCGTGAAGATAAGCTAATCCGCGAGTGGCGTCCTGGGCTATCTTCAACCGAGTCAGCCAAGGAATCGGTGGTTGAAACCGATTGGACAAGTGATCTTGCACGCTACGATTTGGCATGTACTCGTACACCAGAAGCCTTTGAATACCCCTCTCGTCGTCCTCAGCACAATAGCCTATTAGCTTGACAAGATTTGGATGTTCTACCACTCCAAGTACGTTTACTTCTGTGACCCATTCTTTGTGCCCCTGCTTAATTTAGGAGGAAAAATCAGAAAACTACACATGCGACTTATTGCCAAGTTCACTAGACCTCTTGACTCCTTCCTATATATTCGTTACATTCTACTAATATGTGTCAGTGGTAGACTTGTCAATGCTCGAATTATACACCCTTGACTTTTGCATCGTTTATAGACTAGACTGGGTAATTTGACTTATAAAATCAATTGACTCCAAACCTAAAATTCTAAGTTAAGTCAACTTTGGTTGGTCTATTATACAACCACATTGCACTTGCCTATACCTGCTAATTAGCTATGCTCTATTTGGATGCATAACACATGTACATGTTTTAATGCCAACTGTAGAAAATGGATGTTTGGGTGTCCCCCGAACGTACATTAAGCATTTTGGCATTATATAACATGTGATCACATATATTCCATGATTCTCTTACCTTCTTTAGAGGATCAAGAGCTTCATTTCAAATCAGAGTAAATTGGGTGGAGTACCCTAAACTTAAATATTAGGTATGATCGGACATTCTATCCTATCTTAAAAGACAAAAAAGAAGTTATATCATGACAAAAGAGAGAGCATATCAAATTTCCATTTGGACACATGAAATTATAAGAAAAGAAGAGAAGCCTTGCCTGTAATCCTCTTCTACTAAGCTGCTTAACAGCAATATCAACCCTCTTAATCACATCATCTTGAGTACTCCGAAGAACACCTCTATAAACACCCCCAAACCCGCCCTCTCCGAGCATCAGTGACCGGCTAAAGTTCTTCGTCGCCACTTTCAGCTCTTCAAACGTGAACGCCCTAAGATCATCTGTCCTTCTCGACGAGTTCGGATACGAGTTCCTTGAGGACGATTCCGTACTCGAGTGATCCGATGCATTGCGCGAGTAGAACCCTAATAATCCTGATCCCGACCTCCGCATCTCGCCGTCCGTCCACATGGAGGTCGACGATCTGAGTGACGTGGACTTTGTGATGTTGGGCTCGTGATTAGAGCCTTGCTTTTCTGATCCGTTGGTGGAGGAAAAACACCCCATTTTTTTTTGTCTTGTTTGGGTTAGACTTTGGAGGTTTTTTGGATTTGAATTTGTGAAGGAGCTATTATTATTGATTATTGATTGAGAAAGATGAAGAAGATATCTAGCAAAGAAAGATGAAAGAGATGAGGCCTTAAGTCAAAGCAAGCAGCTGGAGTTTAGCTAACCAACCTTGACACAGGCTTGTAATATATGCAAAGAGCGGTGGTTCATCAACACACGTATTCGAAATTAATTAAGTAATAAATTAGACTCTCGGTGATCCTACATCATTGCCGTTATTGTATAATTAATTAATTAACTAATTGAAGAAATTGTATAGCTTGCGTTGAAAACCTAATTAAGAACACACCAAATAATCACCGAATAATATCCGAATAATATCTTCTTCAGATGACTCCCATCCCCGGGCTTCCCGGTGCATAAAGATTCTCATGAAAGTGTGGGAATTTTGATTAATACAGCACGGAGCAGTTGCGTAGGCAGAAATTTGTGTCAGGGGCCTAAATTTTTTTTGGATATAAAAATATCTCTGGCGAAGTCAGGAATTTTTTTTGAATTTTTAATAAAATATAAAAAAAAAAATTATTTTTCTATATCTATTCTAACATAAAAGCATGCGTAACTACAGATTTGGGCCGTTAAAATATTTTGCCAGACTATCGTGCGGTCCCGATCTCTTCTTCTTTCTCGGCTAACTATTGAATCCCGTCCGTTCATTTTACAGTTTTCTATATAACACTATCGTGCGGCTGTTATTATTTCATTATTTCTCAAGAATACTTTTATTATTTTAATGAACCTCGAACTTCGTGTCGGTCTTGCTTAGCTCTTAAGTAATCTCGGGATATATATTCTTGGAAAAGCGTGATCGACTTAGATGATGTTTGGAGGTGAACGGGTAATTTTGACATGTCTCGAAAAACGTGTCCAAGTTACTTCGCTCGTAAGCAAGCTCGGATAAGTTTGTTTCTTAGTTGTGAAGAAAGCTCGTATACGTAATAAAACAAGTTCTAGGACACCGGATGGCGTGAAGCCAATTAAATTAATACCAAAAGGTTCTGCTTAGCTCTTAAGTAATCTCGGGATATATATTCTTGGAAAAGCGTGATCGACTTATGTGATATTTGGATGTGACGGGTAATTTAGACATGTCTCGAAAAACGTGTCGACGTAACTTCGCTTCTAAGCAAGCTCGTATAAGTTTGTTTCTTAGTTGTGAAGAAAGCTCGTATACGTAATAAAACAAGTTTTAGGACATTGGATGGCGTGAAGCCAAGTAAATTAATACCAAAAAAACCATGCCCCTTTAAATAAATTTACGAAAATGCCATTTCCATATTCCTTTTCCAAAAAAACCATGCTCCTTTAAATAAATTTACGGAAATGCCATTTCCATATTCCTTTTCCAAAAAAACCATACCCCTTTAAATAAATTTACGAAAATACCATTTCCATATCTCTACACTAATGAGGTCTCCGTCTTATAATCGTCGCGCAACGCGCGGCCTAATTGCTAGTATAAACAAAATTACATAGAAAATTTTGTATTTTTACATAAAATTTTATAATTTTATGTATAAAAACTCATTTCAATATATTTTATATATATATAAAAAATTAATCTACTTTTTTTGACCAAATAAATTAGTTTTTATCAAATAACCTAGTTTTTTTTATTATAGTTTTAAAAAAAATTAATTTTTTTTTGGAAATTCCCGTGGGGGAGCCCCCACTGGGCATGCACTGGCTCCGCCAGTGGTACGGAGTAATGTTTTTTATCGTATGTACTTGGGGAATAGATTAAAATATTAATTTTAGAAATTAAAATCTTAATTGTAAATTAACTAAATCTAAATAAATACAATTTTAAAATATATTACTATTTTTAGGCTCTTAACCTATGTCTTGAGTCTAACTTATGTCCTCAGGACACGGGTTAGAAAAATCATAATAGCATTATAACAACTCGTTTAATATCATTTTTTTTTGTTGTCCATTGCTTTGTTTTAAGTATGTATCGTTTTAAGTTTTTATTAATATTGGATGCTAATTTGAAGAAGATTATTCGATCTCGGGAAATTCTTATTATGGGGGGTGGTCTTGTTCCGGTGGAATTTATTAGAAAATCTATAGGTAGAGTTCTAAAAACTCTTTTTTTTCTCCTAATTAAAGCTTCAATTTACACGTGTCAGATCTTTCCTCCCAACCAACCATCCTTCTCTCCAACTTCTCTTCACATGTCGTCTTCGTTAGCACTATTTTCTCTCCCACCTCTTGTTGGTGATTTGTGAAAAGTCATCAATCCATTTGGTGTAAGTTATGAATGTATAAGTGTGGGAATTACTAAGGGTATCGCTTAGGTATAGGGTGTGCGGGAGGCACGACCTAGTGATCGGACCTTGATTATTTCTAAGTATTTGAAAGAGATGGAGGAATCATTGGTTGCTCGACATAGGCCTAGATGCAACGGCGCAAGTAGGCGCGCCTTGCTCGGTAAAGCCAACGTGGGTTTCGGCATGTGGTTGGCCCGTGGCACGAGGCCGTGTGGAACCTCGTGTGTGCCAAGTACCAAGCGTCGGCATGGTGTGCCAGGACGCTCCAGCGAGCGCGTGCCAAGGTCTAAGGCATAGACACTGGTGCGCCGCTGCGTGGAAGCAAGCGCACCCCTATGCGGCCAAACCATAGGCGCGTTGTGGGCGCTGTTTTGCGTTGACTTGCATGTTTAGCCAATTTCTTATGGTTGATTGGTTATGTTATGATTCCTATAGTGAGAAATGAAGCTCTAAGACTTTGTGGTAAAATTTGAGAGCTAACCAAAGCTTGGAACACCTAGAACAAGCTAGCTCAAGTTTGAGCTGGTTTTGGGTTTTAGCTCAGTTTGAGCTCAAGCATTGACCTTTTGGCTTCGCAGTAGCATCACTAAGCTTGGTATAAATGTTATACACATTTTATGTTTTGATAGTGATGGCTAGGTAAGCTAGCTCGAAGCTAGCTCCACCCATGGTGTTGGGTCACACGCATGTTGGGCCATTTTGGGCCTTGTCTTTGAGTTTTGGATAAGGATGGATTTGAATTTCAAAAAGTTGTTAAGGGAAGTTACAAAAGTTGGTTGCAATGAACTCCCTTGTTTTCCTCCTTAATTTTCTCAATTAATTAACTACCTTTTTCTCTTTCTATAACCACCACACCTCTTGGCCTATAAATAGGGGTGGGCACCTCTCTTGAAAAGAGGTTCGAGAGTTCGTGAATTCAAAGAAAAATCACGAGATTGTTTTTTGAGGTTTTCTAAATCAAATTACAAACACTTATTGAAGAACGAGGTGCGTATATATGCAATGATGATACATGCTTGCCACATGTTCATTGTATAGGAACGTTTTATCTCACAACGTTATTGTGGTTGAACCCTTGGCATTAATAGGGGCAATAAACGTTGAAGGAAAGCTCGATCTAATCGAATGACTGACTCGTTGCCTTTATCAAGTCACGTTTTGTTTATGCTTAAAGTTTACTTTTGTTCTAACATAAACTAACTATTCGGCGGTGATTACCCTTGTGGTCTACACCCAACGAGATTACCTTCGGGTCTACTCACGAGATTACCCTTCGGGGTCTACTCAAACTGTCTTGACTACTATACAAGAGCCGAATCTAACCTTCAACTAACAACATATTCTAAACCTAACAATCTTCAACGTTTATTTATTGTTTTAGTATTGTTGTTTTGTCTTGCAAGGTGATTGATAATGGCTAAAACGAGTGAGTCATCGATTAAGGAGATGGCCTCTATGTTTGTGAAACTGGAAAAGTTTGAGGGGCAGGATTTCCGCCGATGGCAAAAGAAGATGCATTTCTTGCTTACTTCTTTGAAAGTGGTGTACGTGCTAACAACGCCGTGCCCAGAGGTACCACCCCC